>CM060990.1:667894117-669283117 GCA_030765065.1 Deroplatys truncata
CTACTACTACTACTACTACTACTACTACTACTACTACTACTACTACTACTACTACTACTACTACTACTACTACTACTACTACTACTACTACTACTACTACTACTACTACTAC
The DNA here is from genome assembly GCA_030765065.1 of Deroplatys truncata. NCBI lineage: Eukaryota > Metazoa > Arthropoda > Insecta > Mantodea > Mantidae > Deroplatys > Deroplatys truncata. The sequence goes on from CM060990.1 coordinate 667,894,230, forward strand.
TACTACTACTACTACTACTACTACTACTACTACTACTACTACTACTACTACTACTACTACTACTACTACTACTACTACTACTACTACTACTACTACTACTACTACTACTACTACTACTACTACTACTACTACTACTACTACTACTACTACTACTACTACTACTACTACTACTACTACTACTACTACTACTACTACTACTACTACTACTACTACTACTACTACTACTACTACTACTACTACTACTACTACTACTACTACTACTACTACTACTACTACTACTACTACTACTACTACTACTACTACTACTACTACTACTACTACTACTACTACTACTACTACTACTACTACTACTACTACTACTACTACTACTACTACTACTACTACTACTACTACTACTACTACTACTACTACTACTACTACTACTACTACTACTACTACTACTACTACTACTACTACTACTACTACTACTACTACTACTACTACTACTACTACTACTACTACTACTACTACTACTACTACTACTACTACTACTACTACTACTACTACTACTACTACTACTACTACTACTACTACTACTACTACTACTACTACTACTACTACTACTACTACTACTACTACTACTACTACTACTACTACTACTACTACTACTACTACTACTACTACTACTACTACTACTACTACTACTACTACTACTACTACTACTACTACTACTACTACTACTACTACTACTACTACTACTACTACTACTACTACTACTACTACTACTACTACTACTACTACTACTACTACTACTACTACTACTACTACTACTACTACTACTACTACTACTACTACTACTACTACTACTACTACTACTACTACTACTACTACTACTACTACTACTACTACTACTACTACTACTACTACTACTACTACTACTACTACTACTACTACTACTACTACTACTACTACTACTACTACTACTACTACTACTACTACTACTACTACTACTACTACTACTACTACTACTACTACTACTACTACTACTACTACTACTACTACTACTACTACTACTACTACTACTACTACTACTACTACTACTACTACTACTACTACTACTACTACTACTACTACTACTACTACTACTACTACTACTACTACTACTACTACTACTACTACTACTACTACTACTACTACTACTACTACTACTACTACTACTACTACTACTACTACTACTACTACTACTACTACTACTACTACTACTACTACTACTACTACTACTACTACTACTACTACTACTACTACTACTACTACTACTACTACTACTACTACTACTACTACTACTACTACTACTACTACTACTACTACTACTACTACTACTACTACTACTACTACTACTACTACTACTACTACTACTACTACTACTACTACTACTACTACTACTACTACTACTACTACTACTACTACTACTACTACTACTACTACTACTACTACTACTACTACTACTACTACTACTACTACTACTACTACTACTACTACTACTACTACTACTACTACTACTACTACTACTACTACTACTACTACTACTACTACTACTACTACTACTACTACTACTACTACTACTACTACTACTACTACTACTACTACTACTACTACTACTACTACTACTACTACTACTACTACTACTACTACTACTACTACTACTACTACTACTACTACTACTACTACTACTACTACTACTACTACTACTACTACTACTACTACTACTACTACTACTACTACTACTACTACTACTACTACTACTACTACTACTACTACTACTACTACTACTACTACTACTACTACTACTACTACTACTACTACTACTACTACTACTACTACTACTACTACTACTACTACTACTACTACTACTACTACTACTACTACTACTACTACTACTACTACTACTACTACTACTACTACTACTACTACTACTACTACTACTACTACTACTACTACTACTACTACTACTACTACTACTACTACTACTACTACTACTACTACTACTACTACTACTACTACTACTACTACTACTACTACTACTACTACTACTACTACTACTACTACTACTACTACTACTACTACTACTACTACTACTACTACTACTACTACTACTACTACTACTACTACTACTACTACTACTACTACTACTACTACTACTACTACTACTACTACTACTACTACTACTACTACTACTACTACTACTACTACTACTACTACTACTACTACTACTACTACTACTACTACTACTACTACTACTACTACTACTACTACTACTACTACTACTACTACTACTACTACTACTACTACTACTACTACTACTACTACTACTACTACTACTACTACTACTACTACTACTACTACTACTACTACTACTACTACTACTACTACTACTACTACTACTACTACTACTACTACTACTACTACTACTACTACTACTACTACTACTACTACTACTACTACTACTACTACTACTACTACTACTACTACTACTACTACTACTACTACTACTACTACTACTACTACTACTACTACTACTACTACTACTACTACTACTACTACTACTACTACTACTACTACTACTACTACTACTACTACTACTACTACTACTACTACTACTACTACTACTACTACTACTACTACTACTACTACTACTACTACTACTACTACTACTACTACTACTACTACTACTACTACTACTACTACTACTACTACTACTACTACTACTACTACTACTACTACTACTACTACTACTACTACTACTACTACTACTACTACTACTACTACTACTACTACTACTACTACTACTACTACTACTACTACTACTACTACTACTACTACTACTACTACTACTACTACTACTACTACTACTACTACTACTACTACTACTACTACTACTACTACTACTACTACTACTACTACTACTACTACTACTACTACTACTACTACTACTACTACTACTACTACTACTACTACTACTACTACTACTACTACTACTACTACTACTACTACTACTACTACTACTACTACTACTACTACTACTACTACTACTACTACTACTACTACTACTACTACTACTACTACTACTACTACTACTACTACTACTACTACTACTACTACTACTACTACTACTACTACTACTACTACTACTACTACTACTACTACTACTACTACTACTACTACTACTACTACTACTACTACTACTACTACTACTACTACTACTACTACTACTACTACTACTACTACTACTACTACTACTACTACTACTACTACTACTACTACTACTACTACTACTACTACTACTACTACTACTACTACTACTACTACTACTACTACTACTACTACTACTACTACTACTACTACTACTACTACTACTACTACTACTACTACTACTACTACTACTACTACTACTACTACTACTACTACTACTACTACTACTACTACTACTACTACTACTACTACTACTACTACTACTACTACTACTACTACTACTACTACTACTACTACTACTACTACTACTACTACTACTACTACTACTACTACTACTACTACTACTACTACTACTACTACTACTACTACTACTACTACTACTACTACTACTACTACTACTACTACTACTACTACTACTACTACTACTACTACTACTACTACTACTACTACTACTACTACTACTACTACTACTACTACTACTACTACTACTACTACTACTACTACTACTACTACTACTACTACTACTACTACTACTACTACTACTACTACTACTACTACTACTACTACTACTACTACTACTACTACTACTACTACTACTACTACTACTACTACTACTACTACTACTACTACTACTACTACTACTACTACTACTACTACTACTACTACTACTACTACTACTACTACTACTACTACTACTACTACTACTACTACTACTACTACTACTACTACTACTACTACTACTACTACTACTACTACTACTACTACTACTACTACTACTACTACTACTACTACTACTACTACTACTACTACTACTACTACTACTACTACTACTACTACTACTACTACTACTACTTAAAAAACGACCCTCGTATAAAGGCCTCGTAAGTCCATTTTAGTCCTGTAGTCACTTAAGAATGGGATTTACACATAGCCTATGTCCACCAGGAAGGGCAATGCTTTTCAATGGTGAAATAAATACGAAAATCCGTTGCTGGTCTTTGAGATTAATGCACACATATGTTCTCTATTCGTAATACTAATGTATCATAATTTCCAGCAGAGAGGTCTCGATGGGTACAATGAAAACATTTATAATCACTTTGCTTCTATTAGACATAGATTTGTGGAAAAATGTTTTAAGAAAGAGATGTTTAAGAACAGGGCACCTTCCCTTGAAGGTGGAGTGAGATAGATCACGCTTGAGGAAGGCCAGGGCTGCCTTAAAGTAGAACGGTACGCTGAGTTTCCGAAGCCGGCCATTAATGTGTTACAGCATTAATTAACTTTTGCTGTGTATTTAATTCTTAAGACAGGTTTTGTGTGTTTTCAGCGAAATCTTTCATATTTAAAAAAGCCAAAAGAGAAATCTGAGCACGAATAAGGCAAATGCTTTTTTATAACTTAAACATTTGATTTCCACAGTTGAGGTTATGCAGAGCTATAACGCAGCAGCCTGTGTGGACAGCGGTTCAGGGTAGCGTTGGGATTTCTAAACTTTAAATTAAATTAAAAATTTATACAGAAAAAGCCAAATTGTGAAAAAGGGGGCACGAGAATTCCCTTACTCTTTCGAAATCAGATCTATTTTACTACAAATAGACAACAAATTAGCTTTTCTGCTTCTATAAGCATCAAAGGCTCAGATGGAATAATGATTTTTCATTCATGTATATGTCTCCCAACAAGTATATAGAACATTTCAGTGTAGTAAGAGCTGCGGTCCATGAGTTTTGTTTCACGCGTATAGACAGACAGACAGACAGAACGACGCCAAAAGCTACCAGCAGTAGCGAGCCCAAATAGAAATAATAGGAAAAATCAACAAAGATCCAGAGTGTAGGATAATGACGTGTGCTCTCAGTTTGGAGAAGAGGCTTACAGTTTCCGGACATGCGCACTAGATGCCACATATGGGAATACCGACGATAGAAATTACGAGGGCTGTCCCAGAAGTAACCGACCTAACAAAGAAAACACAAACACTTTTGGATAAAACATCTTTATTTCCCTACATAGTCTCCATTCAGCTCGATACACTTTTCCCAGCGATGTTCAATAGCTTCGATACCCTGATTATAAGGATAACCGTCGAGTTCTGCAAAATAGCCATCAACTGTAAACTCCACCTCTTCATTGTTGGCAAATCTTTTACCACCAAGTCATTTCATCAACTTTGTAAACAGAAAATAATCAGAGGGGGCTAAGTCTAGCGAATAGGGTGCATGAGGAAGCAATTCAAAGTTTAACCTTCGTCTTCTTTGGAGCCGATTCTCCCCTTTCAATCCACTGTTTTGACTGTTCCTTCGTCTCAGCTGTGAAGTGATGGACGCATGTTTCATCCATGGTATGAATTGACACATAAATTCGGCTTTATTGCAAAGAAATATCGCCAAACAGTCGACTGAAACATCCTCACGTGCTTTTCTTCCATTGTGAGTAAACGCGGCACCCATCTTGCGCACAGCTTTCTCATGTCTAATTTTTCAGTTACTGTGCGATATACAGCACTTTTTGAACTGCCTACGATATCTGCTAGCTCGCACACTTTCAGTCGACCGTCATTCAATATCATTTTGTGGATTTTCTTCACAATTCCTGGCGTGGTCACCTCATTTGGTCGACCACTGCGATGTTCGTCTTGGCAGCTCGTACGGCCTCGCTTAAACTCTGCCACCCAATATTTTACTGTTGTAAACGAAGGAGCAGACTCCCCCAGAGTTGAATCTAGCTCAGCTTTAATATTAGTTGGAGTAAGACCTTTCAAATGAAAGTATTGTATCACATAACGATGACCAGTTTTATCCATGTTTACAAATTCGCTGAGAGAGTTCACTATTGATGGCTGCCAAACAATTACTAAACAACGTAGCATCGTCGAACTTCAAATTTTAGCTTTATAAAGGTGGTAATTTCTACCATAGTTATTTGTTTGAAACAACAACCACTATCTATACATCAGGTTGGGTACTTCTGGGACGGCTCTCGTATCTGTGGTCCAAATAGTTCTAGCGTGTATTTTAGATCTAACGAGAAGCTAAAAGATTTGCCATCGTAACCTGAAGGACAGCGAGAAAGTTGTTAGCATAACCTCACAAAGCGGTGCTTAGGGATGGACAATGCGAGTACCATGCATAATGGAACAATGATTTTCATTCATTTACGTTGAGGCATTTTAAACAAAGAAAACTGTGGGAATACCTGTGGGAATCAATACGTAAGAAATGTAATGTAACTAGGGTGCTATTTAACTTGCATGCTAAGAATATTAATTACTGAATGGTTTAAGTATTATATTCTAGAAATGATTTTAAAGCGCATTTATGTAAAAGAGAAACCTAGCAATATTTCTATTGCTTTAGTGTATTTCTATCCGAAGTTAGTTGATTATTCTACTTAACAGAACGCCATCCCCACTATCCCCTAGGTCAAATATGAATATTTATCACTTTAGTTCAGTGTTAAGAGTATCTTCTGACGTGGATACGTCCAAAAATAAACTGAACATAATGGAAAATTGTGAAAGAACGATACTTTCATGTATTTCTTGGAGTGTATTACGAGTAGTTTAAGTTTTACCTGTAAAGAATCTATTTTTATTCTTACTATTTGCTTTTTGTACCACTCACCTAGTAGGTAGAGAAGGTATTGCATTCCAACTAAAAATTCGATATCGTGAGTTCATCAGAAATACAGCTTTCGAGAACCACTTGAAGAAAATATTTTATTACGTTATTTTTTACCACGCTTTGGGCGTCAATTTGAAGTAGTTTGTATTGAAGGAGTTGTATTATATTTCAACTGTTGGGGCGCCGAACTTGTATTAGTTGCAACCGCACGTGTGGTAAACAGTTTCCGGTAGCCTTCGTCCCAAATGTACTTTCAGGTGGCCTTTGTCCCAAGTTTAAAAAAATATTAACTTTGTAATTTGACTGTTTCTTTAAACATTATATATTTATGTTTGCCTCGGCTGCGTCAGTATTATTGTTAGAGACATGTATCTCTTGGCAGGGTTGTGATGTGACAAGAATGTAGGCTTACACAGATTATAATTTTACTTCACTCCTTTTATTAATGCTTGACACGATTTAAATAACACTTCACTGATATAGAGAGCCGTGAGATTCTTTTTATTAATTAATTACACTTTTTAACACGTAAACTTATTTTTCGTCTCACACGAATACGTATTAAATCTCTCAAGGACGCACAAGCAACGCATCCAGTTATGAGCACTGTTTGCAGGCAACTGAATTGATTTCAACCGTCTAAACTTGTAAATTTCTGTATTTCAAGTCTCTGATTGGCTATACTAAAGCTTTTCTGGTTGTTGATTGGCTATTTTATAAACTGTCACTAAAACTACATTATTGTTACTCCAATAATCAGAAGTAGTATTATTAAACTCTCAAACTCATTATTGCCTCAAGGTTACCTCATTGTTACCTCATTGTTAGCAACTTTTAATTTATTATTCTCACAGCTCCTACATTATTAAATTACGTAATGCATTCACATAACATTATTAAACATGTTTACAATAATATAAGCATATACAATGACTGTTACATACATTTTACAAATTATTACATACACATATTGCTTCAAGGCGGGCTGTTATTGAATTTACATATTGTATAATTTGCCTGAAATCATTTAAGTGTTAAAAATACTGCCTCACACTGAATAGAATAAAAGCATTTTTAGAATAATGTCCGTGAATCTTTGTGTGTGTGTGCGCCTGTGAACAGGGTGTGGATTTTAATTCCCGTATGTAGGACCGGTGCCCACTCAGCATCGTGAGGAAAGTGGGGAGCTGCGATAGGCAGCGTTCCGGTTACGCAGGCAAACATTCTGGATGAGAAATGCGTAATGCTGGCCACATCACCTCCCCGTATCGCTTTGATGATCGCCCACCTCAGCCCCCTTCATGGGCTGTAGCATCTCGGGATTATTATTACATGGAAGTTGTCCAAATAGGAGCCTAAACTGAACGATGATTTTGCTAACAGTAGTAAACGCCAAGCCAGAGTAGGACAGGAGCGGAAGAAGTGTCTTACGATTAGGCGTTTTTAAAATATGGGGAAAAAATAAAATCCTGAGCTGCGGGTGCAAGCGGTCAAGCGCATTTTTACTTTCTCTATCAGGTATCTATATTTGGTAAGAGGAAGTATTGAATTTTACATAAAATTGAAAGATATTTAATCGGAAATATATGTTTTGAAGCCCCCTGAAGCTAAACAAAGTTAGAAAAAGGTCCTGTGTTTGTCTCTGTGTGCGTGTTTGTTTGTGAGCAGCATAATCCCAAAACGGAATGTCCAAACAGTACCAAACTTAGTATTTGGTTCAACATCTTCCAAAGAAACGAGACGAAGATTTCCCAGAAAACTTTCACCCCAAACTACCCTTTACATGGAAGATTTTTTACATTTTAAGTTATCTCAAAAACAGCTCTGATTATTTAATTAAAATAACATATCTAAGATATGAACATGAAAAATGAAATGCATACTTGAAACTTCTTAGAATAGCCTGTAAAGCCCTCTCCATTAGGAAGGAATCTAGTATAGTTTTGTATAGGTAACTGGTAAACCATAAGAGAGCGACAAATGCTTACCACACAAAATATGTACTAGAACTCTTAACACACAATTCATTTCAAATATCTTTTCTGTGGCAACAGCCAATTCCGAGGTATCCATTGTTGTTTAGTTTGACTTTTTCAATGCTTCACCAGTTTTTAAATACTGCCGCTATTCAGCTGTCTCGCGATGTCACTGAAAGAGTAGAGAATTTTTAGGTCAGCATATAACGACCTGTTTTTTAAACATCTGACTGTTGATTCCTTTTCCTCTATCTTGTATCTGGAAGGAAGTGTGTACGAAAACATTTCCTCAAAAATGCGATTCAATTAACATGAAGTAGGCAGAAAAAAGGCTATATAAAAAGAAATGACAGTGTGCAGAGAAGTCATGGGAATGTAAGATATCAGATTTTTTTTCGTTAGTCAGACATTACCTGTGTATCAGTATATACCATAGGTATATACGAGGGCTGTCCCAAAAGTACCCGACCTAACAAAGAACACAGAAAAATATTTAGGAAAAAACATCTTTATTTCTCTACGTAATCTCCTTTCCAATCGATACACTTTTCCCAGCGATGTTCAATAGCTTCGATACACTGTTTATAGTGAGAACCGTCGAGTTCTGCAAAATAGCCATCAACTGCAAACTCCAGCTCTTCATTGTTGGCAAATCTTTTACCACCAAGCCATTTCTTCAACTTTGGAAACAGAAAACAATCAGAGGGAGCTTAAGTCTGGCGAATGGGGTGAATAAGCAAGCAATTCCAACTTTAACCCATTGATTTTGGCCATGGTGATAATGGATGTGTGAACTGGTGCATTGTCTTGATGAAACAAGAGCTTCTTTTCCACTAAATGCGGCCGTTATTGCTTGATTTCATCATTCAAATACTGCAATAAGTTTGCATAATACCCGCCATTGATTGCTTTTCCTTTTTTAAGATAATCAATGAAAAAGTATTTTACACACATTCCAAAAAACTGACACCATGACCTTGCCTGCAAATGGAACTGTCTCACCTTCTTTGGAGACGATTCCCTCCTTTCAATCCACTGTTTTCACTGTTCCTTGGTCTCAGGTGTGAAGTGATAGATCCATGTTTCATCCATGGTTATGAATCGACACAAAAACTCGGCTACTGCAGCGAAACATCGTCAAACACTCGACTGAAGCATCTTCACGATGCTGCTTCTGTTCCATTGTGAGTAAACGCGGCACCCATCTTGCGCATAGGTTTCTCATGTCTAAATTTTCAGTCAGTATGCGATGTACAGCACTTTTTGAAATGCCTACGTTGTCTGTTAGCTCGCGCACTCAATTGATGGTCATCCAATACCATTTTGTGGATTTTTTTCTGGCGTGATCACCTCATGTGGTCGATCACTGTGATGTTCGTCTTGGCAGCTCGTACGGCCTCGTTTAAAATCTGCCACCCAATATTTTACTGTTGTAAACGAAGGAGCAGACTCCCCCAGAGTAGAATCTAGCTCAGCTTTAATATTAGTTGGACTAAGACCTTTCAAATGAAAGGTTTTATCCATATTTATAAATTTGCTGAGAGTGTTCACTATTGATGGCTGCCAACATTTACTAAACAACATAACATCATCAAACTTCAAACTTAAGGTTTATAAGGGTGGTAATTTCTACCACAGTCATTTGTTTGAAACAACGATCACTATCTATACATCAGGCAGGGTACTTCTCTGACTGCCCTCGTATGTGCCTGCTGAGACAATATATTTATCTGCAAGTCCAAAGTTCTCCATCAGCCTTCACATATATACTTACTAATAATTTAAAACAAAGAGAAAGAAACAGAAAAGAAAATAGAACCACAGCAGAGGAAGTAAAGCAGGCTCTTATGGTAAGGAAACAAGCTGTGACATAAAACGAATGTATGTCTGGGCAAATATAAAATGCTGTGTCATAGGAGAATACTGGATCTGCTACAAACAGACAACTCTTCGTAAAACATTGGTCCAGTGCCAACAGAATCATATTACGGGTCACAAGAAAATATTAACGACCTTCTTTTTGTATTGTTTTATGAACTGTAAACCTTTTTATATATTAAAATGCAGAAACGCCAAATCATTTTATAATTTCAATTTTTACTGGCTAAGTAGCTGAAGTAGAGAAGTATTACATTCTATCCTAAAGCTGAAAATCGAGATTTCACGGAAAGTGCACTTAAAAGCAGAAACTAAAATAGTTACCTATTTCTATAGATCGCAATTGTGTTTATTCTTCTATAAGAGTTTCGCATTTGTTTCGACTCCACCAAGCCCTTCTACCACTCTCTATGAATTGCTTGAAACAAATTCCAAACATCAGACGAAGCGAAGGATAGTGCGGTCTGAAATAGCCACCCAATATATTCTACTGCGATTGGTGTAAACGGACTAGGCCAATATAATGCGATTAAACCTTGCACGCAGAGGGAGGGGTAGGTGAGACGTGAGTCACTTGTGGATTTTAAATCCATAATAACCACAATATTTATTTGAAATATTTCTTCTGGAGTAGTATATATGCAAATGGGGTCTAAAGTTATTACCGTCATCGGATAGAGCGCAATGGCATATATTAAAGAACTGAATTACGTTGCTGGAAAATTTGTAAGAAAAATACGAAGTATTTTTCAATTAGAACAACTACTTTGATCCATAAGCGTTTCAATACAATTTAAAACGTAACAATAACAGTTATATATTATTATTATTATTATTATTATTATTATTATTATTATTATTATTATTATTATTATTATTATTATTATACAATGGCAACACCTGATGACCCTGTTAGTTAATGAGCGTCATTAAATAAAGCGATAATCAGCATCATTCATATTACCATGATTATTATTATCTTAGTGGTCGGCCACGATATGAGTGCGTGTGATGGGAAGAGGAACTAAACTGTTTCAGAACAAGTGTTGGAGTATTGGAAGGACAGTCAGGTAAAGAGCTGCATTTACTGGCGAGGATGAGGCCTGCAAATATAGTACTGTTTTCATTGTGCGACTGTATATTCCCCTATCACCTTGCCCCTCACTCTTCTCTGATCTCTAGTCTTGATGGTCGACAAAAAACAGTGACGCTCTCGTCTAAGCGCATTCATATTGTGGCCGACTACTAACTATCAGCTAGAAAGTGCATAGAATTCTCTTTAGTAATTTTACCCCCGCCCATCTTTTGGGATGACATTAGACACTTACTAATCAATGGAATTAATTACATTAATTGACCTAATAGTAGTTGAAACTATGAAGCCCGCGATTTAAAGTGCTTACAACATTGTAAGTCGCCATTGGGGTATGTCATCTCAATACAATTTGAGATCTCTTTGTGGGTTACCGGAAAAAATGCGAATCAGTTGGAGAATTTAATGTCGTACTGATATGTTGCCATGGTAGCTCAGTGGTTAGAGCAACCGGACAGAGACAGGGAGATCCGTGGTTCAAATCCCGGCTATGGCATTGAATTTTTCAATTGTCTGATTCCACCTTTCTAACTTACTGATCAATTGTCTGGAATTTTGCAAGGGGGAGAAGTAGAAAGGTGAAGTTAATCATTTCACTATCAGATTAAATTGTACGGTTCCTATATGAGCCATTTTTCCCCACCCAGGTGTACTTTTTTGATGTGTGATATTCTCTTGGTTGTAGAAATCAAAAGAGGTATTACAGAAAAACTGAGGTAATAGCGAAAAGTGCTTTTGGTACTATACCACTAAGTTTACTACTGCTGCTACCTACCGCCATAACTTGAGGCAGTATTTTTAACACTTGAATTATTTAATACGTAAATTCAATAACGGCCCGCCTTGAAACAATATGTATAAAATATTTTGTTAAAACAATATATGTAACAGTCATTGCATATGCTTATATTATTGTAAACATGTTTAATAAGTTATGTGAATACATTAGGTAGTTTAATATTGTAAGAACTGTGAGAATAATAAGTTTAAAGTTGCTAACAACGAGGTAACAATGAGGTAATCTTGAGGCAATAATGAGTTTGAGAGTTTAAATGCTACTAGTCATTATTAGAGCAACGATAATGTAAATTTTGTGACGGTTTAAAATTAGCCAATCAACAGCCAGAAAAAGCTTTAATTAAATTCAGGTATTCTATTGGACTGGATTAGCCAATCAGAGACTTGAAATACAAAAGCTTACGGGTTTTGACAGTTGAAATATGTTCAGTTGCCTGCAGACCTTGGTAGTGACCGGATGGAAGGTGTGTTCTCTAAAGAAATATTACGTATTCGTGTGAATCGTAAAATTATGTATACGCGTTAACAAAGTGCAAGTATTAAATTAAAGAATTTCACAGCTCTTAATATCAGTGTAGTGCTATTTAATTTGTGTTAAGGATTAATAAAAAGAAGTGAATTTAAACTTAAAATCTGTGTAAGCCTACATTCTTGTCGCACCACACCCTGTCTAAGAGATACGTGGCTCTAAAACAATACTGACGCAGCCGAGGCAAATACAAACATAAATACTATCTATAGAAGCAGTTTAATAACAAAGTTAATATAATAATTTTAAACTTGGAGTGTAACAACAAAAATACATCTTCAAATAAGCTTTTCATATGTAGCAGCATATTACGTAACAAACAATCTACTTCAAATTAACGCCCAAAGCGTGGTGCAAACTCCAACACAGTAAAACTTCAACAACAAAACAGTTTCTCAAATTGATGTCCCAAGTGTAAAAATAAATAAATAAACAAGTTGAAGAACAATAACTTCTTCAAGTTTGGCTTGCCAAGCGTGTGGCTAATAAATTACGTAAACAATACACCTTCTTCAACCTGTAGTAAACTCCCCAACGTTGCAAAATTCGGTACGAAATTATGAAAAGATTAAATCTGTTTTCTGCAACTTCGCGTTTAATATTTTGCTGACTTACGACCAAAGTCAGTCAGTATCTGCTTAGTACTACGTTAGAGAAGTATTGCCTGTAGAATTTATGCCTTTGGAATGATGTGACGTGTATGTGTGTGTATTGGCACGCCAGACACATTATTGCGTCGTTGGCGACAGTATTGTTGGTGTAATTCTTTTGGCTGGGGTTTTGAAGTTCGTATGGCGTGGCGACTCGCCACCGTCTAGCTATCGATGGAGAGTGAGGGAAGTGAGCGTCACTTCTTTGTGTTGTTTGTTAGTCACTTTTGGTCGAGTGTTGGGTCTAGAAGGTCGTATGGGAAATTGTGTGAATGTAGCCTCGTGTGTGTAGCATCTCCCTTCAATTTCTTCCTTTTTATCTTTTGTGGGTGATGTAGGGGCACCGTGTTTATACTGAATAAACACAGGTAATGTGATTAATGTGAAATTCTGTGTATTTTCTTATAACCAGCCCACGCCTACTCTGAAATGCGTAGTTTAAGATTCTGGTCCTCTTGCTGTCTCTGCAGCTAGGCCTCCCAATGTATATGCTGGGGTAACTAAAATTTAATATCTAGCTGCTAACCTTTTGACTTCACCCTGGTATATAACAATATTTAACTTTTAAATTTAACTTTTGCTGTTTGTTTCAAGGATTACTAAAATGATAATACAGTATCGTCAGTAGAGCTGGCAGCAACTAGCATATTTAGCATTACTCCACATAGTGGTTACCATGCTAGTTTCTTGTTCCCGAGGTCGTGGGTTCAAACCCAGGTGGAGGGTAATGGATTTTTTCGGGTGTAAAAATCCTTAGCACGGCTTCCTTCGGAAGGGAAGTAAAGCCGGTGGTCCCGTGTCGTAGATATATGGCACGTAAAATAACCTCAAGCCTGAGCAAAATTTACGGTCTTTCAAGCCCAATAGATTAGGACGCTAAGGACCACAACAGTTAAAGAGCGTCCATAAAATAGTATGAATGCGTAGTTATGTAACTATTTAAATACATAAAGTGTTGGAAAGGTAGAATCAGATGACTGAAAAATTCAATGCCATAGCCGGGATTTGAACCAGTGAAACTAAACGCCCGGTACTTAAGTACTTACAAAGAATGTAAGTCGCCATTGGGGTATGATATCTCAATAAAATTTGAGATCTCCTTGTGGTTTACCGGGGAAAAATGCGAGTCAGCTGGAGAATTTAATGGCGTGCCGGCATGTTGTCATGGTAGCTCAGTGGTTAGAGCAACCGGACGGAGACCGGGAGATCCGTGGTTTAAATCCTGGCTATGGCATTGAATTTTTCAGTCATCTTATTCTACCTTTCCAACTTTGTCCAACACACGGCTTGTGTGAAAGAACAATTAATTCCACAAATAAAGTGTTATTTTCCCTTATACTTAAAGATTTTATGATTTAAAACATCTTTGAATAGTTCATGTTAGGATTTGAAAGCGAATAAATCGCAAAAATATGCTTGCAAGAAGGGGATCTTAAGAATGTTCAGACATTTTAATTAGGAACTTATTAAAACTAATATAATTGGTTTTCACTCTATTTTGGTCGCTTTAATAATAGCAAGCATTATGTCGCGGAGATAACGGCGAACAGTACAACTGCTATTTGCAACTAGTATTCAATGAATGTAAGAATTACTAAATACATTTATTTTTGTTACCTAGAGGGAGAATTCGGCAGTTCTTTAATACTAAATGTTTTGTGTAATATATCTAAAATACTTAGATTTTTTTTCCGAATAGGTAGCCGAAAGGATTAAGATTGCATTGCGGGCAGAGAATCTATGGTGCGCTAAACTTTTCTAGTCTGAACCTTTCGTTCACAGCTGCGGTTGGCATCTTCAGTGGCGCGGTCGAAATCTTCACAATGGGAGCTCAGCCATACAGGACAACAAGAATTCTCAGCTGGGAATATACCTCTTATAATCCTGACGCACTTACTACTGCTGCAACGTTTGGGTAAAGGGGTTACTGTTAATAACTACAAAAGCAGGTAACATTAGACAGGGGCTCACGTAACTTAGACTTGGTGCATGGCAGATGATAAATATTACTTATGAAAATGTTATGAGAATCTGCCTCATTTGAGAGGAGTCCTGGGCGCATATCTTGGCAAGCTGTAGGGTTAAGGCGAATGGAGGGAAAATATTTACCATGTTTTTACCACCTAGAATGGAATATTGGGGGCATGTTGGGCGCTACTGGCAGGCAGGGAAGTCGCGGAGGGGGTAGATGAATTTATACTTAAGGCGAATTCGTTGAGATCTGAGAGAACTGGTAGTAAGGAACGAGGTAGGCAAAGGTAACGTATGCCAGGCTGAAGGTGCGTAATATTTTATGTCGTTTTTCAATTATTTTTATTGTGTTGTGTTCATTTATCTCCCTTAACTGTTCTTTAGGTAATATAATAGGGCATAAAAATGCATCATAGTGTTGTAGTTATTTAAGATATCGTATTCTAATACACTTGTCTTTTATCTTTTTGCTGTAGCGAGCTTTTTGGGGTCTTGTTTTGGTCTTTTTATTATTATTCTGTGCTTTATAAAAGCACGTACGGTATATTGTACTCATGCAACTGATAGGGATCTATGTATGTACACTTTACTTTAAATGAATACACTTATTTATGTCACAAATATCACATGGGTGATTCAGGAAAGCGTTTGTCATGTCCCAGTGTCTAGTTGAAAATGAGATTCCTAAAGTTGAACAAAATTCTTAAAATTCCCAGAAAAAGTAAGTTTTTATTTTTTTCATTTTTCATTTATAAGCTTCTTTGTTGTCAGTAATTATAGATTATAACATTACACTGAAATGCCTATTAATGCTTCTCGAATATTAACGTTATTATTTTGAACATGTTTGAACTTGTTATTCCTTGTTATTAGGGAGGTTTTACGAAATAACTATAAACGATACACTTGAATTTTAATAATTGAAAAACTGAGAATTTTTAGTGGGTAATCGAGAATTGCATTGAAAGTAAATGCTTTATTTGTTCTTTAGCTTATTTTTGGAAAAATACAAATCTACTCTTGGATTTTCCGTTAGCCCATTTATAATTATTGCACAAAACGCATTAAAATCTCTAGACCACCAAATTATACAAAAATATAAGTGAAGTATTCAAGTTTAATTTTAAGAATCAAGAACTGTGGATTAATAATTAAATAACGAAATCACAATCTCTCAAAAATAAAATTAGTCATTATTATTCAAGAGTTTAATAGACATTTTATAATAATGGAGAGTAGAGTCTACTTAATGAAATTTGAGGATAGGTTTAGATTACATCGAATATGAGAAATGCTGATTAGTATACGGAAAAGAAGGCAATAATTGTTATGTTTTCTAATTTGCTACAAACACAGTAGAGGTGATATACGTATCCCTGTACGTATGTATATTACTTCAAAATCAGTCCGAATAATTGTTAACATATTTATTCTACTGGTACTAATTGACGGAACGGGATACTTTACAAGGAACGTCTGTGGACCGCATTCGGGAGATCCCGGGGCCGACCAATTTGACCGAAGGGTTTTTCGCGGTTTTCCTCGGTCGCTAGTCGAATGTTCGATTGGATAGTTTGATCCGCGAATTTTCCTTTCATCACTACATTTCATTTCGTTCTTCTTCACCGCCATATCATCACCCATCCTGTTTGTAGTATGTCCAAAGTTTGCTTGCTCTTCAACAGGCTACTGACCCAAGACATTTGCTTGTAAGTCCTTGGGGTGTAAGGCATCCTCTTCCGAAGCAGATACTAAGGCAGAAAATATATTTAATCCAGAAGATTCTAGATTGTTAATAAATCCATAATGTTATGGAATCGCAAATGAGCTCGTCAAGTCCAAATCACATCGATACCCACTATTCCTATCTTAATGGTACTGAAACTCTATCCATAGCTTCTAAAATAGAGACACATCAATGCATAACTATAACTGCAGATCACCATTAATCACTCAACCGTCTTAATTCTGGATTACATCTAGTAAATCACGGTGCATATAATAACGATAAATGGAAGTCTGAAAGCGATTTTCCCTTGTGAAGGGTTGATGTTGGTTCATGAGCATTCGCTTGTTTTACGTGCTCAGAAGGTTAGATCTGTCTGTCGGTTCTGACTAGAGAACTGTTTACTTAGTACAAGGTAAGGCACCTGGAGGTAAACATGGCAAACATAAAGCACTTGTCAGCCAGGCCAAAGGTTTGTTTGTTATCAACTTCCTGAATCATGTCGAACACGCTTACCCTCCCTTTGCCTGATGATGTAATAAGCTAACAACACCATGCAAATGCCAGTCACGAAGTTTTACAGCTTTTCCATTTCCTCCGTTTTCTATTTGCATAGTTTATTCATGGACAGAACTATTCTGTTTTCAAAGCTAATGAGAGAGATGTTCGAAGCTATTAATGGCATTAACACGAATCTATCGGGCTTAAAATTTGTGCATAGAGCGAGTGATACACAAGGTTGTTCGCAATCTATGGTGACAAACCGTAAGCCCCCTTACCTTATGAAAAACCACACCTCCACCAACAGTGATTATTTGGCAGCCTTTAGCATGAACTATCAATCTGCACCACAGCTTCCACTGGAGCAAACTGCTACGAAATACAGAGATATGCAGTTTATTCCATTCCTCCTGGCAGCTTTCCAGAGACCATCCGAAGTTCGCGGCCGTCTGCTTCCAAAGGGCTCCTTTCAGTAACCCAAATGCACAAAATTCCATCAGTGATGCATCAAATGACTTAACACGGATGTCGCTGAAAGGTATGGAATGTATTTCCATCTCTCTATGTTCTCAAAAAAAAATTGTAGGTTGAAGCAAACGTATGACTTGATGCCTTATCCTGATGCAACCAGGTTTTATTTACATCTGCACCATAGAGAGCAGGTGTTTTTGTATGGAAAATTGGTATCAGGACGATAGTCTGATGAAATGCTGAGTTGATTTTTTCATTATGTACACGACGAATGGTTAATTTGCCATTGTAACTGTACCTTGATATTACCATGAAACCATTGGGGAAATTTTCGTTAGTTTCCTTATACCAATTTTTTCTTCCCTTAGTCGGTAATATATAGCCCAGGGTTTGTTGTATTCACTTAGATAAACGTATCCTCGCCTAAAAACACAACAAACATCCACTTTTCACCAGCTAGGTATCGTTCATACAGCTTTCTGCTGTTAGTGACACGTTCTGCAATGTTTTTAGGAAACAGCTTATATCCCCGGCTCTTATGTCACTTTTCTAGATTCAATTCCTGGTTGATTATGGTGTTCACAATAGTAACAGAGATCCCTAATTACAGTGCAATGGCCCTCTGAGTTGCAGGATTTGGTCCAGAGACATGTGCCTTCATCCTCCATATTATCTCCGGGGTGTGGCCGGTAACCAGTCGTGGATTTCCCTGTTTCTTGCCCTTTGGAATAAGTCCTGATGTGGTCATACCTTTTTTGTTGAGTGCACATGAGATCACTTTCTTGGACATGGTAAAACCACGCTTCTTGCACTGTTTAAGAGTCTTAGAACACAAGTATTGTGTTATCCCTTATCAGAATGGTTATATTTTTGACGCCATTTGATGCAGCAAGAACAACAGCACACAACTGAGCAAACACAGTGATACACTCATACTGCTGAACTTTCATTCGGTTCCACGTGTTTTAGCGCGGAGCTATTGCGTTCGTCTGATATTGTTACCATAGATCGTGAACAACCCTTGGTAATATTAATATATGTTAAGATTATAATAATACGTATTTTCTAGAATTCTGAGAAGTGCATATATCAAAATATTAATTTAAAACTCTAAAAATAAAACATGTAAAACAATTCACTGGTATTTATTCTTCATGCTAATTTTAAGAGATAGGGTAATGTTCTAAAGACTCTAAAGAGGGAAATGAAATATAGTGAGGAAAGGGATGAAGGAAAATTCGCGGATCAAATTATCCAACCGCACACGTTGTCACGGCGCCGCGTCCTTCGATCTAACGTTTTATAAATAAGAAAAAAAAACTGGAAATCAATACAAGTTTTAACAATATGATATGCTCCAACACGAACACTAGTTTAGTGTATTTAAGTCTTTCGGACGTAAAAATCCTTAGCATGGTTTCCTTTGGAAGGGAAATAAAGCCGGTGGTCCTGTGTCATAGGTTTAGGGCACGTAAAAGAACCTCAAGCCTAAGAAAGAGGCCTCTGAGCAAAATTACCGGTCTTTCACGCCCAATATGGAATGGGACGCCAAGGACCACAGCAGTTTAAGAGCGTCCATAAACAAAATTCAATTTAATTTAATGTATGTTCTATAGTTAGCTGAATTGATTGTATGAAATAAAATGTACACTGCAGGCTTTGTAACTTTAGTTTCTGATCACCCCTCTAGGTATATTTACGGGTTTACTTGTCACTCAAATTGAAAGCTTACAAATCAATTACCTCTAACATTACAAATATGTGTATAACTTTTAACTAAATAACCACAAAATTACATATATTTCTAATTTTATTCCGAGCATCTCTTTAATAACATACTGAAACTGGGACACGAATACTTAGCGATCTGAAGCGAGGTCGCATAGGAGAAGAATATCCATTGGGAAAAAGCAGAAGCGCGGAGAAAATTCAGCACATTCTTTTGTTGCTGAAACCCCGTCCATCGATTCCCACACTCTTCCTATTTACCGAGCGAGATGGCGTCGCGGTAACGTGTGCGGCTTGCATTCGGGAGGTCACAGACGGAAGCGTACTCTGGCCCGTGAGTTTTTCGTGGTTTCTCCGGGGTCGGCAAGCGAATGCTGGGGTGTTTTCTTCTCTACCACGGTTTCCTTTCCATCATTTTCCTTTCATTCCGTTTCCTTCTCATCTTTCGGATGTGTTTCTAGGTTTTGTGGAGTATGGCGCGGATGCATACTCAATGGAAAAATATTCCCTGTGGACACCAGTGGGCTGCGTGATTGCCGGGTCGTTCTTCTTCCTGTCTCTTCAGCAGTGGGACGGATCTGCGAGTTTGGAAATGTTAGGGATCGCGCGTCTCTGTGTCCTGTATACCTGCGGCCTGTACCTCCTCCCATCCTTCTGGGATAGTGGTAGCCGCAGGTCGCAGCACGGGGGGGGGTGTCCCCCTGCGTTTATTTAACCTCTACCTCTTCCTATTTACCCCGCAAATTATGCAACTCCTGGGTACCTTCTATCTCTATTCATATGACAAATAGAATTTGGCTTGCGGCTAATCAGACCTAAAGTTATTATTTTTTAAACATCAACGTGCAATTCCCGTGTAAGATTTTAAAAATTTAAGGGGTGATAATAGCCCTATCTCGCCATACCAGCAGCTGCATTTCTGAACCCTTATCTCAGAAACTATTCAAAATAACAGACTGAGTTTTTCACAGGGTGTAGATGAATTCCTTCCAAGTTCACTCTTCTAAAGGGTCTTTCACCAAGAGTGTCCTATCTTCAACATGTGATAGCTGCCTCTGTTATTGAGTTACAGCAGTCATTTTTTTTCATGTGGTTACAGTTGTTATTGACGAATAACCATGTAACGTTACAGCATTCAGCAACGCGTAGAAATTGTGAAAATGTATTATCAAAATGGATCATCTGTTCGCCAAACCTTTCGTGTATTGCCTGAAGTTTACGGTGTGCATAATCGTCCCTGCGAGAGAACGATTCGGCTTTTGATCGATAAATTTGAAAGAAGTGTTTCTGTCAGCGATAAAAAAACGCCCGTACGTAATCGAACGTAAGCGCTCCAACGAAAACATAGGCACCGTTCGTGAGAGTGTACGCGAGAACGGAAACAAATCAATTGCTCGACGAGCGCAAGAATTGGGGCTTTCGCCGACCACAACTTGGCGAATTCTGCATCTGGACTTGAAGTTTCAGCTTACAAAATGGCGACCATAGGTTGCGCGGTGTATTCGCTGACTGGGCTATGGAACTATTGGAAGCTGACCGGGATTTTTGTCGAAAAATCATCTTCAGCGAGGAAGCCCACTTTTAGATGAATGGTTGTGTTAACAAACAGAATTGCCGCTATTGGAGCAATCACAATCCAATGCAGATTCAAGAATGACCACTTCATCCCCAAAAGGTTACTGTGTGGTGTGGATTTTGGTATGGTGGAATCATTGGTCCATATTTTTTCCAAGGTGAAGTTGTAGAAGCTCTATGGAGAAAGATACCGGGCTCTTATAAGGGACTATTTTTGGCCTCAATTAGATGGTATGGATCTCAAAAACATCTGGTTCCAGCAACATGATGCCACATGCCATACTTCTCTCGAAACAATCGATCTTTTGAAGGAGAAGTTCAGAGGTTTCATCATTTCCCGTGGTGGTGATGTTAACTGGCCCCCGAGGTCATGTGCTTTAACGCCGTTGGATTACTTCTTGTGAGGTTATGTTAAATCTCGAGTTTATGTCAACAAGCCAGAAGCAGTAAATGATCTTATGAATAACATCACAAGTGTAATTCGTGAAGGTGGACCTAATTTACGTTCTCCTGTCTTTGAAAATTGGGTCAACCGTATACGCGCAACCCAACGAAGTCGCGGCGGTCACTTAACTGATGTTCTCTTCCACACGTAATGACATTAATTATGTTCCAAAATAAAAAAAAGAAATAAACCTCTATCATTTATAGAACGTGTTTTAATGAAGTTCAAAGATGGGACATTCTTGTTGAAAGACCCTATACTTTTACAAAATAAAGTTGTTTATTAAGGTAGGTAGGATTAATTTCTTGGTTGTACCAGAATATTATTTTTCTAAAAAAGCAACTAACCATATTATTAGCACCAAAATAGATCCACAACAGCACTTAGAAGTTTTTTTTCACATCCAAAAAACTTAATTAGGGTTTCTTTAGTACTATCTGAAATAACGGGTCATTTGTGAGTACGCAGATGCTACCATATTTAACAGTAGTACCAGTTTGTAGAGCAAAACTTCCCCTAAATGATGTACTAAAGTTTATCATTCTGCTCCAAAGGTGTAGCAGTTATGATTTCTTTTGTGTGAAGTGATGAAGAATTCACAGTACAAAATGGCAGAAGGAGTAAAATTGGTTCAAATATATTTAAAAAATTACTATTCTTCCCACAATGATAAATAAATATCAATTTAAGGTTACCCATAAGTGACATTTCTAAATCTTTGAGTATTTATCCAAATGTTTTCGCAATTTTGTCATATAGTGCTCTATTACAATTATTAAGTGTGTTTTAAATTTCATGCAGATATCTTTAATAATTCTTAAGAAAATCAAATTACTTTACCTTTATTATACTAATTAATAAGGCGTTCCATATGATGCAGAGTTCTTAAGCTTGAAAAAATAAAAATAGTGCCATATTATTTAAACACCAATACAGAAAATTGGTATACAGAAATTGTTCCACTCTTCCAGTTGTTTCAGAAAAAAATGTATAATTTTAAAAACAATTTTTATAACAGTTTATCCTAGGCTCCCGAATTAATTATATCATATTTTGAACAATTTAAAAGTGTAGAAAAAACCATACACCAGTTCTTTAAGTTATTCTCTCTGAGTTTCTGCTGAAAATTTGAATAAGGTTGGTTAAATACTGCATTGCATGGAACATTTTTAATGCTCTTAAGTGTAAGCTGAGTATTTGGAAGCAAACACAGGCCTTTAGGCCGTGTGCTCTTGTGCGTTTAAATGTTCAGGTGTTGAAGCTTTAAAGGGCTCTGAGAGAAAAATCTGTAGTATGCAATTGCAGCACCAGTGAGGTAGCGCTGCGGTAACTTGCACTCGCATTCGGGAGGTCTCGGGTTCGATCTCCTGCAACCGCCCTCTCTGAGCCATAGGTTTTTCGTGGTTTCCTCCGGTCGACAGGAGAATACTGGGATGGCTTTTTCTCTAACACGATTTCCTTTCCATCGTTTTACAACGGACCTATCCGGTTGCTCGTCGTCCTCCTTCCTGGTGTGGGTGTGTTGACTTGCTGTATTAAAACGCCCTACAACACTTCTGTGCTGTGCGATGCTGTTAACCTTAATCCAGGGCGTGGTAACAGGAGACGAAATAAATGTTTAAGCTCACTTTAACTGTAATTTATTTACACTTGTTCGCAGCTAGCCGTGACTTTTATCCCGCAATTATATTACTGTATTATGGGGCCTAATCTATCAACCTGTACCTCTCACTATATATATACATATATCTTTTCTAAATTGCTAACAGCTTCTTCACACGCTCAGCCATCTGAGTGGCATGAAGTTCACTCCCTGACGAAGTTGTAGAAAATCTTCCGAATCTCGGGACTCTGCCTTATTAATAATTCTAGCAAATGACGCTATTTGTTCTCAAAACTATTTTAAAGCACTGGTGTGATTGGCTGATCACCGTAGGGTCGTATGAGGACATTTTTTCTCATATCTCTCCACCCGACGCGTTTGGACTTTTCATTTTGTCCCAATCTCTCGCTATCTCTCTTCAACCTCTATGTGTCTTTCCCACTCCAGCGTCTCTCCTGGTCATGTTCACCCTAGGTCCTGTACTTCGAGCTACCCTAGAGATCTCTCCGTCTGGTGCAGCTTGGCTTCATGCCCCTTTCACCTGCTGGCCCCCATTGCATTTAACATGTCACATATTTACACTTTTATAATATTTACATTGATGTACCATTGTTCCCACCACAAATTCCCAGTTTCCCCGTTTCGTGGCGTATGGCGGAGCCAGACAGATGGGCGGATGCATGCTCTTTGGAAAGAGTACTTCCCATGAACACCAGGGGGCTAATTGATTGGTGGGTCCTTCATCGCCCTTTCTCGGCGGCTCCAACAGTGCGAGTTTGGGAATGTTGGAGACTTACGCGCGTCTCTGTGGAAAGTCTGTTTATTGCCTGTAGCCTCCTGTGGTTCTATCACTTCATCCCTTCCTCCTGGGGAGAGGTAGCCGCAATAGATCTGTGCCTTCTATGTAATTGCAGTAAAGCTTCAAAGTTTATTTTGACATAGAAAGTTATTTTTTATATATTTGAGAATTTTGACCAAATTTGAGCTATGGGTAATCTTAAAGAGGAAATTCCAATTAATAAAACTGCACTAAAAACTATAAATCTCATTTTTATTGCAATTTTCGCCATCTAGTGTTCCCTAAAGTCACAAGTGTTTGCACTGTAAGAAATCTGCAGTCCAGGTTCTCGAAGGTTTTGGATATTTTTACTTTTTCTACTACGTATATAAGTAGGGGAAGTATTGCATTCCACCCAAAAATTCCATACCGAGATTTCACCGAAAATACATGTTTTGAGACCCCCTGAATCCAAAAAAGCATTTTTGGAAACATGTCCGCGTGTGTGTGTCTGTGAACAGCATAACTCAGAAACGAACAGTCGGATAAACACCAAACTTGATATTTAGGTTCAGTATCTTCCAGAAATGCGACACGAAGGTTTTCAAGAAAAGCCCCACACCCCAGATTACCCTTTACATGGAACATTTTTCGAAGAGTTTAATTTTCTCAAAAATGGCTCTAACGATTTTGATTAAAATATCATATATTTAAGATATTTTCATGACAAATGAAATGTATATCTCGAATTTTCTGGGAATGTCTCCAAAAGTATTCTTCATTGTGAACGACTTTTGCATAACTGGCAAACCGTACGAGATAGACAAAATTTTACTACACAAAAAATGTAGATCGCATTAAAATACACAATTTATGTCATTTACATTTTTTTTGTTGAGTGAACCATTTTAGAGATATTGCTTGTTATTACCTTAAATTTTCCAATACTTATACTTTTTCTCAAATTCGTTATTCAATTTTTTTTTTGTTCTGGTAATGCAAAGAAAATGGAATACTCCACATAGCAACCAGCTCTTAAAATATTTGACTATCGCTTAAAGCCTACCAATTCCCCTTGCATCTACAAGAAAATTAGCAATAAGATTAACATCTCGATTAACATGAAGCATATGGAGAATAAGCGTTTGTAAAAATAGTTTGTACAAGAGTAGAGAAAGTCATGTGAGTGTAACACATCAGATTTTTTCTACAGGAAACTGCAAAGGCAATAAGCAGTTGCAGTGTCAGTAGTATATGTCAATCCGTGAGACGTGTACCAAGACCGTGGCGCCAAAGTTCTGAGTGGTGACGAATGACCAGGAAGTATACACAGAATACTGCAGCAAGCTGCAAATGAGAGTTTATGTTCTCGGAACTTGCAATGGGCAGGGGGAGAGATTAACGTTGAAATATGACAGCGACTTCCGTCAGTCCATCACGTTGTCGACTCATCTGTCTTCATCTGCTGGCAGACATTCGCTGAGCGCGCTCGCGGTGTTCTGCCAGATTCCAGCACAGGCGCTAACGACGTAGATGTTACTAACATTATTAATATCCACTGTGTGGTTCCATGCACCCGCAATTACTGCAATAATAGTACTAAAAATCTGATGTGTTACATTCACATGACTTTCTCTACGCTATATCATTTATTAATGGATATAAAAGCTATTTTACGAAAGCTTATTTTTATATCTACTTCAGTTTAATTGAGATAAATATTTGTAGAAATAGCTAATTACACATTTCGTTATAAAGTCAAAGAGAATAGTAATAGTGAAAAATACAGGGTAGACCATTTAAGGTGAGACTGTACAATATCTCCAAAATTAAGCGCTGTAGAAAGAAATGTCTTGAATAAAAGTTGCTTAATATTATGGGGGAAAGTAAATGCCATTAGTCTTGTTTTGTTTGGAGGACGTTATGATGGCGATTTTAGGGTCAATTTAAGTTTTAAAATGGGAACCTACAATTAGAGTCAATTTAAATTGACCCTAAAATGACCATCACAACGTCCTCCAAATAAAACAAGACTAATGGCCATGCCCGTACCCAGAAAAAATTTCGGGGAGGGTTTTCCACAAGTAGATCTGAACTTAACAGTACCTCACACAGTTACCATGTACCTGTTCCGTAGTATATAGACGTTACATGGATAGGAAAATTGCTTGGAGACATTATGTAGATAAGAAAAACTCACCAGAATGAGGATATTCCACCTTACAGCACAAAACATGGAGACTGCTTCGGAAACCGGAATGTATGGTCACCTTACTTATGTAAGGCGACGATATTAAGTTTCCCTTTTTCTTGTAAATGTGCTACTGGCAATAGACCTACGTTATCTAACGACATTTTCCCATATTGGTTTGCTATGAATTTAAATAAATAAAACTGTCAGAAGTTTCGAGGGGGAGGGTTTGAACCCTAGAAACCCCCCCTTCTAAATACGGTCCTGCTAATGGCACTTACTTTCCCCCATAATATCAAGCAACTTTTATTCAAGATATTTCTGTCTACAACAAATGGTCCACGTTATATAAGAACTGCACGCTATATGCTGGCTTTGAGCTTCCATACTAGGTATTTTCATGACATCGTGAGAAATAACTGAATGTCGACAGAGCTTGAAAGGTATGACATAGAAATGATGAATCAAAACCATTAACAACAGATATCTCGGAAGTGACTGAAGCCACAGAAAAGGTTATTTGAAATAAATTGCGTGTTTTAAACAGATCAACAGTTTTGTGTACTGTATTTTCGTCTATCGCTTAACGTTTACCAGTTATACAAGAGTATACAAAATTCCTCCCGAAAAAAGGGGACTACACAGACTATTACCAGAAAATTCAAGATATATATTTTATATGCTACTTTAATCAAAATCGTTAGAGGTAGTTTTTGAGTATAAAAATTTCGAGAAATGTTTCATGCAAAGGATAGTTGGGGGTGGACTTTTCCTTCTTTTCGTTTTTGAGCTATGCTGTTAACACACACTAGGACATCAAAAATAGCTACATTACACGTTTCTTACGAATGCAAAGGGAACAACGATAGTCAAATGTTTAAGAACTGGACGCTACACGCTGGCCTTAAAATTCCAGCTCTTTGAGTGCAATCGCGAGAAACAAATGGATATCGAAAGGACTTTAAAAGATTGACAAAGTATTGAGCAATGCAACAATTAATAACGTAAATCTCGGAAATTGCTTATGCAACAAAGAAAGATACTCGAAATAAATTGTGTTTTAAGGGGATAGATCTGTTAATTTCCCAAAACCCAAAGTACTCAGGTTTTTGAATGTTTTCCCACAGTTCATGTCTATATAAAGAAGCGTGGTTGCGAGATTTGGTGCATATAAATTAAGTCGTTCCTGGATTACGCATTTTAAAATACAAATTTAAACTATCATATAAAAATGCTCTTTAGTATGCAGTTTTCATAATTTTGAAACAATGTTTCATATTTACACTCCTTATTTAGATATAACACAAGTTTACTAGGAAATATGCTTTTAAATTAATTGCTCTTTAAAAAGTAATTTCCGATCAGTTGTCGGTTTCGGCTTTTGCAAAATATTTATACTTTTTTGACATCGGGTGAGCTTTCTGGGTAACACCTTTATTTTAAAGTAATAGCTGTGTGGTAAGTTTTAGTTAGCTTGTATTGAGAAAACTCTTCCAGAAGTGCACTACAAGAACTTAAAAACTGCATCGTAAGGAGCATTTTAATGCTGAAAAGTGTCTAAGCTATTACAACCGAGAAAAGCGCACATTAACTGGTCTTAAACTCTACTTATTTATTTTTTATAAAAGAGTGTAACTTTTTAGAACTTTAGAGAGGTGGCGCGGGGTATTTTCTGACCCCAGTCAGTTTTATTTGCAAGTTATATATAATGATTTCGGATACCTGAACCCTGCCTTTCCCTTACCTTTCGCTGCATTCCTTGGCTTTTGTTAGAGGTCATTAGCATTGAAATACAGGTCATACATTCCTAGAATATAGGCTATTTGTGTTCTTCGGCTGAAATGAGGGCAGGAAATACCCCACGCCACCTCTCCCGTTGCCTGTCATGTGTCTCGTCTGCATATTGTTTCTGTAGTTACAGTGTGTTTTCAGCTGAACCTTCTAGAAGTTGTGGTTATAATATTTACGTATGTTTTAGTCTTAAACGTAGTGCTGTTTTTATATCAATATGTGTTATGAGCAGGGTTAGGAAGTTCATGCATTTGCATTTTTTTTCAAAGCATGTTATTGATATTCTGATAAATTATTTTCATGAACTATGAATTTTCTAGCGCTCTGGGTGATTTTTATTGGGCATATAATTGCATATTTATGCTATTTTAAGTAACTGCGTCATATTTAGTAAATAGCACGTTTATTTGGCATATTTTAGACTTAAATGGGAAATATTTGTTAAAATGAGTTATTTTGGTTAAATGGTCAACTTGTTTTTCTGTGAACTGATGCTAACAAAAGGATCCAGTTCCACCCTCTGTCAATGTCACTGAGGTAAGTGATACATGATCACTGATCACATGAAGAGTGAGTGATGGCTTGCCTTTAAGATAGGGACATTCCTGCTGTACTGGGGAATAGATTAAGCAATAAGGCAGTGTGTTGATCGAGCAGCCAGTTTGTTTGTGACAATTGACGAGGTGGTATGAATACATACAGTATTAAAAATGCTGAAGGTGAAACCAAGTAATGCGAGCAAACTTAAAGAGTTTACAAAGTGAATTTTCTAGTGATCTTATTAGTACAGATGGCAGTGTCTTATACTGTAAGGCATGTGAAAAAAATATTGGGAGTGAAAAATGGTTTCAGGTCGTTCAACATATTGATACTGCAAAGCACACGGAAATGATTGTGAAAAAAAGTGACAGAAGTGTCTAACTTCAACTAGTCGAGTGTATGGGAAGTAGAGTTACACAGTTGTCATATGACCTTTGTGAAGCATTCCTAGCAGCTGACATACCTTTATGGAAAATAAATAACCCAATTTTGCGTATTTTTTTTTTAGAAAAGTACACCAAGCAACACGTGCCTGACCAAAGTACCTTATGTAAAACATACATCCCTCGTTACAACAATGTAATGTCTACCTTGTAAACTAAGTCAGCAAATGAGTTTCTCTGGATCTCAATAGATGAAACAACTGATGTAGAAGGATGTTTCATTGCAAATGTAATAATGGGTGTTCTAAATCAGCAGAAGTTACTAACAGTGTATCAGTGAGTCAACTTGTGATTCACTCTAAGAAATTAATATGGCCTGGTAATATAAAATTAGACAATGTACTTTTATTTTTAACTGATGCAGCAAGCTATATGATCAAAGCAGGTAGCGAGCATTCATTTAACTTGTCTTATTCGTGCCCTTCATCGCATTACAGAAACAATTGGGTTATGTTGTCCTAAAATAGATAAGCTAATCTCTAATGTGAAAAAAGTGTTTCTTAAATCTGCATCTAGGGTCCAGCTGTTCAAAAAATGTCGCCTAATATTCCACTACCACCTGAACCTGTTGGGGGAGTTGGATAACAGCTGCATTGTATTATGCTAAAAACATTTAGCGTCAATTAGAAGAATTATTAATTCATTAGAATCAGATGATGCTGATAGCATGGAATGTTCTCTCAGTTGAAGAGCTTGAAGGAAATTTTGTCTTTATATTAACACATTTTTCCAATATGCTTGCAGTAATTAAATCCCTGGAAACAACAGGTCTTCCCTTAAATGAGTCATTAATTGTATTCGATACTACAATTTCTGGTTTGGTGTCCATTCCGGGTAATATAGGGCAGAAAATAAAAGACAAAGTAAACTATGTTCTTTTAAGAAACCCTGGATACTTGAGGACTTATCTCTTTCTGTGGAACAACTACCAACTCTTAGTATGCACCAATATCCTCATGTGACAATGAAACAAGTTTTTCAAGATACAAAAGACGAAGATATACCATGAAAAGTCTCCGTCATGCAGTAGTGGTAAATTGTAATTCATCCCTCATTTTGGATGTGGAGTCATGTGCATCTACTTCTCAGCAATAAATGTGTGCACATTGATTTTAAATATAATAATTTTTAAGGCATATTTTGGTGCATATTTTGCACATTTTGAGAGCATATTTGCATGCATATTACAAGAGTTTTTAGAGCATGAACTTCCTAACCCTGGTTATGAGGAACATCAGGCAAAGTTATTAGCCCTAATAAGGGAAGTGGAAGAAGAGGAAGCATTAGGTACTGAAGGCAGCGAAACCGAAGATGAACTTGAAATACTGAGTTCAAATAGTGAAAGTGAGCAAAGTGCAGAAGAGGATCGAGTTATGGCATGGAAAATGGTTCATCCTCCTCAAAATTAACGTACTCGCTCCCACAAGATAGTGACTCACTTACCAGTTGTAAAATCTGCAGCTACATATGCAAAATCTCCTATAGAATTATTGCTTGAGAAAATACGGCATTTTATAAATGCAGCACAACCAGAAAACCAAGAACAGGAATTGCCAGTGAAGAAAAGAATGAGGTGTAATGTGTGTCCGAGAATGCAGACAGAAAGACAAAACTTTCGTGTGTAAAATGCAAGCATCAGGTGTGCAAAGACCATAGAGTAGTGGTGTGTAGGGGCTGTGTGTGAATTATAATATGAGTATCAACATATGTTCTTACTGTCGAGATGAAAAAAAAAAAACAAAAAAAAACACATTAACTGTGATACTTTATGATTATGAGTAAAGTGAACATTTAAATATATTTTTGTGCTGTGCATCAGTCCAAATTGCAAGGTGTCGCGGTAACTTTCATGTTATCTTATTTGCTGAGCGCCTGTTATTGTTTTACTATTTTTAATTTTGAGTTCTTTGTCCTCCGGCTAGCTATCATTACTCAGTCGAGCAAATCTCTTGAACAGGGTGTGTAAACGGAAAGGAGTTGTTACTAAAAGATAACACTTATAAAACAATTTGTTTTTACACTTTTATTGCCGTCACACTTCATTAATTTCAGATATTTATCTCTTGACACACGTCCGACTGAAACTGTTATATTTTCGAATGTAATTATAATAACTTATTTGCCACACATTATTAATTCGGGTATTTCACATTTTATAACTAACTTTACGACGCGAGAGATTCTGTAGAACTGTGCGACGTGTAACCCGTGAATGATTCTGTTGAACTGCGCGACGTGTAACGCGTGAATGATTCTCTTAAACTGAGCGTTACCTTTTTTTTTTCGAGTGGAGGAAAAATACTTTTGCGTACTAACTAACTGCTAATTTGTGTTTAAAGGGTGTAGTACTCCGCCTAGTGGCGTCGTCATTATCTTATGATTATTTTGTGTTTGTTACATTAATTGTGAGTATTTGTTTTACAGCCGTTTGGCCTCGTCCTTATCTCTAATACACTGTTTCATTATCCATATTCCTAGCGTGGTCGTATAGAGTGCGCACACGGCGGGCTGCCTGCCTGAAAATGCAGGTGCGAGCCAGTGCCACTCGCGGGGGATCCCTCAGTCCCCGGGGGCCGCCTTGACTCGGAGAGCAAGGACTTCGAGGGCTACCAACGGTCACGTGGTGACGCCGCAGTCATGGGTATTGTGGTAATGTTATTAATGAGTCGAGGTATGCTTGAATATTTATTTCGGGCTCCCCTAGGCCAAAGGTTCTGTCGAATAGTGACAGCGGTCGTTTGTGCTTGTTCTCGTGGGTTTCATAAGAACCTAGTTCTTGTATTAGTCTATTCTTATTCTTTCCCTTGTGCTTATAGAGATTGAAGCTCAGGCTCTTCACGAATTCTTCGACAGTGTGTAGTTTTAATTCCTGGTGTAGTAGATATGCAGGCGCTACCGGCGGTTGTTTCGTTATTATTCGTATTATCCTGTTTTGCAGTGTTTGTAGCTTATGCATGTGCGTCTTGGCCGCATATCCCCAGACAGGGGCTGCATACGTCATGATTGGCCTAATTAGGGTTTTGTATAGTGTGAGTCCCATATTTATTTTTAGCTGGTTATTTATGTTAAACATTGGGTACAGTCTATTTAGCTGACCATTTGTCTTGGCTCTGACTTTAGCAATGTGCTTGTTCCAGGTCAGGCCCTGATCCATGATAAGACCTAAATAGGTCACATGGTCCTTCCATTCGATTCTCTCGCCTTGATAATTAAGTGGCTGGAGAGCATGCTTATCTTTGCGGTGAAATAATCTTTTGGTGAAGACTATCGCTTGTGTTTTTCTGGGATTAACCTTGATTCTCCACTTTGTGAACCAGGGTTCAAGTGCATTTAGCGCATTTTGCAAGCGCAAGTGGATTATTTTGGGTTGAGTAGACTGCGTGACTATAGCAGTGTCATCTGCATATATGTATTTATTTGATCTTACAAGATCGGGCATATCGTTTATATATAAATTAAAGAGCGTCGGCCCCAATAGACTTCCTTGTGGGACCCCGAGCTTGATTGGTTTAGTGCTCGAGACTGGTTCCTCTACCGACGTATGAAAGCGTCGATCGCGGAGGTAATACCTAATGAGGGCTACAGCGAAGTCTTGGAAATTGAATTGCCTTAACTTCTTTAAGAGCCCGGCGTGCCATACTTTATCAAACGCACGCTCAATGTCTAGATAAATGGCTCCTGTTGATTTATTCGTATTATAACCTTTGGTGATTTCCTCCGTCATTCTTAGTAATTGTAGAGTGGTTGAATGCTGGGCTCTAAACCCAAACTGTTCTGGTATCAGAATATTATGTTGGTGTATGTGCTTATTTATTCGCTTTAGTATAACCTTTTCGAGTATTTTGCTTAAAGTGTTCAAGAAGCTTATTGGCCTATAGTTCATGGGATGTGCGAGATTTTTGTTAGCTTTTGGAAACAATAAAATTTTGGCTTCTTTCCACGCTGGGGGAAACCGGCCTTGTTCCAGCGTATAATTAAAGATATTGGCTAGTGTCTTCAGCGTACGTTACCTGCCCCCGGCTTTAGCTTTATACTCCCTCACCCCGATATGCCTAAACATTATAACAGAGCTGCTATTGGTTAATAAAGCGCGCCAACATTAGTGTCTATTTTTATATCCAATAAAAATTACGAACACATATGCTCTAGGGAAGATATTCCCTCCATTTCTAAAGAAAAGCGCGCTACTCTGACGTCATTTGTTTGTCTCTTCTAATTGATAAATAACTCACCCCCTCGCCCATTGTTACCCGCTCCTATTGTCAGCTTCAGTGAGGCCGTGTAAACTTGTTTCCTAACAATGCTTATAATTAATAAACATCTCAAATCATTGTCATACAATAATGTTAATTTACACTACAATCATTCTGGCATTCACAGTGTTGTGATATAAAATACTGCCTCAAAGGAAGTGTCAATTCAAAGTTGTTTTATTCTTTAAAGTATATTTCTACAACAAACCGTTACTTTAATACATAATTTATTACTCGGTGTATGTAAGCAATAATTAGATAAATTTATTAATTCGGTCCATTTACAACAATCGTTTTATTCCTGGGGTCGCGAGTGACCCCCACTAATGTAAGACGTACATGCGCCACCTGTCTAGGGTTAAAGTGCTTAATTTAGAAATTGGTTAACATATGTGCACCAAATTTAGCAAAAACATTTCTAGAAATTTGGAAACAATCTGAGAAATATGAGAAAAAGCTTCAAATACACTACCACGCCCCCCGTACAGGTTTATTTATATCGTGATAATACTCCCTAATTTTCATATAGATACTTACACGAAAACGCCTGCTAAAACGAGTATGATTAATAAGTTAAAAAAACCTAAATTGTAATTTTTACCCAATTTTCACCGATCGGACCTCTTAGAGAGATCTACATTTTTTGTGTACCACGTTTTACTCTATCGCTAAAAGTTATACAAGATTAAATACAATTCCTTCCGAATGAAGAGGATATAGGCTTTTATTTGTCTTGTAAATATCTTTAATATATGATATTTTAATCAAAATCGTTACAGCCATTTTTCAGAATATCAAAAATTTCGAAAAATCTTCTATGTAAAGGCTAGGAGGATTTTATTGAAACGTTTGTTTTGTATCTATGGCACACACTGAACTTAAATACCAAGTTTGGTATTTATTCCATTTTTCGTTTATGAGTTATGCGTTCACAGTCACACAGACATACCCGCGGACCTTTTCCTAAAAATACTCTTTTGGATTCAGGGGATTTAAAAACATGTATTTCTGGTGAAATCTCAATATAGAATTTTTGGATGGAATTCAATACTTCCTCTGCTTACTATAGATAAGTAATAGAGAAAGTAAAAACGAATATCGATTTATCAGTTGAAAACGATATAAAGTTTTAGATAGTTCAAAGCAATAATAAAGAAATATCTCACAATTGCTTAATGCCAAATATATTTCATGTAAATGTGCTTTGACGAGATCTGCATTTTGTTTTGCTTTTTATGCAGAAAGTGTTTCGCTCTGTTATGGTTTACCTACAAGTTATTCAAAATTCATTGAGAATGAAGAGAACTTCATAGGTATTCCCAGAAAATTCAAGCTATATATTTTACTTCTCATGAAAATATCTTATCCATTTGGTATTTTAATAAAAATCCTTCAAGCCAGATTTTTAGAAAATGAAAAATATCGACAATTCTTCAATGTAAGGGGTAGTTTGGGGTGGGTGGATTTTCTTGTAAATCCTCGTTCTGCATCCTTAGATGATGTCAGGAAGGACGGTCCTGTCTGAATCTGAACTGTAGACTTCTCGTTCACGAATATCGGCTATCCGTGTCGGTATAATAACCCTTGGATTACATTTGAAAATACTTATGTAGATATTTTTTAACTTCACCCAAAAAGACCCACTCATTTAAAATTCGCCAAGGATGTGTAACTAAACGGCCCTGCAGATTCATTACTCAAAGAAGTCTGTGTTTTATAGTATTGTTATTTAATATATACATTAGCAACATTTATTAGAAATTGATAAACCACAAATATAAAATATGGGTTCTAAAACTTATTTATATATTTGTGCAAAGAATAAGGTAGAATAAATTAGATAAGATAAGGGGGGATTGTTGGTGGAATTTTGTCCACCTCCCGCAGTCAGCCTTGTGCAATTTCATTGGAAAAGAGACCTTCATTGCTTCCCAAAATCTATACCCTGAACAAGTTGCAGTATAGGCCTGCTTTATGTAGCTATTTCCTGAAGTGACCATGTTCAGAAATTAATGCAACTACCTTCCTTATTTCTGTTCTATTCAATCTCAGGAGAGATGAAGAAACAGTGGCGCTTGGACCTCAGACCAGTTACCTGGCTTACCTGTCCAGGATAGCTTTTCCACATAAATTGGTGTGCTTCCCTATCGAGGTTTAGTAGCACGTGTACTAATTCCAAACACGGGTTCAGGGTCAACATAGGATATTTCAGTACCCTTTTAGCCACTTGATCAGCTTTTTCATTTCCATAGATGCCCTAATGCCCCGGCACCCACCGCATTTTGTGCCTGATACGAGATGACAAGGCAATCAATTTTACCTGGTCTGAGGAGAGAAGAATGAGGTAAATGACCAAATATAAGCTACAGCCAGGAGCTAGTGTAAACCAGGCTTCGCTCTGGAGACCGCAGCATCTAGGAAAAGAAATGTCCTTCCAGTTGCTGAACAATAGCCTAAAATATATCTCTGAGCTCAGTATAGGAACACCTATCTATTGGATATTGCAGTTAAAATATTTTGTGCTCATTCTAAATACCCCCTGCATTTTCAGTTTCCCTACCGCTCACCTCTTGGAAAGCAGAGGATGTGTTACGTTCCACTAAAAGTACTATGTTGATATTTCATCGAAAACGCACGTTTCGAGGTATCCAAGCTCAGGAGAAAACATATCTAGAAATAGTCTGTGTGTGTAGTCTGTTGGTCCACTACATAAATCAGAAACAAAATGTAAGACGCATAAAATTTCATATTCGAATCAAACACTATAAAGGATACAGGTGAGGATTTTTCAATGTTTTCAAGAAAGTTCTGCCGTTCTCCAAACTGGAAATGTTTTAGTTCTTTTTTTCTTTTGCTTTCTTAAAAGTACCTCTAACATTTCTCATCAAATTTGAGGCAGTATATTTAACACTTAAATGATTTCAGTCTAATTATATAAATATAAAAAATAACAGCCCGCCTTAAAGCAATATGTGTATGTTACAATATATAAAAAGTGTATATTACAGTCACTGTATATGTTTATAGTATTGTATCCATGTGTAATAATGTTATGTGAATATATTACGTAATTTAATAATGTAGGAGCTGTGAGAAATAAGTTAAAAGTTGGTAACAATGAGGTAACCTTGAGGCAATAATGAATGTGAGAGTTTAATAATGTTACTTATGATTCTTGGAAGCAATAATGTAATTTTAGTGACAGTTTATAAAAATAGCCAATCAACAACCAGAGAAAGCTTTAGTTAAATGAAGGTATTCTATTGGAGTAGGATTAGCCAATCACAAACTGAAAACGAGAAAATTTTACAAATTCAGAAGTTAGTTGCCTGCAGACAGTGATTGTAACCGGATGCGTGATGCGTCCTCGAGAAATTTTATACGTATTTTGCGTGAAACAAAAAATAGTTTACGTGTTAAAAAGTGCAAGTATTTAATAAAATTATCTCACAGCTCTCTCTCTCTCTATATCGGTGAAGTGTTAATTAAATCGTGTCAAGCATTAATAAAAGAAGTGAAGTAAAATTATAACCTGTGTAAGCCTACATTCTTAGTCGCACCACAACCCTGCCAAGACATCCATGTCTCTAACAATAATACTGACGCAGCCGAGGCAAACATAAATATATAATATTTAAAGAAACAGTCAAATTACAAAGTTAATATTTTTTTTAAACTTGAGGCAAAGGCCACCTAAAAGTACATTTGGGGCGAAGGCTACCGGAAACTGTTTACTATACTTGCGGTTGAAACTACTACAAGTTCGGCTCCCCAACAGTTGAAATATAATACAACTCCTTCAAACTACAAACTACTTCAAATTGACTCCCAAAGCGTGGTAAAAAATAACGTAACAAACCATCTTCTGAAATTTCATATATTTGAAATACTAGCTTAGCACATCAGATGCATATATTGAATTTTCTGTGAATAATCTTTAACCCTCCATTGTTATGGCATGCTATATATGAACAGAAACCATAAAAGTTAAATACTCGCTTCCAGAAAAATGTCTAACTAGTTCAAATGCACATTTTGTATCAACTAAGACGTTTTGGTAGCTTTAATCAATACCACAATATTCACTGTTGTTATTTAGAATTTTAAAGTATTTTAACCAATACTTTCAAGTGCCATTCTTTTGATTTTGCTGAGCTCATGCAAACGGTATGTAATATCAAAATAGGAACATACAAAACAATTGACTGTCGTATCACGTGCTTGTATGCGTTGTGC
Source organism: Deroplatys truncata (assembly GCA_030765065.1). Lineage (NCBI taxonomy): Eukaryota > Metazoa > Arthropoda > Insecta > Mantodea > Mantidae > Deroplatys > Deroplatys truncata. The sequence continues at coordinate 667,932,260 of CM060990.1, forward strand.
ACCTTCTTAATAAGGTGAATAACCTTTCACAAAAAATTGTTATGTAGATATTTAATTGAAAATACACGTTTCAAGGTTCTCCAAGTTAAACATAACTCAAAAACGAAGTGGATGGATAGTTTACGTTCATACTTGAGTTGGACACATTATAAAGATGCTAGATGAAGCTTTTTAAGGTATTCAAGAAAGTTCTCTAACTCCGAACTACTCTTTACTTGATGTTTATTGTCTTATAAATAGCTTTAAAGTTTCTGATAAAATTGTATATATTTGAAATATCAATATAACAAACAAATGAATAATTATATTCTGTGAATATCTTGAAAATTATCCATTTTGCATGGCATGTTATATGTGAGAGGAACACATAAAAACTGGGTAAATAGTCATTTAAAAAAAGATGTCTTTTTAGTTCAAATATATACTGTGTCAAATAGGATTTTTTCGTAGCATTACCCATTTCTAAAGTATTATTATTTTTTAATTTTCCGATATTTTAAGCAACCCACTTTTAAACACCGTTGTTTTGTTTTTGCTAATCTCATGGAAACAATATGTAACATCTAGTGATGGGACGATACCACCATTTCTCGATACCGATACTGATTTTGAGCATCGATACTCGATACTCACTTTATAAAAAACTGTGAAAGTGATAGCTTGTTCACTGAATTATGTTCTTATTGGTAATTTCCTGTGCATAAACACATGTAACCAATTGTGTATTCTATGTTCATTCTGAAATTGTTCCTGCTTGACATACACAATATTAGTCAAGTCGAATAAATAATAATAATAATAATAATAATAAAATAATAATAATAATAATAATAAAGTATCTCCTATCCATAGCAAAACATATCCTAGCAATTCTTTATTATACAGTGTTGAAAATATAAGCTAATATGTATTTTATATGAAACTTAAACAACTAAAAATAATGTGTGCGTTACATCATTCTACGACTATTCATAACTAATACATATGTATTTTTCATCCGGTAATAAGTAATTAGCCATATAACACTCGGAAACACAGTAAGTTTGTGGATTAAGCCTCTCTACTACCCACCCACATACATTAGTTTATACTTGTTTAATTTATGCGCAATTAAAATTTGAAGAAAAGATCAAGGAAGTGTTATATGAAATGCAAAGATGTAAAGGAAACAAATATTTTTGTTTAAGAACACGAGCATTCTTGAGAGAACAAATATTTCCATGAGCTGTATTATCTCACGTCCTAAGTTCTGATGTGTTTCTGCTGGATTCACAGATTTTGGTCACCAGAGTAGTAAATGTACTGGCTGAGAGTGAGTCACCAAGCCAGGCTATTGCAGAAACGTGGTTTAGTGCGTCAGCTAAATCAGCTTCATTCATAACTCTGTTAACGCTGTATGTTACATGAGTACCTCTGCTCCTTCCTCCATTATTTTGCATGTTTTCACTTAGACACAAAAGTCTTTGGAAGTTGCGTTGATCGCAGTCAAGGTCTATCAAGAACTATAGACCAGAAACACTTTATACAGACTCGTGCGAGGCAATGATGTGAAGTCTCGACTCCTTTCATTCCTCATCTAGCATTAAGTAAAGCGCAACAACTTTCAAGAATGCAAAACTTAAAAATTTAAAAGTATCGAAAAAGCATCGAGGGCTTATCTCAAAGTAATAGACATATCTACTTCGATACCGAGTATCGAGATTATCGAGGTATCGACGGTGTCGAGGTTCCATCAAAATATCAATATGCAAAACAATTGACGGTTGTATGCTGTTTCTGTGCCTTCTAAAATGGTGTATTGAAATTATTTCAGACAAGTTTACATTGCTTAACCGGGAATAAATAGACAAACCAGCTTTTGTATGAATGATTTGTTGTGTAGATATGAAAATAAAACATACAGGGTGAAGAAGATTGTTTCCTTTACGTTATTTGCACCACGCTTTGGGCGTCAATTTGAAGTAGGTTGTTTCTTATAGGAGTTGTATTATATTTAAACTGTTGGGGAGCCGAACTTGTAGTAGTTGCAACCGCACGTATAGTACCCGCTTTCGGTAGCCTTCGCCCCAAATGTACTTTCAGGTGGCCTTTGCCCCAAATTTAAAAAATATTACTGTTTCTTTAAATATTATATATGTTTGCCTCGGCTGCGTCAGTATTATTGTTAGAGACACGTTTCTCTTAGCAGGATTGTGATGCGACAAGAATGTAGGCTTACACAGATTATAATTTTACTTCACTCCTTTTATTAATGCTTGATACGATTAAAATAACACTTCACTGATATAGGGATCTATGGGATTCTTTTTATTAATTAATTACACTTTTTAACACGTAAACTTACTTTTCGTCTCACACGAATACGTATTATATTTCTTGAGGACACTTTTTGCGTATGGTTAGTAACGCTGTCCGCAGGCAACTGAACTCTAAATTTGTAAATTTTGCTATACTTCAGTTTCTGATTGGCTAATCCTAGTCCAATAGAATACCTTCATTTAACTAAAGCTGTTTCTGGTTGTAGATTATCTATTTTTATAAACTGTCACTAAAATTACATTATTGTTGCTGCAGTAATAACTAATAGCATTATTAAACTATCTTACTCTTTATTGCCTCAAGGTTACCTCATTGTTAGCAACTTTTAACTTATTATTTTCACAGCTCCAACATTATTAAATCACGTAATACATTCATATAACATTATTGAACATGTTTACAATAATATAAGCATATGCAATGACTGTTAGTACATACATTTTACAAATTATTACACACATATTGCTTCAAGGTGGTCTGTTATTGAATTTACATATTATATAATTAGACTGAAATTATTTAAGTGTTAAAAAAATACTGCCTCAAGGGTAGAGAAAGTCGTGCAAGTGTGATGCATCACATTTTTCTAGCCCTTTGTTCAGGAAGTTCTCCCAATAGATTGCCTACGCTTGTAAAATAATTCTTCAGTGATGGAAAGTAACAACATCTAAGTATAGGTCGTCACGAACGAAAGGGAACGGAATCGAATGCTTTTCTGTGACGGCGTAATCGACGTATAGACTTTCTATATGATACGAAACAGAATTGGTACATTAATACTTCGAATGACACGAGGGGTTGGATTCTTTGCTGCAGACAGAACCTTTGTCTGTCTGGGCTACATTTTATTAGTTCAGATATATTTTAAAATATGTTGGAAGTTGGTAGAAGGCGGAATGGAGAAGAATGGAAAGGGGTTCGTCTGTAGGGATCAGGTTCCCGAACGGGATCGGCTAATTGATTCCCGATCAGTTCATATCCTCGCCCCAATGTGAGGTGTTCTGTAGCTTCTCTTCCCCTCGTATCTCCATGGTCACCGACACCAAGCGACTTGAGGGTGTCAGCCTAAACAATGCATAAAAACGGCATATGGAGAAGGGAAACGGATAACTAAGCAATATTTGGTGAGTCATCGAGGGTGTGGAACACAAGAAGAAGCGTCAATTTCTTGCAGCAGATCCTTGACTCTCGTATGTCTGAATCCTTAAAACCTGATGTCAACAAAAGTTTGAGCAAGCAAAAACCTACACCAGCGATTTGTATTTTTGGGAAAAAGTACAAATACAGAAAAAATTCTGATATGCTACATTCACATGGCTTTCTCTATTCACTATCAATTACTTTGCTATAGCTTCTACATAAGATTCATACTAAAGCTTATTTTTCTATCTACTTTATGTTAGTCGAGGGAAACATTTGCAGAAATATTGTAGGTACGAGGGGACATAGGAAATCGAATCGATAGTCACATATTTAAAAGCTAGTCGTTATATATCCCATACCCTTTCCTTGACTTACAAGAAAACAACTGAATAGCGAAGCACTTACCACTATAATGGAGAATTAACAGCTATAAAAGCAGCATTACAGAACATTCTATTGAGAAACGTTAATTTTAGGAGTTGTATTGTATTTTAACTGTTGGGAGCTGAACTTGAAGTTTGTTTGCAACCGCACGTATGGTACCCGTTTTCCGGTAGCCTTCGCCCCAAATGTACTTTCCGGTGGCTTTTGCCCCAATTTAAAATAAAATATTAACTTTGTAACTTGACTGTTTCTTTAAATATTATATATTTATGTTTTCCTCGGCTGTGTTAGTATTTATATTTTTTTAAGAGACATGAATGTCTTAGCAGGGAGTTGTACGACTAAGAATGTAGGCTTACACAGATTATAATTTTACTTCACTCCTTTTATTAATACTTGATACGAATTAAATAACACTTCACTGATATAGAGAGCTGTGAAATTCTTTAATTAATTACTTGCACTCTTTAACACGTAAAACTATTTTCGTCTCACACGAATACGTATTAAATTTCTTGAGGACACTTTTTGTGTCTGTTAGTAACGCTGTCTGCAACCAAATAAATTGATTTCAACCGCCTAAACTTGTAAATTTCTGTATTTCAAGTCTCTGATTGGCTATTCCTAATCCAATAGAATACCTTCATTTAACTAAAGCTCTTTCTGGTTGTTGATTGGCTATTTTTAAACTGTCTCGAAATTTACATTGTTGTTTCCAAGAATCACAAGTAACATTATTAAACTCTCAGACTCATTATTGCCTCAAGGTTACCTCATTGTTAGCAACTTTTGACCTATTTCTCACAGCTCCTACATTATTAAATTACGTAATACATTCACATAACATTATTACACACAGATACAATAATATAAACATATACAGTTATTGTAATATACACTTTTTATATATTGTTACATATACATATTGCTTTAAGGCGGGCTGTATTGAATTTATATATTATATAATTAGAATGCAATCATTTAAGTGTTAGAAATACTGTCTCATGATATAGATCATATATAAAAAAATAGTCATCTTATCAGACTCAAAATCAGCCATAGACGGGATAGTAAACTACAATAATAAACCAACAAAAACTATTAAATAAATAAGAAGTCCAATTAAAGCAGTTGAAACTAGACATGTCACTCTACAATGGATCCCAGCTCATGTCGGACTTTTGGGCAATGACCATGCGGATCAATTAGCAAAGATAGGCGCAATACAACAAATAAAACCTGTAGGACAAATAGAAATAAATACACAATTAAATGACATTAAACAACGTTTTAAAAGACAGCAGAGACTTGATGAAGAAGATAAATTAAAAGATAAAGATTATAAGAATATTAAAGATAGATTTGATGTACAAAAAATGCCAAGGAAAACTGCAGTGGCCTTATTTAAGATGGCAACTGGCCACGATTGCCTCGCAGACACCTCTACAAGATACGATGCCTACCTACACCCAAGTGCACTCTCTGTGAAGAAGATGTCATCCTGAACAAACAGATTCTCGCCAAATGCAAAGGCTTTAAAAGTGATAACTTACAGACTTTAAATTGGGAAGCCAGAGGGAAAATGATGCAGATCAATCAATCCCCAGTGCCATTGGTGAACAACAACAACAAAACATAAAGGATATCTCAGAAACAGCTGATGCCACATAAAGCGTTATTAATTGAAATAAGTTGTGTGCTTCAACGAGGTCTACATTTTGTATGTAATATGTTTTCGTCTATTTTTATTAGGGATGGGACCTTCGATACTTCGATACTCGGTGATATCGAAGTATGTCTATTAATTTGAGATAAACCTTCGATACTTTTAAGTTTTTGCATTACTAAAAGTTGTTGCGTTTAATTTTATCGAGACTTAAAAATATTGCCTTGCACGTGGCCCCATAGAGTTGCTAGACTATAGTTCTTGATAGACCTTGACTGCATTTCCTACGGGTGAATCAATGCTACATTCCATAGGTCCTTGTGTCTAAATGAAAACATGCAAAACAATAGGAGAAAGAGTAGCGGTACTCATGTAACATGCAGCGTTAAATGAGTTGTGAATAAAGCTGATTTAGCTGACGCACTTAGTGACTCACTCTCAGCTATATCATTTACCTACTCCGGTGGCCAAAATCTATGATTCCAGCAAAAATAAATCAGAAATTAAGACATGAGATAATACAGTGCATGGAAATATTTGTTCTTTCCTTCCATCTCTTAGTTTGTGTTTAAGCAAGTCAAATTCGGGTCACGAGCGTAGTTTACAGGTATACTGTAGACTAATTTTCATAATATGGGTAGAAAGTTGTTTAAAACAAAGTTTTCAGCCTAACAATAGGGGATATGTATCCTGTGGCATTATCAAAATAAAAAAAATTGCTGCCAATTAGAGAATGTCAAACTGGAACAATTTCGGAATTAGCATACAATACAAAATTCGTTACATACACAGAAAACTACTAATAAGAACATTATTCAGTGAAGAAGCTATCGGCTTTACAGCTTTTATAAAGCTGTATCGAGTATCGAATATCGAGCATCGGTGCTCAAAAATCAGAATCGGTATCGAGAATCGAGAAATAGTGTTATGTCCCATTACTAATTTTTTTTTGTTTACCCGTTACACAAAATTATAGAGAATTCCTTACGAACAAAAAGGTCTTTATAGGCCATTCCAAGAAAATTAAACATATAAATTTATTTGTCATGTAAATATCTTATACATGCTGTATTTTAATTAAAACCGTTAATAGCCATTTTAAGAAAATAAAAACTAGGTATAAAAATGTTTCTATATAAAGGGTAGTTTAGGGTGAAGGGATTTTCTTTAAAATCTTCGTCTCATATCTTTGGAAGATACTGAACTAAAATACTAAGTTAGATATTTATCAGACTTTTCGTTTTTGAGTTATGCTGTTAACACACACAAGGTCATTTTGTAAATAAATGGATCCAGGGGACCTCAAAACACGAATTCCAATTTTTTGGCTGGAATACAGTAGCTCCTCTACTTACTGTAATTAGGTAGTATAGACTGTAAATATACGCAAGGCAACGTATGTGTAGAATATGCCTAAAATACAGAAACAGCAGTCTGTATCCAAATTTTTCTTTATATTCAGGCTCCATTATTTTGGTCCATCTTAAATTTCGAGGGTTTTCTTCGGTCGTGCTCCGTGGACTAGTGGCGTAAAAATCCTTAGCATGGCTTCCCAGGGAAGGGAAGTAAAGCCGGTGGTCCAGTAGATTTACGACACGTAAAAGAACCTCAAGCCTGATAAAGAGGCTTCTGAGAAAAATTACCGATCTTTCACGCCCAATATAGAATGGGACGCTAAGGATTGAATTTTAATTTAAGGTGAGTTTCTTCAAGGATGACGAAAATGTCTGCCCTCCACGAGTCATTAAATATGCAACACACCTTACATCACTCAGCATATGTGAAAACAAATAGACAGCCAGTCAGAGAGAGAGAGAGAGAGCGGCGCATGCGAGTCCAAATGCTTCGCGAGTCCCGTTTTCTCCATTTCTGATTTACTTTAGCATCTCATTTCTGGTACTAAGAATTTTAGCAGCTTTTTATTACATTATTGCGGTGCAATAGGTGTATTAGTTTTACGACGAGCGTTTTTTGATACACTTCCCATTCATGTGTTATGATGGAAAGTTGAATTTTCTTGCATTCAGGGTTGATAACCTAACATCTGAGCAAAATTACCTATCTTTCACGCTCAGTATAGGCAGAATGAGACGTTAAGGAGCTTAGCAGATAAAGAACTACCATAAATAAAACTCCTGCGTGTTTTTGCCTATTTTACTGCACTGCATGAACTATATTAAACTCCCTCTTTTGATGAATTTGTTACTGCAGATATGGAATATGGTCGTATTTGATGGATGGATTTTACCATTTAAATAGTGATGGGACAATACCACTATTTCTCGATACGCGATACCTATTCACATTATAAAAAAACCTGTAAAGTGATAGCTTGTTTACTGAATTATATTCTTATTAATAGTATTCTGGGTATAAACGCATGTAACCAGTTTTGTATTGTATGCTGATTTCAAAGTTATTCCTATTTGACATTCTCCAATTGGCAGCAATTTATTTTAATAATGTTATAGGTCGTATATCCCATGTTGTTATTATTCAAAGCTAATAATAATAATAATAATAATAATAATAATAATAATAATAATAATAATAATAATAATAATAATAATAATTTATTGTTATAACAGTTTCTTTGCTTTATTTTTTGTATAACTATATTTTGTTCTGAAAGCTTTCTTTAAACGGTTTTCTATCCATATTATGGAAATTAGTCATACAGTATACCTGTAAGCTACTCTGTATTCACTCTTAGGTTGATCCGTGTCAAAACAAACCCCAGGTGACCAGTTCACCGCTATAATGTATCCTTCCGCCATTCGCACTAGAAATACTGTCACTTTCAGACCATGTGACGAGTACAAGCGGCACGTAGTGCAAAAAAGAACAGAGTCCTTATTTCGACAACTGAAACGGTGACTAGCATATTCTGTTAATGGTTAAAGGTGATAAGATTGATAATTGCAACAAAGTATACGATTGCACATATAATAATAGTTAATTCTAAATTAAAAGAGCGAAAAATAAAGTAACAGGTATGCGATAACCTAATTTATTCGGTCTCTGGAAGCGACACTTTATTAACTGTTGGCGGCTCATTTTAAAAAATAAATTGTGCACTGTTACGCGAATTGCATTCTTCTTAAAATCGCTGTTTTATTGCATCGCGTATTTCATATGCTTTCTTTTTTTCCGGGTGTAACTGCTTTTCTCGTTTCAGATTTTTCTGCACAAGCACTGTACTCGAAACACCGGTGAACTTAGAAGTTAATTTCACCATTTTTTGGCGGAAAGTGTTGGATATTTCTCACATAACTTATAATAAAGATTCAACACTATTGTTTTTTCACCACTAGTCAATGGTTTGCGCGGCTAATGCTTTACGTAATTCGACGAGAACACAAGAGCAAATTCACCGACATCCATGATACTAAACACAACTGCTGGTTTCTGGCTGTAAACAATATTCTGCGCCTCCCCGGATGTCAGGTGACTCATACGAATTGCATCATGGGACTTGTAGCTCTTTTAAATAAAACCTTAGGTATTTGTATAGAATATTGTATTATTTAAGGATAAATTCATTCTAAAATTCAGAGATTAGCATGGGACTTCTTTCCTGGGCGCATTGCTACCGTGTTGCACCACGGTGCACTGACCACGTGGGTTTGTTTTGCCGCGGATCAACCTAAGAGTGAATATAGTTTAGGCTCGTGAACCGAGTTTGACTTGGGTAAACACAAGCTAATAGATGGAGGAAAATATCAAATATTTCTATTGTCGTATCTCACGTGTTAAGTTATGGTTTGTTTCTGCTGGATTCACAGATTTTGGTCACCAGAGTAGGTAAATGTAATAGCTGAGAGTGAGTCACCAAGCCAGGCTATTGCAGAAACGTGATTTAGTGCGTCAGCTAACTTAGCTTCGTTCATAATTCAGCTAACGCTATATGTTACACGTGTACCTCCACTCCTTCCCCCACTGGTTTGCATGTTTTCATTTAGACACAAGAGTTTATGGAATGCTACATTGATTCACCCACAGGAAACGCAGTAAGGTCTATCAAAAACTATAGTCCAGCAACTCAAAAACTTTCAATAATGCAAAAATTAAAAATTTAAAGAAATCGAAAAAGTATCGGTTTGTCTCAAAGTATTAGACATACTTCGATACCACCGAGTATCGAGAGTATCGAAGTATCGACGGTATCGAGGTCCCATCCCTACATTTAAAGCTTACCTGGGTCTTTACTTCCTTTTTATTTGCTAATATTTGTTTACGATTTAAATTATGCAGTAGTGAAGTATGAGCTCCAAGTTCAACAATAATAAATCGCCACTACGCCACCAAGGTTAACGTTGGTAACCTTGTTCCTGGAACCAACATGTTGAACACTCTTAGTAATTCATTTTTTGTTCGCGTTAGTACTATTTCTATTCTTCACTGTCATATTGCAAAATAGTATGCAATACTAATGCGCTAATTGCATAAGAGAATCTCGTAAGTAGAAAATACACCACTTCACGTATTTTCAAGCTCTTCCATGTACTGCAATGAGTGCTTACCACACGTTTAACGCAATATGCTATTAATGAATAATGCCACAGAGATTATTTATTTACACCATTTGGAGAGAATGGATATTTAAGGAATGCTATCAAGTTTTCTCTCATATTTATGTGTATGTTAGCGCAAAATATCACATTGCGACTAGGTAGTAAAGAGGGATGATAGGAATGAGGGCGATGGCGGGAGAGAATGAACGAGAGACGAGAGAGATTTAAAGGAGAAGAGAAAACAAGAGAGGAGAGGAGACAAGAGATGGGAAGAGATGAGAAAGGAAGGGAAAGAAGGGGAACAGAAGATAAGAGATGAGAAGCGAAAGGAAGAGAAGAGAGGAAAAGAGAGGAAATGAGAAGATAAGAGAAGGGAAGGGAAGATAAGAGAAGGGAATAGAAGAGAGGAGAAGGGAAGAGAAGAATAGTGAAGAGAGGAGAAAGGAAGAGAAGGGAGGAGAAGGGAAGAGAAGAGAAGAGAAGAGAGAAGGGAAAAGAGGATAAGAGAGAAGGGAAGAGAGAAGAGAACGAAGAGAAAAGAGAAGGGAACAGAAAGGAAGAGAAGGGAAGGGAAGAGAAGAGGGGAGAAGAGAACAAAAAGGAAGAGAAGGGAAGAGAATGGAAGTGAAGAGAAGGGAAGGGTACAGAATAGAATAGAAGAGAAGGGAAGGGAAGGGTAGAGAAGAGAAGAGAAGGAAAGGGAAGAGAAGAGAACAAAAAGGAAGAGAAGGGAAGGGAAGGGTAGAGAAGAGAATGAAAGGGGAGAGAAGAGAAGGGTAGAGAAGAGAAGGAAAGGGAAGAGAAGAGAAGGGAAGGGTAGAGAAGAGAAGGGAAGGGAATGGTAGGGAAGAGAAGATAAGGGAAGGGTAGAGAAGAGAAGATAAGGGAAGGGTAGAGAAGAGAAGGAAAGGGAATAGAAGAGAAGGGAAGAGAGTGGAAGTGAAGAGAAGAGAAGGGAATGGAAGGGAAGAGAAGATAAGGGAAGGGTAGAGAAGAGAAGAGAAGGGAAGGCTAGTGAAGAGAAGGAAAGGGAAGAGAAGAGAAGGGAAGGGTAGAGAAGAGAGGGGAAGGGAATGGAAGGGAAGAGAAGATAAGGGAAGGGCAGAGAAGAGAAGAGAAGGGAAGGCTAGAGAAGAGAAGGAAAGGGAAGGGCAGGGAAGAGAAGGGAAGAGAGTGGAATTGAAGTGAACAGAAGGGAAGGGTAGAGAATAAAATGGAATAGAAGAGAAGAGAAGAATCCCCAGTCATAATGGAGAACTGCGGGTTCTGTTAGTATTACATCTAGATTGCTCTTCAATTAACAGCGGCAGCATATTTCATTTGGATACCTTTTGAACCGCGATCTAATATCCCGCAAACTTTATTCATACGAGTTAAATGAGATCTTTATAGCACCTATCTGTGATATCGGTAACCAATAGATTCTGAATTCATATTGCAGTCGGACAATGAAAGTGAACGTTGAGCTCTATAATTGGTAACTTAATAACCGATCTAAAGGATAGCTACATCAAATACATTTTTAAAGCTAAAAGAGTATAATTTTAGAGCTCATTTTGCAACACTCCTCAAACCTTTTGCTCTGTCTTATTGCGTTTAGTTTTCTATGTGATAAACTGCAGACTCCGATACCGGAGCAAAAGTTGTTTACAAAATTAACACATTCATTTCATTTGCACAATTCTAGCACTACATGATTCATGTGGACCACACCATGTGAAATCCAACCCAAAAAAGTGGTAGTTAGTGTTAATTTTTTTTCCAGTTTTTAAGGCACCAAAGAAAGTTTATTTGGGCTGACCTTATTAACGTGTAAGGCTCGCATTTGGGAATATTCAAACTCATCCCACGAAGCGACAAGTGCCTAAACCAACATTGGAACTATGTTGAAAAATAACCTCATGTATGTACTATCGTTAACTGTATTGGTTGGTATGAAATAAGATGTATGTTTCACTGCAGGCTTTGTAACCTTAGTTTCTGATCACCCCTCGTAATACGATTTATTTTCAGGTATTAGTGACACTAAAAGTAAAGAAAAGGAATAAAATATTGGACCATACAATGCACACATTTTGAACATAATTGATACTTCAGTTATTATACTTAATTATTATGCTACCTTCAATAAACCGTTTTAGGAAATAGGTTAAAAGTATGTAAAAAGCAAGGAAAGTAAGGATTGAAGTTTGTATATACACGGAAGTTCTAAAACTTAACAGGGGCGGCTCCAGAGGTAGTACCTTCGCATCATGGCATTACCTTAATAAAATGAAGAAATACGTATTCGAAACTATTTGTATACCTACTTCACGATTACATCAAGAATGTGGTCATGCATATTTCTCTTACAGGCGCATTTAAATGGTTTGTCTGACAATAGAAAAACCTGGAAAGGTAGAATCAGATGACTGAAAAATTCAATACCATAGCCGGGATCTAACCACTCAGCTACCATGGCAACATGCCGACACGACATTAAATTCTCCAACTGATTCGCATTTTTCCCGGTAAACCATACGGAGATCTCAAGTTGTATTGAGATGTCATACCCCAATGGCGACTTACATTCTTTGTAAGTACTTAAGTCCCGGGCTTTATAGTTACAACCACTATTAGGTCAATTAATGGAATTAATTGTTCTTTCACACAAACCATGTGTTAGACAGGACTGGAAAGGTAGAATCATTCTTTCATTCATTATCTGTTTACCCTCCTCTTACGTAGGACTTACACCTCCCAGGACTTACAAGCGGGTGCCTGGGGTCAGAGGTCCGTCGAGGAGCAGACACTCATGGATCAGACAGAGCATCCAGGATGGGTGATCAGCCCGATGCCTGGTATGGGATGAAGGAAGTAGATGAAACGAAATGTTGGTGAAATGGGTGAAAGGAAAGGTGATGATGGAGCAGTTGGTGGAATGAATGGCGGGGGAAACCGGAGAACCCGGAGAAAACCCGCCCAGACCCCGCTTCGTCCACCACAAATCCCACATGCAGGTCCCTGGGATTGAACCCGGGCCGCCTCGGTGGGAGGCGAGCGGTCTAACCACTCGGCCACGGCGCCGCCTGGAAAGGTAGAATCAGATGACTGAAAAATTTAATCCCTGGCACTAGCACTGTATTCGTACTTCAGGCTGTCACTGAAACTTAATATACCCCAAGTAGAGGTAAATTTTCCCTTACATTTACAATATGAAACTAGTTCCATTCTTTAACTTTCATTTTGTTTACTTACAGTGCAGTGTGCTCTTTTAGGATCCAAGTAAAACCTAACTTATCTGCTTCATCACCCAATTGAGTCAGCTAATAACTACCTGATATATTGATGATAATCGTTCTTTCCACATGTCGTGCATAGGCTAAGCTGGAATGGTCGAATCAGACTGAAAAATTCAGTGCCATAGCCGGAATTTGAACCACGGATTTTCAGCTTACCGCACCGCTGTTCTAACCACTGATCCGCGAGGGAAATAAACGGGTACTATATTAAATTCCCCAAATAACTCATATCCCGGCTATTGCATTGAATTTTTAGCCTAGTTCGACCTTTCCTAACTTATATTTTGATTTCGCCTGTTTTATATTACAAAAGAAGGATTTCAACATTTCATATTACTCAATACAGGGCCATTTAAAGCTATGACATGCACCACGTCTGAAATGTTAAGAGCCCTTTTATAAAACCAAAAGCAGACTATACAGGAGCGCGAGTATACCACGCTATGTCAGCAAGCACTGCTCTTCTCGCAGTTTATAGTAGTGTATCACTTCTCCATTAGAGGTCAGCCTGAAATAATCTTTTTACTTTGAACATAATATGTTAGTATGGTTTAATGTAGCATCTTTTGATGACCTATCTCGATAAGTACCTTTTCCTCTTCAAATTAAGAATATAGGGGAAGGAGGGGCAAGTGAGTCAGATGGGGCAAGAGCGTCACCTTCATTTTCTTCCACAACACATTTTTTGGGACCTGGTAGGAGGCTATCAGTAAGAGCTTTGCTGCCCGGAAGTGTGACAATAGAGAGAGTAACGCTCCAGGAAAAACTACAGTTTTGGCAGGTAAATATTGTTTTTGGTGATTTTGATGTAAGAACTGCTATTTCTAAGAGTAGGTGTATTGTATTATAACAAGTTAATTTCATGGCAGATTTTAATGCTCCTTAAATGGCATTGTTTGAAGCATATTCTGGTGCAGACGTCAGAATACCTAAGGTACCCTCTATGACAGGTACCAATTTATTCCGAGTAGTAGTGGCGGGGCAAGTGAGTCCACTAGAATACTGGCAGTGACGCACTTGCCCCACCATTCGTGTGTGCAAAACTACAAGTCTATATTTAATTTATTTAGAAGATTTAGTAACTACTGCCACCTTTTGACAATATAATAAAGAAGTTATGTCTAAAGCATAGTTTAATTATATTGAAACTCGTATTGCAGGTATGGTCCGGAACTATAAAAGGAAAACTGATAGAGGGAAAGGGTGGACAGAAGATGATGCTCAAGTGGCATTAAACGAGATCAGATCTGGTTTAATACCAAGTTTCGAAGAGCGGATTAGCTGCATTAAGTGCAAGCAGTGGATGCATGAGGAATGCACAGATAATGAAACTGGCAGTAACAGTGATACCTGCCGTTAAAACAAGTGATTATTCTTTTATTTGTCTTTCTTTCCGTGGTTCTAGTTATTTTATGCAATGTTTACAACTAAGAACATCAGCAGTCTTGCGAAGTTAATCCAAGTGAATATCTACTGAGCTTAAGATGTGACAATAGCAGTTGAACTATGGACCTCAGTGAATATTTTATTTATAAGTGATCAGTACATGTTATATTTTATTGGATTAGACTTGCCATGTGTTATAGCTTCATGAAAAAAATTAATTTTAAATAAAAGTCGTTGCATTTCTTTGCTAGAATTGTTTAACATGTTTAAAGACTCACTTGCCCCAAGGGGTGTCTCACTTGCCCCACTCATTTCTAAGCTTATTTTTCTATTTCAGGAAATTGTAAACAAGAACAAAATATTTTAACATAGGTATTTAAGATGCTGAATGTATTAGCTGTAATTTAACGTATTCCTAAAACTTAAACTTAAATACCATGTACATTAGAAAGAAAAAACGAAAGGTAGGACTCACTTGCCCCACCCTCACCTAGTAGTGATTGTATCAGTTCTTCAGATTTTAAAAATATTTCCTGGAGTTTAAGGGCTCCTTCAGAGGCTCAGGATGCAAGGATACGTCCATGATACCCATCCCTTCTAGACAGTCACCGAGAGCATGCAACGAAGCTGAAAGTTTCCGATTTCCATGGCCGCGTTGCCTACGACGTTTACCTTTTTGGGATCCTTGGCGCGGGGTTTTCTGAGTTTGAGTACCGCCTCAGATATGGTTGCTTTTACCTCTGTAAATATAGATGTGTGCACGCGCGCGTGTGTTTATAGGGAAAACAGCAAATATTCGAGAAAAAACAGCAGGAACGGTATAGGATAGTTAAATTATATTGGAACCCACTCGCGGCCTTTCTCTGCTGCGTGAGACAGCCGACAGTCGCCGGGGAAATTACGCCGGCAGAGGCGGACTAAAATCCTTACCTTATAATAGATATTGGAAACGTTGACCTGCTCTCAAACAGGCAGCATATCTTGTGTAAACATTCTCGCTCACTCTCCGAAGTTCAGCAGTAGGAACTCTTGTGATTGGTGCCGCTTTGGAGCGTTCGCCTCGAAAATCGCTGAAAAAACTAGCGCAGCAAACAGGTGTATCTCGATCTTCTGCGAGAAATGCTACCCGTCTGTTCAAACTAAACCCTATCGCTACACACGAGTGCAAGCGTTAAAACCAAATGATCCCGCTAAACATGTGAATTATTATAACTGGTTTTGCCAATCTGTAGAAAGGGCTTTCATTGATCCACAGCGTTTGTTTGTCACTGATGAATCTTGGTTTCATCTAAGAGGACGTGTGAATACTCACAACAGTCGATACTGGGCTTCAGAAAAACCTGTGCTACAGGATGAAACGCCTCATTATGATCATAAAATTGGAGTGTAGTGTGCGATAAGTGCTAGAAGAATAATAGGGCCCATATTCTTTGATGAAACAATAAATTCAGAGCGATATTAGAGGTTAATTCTGAGGCCATTTTGCAATCACTTGACAGAAGAGAAATCGTAGTGTTGGTTCCAGCAAGATTCTGCAACAGTACATACGGCTGCCGAATCATTACATGCAATAAGAGAGGTGTTTGATGACAGAATAATTAGTGCTGATTTCTGGCCCTCTCGTTCTCCTGACCTAACGAGTTGTGATTTTTATTTATGGGGTTCTTTAAAAGACAAAGTGTATCGTTCCAATCCTCGCACACTAAAGGAACTTAGAGAAAACATTGTACAAGAAATCACAAAAATTCCTGCTGCTGAGCTTCGGAGAGTGAGCGAGAATATTTGCACGAGATATGCTGCCTGTTTGAGAGCAGGTCAACATTTCCAGCATCTATTATAAGGTAAGGATTTTAGTCCGCCTCTTCCGGCGTAATTTCCCCGGCGACTGCCTGCTGTCTCGCGCAGTAGAGAGAGGCCGCGAGTGGGTTCGAATACAATTTAACTACCCTATATTATAATAATAATAATAATAATAATAATAATGTAAACTTGTCATCTAAAACCATCTAAAGGGATTGGATGTAATTAATCTTTGGCAAGTCCTATTTTGGATACACATTGAGTACACGCTACTGAAATATGGAAACATTGCCAACTATTTATTACTTTAAATTTTCCCACTATAACGTACATGAATCTACGAGGATTTCATTGGTGCAAGCTTATTTAAATATTCTATCTCGAAGTTGCTTTTTTCCCTATTTACTGAAGGCCTGTCCTGTTTGAGGTATAACCAGTACGTATTTTTGATTTCAGGTATTCTACACACACACATATATATATATATATATATATATATATAAATATATATATTCATGAAACTTTCTACAATCCTTCAGAACATGTAGAAATATATAACGTGCATTAATTTTGCTCTACTTAAGAAAATAAGTTCTTTTTAAACTGAGAATGGATAAAAAATTGAAATTTAAAACTTAATCCCTTATTTCTATCTGAATCAGTAAAGTTCTACTAAATTAATCCACCTTTAGCTAAACTCTACACAATGAAAAGTGTATTATCTTTGCTTTTGAACAAGTAATTTGATTTCTCAGTAATGTATAATTATTTACACTCTAATGCCTTTTAACATATATTGTTAATATAGCTGAATTAAACTTGGCACACTGTTTCGTGGTGAAAAATTAAGTTCTGATTTTTCTGTAAAGTTTAGAAATTTCGGTTGGGTGTATAGGTAAATTGTATGTAACGAAAGTATTTTAAATATTCCTCCTTACACAACTGGTTCGCATAATATATTCCAATTGGATGCTATTAAATATGCTTTAGTTTTTTTTAGATATACGCACATTCATTCTTGGTAATTTTTTAAAAAATGGGTAAATTATTTGAAAAAGCATGCTGCTCTACGTTCACTATCGAGTGGTAAAAACAGTTGAATGTCATAGTAGCAGCACTCCATGCCCCTTTGTACGCTGGCCATGGCATTATTTCAGTTTCACTTGTTACTGATGTTGCTAAAATATGGTCTGTGTGCTCGACATTTCATTTCCTGCTCCCGAGGAATTCTTTAAGAGATACTGGTGCTAACTGCATATGTGGCGACAGGGAGTTTGGCAAGAGAATGGCCCATGAAAGAGCTGCTCTGTGGCCGCCGATTGCGTGAATTACTGCTCTCAGCGAAAAAAATAGCGAGTTGACTTCCTTTCGATTTGTTAGTGGAGTTTCGATGGGAAAGGGTTAGTGGAGTGGGAAGTGTGACCGCAGGGAGTCAGCAGGGGATGCCGAAAGTCGGTCGGATGCTGCTGGCAAAGATGTATGTCGGGTAGAGGGTGATGGAGGCGTAATGAAGTTTTGCCAATAATCGCTGCTGGGCTGCAGATCTATCTGCCTGGCCGACCTGTGCACGTATTGCTCACTTCTCCCCTCCTCGCAGTCAATGTGATCTGTGTGTATCTATTCGACCACAAAACCATCCTACTGCAACTGTGATTCATCACGCCTTCGAAACCCCAAGATAAAAGTGCTCTTTATGTTTCTAACCCTTCCCTACAGTAAGCTGTTTAGTAAATTTACCTTTCGTTTTATCAACGACCAAGTAAAACGGCCACTATTGCAGAAATGCTAAACGTAAACTATAAAAATATATTTTTAAATGGAACATCTATGGTATAGGGGCGGCGCCGTGAGTGAGTGGTTAGACCGATCGCCTCTCACCGAGGCGGCCCGGGTTCAATCCCAGGGACCCGCATGTGGTGGACAAAGCGGCGTCTGGGCGGGTTTTCTCCGGGTTCTACGGTTTCCCCCGCCATTCATTCCACCAACTGCTCCTCATCACCTTTCCTTTCATCCATTTCACCATCATTTCGTTTCATCTACTTCCTTCCTCCCATACCAGGCATTGGGCTGATCACCCATCCTGGATATTCTGTCTGATCCATGAGTGTCTGCTCCTCGACGCACCTCTGACCCCAGGCACCCGCCTGTAAGTCCTGGGGGGTGTAAGTCCTACATAAGAGGAGGTTAAACAGAGAAAGAACAAGAAGAAATCTAAGGGATAGTAGTTCCTTGCCCTAAAAAAACTTTGTGTAACTTCAGCAACGACGGGTCCTGTATTTAGCATGTGTGCCAAAACATACAGTGCAATCAGTTTTAAAGGATCCGCTTTTGAGAGGCAAATTTTCCCGGCCATACACGGTGCATATGATGACAAGCTCAGTCGTCCACACGGTCATGGTTAACAGGAAGCGGAGGAGGATTTTGGCACGTAAACATACAGTCACCCATTGTGTTTCTGGAAACCTGGGGGAGTAAGAAGTGAAGTGAAGGGCGCAGAGGGTGACCAGATCCGTGTCTCTCCCTACATAAAGATCTCTCAGAGGGCCCGTCCCACAGCCAAGCCAAGACAGACAGTTCCTCGAACGCCACACGCTTCGGACAGGAAAATTCGCGATATGATATAGTCAACCCCATCATTTGCCTACCAACCAGGGAAAACCACGAAAGTGGTGTCAGAGTGGCCGTTCCAACGGAAATCGAAGCAGGACTTCCCGAACGCGAACCTTACACGTCACCGCAGAACCATCTTGTTCGGTTCAGCCGAGCACATGACAGTAGAGAAACGGTGTTGTTCATTTGTGAGTGCGTGAGTCGAGGACAATGTGTTCTTGTTTGTTGCGGCCGTATACAACATGAAAAACAAGTTCTAAAGAAATTTAGGAATACATCCTTTGAATGATCCAGCTGAGAGACCAACAATTCATAAAATAATGAACAACTCAAAAGCATACCATGAAGAAGTTATTTTGTTACGTTATTTGCACCACGTTTTGGGCGTCAATTTGAAGTAGGTTGTATTATAGTTCAACAGTTGGGGAGCCGAACTTGTAGTAGTTGCAACCGCACGTATAGTAAACAGTTTCCGGTAGCCTTCGCCCCAAATGTACTTTCAGGTGGCCTTTGCCCCAAGTTTAAAAAAATTAACTTTGTAATTTGACTGTTTCTTTAAGTATTAAATATTTATGTTTGCCTCGGCTACGTCAGTATTATTGTTAGAGACATGGATGTCTTGGCAGGGTTGAGGTGCGACTAAGAATGTAGCCTTACACAGATTATAATTTTAATTCACTTCTTTTATTAATGCTTGATACGATTTAAATAACACTTCACTGAAATAGAGAGCTGTGAGATTCTTTAATTAATTACTTGCACTTTTTAACACGTAAACTATTTTCGTCTCACACGAATACTTATTAAATCTCTCGAGGACACTTTTTGCGTCTGGTTAGTAACGCTGTCTGCAACCAACTGAACTGATTTCAACCGCCTAAACTTGTAAATTTCTGTATTTCAAGTCTCTGTTTGGCTATTCCTAATCCAATAGAATACCTTCCTTTAAATAATCTTTTTCTGGTTATTGATTGGCTATTTTTAAACTGTCTCAAATTTACATTATTGTAGCTCCAATAATGACTAGTAACATTTAAACTTTCAAATTCATTAATGCCTCAAGGTTACCTCATTGTTACCTCATTGTTAGCAACTTTTTACCTATTATTCTCACAGCTCCTACATTATTAAATTACGTAATGCATTCACATAACATTATTGAACATGTATACAATAGTATACAATAATAAAAACAAATACAATGACTGTAATATACACTTTTTATATATTGTTACATACACATTGCTTTAAAGTGGGCTGTTATTGAATTTATATATTATATAATTAGACTGAAATTATTTGAGTGTTAAAAATACTGCCTCAACCATCGACTTTGAGCCGGAATAAAACAGCAGGTGATGAAATTGGTTCTTAATTAGGTCGTTCAGCAAGATCGTTAGCGCAGCAAGCAGGATTCAGCTATGAGTCAGTGTAGCTAGCTTCTGAAACTTCGTCCATTGAAGTACTGAACTGCAATTTCATGATTATGATTGTAGTTTGAAGTATAATCAGCATTCTCCGTTCATCACAGTTATCTAAAAGCTCTAGAATATCCGTGCGTCGAACCGACTATAGGCAAATTGTTTGATACAACCACTATGCTGTGTCATTTTAATCTGAGGACACTGTATTAGAAGATGTGCATTCAGTGAAACAGAGATATGAAAATGGTGCATTTATGAGATACGTACCGAAACGAGCTCTTAAACCAAGGTTCCAAGGCTCCAAACATGTACTGCTACTTTCTTCATACAAATGGACCTGAATGGATTCTCTTCAATAATTGTACAGTGGTCCGTTTTTCTGCATACACTTTGTCTTCTACATAGCGCACAAGAAAAGTACAGAGCAGAAAGTGTATATTGTATTACCTAAAGAATTTGGCCTTGTTTCATATATAACTGTCACTTCACTTACTTCACTTTCTTCGTGACGTAGCGACATTACGAAATACTTACGGCATATCTTCTCTTCCCGAGGTCCGGGTTCAAACCCGGTGGAGGGCAATGCGTTTTTTTTGGGTGTAAAAATCCTTAGCTTGGTTTCCTTCCGAAGAGAAGTAAAGCCGGTGGTCGTAGATTTGCGGCACGTAAAAGAACCTCAAGCCTAATAAAGAGGCCTCTGTCTTTTCATTTTCTTTTTGCATATATAACTATCTATATGTTTGTAAGCTATTATGAATATTCTTCCTTTAAATAGCAGCACATTATAATATTTCATAAATATCCAGAAAACGGATCAATGAGGTATGATAATAAAATTAGAGTTGATTATGATTTTTGTTTGGGTAAAAAACTTTTCTTTTACTTATTTTAATATTTGTTATGTGTTCACGATGTCACCATAGAAAACAAAATTGTTGTTTTAAATCGAATGAGTATAAACGATCGTTAATAATAATAATGATAATAATAATAGTAATAATAATAATAATAACGTCGATAGTTGTAGTAATACAGTATCAGTTTTAAACAAAAGTTAATTCCTTCTGGTAAGTAAGTTATACTTAAATGTAAAAAATAAAAAATTCAAGTTTTGTTTGATTCATGGAATAAAGGGGGTCATAATGAAGGTAACTTAATAGGTTAAAGTATGCAATTATAAATCTTTAAACCCTTCTTGAAGTACAACATATGCTGAACATATAATGCAATAAAATAGGCAGATGTATTCATAATTATGCAGATGAGCATATTACAGCCTTGTATGGTCACATAAATAATAGTTAACAAGTGTGGAGGTATACCAATGTTAAGCCCCACATCACGGAGGGGCCCCCTGAACCGCGGCAGAGCACCGAAAGTAGCCTTAACGGCCATTTCTGCTCTCAACGTGACACCTAGGAGGGAGGGATGAGGGGAGAGACCCGAAGGGCGACCAGATTCGGATTCCACGGGCGCAAGCGTGGGCGGGGTCCCTAACGTTTCCAGATAGAACGCATCCGATGACGCCCATGCCCGCCCACAAGCCACCAACCTCCAGGGTCCCGGAGGAATGGCCCACGCTGAGGAGAGACGAGCAGCGACGCCAGGGAAGAAACCTTTACAGAGCGCAATTCACCGCCCAGCCGCAACCCGCCGAACACCGTCGCCTGGTTCTACAACCCTGAAACAGATGACAAGGAAGATGATGGGTACAGAAAATGGGGGGCAGGAGAGTCGTGGTAGAAGATGAACCAACCCAGCATTCACCTGGCGACCCGGGGAAACCACGAAAATCCCAAGGGCAGAGAATCGATACTGGGACCTCCCATAGACGCTGCCACCTGAGCCATCCCGTTCGTCGTTGAGGCGTACAACATCGTGTGTATGAACATAAACGCATATTTCATTCTATAGCACTTGAGGTTAAACTTCATATGATGTTACAAAGAATCACATATGGTGGCTTCACTATGTGCATGTACTTATATTTCTGGCCGTCCTCCATGGTGTAGTGGTTACCATGCTAGCCTCTAGTTCCCGAGGTCGCGGATTCAAAGCCGGCGGAGGGCGATGGATTTCTTCGGACGTAAAAATCCTTAGCATGGCTTCCTTCGGAAGCGAAGTAAAGCTGGTGGTCCCGTGTCGTAGATTTACGGCACGTAAAAGAGCTTCAAGCCTGATCGGTCTTTGAAGTCCAATTTAGAATGAGACACTAAGGAGCACAGTAGTTAAAGGATGTTTCATAAATAAAACTCAATTTAATTTTTCAACTTTTATCGTAGCCAATGTGAAATTGAATTCCAAGAAATATAAAATTCCTGATCAGTATGCAAAGCACAACATGCACTTCAATAGAGTAAATATAAGTCAATAGAAAGTTCAACTAAAACTGTATATAATCTACAAATGAGTTACATATAAAGATCTTTATGCAAATTAGATTAAATGCAAATAATATTTTACATCAGAGAGTTTAGCATTGCTTTACCAGGTTGCCCAACGGCTCCGTATTTCAACTGTGTAAATATACCTTCGTGCGTTAAAAGAGTTGCAGGACTCAACGGGGCAATTCCAAATAAACACAGGTCAGTGGGGAACTGGTCAATTAGTATGAGCAAGCTTCGTGTTTTTAAGTTCCATTTATACTCCGCCTTTAAATATAATAGTGTTATCGGAGGTCTCTCCTTTGAACATATACTACGTAATCAAAAGTATCCGGACACCTGGCTGAAAATGACGTACACGTTCGTGGCGCCCTCCATCGGTAACGCTGGAAGTCAATATGGTGTTGGCCCACCCTTAGCCTTGATGACAGCGTTCACTCTCTCATGCATACTTTCAATCATGTGCTGGAAGGTTTCTTGGGGAATGGCAGCCCATTCTTCACGGAGTGCGGAACTAAGGAGAGGTATCGATGTAGGTCGATGAGGCCTAGCACGAAGTCGGCGTTCCAAAACATCCTAAAGGTGTTCTATAGGATTCAAGTCAGGACTGTGCAGGCCAGTCCATTACAGGGATGGTATTGTCGTGTAACCACTCCGCCACAGCCCGTGCAGTATGAACAGGTACTCGATCGTGTTGAAAGATGCAATCGCCATCCCCGAATTGCTCTTCAACAGTGGGAAGCAAGAAGGTGCTTAAAATATCGATGTAGGTCTGCGCTGTGATCTGCCACGCAAAACAACAAGGAGTGCAAGCACCCTCCAGGAAAAACACGACCACACTATAACACCACCACCTCCGAATTTCACTGTTGGCACTACACACGCTGGCAGATGACGTTCATCGGGCATTCGCCATACCCACACACTGCCATCGGATCGCCACATTGTGTACCGTGATTCGTCACTCCACACAACGCTTTGCCACTGTTCAATCGTGTAATGTTGACGCTCCTTACACCAAGCGAGGCGTCGTTTGGCATTTTCCTGCGTGATGTGTGGCTTATGAGCAACCGCTCGACCATGGAATCCAAGGTTTCTCAGCTCACGCCTAACTGCCATAGTACTTGGAGTGGATCCTGATGCAGTTTGGAATTCCTGTGTGATGGTCTGGATAGATGTCTGCCTATTACTCTTTACGACTCTCTTCAAATGTCGGCGGTCCCTGTCAGTCAATAGATGAGGTCGGCCTGTACGCGTTTGTGCTGTACATGTCCCTTCACGTTTCCACTTCACTATCACATCAGAAACAGTGGACCTAGGGATGTTTAGGAGTGTGGAAATCTCGTGTACAGACTTCTGACACAAGTGACACTCAATCACCTGACCACGTTCGAAGTCCGTGAGTTCCACGGAGCGTCCCATTCTGCTGTTTCACGATGTCTAATGACTACTGAGGTCGCGGATAGTGAGTACCAGGCAGTAGGTGGCAGCACAATGCACCTAAGTTGTAAAACGTATGTTTGTGGGGTGTCCGGATACGTTTGATCACATAGTGTTAACTGTGTTAACGCGTATTCGCTTGTATTTGGGTTTTTGGTAAGCTTTGGGCTTTATTCGTTAAATCAAACACACATTCACACTCTCATTCATACTTCCAGACTCTGGGGAGGATGGGGAATCACTTTGCCTAGAGAAAACTCCCACCCCCAGCCGAGAATCGAACCCGGGACCCAGCAGGCAGATGCTTTACCGACTGAGCTACGGGGTCAGTCAGTCCTTTCTCGGGAAATGTTTACACACATAATAACAAAACAGTCAAAATAATTTTTATCCTATCTTTTCCTGGGTGAAGAATAAGAATTGAACTACCATTTTAGACATTGAAGGAGCAGTGATATGTTTTTTGAGGAATGGATGGACAAACTGAGCCGTGGAGTAAAAAAGATGATCATTATAAACATGATGCTGGTGAGAATGGTGACGACCTGAGGTTTTATTGTTTTTTGTTTCGTTGTTTTGTTTGTTATTAACGATAAACGCGAAAAATGTTTCACAACTTTGACTAGAAGTATCTATATGTTTCACAAAAAATGTAGACGATTTAAACCTATAATTTTTAGCGAATTTTCGCGAATTTCTCGCTTTCTCGCAAAAGTGTACTTGCACAATAACACGAAAATTTATGTATTTTAAATATTAATTATAAACTTCAAGTTGACGATATAAAGGTGGTGAAAACACTCGACTTTGTTTTTGAGTTATCAAAATTAATTACGAAATCAATCTCGATTTGGTAAATATTATGTTTAAACAACTACCTGAATTTCAGAGTGAAAGAATATGTATTGTTATGTTATATTGAATTCTGCAACTATGTCCTAAATTTGTATCAGGACAATAAAGAAACTGGTGTACTATATGCTCTGTTGGCATTTAAAGGTATAGTTAACCAGTTTCATAGATTTTATGAGATAACTGTTCATCTGTCTGTGGCCTGCATTCGGGAGGTCCCGGGTTCAGTTCCCGATGGCGGCCCACTCTGACGATCGGGTTTTGCTTGGTTTTCCTTTGGTAATCTAGGCGAATGCTGGGGTGGTGTATTCTTCCACGATTTCTCATTTCCCTCATTTGCTGTCATTTCATTTTTCTGCTTTGCATCTTTCAGGCAGTGTCCCCGGGTTCCTAGTACGTCTGATGGTAGGCAGAGTGCATGGTCGCTGTGTTTTGGAAAGATTTCTCCCCTCCAACGACAGGGCAGGTTGGCCTGCCTGCAAGGGCCGCTTCATTGCCCTCTCGTGGGACTCTTCGCGTCTACTGGCCGAGTGCGGGTGTTTCGTACTGTAATCCCGTCTGCCTGCGAACTCCTGCGGCCCCTTCACTTCATCCTTGCCTCCTGGGGGGTGTAGCCACAATATACCTAGTTGGTTGCAGTGGCGAGGTGTCCCCCTCCAGTAAATCCCTCATATTGCTCAAGCCTTATGACTGCCATCAAAAGCAAACAGTAAAAGATTCTTTTCGCACTATAATTTTGTAGCTAGTTTTGTAGTTTAATCTTCAATGGCCTGCAAACAGTGTAACTTGTATGTTGCAATTTGGTGTCATGGAATAAATAGTTGGGCTAAATAATATTTCGTATCGAACATTAATGCCTTTTCATAATAATTTGCATCTTTGTTAAACCTCTCACAAACCACTGGTGGTATTAATAATTCAATTTTACAGATAATACAATAATTTTATATTGTGAAAGACAAGTTAATCTTTTTTGTACAAATGAATTTTAAGGTCGTTTACTACACGAAACATACTTTATTTTTTATTTTGTCGCGAAATTATCGCGAAAATTTAAAAATAAATAGCGAATTCTTAGAAAAGGTTATCACCAATAAAACCTGTCATTGGTGACGGCTATGCCATTGTCTATGATGATTAGGTCTAGGATTATACACATCAAACAGTGGAATAAACTAAAATGTAAAAGGCATGCACCGCAATGTGCAAAAGGAACAGAGTAGGGAATGGATGATTTATGAGCTTTTTGGAAAGGTAGAATCAGATGACTGAAAAATTCAATGCCATGGCCGGGATTTGAACCACGGATCTCCCGGTCTCCGTCCGGTTGCTCTAACCACTGAGCTACCACGGCAACATGCCGACACGGCATTAAATTCTCCAACTAATTCGCATTTTTCCCGGTAAACCACAAGGAGATCTCAAATTGTATTGAGATGCCATACCCCAATGGCGACTTCAAACATTGTAAGTACTTAAGTCCCGGGCTTTATAGTTACAACCACTATTAGGTCAATTAATAGGTCATTGGGGTATGACATCTCAATACAATTTGAGATCTCCTTGTGGTTTACCGGGAAAAATGCGAATCAGCTGGAGAATTTAATGTCACATCGGCATGTTGCCATGGTAGCTCAGTGGTTAGAGCAACCTGACGGAGACCGGGAGATCCGTGGTTCAAATCCCGGCTATGGCATTGCATTTTTCAGTCATCTGATTCTACCTTTCCAACCTTGTCCAACACATGGCTTGTGTGAAAGAACAATTAATTCCATTATGAGCTTTTTGTTTCGACTAAAGGGTTATCTAATCTGTGGTATGTTGCATTATATGCAGTATATAAGTTATGTATTTGGCTTGTACTTGTTAGCAGGGAACAACGTTAACGTTCTAAGGATCATTGTCGAGATGCAGTCATATACTTGGTGTTATGGCTGCGCGCAGTGACAGGCGAGGTATATCTTCTAGTAGTGCCTATCCATAGTAATGATGTATAGCCGAAATAATTGTTCTGTCGCCAGCGTTGATGCTGATAATGGTGTTTAAGTGAAGGAGGTCCGGTCTGTTGGTGGCGGTGGTGGTCGTGTTAGTGGTACCGGTGATGATGGTATCGGCTATGGTGATAATGATGTAATGGTGGTGATGATTATGGTAAAGGAGGGAGGGAGGTTACCTGCTTTTCATTACGCGGCTTGTCAGTGTTGGCCACTTGGTGCTGTCAACCCTCCACGACACCGCAAATAATTAGACAAATGTGCGGCAGGAGTCGAGGCCGCACCATACAGGCGCCACTGGATGTCCTTCCGTGCAAGAGGGGCACACGAAACTGGCTGGTGCTATGCGGATATCAATACTGTAAAATCGCCCGCTTGTAATTACGCTAGACCTTTTCGTGCGCTAACTTTTTACTGTTTTCGCCGTTTTATATTTAAGGGGACAAGGTACTGTGAAATGGTCAAAAATCACATTTTTTATTTTAGGCACTAATAAAATCTCTCTTACTTCCAGTTTCAGAAAATATATACTTTTTCGGGGTTCGTCATTCCTTTAAAGCTGTCATGCAACGCCCCTTTTTAGAACATTTTTGTATCTTTCAACAACGAACGACTATATCATGCCCAGCGAGCAGTTCAGCAATTAACAAAAGAGGCCAGGACCAAGAGAAGGCAATCAGAAAAGCTGAAGCAATCCAGGAATGAAGGTGCAGGTGATTATGACCCTGGAATATTCTGAAGTGCGTCAGTATTTTAATGTTCAAACTTTAAATTCAGTTTTCTCAAAACTACATTTTTGGATAATTATGTAACTTTTTCTCAGAAAGTATGGAAGGCAGAGAGCTGAAATTTTCAGTACACGTATACAAGACATAGTTAAACTTTCTAAACCACAATCATAATTTTATAATGTATATTAGTGATATTAATAAAGCAACAACATTGCACATTTTTAACATTTTTACTTTTTTGACTTTGCAAATAGTTTTGTTTCGATTTCTAGTAAACTGATATACATAACTAAATAATTGAGGTTCAGAAGATAGCTAATTATACTAAGAATAAGTATAAAAATTGAGATCCTGTATTGCAAGTAGTATCAGAGGAAAGGGTACATGAATTCACATGTTTTAAGAGTAAATTTTATTATTTTTCTGCTGAATGATATAATTTATACGGACTCAACTACATAAACTATCAATGCAAATAACCGCTTGAAATAATTTTCATGATTTATAGAATAACATAAAAATTTCAGGAAAAAACATTGAGAAAATTAAGAGTAGTGGTAATTTAACAAACTTAAGGTGTAATTACTATGTGTCAGATTACCTTGTCACCTTAATTCTACCACATAAAGAGGAAATATCTCAATCCACCCCAAATTTAGATGTGAGATTTCACAGGAAATTCGTGTTTTGAGACTCCCTAAATCCAAAATACAGATTTTTAGAAGTTACGTGTCCTTTCTGTGTATGTATGTATCTATTCGGTTCAAAAAGGTATTACCCGGTGATAGGGTTAAATTTACAAAATAACATTACAAAGAATAAGTGGACAAACAATACTAATACAATAATAATAATAAACAATATTGTGAATAAGACGGTTCTATCAATTAGCTACCAGTTTATGGCTTTGAAACATAACAGCTAAAAGTTTGAAATCATTAATTACTTTACTATTTACGTTCACTACTTATCTATCCAGTCACTATAGACAATAAGTTTATCACCAGCACTTGCAACAAGTTTATAAAGTTTCAAACATATATCTAAGTAAACTTTATAATTCATTATCCAACTTTTAGTTAACTCAGATTTTCCCTAAATTTCCTCACAGAAGAAGAGAGCCCTAAAAGGCTGCTATAGGCAGTTCATTGTATTCTTCAACGGTCCTACTGACAAAGAAGAATTTTCCTACGTCGGTTCTGTGCCTTCTTACATTAATTTTAAACAAATGACCGTTTCTTCCGTAATATGTGGGGTTCTCCAGTTTTTCACTAACGCACACACATGCATTTAAACCAGCATAAGGTTTAAATAAAGTGTATAGCCGATGCCACTAACTCCGAACTCTTAAAGGCTCCTAATTTAACCTCTTCCCCTTTTGTGGGACCAAAATATGTGTGTGTATATAAAGTATGTGTTGTGAACAGCATAATTAAAAAACGAAAATTCGGAAAAAACCAAACTTGGTATTCAAATTCAGTATTTTCCGAAGATCTGATACAAAGATCTTCAAGAAAATCCTCTCACCTAAAATACTATTTAGAGGATTATTTTTTTTCTTATTTTTTGTTTTTCTCAAAAATGGATTTGGATTAAATATCAAATATTTAAGACATTTAAATTGCAAATAAAATTTGTATCTTAAACTTCCGCACTCGGCCTATAGACGCGGAGTGCCGCGAGAGCGCGACAAAGCGGCTAACGCACTCTGCCTACCATCAGACGTACTACGGAACACGGAGATTGCCTGAAAGATGAAAGAGAGAAAGATGACATGACAGGAAATGAGGGAAAAGAGAAATCGTGGTAGAGTACACCACCCCAGCATTCGCCTAGGCGACCAGAGGAAAACGCGAAAAACTATCTCTAAATGTGAACAGAACATGCAGTACATCAGTTTCATTATTATCCTGATACAAATTTATCAGGTTACATATCCCCTATTGTTAGTCAAGGCTAATAACATAACAACTTTTTTTTGTTTCCCTTTTTATGTAATTATATTTTGTGCTGAAAACCCTTTTAAAGGATTTTCTATCTATTGGAAAACAAGTACTTACAGTCTTCTTTAATCTGCACTCTTGAAATCTGCACTCTTGAAAATATAAACTTATATATATTTTACATGAAACTCAAACAACTAAAAATAATGTGTGTTATACCTACCATTCTGCTACTATTCACAAATACCATATAATATATTCAGACAGTATTTTTTAACACTTAAATGATTTCAGTCAAATTATGTAATATAAAATATAATAACAGCCCGCCTTAAAGCAATATGTGTATGTAACAATATATAAAAAGTGTATATTACAGTCATTGTAAATGTTTATATTATTGTATACATGTGTAACAATGTTATGTGAATGTATTACATAATTTAATAATTTAGGAGCTCTGAGAATAATAGGTTAAAAGTTGCTAACAATGAGGTAACCTTGAGGTAATAATGAATTTGAAAATTTAACAATACTACTTATAATTCTTGGAAGCAATAATGTAATTTTAGAGACAGTTTAAAGAAATAGGCAATCAACAACGAGATAAAGCTTTAATTAAATGAAGGTATTCTATTGGACTAGTTTTAGCCAATCAGAAACTGAAATATAGCAAAATTTACAAATATAGAAGTCAGTTGCTTGTAGACAGTGCTCATAACTGGACGTGTTGGTTGTAGACAGACGCGAGACACGCCCTAAAAAAATGTAATACGTATTCATTGTGAGACGAACATAGTTTACGCGTTAAAAAGTGCAAGTAATTAACAAAAGAATCTCACAGCTCTCTATATCAATGAAGTGTCATTTAAATCGTGTCAAGCATTAATAAATGGAGTGAAGAAAAACTTATAATCTGTGTAAGCCTACATTCTTCAGTCGCACCACTCCCTGCTAAGACATTCATGTCTCTAAAAAAATAAATACTGACGCAGCCGATGCAAACATAAATATATAATATTTAAAGAAATAGTAAAAATTACAAAGTTAATATTTTTAAACATTTGGGGCAAACGCCACCGGAAAGTACATTTAGGGCGAAGGCTATCGGAAAGCGGGTACCATACGTGCGGTTACTCCTACTTCAAATTGACGTCCAACGGGTGGTGCAAATAACGTAAAGATATTATCTACTTCAATATGTATTTCTTCACCCAATAATACGTAATTAGCCGTGTAATTCTCGGAAACATAGCAGGTTTGTAGAGTAAGCCTATCTAACTCCCTATCATATACATGTTTAATAAAAAGACATATTCGACACAGTTAAAAATTTGAAGAAAAAATCTTGTTAGTATTGTATGTAATGCAGAGGTATAAAGGAATAAAAGATTTCTGTTTAACCCTCGAACACTAACGCGTGGTGATTTTTACGACGACAGTTGGCAAAAGTGCTCATAGAATTATTTCCCGCGCATTCTTGCCGCTATAACTTTTAGTGGTGTACTTTTACCAGCCATTTCTTTGTTGGTATAGCAACACAGGCAAGCATCTGCGAGCCAGTCGTGAATTTTACGAGGCGTTAGTGATAGTGTGCAATATATTTTGAAGGCAAGTCTTACACACTTCTAGTTTTTTCGTTTTATTTTATATAAAGTAACTATAGCTTACTACAGTAGAATACAATTTTAATTTGGGATGTTGTCAACTAATGATCCGGATTTCGAATCCAAACTACTGAACAATTTTGCGGAGGTAGAAAGTGAACAAGAATTTGATGGTGAAAATTATTAGGTTAAGGACAGCGAAACAGAATACAGGGTCGAAGAAGAATCAATTTCTAATATTACTGTTAGAAAAGTGACTCTGACTCTTCAACTTATTTTTTTACAGTAACCAGATAGATACAATTAAATGTTTTCAATTATTAAAGCTAATTTTGCTCAAAAAGACAGTAGATACGAATAGTACACACTTTAAAAAAATCCCACAATTTGTCTGGTGGATTATCAAAAAAAAAGTTTACTGCTAAAACTATAATAAAAGCAAAAGTCGTAAAATTTACGACGCGTTAGTGATAATACATTTGTAGCAACACGTTAGTGTTCTAGGGTTAAGAACACGAGCATTCATGAAAGAACAAATATTTCCATACTGTGTACTATCTTAAGTTCTGATTTGTTTCCGCTGGATTCACAGATTTTGGTCACTGGGGTAGGTAAATGTAATAGCTGAGAGTGAGTCGCCAAGTCAGGCTATTGCAGAAACGTGATTTAGTGCGTCAGCTAAATTAGCTTCATGCATGACTCAGTTAACGCTGCAAATTACATGAGTACCTCTACTCCTTCCTCCATTGTTTTGTAAGCTTTTATTCTAGACATAAGAGTCTATTGAATGTTGCCTTTATTCAACCGCAGTCAAGATCTATGAAGAACTATAATCCAGAATCCCTTTGGGGACTCATCGAGGCAATAACGTAAACTCGACTCCTTTAATTCCTTATCTAAGATAAAATTAAACTCAAGAACTTTCGATAATGCAAAACTTAAAAATATAAAGGTATCGAAGGTTTATCTCAAAGTATTACTCATACTTCGGTACCGAGTATCGATAGTATCAAGGTATCGAAGTCCCATCCCTAGTATTTACATTAAAATGTTATATTATGATAGTAATCTCATGGGTCATTTTGTAGGTGAAATATTTGTATCACCAGCTTCTACATTCAAACATATATTAACATGCTCTTTATTTCTTTGCACTATTAATGTTATTTTGTATTACTAAATAAAACATAGTAACACAGCAGAAGCTATAATGATGGTTATTACGTTTTATCATAAGTATTTCACGAAATTAACCAATATTTAACCTTACGTCAAATCGACCCCAATGACACATTTAGGTGTAAAATGTATATGGCGCTTCTAGTGTTAACAGCTGAAGGACGCTTAGACACACCCCTTTAGTTCAGTGGCATAACATGAAATGTCTTAAGATGTTATAAAATTCCTAGCTCTCTGCTTCTAGTAGTTTTTTGAGAGAAATGCACCAAAAATGTCAGTAATTTTATCATTTTTCTCGAATTTCGTTAGAAGTTCACATTTTCACTGTCTCTATCACGTACTGTAGACCTCTGACGAGAAAACGTTTGCGGGGTGTTCTGCTCTCCGGAAGAGTGAGGGGGGACTATACCATGTGGCACCTCAGGAAGATGTCATAAATAGATCTTGTATAACTACATTAAAACATGGCGTAACCTTAGTATCCCAGTGTTTCACTTGGAGCAGCGTGTGTTTTCTAGTAATCTATAAAGTTATTTACAATGGCCAGTAAGAAAGGAACAATTCTACAGAGTCAATCCCGAGAAATAGTTGCCAACGTTATTAAAATCTGTGACGAAAAAAGCAAACAAAAGCAACTGCTCATTCAGCATTACTAGCACAAGAGCGTATGTTTTATAAGAGACCTTAAGCCTTGATGGCATGTTGAAAGTAAAGGTGTAATCTTTCTCAGATAACGCTAGAATTGTTGATGTCAACACATTGCTTACAGACACACTCTCGTGAGAGGAACATAGTGCATAGTAGGTAAAGAAGGTATTGCATTCCAGCCAAACGTAGGATACCGAGATTTGACCGGAAATGCATGTTTTGAGGTCCCCTGGATCCAAAAAAGCAGTTTTAGAAAAAGGCCCGTATATATGTGTTTCTATGTGTTTATGAACAGCATAACTCAAAAATGAAATTGGTATTTCAGTTAGGTACCTTCCAAAAATCCGACACGAAAACTTTCAGGAAAATCTCCCCACCCCAGCTACTCTTTAGTGGAACACTTTTTGGAAATTTTTGATTATCTCAAAAATGGCTTTAACGATTTTGATTAAAATGCCACATATTAAATAGATTTACATTGCAAATAAAATGTATATATTGATTTCTCTGGAAATAGCCTGTGAAGTCCTCTTCAATAGGAAGGAGTTTTGTAAAACCTTGTATAACTTGTAAACGTTAAGTAATAGACGAAAACGCAATACATAAAAATGTGAATCCCACAATTTACTCGTATTTAAAATAACTTATTTAGTGACATAATCCGTTTCCTTGATATCCATTAATTATTAATGGTTCAACTTGTTCAGCTCTATGTCATTCTTGTAAAGTCCTGTCGACATTCATTTGTTTCCCGCGGTTGTACGGAAAGAATATGGACTTTTAAGGCCATTATATGGCGTCCAGTTTTTTAACATTTGACTGTCTCTATTCCCTTGAAGCCGGAATTATAAAGGCAATAATTATCATAATATTCTAAGAAGGATAGCGATATAAAATAAGTAATAATATATTTATAATCAGTGTATGTATAAAAAGGAGAAGCATTGTGAAAATTGTTGACTGTAAAAGCGACAGAAAGACAAGACAGGCACAGTTTTGTTAATTAGGGACCAGCCTCAGGTAGCAAGGGTAAATACCATTGAAGCAAGTTTTTCCTGGTAACCAGCCGAGTGCAGCTGCACTTAGCCTGGTGAAGGCCACTCCCGGCTCCATGACGCTAAGTTTGGTGACGAGCGTTTGAGGGGAGAGAGGGGAAGTTTAGGTGTTGGTTTTCCTTGTGCAGCGTGGGTAAGTCAGTCTGCCCTGAGTGCCTGGCGAGGACGGGAAGACGTTCTCGTCGAGTTGTGAACATTGGTGGCGAACATGCTAGAGGGTAGATCGCTTAGCTGTAGTTAATATTCTTCGGTCTTGGTAAAGACAAAGTAACTTCGTATGCATTTAATAGTGATCGGCAAACCTAAAGTATTATTTTAAATAGTGAATAAAAGTGTTCCAAGACAGCGTTTGTGTGTTTCTCTGTACACACCCACGCATACCCTGAGGTTAAGGTTTCATGCTGGAGCAGCCGTGGCAAAAGAAGAACCAACTGGGAGGAGACAAGCAGCTACCGTGAGGCAAAGGTATTGCTTCTGTGGTTGGAGGACGTAGTGTGGCTGCGTCATATTGCGCTTAAACGTGGGGCGGAAAGAATTACCTGCGTCACCCTTTGCATTTATAACGAAATGTGTAATATAGCTATTTTTGGAAACGTTTATCTTTTTTAAAATTAAGTAGATAGAAAAACAGGCTTTCGTAAGAATAGTCATGTGAAATGTAACGCATCAGATTTTTTGAGATTAACTGCGATACATAGGGAGATGAAACTTCATAGATTCAATCACTTGTATATTGCTAATGAGCTAACATTTTACACTGATCCTTCAAGTATAATCTAAGCACAGCCAGATACACAAAACACTTCCCACTACACTTAAGAGTAGGTAATCTGTGCAAGGCCAATAAATCTATTCTTGAATCGTTCAGGAATGAAAGGAATTAAGTCCACTTTTCCACCCAATCGACTTTTTCACACTTTCGTGTTCTTCTGACAAGGGCATCTTTTAGTGTTGAAGGGAACCTTACGCTTCAGTGTCTCAAACATGTTTGCCAACTGTATTATTTCGTGATGAAGAGGTCTAAGAGCTGCAGATAATGCATTTCAGCATATTACAACTTAAAATCTAAGTTGTTGCTTCTGTTTCGAGTAAACTATAACTATGTGTTGCTGTTTTATTCCAAGGAGACAATTGGAACGTTCTTTATTTCACTGTTATCTGCATGTACTTAAAAGTCCAGTCAAGTATTTTCATAGTAAAGATAATATTAATCTTTTACGTCAACATTATTTGATTAATATATTTATATAAAATGCTTAAAACACTGAATAGTGGACTTAGTTCTCTTCAACAATTAACAATTTACTTATAAAACATTTGTATCGACAATTTTATTTTTCTGCTCATTTTAGGTTTTTGATAAATTGGTTTAAAAGTACGTACTGATATTCTGTAGCGAAAGCCTTATGATATTAAACACATTTCTTTTAGAATCATTACTAAATATTGAAAGAAATGCGAGTAAAAGTGACTGAGAGTTCACAATTAATACTGATACAAATTTAGACACGTTAGTTTAAATATTCCACTATTTCGTTCCTTAGGTATAAAACAATTTGCCTAAGGAACATTATTTCCTTAGACGCATAACAAGAAATACGCCTTCCTTAATTCGATATACAGGGTGGACCATTTAATTTTGAGATTGTACAATATCTCCAAAACTAAGCGTTATGGAAAGAAATGTTTTGAATAGAGGTTGCTTGATATTATCGGGGAAAGTAAATGCCATTAGTCGTATTTTATTTGGAGGACGATGTGATGGTCATTTAAAGGTGTGCAGAAAGGAACTCTGTAAATTACAGAGGACCTTCTGCATTTCAACTATGGGAGCCTTCAAAACTACTCCAACTGCGGCAATGGAGATGCTGATTGGGCTGACACCTCTCCACATATGGATGAAGGCAGAAGCCATGATCGCGTATCACCGTATTTGTCGCCAAACCAAAGTGTCTAATACTGGACATAGTAATCATCTCAAGCTTCCTTGGGATAAGAATGTACAACAGATACTCCACATGGGGACTGACATTCTTGAAACAAGATTCAAGTTTGATTTGAAATTTACGGTCTCCTATCCACAGCGGAGTGAATGGGAAAGACTGGTAAAATCTCATAATAACAAAGGCCCAATCTGGTATACTGATGGTTCTAGAACCAAATCGGGAACGGGGATTGGGTTTTACGGTAATGGCACCAAGATTTCTTATAGTCTGGGTACCTTAGCTACAGTTTTCCAGGCTGAGGTTTATGCAGTCCTAGCCAGTGTCATGGAAAGCATTAAAAGGA
Source organism: Deroplatys truncata (assembly GCA_030765065.1). Taxonomy (NCBI): domain Eukaryota; kingdom Metazoa; phylum Arthropoda; class Insecta; order Mantodea; family Mantidae; genus Deroplatys; species Deroplatys truncata. Next base: position 667,968,909 of record CM060990.1, read on the forward strand.
GATATAAGAATAGAACTGTTCTTATCCGCTCAGACAGTCAAGCTGCTCTTATAGCACTTGAATCACCATCAATAAAATCAAAGTTCGTCTCAGAATGCCGGGAATCCTTAATGATACTGGCTGAACACAATAAGGTTCAACTTATGTGGGTGCCAGGACACATAGTATACCAGGCAATGAGAAAGCAGATGAAGCAGCCAAGATTGGCAGTGAAATCCCATTTTTTGTCCGGAGCCTGTACTGGGTGTATCCTACAGACCAGTGAAACAGGCTATTAAGTGCTGGGCTCAAGCAGAACACAAGAACTACTGGAACTCCATTGAGGGTTGCAGACATTGCAAGTTGTTTATTACAGACCTGGATAACAGCAGGGCAAAGTACTTGCGCGGTCTTAGTAGAAGAAGGCTTGCATGGGCAACAGGATTCATTACAGGACACTGTGCCCTAAAGTTTAATCTATACAGAATGAGATTGTTTAACAACCCTATCTGTAGTAGATGTCTAGAAGGAGATGAGACTGTTACTCATCTGCTATGTGATTGCCCTGCTCTTGCGAATCAAAGAGCAAGTATTTTTGGCAATCACTTTCCAAAGATAGATGAACTATCGAAAGCCTCAGTTAGCAGTCTGGTTAAGTTCATATCTAGCAACAGACTACTTAACTGATGAAAGGGGAGATGCACAATAGATCTTTAAGGTCGCAGTGCTTGGGCATAAAACCCACCCCTTTTCAAACTAGAGCTAGATGGTTATTTTAGGGTCAATTTAAATGACCCTAATTTAGGTTTACATTTAAAAACGCTAAATTGACCCTAAAATGATGATCATAACGTCCTCTCCCCCAAAAAAACACGACTAATGCCGTTTACTTTCCCCCATAATATCAAGAAACTTTTATGAAACACATTTCTTTCAAAAACGCTTAGTTTTGGAGATATTGTACAGTATCAACTTAAATGGTCAACCCTGTATACTTTTTATCACATTTATAATAATTAAAATCTGAAATATTGCTTTGTGTTTAAATGATAGTTATAACTGTTACATTCCCTGAGTTATATCAGCAAATTGGAAATTCTTTAAAATAACAACCTTAGGGAATTTATTCAAAGGAGTATATAAACCATACACAAGTAATTCAGTCTTTGTGATCAATCTTGCAATATTCGACGTGGAAAATTGAGCTCTTAATATTGTAGAACCCTTAAATAATACATTTTTAAAATGTAATGATTTTAAAACTAGAAATGTATTTAGGTTGTTGGAGCTAGATTAAAATAATTTCTGTCTAGGAGATTTTGAATAAGAAGTTTATATTTTCTTTAACACAAGAAATCAACCCCGTTTTGAAAACAACTGTAGTTGATACCTTTTAATTTTATGAAGGCGAAAGTATCAATATCATTTATCTTAACGCTAAGAGTCATAAGGTATACCAAACATTAATGAAGTATTCGTTTAAGTTAGATTATAGTATCTACATCGATCAGTTTCAAATTTTGAAACTAAGTGATGAACTTAGAGCACTCCTCAGAAGTAATAAGTTAGAATTTCAGTAAATACTGCTAATTCCCAACGAAGAAAATTCCTTGCTTTAGGCTGACTATGAATGAGAATTCAGTGTGAATCAAAATTTCCTGAAAAGATGCCAGAAATATGCGGATAGAAAAGGAAAGTATTTCTAACATCCCTTATGGTAAGTTATGTGCTTATTATCATTGTAATTGCAACTGTAAATATGAAAACGTGAGGCGGTTCCGGGAATATTATAACGGTTTCGGCGGGATTCCAAGTTGCGGTGGCCGGCGCGTGAGCCGGCGTGCGGTGGCCACATTGTGAAGGAAAAGCATTGTACTTTGATTGTAAGGCAACGCCGTGGTCGGATGGTTAGACCGCCCGTCTCTCAGGGTTCAATTCCAGCCGCCACAGGAGGGATTTGTGGCGGACGAAGCGTCGCTTGTACAGGCTCCTTCCGGGTATTCTGGTTTACTGTGCCAGTCATTCCGCACTTGCTCCATCATCACCTTTATCCTCACCCGCACAATCCCCTAGGAATCTGTGTAACGAAGCCTAGTAAGATGCTGGATTGAAAATGGACAACAATACTCCTCTCTCACCCCCTTCCCCTTCGAGAGGAAGCTCAAAAGTCCGATCAATAAGCGAGTCGGCTTTCGACATCATCATCATGATCACCATCCTCGTACTTTCACTATATAGATTTTTGTTACCATAGGGGGTGCAAGAAAACTTTAAAATAAAAGTCAATTATGTTTTTTGCGTTCTTTTCTTTGTAATATCATCGCAATCTACCAATAAAAGAGAGATGTAGAAATGAAATGCATGCAAGAAAGTTCTATATCTATTGTTTCTGTCAATAGGGCAACTACTTGAAGTGTAATAGTTATTTATGCAACGATCTTATAATGGGAATTATTAAGATGCGAGTGACGAATAACTTTGTCGCGAGCGAGCTCGCGTCGAAAACTTCACGATCGTCTTAACAACCATTATATCAGAGTTGCATACAATAATTTTTCTACGACATTTAGATATATAATAAATATTTAGATACATACGAAAGAAAATAAAAGTGTATAAATCAATTTCTCGATACGTATTTTAGATGCGCTTCGATAACAAGTGAATATCGATTCAAGGTCGCAGGTATTGATTTTACACGATGGAGATACAGAAATGTTTACTAGTTACTATCCCCAACACAAAAACAAATACATAAATCCCAATCTTTTTTTGTTAATTATTACAGTGGACAATGCACGGTACAAAACGTTGGCATTAATAGATTTGGAAATATGGGCAAACAAACTCACTGACCCACAGTCATTCACTGGCCACTGCTTCCGTAGGAGTTCTGTAACTATGTTAGCTGACACAGGTGGGTGACATTACAACTTTAAAACGCCATGTTGGTTGAAAATCCACAACAGTAGCTGAAGGTTAAATAGATGAATCTCTTGAAAGTACACTTAAGATCTCAAATGCAATACTAAAGTCCATAGAAAATAAAAACACTAAAACAAATATAAATTCAGCATCTACTTCAACTATAGGATCATTACCAGAAATTACCTTTGCAAATTGCATCATACGAAATGTGTACATTAACAAGGATAACAGTTAGATTTTGTGTTTTAAAAGTCTTTGTTACTAAACCTTTGTAAAATGTGAGCAGAGATTTATTAGAATTTCATTGTAAAGACTGAAAACAGTGAAATAAAGTTAATATAAATTCATATTATTGAATAAACTGTTTTTCAGTGGCTCTGAGTAGCACAGCGCGCAAGCGCGGAAATCTCTATCGAAATGGACTTCATTTCGATACAGATTCCTAACAGCAAATGAACAGATTTACTTGATAATTCTAGTAAGTTAAATATTATTTTCTCCATGCTTTAGTAATACAACGTAATTATATTCTTTAATAATTACTTTGGGTATATTTCTCACTATTATAATATCTGGAATTTCAGTACCACATTGGTACAGTCGTAAGTTCACAATCTATGGTACACAATATACAGTTAAACACGACCCTCCCGGTTGGTTCTTGCGAAACATACAGCAGTGGTTCAATCTCGGGTAATAATCAGATTTTTCTCATTGGAAAGTATAGAACGGAATACAGACAACCTCGTGAGGTTCTTTTGGTAACCTATTCAGTAGCTAATTGAGTGAAAAATAACTGTTATTGGTTTCGAAACCTGCGATTAAACGGCTGGGATGCATTGCGCACTTGCCAACTTCAGGATTGGAGATGGAAGGCGAAGGACGCAGCAGTCTTGCAGTCAGCCTTGATCATGACTGTTCTGTTACGTCTTTGAAAAGTGGGGGGGGGGTGATTGCAGAATAAAGAAATCTAGTGCAATAAGTAATTCCTGAAAGAATAAATTAAAATCAGTCTTATTTTACGAAACAAATATAAAGCAGTGAACATGGCTTGTTATTTATACCTCGTGTTATTTCAAACGCTATAGCTTTAAGAAAGGATATAATTTAGCAGATGTTAGGGATAATATATTTTGCCTCATCAATAACTAGCTGTATGAATTTTAACAGCATCATCAATACCTATGCTGTATGAGTCAAAATTCATGCAACATAACAAAAGTAAATGTCTGAAAAAGTTATTTTCTACTGCAAAGGAAAATCCAAAGTGTGTAAACAAGAATGTTATACTCACAACCGGTATTTGAATCACGAATATGCAGCCTTCCCTGCCAACACTCTTGCTCGCTATAAGGGGTTATTCAACCCCTCTGGAAACTGGGATTTCATTTGGATTACCTGGGGAGCGGGCTAAGTCAATATCCTCATTAGAAACGAGCGAGATGGCTCTGCGGTACATGTGAGCCTCGCATTCAGAGGTCCCGGGTTCGATTCCCCTCGACCTGCCCACTCTGACCAAGGGTTTTTCTTGGTTTTCCCCGGTCGGTAGGCGAATGCCGGGTAGTTTTTCATCTACCACGATTTCCTTTCCGTCATTTTCCTTTCCTCCTCATTTTCCATGTGTGCTCCTAGGTTACGTGACGTATGGCGGTGTTGGATAGATGGCACGAATGCCTGCTCATAGGAAAGTGGACACTGGAGGCCTGCTTGGTCGTTGGGTCGTTCATCGCCCTCTCTAGATAGCTCCAGCAGTGGGGGTCCTTTGAACCCGGAAATGTTATGGTCTTCCACGCGTCTCTGTGACTGCTGCCTTTGACCTGTAGCCTCCTGTGGTTCCTTCGCTTCATCCCTCCTCCTGGGGGTGGTAGCCACAATAGATCTATGTAGGTCGCGCCCTCCGCTGAATACCCTATAAGTGTCGTCCTCCGTGGTGTAGTGGTTACCAAGCTAGCCTCTAGTTCCCGAAGTCGCGGGTTCAAACCCGGCGGAGGGCAATGGATTTTTTCAGGCGTAAGAACCCTTAGCATGGCTTCCTTCGGAAGGGAAGTAAAGACGGTAGTCCCGTGTCGTAAATTTACGGCACGTAAAAGAACATCAAGCCTGATAAAGAGGCCTCTAAGCAAAATTACCGGTCTTTCACGCCCAATATAGAATGGAACGCTAAGGACCATAGCAGTTAAAGAGCGTCCATAAGTAAATAAAACTCAACTCTCAAAAGTGAAACTGTTTTGGCCCAGATTGATGAGCCCACATTTGTTTTGACTGATGTCAACATTGATATTCTTAATGGTGCAAGTAGCTGTGTTATGGGTGATAATAACAAATGATTTTCAAATAAGAGGTTCTTAGGAAATATATAGACAATTTTTAAAAAAGTAATAATTAAACCAAAGCTAATTCCAGCAAACATGAAACCGCTGATGATAAGTTATTAGGAAGGCTGCTAGATCCAGAATTAGCTTGGCATACTCGTGTAGGATATGTCCACAAGAGACTACCAAGATAAGAACTGTTTTCAATAATGCGCCTTCGTATTACGTAAAATGAACGAGGGTTTAGCTTCACGTATGGAAAGCCAAACTTGATGAAGTAACTGCCGCACGTATGGTACAAAGTTTCGCTAGCCTTCGCCCAAATGTTCACTTTCCGGTGGCCTTCGCCCCAACGTTTAGGAATCAACTTTCTATTTTTATGTTTCTTTAAATATTATATATATTTATGCTTGCCTCGGCTGCGTCAGTATTAATTTGTAGAAACATGTATTTCTTAACAGAGAGTCGTGCGGCTAAAGAATGTAGGCTTACAGAAATTATCATTTTTACTTCAATCCATTTATTAATCCTTCACACGATTAAATACCACTTCACTGATATAGAGAGCTGTAAGATTGTTTATTACTTTCTTGCACTTTTTTTAAAACGTTAACTTTATAATGAATTTTCGTCTCACACTTAATACGTACTAAACTTCTCGAGGATGCATTTCGCGTCCAGTTAGGAACGCTGTCTACTAGCAACTGGCTTCTACCGCCTGAATTTGCAAATTTCATTTATTTGAAGTCTCTGATTGGGTAATCCTACTCCAATAGAATACTTTTATTTAAATTAAGCTTTTTCTGGTTGTTGATTGGCTATTTATAAACTGTCTAAAATTACATTATTATTGCTCAAAGAATTACTAGTAGCATTATTAAACTTTCCAGTTCATTATTGCCTCAAGGTTACCTCATTGTTAGTAACTTTTGATCTATATTCTCACAGCTCCTACATTATTAAATTCCTTAATACATTCACATAACATTATTAAACATGTACATAATAATATAAACATAATACAATGACTGTTAGATAAATTTTATATATTCTTTTATATTATACACATATTGCTTTAGGGCGGGCTGTTGTTATATTTTATATTATATAATTAGACTGAAATCATTTAGGTGTTAAAAATACTGCCTCAAAACAGATATACCTTCCTTTGTATCATTTTTTTAACGCAATGATTATTACTGTATGGCAATTAATCTATTTCTACAGAAGATTATTTACATCATAAGCACCGTATCTTCTGGGATACCTGTGAACCCCTTTTACATAGCAAGGGAATTTAAGTGTGTATAAATATGATACACTGACGCTTTTATTATAAGTAGGTAAGTAAAAATGACAAAGAAATACCTATTAAATTACGTACATAGAACTAGAAATATTGGCAAATTGTAACTACGCAAAAAGTTATCGACACAGATTAAAAAGAAATTACGTTTTCAATCAGAGACGATGTCATGGCTAACGCAACAACTATTTTTAGAATTTGACTGAATATATGAATTGTGATTTTATAGTATGATGTTTATTTGAGATAGCTTATTGTACTTTGTATAATAATAATAATAATAATAATAATAATAATAATAATAATAATAATAATTATTATTATTATTATTATTATTATTATTATTATTATTATTATTATTATTATTATTATTATTATTTAGGGCTGCCTTCGAGTGCGGAGGTTGAGAAAGGTGTATTTTAGAAGGAGTTGTATCATATTTCAACTGTTGGGGAGCCGAACTTGAAACTCGTTGCAACCACACGTATACTAAACAGTTTCCGGTAGCCTTCGCCCCAATTTTTTTAAAAATATTAACTTTGTAGTTTGACTGTTTCTTTAAGTATTAAATATTTATATTTGCCTCGGCTGCGTCAGTATTATTGTTTTAGAGACACGTTTCTCTTAGCAAGGCGTGATGCGTCAAGAATGTAGGTTTACACAGACTATTATTTTACTTCACTCCTTTTATTAATACTTGATACTATTTAAATAACACTTCACTGATATAGAGAGCTGTGAGATTCTTTTTATTAATTAATTACACTTTTTAACACGTAAACTTACTATTCGTCTCACAGGAATACATATTATATTTCTTGAGGACACTTTTTGTGCCTGGTTAGTAACTCTGTCTGCAGGCAACTGGCTTCTAGATTTGTAAATTTTGCTATATTTCAGTTTCTGATTGGCTAATCCTACTCCAATAGAATACCTTCATTTAACTAAAGCTTTTTCTGGTTCTTGATTGGCTATTTTATAAACTGTCACTAAAATTACATTATTGTTACTCCAAGAATCACAAGGAGTATTGTTAAACTCTCAAACTCATTATTGGCTTAAGTTTACCTCATTGTTAGAAACGTTTAACTTATTATTCTCACAGCTCCTACATTATTAAATTACGTAATACATTCACATAACATTATTACACATGGATACAATAATATAAGCATATGCAATGACTGTTACATACATTTTACAAATTATTACATACGCATAGTGCTTTAAGGCGGGCTGTTATTGAATTTACATATTATATAATTAGACTGAAATTATTTAAGAGTTAAAATACTGCTTAAAGTCTGTCATTTCCTAAACTCAACCAGTAATAGTTTTGATATAATCCTAAAAATTTGATGGTTACCTAAAGAATAGGATCTTTAGTTTTTCAGAGACTCTCAAATACTAGGAGTAACTTATAAACCGTGCTTCTAGTTTAATTATTAGGTGTTGTCTTCAGTAACGTTTAATTTTATGTAGCGTTCACAAAAATATCCTTTCAAAACCTTATTCTTCTGTCTACTTCAAGTTATTACAGACAAAGCTTTGGACAGAAAGTTTCAATATACATTTCGTTATAGGTACAAAGGGAATAGAAATAGTCAAATTTTTAAACACCGTCGCTTGAACTGACCTTGAAATTCCATGATTTTTCCATGGCATCGCGAGAAACAACTGAAAGATGGCAATACTTAGAAGATAGAATGAAATTATTGAACTAAAACCAATAACAACGTGTATCTCAGAAATGGTTAAAGCCACAAGAAAGATATTCGAAACAAATTGTGTGTTTTAAAGCGATATGCTACTACGTTTTTGCTATTAAGGTTCATGAGTTAAAGAAAATTACTTTCTAATGTAGAGGAATTCATAGGCTATTCCCAGAAAATTCAAGATATAGATTTTATTTGTCATGTAAGTATATTTATGCTCGACCATGCCAAAATGTAGTAATTATACGTCTCGTAGCTGCACTTTAGTGGTGTTGTGTCAAGGTCGAGATCAGAATAAAATGAATACTCTTGCGTCTGCGCACATACCACAACCCTGCCAGCTGTTTCAATGCGTAAGGTAAGTTCAATGCACTTACTGACTACGGTAAGCGTAGAATATTAAAATAATTTATACATATTTTAATCTTAGACATACGGTCGAGCATAAACAGTCGTATGGCACATGATGATAATAACAATTAAGATGCTCGTATAAAAATTATGATCCTCTCTCAGCTCGTTTCATAAACATGCTTGCATCTTAATTGCTACCATCATACTCTCGTTCTACACTATACTACAGGGAGAGCCAAAAAGAACCACGAATCGGCTGCGCGGTGTTTCTCCTGTCCGCGTTCTCGGCGCTCGTTGCCATCTGCCGCTGTCACAGAAAGGCGCGGATGAAACCATACAACATTTTTAAAACTACTTTTAAAGGATTTACTTACCAACTTTATGATAGGAGATGCTGAAATTGGCCACCGTCGTTGTCCATACATTTTTGGCACCTCTTTAGGCAACTATCCATTGCCAGCATTTCTCAACGTGAACTAAGGCTAGTTCACGTTGAGAAATGCTGGCAATTTCATGGCGGATATTTTGTTTTAATTCTTCCAGGGTGTGTGGGTTTGTATGTACACTTTATGCTTTAAGTTACCCCAAAGATAGAAAGCGCCGGGGGTTAGGTTAGGGGACAGAAAGGACCACAAATTTCTGCTAATAATTCTGTCCTCAAACGCACTTTGAATTGTTCTCATCGAAATATTGGCCGTATGAGTTGTTGCAGAGTCTTGCTGAAAAAAGGCAAAATCACGCTCCCTGTCTGTTAATTCTCTAAAAACAGGGGGCAAAATTATATTCACGTATGCACGGGCTTCAACTATTGACTTGAAAAAAAAATTGGTGCCAAAAATGTATGAACAACGACGGTGGCCAGTTTCACCATCTCCTTTCATAAAGTTGTTAAGTAAAGCCTTTAAAAATGTTGTATAGTTTCATCCGCGCCTTTCTATGATAGCGGCAGACGGCAACGAGCGCCGAGGACGCGGACAGAAAAACACCACGCAGCCGGTTCGTAGTGTTTTTGGCTCTCCCTGTATAAAGAGATAGTATTTTAAAAAAATCCTTAGAGTCATTTTTGGGAAAATAAAAAATTTCCATACATTTTCTATGTAAATTAGCTTTTTTTTTTGTTTTGTTTTGGAAATATTCACGTCGCATATTTAGAGGATACTGAACTTAAATACCAAATTTGTTCTTTATGCGGAATTTTGTTTTTAAATTATGTACACACACGGAGCTATTTCTAAATATGCTTTCTTATTGGATCCATCTGAAAACACATTTCCCGTGAAATCTCGATATACAATTTTTAAGTGGAATGCAATACTTCCTCTACCTTCTGGGTACGTGGTAGAGAAAGTAAAAAGCATGAAACAAGTAAGTGTACAAGTGTGGTTGTGATGTTTCTTAGTCTCTGTGTGGAAGGTTACCAAACTCGGGTGTTGTTCTTAACTCTCGTTTGGGAGTTTACAGCATTACAGGCCCACTGTCCTGTTTTAACGACCGGCTGACCTTTGGTCTAGAGTAAGACGTAACGTAATTACGCTAGAGGCTCTGTTCTTCACCGCGTCAATAATTAACATTTCCGTCGTAGACCCCATTCACAATGAAGATAAACGCTAACATAACGTAGCATAAGGGCAGACGCCAGATAAGGCCATTCACAATGCACCCGTAGGGTAACACAAGAACTTGGCACGGGCTTATAGATCGATTAATTGATTGCAGAAATCTTCCGAGCGTACCGCAAGTTTCAAGTTGAATAATACAATCAATAATATCTGCGGTATACTCGTGGTGGGAGAGCATAACTCGCAGTATGTCCGATATATTAATATATGAACTATGGTGATACTGATAATTATCTTGTGTTTTAGTTGTTACTCTTAAAGTGTTATTTTTTTATTTCTTGCCACGGCTGCTGTTATTTGTGTTTTTGGTAGAGCTTGTTTAACTTTGCAGGGTGTGATACGGGAAGGTAATAAGTAACAACTCTAACAATGGATTAAGTTAATGAAGAACACTATGCTTTAACGGCACACGCATTTACTGTCTTAGTAATAAGCTACACAGTTACTTAAGTTAGTTGGAGCTGTAGAACGGTCAAGCCCTACCACGTTCGGGCGCCAAACTTGCGGTCGCGGAGCAATCAAGTATTTTATACGTGCTCTAGAAATAATTGTAGTATTTATCACACGTTCCTATGGACTTTTAAATTGATACCATTTCAACGTTCCTACTCATTATAAGAAGTAATTAATAACACCTGCTTCTGAGAGCTTACATGTATGTTATTCACATCGCAGCACTTTATACTCAACCGCCGCTACAACTGACATTTCTGCACTTAAAGATTTTAAACATATTCTTCCTTAAAATTTCATTGTCTGTCTTTGTTCAGCTTGGAACCTTCCAGAAGACTTACCCGGCTATTCTTCGACGTTTGCAAACATGTGACCTCTCTACAAAAATATGTTGTGTTCGCTTGTCGCCTTTTCTATTTCACAAAGACTCAATGTCTGGCTTTTATGACTTTCCCGTACAAGTCCTTTTTGCCTGGGCCTAATTCTAACACAAAGATATGTTTGTCGGTTTTTAACAAGGGTTCTACAGCTCCAGCACAACACTTGCACATACATAAAACTTATGCCTTAGCTTCTATTTCTATAACCAGTATTTTGATTATTAATATTATTTTACATTATAATTTACATTAATGTATATATGGCATAAGGCGGCGCCGTGGCCGAGTGGTTAGACCGCTCGCCTCCCACCGAGGCGGCCAGGGTTCAATCCCAGGGACCTACATGTGGGATTTGTGGTGGACGAAGCGGCGTCTGAGCGAGTTTTCTCCGGGTTCTCCGGTTTCCCCCGCCATTCATTCCACCAACTGCTCCATCATCACCTTTCCTTTCATCCATTTCACCAACATTTCGTTTCATCTACTTCCTTCATCCCATACCAGGCATCGGGCTGATCAGCCATCCTCTGATCCATGAGTGTCTGCTCCTCGACGGGCCTCTGACCCCAGGCACCCGTTTGTAAGTCCTGGGGGGTGTAAGATCTACATAAGAGGAGGGTAAACAGATAATGAATGAAAGTATATATGGCATATATGCCGTCTGCCGCTATCATAGAAAGGCGCGGATGAAACCATTTTTAAAACTAATTTTAAAGGCTTTACTAAACAACTTTATGAATGTGTGTTTGAGGACAGAATTATTAGTAGAGATTAGTGGCCCCCTTGGTCCCCCGACCTAGTTGCCAACGTTGTTAAAATCTGTGACGAGAAAGCAAACAAAAGCAACTGGTCATTTAACATTACTAGCAGAAGAGCGTATGCTTTCTAAGAGGCCTTAAGTCTTGTTGATATGTTGAAAGTAGAGCAGTAATCTTTCTCAGGTAGCGATAGAATTGCTGATGTCAACACATTCCTTACAGACACATTTTCGTGAGAGGAACACAGCTGGCAATGTATGAAGAAAGAAATTAAGAATTCTTCCTCTTGCACGCAACGCAAGTCTGGAGTTGAGAATCTGTTGCGGTATGTAGCGCGTTACTTGACTCTTTGTGAATGCTTTCATTAAATAACATTAGTGCAAACCCTTACGTATATGCTGCGTCTGCGCTTATTTTTCATTTTGAATGGGTCTTAAATCTTCAGAGATTCCTGATTCTTGCATATGGGCGCCACGTGATATATGATTCAGCGTCGAGATATTTCTCTATAATTTAATTGATACATTAGAGTAAAAACGTAATAGTTCACAAGAATAGTGAAAACTAGTTATTTAGAATTTGAGATGAAATGCAATATGGTGATTTTCCTGCACATTGTAGCCACCGTACGACTGCTTGAACGCGGGCCGCCGCAGCTCGGACTCTCGCCGAAACGGTTATAATATCCGCGCAACCACTTCACGTTCTCATTGTTACAATTAATAAACGCATGCCTTGTCATACGAGATGTTAGAAATACTGCCCTCTATCCACATCTACACCCCTCAGGACTTACAGGCGGGTGCCTGGGCTCAGAGGCCCGTCGAGGAGCAGACACACTCATGGAGCAAACAGAACGTCAGCCCGATGCCTGGTATGGGATGAAGGAAGTAGATGAAACGAAATGACGGCGAAATGGATGAAAGGAAAAGTGATGATGGGGCAGTTGGTGGAATGAATGGCGGGGGAACCCGGAGAACTTGGAGAAAACCCACCCAGACGCCACACCAATCCCACATGCGGGTCCCTGGGATTGAACCCGGGCCGCCTCGGTGAGAGGCGAGCGGTCTAACCACTCGGCCACGGCCGCCCCACAGGAGAGCACAATGTCTGAAACTGAGTGTATTTCTCGTTTGATGTTTTCTTTTAGTTCTCAAAATGTATAAGGTTTATTGAACACACCTTATTCTTCAAGTTTCCCCATAGTTAGAAATCGTATACAGTTGAATCAAGGGATCGTGAGAACCCAATTCTAGGCCCTAATAGGGCTTAATTACCCTATCATGGAAGCTTTCCTGAATTAAGTTTGTCCCATCAGCTGCATGTGCGTTGGAAAAATACAGACCTACATTCATAGCCGGCCAGCTTTAAAAATGGTGTAAGTAAGATATTCCTGTTCTTGCATTTAGTGATTGTTAAAAAAATATACGTCTTATTATTCTGTATGCATTCACTGCACACCAAATTTTGCGCCATGAAAGAGAATGTCGTGCGTAGAATAGAGTTTCTCCGTACTCCAATCTCTGGTATTACGAAATATAGCCGCATAAATGAAACCTGTTTCGTCAGAGAAGAGTATTAAGCGTGGCTCAATTACTCCATCACTTCGCAAAATCCAATTACAGAAATTTATCCGACCCTGATAATCACATGAAAAATACGGTGTATACAACAAACCCCATATACTGTAAGAACTAAAAAAAAAGCATCAGGCGAAAAATTCACTCAATTTCGGATACGGAACTCTCGAGTGTGAATGAAAATTTCCTGAAAAAATGCCACAAATGTTTGAATGGAGGAGATTTCCAACAACACCTATGATAAGGTACACTATGTGATCAAAAGTATCAGAACACGCCCACAAACATACGTTTTTCATCTTAGGTGCATTGTGCTGCCACCTACTGCCTGGTACTCATAATCTGCGACCTCAGTAGTCATTAGACATCGTGAAACAGCAGAATGGGACGCTCCGTGGAACTCACGGACTTCCAACGTGGTCAGGTGATTGGGTATCACTTGTGTCAGAAGTGTGTATGCGAGATTTCCACACTCCTAAACATCCCAAGGTCCACTGTTTCTGGTGTGATAGTGAAGTGCAAACGTGAAGAGACGTGTACAGCACAAAAGCGTACAGGTCGACCTCGTCTGTTGACTGACAGAGACCGCCGACGTTTGAAGAGGGTCGTAAAGAGTAATAGGCAGACATCTATCCAGACCATCACTCAGAAATTCCAAGCTGCATCAGGATCCACTCCAAGTACTATGACAGTTAGGCGTGAGGTGAGAAACCTTGGATTCCATGGTCGAGCGGCTGCTCATAAGCCATACATCACGCAGGAAAATGCCAAACGACGCCTCGCTTGGTGTTAGGAGCGTCAACATTACACGATTGAACAGTGGAAAAACGTTGTGTGGAGTGACGAAGCATGGTACACAATGTGTCGATCCGATGGCAGGGTGTGGGTATGGCGTATGCCCGGTGAACGTCATCTGCCAGCGTGTGTAGTGCCAACAGTGAAATTCCGAGGTGGTATTATGGTGTGATCGTGTTTATCCTGGAGGGGGCTTGCACCCCTTGTTTCCCCAAGAAACCTTCCAGCACCTGATTGAAAGGATGCCTGTGAGAGTGAACGCTGTCAACAAGGCTAAGGGTGGGCCAACACCATATTGACTTCCAGCATTACCGATGGAGGGCGCCACGAACTTGTACGTCATTTTCAGCCTGGTGTCCGGATACTTTTGATCACGTAGTGTATGTTTGTATTATCATTGTAATTGAAAATTGTAGCTGTGAGAAAGTGATGCGCTTGTGGGGATATTATAACTGTTTTGGCGAAAGCCCGAGCTATGGCGGCCGGCGTGCGAAAAGAAGCCAAGTGGTGGCCACCGTGTTAAGGAAAAGCACTGTAATTTGTATGTTGGTCCTTAACGAAGATGGTGCGCCATTATGGGTCCGTGACGTCGTTTGTGGAAGTGCTTATGAATGTGTGGGATATGGAGTTTAAAGGAGTAACTTTAACGGTGAATCGCGAGGCGTGACTTAGTACAGGTTCTAAACGTCAGTCTTCCGTGTAGCGCAACGCAGTTTAAAGGCAAACATGAAGTTATGAGCGCTATATTTCACTGAATCATAGCAAAATATGTGTCAGCACTAATAAGCAGAATGGTGAATTTACCTAAGGATAGTTTTTTTTTTATTTGGGGGTGTGTTTGTTCTTTTATGGAAAAATGCTTAATACTTCCTGAAATATCGAGGGAGATGGCTCCGCGGTAACGCTGAGGCTCGCATTCTGGAGGTTCGCGTTCGATTACTGTTGGCCGCTCAAGCTAACCTTGGGTTTTCGCGGTTTTCCCTGGTCGGTAGGTGAATGTGGCGGTGGTTTTTCATCTCCCACGACTTCCTTTCCATTATTTCTCTTTCATTCTGTCTCCTCATTTACTAGGTTTCATGCCAAACAGATGGCGCGGATGCTCGCTCAAAGGAAAGGGTATCCCCGTGGACACTAAAGGGCTGCTTGGTCGATAGATCGCTCTCTCCAGGCAGCTTCAGCAGTGGGATGGGTCCTCTAGCCTGGACTTCCGCGCCTCTCTGTGGCCTGTAGCTTCTTCACTTCATCCCTTCCTCCTAGCGGGGTGGTAGCCACAATGAATCTACTCTGTGTTCAGTCTTAGGTCGATCCGCGTGAAAACAAACCCCAGGTGACCAGTGAACCGCTATAATGTATCCTTCCGCCATCGCGCTAGAAATACTGTTATACTTTCACGGCCATGCGGCAAGTACAAGCGGCACGTGGTGCAGGAAAGAACAGACTCCTTATTTCGACAACTGAAACGGTGACTAGCATATTCTGTTATGGGTTAAATGTGATAACATTGATAGTTGCAACAAAATAAATGTTTGTACATATAATAATAGTTAATTCTAAAAGAAATGAGCAAATATAAAGTAACAGGTATGGGATAACTTAATTTATTTGCTCTCTGGAAGCGGCACTTTATTAAATGCGGTGGCTGATTTTAAAAAATTAATAGTGCACTGTTATGCAAATTGCATTCTTCTCAAAATCGCTACATACTCGCATCTTGTATTTCATATGATTTTTTTTCCCGGGGTAAACACTTTTCCAGTTCCAGATTTTTCTTCACAAGTTTATACTTGTACTCAAGTCTAGCAAATGAAATAAAATTGAACTGGGGTAAAGAGGCATATATACTTAATTTAGGAAGAAAGGAAAGATCAGGAATGGCATGGTTTAGACTGGAGGGCTGGAGGGCACAGAAAATGACTGACAATTCGGGCAGGAGAATCTGCCCATTCTGTGATTTGGATGAGGACTAGGTACATATTTTGGCGGAATGTGCACAGTGGGAGAACCAGCGAACGATTAAACTGAAAGAAAAATTCTTAAGTCTCTTAAGAAAGAGATTGCATGTTGGGATCTACTGGCTGACCAGAGGAATTGGCAAAACATGGGCAAGTTTTTGGCTAAAGTGCGCGAAGCTAGGTCAAATTTGTTCAGTTAGACAAAGGTAATTTATCTCTATTTCCCTTTTTGTTGTGTTTTCTTTCTCTGTTGTTTTTTTTTGTCACCGTACTTGTATCTTAAATATGCATGTACGGTCAATGACCCATGCACTAAATACTTATGAAATAATTTCAATAATTTGAAACCAATAAAGATACCTTATCTATCTATCTACTTGTACTCAAAACATCGGCGCACCCAGGAGTGAATTTTACAATTTCTTCCACGGAAAGTGTTGGATATTTCTCACATAACTTGTAATAAAGTTTAAACACTATTGTTTTTACAGCACTAATCGATGGTTTGCGCGGCTAATGGGTTACGTAATTCGACGAAAACACAATTGCTAGTTTCTGGCTGTAAACAATATTCTGCGCCTACCCGGATGTCAGTTGACTGATATGAATTGCATGATGGGACTTGTAGCTCTGTTTTACGGTATAAATCAGCGTTAAATAAAACCTTAGGCAGCTGTATAGAATATTACACTATTTAAGGATAAATGCATTCTAAAATTCGCATTATTAGCATGGGACTACATTCCTGGGCGCATTGCTAACGTGTTGTACCACGGTGCACTGACCACGTGGGTTTGTTTTGCCGCGGATTAACCTAAGAGTGAATACAATTTATGTAGGTCGCAGTGCGCGACGTGTACCCCTACGTTATATAAGTAACCTAAACCTGTACCTCCTGAGATTATAGTATTTTATAATAATTTAAAATCTACATTATTTATAGTTTCCTAAATGGATGCATAAACCCCAATCAAACGTTTACTTTGCTAACAATTCAGTTTGATAGCCGGAACAGTAATACGCCCATGAACACTCAAATTCATGGGCAAAACTATACTACTTATAATTTTGAAATAAAAACATACATTTTGTTCTAACTTTATTAATATGCTACTTTGATTCTTTTTGCAATATATTTGTTGTGTGCAAATCCCAAGTTCTAATTATTTTGTGTACTGTTTTATATTGGTTCCGTCGCTCCGTTTTGCAATAAATTACGAACTACTGTTTACAACGAACTGTTCTACAGTACTTATCACTGTCACTAGGTGTGTCTGATGTTCAATTTTGCGTTTGTGTTGTGAAGGCTACTGAATTGTACGGTAATACCGAACGCTCGTCTTGTTCATTAGTTGAGATAGTACGTACACACTTGTGAGAGTTACATTTCATTTTGACTGGCAAATGAAGATGTTTCAGAAAGTCAGATATCAATAATGTTCATGCAGCACTTGTGTTATTATACCGCTTCTGCAACCTCACGCTCCTAAGCTAAAAATGCTTAGTTTAGTACTGAATTTCTACTCTGCAACTTTCTGCACCCTATTTTTCAGCACTGCAGGGTGATTTATGAAGAGCTGACACATTGCTTTCTTTAATTATTCTGTTCGAAATTCACTCAATGCCCCAATTTTAGCACCAAATTAAGCAGAATGTTCTGGAGTTTCGATTGCCTGTCACTAGATGTGCAGATGTTCATGTTTTATTCGTAATTGTTAGTTTTATTGTCGGCAACTGTTTTTGAGATTTTGTTCTAGTCAAGGTGAAAATGGAGTACACATTAAATGAACGACTCTTGCTTGTAAAGCAATACTGGATTACGATTCAATTACAGCTACTCAAAGGGCATACCAGAGGAAATTTGGTGTTCGGAATCCTCCCCAAAAACACAATACTGGGACTGGTAGACAAATTGGAAACAACTGGATCTCTGGTGAGTGAAAAAGGCAAAACTCGTTCATCTAAGCTCCCCACGGTTGTTGTTAACGTAAGAGCACGACTGGATCACTCACCCAAAAAATCATTAAGACGTTTGTCGCAGGAGACAGGGTACAGGCTACTCAATGTGTCAGAGAACTGTGAAAACTGTAGGCCTAAATCCGTATAGGATTGCGGTTGTCCATCAGTTACAAGAACCAGATAAAGATAGACGACTGAATTATTGTCGTTGGTTTCAGGCGTTCATTATGCAAAAGCCTGCCATATTGTCCATCACAGATGAAGCATGGTTCCATTTATCCGGCTATGTGAACTCAAATAATTCACGCTATTGGGCCAGCGAAAATCCACATGCTATTCATGAAGCACCTATGCACCCGGTTAAAATCGGAGTTTGGTGCGCAATATCCGCACAGAGAATAGTGGAACCATTTTTTTTAAAGAATGTATACACTGCAGAGTACCGAGGTATTTTCATGCAGTTTATTGAGCAACTAGACGATGTAGAGCTGAGTCAAGGATATTTTCAGCAGGATGGCGCTACATGCCATACATCAAATGAATCCATGGCAGTAATTGCAAGTTTCTTTGACGACCGGATAATTTCCAAGAACCTGTGGCCACCGAGATCTCCGGATTTGAAATTGCCGGACTTCTTTCTAAGGGGTTACTTAAAAGACAGGGTTTATGCCACACGTCCCTTAACATTGGGCGATCTCCAACGAGTGGTCAGTAACATGAAACGACGTGTTGAGTTGTGCCTTATGCAGGATGGTGGACATTTTCAACATTTGCTATGGGGATAAATAATCTCCCAAAATTCCTTTGCATTTCAGGTATAATAAACTCGTTTTGAAACAATTAAATAAATAAATAAATGTGGCAATTCTTCATAAATCACCCTGTATGATATTTGGTAATTAAGTTGAATTAAATGCATATATTGCAATAAAACGACTGAATAATTTGTACCTCTTGAAGAATGTTCTATATGAAATTCTATAATGTTGTCGTAATTTAGAAACTGTAGTTACTTTAATAAACAGGAAAGTAACCGAAGAGTCATACCACTAAAGAAATTTCCATAAGCCAGTATCTCAACTTTAATGATACGCAGTAGACAGAAAAAGAGGACGGTAATAGGCTTCTTAGCGCACTGCAGCGACTGCCACTCCTTGTTTAACGGAGCTATGACTCAACATTCCTGTAAGTCCATTTCTCCGCCGTAGGGTATCTCCAGTAATTATAATTTTAGTAGGAGTGAATGTATCAGAAGTTGTGTTCATTGATATTTTTCCTGTTTTAAATAAAACTTTTGAGGTAATCAATTTAATATTTACTAGGGTAGGTTGTATATGGCTTTTGTAGACTTACAGAAAGCTTATGACCGAATTGAGCTACAACTTCTGTGGCATAAATTAGTGTGTAAGGGAGTAAGTCAGCAATTGGTGAATATTCTTAAAGCAGTGTATTTTGAGAACACCTTCTGTGTAAGGGTGGAGACAGGCTGTGTAACAAAAGAAATTCAACAAAAGAAAGGCCTTAGGCAAGGATTTAAGTTAAGCCCAGTTTTATTTAATTTATACATAGATGATGTCTTACTAGAAATTGGAAGGAATAATAACTGTGCACCAGTAATTAGCAACATCCAAATCCCAGGACTTCTTTTTGCAGATGACCTAGTGGTAGGATCTATTACAGTAAGTGGTTTAAAACAATCATTACAAGCAATTGATGTATATTGTAAAGAATGGAGGTTAAAAGTGAATCAAGAGAAAACACAGATTGTGGTATTCAAAAAGGGGGGAAAATTAAGCAAATATGAAAAGTGGAAGGGAGAGAATAAAGATTACAGGGTAGTGCGTGACTGTATCTATTTAGGAGTAAAAATAGATGGAGGTAATAAATGGGAGAAACTAAAGAAGTTTGCATTGGCAAAAGGAAAAGGGGCGATGGCAGCAATTAGAAGCTGCAAATATAGAGTACCTAATATAAATGTTAAATGGCTGGAAAAAGTTTATGAGATGGTTGTGGAGGCAAAAATGATGTATGGTATAGAAATATGGGGATTATATAGAGGATGGGAAAGTATAGATGTGGTGCACAGGATGTTTTGTAGAGAAATATTAGGGCTACCGAAGTCAATTGTAAGACAGGTAGCACAATTACAAATGGGCAGGGTGGCAACTAAGGGGAAGATAATGGAAAGAGCTTTGAAATTTTGATTCAGAACTTTAAATCTAGGAAAAAGTAATGTGTTAAGACAATTTATTGAATACCAAGGGAATAGCTTAATGAATGATGTATGGGTAAGTAAATTACGCAACATTTTGGAGAAAAATGGGTTAGGAGATATGTGGAGAAGGAGAGAAAATAACGTGAAATTTTTTTGGAAAAAGGCGAGGAAAAGACTGGAAGATATAGAAATACAAATCATGTTCAGTGAGATTGCCGAAAAGAGCTCATTATTTTGTTATAGGCCAATGAAAACTACATGGGGTAGGGAGAAATATATAGACATAGCAAATAAAGAAGAGAGAGAATCTATTGCATGGGTAAGAACCGGAGCATGGAGGCTAAAAGGGCTAAGACAGGGTATTCCTCAGAACCAATGTCCGATATGTGGTGGTAATGAAGACATTGAACACATAGTATTTAAGTGCCAAGGAACAGAAAATTGGAGAAAAGAATTTTTTAATAAGAAGTGGTTGAAGGGGGATAGAAATACACTTATGATTGAAATGATATGCAAGGACGCTAGAAGCATTGGACAACTTTGAATGGAAAACTATAGTGAATGTGTGATGGTTAAGTAATCAATAAATGAAAAGTGAAAAACAAGTGGAAATGGGACATGAAAAAAAAAGAGCAAGATAATTTATTGACAAGAAATTGTAAAATGTAAATAAACTGTAGTGATTGTCTACTGAATGAGTGACCAGGGTCAAAGTGCAGTAGACAATCAAATTGTAAAACTCTTAGCACAATAAATAAATACTAGGGATGGGACCTCGATATGGTCGATACCTCGATACTCGGTGTTATCGAGGTGTTATCACTTTGAGATAAACCTTCGATATTTTTAAGTGCTTAAAGCCCCTTGTACACGATCAAACTTTTTTTTCAATTCAAGAGTTTACAAGAAAAATTGTCAAACTTTTTTAATATTTGACAAGATTGGACAAGAGTTGACAATGTTGTAAATGTGTATTGACAAGTTGTCTTTTTTTCAAACTGAAACCCTTCAGAACACACTGATAATTTATTACCTACGCACAAAGCCATTTATTATTTCCTCACGGTAGATATAACAATTTGCAATGAAATATTGTTGTAATATTATGTAGCACTTTCACATATTATATCCAATGAAATCACATTACGATTATGGAATACAATAGAAATAACACCAACTGATAGGTTAACCACACTATATAACATTGCATTAATGTATACTTAGTTCGGAAATCTGCCTGGTAATTATTTCTTCATATACCTTCATCTGCTCCTGGTAATCCACGGAGCCCTCGATGTACTGACATGACCAGCTTATGTATAATCTAATCAGTTCGCACGCGACATACCTTGGCCGGGTAGCCATTTTTCTTTACTTTTCACTTTCAGTCAAGTTGCAGATTTTGTGACGCACTGTAAATACTCGCATTTCATTGGCTAAAGCCATCAAATTGTTGTCAAATCTTTGATCGTTTAGAGCATGTCCTTATTGCTTTCAAGACTTTCAAAGACTTTAAACGTATTAAAAGCAATTTGACAAGAAAAGTTGTGAAGCTGTTACAACTCTTGAAAAGTCTTGTAATGTATTGAATTTAACGAAAATTTTATTGTGTACAAGTAGCTTAAGTTCTGCATTATTTAAAGCTGTGTTTAGTTTTATGCCAGATAAGGAATGAAAGGAGTCGAGACTTCATGCTATTGCCTCGCATGTGTCTCCAAAGAGTTTCTGGACTACAGTTCTTGATAGAGCTTGACTGCGATGAATGCAACATGCAGCGTTAACTGAGCTATGAATGAAGCTGATATAGCTGAAGCACTAAATCACGTTTCTGCAATAGCCTGGCTTGGTGAATCACTCTCAGCCATTACATTTACCTACTCCGGTGACCAAAATCTGTGAATCCAGCAGAAACAAATCACAACTCAAGACGCGAGATAATACAGCGTATGGAAACATTTGTTCTTTCAAAAATACTCGTGTTCTTAAACAACATTGTTTATTCCTTTATATCTCTGCATTTCATATAATACTTCCTTGATTTTTTCTTCAAAATTTTAATTGTGTCTAACATGTCTTTGTATTAAACATGTATATACTAATGTCTGAGGGTGTGTAGTATGGAGGTGTAATCCACAAACGTAGTGTTTTCGAGTGGTATATGGCTAATTACTTATTACGGAATGAAAAAGTACATACACTATGTGATCAAAAGTATCCGGACACCCCACAAACATACGTTTTTCATCCTAGGGGCATTGTGATGCCACCTACTGCCTGATACTCATTATCCGCAACCTCAGTAGTCATTAGACATCGTGAAACAGCAGAATGGGACGCTCCGTGGAACTCACGGACTTCGAACGTGGTCAGGTGATTGGGTGTCACTTGTGTCAGAAGTCTGTACATGAGATTTCCACACTCCTACACATCCCTAGGTCCACTTTTTCTGATGTGATAGTGAAGTGGAAACGTGAAGGGACATGTACAGCACAAAAGAGTACAGGCTGATCGAAAGTATGCCTGCGAGAGTGGACGCTGTCATCAAGGCTAAGTGTGGGCCAACACCATATTGACTTCCAGAATTACCGATGGAGGGCGCCACGAACTTGTACCTCATTTTCAGCCAGGTGTCCGGACACTTTTGATTACGTAGTTATGTGGCATTATCAAGACAAAAATTGCTGGCAATTCGAGAATGCCAAACAGGAAGAATTTCGGAATTAGCATACAATACCAACATTGGTTACACGCGTTTATACACAGAAAACTACTAAGAACATAATTCAGTAAAGAAGCTATCGCCTTTAGATTTTTTTGTGAATATCGAGTATCGAGTATCGAATATCGGTGCTCAAAAATCACTACCGGTATCGAGAATCGAGAAAAAGTGATATCGTTTTCCATCACTAATATTTACATATTTAGTTTCAGTAGTTTAAATATTTCACTCCTATCAAAGCTAGTTACTCAAGGACAGAAGCTTTGCAATTTATAGCCCCACAGTTACTACATGAATATTTTTCCCCGAAAACTCTTATGCTTGAGAGAATATTTGAGGAGGAGTTCAAAACCCACAACATTATATTAGGTAACTATCAGGAACATAGTATGGAGTACCTGAAAATAATGTATATTTAAATGTATTAAAATTATACGTCAACTAATTGTCAATAATTAACCTGCAATTCCAAATGTTAAGAGTTGGCCTGATGAAAGGACGAAATAAATATATAAATACTTTGATTGATTACTTTCTCTCAGATTAACCTGCTTCAAAAATGGCAACAACCGTTAAATTCGAAAAAAAAATGGAACAAATTTTCTCGCTGTTATTATCCATTTTAATCATATTGTATTATGACAAAGCCTTAAGGCGAAACGAAAACCACTTATAGAACACAGATTCCGGCACACAAAATGTTAAATATCAAGGTGCTCCTACAAATCCAGGTGTTGACCTGTAGAGAAGTATAATAAACTGTCGATTTAATTATTTTCACTTGTATTAACTTATTGCAGAAATTCTAGAAACGGATAGAATTAAAACACATGGCAACAACACTTTCTATTCACAATAGTCATATTGTTGTTAATTATATTTTATCAAAAAGAAATAACCCAAATAGACTAATACTACACTTCACGATTAACCAGGAGTCCACACATTGTATTTAATGAGGCCTTTAATACTAAAACAATTAACAGGGATCGATATATCTTGGGACTCTATATGTTCAATAAACTATCAACGTATACAGCTTGAAACAACGAAATACTTTAAAGAAGCATTTAAAATAATTATGCATTCTATAGATGCGTTTGTATGTAATCAAAAGGAATATGTGTACAATTTAACATAATTTCTACATTAACATCGTCAGAAAATGTGTGTCAAATTTATTACGAACAATAAATTCTTTCACCACCCCTCGAGGGTTCAAACCCGGGTGTGAAAATCCTTAGCGTGGCTTTTATTCGGAAGGGAAGTAAATCCGGTGGTCCCGTGTCATAGATTCACGGCACGTAAAAGAACCTCAAGCCTGATAAAGAGGCTTCTGAGCAAAATTACCGGCCTTTCACGCCCAATATAGAATGGGACGCTAAGGACCACAGCAGTTAAAGAGCGCCCATAAATAAAACACAATTTTATTTTCTACCACCGCTATCACCACTACTACTCTATTACCACCACCGCTTATCATATTATATTTCTCTTTTTTTCTGAGCAAATTTTCTATAGCATCCTGTAAGTTGACACAAATTCATTAAGTTCATTAACTAATTAAATAAATAAATTTCACCCTCTATCAGCATCTTTCTATCCTCTCAGCAGACAGCTTTTAAGGCGTCTTTTATATTCTTTAGGTAAAATAATTCTGGAACTAAAATTGTACAGTACCACGCAGAGAAAGATTTATCTATAATTGAAAGTTCTATATAATTAAAAAAAGTCAAGGTAACAGAATATTAATTTAAAATATGGTGGAAAAATTATTAATGCTTAAATAGAGTATCTGGAATTTTGTTCACAGTTTCAGACGATCCAAAGCCTACCTATTATCAAAAACATGTTTATACGAAGCACTGAAATGAATATTTTTGCTTTACACATAGAAATATTCAAATCCAATTACTTTAGTAACATTTCTTCCTTTTCATACATCGTGAACCAAATACATTACTTTGATGCTCTTCAACGGCCTATTACAGTGTACTAGTCAGTCGTATTCGGAATGAAAGAGGTTCAGAGTGAAGCTAACTTGTGTCAAGTTTAAGGCATGAGACGTGATATGCGTACTCTTTTAGTCCAGCAGGAGGTAAAACCAATGAGAAGACGAAAAACAGTTGCTAACTTCTGGGCGACAAGTGTTGCCTTAGTATTTCATGTGAATAGGATCCATAAATTAAAATTACATCTTCCTGTATATATCTCTTAAGCTTTTCAAAGGGGTTTAAATGTCACTATATTTAATTACTTCTTTTGAAAGTTTTGTTTAACACTTACGACCGCAAAATTATAGGAGGGTGACAATAGAGGAGTCATCCAAAGGGCCCTCTCTCTGGTATGTGTTAAGTGTCTTCCTTCAAACTAAATTTCAGTTAACATCGCAAACTACATTTTCCGGAGTATATATACCTTTTCTAAAAGCTTATCTAAGACTGTGAACTAGAATTATAATTGATGTAATAGCATTTACAATATTGAGCATTTCTACGTTTTCTACCACGAACCTTGTAGCTAGAGGAATTATTGTATTGTATTCCACCCAGGGATTTCACCAGAAATACACATTTTGTGGTCCTCTGAATCCAAAGCATTTTTAGAAAATATTCCGTGTGTATGCAAACAACGTAACTAAAAACGAAATGTCTGTCGGATGGTTATCAAATTTTGTATTTGAGTTCCGTACCTTCCAAAGATTCGACATTTAGATTTTGAAGAAAATCCTCTCCACTAGTCTGTGGAAAATTTTTCGATAATTTTTATTTTAATCAAAATCGCTCTAACGATTTTGATTAAAATGTCTTATATTTAAGGCGTTTATCTAAAAATTTCTTGAAGTGTCTGGGAATGGCCTGTTAAGTTCTCTCATTCGTAAGGAATATTTTATAGTTTTGTAATTCTGGTAAGCTATAAGATATAAAGAAAACCTTACTACACAATAACCATTTATCTTTTTAATACGTACTGTTTATTTCAATTAACTTCTTTGTTAAATCATCCATTTCCGAGATATTGTCACGCCCTTAATTTGAAGGGAGTTGAGGACGTGTATTTGGGAGCAGAGCAGGATTAAGGGTTGGTGAGCAACTCTGAATAGTAAGACACAATTAACAAAAACGATAACATAAATTTAATATAATAAACGAGTAGACACAATGACAGTGAGCTAGCAAGCAATTTTTAGGATTAAGTATTTAAGAAAGATCAGTTACTGATTACCTAGTGCCGTTGAGCAGATGTTACGCTGGATGCCATACCCAAAGGTGGGTGTTGATCTGGGCAGCGCCCCCGGCCGCACCTGGGTTGTTCCTATCAAGACTGCCATGCCCATAGATTTATGAAAGGGTTTTTATATCATAGATAGACACCTCCACAGAGGACATAGCCATATATGGAGAGATAACCTCTACTATATGAGTTGGCATTACCAACCCACATAACATCACAAGGATATGACTGGCACTAAATGTCCAGTTCATGCATCCTGTGTTGCACCGTGTGAAGTAAGAATGCAAGAAATAAGCTTCACATGAACCAAATTCTAAAGAAAAGTAATTTTTAGGAAAATAATTTAACTTAATTTGACCCATACGATACAATATCCGTTGTTATTGGTTTGAATTTTTCAATACTTTTGTCTTTTGTAATAGTCATCTTCAGTGATTTCTCGCGATGGTATGGGAATTTCAAGGCCAGAAAATTGTGACTGTGTTTTAAGCATTTGTCTATGGCTTTGCTGTCCTCTAACCTTCTTGTGTGCACAACAAAATCTGTAATGGAACTACTTCTGTACACATTTATCTCGATTAACATGAAGTAGACAGACAAATAAGTTTTGCAAGTACAATTTGTAGAAGCTGTATAAAAAATGCGATAGGGAGTAAAGAAGGTAATGTGAATGTAACGTATTAGATGTTTCTTACGATTGTAGGCAAACATTTTAATCGGCTATATTCTGTGAAGCGACTGAGTGTAATTTGTTTTAAGTTGGACAGACAGCAGCACTCCGAACGACCCCCTACTGAGAGGATAGGGTTAGATTTTGGTTGCCCGCATTCGGTAGGTCGTAGGTTGCATTCCCGTGACCGACCTTCCTGACTCAGGAGCTTTTTCGGGGTTTACCCGGGTCCCTAGGCGAATGCTGGGAAGGCTGATTGTCTCCCTCGAATTTCTCTTCCCTGGTCCTCTCTCATTGCATCTTCCTCTTTAACGTTACAGGTTGGCTCCGGGGCTGTGTGTCGGACGACTGCTGACAGATGGCACAGATGGCTTGCGTATTGGAACCTCTTCTCGGCCCCGTCGGAGGAGGCGTTCGAGTCTCCGCTGTTGGGTGGAGCTTTCCGCTGGATGGGGAGCCTGTAGCCACCCTCCTATACCTTGTGGGGGCTCCCTTGAGCGCTCTCCGGCTGGGTGGTCAAGCTTGTAACTGTTAGGGACATCTGCGCGTCTATGTCTCTTTGTCGATCGATCCTGCAGCCCATACGTCATCTGCGGCTCCTTCATTTCATCTGTTCCTCC
Organism: Deroplatys truncata; assembly: GCA_030765065.1. Lineage (NCBI taxonomy): Eukaryota > Metazoa > Arthropoda > Insecta > Mantodea > Mantidae > Deroplatys > Deroplatys truncata. Next base: position 667,996,454 of record CM060990.1, read on the forward strand.
CGGGGGTGTATGCAAAAAAGATTCCTGTGTGGATCGAGCAGTTTGGTGTTCCCTCCGTAGCGTAATTCCTATCCTAGCTCCTTATCCTGAGCACTTACCTTCACCACGGTTTACGCTATCCGGGCTTTTTATTGACAGCCACGTCTAGATCCGTTGTGTTCTGTTCTAGCAGGGCCACCTCACGAGAGGAAGAGATCGAGGACGACAGGACACGCTGGAGACAATTACTCTAAAGCCGGAACGGGCAAAGTGCCTAATCCATAAAGTGAAGAAGAAGTTTTAATTTGTTCGCTTCTGAGAGAAAATAGATTAAACAACAGAAATATTTTTACCAGCTCAATAACACTAGATTAGTGGTATAAAATAGAATACCTTAATGAATAGTAAAGATACTAAAATGAACATAAACACGTTCAGATGTTTCATATAGGGAAAAGTAGATAGATAAGGTATCTTTATTGGTTTCAAATTATTGAAGTTATTACACAAGTATTTAGTGCATGGGTCATTGACCGTACATGCATATTTAAGATACAAGTAGGCTGACAAAATAAACAAAAGAAAAAGGAAATAGAGATAAATTACCTTTGTCTAACTGAACAAATTTGACCTAGCTTCGCGCACTTCAGCCAAAAAATTGCCCATGTTTTTCCAGTTCCTCTGGTCAGCCAGCAGCTCCCAACATGCCAATCTTTTTCTTGAGAGACTTAAGATTTTTTCTTTGAGTTTAATCGTTCGCTGGTTCTCCCACTGTGGACATTCCCCAAAATATGCACCCAGTCCTCATCCAAATCACAGAATGGGCAGATTCTCCTGCCAGAATCGTCAGTCATTTTCTGTGCCCTCCAGCTCCCCAGTTTAAACCATGCCATTCCTAATCTTTCCTTGCTTCCTAAGTTAAGTATATATGCCTCTTTACCCCAGTTCAATTTTATTTCATTTGCTAGACTTAGAGAAGTTTTAAGTTTACAATCCGGCTCTATTTCCTGTTGGTTGTTATCTCTTAGTCTTCTTTTGACACCTTTCCATATGTTTTTGTCATTTGTTTCAGTTCTTTGCCATACTGACCCCATTCCTATTCTCCTCAAACCCCTTTCTAAATCAGCTGCCCAAAACTTAGGAGACAGGTTTTCTCGCTGGTATTTATAACATTTGGATCGTAGTGTGGAAGCACACAATTTATCTAAGATGTTGTTACTTCAAATGTGTGATTATAGAGAAAAGTTGTAGAGCACAAGAAAGAATGGAAATATGCAGATCTTGAGCCCATATTTCACTAATAAACTTTCAGAGAAACACTATAATTTTGTAGTGTGTAAATATCACTGTTACAATAAAGAGCCACACAATTTATCTAAGATGTTGTTACTTCAAATGTGTGATTATAGAGAAACGTTATAGAGCAACAAGAAAGAATGCAAATATGCAGATCTTGAGCCCATATTGCACCCAAGCTCTCTTTATTGATGGAGATGTTGGTTCAATGGGAACAGACAACTCGTGTTCACGGCTATGATTTATCGGTCGCCGGTCAGCCAATGACGACTAATTTTAAAAGGTTGTTATTCTAATTGTTCTGTAATCTATTTCACGCCCCCACGCGCCAAACCCACCCCACTTCACGTTGTTTTACATGAACCCCTCACTCTTTTCCCTCTGCATCCATCCGCATTATTTTTACCCGCTCTCTCGACTGACCGACCGGCATGTCAGTTCTAATTCGCTTACATAACACCCTGGTTCCACATGCAGGTTTTGCGTGAAATATGGAAAATCTGTCCCCATATGGAGATGATAAATTTAAATGTTTGGGCATCTTACAGGAACAGATGGGATTAAAATTATAGATCAATGCTGGCGATTCGTTCGCTAGCAGGCATTGTTATTCGGTCCCTCGATTATGACACAAACGAGCAGAATGGTGTCACCTATCCTTTGGCTGTTCTTATAGTGGTACATATAAAACATAAATTTTATTGTTTGTTACACAGATACTAGAGATACTTTGATAGGAACAGTAAAACACAGTTTTGGGATACCTATATGTAAAATTTCTAATTATTGTAATTTTTATCCAAATGTTTTCTAACTTTTATCACGTGCTGCTGTCACAATTATAAGTGTACTTTAATTACCGTGCAGCTATCTTGAATATTTATTAAGAAAAGCATTATGCTTGTATTATGGTAATTATTCAGGTGTTTAAAACATTGCATATATTATTTAAATACTAATGAGAATTTTAAATGTATAGCAAAAACAATATGTCACGTTTTTAAACTTTATTTTCTCTGAGTTTATGTTGAAAATTAGAATAAGAATGGTTACAAACATTTGTATGTAACATTTTTAATGCGTAAGAGTGTAAGAAAAATGAAATTCGAGTAAAACGTATAGTAAGTAAATACAGATCATTAGGTCGTGAGCTCTTGGGCATTTAAATGATCACGTGTTGAAGTCATAGTATGCAATTTAAAGTTCAACGTATTTTTTTGGACATAAAAACTAATTTTTACTTTTTTGAAAATTTTGACCAAATTTCTGCTCTAAGTACCCTTAATTACTCACTAAACGATGATGCTAGAGACAAACGACATATTTGGAATAAAATACTTTATCTTAAAACAAAAGTATTGATTATTATTCCTTACCTGGGTTCTACATTACCCAGAGATTAATTTACTATATGTCCTGTTTATGTAACAGACACCTATGCGTATTATTTTAGCATGGTATAACATTCATATTGAAAATATTATTGTAAAGATACCCTAAATAACTAACAAGAATAATTATTTTGGATTTCAAGAAAACGTCATTATAAATTGCTTCGAGCTATTGTATCTCTCTTATCGTGGTATTTAAAATTATACACTATTGCTGTTACTGACATATATTCATTCTTTAAGCAAATATGGCTTTACAAAAATAGCCGGTCAAGGGTTAGCGCTTATCTGGAGAGTGGCAGCAAGGCCGAGGGCTTATGTCATAAAAAATCCTTCGGTACCTCAGGTGGTCATTGACAACTACTTCTTCGTGTTTGGACAGCTAGAACGGTCAACAGCGTCATTATATGGATCATATTTTCTTTTAAAACTACCGCAACCCAGTGAACTGAAATTAAATTCAATCAAATTAAATTAAATGTTAATTATGAAATAACATATGCTCAGCTATACTTGCTTGGACGCCACGTGAATTTACTTCTTTCTCCCTCCCTTCCAGCTAACCCGTATTTCTACTTGCCACCAGCACAAAATAACTAAATAGAGTTTATTTATGGACGTTCTTTAACTACTATGGTTCTCAGCGTTCAATTCTATATCGGGCGTGAAAGATCGGTAATATTGCTGAGAGGCCTCTTTATCAGGCTTGAGGGTCTTTTACGTACCGTAAATCTACGACACGGGGCTACCGGCTTTACCTTCCTTCCGAAGGAAGCCAAATCAAGGATTTTTACACCCGAAAAAATCCATCGCCCTCTGCTGGGTTTGAACCTGCGACCTCGAGAACTAAGGCTAGCATGATATACATCCTAGGAAGTAATCCACATCCGATTTCTGATCGTCTATAAGGGCGTTAATAGGGCGTGACTTAAGATACCCGCTGTCGCCTGTTTAAGAACATGTAAATAGCTAGGAAACGCTAATTTATATGAGGACCTATAACTGATGTTTGAAGACGAAAATGCTAACATTTCGAGAACTGACATATATTCAAGGGGATCTCCAAAAGATATTTGCTGTATATTCGCGATTAACCTCGCGAAAGATCGACAAAATCGGTCGCCATTCCTCACATATACCTCTTCGTAGTTGACAGAACCAGCATAGGTATGCTTATTGGTGCGATACACAGCACAAGGCATGATACCACCTACAAGGTGACATCACCATCCAATAAAATGAAATCATGACGTCATGAAGTACCCTAGAAACGGTAACAAATGCGGCGTGTCTAGGGAAGCTGTGTTGATTTCCTCCTGTCGTTTCTGTACCCCTAGACCCCACCAACATAAGGTAAGCAAACGCTAACTTTGGTCGGCTAGTACCTTGGAGTCAAGTGTCTGACATCGACACGCAGCTCTTGATATCGAAACACGACAGAGATCAAAAACAGAGGTCCAACACGGAGCTTTCCAAAAAGAAAGGACGGAGGTATTTTTACACCAAAACTTTGAAGTAGTTTGTTTTGTTGGGGTTGTTTATTTATTTAGCTCCACGTATGGACGACAATTTAAAGATGGTAGTTGGCTTTGTTTGCTGCTACGTATGAAAAGCCAATTTGAAGTAATTTGTATTGAAGGAGTTGTATCGTATTTCAACTGTTGGGGAGCCGAACACTTGAAGTAGTTGCAATCTCACGTATGTTAAGCAGTTTCCGGTTGCCTTCGCCCCAAATGTACTTTAAGGTGGCCTTTGCCCCAAGTTAAAAAAATATTAATTTTGTATTAAACTGCTTCCTTAAATATTAAATTTGTGTTTGCCTCGGCTGCTTTCAGAGACACGTTTCTCTTAGGCAGGGCGTGGTGCGACAAGAATGTAGGCTTACACAGATTTTAAGTTTTAATTCACTCCTTTTTATTAATCCTTGACACAAATTAAATAGCACTTCACTGATATAGAGAGCTGTGAGATCCTTTTGTTTAATACTTGCACTTTTTTAACGGATATACTTATTTTTCGTCTCACACGAATACGTATTATATTTCTCTAGAGGACGCATCTTCCATCCTCTTACTATCACGGTCTGCAGGCAACTGAACAGATTTCAACCGTCTAAACTTAAAATCTCTGTATTTCAAGTCTCTGATTGGCTAATCCTACTCCAATAGAATACCTGCATTTAACTAAAGCTTTTTCTAGCTGTTGATTGGCTATTTTTAAACTGTCTCAAAATTTACATTATTGCTGTTCTAATAATGACTAGTAGCATTTAAACTCTCAAACTCATTAATGCCTCAAGGTTACCTCATTGTTAGCAACTTTAAACCTATTATTCTCACAGCCCCTACATTATTAATTTACGTAATGCATTCACATAACATTATTACACAAGGATACAATAACATAAGCATATGCAATGACTGTTACATACATTTTACAAATTATTACATACATATTGCTTCAAGGCGGGCTGTTATTGAATTTACGTATTATATAATTAGACTGAAATTATTTAAGTGTTAAAAATACTGCCTCAACATGCCCATTAAACATGTTCTAATAAGGCAGTACTCTTGTAGCGTGTCACTGACGTCATAATAAGGAACTTAGACTGCTTTCTTTGGAGGTATATGACACTCGTTAATTTTACTTTCATATTCCTTGACCTTTCAAGTAATTGATACCGGTCCACCACAGTAGAAAGTAATGTATTTGAAATGTAAATCTATGAATAAGAAGAGCTGTGGAGTTAAACTTTCCTCCGAAAGAAGAAAGCAGATTTGTTGAACTGAATTGCATGCCATAAAAATATACGAGCGAGATGCCTGCGCTGTAACGTGTGAGGCTCACTATAAGACTGGATTGTACTTTATGGTGTTCATATTACCTTGGGTGAGACAACTGGTTTAGTATTGGCTTTACATTCCCGGTGGCCGCCCCTCTGACCATGGGTTTTCCCTGGTTGACCAAGGCGAACTCTGGAGTAGTATATTCTACCACGGCTCTCCTCTCTCCCCCATTTCCTCTTATTTAATTTACCTTTCATGTTTCAGGTTGACTTGGGGCTGTGATTCAGTCCGAGTCGGGTAGATGGCGTAGAGGCTTCCGTTTTCGAAATATTTCCACGGTCCCACTGGAGGTACGTCTCCGAGTTGCGCTCCCGTGGCCGGGTGATCAAGCCTGGAACCGTTAGGGAACTCTGCGCGTCTCTACAAAATTTCGCCGGCTTCGCTCTGCAACCCGTGTGTCTCCTGCGGTTCCTCCAGGGGTGTACACACAATAGATCCCTTGCAGGTTACAGTGCTAGGTGTCTCTCCCGGTTTTAGCCTCCGTTATAGATGCGTTTGAGGAACCAATAGTGTATAACAAATCAGTAACTCTATATTTTTAATTGACTCTTAGACTTAGAATGCACAGAGGACTATAATTCGTCCTCTGTGGTCTAGGGGTACCATGCTAGCTTCTAGTTCCCGAGGTCGCGGGTTCACATGCGGCTTTCTTTGGAAGGGAATTAAAGCCGGTGGTCCCGTGCCGTGTCGATTTACGGCACGTAAAAGAACCTCAAGCCTGATAAAGAGGTCTCTGAGCAAAATCTCCGGTCTTTCACGCCCAATAAGAATGGGACGTTAAGAACCATAGTAGTTAAAGAGCGTCCATAAATAAAACTCAATTTAATTTTTACAGCAACTATAAGTTGAAATTAAATGCTCAAAATTCACTGCAGCTGTTTACAATAACATTTGATAGAATAGTATACGTGTAAGTGATACAAAGAAAGGGGACACCTCGAGCACTGCGACCTAATAGATCTATTGTGGCTACCACCTCTCAGGAGGAAAGGATGAAGTGAAGGAACCACAGTAGGCTACATGCCACAGAGACACGCGGAGGTCCCTAATAGTTCCCGCCTCGAAGACCATTCCCACTAGTGGAGCTGCCTAGAGAGGGCGATGAACAATCCATCAACCAAGCAGCTCTCTGGTGTCCATGGGAAGTACTGTTTCCTTCGAGCATACATTCGCGCCATCGCTTGGCACTGCCATACGCCACGAAACCTAGAAGCACACCTAAAAGATGGGAAGGAAACATAATGCAAGGGAAACTATGGAAAGAAATCGTGGAAGATAAGAAACCACCACAGCATTCGCCTACCGACCAGGGAAAACCACGAAAAACCCAAGATCGAAGTGAGCGGTCAACGGGAATCGCTGTAGTGGTTATCATGCTAGCCTCTAGTTCCCGAGGTCGCGGGTTCAAACCCGGCGGAGGGCGATGGATTTTTTCGGCCGTAAAAATCCTTAGCAGGACTTCCTTCGGAAGGGAAGTAAATCCGGTGGTCCCGTGTCGTAGATTTACGGCACGTAAAAGAGCCTCAAGCCTGATAAAGAGGCCTGAATAGAATGGAACGCTAAGGACCACAGCAGTTAAAGAGCATCCATAAATAAAACAAATCAATTTTTTTACGGAAATCAAACACGGGACCTCTTGAATGCGAGTCACACATGTTAACGCGGAGCCACCTTGCTCGATTGTGTATTTGTAATTCACTCTTAGACTTAGGAAGAGAGCACAGAGGGCTATAAGATTTGATTGTACTTTATGGTATTCATATTACTCTGGGTGAGAACTGTTCAGCGTTGACTCTCTGTGCCCAAGTTTGCAGTTCCAGCCCGGTGAAGGACTATGACACCCAAGTTTACTTAAATGTGACAGTCTGATGCCATAATTTCCTGGTTCGTAAATAGTATATTATGCAACAAGACTATAATGGTAGTAATTAAGACGTGAGTATGTTTATGAAACGAGCGGTAGCGTTTTTTTTTTTGGTCGACTGCACTATAATTTCTGACCTTGTAAATTGTGTGTAATTAAATACTGATCGGATGGCAGCATGATGGCAAGACTTTGAGCTCCTTTACAAGTACTGCAACATATGGCAGCACTGTTGAGTCCAGGCCGTATTTGCTGTTTATTTGCAGGTAACGTGAATGCAACACATATTGAAACAAAGGAAATGAACTCAATTTATTGGAATATTAAAATTCCAACGAACAGAATTTATTTTATTTTAAATATACATATTACATTGTTTATTTGGGGAATGGCTTCCAGTGGACTGCTGCTTATACTTAGAAAGAGAGCACAGAGGACTATAAGACTGGATTGTACTTTGTGGTATTCAATTACTCTGGGTGAGAATGGTTCAGCGTTGACTTTCTGTGCCCAAGCTTACAGTTCGAGTCGGGTGAAGGACTATGGCACCCAAGTGTACTTAAATATGACAGTCTGATGTCATGACTGATGTCTTAATTACCATTATAGTCAAGTTGCATACGACTGTTTTTGGTTGACCACACTATAATTTCAAAATGTTGAGCATTTACAAAATGATCTCACCTCATAATTGTGTGTAATTAAATACTGATCGGTTGGCAGCATGATGGCAAGAATTTGAGCTTCTTTGCAAGTACTACAACATATGGCAGTACTGTTGTGTCCAGGCCGTATTTGCTGTTTTTGCAGGTAACGTGAATGCAACACATATTGAAACAAAGAAAATGAACTGAATTTATTAGAATATTAAAATTCCAATGAATAGAATTTATTTTAAATATACATATTTCATTGTTTATCTGGGGAATGGATCCCAGTGGACTGCTGCTTTGAAGGTGTTAAAAGGTATGACCTGCGCGCGGCGCCGAGTGAGATCATGAGACGCTGAAGTGTAATAGACCCATTACAGTTCAGTTACGTCACATGTAATCAGCGCATTATAATGTGGTCGATCATAAACAAACTTCCGACATATGGCCATGACAGCACGACACAAAATAATTGCAAAAATAAAAACGATGCCGGGTGACTGACTATACAAACCCACTTTATATATCGTAAATATTCTAGACGATGGAGGAAAATTTCTCTCGTTGTTTAGAGCTTAAAGCTTTTGCCCATATGGAAGAAAGTGAAAGACATGCTCGCTGTCGCCTGACTGTTGGGTTAGAACGTCGGTTCCATTACCTTGTCTCAAATGTAACAACAATTTGAACATCACTGTGCTCTCTGGGGAGCGAGAAGCGCAGAACAAAATCAAATCTTCTCGCCTGCACTGTTTATTTTTCTAACTAAGTAGGAGATACAATCTAGCATTCGCTTCCCCTCTACCATCTCCGTCACCATAACTCATATTGCGTGGTTTCAAGTACAGCAAGCCCCAGAGTGGCAAACCTCCAACTTTTCAATAATTCAGATCCAATCCTAGGTTTGCTCTCACCCTCAGCTCACCTGCTTCAAGCTCACTGGTAATTTTCTTCTTTTTCTGCGGCTCTTCATTTTCATCTTTGTGCATTTCTTATAGAATCATCTAGTGGTCAGGTATCCCCAGCTTCCGGTAACCCAAAACGTAGAATCTATCATTAATCCTGAAAGGTTAACTAATTTAACATTCAATTTTAACAGTTTATGCTCTCGTCCTCCGTGGTGTAGTGCTTACCATGCTAGCCTCTAGTTCCCGAGGTCGTGGGTTCAAACCGGCGGAGGGCAATGGAGTTTTTCGGGCGTAAAAATCCTTAGCATGCTTCCTTCGGAAGTGAAGTAAAGTCCCTTGGCGTAGATTTACGGCACGTAAAAGAACCTCAAACCTGATAAAGAGGCCTCTGAGCAAAATTACCGGTCTTTCAGCGCAGTATAGAATGGAACGCTAAGGACCACAGCAGTTAAAGAGCGTCCATAAATAAAACTCAATTTAATTTTAATTCGATTCAAATTCCCTGTGCTACTATTGTTAAATTTAACATTCTCATAATACATTTTCTCAATAAATATATTGCATTGAATGACAAAAGATACGTTTTCGTGTAACTAGTGAAAGAAAGTGGACATAAGTCGCACGATTCCCTATCCATTATCATTTGTTAATTGCTGTTCTAAAAATTCCTCACATAAAACCTTTTTCCTGTCTAATCCCTGTTCACCATGAAGGTTTGAGGTAGCTAATATTACTGTAGTATACATTTTTGGTCCTCAGAAGATACACACTCGAGCTACAATTACATAGTCTTTGGATAAACTTATGAAAAATAACACAACGACCAGTTAACGTTTCAAAGAGTACTGCTTAATGGGGGGACAACTCAAAATAATAAGAATTAATATCGAAAATGGTTAATGTTAAAATATTATGAGGGCGACACTGACCAGCTTTAGAAAATCAAACAAGTAATTAGTTTTAAAAAACCTTAAATGATTTTTTTTCTAAATATTTCCCATTATCATTAATAATTTTGGCATTCGATGAAACCAGTTCTTAAGTAATGATGGCACTCTGGTTGAGACACTTCAGAAACTAGATATTTATAATGTTCTACTGCTTTATCTGGTGACGAAGAAGTGATTACACGCATTTTATCTTTATTTTTTGGAAACAAAAGTAAAACACAATGTACTAAGTCAGGGCTGTATGGTGAAGGGCACATGATGCTGACATTTAGGTCATCCAGATTGAAGCAGTTAGTTGCTGGAGTTGTTTATTTATTTAACTCCACGTATGAAAAGCCAATTTGAAGTAGTTTGTATTGAAGGAGTATCGTATTTCAACTGTTGGGGAGCCGAACTTGAAATTCGTTGCAACCAGACGTATAGTAAACAGTTTCCGGTAGCCTTTGCCCCAAATGTACCTTCAGGTGGCCTTTGCCCCAAGTTTAAAAAATATTATTACTGTTTCTTTAAATATTATATATTTATGTTTGCTTCGGCTGCGTCAGTATTATTGTTAGAGACATGGAAGTTTTGGCAGGCATGATACCACAAGAATGTAGGCTTACACCGATTTTAAGTTTTAATTCACTCCTTTTTATTAATCCTTGACACAAATTAAATAGCACTTCCCTGATATCGAGAGCTATGCGATTCTTTTATTTAATACTTGCACTTTTTAACAAGTATACTATTTTTCGTCTCACACGAATACGTAATTAATTTTTCGAGGACACATCTCGCATCCAGTTACTATCCACTATCTGCAGGCAACTGACTAGATTTCAACCGTCTAAACTTGTAAATTTCTGTATTTCAAGTCTCTGATTGGCTATTTTTACTCCAATAGAATACCTGCATTTAACTAAAACGTTTTTACTGGCTGTTGATTGGCTATTTTTAAACTGTCTCAAAATTTACATTATTGCTGCTCTAATAATGACTAGTAGCATTTAAACTTTCAAGCTCATTATTGCCTCAAGGTTACCTCATTGTTACCTCATTGTTAGCAACGTTTAACTTGTTATTCTCACAGCTCCTACATTATTAAATTATGTAATGCACTCACATAACATTATTACACATGGATACAATAATATAAACATTTGGAATGACTGTTACATATATTTTACGGATTATTACATACACATATTGCTTCAAGGCGGGATATTATTCAATTTACATATTCTATAACTTGACTGAAATCATTTTAAGTGTTAAAAATACTGCCTCCAGATACTCAGTTGTTAGTTTTGCTGTATGCGACGATGCATTGTGATGATTTAACAATATTTTTCCTTGTGGGCTTTTTTCACGAAGTTTTGGTAAACAGACATTTGTGTGCCAATCGGCAGTAACGGTAGGTCTATCTTCTAAATAGCCTGAGCCATTGTACGTTGTATTTGGGATTGGGTATATGGACGGATCTGTGTGATCTGTTGTGTCTTCACTGGATGACTATCTGACCCTCCAATTCCATCAAAATGATAAGCAGTGAAGTAGTATTGTTGTTATTACGTTGTTAAAAGCCGATTTGAAGTAGGTGGTTTGTTCCGTTATTTGCACCACGTATGGAAACCAATTTGAGAAACGTTAATTTTAGGAGGAATTGTATTATATTTCAACTGTTGGGGAGCCGAAAACTTGAAGTAGTTCCAACCGCACGTATAGTAAACAGTTTCCGGTAGCCTTCGCCGCAAATGTACTTTCAGGTGGCCTTTGCCACAATTTTTAAAAATATTAACTTTGTAATTTGACTATTTCTTTAAATATTAAATATTTACGTTTACCTCGGCTGCGTCAGTATTATTGTTAGAGACACGTTTCTCTTAACACAGTTGTGGTGCAACAAGAATGTAGGCTTACACAGATTATAATTTTACTTCACTCCTTTTATTAATGCTTGACACGATTTAAATAACACTTCACTGATATAGAGAGCTGTGAGATGTTTTTTTTAAATACCTGCACTTTTTAACATGTAAACTATCTTTTTTTGTATTACTTTAAACTTTATTGCTTATGAAGTATGGTATATTGTTAAACTCTCAAACTCATTAGTGCCTCAAGGTTACCTCATTGTTATCTCTTTGTTAGCAACTTTTGACCTATTTCTCACAGCTCCTACATTATTAAATTACGTAATACATTCACATATCATTATTACACATGGATACAATAATATAAACATATACAATGACTGTAATATACACTTTTTATATATTGTTACATACACATATTGCTTTAAGGCGGGCTGTTATTGAATTTATAAATTATATAATTAGACTGAAAATCATTTAAGTGTTAAAAATACTGCCTCAGCAGATGACCGATACCCTTTCTTGGATAATCTTTGCCGCCTATTTTTGGATAATCAGAGTTGGAGCCGTGGTAAATCTACAGGCTTTCCAGATCTTTATCCGGAAACAACTCTGGGAAATGGACATATATATAGTTTTAGATATGGGTCATACCAATGCGCAATGTCGCTTGAATAAATTCATAAGATATTCGTCGATCTTCAAGCATTACTCGAACTCGGCAATATTTCCATCAGTAACAGCAGTTCCTGGGCGTCATTCATGAAATTCATCACTAAGAAAAAACCGATCTCTTTTGAATTCGCTGTACCAATTATAAATTGTTGCCTTAGATGTGGTCTCTACGCCAAATGCATTTCTAAGCTGATTTTCACATTGTTAAGGCGTTAATGACGACTTAAAACCATAAACAGTCATAGCTCGGAAATGTTCTCTATCAAATTCTTTTTTGGAAGAATACAAAAACTTTAAACGATGATAATTCAAACTATTAGAACAAATAGAAACAAACTACAGGGCAATATACTCTCGAAACATTATCAAGTAGCTGTCAAATATAAGCAAATTTAATTTGATTTTAGAAGCATGCTATTCTAAAAACTTTCAGTATCTCCTTCGTATTTCATATAAATTGAGTATTGTGAGTTGAAGTGTATTTTCCTTACTTGTCCCTTAATATTTCCGGTTACACAAGATTCATTTCAAATTAAGATCGAAAAGGCTGCTTAGAGAAAACCTGATATACAGGATGGACCATTTAAGCTGAGACTGTACAATATCTCCAAAACTAAGCGTTGTAGAAAGAAATGTCTTGAATAAAAGTTGCTTGATATTATGGGGGAAAGTAAATGCCATTAGTCGTGTTTTATTTGGAGGAGGATGTGATAGTCATTTTAGCAACAATTTAACATGTTTACACTTTGCAATTGTTCTTACACTAACGTAAATAACAATGGAAATTCTGATGGCTGCGTACGAAGAGCTCAATGAATGGTTGGACCATCCATGGATGGTCACTTGAGGGGCAAGTTACGTTTCGTAATTGGGAACCAGCATTTTTAATTTTGTTTCCTTATTCATCATCACAAAATAAACAGTTTTTAAACCATTTTCTAATGAGAAAGCAACATACGTCTCTTTAGCCTGGCGGTACGATTCAAGATACATTTTATATCTAAAAAATATAAGGCCTTGTGAGAAGTTAAATTAGTTTGCTGAGTATAGTTATACAAACGATACAAGATACTGCGAAATAACAACCTCGAGATTCAACATCCTTAAGATTCATTGCCTCCTACTAAAACTTGTAATGCGCATAGTGATTGTAAAAGCTATGGCGATATGCACGTAGGAATATCTGTTTTCGAATACCACTACTTCGTAACATTAGAATTAATGATAATTTGATTGAAAATCTGTTATGCAGGTATGAATAAACCCGCAGAAAATTTTCTAAAACTTGAAGTTATCTAAAAGCATGAACAAATCGGATAAACATATAAATCAGGAGGATTTATTCAAACATTTTCAGTCTTGGTGTGAAATGGTTCTATTCCAATAATTTCTATTGCTAATTAAATGGATGTTCCCTGATTGTACATGTATTCATATATTGCACGCTTAAAGCAAACAAAATTATTAACTTACAGATGTTGTCTGTTAGATATGTAATAGAACGACTTATTTTGAGCGTTTTTCGTGGAATATCGATCATTAGACTCTGGGGTTTATTCTAGATATTGTGACTTTGTCAATGATTTTTGTTTCTTTTTGCTGTTACTTCACTTTCTTCATAGCCTCTTTTTCCGGAGGGTTCATCCGCTGGGGTGTCGAACACAAGATCTCTCTCATTTCTTGCAGTAGCAGCACTCAATGCACGCCACAACAGCCGTCACAAACTCGCTCGGAGAACAGCACTTTTTGTTGCACCAGAAACGCACTCACTAGCTCACTCACTAACAATTTCGCTGGCTTATATGGCCGTAGGAAATTTCCACAGAACGTCTAGAATGTTCTGCAAGCGGAGCAAGGGCATCTTCCAGAATATTCTGGTTATCTGTAGATAGCGTTTCCAGTGTTTACGCTGGGCGAGAGCGCTACCGCATCTACTTATCTCTGACCAGGCGGTCGGTCGGCGCATAATTGCCTCACCCACATGCACATATATCCATGAAAAGAGTGCATTTAAAGAATTCTCTCTTTTCATTTCAAATGATTCGTCAGGGGTAGTGAAGTATCGGAGCTAAACCTTCAAAACGTGCTATTACTTGTCGAAGACTTTGGTGTCCTTGCTTAAAACCGAAAGGGGACCTTGAATTAGTTCACCATATGCTTGCTGGTCGTATATTTTATCGTGTTATTAGAGAGCTTTAGAGCAAGGTACATAAATAGATATACATGAGTGTTCAGAAAATAAAAGGCAGTTCTTCTTCACTTTTGTACGTTTCCCATACGTTATGGGTGCAGTTGACTGCATGCGTGTTTATATTTTATGCCATCTGGTGAAAATGGTGTTTTTTCAAAATCGAAAGGGGTATATCTCCGTCAGCACACAAGTGATTTGCAATGCAAATATGATTAGGAGCATTGTTTCCAAAGAATTTTAAGCTGCTCTGCAGTATGTTTCCTGTTACTTGAAGCACTAAACTCGTTCATCACAACTTTCCAGACATTTCTCTTCCAGCATCTTAGCATCATGTTTTATGCAGTTTTATTTGTTTAAATCGAATTTCATTATCCCTACCAACAAACATTTATCTCTTTCACAGCAGTTTTTCCTCACTTTTCCTATTGCACATATGAGGGCAGTCCCAGAAGTACCCGACCTGACGTATATATATAGTGGTTGTTGTTTCAAATAAATGACTATGGTAGAAAGTACCACCCTTATGAAGTTAAGTTTGAAGTTTCATGATGCTACGTTGTTTAGTAATTGTTTGGCAGCCATTAATAGTGAACACCCTCAGCGAATTTGTAAACATGGATAAAACTGGCCATCGTTATGTGATACAATACTTTTATTTGAAAGGTCTTTGTCCAACTAATTCCCAATGTCTATAGTGAACGATACTTCTTTTAAGGAAGTAATTGTAATCAAATTTCGATAGATGGTTAGTGACCAGGAACCGGAGAAAGACTTCGGCACTTAGCGCACGGACTCCAGGAGGAAGAGATGAAGCGAAGGTCTCAGAGGACGACCGGATTCTTGGTGGCAGGCTCGGATACGTCTCCAGATATTACACCCTGATGCAGCCACACTACGTCCTCCAACCACAGAAGCAATACCTTTGTCTCACGGTTGCTGCTTTTCTCCTCCTAGTTGCTTTTTTTATACTTTGCCGCGGCTGCTCGAGCATGAGATCTTAGTCACTGGGTATGCGTGAGTGTATGTACAGAGAAACACGAACGCTTTCTTGGAACACTTTTATTTTCACCATTTAAAATAAAACTTAAGGTTTGCCGATCACTTTTAAATGCATACGATGCTACTGTGTCTTTACCAAGACCGAAGATTATTAACTACAGCTGAACGTTCTACCATCTTGCATGTTCGCCGCCAATGTTCACAACTCGACGAGAATTCGTCCCGTTCTCCCCAAGCACTTAGGACAGACTGCCTTTTACCCACGCTGCACAAGGAAACGCAAGCTACTTACTTCCCCTACTCTCCCCTCAAAACTCTCCTCAAACTTAGCGTCATGAAGCTTAGAGTGACCTTCACATCCCGGCCAGTGCAACTGTGCCCATATATTCCAAGAGAAACTGGCTTCAGCTATTTTACCCTTTATACCTAGGGCTGGTTCCTAATTAGCTAAACTGTGCCTGTCTGGTCTTTCTGTCGCTTTTAACAGTCAACAATTTTCCAATACTTCTCCTTTTTATACATACACTGAAATTAAATATTTTATTATTTATTTTATATCACTATCCTTCTCAGATTATTATGATAATTATTGACTTCATAATTCCGGCTTCAATCCTGACCCGGGGGATTCCCTCACAGGCCTACCTCTCCGGACAGAGAACTCCGTCTGCGGGCCCGTTACACACCGAACGCCAGGGCAGACAGTTTCTTAAACCAAACTTCAACGCCACACGCCTCACCCGTCGTCCACTTGCCTAATACATGATAAGGAAAGTGAAATGACAGGAAATTAAGACAGGTAAATTAGCGGCATTACAATATAATCCACCGCAGCATTCACCTACCAGCCAGGGAAAGCCGCGAAAAAAACGCAATGAACACGGGACCTCCCGATTGCGAGCCTCACACTTTTCTGTGGAGCCATTTCTCGGTATATTCCAATAGCTTCATCTCTGATTCAAGCTGCCTACACTTTAATAAAAGACCACTGCGGACAAAGGCATTTGCCCCTACATGTTAAAAGAACTAAGTTTAACACAGAGGCGCTTCTGTATTCAAGTGAGAGAACAATTTGTTTTCCACGAACAGACGTTGTGCGTTGCTTCTTCCTTCCGTTTTCTTCTACCAGCACTGAGCGGAATCTTCCTGTATAATTCTCACGTTCCCTGCCTTGCACTGCAGCGCTACATTTCAAATTAATGGCATCATAACATTTTATCGTTTTGTTTTTCCTGGATATTCTCTCATTTGCCTGGTACGCCACAAAACACAAACACATTTCACCTCTCACCTCCCTTTGAATGGCTTGAGAAAACTCCCGCTGTATGGTGTCTAAAAACGAAGTACCTGAAAGACAGTGTATGTCAGTACTGCTTTCGAGTAACTTCTTTTAACCAAGTCAATGGTTTCATACATTGCACAATTAAAACTGCCTAAACCTAAGATAAATTTAACAATATGGCTATATAAATTACACTTAAACACATGTAAATACATGGTCCTATGACAGCATGCTGCAGAATTCTGGTGAAAGCTTACATATAAATTACCAAATATGAAAGCATAAGAAAAGTCCTGTTAAGGTTAGGGATTTTGAAGGAATTCAAACATTTTTATTCTCTTTGATTTCTTCTTTTACATATCTTAAGTTTATGAAAACATGGGCAAGGTTTTATTCCATTCTTAGCTTTCTCACTTTTAACTTACGAACATTTGACATTGATGGAAATACTACAATGGCAAATGCTGTGAAGCGATAACACAAAAATTCCTACAAGTATTCTCCATTGTATAATACAAATATACAGTGTGGATCATTTAAGTTGAGAGTGTACAATATCTCCAAAACTAAGCGTTGTAGAAAGAAATGCCTTTGATAAACGTTGCTTGATATTATGGGGGAAAGTAAATGCCATTAGTCGTGTTTTGTTTCGAAGAGTTATGATGATCGTTGGGATCAATTTAATTTTTTAAAACGGGAAACTACAATTAGGGTCAATTTAAATTGACCCTTAAATGACCTTAACAACGCCCTCCAAATAAAACACGACTAATGTAATTTACTTTCCCCCATACATTTCTTTCTACAACACTTAGTTTTGGTGATATTTTACAGTCTCAACCAAGATGGTCCAACCTGTGTGTATGTATATGTGCTTTTTATGTATAATTTGCATAGTTTTCAGTCCTGTGTATAAAATATAAACTAGTGTAAATATTTAAAAATTAATAATATAATTTTTCTACCAAATGAGCAAACGGAACTTAAGAATCAAATGTCAGAATATATATGCATATTTATAAAGAAGTTTCAATTTAATATATTTACTTGTTTGAAACTGCGAGTGTTACTTCAGTATTTCAATGCTAGGTTTTCAACTGAAATCCTAGTTTTGCTATCCGGATATTCGAAATCAGTCATGTTTTAACTTAAATGAGTATGTAAACGCATATTTCAATCGATGGTTTTAATGCTTTGTTTTCTCTCAATTAAAAATTTCCACGTTTTCAGTATTTTATATTCTCTACATTATAAAGTCTTCGATCTAACAATGTCAGATTCTAACACAGCCAACTAAATACCATAATTTCTTTCTTTTACAATTACATGAAGAGAGAAAGACAAAAATAATTTATTTGTATTGTGACTCAGAGAAAAAAAATATATATATGCCAGTCACTGTTCTAAAGTGTTCCGAGTGATTCTGTGGCGATTGCAGATACAGGGGGAAGAAATCTAAAGGCTTTTGGAAATCCCACTTATGATTGCTAAAACATGTGCAGAAATGATCTGGATTATGTATCGATTAAGCATGTATGATATTTATATTTGAGAAGTTGTTATCACCTCCACTATGTAATTATGCAGCTATACCAACCGTGTGGTCTATCTCGCCTGTGAGTTTGGCTGGGGTGGACCCAGGTTAAATAAGTGGTGTGATACATACATGGACGATGAATGGGCTAGAAAGTACACAGCAAGAAATCTGTTTTGTAGATTTTCGATAACATTACTATATTCTTTTCTTAAGCTATTTCTGGTCTTAAGTTTAAACGTGTATCCTCGAATTTAATATTTTTCAAACTGGGTACCTCTTGCTCCGAAATACTATAAGTTAAATTCACAAAATGTTTTAGTTATATTTCTACGTAAGAGTTGCAGCTTTTATACAAAGCAGTTTTTATACAGCAGTTCGTTTCCTTTACGCAATGCTGGAATGAAGAAATGCATTAATTTCGATATTGAAATTTATAATTTATTAAAATACAATTGAGAAGAATATATAGAAGCTACACCAAGAGACCTATAATTATGTTATTACAATATTATACATGATTATGCGATATTACATATAATACTGCAATAATATTACAGTATTATACGATAAAATTTCAGAATGATGTATGGGATGGTTATCACGGAAATGGTACCTATCTGTAGCATTGTGGTTTGTAAACCATAGCACTATATGTTAAAAATAATGTTAAAACCTTGAATTATTACAATATTATTACAAGTATGCATTACTAACTTCAGTAGATAAAAGCTGTTTGCTAGGGCACTGATTTCTGACACACGTCTCCCCTTAGGCATAAGTAGTATTCATCTTGGGGAGATATAATGTGCATGTGTCTGCCTAGTACTTGGAATCATCTAGGTTGCCCCATTGACCATATTCATTCCACTTGTCACTTGTCTCTAGTTGCAGGAAACGTAAAAGCTGATAAGTGATTTTAATTTATTTTCCCTGTAAGGAGTTAAACTAACAATTTTAAGAAAAAGTGTCTTGGAAAACACATTTTACTTGTCTTCCAAGTAGCTCCTTTCTTATTGGCAGCTTTGCATTTGAAATCACAAATATAGGGGCGATTTTAGAGTAATTAGTCGCCTCTCTTACATGTCGAAATGCAATTAAAAACCACGTTTTTGTTACCTAACTACACTTAAATACAAGCATTTATAAATAAGCGACATTCCGTTGGAGTTAAAAAACTTAAAACTATTTTATTTTATACATTTGTTTCAGTGGTGTCGAATAAATGATATGCATTAGTTCCACATAGGTAGTAAACAATGGACAAGAAACTGCATTTATGTCTTAAATGATCGACAAGTACTTAATTGTACTGGAATGCGAATTATTACAGAAAAAGTAGTTTATTTATTTTATTAGTAATGGATTTCCCCGAAATTTCTGCATTTGACGCTACAATAATGACATAATTCTCAAAATTAATGCAATTTACGCAGGTTTTACAATGAATATGCGTACTTTTGGTATTTCTATTAATTATTTCATCTTCAGATACACTTATTTCATCAACTATTAAGGATACAGCCTTAAATAATTTCTGTGCTTGTGCAAATAAACAAGAACTTTAAAATGGGCGTAGAAAGTTTGTCCGGAAATAGCATACTTTAATTTCATAAATTAGAAATTATAAAATGTGATACAGATTTACCTCGGATACGCTAAAATGCTGTAAAGGTTGTTTAAAAAGAAATTAAGGAAAATTGTGCCAAAAAAATTAACCTAAGTGATGAGAGGTGAAGTTATTATCAGTTTGTGGGATATTCTGAAATTTCATATTCCTTCACATGGTAGATTGAATTTATATTTAATTCCTTACAGCATAGAAATATCAATAAATACCTACCATACAAGGGAATATCAAGCAAAATGCTCTTTTGAAAATAATTATACGCGAGAGCCTTTCAAAGAATGTACGGTCTCATTGGTGGCTTATTTTCCAATCAGAATCGAACTTAAGCGATAGTTTTAATGCATGGTACTCAAAAGCTAATAAGTGACTATAGCTTTTCTCATAATTTTATTTTTATTCCTTTAATCTATGCCACGATTCCACTAGGGCTCTAAAGCCTATTTTCATGCATTTCCCTGTTCACTATTGGAAATTGGCACAAACTGTAAAAATGGCGAGATTTGGTGATCTGTGAATTCAAAATATAAAAACAGCGGTACAAGATGAAGGCCGCAAGATACAAAAAGAAACAAAATAGTGGTATGGGATGAGTTTTTAGAGTTATGCGCCGAATAGTAGATTCTACCACCTCAGATTCGATTATCTCACAGTCTCCCAAAAGAAGTTCTCATTACAGCAATGTTCAGTTGTGTTTTATTTAATTCAGATCGGTGGGAAGTAGAGTTGGAATAAAAGCTAATAAAATTAGTGTATATTTTAAGAAATGTGAAATACGTAAGTAATTTCAGTGATTATACTAACATTACAAAAAATGACATCGTATAATCTCCCTCCTGCATGAAATTCATCTTGGGTAATTTAATTGAGCTATCAAACTCATGACTTCGGTCTCAAAGTAATTATTATGACAACAAGCATTCATTAACCTCAATTAAATACTGCAAAACTATCAGCACTCGTGGTACTACTGAAGAGATAATTAAGTGCTCTTTCGCACAAGCTGTGTGTAGGACAAAATTGGAAAAGTAGAACCAGACTGAAAAACTCAATGTCATAGACTGAGACAGTATTTTTAACACTTAAATAATTTCAGTCTAATTATATAATTTGTAAATTCAATAACAGGCCGCCTTAAAGCAATATGTGTATGTAACAATATATAAAAAGTGTATGTTACAGTCATTGTATATGTTTGTATTATTGTATCCATGTGTATTAATGTTATGTGAATATATTACGTAATTTAATAATGTAGGAGCTGTGAAAATAATGGCTTAAAAGTTGCTAACAATGAGGTAACAATTTGAGGTAATGTAATTTTAGTGACAGTTTATAAAAATAGCCAATCAACAATCAGAAAAAGCTTTAGTTAAATGAAGGTGTTCTATTGGATTAGGAATAGCCAATCAGAGACTTGAAATACAGAAATTTACAAGTTTGGGCGGTTGAAATCAATTCAGTTGGTTGCAGACAGCGTTACTAACCAGACGCAAAAAGTGTCCTCAAGAGATTTAATACGTATTCGTGTGAGACGAAAAATAGTATACGTGTTAAAAGGTGCAAATAATTAATAAAAGAATCTCACAGCTCTCTATCAGCGAAGTGTTATATAAATCGTATCAAGCATTAATAAAAGGAGTGAAGTAAAATTATAATCTGTGTAAGCCTACATTCTTAGTCGCACCACAACCCTGTTAAGAGAAACGTGTCTCTAACAATAATACTGACGCAGCCGAGGCAAACATAAATATATAATATTTAAAGAAACAGTTAAATTACAAAGTTAATAATTTTTTTAAGCTTGGGGCAAAGGTCACCTGAAAGTACATTTGGGGCGAAGGATACCGGAAACTGTTTACTATACGTGCGGTTGCAACTACTACAAGTTCGGCTCCCCAACAGTTGAAATACAATACAACTCCTACTTCAAATCGGATTTTTCCATACGTGAAACAAATAGCCTTCTCAAGACGGGATTTCAACCGAGGATCTTCCGGTTTCCCTCCAGTTGGTCTAACCAACTGAGCTACATGGCAATATGTTGGCATCATATTAAACTCTCCAATTGACTCGCATTTTTTCCGGTAAACACAAAGAGATGACATACTTCAATGGCGACCTAAAACAGATTGACCTAATGTTGGTTAAACTATGAAGCCCGGGAGCTAATCTTGAAGAAGACGGTTTGTTGCTTCACGTATGGAAAGGCAGTTTGAAGAAGATGTATTATAGTTCAACTGTTGGGGAGCCGAACTTGAAGTAGTTGCAACCGCACGTATGGTAAAAAGTTTCCGGTAGCCTTCGCCCCAAATGTACTTTCCGGTGGCCTTTGCCCCAAATTTAAAATATTAACTTTGTAATTTGACTGTTATTTAAATATTATATGTTTATGTTTGCCTCGGCTGCGTCAGTATTATTGTTAGAGACATGTTTCTCTTAACATGCGTGATGCGGCTGTATAATGTAGGCTTACACAGATTATAATTTTTAATTCACTCCTTTTTTATTAATTCTTTACACGATTTAAATAACACTTCACTGATATAGAGAGCTGTGAGATTCTTTTATTAATTACTTGCACTTTTTAATACGTAAACTATTTTTGTCTCACACGTTTACGTATTAAATTTCTCGAGGACACATCTCGCGTCTGATTAGTAACACTGTCTGCTAGCAACGCGTCCAGTTATGAGCACTGTCTACAAGCAACTGACTGTCTCTGTTTGGCTATTCCTAATCCAATAGAATACCTTCATTTCACTTAAGCTTTTTTCTAGTTGTTGATTGGCTATTTTATAAACTGTCTCAAAATTTACATTATTGTTTCTAAGAATTACAAGTAGTATCTTTAAACTTTCAAAATCATTATTGCCTCAAGGTTGTAACGTTTAACCTCTTATTTTCACAGCTCCTACATTATTAAATTATGTAATACATTCACGTAACATTATTACATGTATACAGTAATACAAACATATACAATGACTGTAATATACACTTTTTATATCTTATTACATACACATATTGCTTTAAGGTGGGCTGTTATTGAATTTATATATTA
This sequence comes from Deroplatys truncata, assembly GCA_030765065.1. Classification (NCBI taxonomy): domain Eukaryota; kingdom Metazoa; phylum Arthropoda; class Insecta; order Mantodea; family Mantidae; genus Deroplatys; species Deroplatys truncata. The sequence continues at coordinate 668,019,566 of CM060990.1, forward strand.
TATAATTAGACTGAAATCATTTAAGTGTTAAAAATACTGCCTCAATCTCAAGCTTTGATACTACCTTTCCATTATTGAAGAGTTTTTTTTAGTGAAATTGGTCTATATTTCCATCCCATCCTTAAGAATCCTCGCCCACGTGCATACTACGAGACTTGCTGGTTTTGGGAAAGATGTTTGTGAAGCAGGCTGTAGTCAGGGCCGAGCTGTAAGACTGATGGATACATTTTCTCTCTGCACAGCGTCACATTACTGCTAGCGATTTCCCTAAGCTGTTGTAACCATTCGCTCTGCCCGCGACTATGAATTGTTCATCGAGCGACGTCCCGCTATGCTATGCAAGGGATGGGGGAATGTGAAAACAGTGCATACCATTCCAAGTAGCAAGATGATATGAAAATACCGTGCAGCCATGTAACATTATGACGGAGTTGCAAGGGGATGAGAGGGAAGGACATATAAATTACGCTCGGAAACTGCCTAGCTCTTCCTCGCTGGCTGTTAGCGGCGCTGTATCTTCTCCACATTTGTCGCCAACAGTAATGACCCTCCCCAATGGGACTTACGCAGTGACGTGCACTGGCTCGCGGCATTTCTACCCTTACTTGGCTAAGTATTTAACGGGCTTTTATGTCCTGATATATGAACCTCCCTGTATTATATGACTTCTTTATTAACAACCCACAGCGGTTTCCTAGCGCTAAAGATGTTGACGGGATGGTCTGAGCTTTCGCATTGCACTCAGAGAATGTGAACCTTTCGAGATTTTATTTGTACTTCCTCGCTTATTCTGCAACCAGCAACACAGAAATCTGTTCTCCCTTCCAGCACCATCACGAGCCTAAACGAGTGACAGGTCGCCTCAAGGCTGTTTCACAACCAACGAGAACGAGAAAGTTGAAATACATGTATTCAAATGGGAATGTTCACAACCAACGGGAGGCCTTCCCGGGCTCCGGGAACGGGAAAGAAGGGTTGCCCAACTTTTAACTTTCTCGTTCTCGTTCCCGTGCACGGCACATTAGATCCCTATTGTGCATATTAGACTCATCACTCTAGAGGTTATTCTAGGCGGCCTGCGGTGGTATTTCGTTTCTGGCCCCACGTTAGGCCGGCAATTTGCAGTGGTTCCTTCTGGTTGTGGATTGTAGGATTTGTTGGAAATGGTCCCGGGTTCGGTACTAGCTCAGGATTCTTTGCATAGATCTTGGATCTCGGGTTAGTGGTGAATACGACTGTTTTGTTTTCCTACTCGTTTATTTACAGTCACCGTTTTAACATTTGATTCCTGCTATTTACTTCGACACACACACGCGCGTTTCCTATTTGTTACACTTCATATCATCGCGCTTACCACGGCCAAGATTGTATTCTAAACGTTTCTGACGACCATCTCTAAGGAACTACCACAGCCAAGTGTGTATTCTAAACGTTTCTGACAACCATCTCTAAGCAACTACCACAGCCAAGTGTGTATTCTAAACGTTTCTGACAACCATCTCTAAGCAACTACCACAGCCAAGTGTGTATTCTAAAATCTCCTGTTTCTCCATTTCAAACGTTCTATATCTCCCCATTCCACTATCGCATGATTTCTAGCTTCTTTCATTGGAGGCCTAAGGCTATCTGTCCTTTGGCGAACATTGCCCTTTCCTACACCTCTGCGTTCCAGCTACCAAACGGGACACTTAACAATAGAGGGAAAAACTACACGTTTCCGGCCGCAGATGTCACTGCCTCTCAACCCTCATTTCCACTTACAGTAACATTCGCTTTACAGTTTTATTTCAATACTATTCATAGTGCTATTGATATTTATTTTCCCTATGATCTTAATAGTATTTTACTAATCAAAACATACTGCTTCAGGCCGTGACATGAAACAGCCACTAGTGCTCTCTATAGTCGCAAGCTGGAAACGTGAACTGGAAGGAATTAGTAGTAAATGTACTTCCTAACCTCATCCCGACACTCGCAAATCTAATCAGCGTTGGTTCCTCTGGTGAAGGGATCATTTGTAGTTCGTTTATGTGCAACTCAAAACTGGCTATTACCTAAAAAACAATGGCAAAAGCTACAAAGAACAGCTAAAACCGGTGGAAATGAAAAAACAGCAATAAACAATTTTAATGTATGCCATTAAATAAAGGAATGAAAGCTTGGCATAAGTAGAGGGATCGGAAATGTAATGGATATGCATTTAGATAATGTTTACTCTATCGAATTTTTACGTTGATTTGGCTAAATTGGAAGTAGATGAAAAAATATCATTGGTCAGTTAAAAACAAATGAAATCCTAATGCGCAAAATCGACTTTCACTTTGTGATCGATATGCATTCCCGTTCTCGTTACCGGGCTGTTGTGAACCAATATCTTGCATGGTGCATTGCTTCCCGTTCTCGTTTCCGTTCTGGTTACCGTTCTCGGGCGGTTCTGAACCAGTCCTCAGTCCTCGCTTAACCGACACAAGGGCACACAGCGAAAAGCATTCATCATTGCACTCAATGACAGACGTACCAACATGAGCCCTGATTATGTGGAAAGATAGATAAGATATTTTTATTGTCAACAAAGTATTAAACTTATTGCTAGGCATAGGAATTTCTAAATGCGAGGGTAAGTTCAATAAGTATCTGCACATAATTTTTAATTTTTTGTAGTTTAGCTGTATCGGTTTGTGGCGCGCACATGGACATGTTGTTACTTTGTCTCCATTTGTGGAATGTTTGACCCTTATCACTCCAGTGAGTGTTGCATTCTTGCATAATACGCACTTCTGCACCCCTCACCGTTTGCACCAAAGAAGAACACCGTGCAGTTATCCGTTTTTTGTCATCTGAAGGTGTACCAGGAGACGAAATCCATCGAAGACGTTTCGCACAATATGGGACAACGTTTTACCTCAGCGAAATGTGTACGAATGGATTGAAAAGTCCAAAAATGGTCGGACAACTGTGAAGGACGAGGAAAGAGAAGGACGCCCGTTGATATCCACTAGTGACGCCAACAATGAGCAAGTACAGAGAACCGAAGATGGACTGTCGATGAAGTGGCAAACCATTTTTTTTTGGTCCACTTAAAAATGCCTTAAGGAGTCGTCGATTGGGACCTCCCAAATGCGGGTCACAGACGTTACCGCCTGAGCCATCCCGCTCGGTAATTTTAGCATATAGATAGTTTTTAAATTATACTATTAAAACGTGAATACCATAATATTACTTTTGATATTTAAAGCTTCATTTGGGATTTTCATTGAAAATGTTTAAGACTTAAAATAAATAAGTATACGAGTGCGACATATCAAAATTCATACTTGATCTAAAATTCAAAAACGTTTTTGTTCTAAATCCGTAAATATTGCTAGTAGCTTTCAGGCTTACTTCATCTGATACGTTCTTTCACTGTAAGATAAGAAAAATTCACCCTAAGCGGGAGATCTACTACCGCTACCACCCCCCAGGAATATGGGATGTACTACAGAAGGCTACAGGCCGCAGGTGGATAGGTCACAGAGACGCGCGGAAGTCCCTAACAGTTCCTGACTCTAAGACCAGCACACTATTGGAGCTGCTCAGAGAGGAGAATAACGACCCGATCAACCAAGCAGCCCTCTGGTGTCCACGGGAATACTATTTCCTTTATGTATACATCCACGCCATCTGTACCGCACCGTCTCACGCCATGAATCCTAGAAGCACACCTGAAACATGAAAAGAAAATCGTGGTAGATGAGAAACCACCCCAACATTCGCCTACAGACCAGAAAAAAAACACCAGAAACCAAAGATCATAGAGGGCGGTCCAGGGAAATCGAGCTGAGGACGTCCCGAATGCGAACCTCACACGTTGCCGCAGAGCCATCTCGCTTGGCCATATACTTATTTACTTTTCTGTGTATTGAAATGTTTCTGGTTGGACTTTTCACTTGGATTTTAGCAAAGGTACCGACGAACGGAAAGGGCTCCCGAAACCGGGGCAAAACACCGCACGCAGGCCATCCAGTCCCTTGTCCTTCTACCGTGATCCTTAGGAGGGCAAGCACGGACGGGGTCTCTAATGTTTCCAGATTGAACGCTTCCAAACGCCGTCCGCGCCCACCCGTGAGACCCCAAAACTCCGGGGTGTTCCCAAAGGAATCCCTGCCCGAAACCTTGAGGCGGTTTTCCAACCAAGCGGTAAACCTGGACGATGTCAGGAAGAAACCTACACAGAGCGCATAGGCACCGTCCGGCCGCAGCCTGCCAAACACGTCGCCTGGTCCTACAACCCTAAAGCATGTGACAAGGAGATGATAGGTACAGAAAATGAGAGGAAGGATAGTCGTGGTATAAGAGGAACCACACCAGCATTTGTCTACCGACCCAGGGAAAAGACGAAAAACATATGGGTCGGAGTGGGCAGTCGCCGGGGATCGACTCGGGACTTCCAGAATGTGGGTCGCACACGTTACCGGGAGCCACCTCCCTCGGTTCACTTGGGTTTGCTTTGTGCGTTAGGCTCGTCCAATTAACATTTTGAAGAGGGACGCTACTGTAGAATTACAAACAATAAATACATATTTGCAGAATAGGAAATCATACACTCCTTTATACTTTTCAGACTGTATGGTGTATGGAAAAACAACAGCATGTGTCATTTGAAGAAGTTATTTTGTTGTAGGAGTTGTATTGTAGTTCAAATGTAGAAACATGAATGTCTTAGCAGGGAGGTGGTGTGACTGAAGAATGTAGGCTTACACAGATTTTAAGTTTTTCTTCACTCCATTTATTAATGCTTGACACGAGTTTAATTTACACTTCACAGATATAGAGAGGTGTAAGATTCTTTTATTAAATACTTGCACTTTTTAACATGCAATTTTCTCACACAAAATACGTATTAAATTTCTCGAGGACAGATCTCGCATCCGGTTAGAAACACTGTCTACAACCAACGCGTCCAGTTATGAGCGCTGTCTACAAGCAACTGACTTGATTTCAACCGCCTAAATCTGTAAATTTCTGTATTTCAAGTCTCTGATTGGCATTTCCTAATCCAATAAAATACTTTTATTTAACTTAAGCTTTTTTCTGGTTGTTGATTGGCTATTTTATAAACTGTCACAAAAATTACATTATTGTTACTCCAAGAATGACTAGTAGCATTATTACACTTCCTTACTCATTATTGCCGCAAGGTTACCTCATTGTTAGCAACTTTTAACCTATTATTCTCACAGCTCCTACATTATTAAATTACGTAATACATTCACATAACATTATTACATGTATACAATAATATAAACATATACAATGACTGTAATATACACATTTTATATATTGTTATATACACATATTGCTTTAAGGCGGGCTGTTATTGAATTTATTATATAATTTGACTAAAATCATTTAAGTGTTAAAAATACGTTTCGTAAGTTGTGACAAACGCGCTTATATCCTCCGAAAATTAGTCAGCACGTAAGGCCAGTATAAATGCTTAAGACCTAGCGAGACAGTCTCTTCAATGCCAGTAACATAGGGATCCGTGTTTGGCTATTTAATATCAATAACGCTACAAACGGTCTTGGTGTAAGGTAGGTGTAAATAATGTATAGGACTTAGTTTTGTGAAATTCCTTCTTTCTTTTTGCTTTCTTTGCTACGTAGAGTAAGTAGGGAAAGTAATGTATTCCACCCTTAAATTCGACGTAGAGATTTCACCGGAAATATAGGTTTTGAGGCCACTGGAACTCCAAAAAAAAAAAACATTTTTAAGAAAAGATCTGTGTGTGTGTGTGTGTGTGTGTGTGTGTGTGTGTGTGTGTGTGTCTATGAACAGTTTAACTCATGGAATTAATTGGCGACCCAATGGCGACTTATAATGTTGTAAGTACTTTAAATGCGAATCAGTTGGGGAATTTAATGTCAAACCGGCATGTTACCATGGTAGTTCAGTGGTTAGAGCAACCAGACGGAGACCGGGAGATCCGTGGTTCAAATCCCGGCTATGGCATTGCATTTTTCAGTCGTCTGGTTCTACCGTTCTAGTTTAACTTATATTTAAGTTCAATATTTTCCAAAGTTGCGACAGAAAGACAGGAAAATCCCCCACCGGTAACTACAATTTTTTCGAAATTGTTTATTTTCTGAAATACCATATCTTAAAGATATTTACATGAAAAATAAACTGTATACCTTGAATTTTCTGGGAATAGCCTGTGAAAACCTCTTTATTCGGAAGAAATTTGGTATAATGTTATGTCACTGATAAACGTTAAGCGATAGACGAAAACGTACTACACAAAAAATGTAGAGCTCTTTAAAACACACAATTTATTTCAAATAACTCTTTTGTGGCATCAGTCGTTTCCGATATATCCGTTATTAATGGTTCAATTTTTTCAATATTTAGCCATTCCTTTAAACTCCTGTCAATTTTCAGTTGTTTCTGGCGATGTCATGAAAAGAGTATGGATTTTTGACTATCACTATTCCCTTTGTATCAGTAAGGAAGTATGTAATGCAGTTATTGCTGGAAAGGTTTATCTCGATTAAAACAATGTAGATAGGAAAATACGCTTTCGTAAGAATGACTGCTATACCCACTGATAAATGATAGAAAGTAGAGAAAACTATGTGAATGTAATACATCGGATTCATTTAATATAAGCCTTTGCTTCTCGACAGGCGTCTGACACCAGGCATTGACTTGTATGTCCTAGGGGGTGTCAGTCCTCCAAACGGGAGGCTAATCCGAGAAACAAGAAGTAATATAAGCTAATGCCACGAATCAAACCGTCGTAATGTCCATTTATAGCGGCGGGATTAGGAAGTACTTAAACTTCCTACCTGTTGAATAGAACTGAGTGTTAATTTAAAATTTTCTACGATTCTGTAATGATGTGTGTGTTAATTATGTGCACAATAACAAAAAATAGTTTGTATTTAATGTTTTCGATACCGTCATCCTATTAGCTTCTGCAGCTGAGTCCAATTTGATAGACATCAGTGGCCTTACTCATGCCCATTACTTAACATTTATAGGAAGTTATAGCATAGCTGCCATGATTAATGAAACGTCGCTCATTGTCTTCAGACGTATTAGTAGTTAACCAGATACAATTCGTTGGCAACCGAGTCGTCCTTCGTGCTAGCCTCTAGTTCCCGAGGTCGCGGGGTCAAACCTGGCGGAGGGCGATGGATTTTTTCGGGCGTAAAAATCCTTAGCATGGCTTCCTTCGGTCCCGTGTCGTAGATTTACGCACGTAAAAGAACCTCAAGCGTGATAAAGAGTCCTCTGAGCAAAATTAACGGTCTTTCACGCCCAGTATAGTACGGGACGCTAAGAACCACAGCAGTTAAGGAGCGTCCATAAATAAAACTCAATTTAATTTAATGTTTTGGCAACTGAGCTAGATGGCTCCGCAGTAACGTGTGAGGCTCGCGTTCGGGAGGTCCTGGGTTAATTCCCGTCGACCGCCCACTCTGACCTTGCGTTTTTCGTGGTTTTCCCTTGTAGGTAGGCGAATACTAGTATGGTTTCTCATCTACCACGATATCCTTTCCACAATTTCATTTTCATTCTGTTTCCTTTTATCTTTCAGGTGAATTCCTAGGTTTCGTGGCGTATTGTGGTGCCGGGCAGATGGCGAGGATGCTTGCTCAAAGGAAACAGTACTCCACGTGGGTACTAGAGGGCTGCTTGGTCGACAGGTCGTTCCTCGCCCTCTCTAGGAAACTCCATCTCTCTGGCCTGTAACTTCCTGTGGTTCCTTCACTTCATCCCTTCTTCCTATGGGGTGGTAACCACAATAGATACATGTAGGTAACAGTGCGCGAGGTGCCCTGTATCTATCGCTTGGAAAATTTGCAAAATATTTTGATAATTCCTTCCCAAACTGCCCCTCCACCAATAAAACTCCCAAACAACAATGTCATAAGCAAGCACTTCTTGGACCTCCAGATCGAGATGCAGCACACTCATATCTGCCCTTTGATGCGACTGAGCAGAAATTGCAAACATACCACAATCCTATAGTTCGTTTACTACTAATGCTATTTAGTATCCCTACAACAATGAATCGTGTGCTGTCCATATATTCGCGAACTGCTACGCGGCCACGATATGAATGCCTGTAGTGGGAAGAGGTACTAAAAGGTTATGAAACAAGTGGACGGGGTATCGGAAGGATAGTCAGGTATAGAAAACAGTTACGAGTTGCATTTATAACGAGGCTGAGGCCTGCAAATGTAGTACTGTTTTCATTGTGCAACTGTGCATTTCCCTATCGCCTTGCCCCTCACTTCCCTCTGATCCCTAGCCTTGATTGTCAACAAAACACAGTGGTGCTCTTCACCAAACACATTCATATTGTGGCCGACTAGTAGATATATATGTTGATTATGGATATTGTCGTAGGTTTACCTATGCCGATGCACGTTTCGAAGGAGATATAAACTTATGTAGCATACTTTAGGTTTACTAAGGAACCACGATTCACTCCATAAATCCAGATGCGCTCAATCTTAAATGCTGTTTCCGAAGACCAGTAAATTTCAATGGTGAAATTCGTTCTGGGGATTTCATGAAAGTGTGTTTAGTTGTGGAGTATAAGCTGTCATAACGAAATGCCAAGTGGAGCAATGATATTTTGATCTAAAACACGAAGTGTCTTGAGTTAAAAGTCAAGAAAACATCAATAGTACCTTGTGTGCTAAGTGTACTTTTCTCTTAAAATGTCTGAATACCTGTACAGGCAACTTCAGTAATGGTGGTTCGATGTAAACAAACGCAAGCTCGCCGGCCTGTTACATGTTTCGGATTTTGTTGGGATATTATATTCGTTTCTTCGTTCAATTCTGGACGAGTTAGTTCAGTTCTTAGATGCTGAATGAAGTGTTGGGCAGGAATGTGGATGGAATGATCACTGAAGCCTTCAAAATTCATTTTTGCGTAAAGCAATGTTTTATAATTACATTATATCAACAATAATAGTAGGTATATATAGAGAGATCGAGCGCAGTTTTTTGCGTTTATATGGGAAAGGATAGGGAAAACGAGGCTAGATGCGACGGTTCAAGGAGGAAAATGCGTTTATATGGGCGAGATAGGGAATACGAGGACTGACGCTAGGCTAGACAGTGGTAGGAGGGGGAGTGCGCTTTATATGAGAAAGATAGGGAAAACGAAGTTAGGTGCTAGGCTAGACAGAGGCTGAGTAGAGTATAGTTTATATGAGAGGTATAGGAAAACGAGGGGAGGTGTTAGGCTAGACAGAGGCTGAGTAATGTATGGTTTATATGAGTGGTATAGGAAAACGAGGAGAGGAGTTAGACTAGACAGAGGTCGAGGAGCAGAGTATGGTTTATGTGAGAGTCATAGGTAAACGAGAGAGGCGTTAGGCTAGACAGAGCTAGAGGAATAGAGTATGGTTTATATGAGAGGTATAGGAACAGGAGAAGAGGTGTTAGGCTAGACAGAGCTAGAGGAATAGAGTATGGTTTATATGAGAGGTATAGGAACAGGAGAAGAGGTGTTAGGCTAGACAGGTAGTGTAGCAGTAGGAATATGGACTTATATACAGGAGAGATAGGGAATAACAGGCCTGATGCTAGGCTAGTCAGATGCTAAAGGAGGGAGGGATATGCTTTATACGAGAGAGATAGGGAATACAAGGAAAGATGCTATACTAAACAGGACTTGAAGGGTAGAATATGAGTGATATAGCGAACCGAGGAGAGGTATTAGGATAGGAGTTTTGAATGATGGAGTAGGCGTTTATATGCGAGAGATAGGGAATACGAGGGTCGATGCTAGGCTAGACGGTGTTGAATGAGGGAATGCATCTTATATGAGAGAGGTAGGGGAATATGAGGAGAAGTGCTAGGCTAGTCGGGAAGGTCTGAATGAGAGATTATACGTCTATATGGGAAAAGATAGGGAAAACGAAGGTAGGTGCTAGGTTGAGAGAGTCTTCAAGGAGGAAAATGCATTTATATGGGCGAGATAGGGAATACGAGGACTGACGCTAGGCTAGACAGTGGTAGGAGGAGGAGTGCGCTTTATATGAGACAGATAGGGAATACGAGGGGAGGTGCTAGGCTAGACAGAGGCTGAGTAGAGTATAGTTTATATGAGAGGTATAGGAAAACGAGGGGAGGTGTTAGGCTAGACAGATCTAGAGGAATAGAGTATGGTTTATATGAGAGGTATAGGAACAGGAGAAGAGGTGTTAGGCTAGACAGGTAGTGTAGCAGTAGGAATATGGACTTATATACAGGAGAGATAGGGAATAGGAGGGCTAGACTTGAAAGCGACTTTAGACGTGAACTTAGTGGAAAACTGTTTCATGTCAATGTTAGAACGCTAATTCTAGACATGCCCATCACGTAACCTATTCAGGGAAAAGGTGACTCGTTCAGGGGAAAAAGGTGACTGCTCAGGGAAAAAGGAGACCCACAAAGGGAAAAAGTTGACTAGCAAAGGGAAAAACGTGACCAGCAAAGGGAAAAATGTCACCAGCAAAGGGAAAAAAGGCGACCACCAAAGGGAAAAAGGTGACCTGCAACGGGAAAAGCTAACCCACTAACACTAACAGGTAAGTAATTCAGATAGTATTGCAAGAGGCTGACTGGATCATAGCAGTGTATGATTTCACAGGTAATTCAGCTAGTATCGTATGTTTTTAGGCTAATTCGTCTAGTAACACAGGATAGATTCCAGAGGCTAACTGCATCATAGCTATGCATGATTTCACAGCTAATTCAGCTAGTATCGTAGGTATTTAGGCTAATTCAGCTAGTATCACAGGAGGTTAGATTCCAGGGTTGGGTATAGCATAGTTTCATATTTCACAGGTAATTCAGAGGGTATCGTAGGTATTTAGGATAATTCAAGTAACATAGGTGTTTAGAGTAATTAAGCAAGCATTACAGGAGGGTAGGTTCCAGGGGTTGGTTATAGCCTAGTTTCGTATTTTACAGATAGTTCAGGTAATATCATAAGTATTTGAGGTAATCAGCATAGTTTCACAGATATTATTGATAATTTCGATCAGAGATTTGTATCACAGCTATTTAAGGTAAATGCAGATGATTCAGGTTGTATCAATGGTATTTGAGTCATTTTAACAGGTAATTCAGATAGTATCACAGGTGCTCGTGCTAATTTAGAGCAGGAATTCGTATTAGAGCTAGTTAAGGTAATTTCACATGATTCGGGTAGTATCACAGGTATTTAAATCATTTTCATAGCCAATTCAGCTAGTATCGTGAGCATTTAAGCTAATTCAGCTAGTATCACAGGAGGCTAGATTCCAGAGGCTAACTGCATCATAGCTATGCATGATTTCACAGCTAATTCAGCTAGTATCGTAGGTATTTAGGCTAATTCAGGTAGTATCACAGGAGGCTAGATTCCAGGGTTGGGTATAGCATAGTTTCATATTTCACAGGTAATTCATCTAGTATCACAGGTACTCATGGTAATATAGAGAGTAATTCGATTATAAAACTTTTCTCATCCAACGTTACAACAATTTATATACTTTTTTCTAAATCTTACAAACTTATTATATGTTAAACAGTTATTGTACGATGCGGAGAGGGATAAACTGCATATTGGTTCACAAATTGAAAAGCTTTACGTCAACATACCTTTATTTTAGTTCGTTATAGATGTCTCTCCCCTTTTATCTAGGCTTGAGACTAGCACTAGGATTGCTCCTAATGGCAGGGTTACCACCTTCCCTTCCATCTTCTTCTTTCTTCATCAGGCGTCAGCTATCTGCATATACAGCACACAGATACCTTCTTTTTTAAGATTGTAGACTCACTAGAAAATCTTTATCTTTAACTTACATTCTTTTAAGCACTGTTTGTAATGGCGTAATGTCCATACGCATATGTTGTTATCCCGTCATCAGCAATAATTCTTTTATCATCAAACGGAGTCAATGCAATTTTATTCACTTGTACTGTAGCAAGGGCATGCTTTCGTGATAGGATCAGATTCATAGGTGTTCTGATGATTTCACTGGTTTTAAGACAGTCTGTATAGCTGTCAAACGAAATGTACTGCTTAATAGCGCTACGTTTTATACCTTTAATCTTTTTTATCATTGACCCTTGAATATCTAAGGCATACATCTTAGGACGTAGTCCAACAAAGCGTAGGATGATTTTGCTATTAGCCTCATCTTTAAATTTTCCCAATACCTTCTTGTTCTGAGTAGAGTAACATATATGGTTGGCAGGGTAATCAGCTGTATCGAGATGCTCAAGAAAACGTAGCTTGTCCTGGTACACATCTTCAGTTGTTACACGATGAATGAACGAATCAGTGTCCATATACATAAGCTTCAGGTTTTCAGCTCCATAATAAGGCAACAAAACGTCGTAATGATAGTTATACATTAATGTCTTGGAGATGTCCAACACACTCATACCAATGTATATAGGCTTGTTGAATACAATCTGACGAGAGGCCATATGTACAGCAGCTAGATTATCAGCATATATCGTCCTGTCGATAAACGTAGGCTTGGCGATCAGCTTCTCTAGAGTTTTTTCATTGGTCACCAGTCGTATATCCATACGATTACGCAGGTTCTCCATAGTTTTTCCAAACATAGCGTTGTTAAAGAGTTTGTAGAGATCCTTCTCGAAATCATTTGCAGCTTGTTGTCGTAGCCTGTTGTTAAATTCCACATAAGGTTTCAACCACTGAGACTGTCGGAATTGTAGCACACGATGGATTTTTGTTAGTCGTAGTCCATGACTAAGAGCTTGCTTCAAAGCCATGTAATGCACTACATACTTCTTTCGAGGTCCAAGATGAGGTATCAGTTTCTTTGTAGATGATTCCAATGGTTTCATACACTCTGGCAGGAACGGTAGATCGTTGTGTAGATCGTGAAGTTCTGCAGGATACTCGATGTCGACTTCTAATATGTACCCATGAGGATCATCTTCTTGTAGTGTTTCTAAGTTGATTTCTTCAGGTGACACCCACTGAAATCCACCAAAAGGAAGGGCGTGACACATTGCCCACCCATATTGGTTATTTGCGTCCTCGTATGTGATAAATTGGGTTGGTCTCGTCGGATCAAACTTCTCCATATAAGTGTTATTAGCCTCAGCATACCGATGAGAAACTTGGCATAAACCTCCTCTTATACCTGATTCCACCATGAGTAGTTGATCATAATCTTGTAACAGCTCTAACTTAATTCCAGTATACAGTAACATAGCGTCCCATGTTAGACCTGGAGAGGTAAAATAATGGGCGGGATCGACTTTGTGTGTTTTAAGGGTTTGCTCTCTGAACGTCTCAAAGACGTCAGCTAGAAGAAGTACATCCGAAGTTAAGTAGAGATCGCTGTACTCTCCCAGGTTTCTCACATTAAACAGCTCCCATACATTTCTAGCATGATCGTAGTCAGCATCAGTAATTTCTTCTTCATTTAATCTATTGTAGAAGGAGTCCTTAGGAGGCAAGCAGGTCTCGTTCAGGGCATCCCATGACGTAACAAAATCATATGGAAATACACCCTTACGGGTCATCAACTTCAATTTGTCTTCTCCAAAGTACTTTAGCGTTTCAGGATACGAGGTTAGATTTTTTACCAACTTATCCAAGCTTGTACTGAGGAATCGGAAGCTATCCACAAATCGAAGCTTTATATCTCCTACATACTTGGTGAATGAGATATAGCTTTCTTCAGAGTTAGGAATTACCTCCACACGTTCACTTGTACAACCCAGCTCCTTAACAATGAAATGAGAGTCATATCCGCTAAGGTTATGCATGAAGACTGGTATATATTTAGGTGTTTTACAGGCTAAATTACATTCATTATGAAGACTTCCACGATATTCACCGCTGATGTGATCATGGTCGCGTACTTTATAGTTCTCTTCTGTAAAGGGTTTTCTACACAAGTAGCATGTCGTAGAAGACTCGAAATCCTTTTGCTGTTGATCCGTAAGTTTCAGAGGCTTAGCAGATTTGTATATATTACCAATCATTTTTGCAAGAGATGTCAGGTACAGCATAAACTTCTGAGCAGCATCAGCACCACGATACACATAGGGTTGCTTAGGAAGACCAGTTTCGAGATGTTCAACACTGGATGTAGGCTTCACGTAAACACAGAAGCTCATTGGTGTGTGCTCTTGATAAGGGGTTGTATAGGAAGTTTCAGGATTGGGTATACACGTATGGCATGGAGTGAGAATACTCTCAAAATCCGCATAGATGACATAAGGTACTTTCAGCATCCTCTCAACATTTTTAAATTGTACAATTGATTTCTCCTTGGTAGGCATAACTACCCTTGCAACACCATGTTGAATACAGACGGCTGCATGTTCTTGTAGTTTTTCCTGTCCACTTCGTCCGCTCTGGTCATCAAAATGTGTAAAGCAGCGCTTACAAGTATAAACCCGTCCATTATGGTTAGTTTTCTGGCGTCGAACGAGTTTCTCAAAATTCTTTATATACACGTAGTGATGTTTTCCACTGCTGTCATTCAATAGTAGCAGGTCGCGATGTTCAGGTAGTTCAATATCAGCAACCTTTATCGGATACACTTCGTGCTTCTCATCCAACCCGAAAACGTTAATAGACATATTGTTAAACTTCTCAAATTTAGGTATTTGAGAAAGTGGAGTAGGGTAGGAAACACAGCTGAAGTCGTACTTATCTTGAAGTTGTTTGTATTTGCTCACACGTTGCGCATCCTTCCCTATGAATTTAGCTAATATAGAGTACATGAAACATTTCTCGTCGGTAAAGTTCTGAATGTTTATACACGCTTCTTTAGCTCCGACAGATGACGGTAGTGGTATGTAGCTACTTCCTCGTAACGGGTTGTACTTGTTGATACGAAGTCGAACTCCTTCCACAGCAAGCAAAGCCCAGCTGCTACCCTTAAGCTGAGACTCCTCCATTTCAGTCACCAATTTCTTGAATTTCACTTCAATCGTTGACTCCAGTTCTGTTTCTAGAAACACAGCTTGATTCCGTGTTTTAAATGTTTTGTCACAGGTTTCTCCAATACTGTTAACAAATCGACACTCAGCCAGCAGATTAATTTTAACACTCTTATGAATGCTAAGCTCTTTATGCACAGCCTGGATTATACGTTGTTTTGCCTCTTGCAGATACATATTTAGGTCCTTAGCTGATTCGCATCGTATAAAATACGATTTCAATCGTCCTTCGAATGAAGTTTCGTATTCTTTCATACCACAGTCCTCCATTGTTGACAGCAACTGATGTTTAGTTGGCTCCAATCTTCTTTTCTTCTGAGGGCTGCTTATTTCACATATATCTTCGTGTCGCTGTCCCTTATAACAATCTTTGAAGGTTACATTACAATGTTTACATTTGAAGAGCTTCTTGCAGCTCATCTCGTGTCTTCTCTTGTCATAACCTCGGAGGAACTTCCTCCCACATCTTCCGCATGCATATCCAGTAGCGCTTGGAATAATATCCTTATACGCTGAGTTATTCATCTTTATTCTTGATGTAATAACGTATTAATCACTGATCAATGAAATGTAGACCTCTTCACCTTGACACCACTTTAGAAAGCTGATTATTCTTGGAGAGAACACGATGTTAACACCTCAAGACTAATTAGCACAATGAAGTCCAATGCCCTAGATCACCATATTTATAGAGGGAGCACGAACCTTTTAGATCAATCATAAACTCGTTTTATAACCAGATGTATATGATCGCTCAACGTGTATTAACCCCACAGCCATATAACCTCAAGTCTAGAGACAGGATGTTTATCACGTCACACCCAGAGACAGAATGTCTGACAGCATCAAACACGTTTAAACTCGTCTAATAACTACCTGCTTAAGCTGTCACACCAGCAAGAGAAGATTTCTCCCACGCTCATTCAGACATATATTTCAAATTCAAAGCCTACCACCACCATCACCACCTATTGTACCAAGGTTAATTACAGCTGTATTATCACAGTACTTAAAGTAAAAGCTCAAAAGGTAACGAGAAGATGTCCCCCTTATTTACTTAATTATCTCATGTTTTCATTCCCTTTTCAATTCTTCCTTTCCATCTTCTCACAGAAAGACCATTACATTTCACTACAATCATGAGAAAAGCAATTTTTCCAGAGTTACACAGATTCTAAGCTTCTAAATCGAACCCGGTAATACTTTTAATAAATGTATTTTAGCTCCCCAATATCAGCATCTACCATTTAATCTTTACTCGAACCTGATATGATCCATAAGCTTGAAGATATATGAAATCGCCCTTCGGGATTCGATCTGAGTACTTTAAAGTAATATTTGTCACGATAACGATATTTAAGGACTAGATACTCTGTTTGCGTTTACCTTGACATGTTTATCTAAATTAAATTACGAGTTATTAAATTTTTGCAAGTAAATTTCATTGAATCGG
Source organism: Deroplatys truncata (assembly GCA_030765065.1). NCBI lineage: Eukaryota > Metazoa > Arthropoda > Insecta > Mantodea > Mantidae > Deroplatys > Deroplatys truncata. The sequence continues at coordinate 668,035,991 of CM060990.1, forward strand.
TATTCGAACCCAGAACACCAGGAACAAGATAATTTATAATATTAGTCTGACATGTTAAACAAAGTTGTATGCAGTTACATCATCGATCTAAGTGATATATTCTAGTGTACAGAGGAAAATTAAGAAAGTCATTAAAAAATCGGGAATCGAACCAAGCACAACTGATTGGCAATTATATACAGCATTAATCACCCAGTACAGAACCTATCAATAATGCTTTGCTGCACTCCTCTACCTCACTTAGTTCCCGAGATAATGAAAATTTAAACATTAAGGATCGAACCCAGGACGTCAGGTATCTAATTACACATTTACAAGATACTACCTAATAACATAAACGCAATAAAGTTTATTTGGCGTCTTTATCTGAATTGGTTTAGGAGTTATTAAATTTATAAGTAAATTCCATCGAATCAGTATTCGAACCCAGAACACCAAGAACAAAATAATTTATAATATGAGTTTGGTATGCTTAAAGGTGCTGTATGTAGTTACAGCATCAATCTAACTGATATTTTCTAGAGTATAGAGTAAAATTAAGGAAGTCATTAAAAATCGGGATTCGAACTAGAGACAACCGATTAAAAATTATATACAGTATTAATTACACATTATAACAGCTATCAAACATGCTTTGATCCATTCCTCTAGCTTTCTTAGTTTCCGAGATAATAAAGTTTTTAAAATTAAGGATCGAACCCAGGACACCAGGTACCAAAGTATACATCCACAAGAAACTACCTAATGACATTAATGTAATAAAGTTTATTTGGCGTCTTTATCTTAATTAGTCTCCGAGTTATTAGAAGATGAATTTGCATTCACTCCTAGGAATCGAACCCAGGCATCCCGGTCAACTTGGAACAAGGTCCTAATGACGCGGCGCATTCCAAAGAATTGATTAGTTTTTATCCCAATGTTCTATCTCTTGTCATTCAGGAGATATAAGCGATTAAACAGTAGAAATAAAATGGGCTGAGCTTGCCGGCATAGATCAAAGAACTTTATCAGATGTCGGCATCTCTCTGTGGGCTCAAACATGTGGGAGGAAGTTCCTCCGAGGTTATGACAAGAGAAGACACGAGATGAGCTGCAAGAAGCTCTTCAAATGTAAACATTGTAATGTAACCTTCAAAGATTGTTATAAGGGACAGCGACACGAAGATATATGTGAAATAAGCAGCCCTCAGAAGAAAAGAAGATTGGAGCCAACTAAACATCAGTTGCTGTCAACAATGGAGGACTGTGGTATGAAAGAATACGAAACTTCATTCGAAGGACGATTGAAATCGTATTTTATACGATGCGAATCAGCTAAGGACCTAAATATGTATCTGCAAGAGGCAAAACAACGTATAATCCAGGCTGTGCATAAAGAGCTTAGCATTCATAAGAGTGTTAAAATTAATCTGCTGGCTGAGTGTCGATTTGTTAACAGTATTGGAGAAACCTGTGACAAAACATTTAAAACACGGAATCAAGCTGTGTTTCTAGAAACAGAACTGGAGTCAACGATTGAAGTGAAATTCAAGAAATTGGTGACTGAAATGGAGGAGTCTCAGCTTAAGGGTAGCAGCTGGGCTTTGCTTGCTGTGGAAGGAGTTCGACTTCGTATCAACAAGTACAACCCGTTACGAGGAAGTAGCTACATACCACTACCGTCATCTGTCGGAGCTAAAGAAGCGTGTATAAACATTCAGAACTTTACCGACGAGAAATGTTTCATGTACTCTATATTAGCTAAATTCATAGGGAAGGATGCGCAACGTGTGAGCAAATACAAACAACTTCAAGATAAGTACGACTTCAGCTGTGTTTCCTACCCTACTCCACTTTCTCAAATACCTAAATTTGAGAAGTTTAACAATATGTCTATTAACGTTTTCGGGTTGGATGAGAAGCACGAAGTGTATCCGATAAAGGTTGCTGATATTGAACTACCTGAACATCGCGACCTGCTACTATTGAATGACAGCAGTGGAAAACATCACTACGTGTATATAAAGAATTTTGAGAAACTCGTTCGACGCCAGAAAACTAACCATAATGGACGGGTTTATACTTGTAAGCGCTGCTTTACACATTTTGATGACCAGAGCGGACGAAGTGGACAGGAAAAACTACAAGAACATGCAGCCGTCTGTATTCAACATGGTGTTGCAAGGGTAGTTATGCCTACCAAGGAGAAATCAATTGTACAATTTAAAAATGTTGAGAGGATGCTGAAAGTACCTTATGTCATCTATGCGGATTTTGAGAGTATTCTCACTCCATGCCATACGTGTATACCCAATCCTGAAACTTCCTATACAACCCCTTATCAAGAGCACACACCAATGAGCTTCTGTGTTTACGTGAAGCCTACATCCAGTGTTGAACATCTCGAAACTGGTCTTCCTAAGCAACCCTATGTGTATCGTGGTGCTGATGCTGCTCAGAAGTTTATGCTGTACCTGACATCTCTTGCAAAAATGATTGGTAATATATACAAATCTGCTAAGCCTCTGAAACTTACGGATCAACAGCAAAAGGATTTCGAGTCTTCTACGACATGCTACTTGTGTAGAAAACCCTTTACAGAAGAGAACTATAAAGTACGCGACCATGATCACATCAGCGGTGAATATCGTGGAAGTCTTCATAATGAATGTAATTTAGCCTGTAAAACACCTAAATATATACCAGTCTTCATGCATAACCTTAGCGGATATGACTCTCATTTCATTGTTAAGGAGCTGGGTTGTACAAGTGAACGTGTGGAGGTAATTCCTAACTCTGAAGAAAGCTATATCTCATTCACCAAGTATGTAGGAGATATAAAGCTTCGATTTGTGGATAGCTTCCGATTCCTCAGTACAAGCTTGGATAAGTTGGTAAAAAATCTAACCTCGTATCCTGAAACGCTAAAGTACTTTGGAGAAGACAAATTGAAGTTGATGACCCGTAAGGGTGTATTTCCATATGATTTTGTTACGTCATGGGATGCCCTGAACGAGACCTGCTTGCCTCCTAAGGACTCCTTCTACAATAGATTAAATGAAGAAGAAATTACTGATGCTGACTACGATCATGCTAGAAATGTATGGGAGCTGTTTAATGTGAGAAACCTGGGAGAGTACAGCGATCTCTACTTAACTTCGGATGTACTTCTTCTAGCTGACGTCTTTGAGACGTTCAGAGAGCAAACCCTTAAAACACACAAAGTCGATCCCGCCCATTATTTTACCTCTCCAGGTCTAACATGGGACGCTATGTTACTGTATACTGGAATTAAGTTAGAGCTGTTACAAGATTATGATCAACTACTCATGGTGGAATCAGGTATAAGAGGAGGTTTATGCCAAGTTTCTCATCGGTATGCTGAGGCTAATAACACTTATATGGAGAAGTTTGATCCGACGAGACCAACCCAATTTATCACATACGAGGACGCAAATAACCAATATGGGTGGGCAATGTGTCACGCCCTTCCTTTTGGTGGATTTCAGTGGGTGTCACCTGAAGAAATCAACTTAGAAACACTACAAGAAGATGATCCTCATGGGTACATATTAGAAGTCGACATCGAGTATCCTGCAGAACTTCACGATCTACACAACGATCTACCGTTCCTGCCAGAGTGTATGAAACCATTGGAATCATCTACAAAGAAACTGATACCTCATCTTGGACCTCGAAAGAAGTATGTAGTGCATTACATGGCTTTGAAGCAAGCTCTTAGTCATGGACTACGACTAACAAAAATCCATCGTGTGCTACAATTCCGACAGTCTCAGTGGTTGAAACCTTATGTGGAATTTAACAACAGGCTACGACAACAAGCTGCAAATGATTTCGAGAAGGATCTCTACAAACTCTTTAACAACGCTATGTTTGGAAAAACTATGGAGAACCTGCGTAATCGTATGGATATACGACTGGTGACCAATGAAAAAACTCTAGAGAAGCTGATCGCCAAGCCTACGTTTATCGACAGGACGATATATGCTGATAATCTAGCTGCTGTACATATGGCCTCTCGTCAGATTGTATTCAACAAGCCTATATACATTGGTATGAGTGTGTTGGACATCTCCAAGACATTAATGTATAACTATCATTACGACGTTTTGTTGCCTTATTATGGAGCTGAAAACCTGAAGCTTATGTATATGGACACTGATTCGTTCATTCATCGTGTAACAACTGAAGATGTGTACCAGGACAAGCTACGTTTTCTTGAGCATCTCGATACAGCTGATTACCCTGCCAACCATATATGTTACTCTACTCAGAACAAGAAGGTATTGGGAAAATTTAAAGATGAGGCTAATAGCAAAATCATCCTACGCTTTGTTGGACTACGTCCTAAGATGTATGCCTTAGATATTCAAGGGTCAATGATAAAAAAGATTAAAGGTATAAAACGTAGCGCTATTAAGCAGTACATTTCGTTTGACAGCTATACAGACTGTCTTAAAACCAGTGAAATCATCAGAACACCTATGAATCTGATCCTATCACGAAAGCATGCCCTTGCTACAGTACAAGTGAATAAAATTGCATTGACTCCGTTTGATGATAAAAGAATTATTGCTGATGACGGGATAACAACATATGCGTATGGACATTACGCCATTACAAACAGTGCTTAAAAGAATGTAAGTTAAAGATAAAGATTTTCTAGTGAGTCTACAATCTTAAAAAAGAAGGTATCTGTGTGCTGTATATGCAGATAGCTGACGCCTGATGAAGAAAGAAGAAGATGGAAGGGAAGGTGGTAACCCTGCCATTAGGAGCAATCCTAGTGCTAGTCTCAAGCCTAGATAAAAGGGGAGAGACATCTATAACGAACTAAAATAAAGGTATGTTGACGTAAAGCTTTTCAATTTGTGAACCAATATGCAGTTTATCCCTCTCCGCATCGTACAATAACTGTTTAACATATAATAAGTTTGTAAGATTTAGAAAAAAGTATATAAATTGTTGTAACGTTGGATGAGAAAAGTTTTATAATCGAATTACTCTCTATATTACCATGAGTACCTGTGATACTAGATGAATTACCTGTGAAATATGAAACTATGCTATACCCAACCCTGGAATCTAGCCTCCTGTGATACTACCTGAATTAGCCTAAATACCTACGATACTAGCTGAATTAGCTGTGAAATCATGCATAGCTATGATGCAGTTAGCCTCTGGAATCTAGCCTCCTGTGATACTAGCTGAATTAGCTTAAATGCTCACGATACTAGCTGAATTGGCTATGAAAATGATTTAAATACCTGTGATACTACCCGAATCATGTGAAATTACCTTAACTAGCTCTAATACGAATTCCTGCTCTAAATTAGCACGAGCACCTGTGATACTATCTGAATTACCTGTTAAAATGACTCAAATACCATTGATACAACCTGAATCATCTGCATTTACCTTAAATAGCTGTGATACAAATCTCTGATCGAAATTATCAATAATATCTGTGAAACTATGCTGATTACCTCAAATACTTATGATATTACCTGAACTATCTGTAAAATACGAAACTAGGCTATAACCAACCCCTGGAACCTACCCTCCTGTAATGCTTGCTTAATTACTCTAAACACCTATGTTACTTGAATTATCCTAAATACCTACGATACCCTCTGAATTACCTGTGAAATATGAAACTATGCTATACCCAACCCTGGAATCTAACCTCCTGTGATACTAGCTGAATTAGCCTAAATACCTACGATACTAGCTGAATTAGCTGTGAAATCATGCATAGCTATGATGCAGTTAGCCTCTGGAATCTATCCTGTGTTACTAGACGAATTAGCCTAAAAACATACGATACTAGCTGAATTACCTGTGAAATCATACACTGCTATGATCCAGTCAGCCTCTTGCAATACTATCTGAATTACTTACCTGTTAGTGTTAGTGGGTTAGCTTTTCCCGTTGCAGGTCACCTTTTTCCCTTTGGTGGTCGCCTTTTTTCCCTTTGCTGGTGACATTTTTCCCTTTGCTGGTCACGTTTTTCCCTTTGCTAGTCAACTTTTTCCCTTTGTGGGTCTCCTTTTTCCCTGAGCAGTCACCTTTTTCCCCTGAACGAGTCACCTTTTCCCTGAATAGGTTACGTGATGGGCATGTCTAGAATTAGCGTTCTAACATTGACATGAAACAGTTTTCCACTAAGTTCACGTCTAAAGTCGCTTTCAAGTCTAGCCCTCCTATTCCCTATCTCTCCTGTATATAAGTCCATATTCCTACTGCTACACTACCTGTCTAGCCTAACACCTCTTCTCCTGTTCCTATACCTCTCATATAAACCATACTCTATTCCTCTAGATCTGTCTAGCCTAACACCTCCCCTCGTTTTCCTATACCTCTCATATAAACTATACTCTACTCAGCCTCTGTCTAGCCTAGCACCTCCCCTCGTATTCCCTATCTGTCTCATATAAAGCGCACTCCTCCTCCTACCACTGTCTAGCCTAGCGTCAGTCCTCGTATTCCCTATCTCGCCCATATAAATGCATTTTCCTCCTTGAAGACTCTCTCAACCTAGCACCTACCTTCGTTTTCCCTATCTTTTCCCATATAGACGTATAATCTCTCATTCAGACCTTCCCGACTAGCCTAGCACTTCTCCTCATATTCCCCTACCTCTCTCATATAAGATGCATTCCCTCATTCAACACCGTCTAGCCTAGCATCGACCCTCGTATTCCCTATCTCTCGCATATAAACGCCTACTCCATCATTCAAAACTCCTATCCTAATACCTCTCCTCGGTTCGCTATATCACTCATATTCTACCCTTCAAGTCCTGTTTAGTATAGCATCTTTCCTTGTATTCCCTATCTCTCTCGTATAAAGCATATCCCTCCCTCCTTTAGCATCTGACTAGCCTAGCATCAGGCCTGTTATTCCCTATCTCTCCTGTATATAAGTCCATATTCCTACTGCTACACTACCTGTCTAGCCTAACACCTCTTCTCCTGTTCCTATACCTCTCATATAAACCATACTCTATTCCTCTAGCTCTGTCTAGCCTAACACCTCTTCTCCTGTTCCTATACCTCTCATATAAACCATACTCTATTCCTCTAGCTCTGTCTAGCCTAACGCCTCTCTCGTTTACCTATGACTCTCACATAAACCATACTCTGCTCCTCGACCTCTGTCTAGTCTAACTCCTCTCCTCGTTTTCCTATACCACTCATATAAACCATACATTACTCAGCCTCTGTCTAGCCTAACACCTCCCCTCGTTTTCCTATACCTCTCATATAAACTATACTCTACTCAGCCTCTGTCTAGCCTAGCACCTAACTTCGTTTTCCCTATCTTTCTCATATAAAGCGCACTCCCCCTCCTACCACTGTCTAGCCTAGCGTCAGTCCTCGTATTCCCTATCTCGCCCATATAAACGCATTTTCCTCCTTGAACCGTCGCATCTAGCCTCGTTTTCCCTATCCTTTCCCATATAAACGCAAAAAACTGCGCTCGATCTCTCTATATATACCTACTAATAATGTTTATTTTAGTTTCCTTTACGGTGATATAAATAACATTGCTTGCTATTTTATTATACAATTCCAAAGTCTTGTATACACCAAAAGCAACATTTAAAAGTAGTTTTTCCCTATTTTACATGCTTAAGTAAAATTCAAATGCATATTTAACGTAAATCTGCTACAGATTTATATATTTTAGGATGTGAAACATTATTTATTATAATGTTACGTAGACAAAGCATTTATGTTTGCTAGCCCAAGGCTCATAAAATGTTACCCTTTGGTACAATACTCCTACTGTAAAGTCTAGGTAGTTCTTCAGAGTTTTTAAGAGCGTAGATTAATAATTGATTCTGCATTGCTTTAAACAAATTATACATTTAATGACAAACTCGTTTACAAAAACATGCGCTGGAAGAATCAACATAGGGCGTCTCAACTGACCTGTTAAGCCAACCTCTTGTTATGTTTACATCGAGCCACTATCCCTGTCTCTCGCGTCTGTCTATCTTGTTGTTGGAAATTACGTGACTCAGGGCAGTTACGCTGTGAATAGCGTAAAATATAGCGGCGACTGTGGACAATTTCCATGTCATTCTTAGCACCTTCACGAAATGCGCCAATAAGGACGAACTTACAAAATAGAATCACTTTTAGCGGTAATAAGGACAGATGATAAGTACTGCATAAATTTCAATAAATTATTTTGAAAGGTTAAAAGCTATAAGTAATACTGCTAACAGTAATTATATAATTTAGATTAAAATGTACAGACATAAGTAAATATGAAACACTACCTGCGTGAGAAACCTCTTCCAAACTTGGTTTATCCATCACTTAGTACTTCTGGCACTGTGTAATTATTAAATGTTATTAATTAGAGCTGTTACTTCATATTTCAAGGCTATAATTAACTTAAACTGCGCGAGGTGGCGCAGCGGTAACGTGTGCGACTCATTCGGGAGGTCTCGGGCTTTATCACCGGCGACCGCAATCTCTGTCGGGTTTCCCCGGATCGGTGGCGAATGCTGGGGTAGTACCGCTTCTACCGCGATCTTTCTGCTCGTCATTTATTGTACCCATCCTTTTTTATTGTCGTCTGTTTCAGGGTTATAGGACCAGACGACAGTATTCGGTGGGTTGCGGCTGGGCGAGGGATGTGTGCTTGTGGAGGCTACTTCCTTGTGGAGGCTTGTAGATGGTCCCGGGCGGCGGCGGATGCGTTCGATCTGGGAACGTTAGGGACCCAGTTCAGGCTTGCGCCCGTCGTCATCCGGATCTGGTCGCTCTTCGGGTCTCTCTTCTTATCCCTCCCTCCCACGGGTCACGGTAGAAGCAAAGAGGGCCATTGCGGCATACTTGCGGTGCTCTGCCCAGTTGCTGGGACGCCTACCTTCGTCGGTACTTTTATTCAGCCAATATTCAAGGGCTAGGGTACCACTCAGCAACCAGAAAATTATAGAGCAATTGCACTGTTATCTATACTGGGTAAGGTATATTGCAAAATTGTCTACGACCGGTTAAGGGGCTGGGTGAAATAGTTCGATATAATTTCTAAATTTCAGGCGGGTTTCAGACAATATTTTCGTGTTAAAAACATTAATTGATTCAAATTTGAATAGAAAGAGGGTTAAACTTTATTGTGCTTTTGTTGATTTCAAAATGGCCTTTGATAGCGTGCTGAGGAATGCCCTTTGGGCGAAACTTCACTACAAAGGACTCTCTGGTAAAATGATGAAAGCTCTGATGCAAATTTACAACACTGTGAATTTCAGCATCAAAATAGACCAAAATACAATAACTGAATCTAAGTCGGCCAGTAGAGGAGTTCCTCAAGGATGTATTTTATCGCCCCTGTTGTTCAATTTATTCATAGACGACATAGCAGATGTGTTAATAGCAGAGGAAATGTATGGCCCAAAAGTAGACGATGTCTGCATTCCTGTGCTTTTATACGCGGATAACATGACAATTTTGTCAGTGACGATAGAAGGTTTACAGAAAGGCATTAATAGGTTGGAAGAATATTGTAAACAACGGGGTTTGGTGGTAAACATTAATAAAACTTTCAATGGCTTTCAAAAATGGCTATGCCAATGGCAGAGATGAAAAAAATTGTATTACATGGGGCTTGAACTACAAAACGTTAAACATTTCTCCTATTTAGGAGTATATCTCCTATTTAGGAGTAATGTTTAATGGGAGAGGAAAATGGAACAAACATCTATCAGAAACTAACCTTCATCTAACTTATCAATTTAAGAGTAACGTATCCACTGCTTCTATGATTTTTGACTGTAAAAGAAATAATCCTTGGAAAACTGAATTACTGTTAAAAAAACAAATAAAACACTTGCAACATTACAAGTAGCGTTTGAGGTGTAATATCTTGAGAATTTGTAACCACTTTCGTGGTTTACTGGGATGCTAGGTTAAGCTGAAAATTTTGAATGCATGCACGTGCATATCGCCATGGTATCTCAGGCATAGAGAGCCAAAGATACATAGTTGGAGTTGCGATTGTTGCATTGGATTTTGCAAGTTGGTTCCAACTTCCTTTCCACACACGGCTATGTGAAGGAATAATATTATCAAACAGAAAAGGGCTTCTATATATATATATATATATATATATATATATATATATATAGTGTGTGTGTGTGTGTATGAATAGCAACATTCTGGCAGAAGAGGAGTGATACCAACCATGATAAATTCCGGTATCAGTTGAATGAACACAATTCGTCACCTCTGAATCCCATCTTTCCATACCAATTCCATATTTCCGGCTCAGATCGCTTCCTTTTCCCCGGCAAAACCACAATCTTTCATTTCTATCTCTTTGAAAAGACACAATATATCGATGGATAACCGACAGAACATCTTAATTGCCATTCAGAAAATATATTTTTTCAGGAGTTAGGAGTTTTTTAAGACATTTAAATACCATTTAAATGCTACTCTGTATTCCTTTAAAGCTGTCATGTAACGCCCCTTTTTAGAACATTTTTGTATCTTTCAACATCAAGCGACTATATATATCATGCCCAGGGAGTAGTTCAGCAATTAACAAACGAGGCCAGGACCAAGAGAAGGCAATCATAAAAGCTGAAGCAATCCAGGAATGAAGGTGCAGATGATTATGACCCTGGAATGTACTGAAGTGTGTCAGAATTTTAATGTTCAAACTTTAAATTCAGTTTTCTCAAAACAACATTTTTGGATACTTATGTACCTTTTTCTCAGAAAGTATGAGAAGTAGAGAGCTGAAATTTTCAATACATGTATACAACACATTGTTAAACTTTCTGAACCGCAATCATAATTTTATAATGTACTTTTTTGACTTTGCAAATATTGCTTTTTCAATTTCTAGTGAACTGATATACACTACTACATAATTGCGGTTCATAAGATACCTGATTATACTAAGAACAAGCATACATAATTGTGATTCTGTATTGCAAGCATTATCAGAGAAAAAGGTACATGAATTCACATGTTTTAAGAGTAAATTTTATTACTTTTCTGCCCAATGGAATCATTTTTTCGGGCTCAATTACATGAGCTATCAATGCAAATAACCAATTGAAATAATTTCTATGATTCATAGAATAATTCATCAAAATTTCAGGAAAAAACATAGAGAACTTTAAGAGCAGTGGTGATTTAACACACTTAAGGTGTAATTTCCATCTGTTCAGACTACCTTGTTCCCTTAACTGTTAAAATATAATCTGAAGAAGTTATTTTATTGTAGGAATTGTATTGTAGTTCAACTGTTGGGGAGCCGAACACTTGAAGTTGGTTGCAGCCGCACGTATAGTAAACAGTTTGCGGTAGCCTTCGCTGTAAATGTACTTTAGGTGGCCTTTTCCGCAAGTTTAAAAAATATTAACTTTGTAATTTGACTGTTTCTTTAAATATTATATATTTATGTTTGCCTCGGCTGCTTCAGTATTATTGTTAGAGACATGGATGTCTTGGCAGAGTTGTGGTGCGACAAGAGTGTAGGCTTACACAGATTATAATTTTACTTCACTCCTTTTATTAATGATTGGCACGACTTAATTAACACTTCATTGATATAGAGAGAGAGAGAGCTGTGAGATGTTTTTATTAAATACTTGCACTTTTTATCACGTAAACTATTTTTGTCTCACACAAAATACGTATAAAATTTCTCGAGGACACATCACGCGTCTGATTAGGAACACGGTCTACTAGTAACTGACTTTGAATTTGTAAATGTTTCTCCTTTTCAGTTTCTGATTGGCTAATCCTACTCCAATAGAATACCTTCATTTAACTAAAGTTTTTTTTCTGGTTGTTGATTGGCTATTTTTATAAACTGTCACTAAAATTACATTATTGCTTCCAAGAATCACAAGTAACATTATTAAACTCTCAAACTCATTATTGCCTCAAGGTTACCTCATTGTTAGCAACTTTTGACCTATTTCTCACAGCTCCTACATTATTAAATTACGTAATACATTCACAGAACATTATTGAACATGTTACAATAATATTAACATATACAATGACTGTAATATACACTTTATTTAATATATTGTTACATACACATATTGCTTTAAGGCGGGCTATTATTGAATTTATATTTATATAATTAGACTGAAAATCATTTAAGTGTTAAAAATACTGCCTCAAATTTTAATGTCCAACAATCTTAACACTTGCCAGTTCCCAACTTATCGTATTCTTTGTTCCCAAGTGACGCATAAGATAATAATTCTGGCTCTTAAGACGAAAGTCACGTTTGCTAAGATATTTATTTTGGTTCTTGTTCTTAAAAATGGGAGATAAGATATCAACCCTATAACTTTATTTCAATAACAACATTGTAGTGAATAATAATAATCATGGTACAATATTGTTTAAATACAACGAAATGATTAACAGTGAAAAAAACTTTACAACAGTTAATTCGTTTTTATGATCAATGAGTGTCTCTTACATGATAAGATAAAAGTAGCAAGACGAATCCTGCCCAACAAAACACCTTAAGAACTATATTAACGAAACTGTACATATTTTTTGTGAATACATTGTGAATCTATTTTATATTCCTATAAATACCATTAATTTCCAATTTCAAATTGATATTATAAATGGACAAGGATAAAATCAGTTTTTTGTCTCTCCTGAAAAAATTGTGGTCTTTTAACAAATAGCTATCGATATAAATATATTATTATTATTATTATTATTATTATTATTACTGAAGTATATTTGAGTCAGTTTCAACAGGAGAAAATTTGCCCTGTAAGGAATATTTGGAACGCTGAAAAACACCGTTTCATAAAAGCTTAACTCTTATTAAAGAAACATGAATTTAGAGATATACTTGAGAGTAAGTATTTAAAGACATAGTAAAATACTTGGATGTTTGGAAAAGGATACTTAATTAAATCTTATTCATATAAAAATTTCTGCAAAAATAGAACAAATGTGTAATATTCACAATTTCGGCCAAATACGGGGAATTTAAGTTCATTAGTTCATTAGTTCATTTATGGCTGCGCAAGTATATGATGTATTTGGAACTACTGCTGGTCCTTTTAAGATACTACATACTTTTATATCTTTATCTGCTCTTCATCCTTCTCTCCCTTTGGGGCAACAAGGACCAAGAAGATCAATAACCTTTTTCTTCCTGTTCAACTGATGGCCCTCCACTTTGTAGGATTTACACCCCTAGGGACTTAAAGCCAATGCCTTGGATCAGTAGCCTGTCGAAGAGCAAGCCAACCCTGAATCATAGCATATCCAGGATGGGTGATCAGGCCTATGACGGTGAAGAAGAAGGAAATAAGACGTAACGATGCAAGAGAAATTCGCGGATTAAATTATCCAATCCAGCATTCGTCTAGCTATAAGGTAAGCCGGGGAAAATCTTCGTCAGGTTGGTCGGCCCCGGGGTTTGAATGCGGGCCACAGACACTACCGCCTCAGCCATCCCGAAGACCAACAATCTCCTCACATAAATTGATTAAGTATGAACGAAGTATCAGTTTGCAGAGTTTTCTGTGCCGTAGACATTCATTATGCATTATATCCTAAAACGAATTATAGAATAACCAAGAGGCCAAAGCTATAGAAGCTGAGGTCCTGATTTATAAGAAGCAGATTGTCCCTGAAAACGCTTAGGGACAGGCGTTTGCCTAAATGTCCTTAAAATAAGGCTTGTTTACTGAATAACAAATAACGTAGGCAAGAGTGGTTAGTGACAGGCAAACAGACTTATTTAAAACTAATGAATTTCCCGGCTCACTTTATTGAAATGTAGGCGGGCTGGAATAAACAAAACACAGAGAAACCACTCCACCGTAGAAGACGCCCTTAGGCCTTATTTTGAGTCTGCTCCGCTTGTTGAATTATTTTATATTCAACACCTCATAATTAGGGTTATGGAGATGGATACTGCGTATGCACTGTCGTTTTTGAAAATTGCAACACCAAGAAGGAACTTTTCAAATCTATACATGACCTTTGAGCCCTAATATTCAGTATTTGGCGTGACCTCCATGCGCTGCAATTAGAGTTGCTATACGCTGTGGTATTGAATCAAAAAGGTTCTGAATAATTTCCTGAGGGATTTTCCTCCACGCAGTTTGTATTCGATCCCACAAATCCGTGACACTGGTTACTGGAGGACCGTGACGCACCAGGTGCTGACCAACCATATCCCAGACATGTTCGATGGGCGACATATCAAGCGAACGTGTAGGGCAGGGAAGCAATGGTAACCGTCGCTCTTCGAAGAAGGCTTGAAGAACATTCCTCGCCATATGTGGCCGGGCATTGTCATGTTGAAATGTGGCCTGTGGAGATGCCTGAATCACGGGGAGTACCTCAGGCTTTACAACCACCGTTAGGTACCGGTTGCTGTTCAAAGTGCCCTCAATTCGTAGGAGGCGAGATCGGTTGTTGTAACCAATGGCGCCCCAAACCGTTACACCTGGTGTTTGTCCGCTATGTCGCTCAACAATGCAGCCCTCTAAGTTGCGCTCACCACGGTACCGCCGGACACGTATGCGGCCATCACTGTAGGACACGTTGAAGCGGGACTCGTCTGAAAAGACTACTTTTGCCACTGAGCACCCCAGTGACGGTGTTCACGTGCCCATTGCAGTCGGAGGAGCTTGTGGTTTCTGGACAATGGAATCCGACGTAATAGCATGCATGCAACCAGTCCAACCTGCAGCAGACGGCGACGAACCGTTGATGCAGACAAGTTTACACCTGTTGCAGTGCTCCAGCGTCGTGCCAACACTGTGGATGAAGCTGTATGATCCGTTATGGTCATGCGGACAAGGTGACGGTCATCCCATGCTGTGGTCATGGCCGCAATACTGGCCTTGTCGGACCGACACGAGAGGGCTCTGCTCGGCCTATGTGTACCCCATTTCTCTGCAAACCTAATCATTTATTGCTTGCACACTCTTCTACACTTCCACCAAGTTTGGAGTTATTCGGGAAATTCTTTCTTGGTGTTGCAAATTTACCAAACGGCTGTGTATATAGGAATCCTGGCAGGTGGGATGTGAAGCTTCGGGATTCATGTCGGGGCTTTTCACAGCTGCTGTCAGTCGAAGGCTCTCTTGCTAGCAGGTCATCAGGGAGTGGGTGCTTCCTGGATTAGTTCCAAACTACTGCGGTAAATACACTCGCCGATAGTTTAACATGTACTTTATTCGTAAGCTCGCCATTGTTTGTGTTATTTGCTCCATTGCGTTCGTCTTATATGGGTCCAAATGATGAATATCCTTGTTCCATGTTAAACAAAGTTGCTGAACTATCGGTAATTGTTGAGTATGATCTCGCGTTTGAGGCCAGTCGTTCCACTCTTTGATTATGTTCGGCACAAGTACCTTCGGACTCCACCTGGTGTATGTTAAGAGTATCCTCCCTTGGAAATTCGGTTTTCTGCCATGTTTATACGCAGTCGTGTGACATTTTCTCGGCTCTTAATTGGTCATTTATCGTTTTATGTGCGTTCTCATGAAGAAGAAAACCTTCTCACGCCCTGTAACTAATTTATGCGAATACACGTGTAAATTTCTTCGAAAATAAGCTGCTCGCCTATTTTCTATAGCACGTACAAACAGCACCAAAGAAAATCTTCGGCGGATTTTGTATCGTTTTCCGGGGTCTATGGAGCCGGTCCTTCATCTTACCTATCGCAGAGCGTGGTGGCTTGATAACATGGCAGTAGGGACGAAAAGAGGGGAGGTTGATACCTTTCCTTATGCTGGTGTTATTGAAACCAAAACATGTTTATTGTCTCAGAACCAGTCATGCCGAATACTAGGGAAATTACTCGTGGACATATCGTGGGTATGTGGGAGGCTGGTCGCACTGTTAGAGCAATTGCAACGGCAGTGCATAAAAGTGTTTTTATAGTAAATACAGGCCCGAGTTCGAATCTCTGTTGGCGTGAGTCGTCTGAATAAACTTTGGCCTGGAGTTTTTTCCTTATCCCCTTAGGACCAATGCTGAGTAGTTCTCAGCTCATCGATCCCAGACTCATTTGAGGATTGTTTCGCCCATTTCATTCGCCAACTGCAGAACCGAGGTACGAAAAGGGACGATAAACACAAATAATAATAGTTATAACAATAAACGAGGAAAATAAATCTAAGATCTAATCCACAGTAGTTTTAACTAGAGCGTTTAATTTGCTGCCAGAGAAACAGAAAAGGCCAAACTATATTACCAATCCATAGCAATTACAACTGAAACATTGTTTATTAATATGGCTGTTCCAACCAGCAACTGTTCCAACTAAGGTCGTGAATTATTTCTCACTTCACACAGAGTTCTCCTGGGATAAGTTATAAATAAACAAAAGCACCATCGACCCAGCCGAGAGCCCAACCCAGGGCCTCTGTATTTAAATGTCAGCGCGCAGTCCACTAGACTACTGACGCTCATATTGGACTCTAGGGTATCTAAACCCATAAATAACGAAACACAAACCAGTTCCATGAGCAGAGATCTGATCCCGATACATTCAAGTGTGTTGCTTTCGGTAACAAAAACTCGTACTATTTTGTGATGATTTGAGCCTCTTTAATGGTATACCTGAGGAAATTAGTATGATTTATTTAGGATAAAAATTTAATTGAGTTTTATTTATGGATCCTCTTTGGCTGCTATGGTTCTTAGCGTCCCATTCTATATTGGGCGTGAAAGATAGGAAATTTTGCTCAGAGGTCTCTTTATTAGGCTTGAGGTTCTTTTACGTGCCGTAAGTTTACGGCACGGGATCACCGGCTTTACAACTCTTCGTAAGGAAGCCATGCTAAGAACCCTGAGACCGTACATTCTGCCCGTACTGTAAAAGAACATCTGGTCAATCCTTGCGAACAATAACAAGCAGGTACTTTGCCCCATTCCGACTAGCGGGTCACTTTCTTTTGTAATATATCCCTACGTGCTCAAGATAATACGTAGGTACATGGTTTAGCTTGGGCTCGAAGCCTGCGTGCCTTATCTTACATTTCAGACACCAGCGTGGGAAACCTAAACATCTGTGTGTATAATAAAATATAAATTGACCAACCAGGAAAAATATAATAATTTCGAAGAGTGAATAAATTCACAGAAATAATATCACGTGACTAGAGAAAGCAAATCAGGAACGAGAGAAGGGGAAAATAGTGTCATGGCGATTTTAGGTTTTTCTTGATAAGGAGACTCCACAAACATAACATCGCGAACCAAGACGTCGCACAGCAGAGAGAGACCCTCCGACGTAACAGTGTATTTAACCTCGAACAAAATACACACTAATGGAGATCCGACTGACGGCGCGACACTGTGTAACCCTTATCAACCTCATATCTGACGGTCACGGATCCACGAGCGAACATCTCATTATCATAGCCAAACCATCTTCATTACATCACTCGGTTGCGAGTGTTACGGCAGATAAAGAATAAATCATATGATACAAAGGAACTACAAGTGCATTCATGTAACTGAGCAGCCAACCATAGCCAGGGTACCCACTCCTGAGACCATTCGAAGAAACCTCATGCAAAACCCAGAGAACCTCCCACGCCAAAGAACCTTTCGTAACCTCCTAGCCCTCCCGTGTACCCTTAATAACCAAATTGTGAGACGACGAATGCACCGCCTCAACCCGCATCCTCGGGAACTAGAAGCTAGCATGGTACCCTTGTATCACGGAGGTTGACATCTTAATTAGGTCATTTGATATGAAGTACAGAAGGAAATAACAATGTGTTGCTTTAAGGGGACAATTCCTTACGATATTGTGACTTTGTCCAGCTCTTCCCCAGTTACTCATCACTTTCTCCTTGCGCGTAGCTTTGCAATAAACCATGAGCGAAGATCTTTTTCTTACTTCCGATCGCTCACTAGAGTGTCGAACACAATACTCTCTTATCTCTTCCGGGATCATACACTTCTACGTTGAGGGCAGAACTCCTCTCTCTTCCGGTCGCTCACTGGAGTGTCGAACACAGGGTTCCTCTTCTCTCGTTCTATCGCTTAGATAACACACTGAGTAAGTATATAATCTCAACAAAAACCTGCTGCCGCGACAAATACGCTACTCTTTATACCCGCAAGAGCTTCAAGAAGCTTCGTACGCGTTGAGAGGCCAGTCTCGAAGTTTCACCGCCTTTCTCGATTAGCCTTCTAGATGTTTCCTTAGCTGGAAGTACCTCCCTCCTCTCCTAACCAATCATGCGCCGGCTAGCGCTGAAGCACACGCCCGCTATCCACAAAGCGGGAGGATCGGTTTGTCACATATAATGAACATAAGGCTACATCTAGCGAAGGTCCTCCCGATTAGAAATAGGAATGCAATCGTCACGTATTTATATTACATTGCTAAAACAAGTAAGAATCAGGCGATGGCTATTAGTCTGCCGTTCAGTCCTGAATAAGCAACAAACACCAACATTTACTATTAATCTTGTTTCAGAAGAAATTGTTGTTAAAAGTAGAGTAATTTCAGTTACTGCGTGGAAATACCCTTGGCAGCATTGCGCAAGCGATTGGATGGAATTCCTGCTGTCCTTGCAGCATGCAAAGTATTGCAAGCTAGTATATAAAAAATATGAAGCATACCACGAAGGCTGTAACAGAATGTTTGTAAATCTGGTTCCTATAATATGATCTTTAAGGGAGCGTATTATACGTATTCGTACCCTGTATAATAGTGCAGCAGAACATACTTCATTAACCTTCGATGTCTTTTAAATACATGACACCTATTTTAGAATACTGTAAACTTTATTTTGGCTTGCCTGTCACCAGGCTTCAATCCCAGGGAACCGTATATGGGGTTTGTGGTGGACGAAGTGGCATCTATGAGGCTTTTCTCCGGGTTCTCCGGTTTCCCCCGCCATTCATTCCACCAACAGCTCCACCATCACCTTTCCTTTGATCCATTTCATCGTCATTTCATATCATTTCCTTCCTCGCTCTCATACCAAGCTTCGGGCTCATCACCCATCCTGGTTCTTCTATTCGATCCAAATAGTCTGTCTGCTCCCCGACAGGCATCTGGCATTGACTTGTAAGTCCTCCAAGGAGGGAGGGCATACCGAGAAAGAAGTAAACTTTATTTCTTTTCTTTTATTTAAAAAATCTAGGCTGGAGTAATTCTGATATCTATACCTTAATATGACGAGTTTTTTATTTTTATTTTTTCTTCTCCCTTCGTTCTTCTGCGCTGTCCTTTCAATTACCTAACCGAACTCGTATAAGCATTACTGTCGTTAATAACGTAATAAATTGCTTTATGCTCTTGATATAGGAAATTATCACAATGAAATACTAAATTGTCTATATGTTAGGTCTCTATTTATTAGAAAGAATTAGTATATTTTATCGGAAGTACGACATATATTCATGCTTTGATTTTAATACGTACGATTGTATTGAGGCATTTAATACTTTTATTTAATATTAATATATAATAATTATAATAATAATAGCTATTTATTACAATACAGTGAAACGCATTTATACGTTTCTCACCTCTACGTTATTCGCACTGTACGTCGTATATTGTGTACGTTTTCACATTTTTACGATATTATTTTACTCCCCCCTCCCATGGTCATTTTTGTCGCACTTACACATTATGAAGACCAAGAAACAATCAGGAAACACATCATATATGGTGTGGCCAGGTGATTGTTTGCTGTCTGCATGCAAACTCGCAGCCATTATTGTGGAACGTGTTGCAGGTAAGCCAAAGAATCGCATTGCAGGTTAGGATACAGTTTACACATACCCTTGAGGCAGTGTTTTTAACACTTAAATAATTTCAGTCTAATTATATAATGTATAAATTCAATAACAGCCCGCCTTAAAACAATATGTGTGTGAAACAATATCTAAAAAGCGTATATTACAGTCATTGTATATGTTTATATTATTTTATCCATGTGTAATAATGTTATGTGAATATATCACGTAATTTAATAATGCAGGAGATGTGAGAATAATAAGTTAAACGTTGCTAACAATGAGGTAACAATGAGGTAACCTTGAGGCAATAATGAGTTTGAGAGTTTAAATATTATTTGTGATTCTTGGAAGCATTAATGTAATTTTACTGACAGCTTATATAAAAAATAGCCAATCGACAACCAGAAAAAGCTTTAGTTAAATGCAGGTATTCTATTGGAGTAAAAATAGCCAATTAGAGACTTGAAATACAGAAATTTACAAGTTTAGACGGTTTAAATCTAGTCAGTTGCCTGCGGACAGTGTTTGTAACTGGATGCGAGATGTGTCCTCAAGAAATTAATTACGTATTCGTGTGAGACGAAAAATAGTATACTTGTTAAAAAGTGCAAGTATTAAATAAAAGAATCTCACAGTTCTCGATATCAGTGAAGTGCTATTTAATTTCTGTCAAGGATTAATAAAAAGGAGTGAATTAAAACTTAAAATCTGTGTAAGCCTACATTCTTGTCGCATCACGCCCTGCCAAGACTTCCATGTCTCTAACAATAATACTGACGCAGCTGAGGCAAACATAAATATTTAATACTTAAAGAAACTGTTTAATTACAAAGTTAATATTTTTTTAAACTTGGGGCAAAGGCCACCTAAAAATACATTTTGGTGGCGAAGGCTACCGGAAACTGTTTACTATACATGCTGTTGCAACTACTACAAGTTCGGCTCCCCAACAGTTGAAATATAATACAACTCCTTCAATACAAACTACCTTAAATTGACGCCCAAAGCGTGGTGCTAACAACGTAATAACGTAACAAACCATCTTCTTCTCAAATTGGCATCCATACGTGAAAGATACTAACTTCTTCACCCTACGTACAGCATTCCCTGTTATGTCCCTCTAAACATCACTAAAAGTTTTAGAATGGATCTATAAATTAAATTAAATACAATACAGTTTTTGTCTTCTTCAATATATGGGCCAGTGAAAATGCAATACAGTACATAGGTAAGGCATATTTAACTTATTTTACCCAGGCAATACAGCACATAAGGACTGCTTGGGATAATTTGAAGTGCTTTCGAAAAGCTGGCAACACAGATGATGGAACTGAAGCTGAACCTAAAAATGTTGAAGATGTTCATGTCGATATTGAAGTCAATGACTGGGCTCGTATTTCAAATGGAATTTATTTTGATGATTTTGTTGATTGTGATGCTGATACTGCCGTGTGTTGTATGCAAAATGATGAAATAATTAAAGAAGTTGTGCCATTATCAGCTGAAAAAGATAATTCTGAGGAATCTGAACAATCGGATGTTGAATCTGCGGCCCCCCCCCGTCTCACAGAAGCACTTACTGCATTGGAAGTAATATAAGATCAAGAAACATTAGTTATTGCATATGAACACTTTATCTATGAATGCAGTGTTGCTTCCAAAAACAAACCACCATTGATTCATTTTTTAGTCCTAAGTAACTTTAATTGTACATAATTTAGGCATAGGCTTACATTGAACTACTGTACCTATTACTTTACAGTATACAGAATGTAACAAAAATGTACGGCACAATTGCAGGACAAATTCCTCACACGTAGACGAATAAATTATGTTATATGAACATGGGTCTGGAAACACTTTGTTTCCATGTTACAACTCATTTTCTCCAACTCATTAATCATGGGAAACACACACGAACAGAACGTTAGAATCATGGGGAACATGCACTCTTGGTTACGTTGTCATTATCGTAGATGCACCGCCAGTGTTTTGTTTTACTTGTGCCTGTTGCCATACGACTTACGTCATTGCTTGTTTACAGGTAACATCAACTGTTGCAGTGAGCAGTACACGGGTTACTACGTACTAGTAGAGTTGACCTCATGACTGTCTGGCGAGTTTTACACGAGGTCCGGCTGTATCCATACCATTTACAACGTGTGCAGGCACTATCAGCAGCTGATTTTCCTGCACGGGTACACTTTTGCGAATGGTTTATGCAACAAAGTGTCAACCCCAATTTTAGTGCAACGGTGCTGTTCACAGATGAGGCGTCGTTTCAACGAGTTCAGATTGTAAATTATTACAATCGGCAAGTCATTAACATAGATTTTCTGTCAATGTTTGGGTCAACATTGTTGGTAGCTGTTTGGTAGGGCCTCACGTTCTTCCACCCAGGCTCAACGGACAAAGTTACCATAATTTCGCAGAGAATGTTCTACCTGATCTGTTAGCAGATGTGCGTTTAGCTGTGCGACAAAACATGTACTTTGTGCACAATGGAGCACCTCCTCATTTTAGTGTTAATGTCCGTCGACTTCTAAATAGCAGATTCGGTGACAGAGGGATAGGTAGAGGTGGAACAATTGCCTGGCCTCCACGCTCCCCAGACCTAAACCCACTGGACTTTTATTTGTGGGGGCATTTGAAAGTTCTTGTGTATCGAACCAGATGTTCAGACTCTCTGTACCCGTGTTATGGAAGGCTGCGAAAACATACGCAATGCTCCAAGAATACATCAGCGCATCCGGGATTCACTACGACGGCGAGTTGATGTATGTATCATGTATGATGCTCACGGAGAGCATATTGAACATCTCCTGTGAGAAAGAGTTGCATGTGCTATACCCGTACGTTCTATTCTTGTGTGTTTCCCAAGATTAATAAGTTGGAGAAAATGAGTTGTAGCATGGTAACAAAGCGTTTCCAGACCCATGTTTATATAACATAATTTCTTCGTCTACGTGTGAGAAATGTTCCTGCAATTTGTGCCTACATTTTTGTTACACCTGCATATATCTTCTGTTTGCATGCATTTTTAAGTTAATACATATAAATTAAGGAGTTAATTTTTAACGTTAACCTCACTTGCACATTTAATTTATCATCCCCCTTCAAAAACGTATAAACGAGGCTCTGCTGTATAAATATAATTATTAATTATAATACAAATTAGTAATTGATTAATATTATTTTATAAATAATAACCTATTGACATAAAATACTACATTACACATCAGATTATTATTACTAAGGCTTATTCGTGTTTATTTTTATTTCGCAACTCACCAATTAAGAGTACAGACGATTTAAACTTGTTGAAAATTTTCAAATACCTAAATAATTAATTTTTAAGTCTAAATATACTTGAACGTTTAGCTTCAGTTACCTATTGCCCTTGTAGTCTTTTAAAACCCCATCAGGTGATAATTGAATTGACTATTACTACATTGTCTAATGCCCTACAATTAGTAATTATTTTAAATTCCTTTTTCTAGAATTTATTTTTCTTATACTCTTACAAATTTAAAATACTCTAGATGATGCAGTTTGTAACCGTGTAATTTAAATTTTTACTATAGATTTAAATTGCTGAATAATCAATTTGATTACCCAAGGGAAGCATTGTGAAATAAATGACATTAAAAAGTTTAAAATCTTTTACTGGAACAGCCTGAAGAGTGACAAACATTCTATATTCCAGTTTTGTGTATCAGTGTTGAAATAATACTATGGTGTTTCTATTTTTTCAAAATTATAATTTCTGCATCGCGTGGAATATCTGATTAATTATTACAATAATAAGAATAAAAAAGGTTCTTTCCCAAAGTTATTAGAGAAATCTGCATGGGATTAAAGACACAGTTCTAATTATGATAGAGCAACATGTTTAAAATAATTTGAAACATTTGTATAAAAATTATAAGATTTATAGCTTTTACTTGTTGGTAGTCTACAAAGACTAAATGTGTCTAAATTTCCTATAGAATATATTTAAACCACTCAGATATTTATCTAAACGAGCGGGATGGCTCGGGCGGTAACGTGTGTGGCCGCATTCAGAAGGTCCCGGGATCAAACATGGCGGTTTTCCTCGGTCGCTAGGCGAATTCTGGATGGATAATTGGTTTCGCGAATTTTCCTATCATTCTTTTCATCACCACATTTCATTTCGTTCTTCTTCACCGCCATACCAGGCACTGGGCTGTACACCCATCCTGGATATGCTATTATCCAGAGTTAGCTTTCTCCTCGACAGGCTACTGACAGAAGACATTGGGTTGTAAGTCATTGGGGATGTAGATTCTACAACGAGGAGGGTAATTCGTTAAAGAAGAAGAAGAAGAAGATATTTATCTAAATCATCACAGATACAAAACTAGCCAGAAATCATAACCGAGATTAGCACAGAAAGCATACGTTCTGCGCGTAGTAAATTTAATGTTGTTTATTTTATTTATATATGTTGAAATTATGAAACTGAACTAGTGGGAGTGGTATGTTAAAAGAAAATCTACTACTGGAGAAGCAAGTGTGATATTAGCACGCCACTGGCCCTAAATATGTGTAGGAGCTTGCTCGCCTAACATTCTTTGCATGTTCAATGGTTATTATTCAAGGACCGTCTCTGCTACAACCGCTGTTTTACTTGTTCTAATAGGGCATCATCACAGACCCTTCTTTGTAACCATCCACACAAACAAAAACTAATTTCCATTAATTCTCTCTCGTAATACGACGAAACTGACTTGGCTTGAAGGTTCGTCCCTCAGTGCAAGTAACAGACCCTCTCTCTGCAACTTGGAAAAGGGAGAAAACGAGATTGGTAGAAAGAGAGCGTGAAGGCTGTGGAAAAAATATTACGTAGTTCTAAAAATGAGTCTTAACCCACTTAAGGTCATTGCAGTAGAGATTAAAATATTAAAAAGCACACTTTTTCACAATGTTTTAGGAGGGACGCGAAATGTGTGCATTGCTTTCTTCAAACATCCAGAGATAAAACAGTTACTGTCCGAAATATATCTATAAAATTTGTTTGCATTTATTTCTAAAACAGAAAAGGAATATTAAAAATAAAGTATATCTCATACTTGGCGGCGCCGTGGCGAGTGGATAGACCGCTCGCCTCTCACCAAGGCGGCCTGGGTTCAATCCTAGGGACCCGCATGGGGGATTTGTGGTAGGCAAAGCGGCGTCTGTGAGGGTTTTCTCCGGGTTCTCCGGTTTCCATCGCCATGCTTCATTCCACCGCTGTTCCATCACTTTTTCCTATCATTTATCTCTCATCTGCATCTTTCATCCCTTTCCTCGCTCTCACCCCGGACGTGTGGCTGATCACCCACCCTGGTCTCTCCCTCTCTAATCCCTAGGCCGTCTGCCCTGGGTGTTGTCGTACGTCCTCGGTTCGGGTGGGCGTTAAGGGAGAAGGTTCTGACCCAGTTGGACTGTTTCTGCCTTGTACGAGTTAGTAGTATTTTTATTGTCGCAACCCTAGATTAGTGTAACAACTTTACTGAACTTTCCTTACCTCAGGTCATGGCCAATGGGGGTGGGACGTATACTAGCTTGGCATGCAAAACTACTGTATTGAACTCAATAGCATAACCGCGATTATTCTGGAGAAATACAAAAGAAGTTATTTCAATTTTGACAATTTAAATAACCCAAAATCTTTTACCTTACAAATCACATATAAAATGCTATCAAGAACATCCTTAACTTCATTAGAGACGCTATCTCACCTTCATCGGCCGCCATCACTGTCTATCCTGCTCCTCAGTGCAAGGTATGTGTGTGTGTGTGTGTACATGTGGAGACATTGATAGTCGGACAAGGTAAACATAATGACTGTAGCAGAGTATCGAGATCATTAGATACACTACACTTCCAATTAATGTCATCCCAAGCTGCTCGATTATTCTGGACGTTTCCAGACCAAATTAGAACATATACAATGCTGCCAACATTAAGCTGATACTTCCGGGACAGGTCCACCAACCCATTCCCGGAGGATCAATCTCAAACTAAATCTACATGTGCTCGCCACAATATCTTATAGTTACACTCCTCACGTGTTTAGTAAATATAAAATTATCAGATAGAAAATCTACGGCTTTCAGCTTTGGTACTCAGACTATCCATAGTCCTATTACACCTTAACATACCTTCGTTTCTCCATTTACAATAAAGTGTCATTAATTTGCAAAACTATAAAACGTAGAAAGAAATGTCGTTTGTAATCATATTCTAGTGGTTAATATGGATAGTAAAACATTCTTTTGGATTACTTAAACATTACCGAACGGGATGGTTCAAGCGGTAACTTCTGCGGCCCGCATTCGGGAGGTCATGGGTTCGATTCCCGTGGCTGGCTTTCCTGAACCCATGGGTTTTTGGGGGGTATCCCCGGGTCGCCAGGCAAATGCTTGGAAGGATCATTACATCCCCGAATTTCCTGTCCCTCCATTTCATCTCCATTCTCATTTCAGTTCACCCTTCCTTTACTGGTTTCCTTCAGGATTGCAAGTATCGGCGGGTCTCGGCGTGTGTATGGCAGGGGAAAAGGATGCTCTAAGGAAACTTTCGTCCTCCGGACTGCAAGCGGTCTTCGAGTCCCGGGCCCCCCAGAGATTGTGCAAGCTACGGAGAGAAGGGAGCCGGCTGCACCAGCCAGCACCCGGGGAGTTGAAATCTGAAAATGGTAGGGACTCTGTCCTCTGCGTCGTGCCTCCTGGTACGGCCGCCCTCTCATCTCATCCCTCCCTCTCTGGTCGTCCTCCGTGGTGTAGTGGTTACCATGCTAGTCTCTAGTTCCCGAGGTCACGGGTTCAAATCCGATGGAGGGCGGTGGATATTTTTCGGACATAAAAATCCTTAGCACGGCTTCCTTCGGAAGGGAAGTAAAACCGGTGGTCCCGTGTCGTAGATTTACGACACATAAAAGAACCTCAAGCCTGATAAAGAGGTCTCTGAGTAAAATTACTTGTCTTTCACGTTCAATATAGAACGTAACGCTAAGGACCACAGCAGTTAAAGCGCGTCCATAAATAAAACTCAATTTATTTCTTTCCGCCCCGTCAGGGGCTTAGGTACAAAAGATCTGCGTAGGTGGAGGTATTAACTTCCCTTCCCTATCTGGTCCTGTCCTATCCTATTAAATGCTGCAAACTATAAATTAAGGAGGTAAAAGACAAACATTATTTGTGATCTGGAAAAAAATCTATTATAATTTAATGTACAATTGCAGAGAAACAATGTGTAGAAAATTTTAGAGTAGAAAGGCAATACCAAATTAAGATTTTTGAGGTTAGGGGCATGAGGTCGCAGATGCAGTTTAACAAGAGCACTGCATGAACATAATCTGCCAGTCAGAATGAAATTTAACTCACACGAAATATGTGTACATACTGTCTCAACTAATGAGTATTGGTACACGATGAGAAACTAACATTACCTGCGTGTACTGTACTGAACGAGACTAGCGTTCTGTATTACCGTACTATCCAGTAGACTTCACAATGCGGCATTGAAGATCAAACACAGCTAGCGACGGTGACTAGGACTGTACTAGAGTGCGTTTTGTTTACATCCGACGCGCCAGGTTTCACATGCGGGGACACTGATATGGATTCATTGTTGACGGATGTAGTACAATAAAAAGGTTCTGGGACCCTTTTTCCTGTCCTCAAGTGCTTATTTTTGTACTAGCTTTCTAATCTGCAATTTTTATCCATTGTTTTTCGCATCCAGCACAATTTTTCCTACACTGAACTAACCTCCGTATGTTCACACATCAAATTATACTGTCGAAACTGTTTCAGGAGGAGAAAACAACATTACGGGAGAATTTTACTCTGCATCGCACACAACGCTTTTTGTTAATTCCTCAAAAAGTATTGCTAACATAATTGAAAAATCTGTTTCATTCACATGACTTTCTCAACACTGTATAATTGAGATAAACCTTTGCAGAAATAGTTTGATTTCACAGTTCGTTGTAAATACAAACTAATAGCGATAGCCAAGTGTTTAAGAACTGAACAATGCTGGCCTTAAAATTACATACTGTTTACATACAGTCGCGAGAAACAACTGAATGTCGGCAGGACTTTAAAAGAAACACAAAGTATTGAACAATTCCAACCATTAATAAGAGATATTCCGGAAATAGCTTATTGCACAAAAAAGCATGTTTAATTAAACTTTGTGTTTTAAAGAGATATACATTTTTGAGTAGTCCTTTTTCGTCTATCACTTAACGTTTACCAGTTATACAGGATTATACAACATTTATTCCGAATGTAGAGGACTTCACAGGCTATTCCGAGAAAATTCAAGAAATACATATTATTTGTCATGTAAATATCTTTAATATATGATATTTTAATCAAAACCGTTAGAGCCATTTTTAGAAAATCGAAAATTTCGAAAAATTCTTCATGTAAAGTGTAGTTGGAAGCGACGGGATTTGTCTGGAGATCTTTGTGTCGCATCTTTGCTCGGTATTTATCTGAATTTTCCTTTTTGAGCTACGCTGTTTACAGACACACGCACGAGCGCGCGTGGACCTTTTTCTCAAAATGCTTCTTTTGGATTCGGGGGGCCTCAAAATGTGTATTTCCGGTGAAATCTCGATATAGAATTTTTGGGTGTAATACAATGTTTCCCCTACTTATACGTAGCACAGAAAGTGAAAATGTCAACGAAGAACTTTCAAGATGATTTACAACTTATTGCATTTTAATAGAGAGTACATACAGTAAAGTGTTGTTTTCCGCAGTTCTTTTGTTTCACGATGATTCCATGTTTGCTATATAAGTTAAAGCATGCACATGCCTGGACAGCAGTCAGTATCGGAATTTCCTTATACTTATTACAACAAGAAAAAACAAATCACATTCCTTCTGCTAATGGATGTTGCGGTACTTGAAGGAAGAAATTCTTGCATAGTTTCTTTTTAACTAACCCCCCATCCTTTTTCTTCTTTCCTCGTTTTCTTGCAGTGTTTTGCTCCTCTTCCTCTCCCTTTCGCTCTGCACTGAAACATCACGTGATATCTAGCTCAACTACCAATTAAAGAATAGAATTTCCTGATGGTGTAATGCCAAATTTTGTTTTGGAGAAATGCATTACCGGGAAACCGGAAGCTAGGCAAGTTTTGTATTTGTTACTGTTCCTTTTTTCCTCCTTTAACGTCTGAAAAACCTATAGAAAAGAACTAAACCAGAAATACTTACATTGAGAAAGGTTAATTTTTGGAGGAGTTGTATTATATTTCAACTGTTGGGGAGCCGAACTTGTAGTAATTGCAACCGTACGTATAGTAAACAGTTTCCGGTAGCCTTCGCCCCAATGGACTTTCAGGTGGCCTTTGCCCCAAGTTTAAAAATATTAGCTTTGTAATTTGACTGTTTCTTTAGATATTTTATATTTATGTTTGCCTTGGCTGCGTCAGTATTTATTTTAGAGACATGGATGTCTTGGCAGGGTTTTGGTGCGACAAGAATGTAGGCTTACACAGATTATAATTTTACTTCACTCCTTTTACTAATACTTGATACGATTTAAATAACACTTCACTGATATAGCGCTGCGAGATTCTTTAATTAATTACTTGTACTTTTTAACACGTAAACTTATTTTTTCGTCTCAAACGAATACATATTAAATCTATCGAGGACGCACAAGCAACGCATCCAGTTATGAGCACTGTCTGCAGGCAACTGACTCGATTTCAACCGTCTAAACTTGTAAATTTCTATAATTTCAAGTCTCTGATTGCCTAATCCTACTCCAATAGAATATCTGCATTTAACAAAAGCTTTTTTTGGTTGTTGATTGTCTATTTTTAAACTGTCTCAAAATTTACATTATTGCTGCTCTAATAATGACTAGTAGCATTTAAACTTCCTTACTCATTATTGCCTCAAAGTTACCTCATTGTTAGCAACTTTTAACTTATTATTCTCACAGCTCCTACATTATTAAATTACGTAATATAGTGACTTAACATTATTACACATGAATACAATAATATAAGCATATGCAATGACTGTTACATACATTTTACAAATTATTACATACACATATTGCTTCAAGGCGGGCTGTTATCGAAATTGCCTATTATATAATTAGACTGAAATTATTTAAGTGTTAAAAATACTGCCTCAACATGCTACAATAAACTCAGCTTAGATAAACGTAAATGACTAGAGATGTTACTTTGTGAATGAAGAAAACGTTCTTCTCTGAGTTGCAATCAAGCATCTCATTCTGTATATTTATTTTTGTCATGAAATACTCAGTAATCTGTAGCGTAGCGGAGGTCTTTTGGGCATTAAACCCCAGTGCCCCACATGAAGAAAAGCCAAATGTATGTATGAGAGTTCAATTTGACCAAATGTCTCGCCCAAAACCTGAAGGAATAACTTCACCGTATTTTACAGCCACTGATCTTTTCTTATTATTATTTTCTAATGAGAATACTTACTGCCACTCAAATTTCAGTTTCAACTTTGGGCTACTTCCCCTCCAAAATTTGCTTTTTATTGGCGCTTCTGGTGGCCTTATACACGCCAGCGGATCAGTTGTACAACACATCCGTGGAGTGTTGGAAATACGAACCAGGTCTGCCAACTGCGGAGAGTTAATAATTGTGCTAATAATGCTGTTATAACTAATAGAGTGGAAGAGCTGTTCTTGTGATATTGGTCCCGTTATTATAAATCATATTATACACATAAATATGTCATAGTGCGTTTTAAACATAGATGTAAAAGCATGCATGATGTAGGTTCATTTTGTGATGGAAATAATGCGACTCCATTGTAACATTCTTATTATGAATGCTTTAGAAGTAATCTAAAAAAATCATGAACTTTTGGAGGCTCAGTAGCTAAACTGCCCTTAATTTTGTATCGATATATATAAAATGTGAACTTAATCAAAGCATGTTCCAGCTTCATACCTGTTACTTCTTCTTCTTTCATTTTCACTTTACTTTCAAGTCAGGACTCCGTGCAGGCCAGTCCATTACAGGGATGTTATTGTCGTGTAACAACTCCGCCACAGCCCGTGCAGTATGAACAGGTACTCGATCGTGTTGAAAGATGCAATCGCCATCCCCGAATTGCTTTTCAACAGTTGGAAGCAAGAAGGTGCTTAAAACATCAAAGTAGGTCTGCGCTGTGATCGTGCCACACAAAACAACAAGGGGTGCACACCATAACACCATTTCACTGTTGGCACTACACACGCTGACAGATGACTTCACCGGGCGTTCGCCATACCCACACCCTGCCATCGGATCGCCACATTGTGTACCGTGATTCGTCACTCTACACAACGTTTTGCCACTGTTCAATCGTGTAATGTTGACGCTCCTTACACCAAGCGAGGCGTCGTTTGGCATTTTCCTGCGTGATGTGTTACTTATGAGCAACCGCTCGACCATAGAATCCAAGGTTTCTCACCTTACGCCTGACTGTCATAGTACTTGGAGTGGATCCTGCTGCAGTTTGGAATTCGTGTGTGATGGTCTGGATAGACGTCTGCCTATTACTCTTTACGACCCTCTTCAAATTTCGGCGGTCTCTGTCAGTCAACATACGAGGTCGGCTTGTACGCTTTTGTGCTGTACATGTCCCTTCACGTTTCCACTTCACTATCACATCAGAAACAGTGGACCTAATGATGTTTAGGGGTGTGGAAATCTCGCGTACAGACTTCTGACACAAGTGAAACCCAATCACCTGACCACGTTCGAAGTCCGTAAGTTCCACGGAGCGTCCCATTCTGCTGTTTCACGATGTCTAATGACTACTGAGGTCGCGGATAATGAGTACCAGGCAGTAGGTGGCAGCACAATGCACCTAAGATGAAAAACGTATGTTTGTGGGGGTGCCCGGATACTTTTGATCACACTTTGATACTTTGTACTCACCACAAACAACTAGAATAATGGAAGTGTTGTCCTTATTGTTGAAGGTAGACTTCAACTGCTTTACACAAATTGCCAACCACTTTCACTAAAGCTTCTTCGAAATTGACCGCAAATAATAATTAATGATATTCCCTCTCAGTTCATCATTCCGTTTTCAGCTGGTTTTGTATATCGCAGATTTTACCGCACCCACAAGAAATAAGCTGGTTGAGTCAATTTAGGAGACTGTGGTGGCCAGAGAGCTTTAGTTGTTTTTCTCACCCTTGCCCCTAATTGGTTAAAAGCTCAAGTCACTAGTTTCACGTATGTGCTGTAGTAATCTCGTGTTTGAAAGAAGCGGTGCTCAATTCCGTCTTCATTCGGCTGATGAATAAAACTGTAAATTATCTTAAAGAAATAGGTATCAGAATTAAGTGAACTGAATTGGTTTTCGTGATTGGCAATTCACACACCGATTTTATGTGAATGCAATTGTGTTTTTACTTTCTCTACTACGTATAATAAGTAGGGGAAGTATTGTATTCCACCCAAAAATTCGATACCGAGATTTCACCGGAAATATATGTTTTGAGAACCCTGAATCCAAAAAAAGTATTTTTGGAAATATGTCCGTGTGTGTGTCTATCTGTGTCCGTGTGTGTGTCTATCTGTGTCCGTGTGTGTCTGTGTGCCTGTGAACAGCATAACTCAGAAACGAACAGTTGGATAAACACCAAACTTGGTATTTAGGTTCAGTATCTTCCAGAGATGCGACGCGAAGGTTTTCAAGAAAATTCCTCCACCCCAGATTACCCTTCACATACAATATTTTTCGAAAATTTTAATTTTCTCAAAAATGGTTATAACGATTTTGATTAAAATATCATATGTTTAAGATATTTTCATGGAAAATGAAATGTATATCTCCAATTTTCTGGGAATGTCTTCAAATGTATTCTTCATTGTGAACGTTTTTTGCATAACTGGTAAACCATAAGAGATAGACAAAATTTTACTACACAATAAATGTAGATCGCGTTTAAATACACAGTTTATGTCATATACATTTTTTTTTGTTGAGTAAACCATTTTCGAGATATTGCTTGTTATTCCCTTAAATTTTTCAATACTTATTTTCTCAAATGGGAATTCGTTATTCATTTTTTTGTCTTGGATATACAAAGAGTATTAATCTGTGGCAAAGAGAATGGTGCTGCACATAGCAACCAGCTATTAAGAGATATGCCTATGCTTAAAGGCTACTGTATTTCTATATTGCACCTGCAAACACAAAACAAGGGGAACATAGTACGTCTTAAGCGATAGTCAAATATTTTTAGAACTGGTCGCTATGTGTAAAATGTAATTCTCTTTGCATGTCAAAAGATCGTTTCTGCAAATGTTTATCTCGTTTAACATGAAATAGATGGAGAATAAGCGTTTGTAAAAATAGTTTGTACAAGAGTAGAGAAAGTCATGTGAGTATATCACATCAGAATTTTCTTATTACATTCGGATTTTCTGAAGACCTAGGTCCTGAATTTTTAGGATTTTTATAATAGAATAAGTGAAGAAAGTACGGGCAATTTTGTTTAAAACTTCAGGTGCATGTCGATTTATGAATCTCTGGAACCATTCACGATACAGGCATCTCTTCTCATAATTACTTTTGTTTTAATTCATGAACCACGGTAATTTTATAAGGGTACAACTTAAGTTCTTTTACAGCTTTATGTGTTGTCCACTTATGGATACCCATAGCCGAAATTTGGTCAAAATTATCAAAAAAAAGTTATGCTAAAATACTTTGACTGTAGCTTAATTACACACTACGGATTTTACTCTAAGAGCTCTTTTTAGCTTCAACATGTGACCACCTAATGCCCATAAACACACGGCCCAATGGCTTCTAATTACTTCCAATGCTTTTTACTGAAATGAAATGTTTCTTGCACTTTTTAGCATTAGAAATGTTCCACATGATGCAGTTTGTAACCAACCTTGTTCAAGTTTCAGCAGAAACTCAGGGAGAATGAACTTAAAAAAGCTAGCACATGGGTTTTGATACACTTTTTAAGTTACTCAAATATCTGACATAATTAATTCGACTACTGAAGATAAAATTGTTACAAAGATTATATTTAAAATTTTAAACTGTTTTTCTTAAAGAACTAGAAGTTTGAAAACATTTACATATGCCAGTTTTGTTAGTTAATGTTTAACTAATGTGGTAATATTTTTATTTTTAAATTATGATTTCTTTATCATGTGCAACACTTGATAAAAGCATAATAAAAGTAGAATAAAACATTTTTCTCAAGCTATAAAGATACTGCCATGAAATTTAAAATACACTTATAATTGTGGTAGATCAGCATGTGATGAAATTTCGAAAACATTTGGATAAAAAATACACATTTATAAATTTCACCCTTAAGGGAAGGTGACTCCCCAAAATTGATTAAAAAATTTAAAATTTTAATTTGTAATTTTTTTGCATAGAATTAAAAGCTTTAGGTGTATACAATAAATATAAAAAATTTATGACCCTACATCATGATTTGTCCCTTTAAATGAATACATTTTTAAATACTCGTCTAGTCCGGAGGTGTCACTCAAACTGTTATGCCTATTTGAAATTAACACGTTTTTCTTTCGCATTTCCTACTTTGTAATCATTTTAGGTAATAGACTAGACACCAGATGAGAGAATCTTAGTCCTTCAAACAGTCTTATAGGGCGCTCTTGAGATATGTTTTTGTTTTCATGCGATTGTCACAAAATACAACCAATTGTTGGCAATAAGTGCCACTTCTACCCTTTTCCCCAGCCCACACGGGGTACACGTAAATATCGTCATGTATATGGTGTAAATAACGTCATGGACATATGTAAAATGTGGCACAATAACATTTTCTTTCCCACTTTTTCAGATTTAGGACTGACTATGAAATTACGTAGGTGTGCTTAGAAGTATTAGTCTTAGTAACTTGCCACTTTGTAACTCATAAAGCCGTTAAAAACGTTACCTTCAATTATTTCCCGTGGGGAGCACTTTGTTTTCGTATGACGCCTTCTTAATAAAATCGAAACGGGATATTTCATTGTTTATGTATTGTTGGCGCCACTTACTCAGGTGAGAATATGCGTCATTTATCTTGGCTGATCTGCTTACGGGTATTATTTGTTGTGTATTTATATATGCATTTGTTTGGAATGGAGAAATACATGCAAGAAAATGAAAATATGAGAAGAAGCGTGGCAAAACATGGAGTTATATTTTACATAAAATGGCTCTACTGTATTAGTGGTTTCTTTACATTCAGTGGAATGTTTATTTGCCCTTACTGATGGTGGAAACGGGGCGTCTGCA
The DNA here is from genome assembly GCA_030765065.1 of Deroplatys truncata. Taxonomy (NCBI): domain Eukaryota; kingdom Metazoa; phylum Arthropoda; class Insecta; order Mantodea; family Mantidae; genus Deroplatys; species Deroplatys truncata. The sequence goes on from CM060990.1 coordinate 668,071,038, forward strand.
GAGATATAGCTGTCAAACACAGTCACAGAATATAGTGACGTTATCATTTTCAGCTAAGTCAACAGTATAACAATCGTCCACTTCGTCAATTTGCAATAATTGAAGCCCCAAAAATATACCAAAAGCTGTGTAGTGAAGTTGCAGCTGCAGCTGGTCCAATCAGATTACAAGAGAGAAGAAAGAAGACAGATAAGTTCCAAAACTTCACTACAGATGGCAATGAATCCAACACCACAAGTTCTAAATGTTTCCCAGCAGGGGGCAGAGGAATCGTCTACTGAAATACTTCATGGGGTCAGGGGTGCGAGCGAGACTTCAGTCGATCGGAGCTGATGATGAGAGAAACACTCTCTCCAAAGCGCTTCTCAGTTAACTCGAGCGCTATTGTGATGTGAATTAAAATGGAACGACTCACTTCAAACATGCGGTAACAGTTTTGTGATGGATGAAAGTTGCATCCACGAATTTTACATGTATGGCCTGTTCAAATTTAGTCAATTGTTGCAGGATATAAAATTAAGTCTCGTGTAGTACATATTCTCTGAATTTGACGAAAAACATGTACATCCCCTTAAGAAGGTGTACGTCTGCACTTTAAAAACCTTTAGCAGTCAAGTTGGTGGAGGAAAGAATCTAATTTTTTGGCATATAGCCAAATTGGTAATACAGTTTACATGTTTTTGCAGTTTTTCAGATCGTTCATTTTATCAGTTTTATAAATTTTTCAAAAATATGAAAAAATTGCAACTGTTTTGTACGTGGTGTTTTAAAAAATACACTAGTCTGCATGATATCGGATGACTGAAAACTAGTAAGTGATTCTATCTCACTTTTTATGCTGATTTCAGAACTGCTTTTAGTTTTTTTCTATCACGTACAGTTTTTCACAATTTCACTTCAAAAATATAGATATAAAGATATTGCTTCCGCCACTACACATAAAATCGGGCTTGATGAAGCAATTTATAAGGGCTCTACCACAGTATGGACCCTGCTTCAAGTAACTTTTTAAGAAATTTCCCTTCATTACACAAGACAAATTAAAGGCTGGAATTTTTGTTGGTCCTCAAACAAAGGAATTGATGAAGGATGAAGATTTTGAAAAGACAATGAATGAGAGAGAAATAGAAGCATGGACTGCCTTCCTATCAGTTACTGAAAACTTCTTAGGCAATAACAAAGATCCTAATTACAAGGCCATTGTCGAAATAATGTTGGAAAGTTTCAAGAAGATGGGTTGTAACATGAGTATAAAGTGCATTTTCAGCATTCACATATCGACTACCTTCCAGAAAATCTGGTACATTATAGTGAAGAGCAGTGTAATCGTTTTCACCAAGATATTAAGGAAATGGAGAGGAGGTACCAGGGGAGATGGAATGAACTATGATGACCGACTACTGTTGGATGTTGAGGAGGGACAGTCATCTTCAAGGATCTGCAAGGAAGTCAAAGAAGAAAAAGTGTGAAAAAAATTAAATGAAAGACTTTGTCTTCTTGTTTTGTTAAAATGTAGTCATGAAATAAATTAGGGGAGTTCTTGAGAGTATACTTAAAATGTTTCCTGAATAAAAACTTACCTTCTGTGAAATGGTATTTCAATACTTTTCTACGCTCATTAGTAAAATTGTCAAAACATTACTTATTTTGTGTAAAAACCTGACGTGATATAAAAAAACGGAAGTTATTTCTGGAATCAGCATAAAAACTTGATTCAAGAACATCTACTTTTAAGAAATCATCTGACAAACAGTTTGAAAATGCAGACTAATGTTATCGGCCATTATTCCGTATATATCAAGGATCTTTTGAATGGATCTTTGGAGAAATCTGATATTTTTCATGAATCTTTGGAGAGGTTATTGAGGACCCTAAGCCGCAAAACGTAGCCGAGGGAATGTTTTTTAGATGCAGAGGAACTGCGAAGCGACGACAGGGCGTAGCCGTAGGATTTGCTCTCTAAAACTCGAATGATCCATGCTCACGTATTGAATCCTATTATGAATCGATTCTGTAAGTGCTATTCATCTCAGATCGCTATTTACGTATACGAAATTTTAGCCAAATTATCTTATCAATTTTTTACTAACTTATTTCAATATTTGTACTGACATGCAAAAGGACATTAAAAATGACTGTATACTTTTTTAAAAATAATACTAAATTATGAGAAATAAACTATTAACTTCTGAAAAACCAATAATTTTGGAAAGTACAAAAAGTAATACCTTAGGGTTAATATAAAAAAACTGGTAAGATAGACGTTTTGTAAGCTAATTAACATAATACCTAAAATTTTTATGTGAAGATTTTTATAAAAGCATCGTATGAAACATTTGTATTATAACAATGAATTTAGGCAATAAATAATTAATAATTAAATAATGATGCATGTTAGAATTTTGAAACCTGCCAAAATATGACTTATTATGCGTAATAACTGGCCTAAATTTCAAAAAGATATGTTAGATACTGTGGAGTTTTGAAATTTCACAGATCATCACCTTAATTACCCATTTTGTATCGATTTTATCCGAATTTGAAGTGTGCCTACATATAAAATCCCAACTGCATACTTGCAGCGGTTGGCGAGTCGAGCTGTTTTATGCCTACAAATGGAACAGACGAACAAAGCGACGCTAATAGGTGTTGCACATTAGCATACGAACCTGAAATAAATTGGCAGCAAAACCGTACCCCCTGATGCTATTTTACAATTGGCGTTACTGGTCAGGAATTATTAGGTTCAGCTTTAGTGCGTTATTCCCGTTTGTTGCAGCTCATAGTTCAGTGAATGTTCTTGAGAACGAATCGCTATGCATACACCTTAAGGACAGAAATGTTTAGAGATGTAGATACGTGTCTACTAAATTCAGTGATTTATACAATAATATTGACTTATAAAATGTTTACATTAATAATAGCGTTTTTAATAAAATTTATAACGAATTAATTTAATAAAATGAACTTGAGCTTTATTTATGGGCGCTTTTTACTATGCTTGTTAGTCCCACTCTATATTGGGCGTGAAAGAATGGAAATTTTTCTCAGAGGCCTCTTTATCAGGCTTGAGGTTCTCTTACGTGCCGTAAATCTACGGCACGGGACCACCGGCTTTACTTCCCTTCCGAAGGAAGCCATGCTACGCCCGAAAAACTTCATCGTCCTCCACCAGGTTTGAACCCGTGACCTCAGGAACCAGAGGCTGTCATGGTACCCCTAGACCCCCGAGTGAGGTGACGCCGCGGTAACGTATGCGGCTCGTATTCCGGAGGTCCCGGGTTTGATCCCCGCCGACCCCCACTCTGATCCATTGGGTTTTCGTGGTTTCCCGGCGTCGGCAGGCGAATGCGTGGTTCATATTCTACCACGACTCTTCTACCCCCATTCCCTGTACCCATCATCTATCTTGTCGTCTTCTTCAGGGTTATAGGACCAAGTGACGGCGTTCTGCGGGTTGCGGCTGGACGGTGAGTGTGCGCTCTGTGGAAGTTTCACCTGACATCGACCACGGACTGCTCGGTTGGAACCCACCTCTGAGTGCTTTCAGGCGAGAGCTCCTTCGGGGTACCCCCGGAGGCTTGGGGCCCAATAGATTGGCACGGGCGGTGTTGGATGCGCCCAATCTGGAAACATTAGGGACACCGTCTGTGCTTGCACTTGTCGTCATCCGGAATGGTCGGGTCTCTCCCCTCATCCCTCCATCCCGAGGGCCTCGGTAGAAGCACAAGGGGCCTGCTGGTCTGCTTGTGATGCTCTGCCCCATTTTCGAGGTCCCCCCCTACGTTCGTCCGTATCTTCATCTTTACCTTTGTGCACAATAGCATTAAGATGTTGTTTTCATCATCCTAAAACATCATTTAGCTATCTTAAATATTTTTTGAGCAAAACTGTTCATATTAGAACGGTTATTTACAGAAAAACGCTATCTAAAGAAAAAAAAGCTTACATAAGTTTTCAAAGAAAGAATCTATTTGGCTTGGACACACCAAAGCTGCCATATTTATTAGTGATACCAAGTATTATAGCAAACCTTCCCCTAAAAGATCAGCTAAAGCTTACCTCGTTACGCTGAAGAGTCTATGAGTTATGATTTTTCTGTGAATACGAAATGAAGTTGGTAAGACTGCACAACAACACTAAACAATAATTTTTAAGCAATTTAATCTTCCCTTAAGTATACACCACTGTGAGACCACAACCCCAAAAGTTGTTTAACCAAATTATGAACACGAATGTTCAAAATGGTTTGGGATTTATCAAAATTTCAATTAATGATTATTGGTTTTGTACTAATAACACTTAATATAGGTTTAATCGTTTCACTGTTACATACTTCCAAGCGTTTTTATATTTTAAAGTAAAACGTTATGTTTATCGATAAGTCTGTTAAGACTCTAAATTTATTTTCTGTGAATGCAGGTTAGAACAAACAAGACGTTTACGCGCAACCCATTGTGGAAGAAACGCTTTTGCTTTCACCTTACTTCCACCCCTTCTTGGAAAACTTTGTACATGGAAAATCATTTATATTATACTATAAGATAATGGCAATGTGTGTTTTTCTCCTGCAGGTAAAAGTTTTACGCTGACGATCATAGTGAGTTCATCGCCTCCACAGATGGCAACGTACAACAAGGCCATCAAAGTGACGGTGGATGGTCCGCGGGAACCCCGTTCCAAAACGAGTATGTATGGCTTTATCTGTACTAATGTATAAACAAGATAATGTATAAAAAAAATCGGAAAAGAAATTAAAAAGGTAATTAATACTACAACAGAACTTAATCTCGTGGTTATTAAACTTACTATACGCAAAAGTGAAAATTGAGGCAGTATTTTTAACACTTAAATTATTTCAGTCTAATTATATAATATATAATTCAATAACAGCCCACCTTAAAGCAATATGTGCATGTAACAATATAAAAAGTGTATATTACTGTCATTGTATATGTTATATTATTGCATCCATGTTCAATAATGTTATGTGAATGTATTACGTAATTTAATCATGTAGGAGCTGTGAGAATAATAGGTTAAACTTTGCTAACAATGAGGTAACAATGAGGTAACCTTCAGGAAATAATGTATTTGAAAGTTTAACCATACTACTTGTAATTCTTGGAAACAATAATCTAAATTTTGAGACTGTTTATGAAATAGCAAATCAACAACCGGAAAAAAGCTTAAGTTAAATGAAGGTATTCTATTGGATTAGGAATAGCCAATCAGAGACTTGAAATACAGAAATTTACAAATTTAGGCGGTAGAAATCCAGTCAGTTGCTTGTAGACAGTATTCATAACTGGACGCGTTGGTATTAGACAGAGTTTCTAACCGGATGCGAGATGCGTCCTCGAGAAATTTAATACGTATTCGTGTGAGACGAAAATAGTTTTACGTGTTAAAAAGTGCAAGTAATTAATTAAAGAGTCTCACAGCTCTCTACATCAGTGAAGTGTTATTCAAATCGCGTCAAGAATTAATAAAAAGGAGTGAATTAAAAATTATAATCTATGTAAGCCTACATTCTTCAGTCGCACCACAATCCTGTTAGAGAAACATGTCTCTAACAATAATACTGACGCAGCCGAGACAAACATAAATATATAATATTTAAAGAAACAGTCAAATTACAAAGTTAATATAGTTTTAAACATTTTTTGGGGGGCAAATGCCACCGGAAAGTACATTTGGGGCGAAGGCTACCGGAAACATTTATAATACGTGCGGTTGCAACTACTTCAAGTTCGGCTCCCCAACAGTTGAAATATAATACATCTTCAAACTGACTTTCTATATGTAGCAGCAACAACCCTTCTTCAAATTGGCTCCCAAAACGTGGGGCAAATAAAAATACAACAAAACACTTTCTTCAAATTATGCAGTGTAGAAACTCTGCAGACGTATATGTCGTAGTATTTTGCTGAAATCCATCATTTCTAGATCATAGGCACACCATAAAAAGCCGGCATGTGCTGTAATTCCAGTCTATACATCATCTGACGGGGCCTCTAAAGGCTCGTAGATAGCGAAAGGTTAGGTTAGGTTAGATTAGGTTAGAGTTGGATTATACGCCTAACAAGCTTCGGCATTTCATGAGGAACGACAGCAGGACGTGTACTTTCACATAGTTTTTCAACATACGCCGGCTTTTCATGATCTGCCGCGAAATGACCGGTTTCAGCCAAAAGTCTACGACATTTTCATTTCTAAGATAACGTCAAAGTGCTATCACGATGAGAAAGTAAATGTTTAGAAGTCACGTTTACACAAGAACACTATTATATTCGAGAATGTGCTCTGCTTAACCCCAAAATCAGGTTATGTAACTTAAGGCATTCTTAAACAATTTTAAGTGTCAACGCTATTGAAATTTGGCCAGAATCTGCGGAAATCTCGATGTCTTTTTCAGACATTCTTAATTTACTTACCTACGAAGTACAATTTTAAGCTACCATAGGGAATTTTTAGGGCCGCTGTAACTTACTTAGGATATTTTTGCACTCTAAAATTCCTCCAGAATGAGAATTTTAGTTAGATTGGCCTGTAATTCAGTGTGAATGCACTTAAAAGGATTTGGAACAAAGAAAATACAATGAATCTAAAATCATTTATATGAACTGGCTCATTTTAGAATATTAAAAATCCGTTTACATACGTTAAAATTATGAGCTAATGAAGTACTTGATAGGTACAAATAACTGATTGAATTGTTTAAATTTTTGTGTATCATTAGCATGTGATTAAAGGATGTAAAATGTTGAATAATCTTGAAATCCAAAAGCCAATTAATTTAATATTTGGTCTACAAGTCATTTCTCTTATAGCCACTATATAAAATATTTGTAATTGTTTGACAACTGTGAAAGTAAAAATTCCTCCCCAGTCCCTTAAGACAAGGGTGGCGAAAACGACTTCCTTCCGCGAGTCACCAAATATGCAACACGCACTGCATCACTCAGCAACATATGAAAAACAAAGGGACGGTCCTAGAGAGGGAACGGCGCCTGCGAATCAAAATGACTCGCGAGTCATGTTTTCGCCACCTCTGCCTTAGGAGGCGCACTTTGGTAAGTTGCATAGTTTTCATCCACCCAGGAATTAAAAATTACAGGATATTAAAGGGTTGAGAAAACGTGTAATCAAACTGGAAGTATTTTGAGCTACGAAGTTCTTGCTTATATTTTGGATATTTAATTAAGTGCAGCAATAATGAATATTAAACCGAGCGGGATGGCTCAGGCGGTAACGTCTGTGGCCCGCATTTGGGAAGTCCCGGTTTCAAATCCCGTGAGCCAACCAATCTGACCGAGGTTTTTTCGTGGTTTTCCTTAGCCGCTTAGGTAAATACAGAATTGGGTATTTAATACCACGACCCAAAGTTCCACCTTAACTCTAAAACAATAGTAAAAATGAAAAATAGTAGGTAATAGCGAATGCTGTGCCATCTGTCCACAGGCAATGAAAGCAGGTAGACTGGACGGCACCCTAATGCCATCTGCACGGCACAAAGCAGAAGTTCCACCTGCTATGCGCCAGGGTCTCTGTGGACACGTGACAAAGCAAAATGGCATCGTTACAGGGATGAGACCTAGAAGGCTGTCCGCCTTTCTATATGAAAGCGGTACTTAGAATGGACGGCACCCTAATGCCATCTGCACAGCAGAAAGCAGATGATCCGCCTGCTATGCGCCAGGGTCTCTGTGGACACGTGACAAAGCAAAATGGCATCGTTACAGGGATGAGACCTGGAAGGCTAACTCCGCTTTCTATATGAACGCGGCACTTAGACTGGACGGCACCCTAATGCCATCTGCACGGCACGAAGCAGAAGATCCAGCTGTTATGCGCTAGGGTCTCTGTGGACACGTGACGAAGCAAAATGGCATGGTTACAGGGATGAGACCTGGAAGTCTAACTCCGCTTTCTATATGAACGCGGCACTTAGACTGGACGGCACCCTAATGCCATCTGCACGGCACGAAGCAGAATATCCGGTTGCTGTGCACTAGGGTCTCTGTGGACACGACGAAGCGGGTGGTTACAGGGATGAGACCTAGAAGGATAACTGTACGCCTTTCTGTACGAAAGCGGCACTTAGACTGGACGGCACCCTAATGCCATCTGCACGGCACGAAGCAGAAGACCCAGTTACTAGCACTTAAGACCTAGAAGGCTAACTGTCCACCACACCTCCATCTAAGAGCTACGCACTAACAGACCCTTCGCGATATGACTCTGTAGTTAAAGCGACGAAAAATGAATAGAATAATAAAAAATAAATATTAAGCAATAATGAATATGGAGGAACTACACATATAATGCCATTTTCCAACAAGACCGCGGGCTTCACCTCCCTAAATGATTTTTGTCGAAATTACAATGGGAAATTATTACCAAACGATTAGTGACCCGATTCCCCAAAGTCCCCGTTACCAACCACAGCATCTGCTGCAATAACATTAATAAAATATGAATACAGTGGGAGGAACACGTAACACAGAAGGATGAACCAATGAAATTGACGAACACACAAAACACTAAAAAGTGTTTAAAAATCCTGAATTTCAAAACAAATGAATATCCTGCCATAACGGAGATTCGAAAGTCATACCTACTTACACCCCCTCAAGAAAATATTCATCTACACCTTAAAAAATTCTAATAGCCAAATTAATCGACAGAAAATCTAATTTTTTGGCATAAAGATCAAATGCTAATAGGTTTACGTGTTTTGGCGGTTTTTCAGGACGTTCATTTAATAAGTTTTATAAATTTTTGAAGAATATGCCAAAATTACAACTTTTTGTACGTGGTGTTTTCAAAATGATCTTACATACATCGAGTGGAGGATTTTTTCGTATATTACTTGACTTTGCGGTGAAAATAGGATTTTATTTGACGGAGGAATATAATGTCATAGTTGGGAATTTTCAACGTTTTTGCCTTAATTGTTCATTTTCAGCTCACTCTTCGGGACTTCATGAATTTATTTCTCCACCAGTTTAAGTCACATGTCGATGAAACTGTGAGGATGTATGCATAAAAAAATTAAAAACCACTAAAACACGTAAACTGCATTATCATCTGATTTTTATGTCCAAAAAAATTAGATTTTTCCCTCCATTAATTTCGCTGCTGGAAGTTTTTAAAATACAGACGAATGCTTTCTTGAGGGGGTGTATAATACAACACGTGAATCATTATACATTCTGTAAAATGTAAACACTTTTAGAACTACAAATTGATACCACGGTGTATACCTTATTAACATGTATTAAAGCAGGCTGTTTGTATAACAGGTCCAGTTCGTGTGTGAAAACACAATTTTCCGCTTAAAGGGTATTAGGGGAGATTAAGTTTCACGTTAGAGCTAGGTGCGTTCCACTTTCACTGCAATGCATTCGCAGAGAAGAATCAAACATATAATCCGTCAATGTCCTTGACAGTGGCACAGCAAGCTGATCATTTTTCAAAAGAGGATCCCATATCAGGAAAAGTAGCCAATGTTGGTGATCAAAGTGATCTTTAATGCTGCCGGTGGCTAAATCATGCGTTTCCGGACAAAGGTCCAATTTTGAAAAATGATTACTTTTCCTTCTCGAAAAATATGCCCACTGTTGTCGCTGTTGTTTGCTACTCCGTGCAATATCGATATTACGGAGTTAATGAACAATTGATTAATACATGGTGCCAGCCATAGGCTCCGACATGCCTTGAAAAACTCCAGTGCCTGGAATTTCGCTTCCAGAATAGGGCCAACACTGATTGATGTGATTGTCCTGTGCCGTGGTGCAGTGGGATGGAGCGTGCTGGCCACGGAATGTGCCGGGGGATTGCGAAATTTAGGACCGTTGCCCACTCAGCATAGTGAGGAAAGTGAGAAGCTGCGATAGGCAGCGGCCTCGTGAGCCAACTTTCCGGCTGGAGGATGTATGATGCTAGCACATCACTTTCCCGTATCTGTTCGATGATCGTCCACCTCTGCCGTGCGTACGTGGGCGTAAGACCGGCAGTCGGGCTGTAGCGCCTCAGGTTAGACCGCTCGCCTCCCACCGAGGCAGCCCGGGTTCAATCCCAGAGACCTGCATGTGGGATTTGTGGTGGAAAAAGCGGCGTCTGGGCGGGTTTTCTCCGGGTTCTCCGCTTTCCCCCGCCATTCATTCCACCAACTGCTCCATCATCACCTTTCCTTTCATCCATTTCACCAACATTTCTTTTCATCTACTTCCTTCATCCCATACCAGGCATCGGGCTGATCACCCATCCTGGTTGTTCTGTCTGATCCATGAGTGTCTGCTCCTCGACGGGCCTCTGACCCCAGACACCCGCCTGTAAGTCCTACACAAGAGGAGGGTAAACAGATAATGACTGAATGAATGAATGATTTGGTTGGTAACGGGAACGTTACACTGGATATTTAGAATGAACGTCGCAATGTGGCAAAGAGACTTCGGCTTCCTGAGACGGGAACGATGGAAACTGGTGTAAAGTCCTGATTCATCATGGAGCTCTTTCTCTCCCGTGTTGAGGTTGCCAGCTAATGTTTTTGTACTGAAATCTCGGCATAAAATGAAATTTGCGTGCCCTACAAATTGATGACCTACACAATCCTACTAAAAAAAAGAGGGACGTTATAACCTAACAATATATATGATGGGCGTCCAATAAGTAAGTTTCCCTATTTTATAAAAAATATTGCACACAATTGATCATGTTGAATTAATTTTATTTATATTGTACAATCCTTCTGTTACTTTTCTACATAGTCAACATTCCTTTCCAAGCATTTTTGGGGACGTGACACAAGTTTTTTAAAGCCAGTTTTGTATAAGGTCGGGACCTGTGCTCGCAACCAGCTGTTCACTGATTTGACTTCATCATCGGTGTTAAAAGTGCTTACCTATGAGTTGGAGGAACATGTGAAAATCACTTGGGGCAAGCTCCGGTGAATACGGAGGATACGAGAAAACTTCCAAGTTGAATCTTGACCCACGTGGGGCTCCACTGGCTTGGAAAAACTTGTGTCACGTCCCCAAAAATGCTTGGAAAAACATGTTGACTATGTAAAAAAGTAACAGAAGTATTGTAAAATATAAATAAAACTAATTAAACATGATCAGTTGTGTGTAATGTTCTTTTTTTGTAAAATAGGGGAGCTTACTTATTGGACGACCCTCGTACAAAACAGTTTAACAACTAAAAAAAGAAATAAAGAAGAAAGAAATTATTTGACATAAATTGCAAAAAAAAAAAAAAAACAGCAATTAACTAAATTTGTGTGCAATACAATATCTGAAACAATCAACGCCATCTCTTCACGTCTTGAAAAATTACACGTTCTTTGCTTCCATTATTAAACTTGAGTGTGCAATGTTCTAACATTTATTTCAATTAGTAAAGTAAGTCTTTAGGTAAAAAGAAATTCAGATAGACAACAGAACCATTTTGTCCTGATTTGTAACAGAGATTTCCACTTGCATGCTGAATGTTTCACTGAGTCTTTGCTTGCTTGCCTCACATTGTTACAGGATTCTCATGCGTATACCACTTGTTGTTGAGCATGAAACGTTCTCTTTCAGGGCATCAGCCTTTCCATCCGTTCCACTTTGGCCCTCGTCCCTTCCACTTCGGCAATCCGCTGGACCCCGGTCATAGAGTGCCTGATCCCCTGGTAGGATCGCTACCCTTCAAGCTTACAGGTGAGTACAGACAGGTCAATACTAAACCTTTTTTCTTATTCAAGGCAACCAGTAACCAGCATTCTTTTATTTCAGTTTCATTTGAAGTTATGCAAAAGTTAGAGTGTTTAGATTTTTTTAATGTTAACTTTCTGCATTTTAAGGAAAAACAGAAAAGTTGTCAAAAAATTCATAAATACGGATTTTAGTGTTATTTAACACTAAACACCTTCTATTTTAGTTCTGTGTAGATTTTATAAGTGTACGATTTCCCAAACGTTATATAGCGATTTGAATATCTGCCTTTCTACAAAATTCTAATAAAGCGATACGTTTTGCCTACATTAAAATGAAAAAAATAAAAAAAATTCAAGGGAATCCTCAGGAATTTAAACATACTAATTTATCTGTAAAGGAGCAGAAAAACACAGCGTAAACACAAAAATGTTTTGTTTGTTAGCTGCCGGCCCTCGTAGCCGTGGTCGCTGGAGCATATAGCTCCGGCGCTCTGCCAATCTGAGGGTCGTGGGTTCGAGTCCCTTTATGGGCATGGATGTTTGTGTTCATGCGTCTGTGTGTTGGTATGTATAACAGTAATTGTGGTGTACGTGGTAAAATAATACAGAAAAAAAGCACTAATAATAAACCGGGAGGAAAACAAGGGAACATTATAAAAGAAGAAAAAAGAAACGCTGTAAATTGCCTGGATCATATCAGCTCCGCCTGTGTGCCGGAATTTCGTCCCGCAGTTCTTTTACATGTTAGTAAGTCTACTGACATGGGGCTGTCTTTTAAGCACACTTAAAAACCATTGGTCTGGGCCGGGTTTGTAAACCCACGACTAGTGCCTAATCAACCGAGCCACCCAAACCGAAAAAGAAAAAGAAAAGAAAAAAAGAAGACGACAAAGGCCCTGTATATTCACGAAATGTTTTAAGCAGCATAAGGTTAGAACAGTGTTGCTCTAGCGTTATCATTTTTAAACTCTGTTTTCTAGGTTTCTATTTGTCAGCACATTCTCATTTTCAGATTTCTCCACATGATGTGCTTTTCCGTATAAACGAATGACATTTTGAATGAATTTTATAAATAACAGGATAAAAATTGTGCGATTAACTTTTGCTGATATTCTTAGTTATAACGCTATTAAACAACAAAACTGATAGTGTGTGAATTTTTAGCAAAACAATTTTAGTCTCACATTTAATATTTATTTTCTCCCAAACTAATAGTACAATTAAAAGTCAATCTCCCCAGTGTTTTAGTATACTATTAATAGATAATGTGTAGAATTTTTTAAAAAAATAATTACATAATGAGCAGCAATTTAATAACACGCGAACTCATTTAAAACTATACATGAAATTTGGTGTACGCATTATACATTAAACAATGGTTAGTGTGTTAAAATGTCATATATAAATCGAACTAAAATTTTGAATTACAGAAATTTCACACACGGTTTCCTGATGCAACTCTATTTTTAACTGCTTATAATTTAACTCAATACGAGTCATTATAGTCAGGTATTTACATTCTTCTAATTTATCAGCTTTATCGTTAAAAACAAATCGATAAATTAAATATTTTGGATTTATGCTTTCTCTGTCAGGTCCCTAGTAGGTAGACGACGTATTGCATTCCACCTAAAAATTTGATTACTACATTTCAGCAGGAATATCTGTTTTGAAGCCGCTTTGAATAAAACAAAATCATTTTTAGAAGGAAAAAGATTTGGTTGTGTGTACGTGTTTATGGATAAAATAACTCAAAAATCGGATAAATCCAAAACTTGCTCATCTTCGAAAGATGAGAAACGAAGATTTTTAAGAAAATGATCCAACACAATCTACTTTCTACATGGATAATGTTTCATTTTTTTTCGATTTTCTCAAAAATGGTTCTAACGATTTTGATTAAAATTTCGTATATTTAACAAATTTAATGACAAAAAAATGTATAATCTGAATTTTCTGGGAGAAGGCTGGGAGGTCGTTATCATACACAATGAATTTTGTGTAATTTTGTAAATCATAACAAGTAGACCAAATTGTACTAGACAAAGGTGTAGGTATACTTAAAACATGAAATTTATTTCAAATAACTATTTTTGTTGCATCAACTATTTCTGTGATATGCCTTATTATTCCTTTGAATTTATCAGTGCCTTTGATATTTGTATAAGTGCTGTTAATATTCAGTTATTTCTCGCGATTCAAGATAGGAGTATGGAATTTCAAGGCAACCTGTAGCGGTACGCTTTTAAACATTTGGTTTTCTGTACCCTTGTATCTAATATAATATCTATATTGAATTATCTCTGTAAATATTAATCTCAATTAAATTTAAGTGGATAGAAAAATACTTTTTTTAAGTATATTGGGTGAAGAAAGTTACTTGAGTATAATAATATGTTTATTTTTTGGAATCCCCAGTAGAGGTCATAGGTTCAGAAACAAATGTACGCAGTACAAACTCAGATTTGTGTTGAAGTCTTGTGGGAAAGTATGCTACTAGCGAACTTCTGTTTTCTGATTACCGGAGGGAACTCGGCACTTATCCAGTGAGGATCTTTTAACTATGCCACATAGGGAGCTGCCTCTGGGAGGGAGGAGGACATGAGAGGAGACACCGGGCGGCCGGAACCAGAAGTGATGACACAGCTGTGACAGGATCCCTACACTTTCCAGATTGAAAACGCCCCACACAGAGGGTACAACAACTCACTCGGAAGGGTCGGTCCGTTTACACCGGCAATCAGCCGAAAACCGAGGGACGGAGAAATGTCAACAGAGAGCATCGTTTTTCCCTGCCACGCTGCACCGAAACGCCATCGCCGACACTTCCAATCCTGAAACAGACCTAACGGGGTGAAGGATGAATGAAATTATGAATGGGACGAAATAGAGGGACAGGAAATTCGGGGCTGAAAGACACCACTCCACAATTCGCCTGATGCCTCGGGAAAACCTCCGAAAAAAACCGAGGGGTCAGAGGGGGTGGTCGCCGGGAATCGAACCCGGGACCTCCCAAATACGAATCGCACGCGTTACCGCGGCGCCACTCGCACGGTTACTCAATATACTTAGCTTATCTTTCATCTGATTATCATTTGTTATCCGAACTGAATGATCTTAACGTAAACCGTGTTTCAGGTGTAAGTAGTGAACATGTTAACGCTGTGTAAAATATATGTAACATAGTTGCAACTCTAGCTCAAATCCTGTGAGTTTACTTCTCTTATTGTCTCAGAACACGTGGCAAATAAAACTTATTGTTGATTTTAATCAATAGAGAATGCTGTGTCTTTTTTTTTAAAATTACTTGACGAAATACATTTGTTTAAAATCCTGTTTGTCATGACTTGGTAAGTAACCGTCGAGAATTAAATGTCACACTGCTTTAAAATAAAGGCGTAAGAAAATAAAGCCAAGCTCGACTGAGAAGAAACCGCTGTTTTAAAATGAATGCTTCTAAAAATGATTTTAAAAAGCGAACAGAAGAAAGAGGGTAGTTATTCATTATATACTCAGAGTTCTAATTAATTATGATTTTAGGCAGATAACATTCTTGTTTATTTTTCCATAGTTTTGATATAAACCAAAAATGTATTTTCAAGAATAGCTCTGCTTTGGTCATGAAGTTATGATATGTATATGGCATCACAATCTCGGCATTTTCTTTTATTAATCTGTAACAGGATATTATTAAGAGGTTGATAATTTGTGAATACAAATCTTCGGGTATGTCGCCTTGCTTATTAAAAAAAAAGCCTATGAATGTATGTGCGCAATTGTTTAATCTTCGGAATGATTGACATTCCGGTTTGTTATGAATGCTATTTATATACGATGGCAAACATTTCACCTCAAATTGTTACGTGTGCCGAAAAGCACACTTTGCTTTGTTACTCAGAGATATTCAACCTGCCTCACATCACCAAATTTTACTAATGCATAACCCGGACAGAGCACCGCAAGTAGGCCCTTTTTGCTCCCACAATGACCCCCGGAGAGAGGAATGGGGGGAGAGGCCCGAAAGGCGATCAGATCCGAGTTATGACGGGCGCAAGCATAGACAGGGTCTCTAATCTTTTCAAATTGAACGCATCCGACGCCGCCCTGGCCCACCCACAAGTCAGCGAGCCCCCAGCTGTCCACCGGGGCGGCGCCCCCTCGGAGGCGAGACCTCTATAGAGCGCACAGCCACCCGCCCAACCGCAACCTGCCGACCACCGTCTCTTGGTCCTACAACCCTGAAGCAGATGACAAGGACGATGATGGGTACAGGAAATGAGGGGAAGGAAAGTCGTGGTAGAAGAGGAACCATACCAGCATTCAACTGCCGACCCTGAGAAACCACAAAAACCCATAGGTCAGAGTAGGAGGTCGCCGGGGATCCAACCTGGGACCTCATGAATGCGAGTCGCATACTTTATCGGGGTTACACCTCGCTCAGTATGCACTGTGAATCTTTTGGGCCACTTGAATCTTTGAGTATGATAATTTTCGAAAAAGGTTTCCGAAAAATCAATCATCGTTTTCGTTACACTTCTCACTGAAATGCCTGTAAAATCCGATATTAGTTTCGCAATATGCACTAATGCAAGTGTCAGGTATTTTTCTAATAGTGAGTTGAATATATGAAGAGCTGTTTGTTTTTCGCCACTTTTAACTGTTCCCGCTTTTGTGTTTGAACAGTTTATTCGCACTATACGCACCTTCCTCTGCCATGTGAACTCAAATACCAACTGACTAAATCACAAGATTTGATCTGAGCTGAGCATATGTGCGTTAGTGTATTATGAATGACTGTTCGCTTATCATATGTATGTATGTATGTATGTATTTATTTATTCTGCAATTGGGTACTTCCCGGTGGCAGAATTAAACCGTACAAAATTTACATCACCATGACTAGCTTACAATAATAATAAAAATAATAATAAACATGACAAACAATACAAAATGATTAATTTTAAATATTAACAAAGCTTTTAAAATCCCTAATTACTGAACCATTTATAATTTACTTAACTATTCACAATTACTTAACTATTCACAATTACTTAACTATTCACCATTTACTTCACTATTCAATTTACTTAACTATTCACAATTTACTTAACTATTCTCAATTTACTTAACTATCTACAAAGTACTTAACAATTTACAAAATACGTAACTATTTTCAAGGTACTTAACTATTTACAATTGGTCCTTATATTTAGTTACCAGTATTTTTAACCTGGTAGTGTCAACTTTAATAGTATAGTTTGTGAAATGAGTACACTAGTTAATTAACCAACATTTATTCTGCTAATATTGTTCCTGAACTGCTTTAAGGTCAGAGGACAGCCCTGAAAGGCTGCTACAGGCAATTCATTCCATTCCTCAATGGTTCTATTAACAAAAGAAAATTTTCCCACGTCGGTTCTGCACTTTCTACCCCTAATTTTAAACAGATGATCGTTTCGACCGTAGTGTGCTGGATTCTTTAACCTTTCTCTAACATCCGCCCAAGCATTTGAACCAGTATAAGCTTTAAATAACGCAACTAATCTATGTTTTTTACGCCTAACTTTTAGCGGTTCCCATTCATTCTCTTCACCTTTTGTAAACCCAAAATCTTTACCTCTCCTTATGAATTTTATAGCCCTTCTCTGCACTTTTTCTAAGGAATCAATCTGATTGACTCTGTATGGGTCCCAACATGCTACTCCATATTCCATAACCGGCCGCACTAAAGATTTGTAGGCTAGTTCCCTGGTCTTTGCGCTCCCCTTTTTCAGTATTCTCATTACGAAATGCAATGCTTTCCACGCTTTCCTAGATGTACTATTTATCTGTTCCCCCCATCCAGCATTACTTGACAAGCACACTCCCAAATATTTGCAGCTGTCCACCTGTGGAATTGGTTCCCCGCCCATTTGATAGTTATGTATAATCTTCCCCTTAGTTCTGCTAAAAACAATGGACTTACTTTTCCCAGCATTAATTGTCATTTTGTTTGCTTCGGCCCACCACCTGATTTCATTTAGGTCGTCCTGAAGAGCAGTCTCATGCATGGAATTCCTAATCTTATTGTAAATAATACAATCGTCTGCGAACAGTCTTATCTGGCATTTAATGTTTATATGGATATCATTAACAAAGATAAGAAACAGTAACGGGCCCAGTACCGAGCCTTGGGGCACGCCCGAACTTACGGTCCCCCTTTCTGACAGTTCTCTACCTACTCTTACTCTTTGCGTCCTCCCTTTCAAAAATTGTTCTACCCACAATACAACGCGATTATCAAGTCCCGCATTTGCTAGTTTCCGGATGAGTAAACTATGTGGCACTACGTCAAAAGCTTTAGAAAAATCTATCACCACTGCATCAGTCCTTCCCCCTGCATCCACCTCATCTGCCAAATCTTGAATTAATGAAGTTGTTTGACTTTCACATGAATACCCGGATCTAAACCCATGTTGCGCTTTGTTGAACCACTGTTTGTTTTCTAAATCCTTCCGTATGTATTCTGCAATTAGATGCTCCATTACTTTACACACTACCGACGTTAGGCTAACAGGCCGATAATTATTTATTTCTGTTTTACTACCCCCTTTGTATATTGGAACTACAATAGCGGATTTCCAGTCTTCCGGTAGTGCACGGTTGTTAATTGACATGTTAAACAAGAGCATTAGGTAGGGAATCATGGCTTCTCCCCCTATTTTTAATATTTCAGTAGGTACGTTGTCCGGCCCTCTTGATTTTCGATTCTGTAGCATCTTGATCCTTTTACGTAATTTTGGCGCCATTATTTGAAAAAGCGATTCTCCACCACTCCTATTTTCCCGTTCAGGACTATCATCCATTTGATGAAAGACCGATACAAAATGTGCATTTAATATGTTCGCCTTTTCCTTATCATTTATTACGGCAGTCCCGTTAACTTTGAAATCTGGTATGCCTTCTTTATTACCCCTGCGTCTCCTCACATAATTGTAAAATGCTTTCCATCCATCACTTTCCTTATTTAAAATTTGTTCTAAGAACCGCTCCTGCGCTTGCAACTTTTCGTTTTGTAAATTCTTGGTTAATTCTTTAAATTTAATAAAATGCCATTCTGATTACCTCCTTATATATGCTGTGTTACGCAATGTGTTTATTCGGTACTCGGATAGCGCCTCTGGGAATTCATTGCTGCATTTCTTGTGCATGTAAGAGAGTGGCAGTCATGCATGCAGTTGGTATTAACAAGCAAGATACTCTCGGCGTTAGCGCAATAGCATCATATTTTGTAATCTCTTAACAGCTAGTATATATCCATTACCTTTAACGACGAGTTCTTATGATAACCGCAATAAAATGTGCAGTTGTATGTCTCTTCTGCTCTAATATTTCATAATACAATACATGTATTAAGGAACTATTTACGTTGGCGTATGAGTGTATTCTTGGGTTCGTGACAAGCAGAAGCACGTGCTTCTGTTTACATCAGAGGGAACTCTGGTTTGGAATGGACAACAGTGATGGCATTACTTTATTGATGATATTCTCGGTGTATGAATGACAGTGTTTTTATGTCCTATATGCTCTCATTAGACTTGTTATGACAATTTATTTTCATTCCTTTGCAGTAGCGACTTTTTCCTGGCGATTTTATGCACTTTTCCAGCATACTCTATGTGTTAAAGATTTCCAGAGTGGAGTAAAGGATGGTGCTAAAGATGTCTAGTCAAATAAAAAAAAATGTCAAACAATTCCAACCGAATTCGACAGTTCCTTGTGCCTGCACCGTAACAGACGTAGGATCGTCACAGAATGAAAATACCACTGCATTAAGATGAGAAATTGGGCTCTCCTTGCTCGTCATCCGTGGGGTAGTAGTCAGCATGCTAGATTACGGTTAATATCCAATAGAGAGCATTAGATTTCTTTTTTATCTAAAAGTTCCTTCCAAGTGAAGCGAATCCACCGGGCCCTAAATAAAATTTTCGGCCATCTTCACTTCTAACAAGCTTCTGCGCCAAGTAGTGGGCCTTGAACCTCACAATATTTTATAATTGGAAGATATGCCTCAGTTTTTGAAGCAACAGGATTCATTGATTGATTATTTGCTGTGGTAAACGTACGAACTATGATTGTGGTTAGCGTTTTGTAGGTAAATATTTGCGCCACTTCTCATTAAATATGCTTGCTTATCTGTTTTCTCTAGAAATAAATATCAATTTCTAACAAGTGATAGTAGGAGGATAACGATATTGTTCAGTAACAATTTTAGAGAGTAATCACGTTTAATGGTGAAACATTACTACAGTTTCTTTATTTGAAGTGTGATGTAAAAAAACTGCATTTTCCTGGGTGAAGGGGTTGCACTTAGCTGCGCAAATCTTGATATGATTGCAGATGAAGACAATACTTTACATCTTCCCTATTGCATGCTGGCATTGAAAATCCGAGTATTATTTTGACGTCAGAGGAAGGGACGGAGCTGTAGGGGAAATATTAGGGAAAAAAAGGAGATTACATGTCGATACTAGGAGAGAGACGGACACACCGAAAGAGATAGAGGGTAAAGTGGTGCCCTATGAAGATAAAGAGGGAAGAGGGAGAAAAGGCCAGTGTACGGCAAGCTATCTGGAATCGAGGATCGAAAGAGGATTGCAGAATTAGAGGGATTTTTTTCTCTCTCCTACTAGGAATATCAAACGAACGACTACTAAACAAAAAGCTGCCCTCAAATCGCGTTGTCGTGGCGACAGGGCACCAAAGACCACCGACCAGGTATACTAATAGCCTTCCCGCTCCTCACCTCACTTCTAGGGAACGGAAACGAGCAGAAACAAAGCCGCTTAACTGGGTAGTCCGCGTCCTGGGAAAGTAGGCTTTGGTTTCCAAATGTTAGACCCTTATTTCACAACCCTTCTTCTTTTAAACGCAACGAACGCGAACAGCCGCAGAAATTTTGAATACCTTACTGTTGCAAATAAAGTATTTAAGTCAACGGGTAACGCTTAATGATGAAACTTACTTCTTTGTTGGTGTCGAGAAAGGAAAATGTTTTGCTTAATCTTACAGGCCTTGCTTTGGAAGGGTTAGAATCCCTCTGGTAAACCGAAGAGAAACGCCACAAACAGACGCCTTATTACGACACGTTGAGTATTATTCGGAAAATCTGTTAGATTACGACAAAGGGGAATTTGAGACTGCAGCTAGCCTCTTAATGTTTGCGTAATTAGGCCTTCCTAACAAAAGCAGCTTCAAGTTCTTAATTTATGGAATTTATTAAGTGAAAGGTAAGTGGCAATGAGAGAATATCAGCTTACGGTAGTTAGAAAACACAGATTATGAAGCATTTGTGATTAATTGCATAGCTTATCAGAAAGTTATACTGCAAGATTTCATAATTAGAACTAGTAAGCTGAACCTTACTGACAAAAGATGTCACGCCTAGGGTTGTAACAAAGAAACATGGCAACTTCCATTGATTCCTTATCCTAGGTTTCATTTCTAATTGATTTAGAATAAAACACTTTAAACCAAACAGTTGAGCCGAATCCACAATCTGGCGATAGGTTTTCCGATAAGGTTATCTGTAGGATTTCTTACCGATAGGTATAGGCAGTTGAACTGAGGGGGACACTTGTGCACCGTGGCCTACATAGGTCTATTGTGCCTACCACCCCCAGGAGGAAGGGATGAGTCGTCCTCCGTGGGTGGTGGTTACCATACTAGCCTCTAGTTCCCGAGGTCGCGGGTTCAAACCCGGCGGAAGGCGATGGATTTTTTCGGGCGTAAAAGTCCTTAGCATGGCTTCTTTTGGAAGAGAAGTAAAGCCGGTGGTCCCGTGTCGTAGATTTAGGCACGTAAAAGAACCTCAAGGCTGATAAAGAGGCCTCTGAGCAAAATTACAAGTTTCTCACGCACAATATAGAATGGGACCATAAGGACTGCAGCAGTTAAAGACCGTCCATACATAAAACTCAATTTTCCCTAGGAAGAGATGAAGTGAAAAAGCCACACAGGAGGCTACAAACCACAGGCAGACAGTCCACGCAGAGGTCCCTAACGTATCCAAATTCTCAAACCCACCCCACTGCTGCAGCCGCCGAGAGAGGGCAATGAACGACCCATCAGTCGAGCAGACCTCTGTGTCCACGGGGAATATTCTTTTCACTGAGCATGCATCCGCGCCATCTGTCCGGCACCGCCATACGCCATGAAATCTAGAAGCACACCTGAAATATGAGATGGAAATGGAATGGAAGTGAAAGGACGGAAAGGAAATCGTGGTAAAGAAGAATCCACCACAGCATTCGCCTGTCGACCCCGGGGAAACCACGAAAAATTCATGGGTTAGAGTGGACGGTCACCGGGGAACGAACTCGACACCTCCCAAATGCGGGTCACAGACGTTGCCGCCTGGCCCATCCCCTCGGTTTAACGATAGGCAATCTGCAATTTCTTGTATTTATCAAGTATACCTAAAGGGACCTTTAAGAGAATATGAGATTCCAGCAACTGGAATACAAATAGTATGATGTATTTGTGATTAAATTCATGGCTTATCAAAAAGCTGTATTGCAATATTGTATGATGAGAGATATTTTCCGCTGCTTCTTACTGACAGGGAATGTTACACTGAGGCATTAGCAAAAAAAAAAAAAAAAAAAAAAAAAAAAATACATGTGTTATTGACGTTTAAGGAAATTATTTTTGCAGTTTTCGATTTTAGATAAATAATTGACATTAATGTGTATGATGGGCTAGCCTGAAGCCAAAAGTAGCATTTATAGACCTTTTTCGGAGGGCTGTGTGTGTGTTTTTTACCTTTTCACTCAGGAATGGGCAAACCTAGCATTATGAAACTTGGCAATAAAATAACTTAGTTCCCAATTAGAGAACAGGCTATATGGCATCTTAATTTCTTGCCCCAAAGGCTGAGTTCTAAAGAGGCGCAAAATAAAAACATCGAACTACCTCGGTTTTTTGCTTTTTTAAATCTTACATAGAAAGTTTATAAACATAACGTTTCTGAAAACTTTGTTATGTACAACATTTCGACAGGATGGCTATTAAAGAAGTTATACAATGTTATTTGCTTCTGTTAACCGATTACCACGAGAAACTGAATAGTTCTGAACACATTGCAAGCCTAAGAATGGGACAGACATTTGTGTACTAACCTCTTACTCTAGTTTTAGTGTTTCTATTAAGCAAAACGTTAGATTACATACACGCTGCATAAATATGAAAATGGAGGGAAGGCGACATAGGGGGAGAGAGTGGGAGAATGGAAACAGAATGGGCAGGGATATAAGGGAGAAAGCAGAGGAGAGAGGGAAAAGAGAAAGAACGCGAGAGAGAGTGGAAGAAAGAGTGAGGAAGGATACGACACAGACGAAATTATCTCATTAATGAGAAGAGATGAGGGTTCTAGTAGTTTACAATATATTAATTTAAACTATTTACAGCCGTTTCTACAATCTATTTAAAAGCTCTAATAGAGCTATAGGCTGAATTTTTTACAGATGTGCGTTCTACAGTCTCTAAATGGTGCTATCCGGGTTATCGACAAGTTATCCGCTAGATAACAGATAGCTAACTTATGACACGTGCCGAAAAGGTACAGCAGCACAGTTTCGGTGGCACGACAAATGAACGCGTTCTCACTGTTATTATTTACTTCATTTTCCTTTAGGCAGTGTTTTTAACACTTAAATGATTTCAGTCAAATTATATAATAAGTAAATTCAATAACAGCCCGAATTGAAGCAATATGTGTATGCAATAGTTTGTAAAATGTATGTAACAGTCATTGCATATGCTTATATTATTGTAAACATGTTCAATAATGTTATGTGAATGCATTACGTAATTTAATAATGTAGGAGCTGTGAGAAATAGGTTAAAAGTTGCTAACAAAGAGATAACAATGAGGTAACCTTGAGTAAATAATGAGTAAGAAAGTTTAACAGCTCTACTTGTGATTCTTGGAGTAACAATAATGTAATTTTAGTGACAGTTTATAAAAATAGCCAATCACAACCAGAAAAAGCTTTAGTTAAATGCAGGTATTATATTGGAGTAGGATTAGCCAATCAGAGACTTGAAGTACAGAAATTTACAAGTTTAGACGGTTGAAATCTATTCAGTTGCCTCCAAACTGTGGTTGTAACTGGTTGCGAGATGTGTCCTCGAGAGATTTAATACGTATTCGTGTGAAACGAAAAATAGTATATGTGTTAAAAGGTGCCAGTATTAAATAAAAGAATCTCACAGCTTTCTATATCAGTGAAGTGCTATTTAATTTGTGTTAAGGATTAATAAAAAGGAGTGAATTAAAACTTAAAAAATCTGCGTAAGCCTACATTCTTGTCGCATCACGCCCTGCCAAGACTACCATGACTCTAAAATAATACTGACGCAGCCGAGGCAAACATAAATATTTAATACTTAAAGAAACAGTTTAAATTACAAAGCTATTATTTTTAAACTTGGGGCAAAGACCACCTGAAAGTACATTTGGGGCGAAGGCTACCGGAAACTGTTTAGTATACGTGCTGTTGCAACTACTACAAGTTCGGCTCCCCAACAGTTGAAATATAATACAACTCCTATAACAAACTACCTTCTTCATCTTACAGATCTTGAATGTTATCTTGTACCTGAAATTTGTGCAATAACATCTAGTAGTTCTCTGCCGAGCGCAGAGATTAAAGCAAGACATGTCTTATTTCGCTGGACTACTTTTTTAATAGAGTTTTTGTACAGCACCATAAGCGGCGACATTGGTGATGCATGACATGAAGTGATAATTGGGAAGGCTAAGGCTACCTCCCAGGCCTTTGACAGTTATCAGGAAAAAGGAGGTAGGACAGTCCTGGCGGTATTTGAACTGCAGATCTCCCGTCCACGAATTCATGCCTTAACGACCTCAGCTACCGTGTAGGACCGAGCTTCCAATGACACTTTTTTGACACATCTATATTTTCAGCAAACATGCTTTTTGTGCAGAAACATTTATGCTAATCTAGGATGATGACCAATTTTCTAGCAACGGCAAAACTCAACTTCAGCTGCCTTGCTGCTGCGCATCCTGAGCAGTCTTGACACTTCTGATGTTACTAGAAGTACGCTGGGCCAAACGTCCCATCCCCTTGTTAGGGTGTCGTTTGGATTGGGTTAGACTCGGCGAGGCTGAGGTTCCCGATACCATGGAAGATTCCGGTTTTCCGTCCAGGCGTGGTTGTGAGACGCCTCAAGGTCCTCTGGCACCGCCCTGGAGAGCCAGTAGACAGTCTGCTAGGTTGCTGTCGTCCCCACCGAGGTCTCAGTAGTCCTCCACTTTCTGGGGTTGACACCGTAAATGGCGCATCCACTTCCACCCTGTAATAGGAGAGCCGGATTTAGTTTTCAGGTGCCGGCCTACTGGAAAAAGCTCTCGGGGGAGGGAGAGACACTTGGATGGCATCCTTCTTCCAGAGTCGCATGGAGGCACAGTCCCTCTGGTGTCGTCCTACGTGGTGTAGTGGTTTCCATACTATTCTCTTGTTTCCGAGGTCGCGGGTTCAAACCCGGTGGAGTGGGATGGATTTTTTCAGGCGTAAAAATCCTTAGCATGACTTCCTTCGGAAGGGAAGTAAAGCCGGTGGGCCCGTAAAGGAACCTCAAGCTTGATAAAGAGGCCTCTGAGCAAAATTACCGGACTTTCACGCCCAATATAGAATGGGACGCTAAGGACTACAGCATTTAAAGAGCATTCATAAATAAAACTCAATTTAATTGTTTAGTCCCCCTCGTGACTGTCCGGAGTTAGTTGATTCAGGTAACTCCATGTTTAAATTTCCAAAATCCGTAATTCTTATGCAATTATTCTGAAATTTTAACCAAATACTTCGAAGGTTGTCTTATAACTGAGTACAGTTTCATGGAGCTAACGCAAATACTTAAGCAGTTATTAATTAGTGTTTATGTAAATATTGTTGGTTATATAAAATGTCCTACGCGCCAAAATATTTGAGTTGGTACAATGACATTTTTCCTGATATTAGCTAAAGATATTGCTGAGACACTCAAGTCGGCCTTCTTTCTGTATTTAACTATAAACAAATGAAATAGTTTCTTCTGTTCTACAGAAAAATTCCCCCCAAAAATTTACTTATTTCACAATTTATACAATATTACGCAGAAAAGATTAAGATATTTAAAAAAGGGATTTGTGAAGCTCCTTTTCAAGGTTTGTATGCCTAGCTTGCAAATTTCAGAAATATTGGTGATTTTAGTTACTGTAAAATGTGGAAATTTTTTTGTTTCTTGGAAAATCAAGTTTAAAGATTCACGTGCCACTATTTTGTGTTTCTGGCATTGATATGGGGTCACGAAATGCTCCATTAAGGCCGTAAATGGAAAATACTACGACATAATATTTTACTAAAGGGTCTAAATTATTAGGAAATGCAAAGGGTGTGAAATTTTGAATTTTCAACCAAAATTCACAATAGGGTTGCCCTCATGCGTTTTCTTCTGAAGTTCTCTGGCAAATAAGAGAGTTCAATTTTTAAAGTTCGAAGTAAACACAAGGTCTTTTATAATGTAACTCTACAGACAATATTGCTTTGCTTATTTGCATACACTATGCCTAATAAACAAGTATGCTGTAATTAATCTATGTTATCAATATAGTGTTCTTACAAACATTACTGAACACTACCGTAAAAATAGCTTTTGGTTATTAAAAACGGCTCTCATTTATTTTGTAGTTTACGGCCTCCAAAGGTGTTACTTGAGTCGATTCATAATAACAAGTTTATATCCATTTATCGGCAGGTTTTCTATGCACGAAAAACATGGTTTTGTAGAAGCAGATTGTGACTTATCGGCCAGAGATATATATCTAGAGTGTAGATATTGGTAAGCTCATTAAGAACAGCCTTAAACGATTAAATTCTCTATATTTTCTAAGAGGTTCATACCTTCTCGAGGACATATTCAAACTTTAATTGTTATAAATAAAATACATTCACTGATAAGAGTTCCTGGGACTTACATTTTAAAAAAAATCGCGAAAATTACCGGTTCCAAATTTACTAAAACGTTCTCCTATTTGATAATGAACTTTTAATTCTACTATGTCTTTCGTGAATTTTAGGGATGATTAAATAAACGGATAAATGAGCAAAAATGTTTATATTGCTTCGTTTATATTGCTTCATAAACTTTTTCACTCCTTGTCTAGACACTTTTAACAACAAATGCCTATAGAACCAAATAAAGAAATGTAAAAACCAAGTTCTCACTGATATTTTCTTCGTTTTGGCACAAATTTAATCTTTTAAATTAATATCAAGGCGGCGCCGTGGCCGAGTGGTTAGACCGCTCGCCTCTCACCGAGGCGGCCCGGGTTCATTCCCAGGGACCCGCATGTGGGAATTGTGATGGACAAAGCGGCGTCTGGGCGGGTTTTCTCCGGGTTCTCCGGTTTCCCCCGCCATTCATGCCATCATCACCTTTCCTTTCATCTATTTCGCCTTCATTTCGTTTCATCTACTTCCTTCATCCCATACCAGGCAACGGGCTGATCACGCATCCTGGATATCCTGTCTGCTCCATGAGAATCTGCTCCTCCTCTGACCCCAGGCACCCGCCTGTAAGTCCTGGGGCGTGTAAGTCCTACATAAGCGGAGGTTAAACAGTGAAAAAAAGAAAGAAAATTAATATCAAAGCTTGTTTCCAGTTACGGTATTATCAAATATTTTCTTTCCCCTGAAAGCATCCATCTAGATATGTAAAATATTCTGAAATGAAACACTCCCTTTTAAAAATGTACTATTAGCAGTTAAGTAATTTGGGAGACTTGGATTCACATAATATGTCATGTATGAATGTAGGTGCCTGAAAATTAATTGGTAAGGTTGAGCAAATAATTTATATGAAATTCTAAAGTTGACTACCCTAAAGCAATTGTATCTATAAAACAGAGAGAGAGAGACAGAGAGAGAGAGAGGAGAGGTTGAAATGAGGCATGAAGTAAAAAACTTGAAACCTCTTATTACTGAGTTATTGTGAAAACAATATATAACAAACGATTATAAACATAATCTCCCTTACTAGTTATTTATTTACAAATTTCAACATAATCTATATTTAAAACGTTAGGCGAATTTTTCACGGTACTACTCATATACGTAAGGCAATTATTCACACTGTAATACTAGACTTTATCTATTTTGCTTATCTTCGGAAATTGATGGTTTCAATCCCACAACAATCATTAGAAAAAGACACAAACTTATGGTGCTAATGAACGTTTACTTATGTTTCCATTTTTCTAACATTCCAGAATTAAAATATGTTTTCACTGCTGTTTTCTGAAACATTACATGACATGTACTTTACAGAGAAGGGGAGAGATGGGAGAGGTGGACGGAAAGGTCAAAACAAAACATGTGGGAGAGGGAATGCCGAGAGGACGGTAGTGCGCAATAAGGCAAACGCAGTTGCAGGCTTTGCTAGTACCTATATGTTTCTAACTCACATAATTTTAAATGGAGTTGAAAGTTGAGAGTATTTAAAGCTGTGATGAATACTCAACTTTTGAAGCCGAATCAAGATGCCGCAAAGATGGTGCGACGATTTGAAGCAGGAACATAGTTGCGAGCTTTTCTCGCTCTCTCCAGTATCTCATGTTGATTCTACTGCCGGCTGCTCCAGATTGAGCTATGAATATTTTCCCTCAGGGTATGCGTGAATGTATTATGAAGGCAGCACCAGTTTAAATTCACTCAGTAATTTATTGTGAACTAATATTTGAGTTATTGGAGTGAGTTGCCGATCGTTTGCGATGAAAAAATACACTGATTATGAATCGTAGCGCTTGAAAACGTAACGACTGAATTATTAAGCCTGCTAACGTAGTATCAAAGTTACGGTTGGAAATAGCTGTTTCCGCAATAAAAGAAACTAGTAGCGTAACCTGCTGTGAGTCGCTAAAACTTTTACTGCAAGATCCCTCGAGATAGCCGCTGCTCACGCAAGCGTGTCACTGGGCGCTTAAAATATCATAAGAGCAAGTACCGCTGGCGATACCAGATGAAGAACTCCCTGATTTAATTTCACGTCTTGTTAGTACTTAAGCCACGTCTACATTACAATTAATCCCACCAAAGTTCTTCCTTATATGTTGCCAAATCTTAAAACTCCGAATACGACACTGTTACTAGGGGGCTTGACTAAATCCTCGCCTTTCTCTTTTCCAGAATTTCTGCCTACGTGACTGCAGACGTACTGAATTTACCTCTAAACTGCGTTCCCAGAACTTTAATGCCTAACACGTTCGCTCCTTCGGCTGTTGCTAACGACTTTCTTACATTGCTCACTAATGACTTTCGTTAACCGGACTCTTAATTTTCTTCATCTTTCCGGACAAACATGTCAACTCAAACGTGTTACATTATACACTGATTTAATATACCTAAATTATTTACTGCAGTTATTTCTCTATTTTATTGTTATTTCTTAATTTAATTATTTATATCTGCCCCTCAATAATTACGATATCACTTTTTAAATTATGTAAAGCATTATAATTAAAAATCCCAATTATGTAGCTAAAATCTACATCCTTTACCAAGATTAAAACTGAGCTTTGATAAAACTGAAGGTGTTTCTCATACTGAAGCTTTGTCGAGTTTCGGTAAATCGAGAGTTTTAGGTGTGTATGCTACTGCGAAGCGACTATAAGCATCGCTTTGTCTGTCTGTCCGTCCACCTGTTCGTACACAATAAAACAACTCAACTGGTGCAGGTACAGAGTGGAGATCTTATATGCAGGTGTTTGACGAAAATGCCTCGTCATAGTTCAGAATTGTTTGAAATGGGTGCGAAATTAGGGATAATTTAAATGCCTCCCCAAAATTTTTAAAGTTTATGCGAACGCAAGATTTTGAACATAAGTTTTCGACACGCATAAAATCTGTTTGAAACAGGTACAAAGTTAAGGGTAGTTATAAAAAATAGCCTTAGCAGCGGGATTTCAGTATATATTTCGAAAAGAGGCTATAGCCTTTAAAACTTTACTTCCTATAATAATACTGCAATTAAATGTACACGTAATTCACTACGAACCGACGGAAGTTATGAATAATTTTTAAAAATATATTTTAAATTGTATTTAATTTTTAATACCATTAGAAACGAATGCAAGCAATAATGTAATCCAGAACAGTGGCGGCTGCTGCTTAAGAGCACAAGTTCACGTGAACACCCTAACTTTTGACACCTTGCGGATTTATTGGATATTTTTAATTTTTGTATTATGTACCTAGTAGGTAGAGAAGATATTGTATTCTACCCAAAAGTTTTATATCGAGAGTTCACCAGAAATACATGTTTTGGGGCTCCTTGAATAAAAAGAAAGCAGTTTTAGAAAAAGGTCCCTGTGTGTGTCTGTGTACAGCATAACTCAAAAACGAAATGTAAGAAAAATACCAAACTCGGTATTTAGGTTTGGTACCCCCTAAAGATACGACACGAAGATTTCAAAGAAAATCCCCCCACCCTAACTACCTTTCATGTGGAGCATTTTTCGAAATGTTTTATTTTTTAAAAAGTCTATAACGATCTTGATTAAAATAGCACACATTAGAGGTATTTACATTAAAAATAAAACACATATCTTGAATTTTCTGGGAATATCCTGTGAAATCCACTTCACTCAAAAGAATTTGTTTAATTTTGTATAACTGGTAAACGTTAAGCGATAGACGATAACGTACTAAACACAAACAATTTAGACCTCTTTAAAGCACACAGTTTATTTCAAATTTTTTTTGTGGCTTCAGTAATTTCTGAGATATCCGTTATTAATGGTTAGAATTATTCAATACTTTGTCATTCTTTTCAAGTCCTTTCGATATTCAGTTGTTTCTCGCGATGTCATAGAATTTTAAGGCCGCGTATAGCGTCCAGTTCTAAAACGTTTGACTATCATTATTCCCTTTCTACTTATAACGAAGTGTGTAATACAGCTATTTTTGGAAAGTTTTATCTCGATTGAAATAAAAAAGGGAAAATAAACTTTCATAAAAATAATTCGTATACCCACTAATAAGCGCTAGAGGGTAGAGAAATTCATATCGTAAAACAACAGATTTTTTCTATGAGTGCTGTTAAACGTAACGTATATGGGACATTCCATTTCAAATCGTCCGAAATAAAAGGAAAATCGACCTTGCATTTTTTAAACGAAACGAAAGTGTTTGTATTTGTAGACAAGCCCATACAATGCTTTGTGCAAACTCTTAAAATGTAGAACATCATAGTTTTGCAATTAAAATTGTCCAAATGTATCGTATCTTCCTAAAATTTCCAACTTCAATCTGTTATAACTCTGAAACATTTAAATCTAATTATTTAAATCGAGCTTTATTTTGATTCCCTAAACTTTAATTTCATACGGATGAGTAAACATGTTCTTCTTATTTATTTAAGTGAAGAAATTTCTAAGTTGTCAAGCGTAGACGGTTATGGATCGAGAAAAATAATTTTATTATATATGGTAAGATTCCGTAATTTAAGCACAATCAAACATATATTTAACTCTAGTAGTTACTGATAAGGTTTAATCTAAAATAATTAAAGAAGCAAACTACTTTACGCGCTCATGGTCGCTCACACACGTTTGTTTTGAACTGAAGTTCAAGCAAGCTGCTGTGCATGGTGAAACAATGAGAACACTTACTAAGCAGCTTACTGCTATATGTAAATCGCTGCGTTTATTCACTTGTGTTATAACTATGAAACACAAACATAACCACTTTACCAACATTTGTATACAATGCTTTATGCAAACTCTTAAAATGTAGAACATCATAGTTTTGCAATTAAAATTGTTCAAATGTATCGTATCTTCCTAAAATTTCCAACTTCAATCTGTTATAATTCTGAAATATTTAAATCTAATTATTTAAATCGAGCTTTATTTTGTTTCTCTAAGCTTTTGTTTCACACTGATAAGTAAACATGTTATTTTTATTTAAGTGAAGAAATTTCTATTTTTTCAAGCGTAGACGGTTAGGAATTGAGAAAAATAATGCTATTATATATGATAAGATTCCGTAATTTAAACACAATAAAACATATATTTTACTCTAGTAGTTACTGATCAGGTTTAGTCTAAAATAATTAAACAAGCAAATTACTTTACGCGCTCATGCTCGCTCTTGTACATTAACTTTGAACTGTAGATCAAGCAAGCTGCTGTGCATGGTTAAACAATGCGAACGCTTACTACACTAACTACGTAAATCGCAGCGTTTATTACATTTTGTGTTATAACTACGAAAAATAAACATAACCACTTTACCAACATTGCCGACTTCTCTTAATAACACTATGGATTTTTCTCAATCTAATATTTTAGTTTTATAGAAATCCGGAGTCGCTTAAAAAAAGGAAAAACCGTATATCGATTTTTGTGAATATTATACAAATAATTAGTATATGCTGTAATGAAACGCGAACTTTTATCTACAAAATGAGATTTAGCACAATATTCTGAAATATAGGGCCCCGGAGTTATGCGCATTTAAAGTGCGACAAAATGAATTAATACGATACATTTATAGTTGAATAAGGTGACAACCGTTGGATTTTAGATGCTAATATTTGTTAAATATGCTTTCCTCCGCGCCTCTTATTAATAGCAAAAATTGCAACGCAAACAAAGAAAGCGAGGATTTTTGCAGTTAGATTTCACATGGAATGTCCTATATGCGGTAATTTAAAATCTACTGTGTTTAAATCTACCGCGCTTCTCCTCAACTCAATGAGCAACAGGGTCACTAGCACACATCTTGACTTCTGCACGTTTTAAGGAGCTTCTGCGCATGCGCAGCTCGTATGTCGTAATTACCTTATGAGGCCAAATACATACGAGTTGTGCACACGTGAGGAAATGTACTAGCGGGCGAAGCTTTTTCCGCACTCTGTTTCTATACTATCACTAAAATTTTACACCAGTGCACGTGGTGGTAGCTCACAACGGCAGAAATTAAGAATTACTGCAATAGGAGGGTACATGCACAGTACAAAAAATTCTCCCGTTTCTCCATACCACCATAATGTCAACTACAATTTAAATTACACATTACTTCGTTTTTGCCCTAACACGGTGTACTGAATTATGTGTACAACAACAAATATAAAAAACCTTTCTTTCGTCAGGCAAGTTATGCATTATTATTGTTATTGTTGCTGTAGTTATATCCACTTGTACATAACCATAACTACAGTGCCTTCGTTTTATGCCAGGCCGCTGAACGAGCGAATGCGTGCTCCGCACAAGTCTACTACACTGCGGGGGTTTCCGTTCCGTAAAGGTACTCCTCCACGATGCAATTTAAATGGCTTACAACTTCGAACGGTGCAAGAAAAGTGGAGTTTCACCGTGTAAACTGCCAATCAAGTAGGAAAATTGCACGCGCAACTCAAATTCAGCGCAATTTTCTAAGTGGCGTTCAACTTAGGAAGTTGCTTCGTGTATGCAGCGAAAAAAAGAAAGTGGCTTGAACAGTTTAGAAAATTTCTGTGGCGTATTCCGTGCAACTTTGTTACGTCACCTGCAGTGATAGTAAAAAGCTGTTTGAGAGGTGAATACAAGGATCATAATTTGTGTTACACTAAATACAGAATTAAGACAGATACGTGCATTTTATTTCCTTAACAACACGAACAATTTATTGTAGTATTGTAGTAGGTAATGATGCCCATAACAATAAATGGATGAGGGAAATGACAAAGAAGTTGATTGAACAGATTGAGACAAAGATTGCTCGTGGAAGTAGACACTGCAGATTACAGAAATAAACAAAAGCGACAAAATGCGTTACATGGTATAGGAATAGAGTTCAGCAAGTTAGCATAGGACATTAAAGTAAAAATCCACGGTTTTGGAACACAGTTCACCAACGAAAGGAACAAAATGAAGGCATGGAAATCTGGAAGTGGTGCAAAAGACAATATAAAACAAAATGGGAATTTTATGATGCACTGTAATTTATGGTTTATCACACCAGCACCAATAATGATGCAGTAGATGAGTAGATTCCTTGGTAAGTACCAACACACTCACTTTAAATGTAGGGATGTTGCCACTGAACCTCTCCTTCACGGCAAAAATACTCCTTGAATTCCTAACTTTTTTGCTGCAGTATGAGGATTTATACTTACAGTTTTCTTTGCAACGACACAAAGCCATAGTTCTCGTTGTGCCAAGTATTCGAAATAAATACACCAGTGACTGATAGCTGTTGTCTAAAAAAATCACATTGATTATATAGTTATAAATAACGACAGCCGAACGTGTTATATATTAAACTCGGCAATGTTGCCGCTGCGTTATTTTAAGCCGAATTACCTGTGGCTAAAAATCTCAGTGTCAACACAAGACGTTCTATGGGTGATATTGACTTTCTGATTATCGTGTCTTGCTTTTGTATTACCGGTGCTACTCTTCTAAGCAAATAATTAAAATTAACCGGTGATATGCCAAGGAACTTATTAAATACATGTTTATCTCCCTCATAGATGTCTTGCAGCAAGTTGCTTACAACCTCACAATATTGAGACAGTATTTTTAACACTTGAATAATTTCAATTAAATTATATAATATGTAATTTCAATAACAGCCCGCCTGGAAGCAATATGTATGTAATAATTTTGAAAAAATGTATGTAACAGTCATTGCAAATGCTTATAATATTGTAAACATGTTTAATAATGTTAAGTGAATGCATTACGTAATTTAATAATGTAAGAGCTGTGAAAATAATAAGTTTAAAGTTGCTAACAATGAGGTAACAATGAGGTAATCTTGAGGCAATAATGAGTTTGAGAGTTTAAATGTTACTAGTCATGATTAGAGCAACGATAATGTAAATTTTGTGACAGTTTAAAAATAGCCAATCAAAAGCTAGAAAAAGCTCTAGTAAAATGCAGGTATTCTATTGGACTAGGATTAGCCAATCAGAGACTTCAAATACAGAAGCTAACGGATTTGGACGGTTGAAATATGTTCGGTTGCCTGCAGACCTTGGTAGTAACGGGATAGAAGATGTGTTTTCTAAAGAAATATTACGTATTCGTGTGTAACGAAAATTATGTATACGCGTTAACAAAGTGCAAGTATTAAATTAAAGAATCTCACAGTTCTTGATATCAATGTAGTGCTATTTAATTTGTGCCAAGGATTACTAAAAAGAAGTGAATTTAAACTTAAAATCTGTGTAAACCTACATGCTTGTCGCACCACATCCTGCCTAAGAGAAACGTGTCTCTAAAACAATACTGATGCTGCCGAGGCAAATATAAACATAAATAATACCTATAGAATCAGTTTATTAACAAAGTTAATATAATAAATTTTAAGTGTAACAACAAAAATACATCTTCAAATCGGCTTCTCATACGCAGCAGCATATTACGCAACAAACAAAATTCTTCAAATTGACATCAATACCTGGAGCTAAACATAAATAAACAACTCCAACGTAAAGACAATATCTACTTCAAGTTAGCTTCCCAAGCGTGAGGCTATTAAATTACGTAACGATAAATTACGTAAATAAATAAACTCCAAGAACAATCCAACTTCAAACTGACGCCCAAAGCGTTGTGCAAACATCATCTTCAAAAAAACAACTATTTCTTCAAATTGGTTCTCAACGTGGGGATAACAACAGCAGAAAAATATCTTCTCTCAATATTCACGACTTAGAATCCACTCTCTTACCCAGCATTTTCTTGCCGCCCTTTACGTTTTTCTCTACGTCAACGAAGCAAAATAAGAGACAAACACGCTGCGGACAAAACCTCATTATCAGACGACATTATCGCCACACGTAGAACATAGCTGACTGGAAAGTGGCAAGCACAAAAATTTCCGCCACAAATATAGCATCGCGTAAACGCTCGTGCAACATTTCTGTGGAACGTGCCACTTTTCTAGTGGCGCAACACGAAATCATGCAACTTTTCGTTTTGTGTGTAAACAGAAAGTGCCACATTTGTACCCGCAAGAAAAGTGGCATGCCATAAAACTGGCATCGTGGACGAGTACCTTAACTCCCGCGTTACTTACTCACGAGTTTTAGTAACATATAGGTATGTAATAAGTTCTAACCTTGTTACGAGGGTAATCCAGAAAGTCCCAGACGTTTTGAAATAAACAATTAACAGAATGTAAATATCAACGTTTATTATCTACATTTCAAACGTACACACTTAAGCTATTTTTCTACATAATCACCATTTAAATTGAGGCATTTATCATACCGTGGCACAAGTTTTTCAATGCCCTCTCTGTAGAAATCTGCCGCCTGCGACTTCAACCACTGGTTTACCGGCATGCAGTTCAGCGTCAGTATCAAAGCATCAATTTGATGCACCAAACTCCGTGAAATTTGTAGAAAATGTTCCGAAAGTTCTGTAATCGTGAAACGACGATTTTCACGAACTTTGTCATTGATTTGCATTGATAGTTCATCAGTCATAAGGCTAAGCCTACCACTGCGTTCCTCGTCGTGAACATTGGTATGGCCATTTTTAAAATAAATGCACCTGACTCGGCTTTCACTCACTATTCCCTGCCCGTAAACATCACAAAGTTGACCATAAATTTTAATTGGTGTGTTCTTTTTATCCAACCGCACTTCACAAGTGGCGGGATTTTCTATTGCATTGCACATTTTAACAACTCACAGAGAGCACAGTAAGGAAGGCACAGTCCTCACGCTACCATAGCTGGATGCGTACTGAATGTAGGAACGTTCTGACACCAAGATGGCGGCTCTAGTCCTACTCATCGCCATGATAGGCCAAAACGTCTGGGACTTTCTGGACTGCCCTCGTATAAGTGTTGAAAGTGGTAGCCATCTGCGCGAAGACATTCTTGACATCGTCGGATGAAATTACCATTCACACGCATAAGTTCTTCTTGCGTAATGTTCATAATTTCTGCTTTTATATTGCTCTTAAGTTCGTCTATGGTGTGGAGATTGTTCCTAAAACCTTTATTTTTAGCGTTTAGCGAACCTATTGTACTGAATTTATTGACAAAACATCTCACAGTGTCTATACCCGGAACTCAGTAACGAGGAAATTGCTGCTAACACACCTGTCTACATGATTTGTTTTCACATATGTATCGTACATAAAAATACCCTTTTCAAGTGTGAATTTGCTGGCAGGCATTTACATGGACTAATAAGTGAATAACATTCCTAAGGAAATCATACATAACACACGTATTGTCGAAACTCTTTACACCGCGAAGACAAAGCAACGATTGAGACAGCTCACGTACCCTAGACACGTCCTGCGCAGTGGCATAATACCGAGGTCACTGCCGTCTCCGCCGTTACTCACATAAGGCGGTTGTGGCCTTGGCATAAAACGAAACCGCTACTGCCTATAAATACTTATTCAAAACAGTTTCTGTGTGGTTTAATGCTTTGTGCTCTCACCTGTCATGGGGGAGATCGATTCGATTCTGTATCGGGTATTACATTTTTAATCTAACTTAGTGATGCCTCAAAAAGGTTAAACGGGTTCTTAATTAATTGTAACTATGCTTCTTATTTTAACTTTATTGCCATGATTCGAGACTTTTTAAAACATATCAGGTTAATCAACATGCGCTGATAAAAATACCATTAAAAGTGAATAAAACTTTGGGCAATCTAATAGTTTTATACTACACCCTTTCACAAAACGATGTGTGTAATGATGCGATATATCCGTTATGTTGGTATTATTCAAATGATGAGAGAACAAGATTAGGTGTTGAGTTTGAGTTTTTCCTTATTTATGGACGCTCTTTAACTGTTATGTTCCTTAGCGTCCCGTTCTATGTTGGGCGTGAAAGATCGGCTTCTTTATCAGGCTTGAGGTTCTTTTACGTGCCGTAAATCTACGTCACGGGACCATCGGCTTTACTTCCCTTCCGAAGGAAGTCATGCTAAGGATTTTTACGTCCGGAAAAATCCATCGCCCTCCGCCGGGTTTGAACCCGCGACCTCGGGAACTAGAGGCTAGCATGGTAACCACTACACCACGAAGGACGACAGATTAGGTGTTAATAATGTAAACAAACGCTAAGCAAATACTCATATAGCAAATTGTTTTAAATCCATTCAAGCAGTTTATATGAGAATTCTACTAAATATCTAAGATTTTTAGGATTGTTTCATAAATTGTGAACTAACTAAAAGAACGCAGGGTGCAAAATATTTCAAACACACCTAAAAGTAACGCTGTGAGTGTATTTACGATTTTATTGCATATTAAGAGTGACCCTGCATCAGAACAAGTTCATGGATAAAGCTAAATATATCATCTTATGTCATCCTCTTTTTTAATTCTACTGCTTCTCCAAGTTATAATGTTTCTACTTCAAAAAGAGGATGGGATTTTTCTATCGTTTCAGTCAGAATCGCACTGTGCCTCTTATTTAAGTTTCCTTAACGCTTACTTTTTTTTTGCAAAAATGGGTGTTTAGTGGTTTTTCGGGCTCAAA
Organism: Deroplatys truncata; assembly: GCA_030765065.1. Classification (NCBI taxonomy): domain Eukaryota; kingdom Metazoa; phylum Arthropoda; class Insecta; order Mantodea; family Mantidae; genus Deroplatys; species Deroplatys truncata. The sequence goes on from CM060990.1 coordinate 668,109,291, forward strand.
GCAATTTGTAAACTGAAGATATTTGCTGGATTATTCACAATATACTAGTGTCGTGTTGAAAATAGAATCTAAATAGATGGTAAATAAACCTTAAAGTATACAATATGTATTATGCATTAACAATTACTCGTTAACTAAAATGGCTGATTTTTACATACGTACACTCTGGCCCATGGGTTTATCATGGTTTCCCCGGGTCGGCAGACAAATGCTGGAGTGGTTCATCTTCTACCACGACTCTCCTATCCGTCATTTCCTGTGTCTATCATGTTCTCGTCGTCTGTTTCAGGGTTGTAGTACCAGGCGACGGTATTCGGCGGACTGGAACCCGCCTGTGGGTGTGGGTGCTTTTGGGTGAGAGCTCCTTCGGGGATCCCCGAGGGCTCGGGAACCAATAGAGTGAGCTCGGGCGGTGTCGGAGGTATTCAGTGTAGAAACATTAGAGACCCCGTCTGTGCTTGCACCGTCGTCATCCGAATCTGGTCGCCCTTTGAGTCTCTCCCCTCATCCCTCACTCCCGGGAGTCACTGGTAGACGCACAAGGGGCCAGCTGGCCTGGGTGCAGTGCTCTGTCCTGGTTTCGGGGTCCCCCTCCGTTCGGTCGTACCTTTACCTTTTACACACGTTAAATTTGCAATGTATGGTTTACATAGTTCCAATTATGTTCAGAATATGTAAACCTGTATATTAAACCAGACAACTCCTACCTCTGTGACATCGACGAAACAGGAGAAAGAAGGTACAAAGGGAGAAGAATTGATAGGGAGATAAAGTGGCTCCGTTTTTGTGCTCTTGTCTTACACAAGTGCTCTGACGCCACCCTGGTTTAGTTCCAACTTATCCTCCGTGCTATGCCGGTGGACTAACTCTAAGCTCTCGCGTTACAGTGCATGTTCTAGTGTTAAATGCTTGTACATCCACGCATGCTTCTCTCTTATGGCAGCTAATCGGTATAGTTTTGCGACTCTCGTCGAATTTCCGTTCATAAAGTTAACATGCAGTCACTCATGCCTGAATATCTGCCCACTTGACCAATCGTATTAAGGTTTGTGAATATGGAGAACGAAATACACTTATGTAAAGGTGTGCTGAGCTGAAATATGAAGGTTTCAGAGAAGAACCAAGTGAGTTTAACATTTGTTTGTAACTGCAGCATTATTAGAATAGATGTGTTTCAGTACTACAATAGAACAAGTTAAAAGGCAGCATACTGTAGGTTTATGCAATTATTTTCACATAGGGAAGCCAAGTGGATGATAATAATCTATGCTTTAAGGAGATACACTGGTATCAAATGAAATTTCTTCTCTAATTAATCAACCTTAATGACATGTTTAGGTTAAATTGCATTTGTCCTGTTATATTGTTGGTATAAGTAACATTGCTGTAGATTAAATAGTTTTAATTAAGAATTATTTATTGTTTTTTGCAAATAATTGGACAGTAATAAAACATACACTTTTTGTAATTTAGAATTAAAATAGAGGAGTTAAATTTGGTATGTTAGGTATTCTATTCCAATGCAATAAATGTATGAATTTTTTACTTTCTCTACTACGTATAGTAAGTAGGGAAAGTATTGTATTCCACCCAAAAATTCGATACCGAGATTTCACCGGAAACACATGTTTTGAGACCCCTGAATCCAAAAAAAGCATTTTTTGAAACATGTCCGCGTGTGTGTGTGTGTGTGTCTGTGAACATCATAATTCAGAAACGAACAGTCGGATAAACACCAAACTTGGTATTTAGGTTCAGTATCTTCCAGAGATGCGACACAACGGTTTTCAAGAAAATCACCCTACCCCAGATTACCCTTTACGTGGAACATTTTTCGAACATTTTAATTTTCTCAAAAATGGCTCTAACGATTTTAATTAAAATATCATATGTTTAAGATATTTTCATGACAAATGAAATGTATATCTCGAAGTTTCTGGGAATGTCACCAAAAGTATTCTTCATTGTGATCGACTTTTGCATAACTGTTAAACCATGAGATAGACAAAATTTTACTACACAAAAATGTAGATCGCGTTAAAATACACAATTTATGTCATATACATTTTTGTTGTTGAGTGAACCATTTTCGAGATATTGCTTGTTGTTCCCTTAAATTTTCCAATACTTATACTTCTTCTCAAATTCGTTATTCTTTTTTTTTTGTCTTGGTAATGCAAAGAGTATGGAATACTCCACATAGCAACCAGCTCTTAAAATATTTGACTATCGCTTAAAGCCTACCAATTCCCCTTGCATCTAAAAGAAAATTAGCAATAAGATTAACATCTCGATATCTCGATTAACATGAAGAATATGGAGAATAAGCGTTTGTAAAAACAGTTTGTACAAGAGTGGAGAAAGTCATGTGAGTGTAACACATCAGATTTTTTCCAATATATTAATATTTATTAGAAATCTTACATGTATTTCCTATTTAGAACAAAATAAAAAATATAGACTTGTTTGTATGAGCATAATCAACAAACCAACACACAGTTTTGTTTAGTAAATTCTACTGTACATGTCCTGAAGTGAACCCCAACATACAAAAATTGTTATATTGAGAAAAAGCTATATGAACCTTTAGAACACAGTTATTGGAGATATTGCTCTCCACTCACCCATTATAACTCTCTTACAGCATATAACACTCCTTCTCCTTTCAGCCTCAAATCTTCTTTGATGATATTTGCCGCTCTTGTTGCCTTTCTCCTTTTAATTTCTATATCTAAGCGTCGTCGAACAGCCTGCTTGACACGACATTTATAACTGCATTTGCTTATTTTGGTGGAAAGAGGAGACATTTTTGACAGTTTGTTTAAGTAAACAAACCTTACATATAGCTTTTTTACAGATATAAGGTGTCACATTTGGTCACCATATCCAACAATTTTGCAAATGCTGTTTAAACACCGTGGTAACAGCACCTCTAGTTGCCTTATATTCCTGCCTGGGTATCATTTATTCATTGTTTAACCTCCTCTTATGTAGGACTTACACCCCCCAGGACTTACAGGCGGGTTCCTGGGGTCAGAGGCCCGTCGAGGAGCAGACACTCATGGATCGATAGAATATCCAGGATGGGTGAAGGTATGGGTGGAAGGAAGTAGATGAAACGGAATGATGGTGAAATGGATGAAAGGAAAGGTGATGATGGAGCAGTTGGTGGAATGAATGGCGGGGGAAACTGGAGAACCCGGAGAAAACCCGCCCATACGCCGCCTGGGATTGAACCCGGGCCGCCTCGGTGAGAGGCGAGCGGTCTAAACACTCGGCCACGACGCCGCCTTACCTCTGTATCATCATTTCATAAATATATCTTCCTAGTGCGTAACATACCAGATCTTTATACGGTGTAATATATTTGAAATAGAGTCGTCCTCCGTGGCCTAGAGGTACCATACTTAGCCTCTAGTTCCCGAGGTCGTGTGTTCAAACCTAGAGGAGGGCGGTGGATTTTTTCGGGCGTAAAAATCCTTAGCATGGCTTCCTTCGGAAGGGAAGTACAGCCGGTGGTCCCGTGACGTAGATTCGTCGTCCTCCATGGTGTAGTGGTTGCCATGCTAGCCTCTAGTTCCCGAAATCGCGGGCTTCAAACCCGGTGGAGGACGATGGATTTTTTCGGGCGTACAAATCCTTGGTATGGCTTCCTTTGGAAGCGAAGTAAAGCCGGTGGTCCCATGTCGTAGATTTAAGGCACGTAAAAGGACCTCAATCCTGATAAAGAGACCTCTCAGCAAAATTACTGGTCTTTCACGCCCAATATAGAATGGAACGCTAAGAACCATAGCAGTTATAGGGCATCCATAAATAAAACCCTGTTTAAAGTTACAAAAGAAAAGAATGTATATTCTTAAGGATTTTCTGTTATTTTTCTCGAATTTACTTTCATTCAAATATTCACATATTTGTCACACAAAAGCCAAATGTAACCTTCCAATCTTGATAGCAATCTGGAAGGTGATTATTACCCTCCCACACTTGGGATTTAGCAGTAATATGTCTTGTACACTTTAATCCGGCAAATTTTTGCAGATCAAATTGTTTAATTTTTCATCCTTTTTGACTAAACTATAGCCTTTATAATTTAAATGTTATAACTTTGTTTATGTTATGCGTTATTAAGTGAATCGGTGAATGAGCTTCTAACAAAGACTTTTAAAATGATCAAATTCTAGACTAATGGCATTTACTTGGCGCCATTATATCAAGCAACTTTTATTAAAGACATTTCTTTCTACAGCGCTTAGTTTTGGAGATATGGTACAGTCTCAGCTTAAATGGTCCAGCCTGTATAGTTACTCCTAAAGCATTAGTAAAATTTGGTAAAAAATCTGAAATTTTTCGATTTTTGTGCTTTTATTATACTTATAATTTGTACTTTCATACTACACAGTTGGTTTTCTTATATAAAATAATTTAAAGCCACAAATGGCTATTTAATTCATCCTGCATCCTCTAATTAAAGCACCATGTTGAAGTGTAAACTCCATTTTCGGTAGTTTTCATTTTTCAAAATGCTCCTGGGATCACAGTTTATAACTTATTAATTTGCAGTTATCTGAACACCATCAGAAATTATGGATTTAAAAGGTTTATGCACCAGTAAAATATGAAATAGTTTAGCAAAAATTAATTATTTTCCAAAAATCAAATTGAAAAGCTAAAAAATTCATTAACATGTGAACATTTTTTTCTCTTAAATTAATAAAAATTAAGAAATGCCTGCAAAATAGTTTGTTTATATTTGTATACTAAACTTAAATTAAATATTTTGTATGTATACGATAAACTTTAGGGCCCAAGGAGTATTTCATATTGCCATATCAAGCAGTAATTGATTATGAGTATTAAAATTAATATCTTAATAACGGTTTGTCATAGCTCAATCAAATGGTGTGTGCACTATACTTTTATGTTCTGAGTATATAACAAGACAATGAGAGTAATCAGAAGAAACTGTGGATTTTTTACGATGCGTTGCCTTAAGACCAATACACGTTACGTGGCATTATAGGTTTTTGCATTCTTCCATTTTTAAAGATGTTAAACAATGTTGAAATGGTCAGTGAGTAAGCATTTCAAAGCTTATGTCATCTCTTGTTTTGTATTTCTTGGCCAACATGAATACTTCAACATATAAATTGTTCCTTCCGCATTTGTTGTGGTTCAAATTTAATGAAAAATATTATGCTTCAATTTCACAAGTATATTCACAACACTATCCAATTCCTTTTCCTCTAATGCAAATGTTTTGGACAAAAATAATTTTGAATACATTAAAATTTACCATTTTAATGAAAACATTTTGAAAATAAACAAATATTACTATCTCCATAAATAAATTATGAATAAAAATAATAACTAATCTTACTATTCTAACCTTAAAACAAAAGAAACACACTTATTGCCCGACTACAAATTTTACATTGCAAGGAGTCTTTAAAAAGTCTATAAATATTTTGTATCACATTTTTATAATGTATTTTAAAGTCATTACCATTTGAAATTTAAGTTTTGTACAGGAGTTATCTTTACTACAAGAAACATGTGTAGGAATTGCAAACTAAGGAACTTAAAAGCTAGGTAAATTGTAGCTTTATTCGAAGATCCCTTAAACTTTTTCTTTTATTAATACATTTATCAAATTTTCAAAAGCACAAGTGAATTAAGTTAATTTATTTTTTACTTTATGGCGGCGCCGTGGCCGAGTGGTTAGACCGCTCGCCTCCCACCGAGGCGGACCGGGTTCAATCCCAGGGACCTGCATGTGGGATTTGTGGTGGACGAAGCGGCGTCTGGGCGGGTTTTCTCCGGGATCTCCGGTTTCCCCCGCCATTCATTCCACCAACTGCTCCATCATCACCTTTCCTTTCATCCATTTTCACCAACATTTCGCTTCATCTACTTCCTTCATCCCATACCAGGCATCGGGCTGATCACCCATCCTGGATATTCTGTCTCGACGGGCCTCTGACCCCAGGCACCCGCTTGTAGGTCCTGGGGGGTGTAAGTCCTACATAAGAGGAGGGTAAACAGATAATGAATGAATGAATATTTTTTACTTTATGAAAAGAATGCACTAAAATATTTTCACTGATATTGTTACATGCTGGGCGAGGGCCAAAAGGTTTCCAGCAAATTATTAAATTTCGATCACCCCAACACGCACATGGGGGAGCGTAGCTCACTAGCGGCAAGATAACCAGGACCTTGGTGTTTAAATTTAGATGAAGGCGTGAGGTTTTTACATTATACAAAAATATTACATAACACATATTACATGGAATTTATTGACAAATGTTTAGCGACTCTACATTATGCTTAGGAAAACAGGATGCGCGGAGATGCCCCGAAGTCGAGGACTGACCACACGCGCGGGTTGCTGCTTCCACTTGAGGCAGTATTTTTAACACTTGAATAACTTCAATTAAATTATATAATATGTAATTTCAATAACAGGCCGTCTTGGATCAATATGTATGTAATAATTTATAAAAATGTATGTAACAGTCATTGCATATGCTTATATTATTGTAAACATGTTCAATAATGTTATGTGAATGCATTATGTAATTTAATAATGTAAGAGCTGTGAGAATAATAAGTTTAACGTTGCTAACAATGAGGTAACCTTGAGGCAATAATGAGTTTGAGAGTTTAAATGTTACTAGTCATGATTAGAGCAACGATAATGTAAACTTTGTGACAGTTTAAAAATAGCCAATCAACAGCTAGAAAAAGCTTTAATTAAATGAAGGTATTCTATTGGACTAGGATTAGCCAATCAGACACTTGAAATACAGAAGCATACGGGTTTGGCGGGTGAAATTAGTTCAGTTGCCTACAGACCTTGGTAGTGACCGGATGGAAGATGGAAGAAATATTACGTATTCGTGTGAAGCGAAAATTATGTATACGGATTAACAAAGTGCAAGTATTAAAGTAAAGAATCTCACAGCTCTTGATATAAGTGTAGTGCTTTTCAATTTGTGTCAAGGATAAATAAAAAGAAGTGAATTTAAACTTAAAATCTGTGTAAGCCTACATTCTTGTCGCACCACGCCCTGTCTAAGAGAAACGTGTCCCTAAAACAATACTGAAGCAGCCGAGGATTTTCTTGAAAATCTTCGTGTCGCATCTCTGGAAGATACTGAACCTAAATACCAAGTTTGGTGTTTATCCGACTGTTCGTTTCTGAGTTATGCTGTTCACAGACACACACACACACACGGACATGTTTCCAAAAATGCTTTTTTGGGATTCAGGGGGTCTCAAAACATGTATTTCCGGTGAAATCTCGGTATCGAATTTTTGGGTGGAATGCAATACTTCCCCTACTTACTATACGTAGTAGAGAAAGTAATAATGAATACAGAACAGCAGAGATGAAGTTCATGAGATGTGTAATGGGATGTACTAAAATTTATAAACTAAGGAACGAAAAAATAAGATTAGATTTAAAAATCTTTTCAGTTAATGATAAGAAAATAGAATGAAATGGAAGCATCACGTTGACAGAACAATAGAAAATAGATCACAAAAAAATTAATTATCGGCCTATAAAAAAGAGATATCTGGGTAGACCTCGTAGGAGGTGGATGGATGATAGAGACCGCTGCAGATGATTATAATACCCCATTCTTGAAAGAAGGAGAAGAAGAAAAAGAAGAAGAAGCAAACAATAGAGCTGACGACGAACATGAGAATGGCGAATTGTTAGAACACTCCACCGATTTTAATTACATCTTAATCAATAGCTATGGAGTTAACCTATTTTCTAAATAGTTCCTAAGTGAAATGAAATAAAATATTATATACGCGGGGTGGACCATTTAAGCTAGGACTGCACAATATTTCCAAAAACTAAGCGTTGTAGAAAGAAATTTCTTGAATAAAAGTTACGTGATATTATGGGTGAAAGTAAACGCCATTCGACGTGTTTTATTTGGAGGACGTTGTGATGGTCATTTTAGGTCACTTTAATTTTTTAAAATGCGAACCTATCTTTTTTATGTTGTTTTCTCACTCCTCATAAAAAACTAAACAACATTTTTATAAAGCATTTTGCAATTGTTCTTACACCAACGTAGATAACGAAAATTCTGAGTGGCTATGTACCATGAGGTGATATGAGGGTCAAGCTACGTTTTATTTTGTTGCTTATTTCTCATCACAAAATAAACAGCTTTTATAAACCACTTTCTAATGAGAAAAAAACATACAAAATGTAGGTTCCCATTAAAAAGCATGAAATTGACCCTGAAATGACCATCATAACGTCCTCCAAACAAAATACGACTAATGGCATTTACTTTCCCCCATAATATCAAGCAACTTTTATTCAAGACATTTCTTTCTACAACACTTAGTTTTTGGAGATATTGCACAGTCTTAACTTAAATGGTCCACCCTGTTTATCAGTAGAAATTACAACTCGGGAAAATGAGGTACAGGTCGTAAATAAAAATGCTGTACTTATACCCATGGAAGACACAGGACTTTTCTGTTGTTAAGATTATTCCACATCTTCCCCAAAGTCTGGAAGTATGAATGAAAGTGTGAATCTGTGTGTAATTTAATGATTAAGGGCCAAAGTTTACCAGAAATCCAATGATAAGCAAATACGAGTCAACACCATTGCCTATAGGCAATAATATGTTCACATTGTAGTTAAAGGCTGGTTACAAATGGAACTTAAAAAAACAAGAAAGAAAATCAAAGCTCACTACGGCTAATGCGCCAGTTCCCCACTGATCTGTGTTTAATTGCAACACTTGCACGAAGGAAAATCTACACACTTGAAATACGGCGCGGTTGGGCCACCTGGTATTCCGCCTTTGCCGCCAGTCGGTTTAAAGAATGACGTCACTATTAGTTCAGCCTGCCTCTTGTCTCAAAGGGGAGGTGCGGAATTGAACCTTGGACTGCATGCGTTTCCGACTTCATAAACCGTTTGATGTATGTACTGCGACGGTGCAGAACTGCTTTTCAGTAGGACACTTTGTGGGTTCTTTGCTTGCAGATGAAGTGACCACCGATCACAGAATTTGCAAGGTTGAGTGCTAAGGCCTTCTACGCTATAACAACCGCACAGTTATTTGAGTTACCTCTCTGCATACATGTTGAGGTTGCGAGTTTACGAGACGCAAGTGAAAGATGCTCCAGATGTAAATACTAGAAAGATGCGATACAAGCCCCATTTCACAAATGTGACCTCGAAACTGTTGACATCCACTCCTTCCACTCATCTTTCGCTAGTCCTCTGTCAGAGGCACTAGTGTTCAACACCCTTCAAAGTATTGACGTCATGCGCAGACAACAAACTTGCGGCAACGGCCCAATAAATACGAAGACCCCGTATATGTAATGTACATAGTATATTATGTTTCAGGTTTGCAGACCCAGGCGATAGGTGTGTGGCGGCGGGACGGTGGAGTCGTGTAAAGGATATTTCCCTGGCGTATGGATGGCCGGCTGATGCTCCTTCCATGGGGTGGGACTCGTTCCCGGGATCCCAGGTTAAGGATGGTGCAGGCAGGCTAGCGCAGGCGGCAGGATTGCTGTACTCTGGAATCGTTAGGGACCCGTCCTTGCTAGTGCGCATCGTCGTCGGAATCTGGCCGTCCTTCGGGTCTCCCCTTTACCCCTTCCTCGCACGCGTTACGTAAAACACAATGGTTCTACTGAAATGCCCTAAGTGCGGTGCTAAGCTCCAATGGCTGGTGGCCTCCTCTATCTGACTCATATCCTATCCTTCCCTTTAAGCCTTGGAACTGTAATTTCGTAAATTTCGCGTGGTATTCCAACTAACGGGTGAACAATAACCTGATATTCACGAAAACGGGTATGAAATATCGCCAGATTGGCTTAACCTCCTCCCGACCATCTCTCAAACTCTGGAAATTCTGTATAGCCTACAAGTAACATCACGTAGTAGCGAAAGAATTATCGGAATAAGTAATTTTTAGTTAATCACAATAAATTAAATGTTAAACGTTTGCCTCTTCCTTAGTCCGTAACTATTTAATAACATAAAAACTCCACATTTTTCAAACAATTCAGAACCTTTGATATCGGTATTCAAACATATGATAAATATGAGTACTTCCTACTCTCAGGCCATCAGTTTAAACATTTTTTAAATGACACGTAGTCTGTAACATACAGAAAAAGGACCTCTAATATTACACTGGGCGCAATTTTCTCTCTTTATATAATTATTTAGCATGCGCTGGTAATGAACATTCAGAGGAAATACATAATAGCTGAAGTTTAGCTGTTTGTGCGGTTTATTGTCACGTTGCGTGTGCATAGACGTTATACAGCTGCATGACCATTGTCTGTGTTAACTTCCGACGTACACAAACCAGTCTGAAAATGAGAAATGCAACACTCCGTTAAGGTCTAGCAGATAACAGTATACAAATATAAGGGATATGTTGAAACATTAGTAAAGCTAGAAGAAGAAACCTGTGTTTATGATTCATCCATAGCTTCAGAGCCATCACAAGCCGAATTGCAATGCACTACTATAGACATTCTTAAATTATCGAATGTAAAACGTCGGTGTCGATCACTTAAACGGTTTTTGAACTGCGAGAGGCTTCTTTCAACGTTACAGGACGTTAACGTTGCATATGGAAAGTTCACTATACTATCGGCTTTTTATTCTTCATCATGGCAAAAATTATACAGAAAAATAAGAGCTATTTAACAATTATTTTTACATGTATTCTTTATCCTCTGTGTGCAAGTTCCGGAAGGTCTTTTCTTGATTTTTTCTGACGCCTCATCCATTATTGTTATACCCTTGGATGTTTGCAACCTGTACCTGTATGTCCATCTTTGCTCATTTTGCTCGTGCCACGTACAAACACCTCATCTTTAATAATAATAATAATAATAATAATAATAATAATAATAATAATAATAATAATAATATCTTGAATAAGTATCTTTAGAAAGTTTGTAGTTCCAACATATATTATATACATCTGTAAAATTGGAATAAAGGTTCCTTAGAGTGTACATTGTGACACTCGAATAAAATGAAAATTAAATGAAGAAATATCCCATACATATCGTACCAATAAAATTAGTATCTGTTGGAGTTTTGTTTTGCTGTGTATTCTGTTACCTTAACTATAAATCGTTATCATCAACGTGTATATTGCTTGAAATAAAATGCTCTGACCTTTGTCTTACATTTATATGCATTTTATGTGGAGTAACAGCAAAAATCACCACCGTGGTTTACTCCTGGCATCAACGAAAACTCAAAAAACAAGTATGTTTTTTATGACTCCAAAATGTTATTTTCTAATATTCAGGCTTTGCGCAAATTGTTTAGTCTTCTAGTCTGTCAGGAGTTGATATTGGAAGTTGTCTTATAACCTATGTCCGTCGGGAAGAAGTGTTTTTCAATGGTGAAAGTATTATAATAATCGGCTACGTGATTTCCGAGGTTAGACACACACACACACACGCACACACACACACACACACACACACACAAGTGGGAAAGTGAGTGGAAAAGAACTTTTGATGGAGCAGTGACTAAATCTCTCTCTGAGTCTAACGAGACAGATTTAAAATGCTAAATATACGATTAACAGTATTAATCACAACACTACTGATGGACAGGAGAAGATTAATTCATAATTTTGTAGATTTAACATAAAATGTGTGTAGGTTTTTTGCGGAACAAACATTTGGACATATTTTATTTAAATGTACCAGACTCGTAAAGGAAGTACAGTTTACAAGGGGTCGCAGATGCATATAATAACAGGAGTGCTACATGAAAATATTGATATCTGATTTTAGAAACATCATTTACCGTACCTCACACGATAAGTGTACGTTTTCTCTCAACTAATGAATAGGAATGTAACATTTATGTTGCGACGAAGTGACGAACAGAAATAGAAGCGTATGAAATGCGTTTATGGAAATAATTGGATCGTATGACATGGGAACACACAATAAGTAACAAGGCACATTCAGAAAGGACTGTGAAGGAAGAAACTGACAGGAGCATTCTATGAGAAGAAACGGTTGATGTATTTAAACGTTCGCTGACTACATGTTTCAAGGCAAAAAAATCTGATGTGTTACACTCACATGTATCGATCTTTTGACAATCAAAGAAAATTACATTTTACACATAGCGACCAGTTCTAAAAATATTTGACTATCGCTTAAGGCGTACTATGTTCCCCTTGTTTTGTATTTACAAGGGCAATATAGAAATACAGCAGCCTTTAAGCACATACATATCTCTTAATAGCTGGTTGCTATGTGCAGCACCATTCTCTTTGCCACAGATTAATACTCTTTACATATCCAAGACAAAAAAATGAATAACGAATTCCCATTTGAGAAAAGTATTGAAAAATTTAAGGGAATAACAAGCAATATCTCGAAAATGGTTTACACAACAAAAAAATGTATATGACATAAATTGTGTATTTTAACGCGATCTACATTTCTTGTGTAGTAAAATTTTGTCTATCTCTTATGGTTTACCAGTTATGCAAAAGTCGTTCACAATGAAGAATACTTTTGGAGACATTTCCAGAAAATTCAAGATAAACATTTTATTTGTCATGAAAATATCTTAAACATATGATATTTTAATCAAAATCGTTAGAGCCATTTTTGAGGAAATTAAAATTTTCGAAAAATGTTCCATGTAAAGACCTTGGTGTCGCCTCTCTGGAAGATACTGAACCTAAATACCAAGTTTGGTGTTTATCCGACTGTTCATTTCTGTGTTATGCTGTTCACAGACACACACACACAGACATGATTCCAAAAATGCTTTTTTTTGGATTCAGGGGGTCTCAAAACATATATTTCCGGTGAAATATCGGTATCGAAATTTGGGTGGAATACAATACTTCCCCTACTTACTATACGTAGTAGGGAAAGTAAAAATATAATAAAATAAATAAAATACATAACACATACTTTTAAGACAGGTTTTCCACACGCGATTACAAAGAAAAACGTGGAAAACAGATTATAATGTGGGAAATGGGTTTACATTGAGTCATCTGCCAGATTTAAGCCAAATGTAAGCAAGAAAGGTAATATATACTTAACTTAATGTTGGGTAAGCCTTTATAGACGTGCAAACATGAAAATAAGTAAATAAATAAAATACATGCTGTGATTTCGAGATTAGCCCGCTCACTTATACATAAACTAATGCTTTAAACACTTGGGTCCTGATGGTTAAATTATTTGGAAACTGAATATTTCAACACAAATCGCTCTGGTGATTACCAAGATAGCCGCATTTCCACATACACTCCCTTTATCCTGGATGTAAGCCATATACGAATCGATATTCATACATTTGAGGTGGTTTTCTTGATAGGCGAATACTTCTCGATACAGGTGGCCATTTGCAGTAATGTGCTCCTACACGTTAAGGCACCATTTACACTTAAGTGCATTGCAAGTTCCATCCTTATCCCTTTCATTAAGGCAGCTCATAGCCAGTAGCATAGAAACAGACTAGAAATAAAGGCTGACTTTTCACGTAACGGAATGGAGAAATGTCCGCTATTTTCTGTGTATATATTGCCATCCCAATAAATGAGACTTCTATACTGAAAACCACAGTTTTTAGATGAGCCTTTTGGAATATTCTAAGGGTATAAGTAATTTCTTTTCATAAAAGTGTTATATATTACTTTATAGCTGAAGTGCTAGTTCGTGATCAACAAAAATTCGAGAAATTATTACTTTTTACTTTCTCTACTACGTAGAAATTTCACCGGAAATACATGTTTTGAGACCCCCTGAAATTTTTTTTGGAAACATGCCCGTGTGTGTGTCTGTGTATCTGTGAACAGCATAACTCAGAAATGAACAGTCGGATAAACACCAAAGTTGGTATTTAGGTTCAGTATCTTTCAGAGATGCGACACTGAGGTTTTCAAGAAAATCCTCCCACCCCAGATTACCCTTTACATGGAACTTTTTTCGAAAATTTTAATTTCTCAAAAATGGCTCTTAACGATTTTGATTAAAATATCATATGTTTAAGATATTTTCATGACAAATGAAATGTATATCTCGAATTTTCTGGGAATGTCTCCAAAAGTATTCTTCATTGTGAACGACTTTTGCATAACTGGTAAACCATAAGAGATAGACAAAATTTTACTACACAAAAAATGTAGATGGCGTTAAAATACACAATTTATGTCATACATTTTTTTTGTTGGGTGAACCATTATCGAGATACTGCTTGTTATTCCCTTAAATATTCCAATACTTATACTTTTTCTCAAATTCGTTATTCATTTTTTTGTCCTGGTAATGCAAAGAGAATGGAATACTCCACATTGCAACCACCTCTTGACTATCGCTTAAAGTCTAGCAATTTCCCTTGCACCTACAAGAAAATTAGCAATAAAATTAACATCTCGATATCTCGATTAACATGAAGCATATGGAGAATAAGTGTTTGTAAAAATAGTTTGTACAAGAGTAGAGAAATTCATGTGAGTATTAGACATCAGATTTTTTATATTTGTGATACGAAATAGATATAAAGACTCACGAGAATGTTTGAACTACTTGCTGTTCACTTAAAATGAATTTATGGGGACAAGATAGTCTGAACACATTGAAATTACATCTTAAGTGTGTTAAGTTACCACTACTCTTAAAGTTCTCAATGGTTTTTCCTGAAACGTTTATGAATTACTCTATAAATCATGGTAATTATTTAAGGCTGTTGTTTGCATTGATAGCTTATGTAGTTGAGTCCATATAAATTATTTCTTTCAGTAGAAAAATAATAAACTTTACTCTTAAAACATGTGAATTCAGTACCTTTTTCTTTGATACTACTTGCAATACAGATTATACTTTTGCATGCTTGTTCTTAGTATAATCAGCTATCTTCTGAACCTCAATTATTTAGTTATGTATATCAGTTCACTAGAAATAGAAACAAAATCATTTGCTTCTTATATATATATTATATAAGGTAGACGATTCTAATTTTCTTTTGTAATTTAAAGGAAATTAACAAATAAAATGTAAATGAAGTAAATATTGTTAATTGGTATATAATTATTTAAATGTGAAAGTATAAATTTAAAAACACAAGTTTTTAAATTATTGTTATAATGTATTAAGTAAGTTTTATTACATATTAATTTAACTGTATAATAAAAAAATAATTTATTTAAGCAGGAAGCTGTTGGTAAATAGTACTGGATACCAGTGGAGTAGCTTTTAGCTTTGTAGCAAGTTTTGTTGGTTAAGTAGCTGGATACCAGTTGCTTTTATGTTGGTTATCAATATTAGTATAGATTTTTTGATTTTGTAATTATTATTTATTTACACCTTTAATATCTATTATTCATTTTATTTACTTATGTTTATTATTTTATGTTTTCTTTGTTTCTAGTTAGGTAGTAGTTATAGACTTAATCTGTAAAATGCATATATATAAGGATTGAAAATTTTGATTCAGTAAATAAAAAATTTGGATATATGCCCCGGCATAGTAACCTAGATGTCGGTGTTGAAAATTAAGATTTTATTTTATTTTATTTTATTGTTTTCCTATGTTTCGTGGCGTATGGCAGTGTGCCGGACAGATGACGCGGATGTATGCTCAATGAAAAGAGTATTCCCCGTGGACACCAGAGGGCTGCTTGATTGTTGGGTCGTTCATCGCCCTCTCTCGGCGGCTCCAGCAGTGGGACGGGTCGGCGAGCTTGGAAATGTTAGGGAATTCCGCTCGTCTCTATGGCATGTCTGCCTACGGCCTATAGTCTCCTATGGTTCCTTAGCATCATTCCTTCCACCTGGAGGGTGGTAGCCAGAATAGATTGCTGTAGGTCGCGGTGCGCGTGTCCTCCTCCGTTTCCCGTAAGGGGGGCGTTTCCGACCCCTTCAGCTGCCGTGACGCGGGCGCTGCGGACCCTGAGCACTCGTGGTGCTTCTGACGTTTCTAGAAGTACGCTGGGCCTCTCCATAGGGAGTTTTCGGATTGGGTTAGACTCGGCTGGACAGTGGTTCCCGATACCCATGGGAGATTCGGTACGTCTGGGCGGTTTCCCGTCCAGGCGGGGTTGTCCTCCGGTACCGCCCTGGATAGCCGATAGACAGGTGCTAGATCATGTCGGCCCCACCGAGGTGCTCCATAGTCTTCCCTTTCGGGGGTTGCGCATAAGTGGCGTATCCACTTCCACCCTGTAATGGGGGGGTCGGATTAGGCAACCAGGTGCCGGCCCATGGAAAAGCTCTCGGGAGTGAAAGTGTCACTCGGCTGACGCCCGCTCCCCTGGGTCACGTGGGGGCGCAGTCCCCTTGTGCTTATGTCTTCCTCCGTTGTACAACCTATACCTCGGCTATCTAACATGAAAATTGAACATACCTGTTACAGAAAATCTTATTTTAGAGATTTCTCATCGACATGATGTTAGCTGAATCCCTATTTATACCATTCTAATAGTGTCGATCGACGAAAGCTAAATACAATTTAACCAAAGGCTGCTGTTCTTACTGCAGTGCAGGATTTTCAATCTGTTTATTTTAAAGTAGAATTTTATGTAAGGGGACAAGGTACTCTGAAATGCTAAAAAATCACATTTTTTTGTTTTAAGCACTAATAAAATCTCTATTATTTCCAGTTTCAGAAAATATATACTTTTTGAGAGTTAAGAGGTTTTTAAGACATTTAAATACAATTTATATGTTAGTCTGCGTTCCTTTAAAGCTGTCATGAAACCTCCCTTTTTAGAACATTTTTGCATCTTTCAACAACGAACGACTATATCATGCCCAGTGAGCATTTCAGCAATTCACAAAAGAGGCCAGGCCCAAGAGAAGGCAATCAGAAAACCTGAAGCAATCCAGGAATGAAGGTGCAGATGATGATGACTCTGGAATGTACTGAAGTGGGTCAGAATTTTAATGTTCAAACTTTAAATTCAGTTTTCTCAAAATAACATTTTTGGATACTTATGTACCTTTTTCTCAGAAATTATGAGAGGTAGAGATCTGAAATTTTCAGTACATGTATACAACACATAGCTGAACGTCCTGAACCATAATTATAATTGTATAATGTATATTAGTGATATTAAGAAAGCAACAACATTGCAAATGTTCCAAATTTTTACTTTTTTGAACTTACAAATAAGTTTTTTTTAGTTTCTAGTGAACTGATATACATCACTAAATAATTGAGGTTCAGAAGATAGTTGATTATACTAAAAACTAGCATGAAAAATTGTGATTCTTTATTGCAAGTAGTATCAGAGAAAAAGGTACATGAATTCACAAGTTTTAAGAGTAAATTTTATTATTTTTCTGCTGAATGAAATAATGTTTACGGACTCAACTAGATAAGGTATCAATGCAAACGACCACTTGAAATAATTGTCATGATTTATAGAATAATTCGTAATAATTTCAGAAAAAACCGCTGAGAATTTTAGGAGCAGTGGTGATTTAACACACTTAAGGTGTAATTTCCATGTGTTCAGACTACCTTGTCCCCTTAAAGAACATAGATAAATATACTTGCAAGGAATACCCTATAGAATCGCTATGAAAAGTAAATTAGTAATGAAGATTCAGAAACTATTAAATCTAATCTTTATCTTTTGTTTAAAATGACGTTGCATTCGCGTTCATTGATTCTGACGATGTTATACTGTGATCATTTACGAAGATTAAAAGTTGCAAGCGTGTTTTTAGCAGTCTGACTGCAAGTGCTACAATTTTGCAAGGAAATCCGGGCTGTTGGACATCATTTTGGCGGGCTACATGGGAGGGAGGGGATGAACGAGGGTGGGAGAGATAGACAGAGAGGTCATACCGTCCAGTAACACTGGACGCGCAAGTGCGACGATCACTACCTAGTGAGACGATGGTTCGCCAGATGGCAGACCGCTGCCATTTGGGAAAGTACTTGCCAATTATGTCCCTGGCACACAGCCTCTACTAACTTTGCTTGCGTCTGGGCCATTCTAAAGTTACGACTAATTTAAAGCGTCTCTTATTTTGCTTCGACCGGTAATGGCTTTTTCTTGTGAGGTTGGTAATAAAACATGCGTGAAATCTAATATTTAGGCAATCGTAGACGATGTTTCACTGTACGTTTGGGCCTCACAAGGATGTATTCTTTAATTTGTTTTTTACGCTAAACTTCCTTTAAATGGATATGAATATGATATTTAAAAAACATTTGGCCTTAAAGAAAGCATTATGGAGAGTTTATAATAGCTCCAGGCAAATCGATAAGTTGAATACCTCGTCAGAAGTAATTTGCATACAATCATAATGGTGTATACAAAATGAAAGTTAAATTAAAGTTATGATTACATACATAGAACTTATAATTAATTCCTTGTTATTACGCAGTGACTGCACATACCATACATACTGCGAAAAAATTAAATAATTGTATTCCATAAAAAAAATTCGATACCGAGATTTCACCATAAATACATGTTTTTGGCCCTCTTAATCCAAAAATGACATTTTTATAAAAATCTCCGAGTGTTTGTATCTATGAACAGCATAACTAAAAAACGACAAATCGGATAAATACCAAACTTGATATTTAGGTTCAGTATCGACACGAGAAGAATTGTAACACGGGAATATTTTCAAGAAAATCCCCCACCCCTAACTACCCTTTACATGGAACATTTTTCTAAATTTATTTTCCAAAAAATGACTAGTGCTTCTTATTAAAATACCATATATTAAGGATATTTACATGACAAATAATATGTTTCTGGGAATACATGTCAAGTACTTTTCATTTGGAAGGAATTTTCTATAATCTTGTATAACTGGTAAACGTTAAACGATAGACGAAAACGTACTACATAAAACAAACAATTTATTTCAAATAAACTTTTTTGTGGCAGAAGCCATTTCTGAGATATCCGTTAGTAATGTTTCGAATTGTTCATTACTTGGCCATTCTCTTGAGGTCCTGTTAATTTTCAGTAGTTTCTCGCGATTGCATGGAAGAGTATGGAATTTTAAGGCCAGCGTATAGCGTCCAGTTCTTAAATATTTCATTATCGCTGTTCCCTTTATGTATATGACAAAATGTGTAATGTAGCTATTTCTGCAAAGGTTTATTTGAATTAAAATGTAGTTGGTAGAAAAACAAAATTTAGTAAGAAAAGTTTGTATACCCATAATATACGATAGAGGGCAAAGAAAGTCATGTGAATGTATCACATCAAAAAAAATTTCTCTTGCGTTCTGGAAAAGACAAAAACATGCACATCCGTTTAGGAATTTATGTGCTTATAAAATAAGTTGTCCTTAGGAAGAACTGGTAAATGCTATGAATGTAAAAGAAATCAGTTACAAAATGAACACTTTCTTATCAATATTTATTAACATTCATATATCATAAGGAATCTCACATGTACAGGCGACGAACTCTGAGGAACGATAGATCTCGCAGAGGGGAACACTTCTTATCAAGCAACCACCATCCTCCGATGCATCGTTACGGAGAATAGGTTTGAGAGGTACCTACAGCCAGTACGAGCTTTGACTCTCTGTTTGTTTACAAGCGCTGAATCAAGTGACATCGCCTCTTTCTTGTCCCTTACGTCTGGTTCGATTTGATAGATCTCAGACGCACAGTCCAATTTAGCTCAGTATTTGTGAACAGCACCACGTATACCACCTTCAGAAAGTACAGGGGCTGGGGCGGACGACTTCGCACCTGGTGTTCAGTTTGTCCAGTAGTTTCTACAACCAAGTATCCCAGATCCTGCATTTCCCGCGCACGTCTTTTTACTTTCTCTACTACGTATAGTAAGTAGGGGAAGTATTGTATTCCACCCAAAAATTCAAAACCGAGATTTCACCGGAAATATATGTTTTGAGAACCACTGAATCAAAAAAAACATTTTTGGAAACATGCCCGTGTGTGTCTGTGAACAGCATAACTCAGAAACGAACAGTCGAATAAACACCAAACTTGGTATTTAGGTTCAGTATCTTTCAGAGATGTGACACGAAGGTTTTCAAGAAAATCCCCCAACCTAAATTACCCTTTACATGGAACATTTTTCGAAAATTTTAATTTTCTCAAAAATGGCTCTAACGATTTTGATTAAAATATCATATGTTTAAGATATTTTCATGGAAAATGAAATGTATATCTCCAATTTTCTGGGAATGTCTTCAAATGTATTCTTCATTGTGAACGACTTTTGCATAACTGGTAAACCATTACTACACAATAAATGTAGATGGCGTTAAAATACACAATTTATGTCATATACATTTTTTTTTGTTGAGTAAACCATTTTCGAGATATTGCTTGTTATTCCCTTAAATTTTTCAATACTTATTTTCTCAAATGAGAATTCGCTATTCATTTTTTTGTCTTGGATATGCAAAGAGTATTAATCTGTGGCAAAGAGAATGGTGCTGCACCTAGCAACCAGCTATTAAAAGATATGTCTATGCTTAAAGGCTACTGTATTTCTATATTGTCCTTGCAAATACAAAACAAGCGGAACATAGTAGGCCTTAAGCGATAGTCAAATATTTTTAGAACTGGTCGCTATGTGTAAAATGTAATTTTCTTTGATTGTCAAAACGTCGTTTCTGCAAACGTTTATCTCTATTAATATGAAATAGATGGAGAATAAGAGTTCGTAAAAATAGTTTGTACAAGAGTAGAGAAAGTCATGTGAGTGTAACACATCAGATTTTTCGATAAGGCCTGCTTCACACCAGACGAATACTTCAACAGCAGGAACAGCCATATTTGGAATGTTGGGAACCTTCACGCAATGTCCGTTAGACAACACCAAAAAAAAGTATTCCGAAACACCTGGACCGAAAGCTGTGGTGATCATTTGCTGAAACCTTTCGTTTTGCCACCCCGTTCGAGTTAAATTGGGCTGTGCGTCTAAGACCTACCAAAACTAACCAGATGCAAAGGACAAGGAAGAGGCGATGTCACTTGATTCAGCACTTGTAAACAAACAGAGAGTCAAAGTGTACTGGTTGTGTCTCTCAAACCTATCCTACCGGATACGCTGCAAACAAGGGTGAATAACTCCGTAACGATGCGTCGGAGGTTGATGGTTGCTTCACAAAAAATGTTCCCCTCTGCGAGATCTATCATTTCTCAGAGTTTGTCGCAGAGGTGCTAAAACACGCTGTATAGAAGTATATTGCTACATAACTTTTCATAAACCCTTCAACAGGTATTCTTGAAGATTTGAGAGAAACTGCACATATAAAATGTAACACTACGAAATAATGGTACTCGAGTATTAATTTTGATTTTCTCAAAAATAGCTCTAACGATTTTAATTAAAATATCATATGTTTAAGAAACTTTTATGGCAAACGAAATATATACCTTGAATTTTCTAGGAATGTAACCAAAAATCGTCTTCACTCTGAATGAATTTTGCATAACTGGTAAACCGCAAGAGATAGACGAAGTTTTACTACACATAAAATGTAGATCTCTTTAAAACACACAATTTATGTCACATACATTATTTTGTCGAGTGAACCACTTCCGAGATATTCCTTGTTTGAATTTTCCAATAATTATAGTTTTCTCAAATTGGAATTGGTTATTCGTTTGTTTGTGTCCTGGACATGCAAAGAAAAAGAGAATGCTCCACATAGCAACCAGCTCTTAAAAGATTTGACTGCCTCTTAAAGCCTACCGTATTCCCCTTGCACCTATAAGAAAATTAGTAATAAGTTTCTGCAAATGTTTATCTATATTAACATGAAGTAGATGGGAATAAGCATTTGTAAAAATAGTTTGTACAAGAGTAGAGAAAGTCATGTGAGTGTAACACATCAGGTTTTTTAAATTGAGTTTATGGTGTTCTTTACTAACATTACGGACCCTAGTGCAAGCCTGGGAAGTGACACTCATATCAGCCCGATTCTCTCATCGTCTTTGCTGATAAGCAACAGGAGTCATTCACGCTAATGTGCCAGTTCCCCAATATCCTGCGATTACTTGGAATTGCCCCGTTGAGTTCTGCAACTCTTTTAAAGCACGACGGGATATCTGCACACGCGAAACACGGCGATGTTGGGCCACCTGGTATCACAATTAACGTGGTGTTTTCCATATGATGAAAGAAATTATATTATTTTCTAAAACAGAAGATACAATTAATTTCTTTAAAACAATCAAAGCTTACACGACATACAAACATTAACGGATACAAAAGTTCATATTTCTTTCATAATTCCTCTATCATGTAATCTCTCGGACTACCTCGGTGATAAGAACATATTCAGGAAACTTCTGTTGTATTCTTTTTTTTTTTTTTTTTTTTTTTTTTTTTTATTTTTTTTTTAAAGATCCCTTGTCGTTCCCAGATTATACTACTGTGTTTTTCTGTTTTATAGCGCTTATTTCCGTAACACACACACACACACACACAAACACCCATGCCCGAGGCGGGACTCGAACCCGCGACCCTCAGCTTGGCGGAGCGCCGGAGCGACCACTCCAGCGACCACGGCTACGAGGGCCGGCTCTTGATGAATTTCAAACATACGCCGTGGAAGTTTTCAGAGCATAACCGTATTTTGGCACAACTTTCTTGTAGTGTGGTCTCTGCTTTCTACAATTAGGGCAACGACGTCAGTAACTCTGTTTTAGTTTTCGCGAATGCTTCTCAATTGGTATTACGAAAGCATGGATATCTCCAAACTTTAGTGGGTAGTTTCAGCACTGCTGATCTGCACTGCAGGCCACCCTTGAATACAATTCCTTTATTTTACCATTCTCCGTACAACAGTAATGGGCATACTCAGCCTTGAAAATTTAGCTTATTAAATCATTATAGAAATACAGTTTACGTATACCATTACCAATATTAAAATATTCATTCAAGTTATGAACTAATTTCTTTATTAGCTATCTTTATTCTTAGCTGATCAGCGTTTTGGTCCCGTAGATGAATCCAATTTTTATAAACTATGACTAGGTTGGAAAGGTAGAATCAGACGACTAAAAAAATGAATGCCATCGCCGGGATTTGAACCACGGATCTTCCGGTTTCCGTCTGGTTGCTCTAACCACTGAGCTACCATGGCAACATGCCGGAACGACATTAAATTCTCGAAATGATTCGCATGTTTCCCGGTAAACCACAAGAAGATCTCAAAATGTATTGAGATGACATACCCCAATGGCGACTTACAATGTTGTAAGTACTTTAAGTCCCGGGCTTCATAGTTTCGACCACTATTAGATCAATGAATTCTATGACTAGGTTGATTAATTTTCTTTTTTGAATTAACAATTGACGTGGCCGAGTGGTTAGACCGCTCGCCTCTCACCGAGGCGTCTGGGCGGGTTTTCTCCGGGTTCTCCTTTCACCTTTCCTTTCATTCATTTCACCATCATTTCGTTTCATTTACTTCCTTCCTCCCATAGCAGGCATCGGGCTGATCACCCATCCTGGATGATCCATGAGTGTCTGCTCCTCGACGGGCCTCTGACCCCAGGCACCCGCCTCTAGGTCCTGGGGGTATAAGTCCTACATACGAGGAGGTTAAACAGAGAAAGAAGAAGAAGAAAAACAATTGACATTCTATTTTAGTCTATACATTTAGTGCTTTCATACATCCCTTGAATACTAAGAAATACACCATGAAATAATTATGCAAATGATGTTAAAGTTAAAAGAAAGGTTTAACGCTAATACATTATAAGCTGCAAATTGTTATGTTCAATTACGGACTTTTGAATTCAGGTGTTAGAATTAATTTTTTGTCTATAAAAGTATTTGCTTATTTATTTTACATATTTTAAACCTTAAGGGTCCTGTCTCACAGCTGGATCTTTGTTACACATTTTTAAATCACAACTTCCCAAAGCTAATCTGCAGTTATGGAAACACATCTCTCTCCACTTGACTACTTTTTTAGGGATATTTGAAACGTAGAGGCCTGCTAATATGGAAGAAATAAAAATGAGGATCAGGAAAGAATGCAGAAATATACCACCAGCAGAGACTGAAAGTGTACAACAAGAATTCGACTTAGCCAGTGTTAAATTGTAAAAGAGGGAGAATTTAGAAAAACTTATTAAATACAACCAAACCTTTGGTATGAAACAAATGAAATTATTCATGCAAAGAAAAACAAGGATTTACATTTTTATCGGTGAGGCTATATTCGGTACAGTAATGGTTAAAAATGTTTCTTTTTTGCAAAATTTTCCTTTCAAAAAATTAAATTTTCGTGTCTGAGCATTATTTTTTAAATCGAGTTAATTTTAGTTTTATTTTCATTATTCCTTACTTATTCCTTACTTATGAAAGAACCTGTATATAAACCCGACTACAAAATATAAAAATCTGATGTGTTATACTCACATGACTTTCTCTACCCTTGTACAAACTATTTTTACAAACGCTTATTCTCCATATGCTTCATGTTAATCGGGATATCGAGATGTTAATCTTATTGCCAATTTTCTTGTAGATGCGAGGGGAATTGCTAGGCTTTAAGCGATAGTCAAATATTTTAAGAGCTGGTTGCTATGTGGATTATTCTATTCTCTTTGCATTACCAGGACAAAAAAATTATTAACGAATTTGAGAAAAAGTATAAGTATTGGAAAATTTAAGGGAATAACAAGCAATATCTCGAAAATGGTTCACCCAACAAGAAAAATGTATATGACATAAATTGTGTATTTTAACGCGATCTATATTTTATGTATAGTAAAATTTTGTCTATCTCTTATGGTTTACCCGTTATGCAAAAGTCGTTCACAATGAAGAATACTTTTGGAGACATTCCCAGAAAGTTCGAGATATACATTTAGTTTGTCATGAAAATATCTTAAACATATGATATTTTAATCAAAATCGTTAGAGCCACTTTTGAGAAAATTAAAATTTTCGAAAAATGTTCCATGTAAAAGGTAATCTGGGGTGGGGAGATTTTCTTGAAAACCTTAGTGTCGCATCTCTGAAAGATATTGAACCTAAATACCAAGTTTGGTGTTTATCCGACTGTTCGTTTCTGAGTTATGCTGTTCACACACACGCACACACACGACATTTTTTTGGATCCAGGGGGTCTCAAAACATATACGTAGTAGAGAAAGTAAAAAACAACATTAACTACACTGCCGTTTGTGAAAATTGCTACACCAAGAACAGAAAAAGAGAGAAATAGAATTATTAAGAGCGTGGAATGTACATTTCAGTGTACAGGAATGTTGTTTCGGCTTAAACTTTTGAAGCACGTTTGATGCAAGTGAAGCTTATTTTAGCAAGTGCTCCTTTAAAGTGAAGTGCACGCGGAAGCCATTAAATGCCAAATCCGGATTGTATGCCGAATTATCCTTATCAAATAGGACCGCAAAGTATGTCCCTGTTTGCCCATGGCAGCTCTACACATAGGTGCCGACGTTTTCCTGACTCGCAGGCTTAGTGAATTACTGTTGTGTTGCAGGAGATTTCAATTGCATCTATCACTGCCACTGCATAAGGATGCTATATTATGTTTATTGATAAGATTTATTCCTAGTTCATATACATACATCACAGACGTTTACATGATTTAGATAACTCAATCAACCAAACCCTTCCACCCAAACACAATTTCCTGGATCTCTTCCGCTTTCCTCTTTATCTCCACATATAAATCTTCTATCTCCGGTATTTTCTTCTCTCCGAAAACCTTATTCCTATTCACCATGCCTTCTTGCGAACCTCTCAACATTGATTTCTTCTCATTTAATTTCCCAAACAAATTACTTTCCCCTTTCGGGAGTTTAAGTACTGATCCTCATTCCCCACTCTGTTCAAAACAACTTTATTACTACTTATTTTGCCGGACAAATTCACATGCTCCTCTCAAACAGAGCAAGTTATAATGCCTCGCTTTTCCTCACTTCATCACAATGTCCGAGTTTCCGTATCAAACAACGCCTATCTAGTTTCCAAGATCGCGGGTTCAAACCCGGCGGAGGGCGATGGATTTTTCGGGCGTAAAAATCCTTAGCATGGTTTCTTTCGGAAGGGAAGTAAGGCCAGTGGTCCCGTGTCGTAGATTTACGGCACGTAAAAGAACTTCAAACCTGATAAAGAGAACTCTGAGCAAAATTACCGATCTTTCACGCCCAATATAGAATGGGACGCTAAGGACCATAGTAGTTAAAGAGCGTCCATAAATAAAACTCAATTTAAACAACGCCTATCCCACATAAAGCACTTCAACAAACTCTTTCTTAGTTAAAATTCCGTGGATCCCCATTATATGCTTCTCCTGTTGTTAAAACCTTCTTTTTCCATTATGTAGCGTTTTGCCTGCTACTTCGTTGTTGTTGTCTTACCTGCGTCGTTGTGTGTATACTCTTCAGGACACCTGAAATCGCCGATGTCAGTCAGGAAGCCCATATCGTCGTCGCATCTCAGGGTTAACTGTCAGCGAATCGGCCTGAAATTCCCTACTGTTATTGTCAGGGTATGATTGCGGGAGTGGTGACACCAGGATATTATTCTCGCTCTTTATGCTAGAAATCCTGCAAGATTCATTGGAATTCCCTAACACGTGCGATTCTTTTTAGCACTTTCTTTCCACTCTTGTCTCTTGCAACACTAAAGTTTGCTCCGGCTAGTTATTTAATATCTCGGTGCTCTATCACCGTTCTTTAGATTTGCACGAACTTGAAGTAGTCACTTGACTAACATTAACCCGTTTATGAACTTGGATATAATTGGCACATTATATAAATATTTCATCTACATCACTTTATAATTGTATAATTGCGCGGTACTTAGCAAATTTCGGAACTTAGGGTCCTTATCTGACCCGGAGCACTATTTGTTACCTTAACGAAGAATCATGACAAACTGTCCCAAATCCATGCTCGCGTTCACATATATCACTCACTGCTCGCCTCCAGATTTTGTACATGTCACTGCGTCTTCCACCTTTCCATTGGTTCTCACACTTATTCTCTACGTTTATTGGTTCCCTGGTTGAATATTCAAAGCCTAACTGTAAGAAAAACCCGTTGCCTCATAGTGTCTGTTTACTCTTAAAACTTGCCTCACCCCCACGAAGTACAAAAGAAGCTTTCGAATTTTATGGCCCCACGTTCGGAAAATATAATGGACCGTCTGAAACGAAGCTATTCTCAGAAAATGACTGGCGATTCTGGCAGGAGAATCTGCCCATTCTGTGATTTGGATGAGGACTGGGTACATATTTTATCGGAATGTGCACAGTGGGAGAACCAGCGAACGATTAAACTGAAAGAAAAATTCTTAAGTCCCTCAAGAAAGATATTGGCATGTTGGGATCTACTGGCTGGCTAGAGGAACTGCCAAAACATGGGCAATTTTTTGGCTAAAGTGCGCGAAGCTAGGTCAAATTTGTTCAGTTAGACAAAGGTAATTTATCTCTATTTCCCTTTTTCTTGTTCCTTTTGTTGTGTTTTCTTTCTCTGTTGTTTATTTTGTCACCCTATTGTATCCTAAATATGCATGTATGGTCAATGACCCATGCACAAAATACTTGTGAAATAACTTCAATAATTTGAAACCAATAAAGATACCTTATCTATCATTTTGCCTAAATCTTGCAGTTTTTCTTAGGTAATTGCTTCTTTATTTAATTCATAACAGTATTGAAACTTAAAACATATTTACAGCTGCAGAAGGGCTTTCGATTGATGCCAATTTGAATCAGATTGCTTTAAAATTATAGGAAATTATCAAATTGCATATTAATTATCAATAATTTCTAAATTATAATTATTACAGATTTCCTTTTTGTGTATGTGTAATCAGGCGGAAATATTGCTACAATTATCACCCTTTGTATGACTTTTTGACATATGGCTTACGAACGCAGTAGAATTCTTTAATTTTTAAGTAGTGTTTAACGCGCGTTCTTTCTGCATACGGCACTATTGATACATGAAGTGAAATGATTTGGAAAAATAAATTTGGGAAAGAAACGTCCCAGGCTTAACATTAGTATACCTCCCCGGCATTTGCCAGTTATGAGGATTGAGTAAAACCTGAAGAAAACCTCAGTCAGGTAGAACGCTCCTGGCTGGAATCGAACCTCAGGTATCTCGTTTATGAGCCCGTGCCTCGACGACCTCGGCTACCTGTGTCGGTATTTCCGCACTGTACCCAGAATAGATCTACATTGCTTACTAAGCCTCCGACAGATGGGGTTAAGGCGAGTGAGTATGAAGAGCTTCCGGATCTGACGGCGGCAGGCGTAGCGCAGCGGGGTCCCTAAAGCTTCCAGATTGTAAATTCTACTTACATGCCCCGCTTCGTGCCTCCTCCATCCTCATGGATAGTTTCGGGCAGAAGATTCCATGCCAAGGGAAAAACAACTCCCTCCTTAGAGCACATCTACTGCATGTGCCCTGCACCAATCCTCAACAACGCCGGCCCTGCAGTCCTCAAGGTTGAAAGGAAATGAAATGACAGAAAATTCGTGTTAGGATATAATCTACCCCGAAATTCGCCTGCCAACTGGGAAAACCATGAAAGGATCAATGTTAGGGTGATCGTTCCAAAGGGAATCGAACGGAGCCGCCTGGGACAATCCTCTCGGTAACACCTTATGCGCTACTTATATTGTGTGTCAAATATATAATCATTTTCTCCGCTACAAGATCTCAATTTCACAAGCTTATCTCCTTTGTTCTTTTTAAATGGTCATTGCCTTTATCCTTTTGCATATATCATCAACTCGTACCACTTAGCATCATCATTAATATCTCCATAAGCATGTTTCTGATCATCATGTTCTTCTCTGTTGTCAGTATCGTCATCAGAATTCCATGTGTAAGACAAAAATGGATGTTTTAAATGACTTATCGCAGCATTAACATCTTCCCACACTATCAATAATGCATTTATATTTCACATTTAATAATTGAAAACAGTATCTATTCTCTAAGTTTATTACACTGTTTCACTAAAATGTAATAATACTAAAGTTGTAGAAATGCTCAAACCTTTGTTTGTGAGATGTAGTATGTAAATTTGTGCCTTCATTTAGTTTTTCTCCGAACTAGTGACAGACCGGCAGTGGGAAACACATAGCGCAGTTGCCCACATGCATTCTGCTGCGTGACCGGAAGAATTTTTAAAATGTATACTGCATGCATGAAATGTGGCCCATAATGGAACGGAGCTGAGGCAGAGTCCTTTACCTCCCCCAAAGTATGGCTCAACTACAGAAGGGTAACATTACAACATAAATCTTATATATTGTCATGCTACACTGCCGTTTTCTTAATGCCAGTGTTCTTATAGCCGTTTAGTAGCGGCAACAACTTTAGCCTTCGTCTCCATGTCGCTCATGAAAGCGCTTATATATGTAAATGTCTTAGCTGTATTTCAGTTTAAGGGGACTCGTCAAGCCCTATCTCACATGTTAAATTAGCTATGTTAATGACTTTTCAATAAAATTTCGGACATTTTATTATTTTAAAAACAAACTATTTGAGGAACTTCAACTAAAGCAATTTCACATGCTGAAGGGATTGTTTGTAGTATGTGGTAAAATTTTTATGTAGATGCAGCTTGTAGTTTCAGAGAAAGCGGGTCATTTATGTAGAAAAATGTGTTTTTTCTTCTTTGTTTTTTGTATTTATGGACGCTGTTTAACTGCTATGGTCCTTAGCTTCCCACACTATATTGGGCGTGAAAGTCCGATAATTTCGCTCAGAAGTCTCTTTATCAGGCTTGAGGTTCTTTTACATGCCGCGAATCTACGACACGGAACCACCGGCTTCACTTCCCTTCCGAGGGAAGCCATGCTAAGAACTTTTTACGCCCGAAAAAAATCCATTGCCCTCCGCCGGGTTTAAACCCGCAACCTCGAGAACTAGAGGCTAGCATGGTAACCCCTACACCACGGAGGACATAAAACATTGTTTTGAGTAATTTCATATTTAAAGTAAAAATGGCTATAAAACTCTGTTAATCGTAATGTTTTTAAAAATTAATTTATAATAGTAAGTATTTGATTTTTTAATTAACCAAACACTAAATTAAGCAGAATTAACCATACTTTTATAAAATGCAAAAAAAAAAAATATATATTTTTCACTTTTGGCTTCACGACTCCCCTTAACCACACATGCAAATAATTCTTCACTTCTTCCTCTAGCCGGATTATATTGTAATTGATTTAGCCTCTCCGTGTGTACTATAGCGAAACGCTTTCACAGAGGTGGTAATCGAACCACCCCTTCATTTCACATAGATTATAAGCATCGTTCAATGGTTAGTTTGATTATTCACTGTGTTGTTTTTCAGGCCAGTTGCACTACGTGATCAAAAGTATCCGGACACCTGGCTGAAAATGACGTACAAGTTCGTGGTGCACTCCATCGGTAATGCTGGAAGTCAATATGGTATTGGCCCACACTTAGTCTTGATAACAGCGTTCACTCTCGCAGGCATACTTTCAATCAGGTGCTGGAAGGTTTGCTGGGGAATGGCAGCCCATTCTTCACGGAGTGCGGAACTGAGGAGAGGTATCGATGTAGGTCGGTGAGGCCTGGCACGAAGTCGGCGTTCCAAAACATCCCAAAGGTGTTCTATAGGATTCAAGTCAGGACTCTGTGCAGGCCAGTCCATTACAGGGATGTTATTGTCGTGTAACCACTCCGCCACAGCCCATGCAGTATGAACAGGTGCTCGATCGTGTTGAAAGATGCAATCGCCATCCCCGGATTGCTCTTCAACAGTGGGAAGCAAGAGGGTGCTTAAAATATCAATTTGGGTCTGCGCTGTGATCGTGCCACGCAAAACAACAAGGGGTGCAAGCCCCCTGGGAAAAACACGACCACACCATAACACCACCACCTCCGAATTTCATTGTTGGCACTATACACGCTGGCAGATGACGTTCACCGGGCATTCGCCAAACCCACACACTGCCATCGGATCGCCACATAGTGTACTGTGATTCGTCACTCCACACAACGTTTTTCCACTGTTCAATCGTGTAATTTTGACTCTCCTTACAACAAGCGAGGTGTCGTTTGGCATTTTCCTGATGTGTGGCTTATGAGCAGCCGCTCGACCATGGAATCCAAGGTTTCCCACCTCACTGGCATAGTACTTGGAGTGGATCCTGATGCAGTTTGGAATTCCTGTGTGATGGTCTGGATAGATGTGTGCCTATTACTCTTTACGAACCTCTTCAAATGTCGGCGGTCTCTGGCAGTCAACAGACGAGGTCGGCCTGTACGCTTTTGTGCTGTACATGTCCCTTCACGTTTCCACTTCACTGTCACATCAGAAACAGTGGACCTAGGGATGTTTAGGAGTGTGGAAATCTCGCGTACAGACTTCTGACACAAATCACCTGACCACGTTCGAAGTCCGTAAGTTCCACGGAGCGTACCATTCTGCTGTTTCACGAGGTCTAATGACTATTGAGGTGGCGGATAATGAGTACCAGGCAGTAGATGACAGCACAATGCACCTAAGATGAAAAACGTATGTTTGTGGGGGTGTCCGGATACTTTTGATCACATAGTGTATATAAAGAACTGATACCTGCTGAATGGAGTTAAAAGTTGGTTACTGGAAGTTGGAAAATTTACGGAGGGAAAAACACTATGTCTGTCTAGAGGAATGGGTCACTTTTTATACACGACAGTGTACATACCTTTCTATTCCTAAGAAGGTCAAGTTTAAGTAAATATATTACGGAATGTGTAGATGATACCCAGTTGCTAACTTTGCAAGATTTTTTCTTGGCGCCTTTTTGAGGCAGTATTATAATAATTAAATGATTTCAATCAAATTATATAATATGCAAATTCAATAACAGCCCACCTTGAAGCAATATGTGTATGTAATAATTTGTAAAATGTATGTAACAGTCATTGCATATGCTTATATTATTGTAAACATGTTCAATAATGTTATAAGAATGCATTACGTAATTTAATAATGTAGAAGCTGTGAGAAATAGGTAAAAAGTTGCTAACAAAGAGGTAACAATAAGGTAACCTTGAGTCAATAATGAGTAAGAAAGTTTAACAGGAATTTTAGTGACAGTTTAAAAATAGCCAATCAACAACCAGAAAAAGCTTTAGTTAAATGAAGGTATTATATTGGAGTAGGAGTAGCCAATTACAGACTTGAAATACAGAAATTTACAAGTTTAGACGGTTGAACTATATTCTGTTACCTCCAAACAGTGCTCAGAACCAGACGTGTTGCTTCTAGACAGTGCTCATAACCAGACGCGAGATGTGTCCTCGAGAAATTAATTACGTATTCGTGTGAGGCGAAAATAGTATACGTGTTAAAAAGTGCAAGTATTAAATAAAAGAATCTCACAGCTCTCTATATCAGTGAAGTGCTATTTAATTTGTGTCAAGAATTAATAAAAAGGAGCCTACATTCTTAGTCGTACCAAAACCCTGCCAAGATATCCATGTCTCTAAAATAATACTGACGCAGCCGAGGTAAACATAAATATTAAATATTTAAAGAAACAGTTTAATTACAAAGTTAATATTTTTTTAAACTTGGGGCAAAAGGCCACCTGAAAATACATTTGGGGCGAAGGCTACCGAAAACTGTTTACTATACGTGCGGTTGCAACTACTTCAAGTTCGGCTCCCCAATAGTAGAAATACGATACAACTCCTTCTGAAACTAACTTTTCTCAAATTTGCGCCCAACGTGGGGCAAATAACGTAAAGATAATACATCATCTTCAAACTGACTGTCCATACGTAGCAGCAACAAACCTACTTCATTTTCTAATTAAACAACGAAAATGTTTTGTTATGGACACGAGGAATTCATTAAAACACCCTATAACTCTGACAGTTTGAAATTATATATGTGTGATAAATTACAATTACTCGTATTAAGCACTGTAATTGTGTTAAGAATTTTAACTGTGATAAATAAATGGTGGCGAGTTCCTTGGATCTCAGTTATGTAACATGGTTGCGTCGTTTCGTTATCACTCTGCCACATACTTGAGAAATTATCTAGATACAACTCCCCTCTGTGGATTGCCGGTGCATCACAGAGTTAATTCTGACATGTTTATCTCTTCCACCTCCCCTCTTGGCTCTGCCTACCATGTCCCAACCACAGACTGTCTTTAAGCGCTTCTCGGTGATACCTTCGGCATTGCTTAGCAGCGAGGAAAGGATATTTTCAAAGGTCGGCTGCTAAAATTAAACTTCTGGTTGTGGAGGTATTCTTCAATGGATTAACAAGGCGTAAAATGTTCTCATTATTCAATGCTGTTAATATGTATAATTAAAAAAAATGAAGTGAGAAGGAAGGGGTGGAAGAGGGCGAAATTATCGATTCTTCTTCCACAACCGAAGACAAAGAGACTATTACGGAGTACGGAGATCCATCGCGGCTACCACCCTCCAGGAGAAAGGGATGACGTGAAGGAACAACAGGAGGCTACAGGTGGCAAGCAAACAGGCCACAGGTACGCGCGGGAGTGCCTAACATTTCCTGGTTGGAGCACCTATCCCACTACTGGAGCCAGCCCGAGAGGGTGATGAACGTCTCGTCAACTAAGCAATCCCTTCACGGGGATTACACTTTCAGTTGAGCAAGCATCCGTGCATTCGCCTACCGACCAGTGAAAACCGCGGAAAACCCAAGTTCGTAGTGGGCGGTCGACGGGAATCGAATCCGTGTCCCCTCGAATGCGAAATTCTCACGTTACCGCGGAGACATCTAGCAAGTAGAAAATTACACACACAATTCCACTGATATTTGGAATGCAGATGGATGATGTTAAGTATCTTCTAACGTAGTGCCTAATTTTCTCCCAATTCTGTATACATGATTTAGAAAAATTATGAATTTTTAATCACTACCAATTAAAGATTGCATATTTCTCTTCTATGGTAGTGACAACTAAAATCTATAAAAATGGGAATAAAACACGTTTTATTAACGAAGGTGACTAAAAATGACTAAGATACATCGAAGTATGCAACAAAGAGGCCAGAATGGGGTATGCATGGGCGAGGACAGGTGTAATGAGTTTAAGTGAGTTAACAGGGAGAAGAAGGGGGGAGAGATGTACTAAATATAATGGATTAGATGACAATTGGCATTATATTCTGGAATGCAATGATAGGGATATAGAAAGACAGAATTTAATAGTAGAGAAATTGAAAAATTTACCAATAGAGCTAAACCTAAGGAAGATTTTTAATACAAGATCAAATGAATATATGGAGAAAGCAGGAAAATATTTAGGAAAATTAAGGTTAAAATGGTTAAAACAAATGTGAAGCAAATTGGAGAAAATAGAGAAAAGGAGTAACAAGGCAAAAAATTAAATAGTGGATACTTTATACTTCCCCATTATATAAAAGATGGACCATTTAAGTTGAGACTAAAAATTGAGTTTTATTTATGTACGCTCTTTAACTGCTGTGGTCATTAGCGTCCCATTCTATGTTGGGCGTGAAAAACCGGTAAATTTGCTCAGAGGCCTCTTTATCGAGTTTTAGGTTCTTTAAGGTGCCGTAAATCTACAACACGAGGCCGCCGGCTTTACTTCCCTTCCGAAGGAAGAAATGCTAAGGATTTTTACGCCCCAAAAAAAATCCATCGCCCTCCGCCGGGTTTGAACCCGCGACCTCGGGATCTAGAGGCTAGCATGGTAATCACTACATCACGGAGTGGTGACCCTAATTGTAGTTTCCTATTTTAAAAAAAATTAAATTGACCCTAAAATCACCATCATAACATCCTCCAAACAAAACACGACTAATGGCATTTACTTTCTCCCATGATAACAAGCAACTTTTATCAAATACAGTTTTACTTTCTCTACTACGTATAGTAAAGTCGTCCTCCATGGACTACTGGTACCGTGCTAGCTTCTAGTTCCAAGGTCGCGGGTTCAAACCCGGTGGAAGGCGATAGATTTTTTCGGGCGTAAATATCCTTAGCATGGCTTCCTTCGGAAGGGAAGTAAAGTCGGTGGTCCCGTGTCGTAGATTTACGGGACATAAAAGAACCTCAAGCCTGATAAAGAGGCCTGTGAGCAAAATTACTTTCACGCCCAAAATAGAATGGGACGCTAAGTTAAAGAGCGTTAATACATAAAACTTAATTTTACGTATAGTAAGTAGGGGAAGTATTGTAGGACCACCCAAAAATTCGATACCGAAGTTTCACAGGAAATATATGTTTTGAGACCCCCTGAATCCAAAAGAAGCATTTTTGGAAACATGTCCGTGTGTGTGTTTGTCTGTGAACAGCATAACTCAGAAACGATTAGTCGGATAAACACCAAACTTGGTATTTAGGTTCAGTATCTTCCAGAGATGCGACACGAAGGTTTTCAAGAAAATCCCCCCTCCCCAGATTACCCTTTACATGGAACATTTTTTGAAAATTTTAATTTTCTCAAAAATAGCTCTAACGATTTTGATTAAAATATCATATGTTTAAGATACTTTTATGACAAATGAAATGTATATCTCGAATTTTCTGGGAATGTCTCCAAAAGTTTTCTTCATTGTGAACGACTTTTGCATAACTGGTAAACCATAAGGGATATACAAAATTTTACTACACAAAAAATGTAGATCGCGTTAAAATACACAATTTACGTCAGATACCTACATTTTTTTTGTCGGGTGAACCATTTTCGAGATATTGCTTGTTAATCCCTTAAGTTTTCCAATACTTATACTTTTTCTCAAATTCGTTATTATTTTTTTTGTCCTGGTAATACAAAGAGAATGGAATACTTCACATAGCAACCAGCTCTTAAAATATTTGACTATAGCTTGAAGCCTACCAATTCCCCTTGAATCTACAAGAAAATTAGCAATAAGTTTAACATCTCGATATCTCGATTAACATGAAGCATATGGAGAATTAGCGTTTGTAAAAATAGTTTGTACAAGAATAGAGAAGGTCATGTGAGTGTAACATATCAGATTTTTTCTACAACGCTTAGTTTTGGTGATATTGCACAGTCTCAACTTAAATGGTCCATCCTGTATGCAACAGAATGTTAAATAAAAGGGGAAGAGAAATAATAAGCAACTCCATTGTATTGTAAACATTGTATGTAAAAAGCAGATAATAAATCATTTGTTCATTCATACTGG
This sequence comes from Deroplatys truncata, assembly GCA_030765065.1. Taxonomy (NCBI): domain Eukaryota; kingdom Metazoa; phylum Arthropoda; class Insecta; order Mantodea; family Mantidae; genus Deroplatys; species Deroplatys truncata. The sequence goes on from CM060990.1 coordinate 668,145,463, forward strand.
AATTTGACGCATATATTTATTGAAAACGCAGCTGAGACAATGATTGAAATCAGTTAACAAAGATGGAGCTTATGGGCTTGATTTCTTGGTGACGAAACCTGCCTGATATTTCAAGCTTTCAAGACAATTTTATTACTCTGAAAAGCCGCAAAGAGCTGGAAAATCCGCACCGACTTACAGCCCGGAAGGCAAGAACTTTACCTGCATTCCAGAACTTTAAATGTTGATAATCATCTTCTCTAGTATAGGTATCGTTTAGTTAACGTAGAGGGACACCTCGGACGCTGCGAACTGCACAGATCTATACCGGCTACCACCACCCAGGAAGAAGGGATGAGGTGAAGGCGCCACAGGAGGCTACTGGTCGTAGACAGACAGGTCACAGAGACGCGCGAAAGTCCCTAACATTTCCAAGCTCGAAGGCCTGTCCCACTGCTGGAACCCTGAGGAAGGAGGATGAACAACCCACCAATCAAGTAGTCTTTTGGTGATCAAGGGGAGTACTTTTTCCATTCAGCATGCATCCATGCCATCTGTACTGCACCGTTATACGCCACGAAACCAGCACATCTGAAAAATTAGTAGGAAACGGAATGAAAGGGAAATTATGGAAAGGAAACCGTGTTAGAGAGGAAACCATTTCTATCTTCGCCTGCTGACCCCGGGAACATCATGAAAAGCCCATGGGTCAGAGCGGAGGTCGCCGGGGATCGAACCCAGGAGCTCCCGAATGCGAGTCGCACACATTACCGCGGCGCCACACTAAACGAAATGACAGTGAACAAATGTATTAAACCTGCTCCACAAAATTCGGGCTAATAAACACTCATTCACTCGTTCTTATCTAAGTCTTGGGCCTTGAATCGCAGGCTGAGCTTCACTTTCGGGAACAAGCACTAATATAAACGAATACAGAAAGTCATAAGGAACTGTTTCAGATTTACCTATTTAAGAACGTTACCCCATCATCCTTAAGTGGATCAACAATTGTGACAAATATAGTTTCCTACATTAACGAATTTTACTTTGTGAAAGGGACAGGTGTATAATGGTGCAGGCTTAGAAGTAATGAAGGTGTCAACTTACACAGGAGAGTATTTTAGAAACCCAAAATTACCCCCTTGCATTCAAAAGTTAGTTTCCTTCCCGATTACCTTTTTTCTGGTGTTTATGTGTTTATCGAAATGTCAAATTTCGTTCACTTCTCTTGTAGTTAATATCAACTCCATGGGCCTGAACGAGTAAGGTCTGTTAGCAAAAATAAGGAGGGTTTTTCGTGTACATAATTGGGCGAGATTAGCCTAAGACAGGACCGAGTAAGAATACTTAATATCTGGACTTTAGACGTAGACCGCGTATATAAGAGGGTAGTCCAGAAGTAACGACCTTTCGCGTATTCCCGCTGTGCATTTCGCTGTCGGGCTTCTATCCAAGTGGGAATGGTTTCTTCGAAACTTTCTCAGTGTTATGTAGTTTCCGATGAAAGAAAATGTTATTGTGCTTTCTGTGATTGTTCAAAATGAAAGGTGCGATCCAAAGCTCCGCCAGCTCTGAGGTAAGAAAGGTGGATTTTTGAATGCTCTGAAGTTCAACCCCACAGAAATGTATAACTAACTAAAGGAAGTGTGTATGGTGATACAGTAATGTGACAAAATGGTGTCAAATGTTCAACAATGGACGAACAAATGTGCACGTCATCTGTGATTCATTACAAATTATTTGAAGAATCAAGTAAGCAAAAAACATCGCACAGGAAGACGTTGACCCTAGATGATTTACAGATTTCTTTCCAAAACTTTCTCGTTCTTTGCTTGGTGAAATTATACCCGAACATCTTGGCTTAAAGGACTGGTGGCAGCCCACTACAATGCTTAAATAACGGAGGTGATTATATGAAGAAATAAAGTAAGCTTCAATTTTGTAAGTAATTTTTAATAACATATTTTTCTGAATATATTAAAGCCAAACGGTCAGTACTTCCTGGACGGTCCTCGTAGATGTTTTAGTAAAGATAAGCTTTAATTATGATTCCACCTTCCAGGTAATGGGTAGCCTGCCTAGTAATATGGAGTACCTGAGTTCGAAAATTGGTAGAGGCGATTTGGTTTGGTTTTTAATGATTTTTTGGGAGTTTTAACATATCCTATAAGCACAAATGTGTTGTGGCTCTCACATCTATGGACCCCGGATTAATTTTAAGATTCAATAATAATTGCCACCTCATTCCTCGTCTCTATAGACTCAAAACAAAAGACTGGTCACTGCGTTTGTGGCTTTGCTTCAGTTATGACTAAGAAAATAGAAGATTTTGCAGTATTCTAGCATAGAATCTTTATATTGAATGCTTCCAAGAATTTTAAATGTACATATGTTACACAGCTCCGTTTTATCACTTACGATATCAGAACCTCGTGTATGATAGGCTTCATTTCGGCTCTTTTTTCTTCAGAAATCCAGCGAAGGTCTCGTTACTTTTGGAAAGGTTTAGGAGTTTGCATGGTGTGGCGGCGGTAAAGGAGTAAAGGGAGTAAGTCACTTTGCCTGACTGTGCCGGCTTGCACGGAAGGTGGAGTGTCAAAGGTAGGGTGGGGGCGCAGTGTTGAAAGGACGACGTCTGCGAAGACGACACCCGGTCGGCTTGGGGGAAGCTAACACAATTACCACCTAGTGGTACACTCACATCTTGGCAACGAAGCTGAAACCTCAGCCAGCCACCCAACCTTATGTTTCTTCTCCCTTGGATACTCGAATTTCTTTATTACGAGTTTTGTTTCGACTTTTTTGTAACAAAGGAGAAGGGGAGGCATTTTTAAATCCTGCTGGGCAATTTTGTTGCCCTCCTAGTTGGTTTGGTGAAGTCACAAGGGTCACTAAAGTTTGGGTTCAGAATCTGTGAAGATCATTTAAAAAATCTGAGCATGACTTTCTCTACTCTTGTACAAACTATTTTTACAAACGCTTACTCTCCATCTACTTCATGTTAATCGAGATAAACATTTGCAGACTCAATCTCACTGCTAATTTTCTTGTAGATGTAAGGGGAATATATATTTACAAGGGCAATATAGAAATACGTATCCTTCAAGCATAGACATTACTCTTAATAACTGGTTGCTAGGTGCAGCACCATTCTCTTTGCCACAGATTAATACTCTTTGCATATCCAAAACAAAAAATGAATAACGAATTCCTATTTGAGAAAATAAATATTGAAAAATTTAAGGGGATAACAAGCAATATCTCGAAAATGGTTTACTCAAATAAAAAACAAAAAGTATATGACATAAATTGTGTGCTTTAACGCGGTCTACATTTTTTGTGTAGTAAAATGTTGTCTATCTCTTATGGTTTACAGTTATGCAAAAGTCGTTCACAATGAAGCATCCTTTTGGAGACGTCCCAGGAAATTCAAGATATACACTTTATTTGTCATGAAAATATCTTAAACATATGATATTTTAACCAAAATCGTTAGAGCCATTTTTGAGAAAACTAAATTTTTCGAAAAATGTTACATGTAAAGGATAATCTGGGGTGGGTGGATTTTCTAGAAAAACTTCGTGTCGCATCTCTGGAAGATACTGAACCTAAATACCAAGTTTGGTGTTTATCCGACTGTTCGTTTCTGAGTTATGCTGTTCACAGACACACACACGGACATGTTTCCAAAAATGCCTTTTTGGATTCAGGGGGTCTCAAAAAATATATTTCCGGTGAAATCTCGGTATCGAATTTTTGGGTGGAATACAATACTTCCCCTACTTACTATACGTAGTAGAGAAAGTAAAAATATTAAGTACGTTTTTGAAACTCAGGAATATGGAAACAGATTTGCATTACCTCACGTGAACATGGCTTGATTGGCTATGTAGAAGCAGAACATTTTTGTATGGGCAGGTAAGGGCATACATGTTAAGAGTTCTTTGGAAGGATTGCACTGTTTTTGTTTGGTTTCACATATTTCTTCGAACTTAGGTCTGTCAGACAACCGGTACCCTGGCAGGAACTTGCCTGTCGAGGACTACTTTCAGCCTCTGCCTCCTTGGAGAACCTATTTCATAGCATGCAACTTACTATTGCTTTAAGCATTTCATTTGTTATTTCTCCTTTGCTGTGTCCGAATAACCTGTACAATACTTTTCAAGCATATACCGTCCTAATCCAATGGTCAGATGAGTCGTAACTCACTCAGCCCAGAAGCTGTATAACATTGAATTATTTATGATAATATCCCTTCGTGTATGAGTAAAGACTGACTATATACTGCTTGTCGGCCACGATATGAGTGCGAACGTTGGGAAGAGGAACTAAATACAAATAAGTGGGCGGGGCACCGCAGTTGCACTTAATAGCGAGGCTGAGGACTGCAAATGTAGTACTTTTTATTGTGCAACTGTACATTCCCTTATCCCCTTGCCCCTCTCGCCCCTCTGATCCCTAGCTTTGATGGTGTTTGCATTGTCAACAAAAATACTGTGTCCTCCTCTAAATTGTCTTCCGTGGTATAGTGGTTACCATACTAGCCTCTAGTTCCCGTGATCGTGGATTCTAAACCGGCGGAGGGTGATGGATTTTTTTCAGGTGTAAAAATCCTTAGCATGGCTTCCTTCGGAACGGAAGAAAAGTGGTGGTCCCGTGTCGTAGATTTACGGCACGTAAAAGAACCTCAAGACTGATAAAGGGGCCTCTGAGCAAAATTTCCGGTCTTTCACGCCCAATACAGAATGGTACGCTGAGAACCATAGTACAGGGAGAGCCAAAAGACTACGAACCGGCTGCGCATGTTTATCCTGTCCGCGTCCTCGCGCTTGTTGGCGTCTGCCGCTATCATAGAAAGGCGCGGATGAAACCATACAACATTTTTAAAACTACTTTTAAAGGTTTTATTTAACAACTTTATGAAAGTGTGTTGTGGCAATAATTTGTATCACAATAATGTAAATGCCAGAGTGATTGTAGTGTAAATAAGCATTATTGTATGACATTGATTTGAAATGTTTGTTAATTATATGCACTGTTAGTAAATAAGTTTACACGGCCTCACTGAAACTGACAATAAGAGCGGGTAACAATGAGCGAGGGGGTGAGTTGTTTATCAATTATTAGAGACAAGCAATTGACGTCAGATTGGCGCGCTTTTCTTAGAAATGGCGGGAATATTTTCCCTAGAGCATATGTTTTAGTAATTTTGATTGGATAGAAAATAGACGCTAATGTTGGCGCATTTTATTAACCAATAGCAGCTCGGTTATAATCTTTAGGCATATCGGGGTGTGGGAGTATAAAAAGCTAAAGCCAGAGGCAAGTATCGCCCAGTTCAACAAAATCATCCACGCGTTACACGTCGCTGAGTCCAACAGAATCATTCAGAAGTTAAACGTCGCTTAGTTCATCAGAATCGTTCGCGGGTTATAGGTACGTCGTGCAAGTTTACAAAATCTTTTGCGTTGTAAAGCTAGTTTAAATGTGAAATACGCGAATTAATAATGTGCAGTAAATAAGTGATTATAGTGATATTAGAAAATATAACAGTTTCAGTTTGGCGTGTATCAAGAATCAATATGTGAACTTAATTAATTGTGACGGTAATAAAACTGTAAAAACAAATTCCTTTATCAGTGTTATCTTTGAGTAACAAATCCTTTCCGTTTACACACCTTGTTCAAGAGATTTGCTCGACCGAGAAGCAATAGCTAGCCGGAGGACAAAGAACCCAAAATTCGAACTAAATATAAAACAATAACAGGCGCCCAGCAATAGATAACACGAAGTGACTGCGACAAATTGGCTGTCATACGTGGTGCAGATAAACATGAAGCATCTTCCAACTACCAACAAATATTCCACTTCAAATTTGGCTCCCAAACGTGGGGCTAACAAATATCATATTTCAGTGTTTGAGGACAGAATTATTAGTAGAGATTTGTGGCCCCCGACCTAACCCCCTGCGATTTCTATCTCTGGGGTAATTTAAAACAAGGTGTACAAGACAAACGCACACATCCTGGAAGAATTAAAACAAAATATCCGCTAGGAAATTGCCAGCATTTCTCAGCGTGAACTACGGCGAGTGATGGATAGTTTCCTAAAGCGGTGCCAAAAATGCATGGACAACGACGCTGGCCAGTTTCAGCATCTCCTTTCATAAAGTTGGTAAGTAAAGCCTTTAAAAGTAGTTCTAAAAATGTTGTATAGTTTCATCTGCGCCTTTCTATGATAGTGGCAGTAGGCAACGAGGGATGTGGACAGGAAGAACATCGCGCAGCCGGTTCGTAGTTTTTCGGCTCTCTCTGTAGTTAAAGAGCGTCCATAAATAAAACTAAAAAAAAGGTCCTCCTCCAAGCGCACTCATATCCTGGCCAAGTGGTATATATTGAGGCAATATTTTATATCATAACATGCTGTGAATGCCAAAGTGATTGTAGTGTAAATTAATATTATTGTATGTACAGGATTTTAGATGTTTGTTAGCCATAAGTATTGTTAGGAAATAAGTTTGCACGGCTTACCTAAAACTGACAATAGAAGTGAGTAACAATAAACCGAGGGCGTGAGTTGTTTATCACTAAGAAGAGATAAACAAAATGACGTCAGGGTAGCGTGCCCTTTTTTAGAAATGGAGGGAATATCTTACCTAGAGTATATATGTTAGTAGTAGTGATTGGCTGACCAAAACAGACGCTAAAGTTAGCGCAATTTGGTAACCAATAGGAGCTATATTATAATGTTTAGGCAACTCGAAGTGAATGAGTATATATTCTCGAGTCATAAGCAAGTTTCGCACAGTTCTGAAGAATCTCTCACGAGGTGCACGTCGCAGAGTTAGTTACAAAAATGTAAAGTACGCGAAGTAATTGGTGCGCGGCAACTAAAACGACTGTAGTTACTTTCGGAAATATCACAGTTTCAGTCAGGCGTGTATAAAGATTAAATATGTCAATTATTGATTATGCGTGACGGCAATAAAGTCTAGATTCAATTTTTTTTATCAGTGTTATCTTTTAGCAACAACTCCTTTCCGTTTACACGCCCTGCTTAGAGACACGTGCTCGACCGAGTTATAATAGCTAGCCGGAGGACAAAGAACCCAAATTTTAAAAAATAATTAAACAATAAGCCCCAACAAATAAGATAACACAAGATATCGAGAACTGCGACAATATTTAGCGTATTTTACTTGCGACCAACGCTGCAACTATCCCTATTTTCTATAGCGAGTAAAGTCGACTTGAATGTAAACACGATAACAGCGCCACCAAACCAGCACTATTCCTAAATGTCCCGAGTAGTATGGAAAAATTAACTACCGAAAAAGCCATTGAACAGTATATTTTCTGTAACTAGTGTTTATGTATACTTTCCTAATAGGTTTATTAATCCTGTCTGTCATTTGGTTAATTAAGAATGATGCCACGCACATTTAAGCCTCTGAGATATTGAAACAACCTAAACTTTTCAACGATTTATTAATCTGTTTTTTTGTTTGTGTAAGAAAATATTGCATGTGATATAGTTAACGATATAATGTATTTAGGTCATCTGCTCCGTTGCTCCCTTAAAACTTTAACTCCAGAATATGATCAGCGCAACCAGGAACTTCAAAGGATACAAGGATAGTTGTAATTTGATTTTCTGACCATTTTAACACCATTATCCATTAACACCGTCATCCTTTTAGAACACCGGAATATAAAGAGATAAAGAATACAAAGTTTACAGCTATTTATAAACTGTAAAGTCTTGTTTGATTGTAGAGGTTGTAGCGGTTCCTACTTGGTAGGCCCCACTAACTTGATGATGGACCGTTGGAAGATGGTGGATGCTGTATCACGTACCTGTAGGTCGTCTTGATGTCCGTACTCTTGTGATGTATCAGGATGTTCTCGTAGACTGGAATCTGATTATCGTATATCGGTATTCTTGTGTGTGTGTGTTTTAGTATGTTGTAATTATTCATTCATTCATTCATTATCTGTTTACCCTCCTCTTATGTAGGACTTACACCCCCGAGGACTTACAAGCGGGTGCCTGGGGTCAGAGGCCCGTCGAGGAGCAGACACTCATGGATCAGACAGAGCATCCAGGATGGGTGATCAGCCCGATGCCTGGTATGGGATGAAGGAAGTAGATGAAACGAAATGTTGGTGAAATGGATGAAAGGAAAGGTGATGATGGAATGATGGAATTGTTGGAATGAATGGCGGGGGAAACCGGAGAACCCGGAGAAAACCCGCCCAGACGCCGCTTCGTCCACCACAAATCCCACATGCAGGTCCCTGGGATTGAACCCGGGCCGCCTCGGTGGGAGGCGAGCGGTCTAACCACTCGGCCACGGCGCCGCCATGTTGTAATTATTATTTTATAATTGTGCCACGGCTGCTGTATTTGTGTCGGAGAGCTCTTTTGTCTTATCAGGGTTAGGTATGAAGTGTGTATAACTGACAGACTTTAAATGCGTAGTTTTAGCGTCTATTTAGATACGAGCTTATACACGGCCTTCCTGCTCGAAGGCTTCTGTTAGCGTTCCCTTCAACCGTTTTCTTAGCGTACGTATTTGAATTATAGGTATGTATCAATGTACCTGATTGGTGCTACTTATACAATAACAGATATGTTACATCTGTATGTTTAGCGACTTCCATTGTCTTGATTATGAAGCCAAGGTTGGTTAGATGCTTACGTAGATACTACAGCATTTCTTGTAATTTTTATTACTGGTTATATAGCTAACAATCGCCTTTCCCTCTTATATTATATTCTATATGTTATAATGTTATATACTAGTTATCTACTGTGTGCATTATGAATATGTGGTCTTATAACATCCTCTTAATTATTGTTCGTACAATATTAGCAAAAAATACATAACACGTAAAAACGTAGAACAAAAATATTAAAGAAACACATTATTAATGCGTTGATGCTGAGAAGCTATGAATTAAATATTTTATTACATTAATGAATTATCGTATTAGTTTGTCCGTGGCTAGTACTGTATGTTGCTTCAAGGTGTCATTGCGGTAGTACTCCTCCAGGTTTGATTCTAGACCCACGCTGGGTGGCCGATTTGCGGTGGTACTGGCTATTTGACGGCACAGGATTTGTAGAAATGGTCCCGAGTTCGGTACTAACTCAGGGATTTTGCATGGATCTTGGATCTCGTGTCACAGTGGTGAATAGGACTGTTTTGTTTTCCTGCTCGTTTATTTCTCGTCACTGTTTTAAAACTTGATTCCTGCTATTACTTCCACACACACGCGAATTTCTTATTTGCTACGCTTCATATCATCGCACCTATCATCCGACACATTTTCTTAAGAACCATCTCCAAGGAACTACCACGGCCAACTGTGTCTTCTAAACTCTCCTGTTTCTCTATTTCAAATTTTCTATCTCCCCATTCCACTATCACCTGATTTCTAGCTTCTTTCATTGGATGCCTAAGGCTATCGGGGTTTTGGCGAACATTGACCCTTTCCTACACGTCTGCTTTTCAAGCAACCTAACGGGACACTTAACAATAGAGGGAAAAACCACCGTTTCCGGCCGCTGATGGCACTGTCTAACCCTTCTCATTTAGTAACATTCGCTTCCCAGTCTTTTTCAATACTATTCCTAGTGTTATTGATATTTATTTTCCATATGATTGTAATTTTATTTAGCTACTCAAAACGTACTCCTTCATCATTGAGAATGGGTGCTAGGTAACTGATGCCTACATCGCAGTTAGTCTCAAGAAGAGTAAAGGACTGGCACATGTTTCGCTATTAGGTGAACTTTGCAGTTTACACATGTAGAAATGGCATTGTCTAGGAGAGAATATACATGGCGAAGATGGTGTGGATACTCATCTAGTTTATGGTTACTACTTGTTTTCAAACATTCACAGGTAGATTTTCAAGGGATAAGATACTTTATTTCTCATGCATCCTTTGCTGGATTACAAATTGTGGTGCCTGGTTTCTAGACTAAACGTCCTGGGTAGGCGTGTTCATCAAATGTTAGATAGCTCACCTCCATGGTGTGAGGGTGGTATGTCTGATCTCCAGCCTGGTGAGACCGAGTTTGAATCTCGGTTGGGATGAGTTGGCTGGATAAGGCTTTTTCCCAGGTCTTTCCTTATCCTCTTAAGAAAATGTTGGGTAGGTAACGCTCAACTTAATGGGCAGAAAGCTCATTTGAGCCATTTCTCTGCAGACAAACAGAGGGTTACCGATTCAACAGCCACATCAGCCTGTTCGCTTCTTCACGTCCTACAAGGACTGGGTATTCATGCTAACAAAACATGGATGCTCTGAAGGGGATGAAAATGTTCACTGTATATCACTGGATTATCACTGTACACATAGTGTAAGACGAAACGTAACCACCAAGAAATTATATTTCCAGCTTATATCAGATGGTAACCATGCACATAACTTCACCCACAAAGTTCCTCTAGCTATTTTCAGCAAGTTATTCACTTCCATTCGTTAGGCGTAAAATTTCCAGCTGATATTTTGCTCTTTCACACTTTTTAATTTTGAGGAATAGCACAATGATGTCCAAAATTACCTCAAATGAGGCAAAAAGTAAAGATAAAGGTCCAGACGAATTGAAAGGCCCTCAAACCGGACCAAAACACCGCAAGTAGTCCACAACGGTTCTTTTTGCTTCTTCTGTAACCCCCGGGAGGGAGGGATGACGAGAGAGATGTGAAGAGCGATCGGATCCGGAAGACAATTTGCTCAAGCTTGGGCGGGGTCCCTAATGTTTCCAGATCATCACACAAACCCCTAACTCCGAGGTCCCCCGAAGAGGCGCCTGTCCGAGAGCTCCCGGGGGCGGGTCCTAACTGAGCAGTAGCGCAACGACGCCAGTGAAGAAACTTCTACAAAGCGCATATCCAACGCCCAGCCGCAACCCGCCGAACACCGTCGCTTGGTCCTGCAACCCTGAAACATATGACAAGGAAATGATGGGTACGGGAAATGAAGGGCAGGAAAGTCGTGTTAGAAGATAAACCACGCCAGCATTCGCCTACCGACCCGGGGAAACCACGAAAAACGCATTAGTCAGAGGTGCGATCGCAGGGGATCGAACCCGCTACCTCCGAATGCGTGTCGCACACGTTACCGCGGCGCCAAAATAAAATTAAATTAAGTTTGATTTATGGACGTTCGTTAATTGCTGTGGTCCTTAACGTCCTATTCTATATTGGGCGTGAAAGACCGGAGATTTTGCTCAGAGGCCTCTTTATCAGGCTTGAGGTTCATTTACTAGCCGTAAATCTACGACACGGGTTTTACTTCCCTTCCGAAAGAAGCCATGCTAAGGGTTTTTACACCCGAAAAAGTCCATCGCCCTCCGCAGGGGTTGAAGCCGCGACCTCGGGAACTAAAGGGCTAGCATAGTAACCACTACACCACGGAGGACGACTACCGCGAGGACGACTACTCAAACTCGGCCCTATCATCGCTCTAATGTCGCTTTTGCGCATACGCGTTGCAGAAATTTCAAGCGGTTATTTTATACACAGCCTTGTAGCATTTGATTTTACAGTCATTCAGACTTGGCACTTTTTTCTGAAACTGCTACTGATTGTTGTTCCTATTTGTGGAAAATTCGCAGTGCATAGGTTATCAGGCAGTAGACATTTTATATAAATGTGCTTCTATAAAGCAGCGCTTCAAGAAAAGTCGTCCTCCGTGGTGTAGTGGTTACCTTGCTAGCCTCTAGTTCCCGAGATCACAAGTTCAAACCCGGAGGAGGGCGATGGATTTTTCTGGGCTTAAAAATCTCTAGCATGGTTCCTTCGGAAGAGAGGTAAAGCCGGTGGTCCCATGTCTTAGATTTAAGGCACGTAAGAGAACCTCAAGCCTGATAAAGAGGCCTCTGAGCAAAATTACCGGTCTTTTACGCCCAATATAGAATGGGATGCTAAGAACCACAGCAGCTAAGGAGCGTCCATAAATAAAATAAAAAAAACAGAAAAAAACCCAGCTTGAAGAAGAGAATGACCGGTAAAATTGGCGAAAGTATTCACTTTTAGATTTAATTTGGTGCTTTGTACAGAAATGTGTATATGTAGTGAGGAATTAAAGAATTCTTAGCGGCAAATGAGTAACTTCTTTGGAGACGATAGTTACTATATAACGAACATGAATGCAACTTGAAACATGCTTACTTAAACCTTATGTGTGATATTCCAAGTATGCTAAAACCGACCGCCCGATCACTGCAGTCTCTTCCTCCGTCCACACAGTGTATCATGGTATTAAGGGGACAAGGTAGTCTGAATACATGGAAATTACACCTTAAGTGCGTTAAATTACCACTGCTCTTAAAGTTCTCAATCGTTTCTGCTGAAATGTTTATGAATTATTCTATAAATCATGACAATTCTTTCAAGTGGTGTCATCTTCTAAACCTCAATTATTTAGTTATGTGTATCAGTTCAATACAAATTGAAAAAAAAATTATTTGCAAAGTCAAAAAAGCAGAAATGTCGAAAAGTTGCGATGTTTTTGCTTTCTTAATATCATTAATATACATTATAAAATTATGATTGTGGTTCAGAAAGTTTAACAATGTGTTGTATACACGTACTGAAAATTTTAGCTCTCTACCTCTCATACTTTCTGAGAAAAAGGTACATAAGTATCTTCTAAAAATGTTGTTTTGAGAAAACTAATTCAAAGTTTGAACATTAAAATTCTGACACACTTCAGTACATTCCAGGGTCATAATCATCTGCACCTTCATTCCTGGATTGCTTCAGCTTTTCTGATTGCCTTCTCTTGGTCCTGGCCTCTTTTGTTAATTGCTGAACTGCTCGCTGGGCATGATATAGTCGTTCGTTGTTGAAAGATACAAAAATGTTCTAAAAAGGGGCGTTGCATGAGAGCTTTAAAGGAATGCAGCCTAGCATTTAAATGGTATTTAAATTTCTTAAAACCTCTTAACCCGCAAAAAGTATATATTTTTTTTAAGCTGGAAATAATAAAGATTTTATTAGTGCCTAAAACAGAAAATCTGGTTTTTGACCATTTCAGAGTAGCTTGTCCCCTTAAAAAGTAATAGTAGTAGCAACAATTTAGTCAGCATTCCCAATACCACCTCTCCACTCAATTTGTGTGTATTTTTTAAGACGGATGCCGCTGTTTCTGAACTAATTTAATGAATTGGTACCCAAAAGACCTCATCAGGCTGACAATTCCGTTGAACAGAAATCCCACACTGAGATTGGGGATCGAACCTCTTGCAAGACTGCAAAAACTAAAACCTTTCAAAGCCCTTATCACAATAAAATTATACGAGGGGTGTCCAATAAGTGAATCAGAAGTCGGGTCCTGTGCTCGCAACCAGCTGTTTACTTCTGATTCATCTTTGTCACGCTGTTAATGTGCTTAACTCCAAGATGACCTTGAGTCAGGAGAACATGTAAAAATCACTTGGGAAAAGATCTGGTGAATATGGAGGATGCGAAAAAACTTCCCAGTTGAATCTTCTGAGCTCCGCCTGGGTCAAGATTCAACTTGGAAGTTTTCTCGTATCCTCCGTATTCACCGGAGCTTGCCCCAAGTGATTTTCACATGTTCCTCCAACTCAAAGGTAAGCACTTTTAACACCGATGATAAAGTCAAATCAGTGACCAGCTGGTTGCGAGCACAGGACCCGACCTGGTACAACACTGGCTTGGAAAAACTTGTGTCACGTCCCCAAAAATGCTTGTAAAAGCATGTTGACTATGCAGAAAATTAACAGAAGGATTGTACAATATAAATAAAATTAATTCAACATGATCAATTGTGTGTAATGTTTTTTATGAAATAGGAAAACTTACTTATTGGACGCCCCTCCTACATTATATTTGTCTCTCCTTTAGAGAAGGATATAACTTTTCTTTTGTCATAATTGTTTTTCGCATGTTGTAAGTGGGAATGAATATGTTATTTGAGGCTGTATTTTTAACACTTAAATAATTTCAGTGTAATTATATAATATGTAAATTCAATAACAGCCCGCCTTGAAGGAATATGTGTATGTAATAATTTGTAAAATGTAGTAACAGTCATTGCATATGCTGGTATTATTGTATACATGTGTAATAATATTATGTGAATATATTACGTAATTTAATAATGTAGGAGCTGTGAGAATAATAGGTTAAAAGTTGCTAACAATGAGGTAACCTTGAAGCAATAACGAATTTGAAAGTTTAACAATACTACTTGTGATTCTTGGAAGCAATAATGTAATTTTAGTGACAGTTTATAAAAATAGCCAATCAGAGACTTGAGATATTGTAACCGGATGCGAGATGCGTCCTCGAGAGATATAACACGTATTCGTGTGAGACGAAAAATAAGTTTACGTGTTAAAAAGTACAAGTAATTAATAAAAGAATCTCACGGCTCTATATCAGTGAAGTGTTATTTAAATCGTGTCAAGCATTAATAAAAAAGTGGTGAAGTAAAATTATAATCTGTGTAAGCCTATATTCTTAAGTCGCATCACAACCCCGCCAAGACATCCATGTCTCTAACAATAATACTGACGCAGCCGAGGCAAACATAAATACATAATATTTAAAGAAACAGTCAAAATTACAAAGTTAATAATATTTTTAAACTTAGGGCGAAGGCTACCGGAAAGTGGGTACTATACGTGTGGGTGCAACTAATTTCAAGTTCGGTTCCCCAACAGTTGAAATATAATACAACTCCTTCTAAAATCAACTTCTTCATATTAGTATTTACATAAATACAACCTGTGAAAGAATGATTTTTACATTAAATATTTCTGAGTACAGAAAATCAATCAGAAAAAAAACACCTCTGTTCCAGTAAACAGCAATCTGCAAAGGGTTTTAAACTTCTCAAGAATGAAGAACATGCCAACATACACTTGTTTAAAATATTTTGAAGAACGAGGGTTGCTGGCTATAAAAAACGTAGCAGAACACATTGGTTTTCTAGCAGTAAAGATTATGTCTAAGAAAGCAATTCCTTTCGGAATTATTCTGAAGCTAAATAAGAGATACAGAAAAGAAAACGCAAATTGTATGTATTTCAAGGAATAAAGTTTTTTCATTGTCTTTTTATAACATATTTCTATCACTGAAGTGGAGAACATTACATGGATGCTTTTGTTTCACGTCATTTCGTGGTTTTATTTTAAAATCATCAACTACTAGCAACTTTTTACTTGGTAATGCGCTTTGCTGGGCTTCATTCCCAGGTGCCAGTTTAGTATCTTTCTTCCCTGTGAGGTCTTTGGAGACCAACGAAGAAGCTACTTGGTAGAGAAGTAGTGGCTCATGGTGAGGGAAAGGGCGCATACGTGTTTGAAGAGTTCGGTATGCCGACCACGTACTGCCCTCTACTGCTGACGTAATGTGTGGATGGAAGTAAAGGAAGCGGTGATTCTACTCTGTCTTGGGCATCACAGCAGAATTTAATACAATTTA
The DNA here is from genome assembly GCA_030765065.1 of Deroplatys truncata. Lineage (NCBI taxonomy): Eukaryota > Metazoa > Arthropoda > Insecta > Mantodea > Mantidae > Deroplatys > Deroplatys truncata. The sequence continues at coordinate 668,160,914 of CM060990.1, forward strand.
GAGCGTAAATATCTAGTGGATAATTTCTGGCTTGGATGCCAAAATTACTCACTTAAGTGGTAACAGTATAGCAGTATAAATATTGTTTTTCACAGTGATCGTAACAGCTGACTTTAAACGCTCTCCTTATGAAGGAGAGAAAAGCTCATTTAAGAAAGTATATAGCTACAGAAACATCTTTTAGATGAAGAACAATGTGATTCATATTCTTTGTATTTCCTTGAAAATTCTGAAGTAATCTGATCATGTTTTGGGGGTTTGAGATTTAAATTCGCAGTCATTACTAGACATAGGATTTCTATGCACATGCATATTTAGTTAGTTTTTACTTATGTAATGAGAAAGTATTATTAAGCTTATACTTAAAACTAAAAACATAATGGGGTATAGAATGAAGTATTTTGTCCAGAAATAGAGCCAGCAAACAAGAGCTTGCTTGGCTCAGGCTGGGATGATGGTGAGCGATCAAGTTCATTAACGAAGAAGGCATAAGAATCTGCCCCTGGTGTAGAGAGGAAGAAACTTGGATTCATATTCTGGCACATTGTACTAAGACAGAAGGAGAAAGGAGAAATATCTACCAGGTTCCTTTGTTAACTCAAGTAGAGGGTTACAAGCTTATTGGACCTTGCTGGTTGTGAGAGGGAAGGGGCAAGCAATTGGTACAGCTCAGATCGGAGTGTAAGGAAGAGGGCCAAGGGTGGGAGGGGGAGGGTTAGTAGCTTAGGTGTGGGTATTTGTTTTTGTAAACGATAGCGTGTGCTTATGAACAAGTTTTTCTGTTCTTTTTCGTCTTCTTCTCCTCTTTTGTTTTTGTGATTTTTGTTGTTAGTTTATCTGTTTTTTCTTTTCATTTCTTGTAAACATAATTAAATTTAAAGTTCAGTGTGATGAATATAGTATGAAACATGAACTATAGTGTATTATAATAGCACGTAGGGTCTATCTGACCCGTGTGGTGCATAAGTTTGAAAGTTTAAAATGTTTAAGATTAATAAATATGCCACTCTACTACTAATTTCTACTTCTGATATGAAATTACATTTTTCAACGCGTTTCATGCTTTTCTGTTGTTGTATGTAGAGTGTTAAAGTGCATATAATTACAATCTCCGATGTTGCATGCACATTTATCATTTTTGCATGCATCGAGCATTAATATAAGTATTTATTAACTTTAAAATTAATATTTAAGAGAAAAATCCTGACATTAAAGGTTTGCTTTCTGTGTATAAATTAACTTCAAGGTGAAAACATAGTGCTTTCCCAGAGTTAATAAGTGCTTTCAAATTTTGCCCAACAACAATAGGAGGGATGTCTAAGGAAGAATGTATATTGCAAGTACCAAAAAATATAAGCTTTTCCTTAAGTCTTATATAAGTTATAACAGTTTGTACATGCTTAGTGCAAGTTTTCGAAGTTATAGAGCATGTTTTAAAGATCTCGACAGCATAAATGCATGCATATTTTAGATATTTTTAGTACATACAAATCCGTTATCTAGTTATAAGTGGAATTACTCTTACTCTCTAGTTGTGCCTCAGAGTAATTAATAAAGTTCTGACAGCATAGGCAAATGTAATTTTTCCAGAGCCAGAGTATTTATGATAATATACTTGTGCTGCTAAGATTAGAGATAACACTGCAATGCATATCGTTAGGTGAATACTAGTAACGTAAGAAACAAACCCAACCTAACCTGTCTATGCGGCTCTACTTTATAAAGTAAATCCTTAAAGAAAATATATTTTTCCATTCGATTATAAAAAGGGAAAATACCAAAATTGTCCTTATGTAGCTGTATTATGGTCGGTTTTGATGTGGCCTTCGATGCGTGCTCTGAACACAGTCAAGTATTCAAGTTCAGTCAGTTACAGTCACAGTCGGTTACAACTGTAAGTGTAGTCATAATCAGGCAGAGGGGTTTTAGAAAGTAAACAGAGCAATCCTGTTACCTCACGGAGTATAGGTGACGTTAGGTACTGAGACGAACAGTCTCCTCCCCAACACAACAGAAGGTTTCGTTCAGACTGTTCCATTTATTCGATGCATATATAGACCACTGGAGAACTGTGGCAATATGTCTAAAGTAAAGAGAAGTTGATACATAAAAAATTGTAGCGGAATTTGGCGTGGAACACTTCAGCATAAATGGTGAAACCATCCGATGTAGCGTTACAGCTGAAAGGACGTTTGAAACATTATGTTAAAAAACCTGTAATTCAATGAAACACAAAGAATATGTGATATTAGAAAAGAACAATGAGGAAACGGACTTTTAACCTCCTCAGCTCCGAACTATGAATCAGAATTTTTCCATGATCAGTGTGTTATACAGTAACAAAAGTGAATATTACTTTAAAACAGTTACAGCTTTCGGTGTAAAAGAAATATAATGTAACTCAGATTTCTGTATATTAATGCCTTAATTAAATCATTAGGTAACTTAATTGCACACTATCAATAGCTAAACATACGTTCATAACTTGATAGTTTACTTACTGAAACCCCTCTGTCTGTTAATGACATAAGTATTCCTTTGCACTTCTTAGACTTAGAACAGGCATGAGTAATATGTTCCTTTGTGACTTCTGTAACCGTTTAAACTTACTTTTGAACGTGAGTATTCAACGTGAGATACGCAGACGTAACAGAGAGGCTTCTTGGCTGGTGTTTTAGATGTTCTAGTCTAGGAAATGTATGAATCATATTCTAATGAAATATGTATATGATTTCTAAGCAAGACTGTAGCTATATTTTGCGTCTACTTATGCCTCCTATTTTATTTTAAACTTAACTCGTTTAGAAACAAAATTAGTGCACGTATAGGTAAAGACAACGAAGCGGAACATCTCGCGCACTGCAACCTACATAGATCTAAAGTGGCTACCACCCCTCAGGAGGAAGGGATGAAGTGAAGGAACCAGAGGAAGCTACAGACGTAGGGCAGATGGTCTCAGAGACGCGAGGAAGTCCCTAAGAGTTCCTAGCTCAAAGACAGAGGGCAATGGACGACGGTCAAGCAAGCAGCCCTCTAGCGTCCACCGGGAGTACTCTTTTCTTTGAGCAAGCATCCGCGCCATCTGTCCGCACCGCCATACACCACGAAACCTAGAACACACCTGGAAGATGAGAAGGAAACGGAATGAAAGGGAAATAATGAAAAGGAAATCGTGGTAAATGATAAACCTCCCAGCATTCGTCTACCGACCAGGAAAAACCTAAAAAAAACCAAGGACAGAGTGGGCGGAATACGGGAATTGAACACAGGACCTCCCGAATACGAGCTTCACACGTTACCACGGCGCTATCTCGCTCGGTTAGTACGCGTGTATAAATCTAATGTCAACTTTAGGTAAATAAGGTTATTTCTTTCCAACAAATATACTTGCCCACATCAAAATTGTTCCACAGTGCATAAATAACAGAAACTACCAGGTCACAGTTACTCTGTTACTAATTACTAAAATCTGATGTGATACATTCATTCACATGTTTTTCTCTAGCCTCTATCGCTTATTAGTGGGTATACAGATTATTCTTACGAAAGTTATTTTCCTATATACTCCATTTTAACCCAGAAAAGCCTTTCCGGAAATAGTTACATTACACATTTGTTATAGATACAAAGGGAATAGCGATAGTCAAATGTGTAAGTCCCGTACGCTATATGCTAGCCTTTAAAAGTCCATACTCTTTCCATGACATAGCGAGAAACATTTGAAAATCGACAGGAATTCAAGCGAATGGCTAAGTATTAAACAATTCGAATCATTAATAAGGATATCTCGGAAATGGCTGATGCCACAAAAAAGTTATTTGATCCTGTGTTTTAAAGAGATATACATTTCTTGTGAAGTACGTTTTTTCTATCGCTTAACGTTTACCAGTTATACAAGATTCTACAAAATTACATCCAAATGAAAAGGACTTAAAAGGGCTATTCCTAGAAAATTCAAGATATGCATTTTATTTATTATGTAAATATATTTTATACATGGCATTTTAATCAAAATCATTAGAGCCATTTCTTAGAAAATAAAAAATTTCGAAAGGTGTTCTATGTAAAAGGTATTTTGCAGTAGGGCATCTTTGAAAGGTACGGAGCTTAAATAACAAGTTTAGTATTTATCGGACTTTTCCTTTTAGAGTTATGCTGCTCACAGACACACACAAGGACCTTTTTCTAAAAATACTATCCTTGAGCTTGTGGGGCTTCAAAACATATTTCTGGTGAAATCTCGACATGAATTTTTGGGTGGAATACAGTAGATACTTCCCCTGCTTACTGTTATTCTCTCTGCTTCCTGCTAAATCGGGATAAACTTTCACTACTAAAGTGATAGTCAATTTTTTAAAAACCGGATCGCTATTCAATTACCTTGAAATTCCATGCTCCTTGCATGATCACGAGAAGAAACAAATGCTGACTAAGCACTTGAAGAATTATAAGTATTTCAAAATTCAAACCAATAACAAAGAATATCTCGGAGATGACGAACGCCAAACAGTATTATTTGATATGAAGTGTGTGCTTTAACGAACTCTACATTTCTTATGTAGTAAGATTTTGTCTCCCGCTTAGGGTCTATCAGTTGTACAAACAATCATTGAGAATGAATAGGACTTTACAGACTTTCGCAGAAAATTCAAGGTATACATTTTATTTATGATACAAATATCTTAAACATACATTATTTTGCTCAAAATCGTTACACCATTTTGAGAAAATAATGACTATTAAAATATTTCGATGTAATGGGTATTTTGAGGTGGGTTTTTTCCTGATAATCTTCTTGGAAGATTGTATTGGTGTTAAAACGACTTTTCGTTTTTGAGTTACGCTGTCCACAGACAGACATAGGACCTTTTTAGTAAAAAGTCTTATTTTTATTCGGTATCCTTAAAGTGTGAATTTCCGGTGAAACTTCGATATCCGATAGAAGGCAATACTTCCTCTACTTACAATGGATAAGTAGTAAGGAAAGCAAATTTGAGTATAAAGTTATACTACAGCATTCACTTTCTCAGTTGATTTCTAAATTATTCTTGTACACCTATAGACGCATGATTAGGCAGAGCCTAATACCTTATTTAAACATAGTTACATGCAAACTAAATACGAACTTATTTGCATGTCGAGAATGCATCATCGAATCTGCGAGGTTTTGCGACCCTATTTACCTATAGGCGCTTATATACAGGGTGTTCGGAAATTCCCCTTACAAACATTTAGGGCTTGTAAAGGGGATTTAAAAGGACATGTATTGAATAGGAACCCATGTCCGGAAAAGTACCGTTTCCATGCTACAACCATTTGAAAACAGGTGTTCAATGCAACCACATTTGCTTAAGTACTTTAGTTAGGCGTGACTCAGTACATCACTTTTCTTACAGTTCAACTCATTAGGTGATACTACTAAAGAAATAAACAGGAAACTTGATCAATTTTCACATACACTTTTGTTTACAATTAAACTGGACAATCTGTATTTCTCTTCGTCACAGGTTGGTTGGCATTCTGATCCGTTACAACTCCGGTTCGATGTAACCACCACTGAAGTTGTTGTACAAAGGGCGCCAAAGAAAATCTCACTGCACCTCGCCTCTACGTCGCATTATTTATCGTTGTACGTGGCCTTGCGAAGTCTTGCCATTTCATTGGTTGCTTTAGGACACGGTGCAAGGTTGCGCCAGTCCTTCTGCTAAATAGTAGCACCAATAACCACAACAAAGGTTACAAAATAGCGTAGAAGCGAAATATATGTTTACGTTCTTGACGTATTGGCTAAAAGAGAAAGAGGTAGAGTGAGTGCATTCAGTTTGTCATACAGACCTCTTATCGTGATTGGTAGCCCATATCTTATCGGCTAGTGCAGGACACGCGTTTGAAAGGGTTAAAAGCTAAGGAGAAAACTTGATGAGCGCCCAGGTTAGCGAAATGTAGAATGTGTAGTGTGAGAAGATTTTCAAATTAAAGCTTGAATGGTATTCATTAAATACATAGCAATACTTTATAACAAAAAATAAACATAGCTGTATTCTCATAGCGGTATCAATGCTTGTTGCTGCATTGAAGCAAACATAACTAAATAATAAATAAATAAAGCAGCATGTTTTCCCTCCAATTCAAACTGCAATTGGTTAATATACCTTTACTAACATATTGCTGATCATAGGAATACAACAGGATTATAGACAAAACTATAGCCCAATTTTATTGTTATAATATATATGACACATTCGGTAAACCATATAACAATACACATTTATCTCTAGTTTCTAAACATGATCAAAAATTATAACAAAAGAGTCATTTGCATTTAGTAAACGAATATCATCATCTGCGGATGTTTTACGGGGAGTGCCCACCTTCTGACGAGTATGTAGACCGTCTCCCCCACTTTCCTGGAACACTTTTAATCCAGTAATTTACTATAAAAAACTTTTATGCACTGCCGTTGCAATTGCTGTAACAGTGCGACCAGCCTCCCACATACCCACGATATGTCCACGAGTAATTTCCCTAGTATACGGCATGACTGGTTCTGAGACAAATATGTTTTGGTTTCAATAACATCAATGACACCGTTCTGCGATAGGTAAGGTGAAGGACACGGCTCCATAGATCCCGGAAAACGATACAAAATTTCTTCCTCAGACTCTATAGAGCTCAAACCAGTTTAGAGAGATAGTGTGGAATTCTAATGACATCAGCAGCTCGTCTGAACTAGCCGGTTGCATACCAGGCAAACCGACTTGAAATAATTGTAGCACAGCAGTGGTACATTTGCGGACATGGGTTCCTATTCAAAATATGATCTATTCAGTCCCCACTACAGGTCCTAAAAGTTAGTCAAGGGAATTTTCGAACACCCTGTATAACTTATAGGATTTTTCAGAAGTCAAGCGAAACTTCATTAAATATTTATAATTTTGTAAATCTACATTAACTTATTATTTTGACCTGTTAGATACGTGTTTACATAAGCAATTTATTTCTAATTTCGTCATTCATCTTTAAAACTCAAAAGCATTTTGCACGATTTGAGCTGAGCACGGTTCTGTCGTAAAAAAAATGTATGTGCACGACAGTAACGTAGCAAAAATGTGCACTTTTTGGTTTGTTCAACCAACTTGCAGATAATTGTCTGCTGTTCCAATATTACTGAATTGATAGTTGCAAAAGCCTAAATTAAACATGCGGAGCAAAGAAATTGAACTGGATGACGCTTAATAGTGTCTAGTTCAATAGAACGATGAATAAAACCTGGATATATAGTTGACTGTAGTAGTAATGTTCAAGTGTTACGTAAATAAAACCAAATCCATTGGTTAATATGCTTGCCACGGTTCCGATAATTTAGGTTGTAATATGTTTCTAAACAGTATTTTATTGTTTCTGTGGGATTAAGGAAACTAACGCCTTTGCGATAATTGAGACTATACTTGTTTTACGTAATATGAGCGACGCCGCGATCATCTTTTAGCGTTGCTGTCTCCGGAGAGATTTCGATCCTCGGTACTAGGATTGATATTCTTTTGTCTGGGAGGTGTAAAAGGGGACACACTGAAGCAGAAATGCGCGCCGGATAATTACTTATATATAGGGTAATTAAATTATATTCGAACCCACTCGCGGCATCTCTCTACTGCGCGAGACAGCCGTCAGTCGCCGAGGAAATTACGCTGGCAGAGGCGGACTAAAATACTTAACTTAGAATAGATGCTGGAAATGTTGACCTTCTGCTCTCAAAAAGGCAGCATATCTCGTGTAAATATTCTCGCTCACCCTCCGAAGCTCAGCAGCAAGAACTCTAGTGATTTCTTGTACAATGTTTTCTCTAAGTTCCTGTAGTGTGCGCGGATTGGAACGATACACTTTGTCTTTTAAGAACCCCTTAAATAAAAATCACAACTAGTTAGGCCAGGAGAACGAGGGGGCCACAAATAAAAAACTCTTAATTATTCTGTCATCAAACACCTCTCTTATTGCATGTAATTATTCGGCAGCCGTATGTGCTGTTGCAGAATCATGCAATAAGGAAGGTGTTTGATGACAAAATAATTAGTGTTGATTTGTGGCCACCTCGTTCTCCTGGGCTAACAATTGTGATTTTTAATTATGGGGCTCTTAAAAGACAAAGCGTGTCGTTCCAATCCTCGCACGCTACAGGAGCTTAGAGAAAACATTGTGCAAGAAATCACAAGAATTCTTGCTGCTGAGCTTCGGAGAGTGAGCGAGAATATTTACACAAGATATGCTGCCTGTTTGAGAGCAGAAGGTCAACATTCTCAGCATCTATTATAAGGTAAGGATTTTAGTCCGCCTCTGCCGGCGTACCAAGGACTGCCGGCTGTCTCGCGCAGTAGAGATAGGCCGCGAGAGGGTTCGAATATAATTTAACTACCCTATATAATAAATACACATAAAATATTTACACACGTAGTATAAGGAAATAATTTCACAAGGACTAAAACCTGCAGAAGGGTAGAAGTCTAGAAACAAGTGTCTGATAAGAGAGCCGGAGGCTGTAACGGGACACATCGGAAAGGTCTTATGCCTTTAGAATTCTGCTAAACACACGTGTCTCGCAAACAAAGACACATTTCAACGCGACTAACAGGCACCAGTAATCGGTCTCCAAAACCACTTGAACGTAAAAACCAACGCTAGAAATGAATGACAGGCCATAAAACTTTCCAAACGCGAAATAGAAATTTGCACTAGCCTTGGTAGGAAAGCCTCCAATTAAAATTAAGTGAGAAAAATCAAGCAGCGAATAACCGGCGTGATAAATCACGTGGTTAGGGGCCCAAACCAAGCCGCCTAGAAAATGGGCGTGAAATAGGAAAAACTCCTAGACAGAACGAGGTAGGAGCTATGAAGATGATGTGGCACTCTCTCTTCGATCACCACGATGTTAAGACGCTTAGGGCCGGTTTCACCAACCGATGTTAAAAATACTCTAACATCTTGTTTGTTAACAAGCTGTTCAAAGTTTAACATAAGGTTGCAACTTTTGCGTTTCATCAAGCTTTTACCGCAAGTTGTTAGCTAACATATTGTTAACGTCAAAGACAACTGCGAACGCTAGCTTTCGAGAAGGCGGTAGCCGAACTACACTGCTTCTGAACGTACCCCGATGCACTTTTGTCTACGTATCGCCGCGCTCTCTGTGTCAGTAACCGACAACTATTTACATTCATGGCAATGGCCATGTGATGTTCCCGGTTGTTTGAGGTTAGAATCACAATGTCAACTGAAATAAATGTTTCGCCGTTTAAAAGGCGTTAATTAACTTCTGGTTAATAAGTATAGACGTATTGTCAAGTGCGAAAAAGCCGTCGTTCTTACATTAAAGGATAATATTGCAGCTTGGGACAAAATCCATGAGTAATTTCATTGGAAAAAAATACTGTTTGCTTCTTGAAGCAATTGCTTTGGAAACCTTCCGGATAAACTCATAAACGGTAGCTCTGAAAATTCCAACATTATCATAAGTAAATGAAAAATGTTAGTAGCACAAAATCGAAGTACCTAATTTAGCATAGGAGAAACAGGCATGCCTCTGTTGGTAGTATTCTAATCTCTCGTATTTCCCATAAAGCCATGCTCATGAATCCTTGGACAGTCTATATTGCTTCAAAAATTCCTCTTTTTGTAGGGTTTCAAATTTATTATGACGTACGACTGCTCTTCTATTAGGAATGACATTCAAAAATGCCAATTGTAGCAAACTCGCATCAACAGCTTGGTTTGCGGCAGCCATTTTCCAATTTCTGACATTTGTTAAACGCCTTAACACAGCGGTATGGAGATGTTAACTTAACACGGACTTTAACACATTGTTAAAGTTAGCATTGTTTGAGGAAACAGAATTTGTGTTTACTTCAGTGTTAAATCAGTTTAACGTTGTGTTAAAATTTAGCATCTGTTGGTGAAACCGGCCCTTAGAGTTGCTTCATCTCCGACGTATTAGTCGGAAAAATCATTAAGTCTGTGTTACCAAAGTTAACACAGCACGGTGCAAGTGAGTGAGCAAATCGCAAAAATCGGGTTTCGTGCTTAGGAGCGTCAACTCGTTAGTGGGGCGTAAAGTAGCTGACCGTGGCTAAAGTAATTACAACTGGAAGTAGTAATCGGCTTGTGTCTTGTATGTGGGATAGAGGAAAAGCGTGTGAAAGGGAGGCAGTGTGTTACCTTTTACTGCAAGAATAAATGGCCAACAGCCAAAGGTCGTCTACTTCCTACCTGAATATTCCTTGCTCGAAAAACCCCTGAGACAAGAATTCTTCCCCTGTCCAACATCCTGTCACCACCGAAAAGTGGAACGAACTCATGAGGGGCCAAGAACCTACAATCAAAACACACGCCCAGGCATTCACCCATATCAAAGCAACACAACAATCCTAAACCAACTCAAGGTTTGGGAGGAATCTGAAGACCAATTGAAGATCTAACATGCAATCCGCAGACAAGCGGTCTGGGGAAGAGTATTGGTGTGTATTGTTCTATGCCATGATGTCTTATGTCAACGGAAGCAGAGTTTGCAATGGTCATGCGTTCGATCACGTCACAACTTGTGCTGTACCGCCAGAGAGTTATGTAAACATATAGCAGTTGAAGGAATTAATGACCAAAATTCGGTAAAGTAAAAATTGAAACCTAAAACAAAAAAGAGCTGATGACAGCTGGAGTTCCAGAGTTACATGACACTTTTTCAACAACAGAAGCAATTTTAGAGACATTTTTATTCATTTTGAAACACACCTTTGTAGTGTGGGTAGCGCGTCTGCCTTCTAACCAGGAGGAGCCGAGTTCAAATTTCGGCTAGAGTGAGCTTTCTGCGTAAGATTTTTCTTTTCGGGGTTTTTCCCGATTCTCATGAGTTATACGTCGGATAGCTCTGTCGTCCTCCGTGGTGTAGTAGTTACTATGCTAGCCTCTAGTTCCCGAGGTCGCGGCTTCAAGCCTGAAGGAGGGCGATGGATTTTTTTTCGGGCGTGGTCCCGTGTGGTAGATTTACAGACATAAAAGAACCTCAAGCCTGATAAAGAAGCCTCTGAGCAAAATTACCGGTCTTTCACGCCCAATATACAATGGAACTCTAAGAACCACAGCAGTTAAAGGGCGTCCATAAACAAAACTCAATTTTTTGGATAGCTCTGATCTCAGTGGACTCTGGACTCATCTCTGCATCATTTCGTGCATTGTATTAACCTTATCTCAGGACTTCAGTAATTAAAACGGATCTAACACGCTTTAAGAAAAACATAAACTACGAGGAAGTCTTTAAACTGTGTACACCGAGCCATTCATACTGTATTTGAGCGCTGAGGTGCGAGTCACACAAAAATTGATAAACAGATCCTGTAAATGAAAACTTCAACGAGCAGGACTAGAAGCGGAGGGGGACTTATGCCCCTGACGGTGCGCCCCCGGGAGAAGGGATGAGGTGAGATGAGTCAGAGGGCGGCCGGACCAGTAGGCACGACAGGCAGAGCGCAGGGTCCCTAACGTTACAGATTGAAACTCCCCAGATGGCATCCGATGATGCCGGCTCACCCCCCCTGAGGACTTACACATCCCCTGAAGACCGCCCCCATTCCAGAGAAAGAAGGTTTAACAAGAGTATCCTTCTCCCCTACAATGCACACGCCGAGACCTTCCGCCGACACTTGCAACCCTTAAAGAGACCAAGCAGATGGAAGGTGAAATGAAATGAGAATGGAGATGAAATGGAAGGACAGAAAATTCAGGGGATGTAATCATTCTTCCCAGCATTCGCCTGTCGACCTGGGGAAAGCCCGAAAAAAACCATGAACCCACGACCCCCCGAATGCGTGCCATAGACGTTACCGCCTGAGCCAGAGGTGGCGAAAACATGACTCCCGAGTTATTCTGACTCGCAGACGCCGTTCCCTCTGTGCAACAGTCCCTTTGTTTTTTGCATGCTGCTGAGTGATGCAGTGCGTGTTGCATATTTGGTGACTCGCGGAAGGAAGTCGTTTTCGCCACCCTTGGCCTGAACCATCCCGCTTGGTAAGCAGACAGGTAGCTAGCTAAACAAAAAATATAGATGAGAATGAGGTATGCGAAATACCTAAGAATGTTTTATAAATGTTCCTATTATGTCTTAAATTCACATTACGTTCTCTACTCACTATCGTTTATTTTTGTATAGGTTCTACAAACTATTGTTATTCATTCGAAAGCTTATTTTTCTATGCACTTCAAGTTAATTCAGACAAACCTTTACAGAAATAGCTTCATTACACCTTTCCTTGTAGACACAAGATGGCTGGAGTTATAAGCATAGGTTATACAACCCAGGGGGATACCTCGCAGACCGCGACCTACATAGATCTATTGCGACTACCACCCACAGGAGGAAGGGATGAAGTGAAGCAACCGCAGGAAGCTACAGGTCGCAGGCAGAAGGTCACAGAGACGCACGGATGTCCCTAACAGTTCCAGGCTCGAAGACCCATTCAACTGCTGGAGCTGTCTAAAGACGACGAGCAACGACCCCTTCACCAAGCAGCCCTCTAGTATCCACGGGGAGTACGCTTTCCTTTAAGCAACCATCCGTGCCATCTATCCGGCACCGCCATACTCCACAAAACATAGAAGAACGCTTGAAAGATGAGAAGGAATCGGTAGACGACAAACTACCCTACCGACCGGGGAAAACCCCGATTGCGAGCTTCACACGCTACAGCGGGGCACCGAATCTATACTTGGGCATATGTTTAAAAGCTAGTCCCTAAATGCGGGCCTTTAAATTTCATACTCTTTCAATGACATCACGGTAAATGTCTGAATAGCGACAACACCTTAAGAAAATAACAAATTATTAAAAAATGCAAACCTTCAAACGGATAATTCGGAAATGCTGATGGCATATTTAAAGAGATCTAGATTTTTGTGTAGTAGGTTTTTGTCTATATCTTAATGTTTAATAGTTAAAACTAAATTACAGAAATTCCCTCCGAATGGAGAAGACCTCACAGGCTACTCCCAGAAAATTCAAGCTAAAGCATTTATTTGTTCACGTGAATACCGTAAATATGTCGTATTTTAATCAACATCGTTAAAGACACTTCTTAGAACATAAACGTTTCGAAAATATTTCCAATTTCATGTTGCATCGTTCGAAAATACCTCGTTTTTGAGTACAAACATACACCGACCTTTTTTATAAATGTTTAGTTTTTAATTAAGGAGCCTCATAACCTGGATTTCCGGTGAAATCTCTATATTGAACCTTTTGGGTGAAATACAAAACTCTTTAACTACGCGGTAGAGAAAGTAAAAATGCTTTTTTTTATTCAGGGGCTCTCAAAACAAGTACTTTTGGGTGGAATGCAACGCCCTCTGCACCTAATAGCTACTTTGTAGAGAAAGTAAAAAAAAATTGAGGGTATTCAGGAGTCTTTAAAGATGTATTTCTGATTAAGTATCGATATCGAACCTTTGGGAGGAATGCAACACCTTCTCTACCTACTGGATATATGGTAGAGAAAGTAAAACACTATTTTTAGCGTCATGGGGATATCAAAACATGTATTTCTGGTGAAATATCGATATGGAACATTTGGGTTGAATGTAACACTTTCTCTACCTACTAGGTATGTGACAGAGAGAGTAAAATACCTTTTTTGAGCGTCAAGGGGATCTCAAAACATGTATTTTGGGCGAAATATCGATATCGAAATTTTGGGTGGAATTCAAGAGCTTTTCTGCCTACTAGGGATGCGGTAAAGAAAGAAAAAATGCTTTTTTTAGGATCAAGGGGGTCTCAAAACATGTATTTCTGATGATATATCGATATCGAACTTTTGGGTGGAATGCAACACATTCTCTACATACTAGATATGGGGCAGAGAAGGTAAAAATGTTTGTTGGGATCAAGGGGGTCTCAAAACATGTATTTTCGTCAAAATCTCGATATCCAACTTTTGGGTGGAATGCCTTCTGTACCCACTAGTTATATGCTAGAGAAAGTAAAGTTTTTAGGATCAAGGGGATCTCAAAACATGTATTTTCGTCGAAATCTCGATATTCTGCTTTTGGACGGAATGCCTTCTGTATCTACTACGTATATGGTAGAGAAACTAAAGCTTTTTAGGATCAAAGGGGTCTCAAAACATGTATTTTCGTCGAAATCTAGATATCCAAATTTTGGGTGCAATGGCTTCTGTACCTACTAGGTATATAGTGGAGAAAGTAAAATTTTTTTAGGATCAAGGGGGTCTCAAAACATGTATTCTCGTCGAAATCTAGATATCCAAATTTTGGGTGGAATGGCTTCTGTGCCTACTACGTATATGGTAGAGAAAATAAAGTTTTTAGATCAAGGGGGTCTCAAAACATGTATTTTCGATGAAATCTCGCTATACAACTCTTTAGGTGGAATGCCTTCTGTATCTACTACGTACATGGTAGAGAAAGTAAAGTTTTTAGGATCAAGAGGGTCTCAAAACATGTATTTTCGTTGAAATCTCGATATCCTACTTTTGGGTGGAATGGCTTCTGTGCCTACTACGTATATGGTAGAGAAAATAAAGTTTTTAGATCAAGGAGGTCTCAAAACATGTATTTTCGTTGAAATCTCTATATCCTACTTTTGGACGGAATGCCTTCTGTATCTACTATGTATATGGTAAAGAAAGTAAAGTTTTTAGGATCAAGGGGGTCAGAAAACATGTATTTTCGTTGAAATCTCGATATCCAACTTTTTGGGTGGAATGCCTTCTGTATCTACTAGGTATATGGTAGAGAAAGTAAAGTTTTTAGGATCAAAGGGGTCTCAAAACATGTATTTTCGTCAAAATCTCGATATCTAACTTTTGGGCGGAATGCCTTCCTTTACCTACTAGGTATATAGTGGAGAAAGTAAAGTTTTTTAGGATCAAGGGGCTCTCAAAACATGTATTTTCGGTGAAATCTCGATATCCAACTTTTTGGGTGGAATGCCTTCTGTATCTACTAGGTATATGGTAGAGAAAGTAAAGTTTTTAGGATCAAGGGGGTCTCAAAACATGTATTTTCGGTGAAATCTCGATATTCAACTTTTGAGCGGAATGCCTTCTGTATCTACTAGGTATATGGTAGAGAAAGTAAAGTTTTTAGGATCATGGGGTCTCAAAACATGTATTTTCGATGAAATCTCGATATCCAACTTTTAGGGTGGAATGCCTTCTGTATCTACTAGGTATATGGTAGAGAAAGTAAAGTTTTTAGGATCAAGGGGGTCTCAAAACATGTATTTTCGTCTAAATCTCGATATCTTACTTTTGGGTGGAATGCCTTCTGTATCTACTAGGTATATGGTAGAGAAAGTAAAGTTTTTAGGATCAAGGGGGTCTCAAAACATGTATTTTCGTCGAAATCTCGATATCCAACTTTTGGGTGGAATGCCTTCTGTATCTACTAGGTATATGGTAGAGAAAGTAAAGTTTTTAGGATCAAGGGGGTTTCAAAACATGTATTTTCGTTGAAATCTCGATATCCTACTTTTGGGTGGAATGCCTTCTGTATCTACTAGGTTTATGGTAGAGAAAGTAAAGTTTTTAGGATCAAGAGGGTCTCAAAACATGTATTTTCGTTGAAATCTCGATATCCAAATTTTGAGTGGAATGGCTTCTGTATCTACTAGGTATATGGTAGAGAAAGTAAAGTTTTTAGGATCAAGGGGGTCTCAAAACATGTATTTTCGATGAAATCTCGAAATCCAACTTTTTGGGTGGAATGCAACACTTTTTCTACTTACTAGGTATGGGGCAGAGAAAGTAAAAATGTTTTTTTGGGATCAAGGGGGTCTCAAAACAGGTATTTTCGGCGAAATCTCGATATCCAACTTTTTGGGTGGAATGCAACATTTTAAAGGAGTAATAGTTTCACTGCCGTGGTTGACAGTGCTGCAGTTTTCTAAGATGTAGTTAGCTATTACTGGAAAACCAGTTTGAATATGCGGTCCGCATTTAAGGAAAGGAGCTACCGAGCAACTTGCGTCATGATCAGACTGCCTGTCCTATCTGTATAACACTACAAGGCGACAAGACTTGACGTTCACTCCCCTAGCGGCTCCGTGAAACCCACCCTGGGCGTGGAACGGGGACTGCTTCTGGCGCTTTCTAATCAGTTGCGTGGCATGCGGCAGTGGCGCCACACGTGTCGCCGACAGGAAACTAATGAGAGCCTTCCTGCTACAAATTGGCGGGCCACGGAGTCCACCCCCTCCTTCCCTTAGCTAGTAGGTCCAGAACAAGTGAGTGGTATTGGTGAGAGGGAAACGGGAAAGATGCGAGGGGGTGAGGAGGTTGAAGAACGGAATAAAAAAATCTCGACGAATTGGAAAGTGAAACGGAAAAATAATTTGACAGAGTGGAAAATGATGGGGGACCATGGGGAGATGGCTAAAGAGCAATGGGGGAGGAGAGTGGGAAGGTTTGAACGAACAATTAAAATGTTCCGTAATAGACCCAAAAGAGAGTGAATGGAAAAGACGAATTTCGCTTAAAGCGGATGCAAGATAGGGGCCAAGAATAAGACGCGATGCTTGATAAGGTTCGGTATTTGTAAACACAAAGTATCCATTATTCACTAATTTATATTATATCCATAATTTATTCTTACGAAAGCTTATTTTTCCATTCACTTCGTTTTAATCGAATAATCCTTTACAGAAATAGCTAAATTATACATTTCGTTAGGGATACAAACAAAACAGCAATCGTCAAATGTTTAAGAGCAGGTTGCCATATGTAGCCTTAAAATTCCATACGGTTTCCATGCAACAGCGAAAAACAACTGAATGTCGACAGGACTTTTAAAGAATGACAAAGCATTAAACAATGCGAACCACTAACAACGCATATCTGCCACAAATATTATTTAAAATAAGCTGTTGCTTTAAATATATATATACATTTTAGTGTAGTACTTTTCGTCTATCACTCAACGTCTACCAGGTATACAACATTATATCAAATTCCTTCCTAATTAACAGGACATTGCAGGATATTCCACAAAAAAATCTGATGTGTTACACTCACATGACTTTCTCTTCTCTTGTACAAACTATTTTTACAAACGCTTATACTCCATATGCTTCATGTTAAATGAGATATCGAGATGTTAATCTTACTGCTAATTTTCTTATAGATGCAAGGGGAATTGGTAGGCTTTAAGCGATAGTCAAATATTTTAAGAGCTGGTTACTATGTGGAGTATTCCATTCTCTTTGCATCACCAGGACAAAAAAAAAATGAATAACGAATTCACATTTGAGAAAAAGTGTATTGGAAAGTTTAAGGGAATAACAAGCAATATCTCGATAATGGTTCACTCAACAACAAAAATGTATATGACATAAATTGTGTATTTTAACGCGATCTACATTTTTTGTGCAGTAAACGTTTGGCTATCTCTTATGGTTTACCAGTTATGCAAAAGTCTTTCACAATGAAGAATACTTTTGGAGACATTCCCAGAAAATTCGAGATATACATTTCATTTGTCATGAAAATATCTTAAACATATGATATTTTAATGAAAATCGTTAGAGCCATTTTTGATAAAATTAAAATTTTCGAAAAATATTCCATATAAAGGGTAATCTGGGGTGGGGGGATTTTCTTGAAAACCTTCGTGTCGCATCTCTGGAAGATACTGAACCTAAATACCAAGTTTGGTGTTCATCCGACTAATCGTTTCTGAGTTATGCTGTTCACAGACACAAACACACACACACACACACACACACCGACATGTTTCCAAAAATGCTTTTTATTTATTTTTCATGTAAATATCTTTAATATATGGTATCTTAATTAAAATCTTTAGTCATTTTTCAAAACGAAATAAAAAATTTGCGAAAAATCTTGAATGCAATGGATATTTTGGGGTGGAAGGCTTTTCTTGAAAACATACCCGACGCATCTTTGGAAGATACTGAACTTAAATAGGTACTAAGTTTAGTATTTATCCGATTTTTCGTTTTTTAGTTCACAGATACACACATACACACACAGTCAGAGAGACTACATACACACACACACACACACGCGCACGGATCTTTTTCTAAAAATGTTTTTTTAAAATTCAGGGGCATCACAACATGTATTTCTGAAATATCGAAACTTTGGGTGGAATGCAATCCTTTCTGCAACTACTGTGTTCACTGACGTGTTTTTCCGTCCCTAAGGTTTACACCTTTAGGCTTTTGGCTCCTCCACCCAGCCGGTATCAGTTCTCTATGTGATTGGCCTGAAAAATAAATCAGAGGCACAATAAGCGAATCAATAAATGATGTGGAATGAAGGGGTGGTTCGAATACCACATCTATGAAAGCGTTTCGCTACGAATGCTACACAAGGAAAGGCTAAACCAAATGCAATATAATTCGGCCTTCCAGAGGAAGGGGTGAAGAATTATGTGCATGTGAGGCTAAACAGAACATTAGCTACGACATTTACAGAGCTTTCATTAGCGACATGGTTAAGTTGTCGCTACTAAACGGCAATAAGAAAGCCGTTATTAAGAAGAAAACAGCAATGTAGCATGAACATATAAGGTTTAAGTTGTAATATTACCCTTCGGTGGTTTGGCCATACTTTGGGGGAGGTAAAGTACCCTGCCTACCCAGTGCTAGTTTATGCTAAAACAAACAGAGGTAGTATTGCTGGCAGGGGATGGGGGTAGATTTTGTCAGTATCAACATAAACAGCTCCATTCCATTATGGGCCACATTTTATGCACGCCAGTTTGCGTGATAGAGAAACTAAAAATAATTCAGATTAGCGATAGGATACTACCGTTCAGACAACGCTTAATATGACAGAAACTTAGGAAGAAAAATCCTATGTGTTACATTCATGAGACCTTGTCTACCCTACTATCGTTTATTTTTATGTAACTTTATTTTTGATTATTTTTGATATCCGCTTTATGGTAATCTAGATAAAATTTTGCAGAAATAGTTTCATCACACACTTGGTTTTAGGTACACTAGCTTCCATTTATGTCGTCACCGCAGCTTCAGGCGGCATTCTACTGGCCTTCACAGGTGGAGTATGCTACATGTAGCAAGACGGAGATGTATATATTTGCTTATTTTTTTGCGCATGCGGTGGCGTTCTATTTTACGTGCACATTTCTAGATTATTCACATTTGTACACAACTTTGAGCAATAGCTTTACTCGTGATCACTTACAATAACCATGTTTAAATATATAACTAAATAAAACCCTGTTTTGCACAACACTTCCACGAAAAAATATTTTAATAGCAACATAATCTAAAACTGAAATATATTACACTACTTACTCTCAGGAAGACACATTTACTAGACACTATTTTAATTATTTGTCTATGCGAATGCATGCAAATTGGCTTCCCATATACCCACAATTCTTCCCCGATGCACCTCCAAATATTTGCATACGTCGCGTGAGCTATAGTTAACATACATCACTGCTTCGAACAACAAAGACAGAACGCTCGAGACACACTATGTACGCGGCCGCTATGAAGGTAAAATACCTCCGGAAGCTGCTGCGACGGCATAAATAGAAACGAGTGTACACGGGGATAGAGGATACCGAATCGATAGTTGGATATTTAAAAGCGGATCCTATATGCTGGCCTTAAAATTACATAATCTTTCTATGACATGGCGAGGAATAACTCAATAGCGACAACGCTTTCAAATGAAGACAGAGTAACGAAAAAATTAATCCAATATTACGGAATATCACGAAAATGGTTGATGCTTTAAAAAGTTATTTCAAATAATGTGTTTTAAAGACATCTACATTTTTATGTGTGGTAAGTTCCTATATATCTCTTAGGATTCCCGTTTTACAAAATTGTGCAAAATTCCTTCTGAATAAAGAGGACTTTACAGTCTATCCCCAGAAAATTTAATATTGATGCAGTATTTTTAACACTTAAATAATTTCAGTCTAATTATATAATATGTATAGTTCAATAACAGCCCGCCTTAAAGCAATATGTGTATGTAACAATATATAAAAGGTGTATATTACAGTCATTGTATATGTTTATATTATTGTATGCATGTTCAATAATGTTATGTGAATGTATTACGTAATTTAATAATGTAGGAGCTGTGAGAATAATAGGTTAAAAGTTGCTAACAATGAGGTAACAATGAGGTAACTTTGAGGAAATAATGAGTAAGAAAGTGTAATAATTGCTACTAGTCATTCTAGGAGCAACAATAATGTAATGTTTGTGACAGTTTATAAAATAGCCAATCAACAACCAGAAAAAGCTTTAGTTAAATGAAGGTATTCTATTGAACTAGGATTAGCCAATCAGATACTTGAAATACAGAAATTTATAAATTTAGGCGGTAGAAATCAAGTCAGTTGCTTGTAGACAGTGCTCATAACTGAACGCGTTGCTTGCAGACAGTGTTCCTAACCGGACGCGAGATGTGTCCTCGAGAAATTTAATACGCATTTTGTGTGAGAAAATAGTTTACGTGTTTGAAAAGTGCAAGTATTTAATGAAAGAATCTTACAGCTCTCTATATCAGTGAAGATATTTAAATCGTGTCAAGAATTAATAAAAAGGAGTGAATAAAAAATTAAAATCTGTATAAGCCTACATTCTTCAGTCGCACCACCTCCCTGCTAAGATATTCATGTATCTAAAAAAGATATAAATACTGACGCAGCCGAGGCAAACATAAATATATAATATTTAAAGAAACAGTCAAATTACAAAGTTAATATTTTTAAATTTTTGGGACGAAGGCTACCGGGTACCATACGTGCGGTTACAACTACTTCAAGTTCGGCTCCCCTAGAGTTGAACTACAATACATCTCCTACAGCAAAATAACTTCTTCAATATATACTTTTTATTTGTGATGCAAATATTTTAAATATATTGTATTTTATTCAAAATAATTTGAGCCATCTTTGAGAAAATAAGAGACTACGAATTTTTGTCCATGAAAGGGGTAGTTTCGGGTGGAGTATTTTCCTGAAAATCTTCGTGTAACATCTTCGGGAAATAATGATGTTAAATATCAAGTGTGGTACTTATCGAACATTTTATTTTAGAGTTATGCTGTTCACAGACACACACACATAAACTGGGCCTTTTTCTAAAAATGTTTTATTACGATTTAGAGGACCTCAAAACATAAATTTTCGGCAAAATCTTGACATCGTATTTTTGGGTGGAATACAATACTTCCTCTTAAGCAGGTGGCAGATGAAATAAAAAGAGAGATTTTATAAGAAATTTAATACATTAAAATATAGTAATACCAACATACAAGCATCGTGAAAGAATACCTACATACCGTCACGAACACAGAAGTCAATTTATACAAATCAATAGCAACAGTAACTGAAGTTTAAAGTCTAACAGAGCATGTTATAAGTAATTTTCTGTAACTGTTTTCTATGGCATGACATTAGATGGATACCATTCGCTTACGTAGAAGCAAACCATTCTACATCATGGAGTTACCCCTCTCCTCACAAGAAACTTTCTCTTAAATGGTTTCTAATTTGTCTTACTCCTTATGCGTCTGCGCCTAATCCTTTTTATTTATGAACGCTCTTTAACTGCTACGGTTCTTAGCGTCCCATTCTATATTGGGCGTGAAAGACCTGACATTTTGCTCAGAGGCCTCTTTATCAAGCTTGAGATTCTTTTACGTGCCGTAAATCTACGACACTAGACCAGCGGCTATACTTCCCTTCCGGAGGAAGCCACGCTAAGGATTTTTACGCCAGAAAAATTCCATCGCCCTCACCGGGAAGGTATCTACTTACCTAAGGGATAGTGTTTTACGTTTCTGGAACTGCGCGAGGTGGCGCCGCGGTAACGTGTGCCACTCGCATTTGGGAGGTCTCGGGTTTGATCCTCGGCGACCGTCCATTCTGATCTATGGGTCTTTCGTGGTTTCCCCACGGTCGGGAGGCGAATGCTGCCGATTTTCTTCTCGATTACGATTTCCTTTCGTCACTCCCCTTCATTTCGCTTCCTACTCATCTTTCGGATGTGGTTCTAGGTTTCGTGGCGTATGGCCGTGCCGGACAGATGGTGCGGGTGCATGCTCAATGGAAAGAGTATTCCCTGTAGACACCAGAGTACTGCTTGATTGGCGGGTCGTTCTTCGCCCTCTCACGGAGGCTGTAGCAGTGGGACGGGTTTGCGAGCTTGGAAATGTTAGGGACTTCTGTGTGTCTCTGTGCGCATGTCTGCCTACGGCCTGTAGCCCTCTGTGATTCCTTCACCTCATCCTTTCGGGTTTCTGGAGAACAATTCTCTTCCGTTACAGAAGGTCAAGTTCAATACATACTTTGGCAGAACATTCATTTCAAACAGTCCAAAAATCAGTCAAAATAATTCTTTTTCAACGAACATAAGATAACAATAAATACCAGGTTTCAACATTTATAAACATTACACCAAGTCAAGAAAATGCAGTTAATTTAGGGCGGGGTATAGCAAATTAAATCATAAGACCTCCAAATTCCAATCAGACTTTATACTTAAAGGCACTCTGATTAGATTGTCTGTCAATTAGAACCTTGTAGGCTATACTGCTTGCATTTTCAATATTGATTTCATGGTTTGAGTGCAAATAAGTGAAGCTCTCCGATGCCTATCAAGGTGAGCAACCTGTGAAAGTGACATTCTGAAAAATATAGATTTTGTTCATTAATATATTTTAGTTGGAATATAATGATGATGACCATTGAAGTACCAGCTAACTCAGGAGTACTGTTCTGAAGGCTAATACCACCTTAAAAGCAGCTCATTATCAATCAAATTGCTTCTGGTGGTGTAAGTTTTTTCTATTTTTTCAAATACCACCAAGGAGTCCTTAAGATCGAAAGTTATCGTTTGAAATTTTCAGGAAAGCAAAAACGACGAACCACGTGGCTTTATAAATTACTTTTTGTTCATTAAAAAAGCAAAATCAGGAAGTATATAATTCTGAATTTGTTTTGCAAAGTAAATGGTTTTTATTGACATATCGTATGAATTTTTAAGACAGAATTATGGAACAGAAAAGGCAAACTTGATTCCAACATTTTGAAAAGAGCATGGTATTATTTTCCTATAGATCATTAAAAAGCAGACATTTTATTTTATCTCAGAGCTACTCAAGGAATTGATATGAAAATTAGTTACGGAGCATATTATGAATCTCCGTAATAGAATCAATTTCTTAAGAAATAGGGAGCTTCAAAATTTCATAGGTTGGTGCCCTTAATCTTCAAATAAGTATTCATATTTTATTGGCTTATAGACTGACTGGGAACTGTGTGTAGTGTTTTGGAGACCACAACATTCCTGAATCAATCAATCCGAAATGCTGCTCCCGGAATTGCATGTTTACTTCAGGTTTATTTAAAATTATGTATAGTTGTCCGAGGAGAGGTTCAGACCCCAGTTGGATAGGGTATATAAAGCTACTGTATAAACTAACAGTTCCTTCAGACTGCAGTGTTTTGTGTTGCTTTAAATATAATCACTTCTGCAAACAGTCGAGTGCAAAAAAGTGTGGATGCTTTTGGTTACTTTTAGTGTTTTCCATTCTTGAATGTTGGCAGAATCTTATCGTTTGTGTTCCGCGCCTGCCTTAGGTGAGCTTTCCTTTAATTAGTTTTAGCTGAAGTTCGATTAAAAAAAATTAAATTGAGTTTTATTTATGGACGCTCTTTAACTGCTGTGGTCCTTAGCGTCCCATTCTATATTGGGCGTGAAAGACCAATAATTTTGCTCAGAGGCCTCTTTATCAGGCTTGAGGTTCTTTTATACGCCGTAAATCTACGATACGGGACCACCGGCTTTACTTCCCTTCCGAAGGAGGGCATGCTAAAGATTTTTACGCCCGAAAAAATGCATCGCCCTCCGCCGGGTTTGAACACGTGACCTCGGGAACTAGAGGCTAGCATGGTAACCACTACAGCACGGAGGACGACAAAACTGAAATACGATACACCAGTATTACTCTATGAAGAAAGTTCAGGCCTTGGGCGATGAAGGGGTGGAGAATCGCTATATGTCACCTGAAGGGTTGAAACAATATACCTCCCAAAGACTGTCCATACTAGACCCTGAATGAGTCCGGTTCTTATTGGTTCGGCATTCAAGCATTAACCTCTGTAACCGAATGAGGGATGGAAGGCGCGGCAGAGGCGTGTTAATTATTGATTGCCAATTTGAACCGGTTCTTCATATCGGCACTTTTTTGCACCCGATTGTACAAGGAGGGTAAACAACTAAACCTGCTTGAAATGATATCATATACATAAGCAGTAAACAATCAAAAGCTATTTTCTGAAATAAAATTGTCCTCTTTATGGCCATACTATATGATACTTATTTCATCCAAAAGAGTGCTTTAAGCCATTCAAATCATTCATTGAAAATGACAACTTCAACCAGAAAATATTTCCTCCATAACCTGTTTTCAAGCAAAATGTATTTCTTCCATTCAGCCAATCATCTTTCATTCCTGATTGATCAGTCACTTTGTTTAAGCTCATTCTTTGAATTTTTAATGGCCTAAGTTTGGTTCTCCTTTCTTTTGTATAATTGCAAGAAAAAGTAACCAGTGTTATTAAAATAAGAGAAGTCTTGGATGAGTTCTAGTAAAAGTTCCATTGAATCGTCCAATTTCTAATGAAAAAGGGGCAGTTGTAAAATTAGTTGCAGCTGGATTTGAGGACTGGGAGAGATTACCAGACAAATCTGTGTTTTTTCTCCATGTTCTTTATTCAGAGTCGTTTGAGACGGTGGAAGTGGAAGGTATAAAACTGGTTGCTCGTGCCCAAGTCGGCTACGTGTGGCGGCTCTTTGTGATAGCTGCAGCAGCGGCCGCGCGATGTCCTTATCGCCCCCTTCCACTGTCTCAAAAGACTCTGTGCAACAATATAAGGTAGTTTTATACAATTCTGTTGGGATAGAGAATAAAAACAACGGTTGTAATTGTCTGGATAGTGCCGTAGCTATTACCATGTGAACAGTGTTATCATCATAATTCCATTATATGAGAACATTAACAATTAAATTATATTCAAGCAAAAATAATTTTCTTCTTTTCTTTTTCAATCACATGGTATTTTCTCAATTTGTATTAAACGAAAGGGATTTTCTCCAAGTTTTAAAGTTAAATTTTAGGAAAGGATAGTGTATTAGATTAGTAGTGGCATGTTATAAATTACATAGAAAACCATATAAATCTATATTTTATGATACGGTTCCCGTATTACTCATCATTAACGAGAAATCAGTTGTCTTCGTTTTCTCAAAAAGTGCATTTGGTGCAGAAATTGCCATCTGATTGATTGCTCCTCACATGAAGTGACTGAGCTCAATAGCTGAAGGTAAGTTACCTGGCAAATAATCCGCAACTAAAGTTAATGCATTGATTTTTAGGACAATAGAAGCTTTTTTAGCACCATGCAGCTTTCGTAGGGAAGTACCTTTTTCAGTAACGCATAAACCTGTTTTAGAGTTCATGCTGGAGCTAATATTATTTCTCTTGCAACCACACTATCAGTTTTTTTTATTGACACTTCCCTGTGAGGGCTAAAGAATACCTATACAATTAACAAATTTAAGTTAACAACAATAGACAATTTATAGCTAACATATCAAAATAATGAAAATCAACTTAAAATAGAAATATAAATGAATTTGAATCGGAACATAAAAGTAGTATATAATAATCCTATCATACAGTTAAAAATAAATAAATACAAATGATTTCAATGATTTGTAAAGCGGTGTATTGATACTATATTGAATATAAGTGATTTCTGAGGATGAGAATTAATCCTCTAATATCCATGATTGCTATTTGATAAAGCAGACGTTTATCTAGGCCATAATCTATCCAACACTTATGTAACTTTTTTGGTATTGTCCTTCTAGCTCCTATCATCAATCCTGTGACTGGGATTTTATTTAAGTTGTATTTATCCTTGTAATAGGAGATAATGGGTTCATAGATGACCTTTCTTCTACGTCTGCTTCTTCGGGCTGTTGATAGTGGGATTCAAAGCGGACACTAGGATCAATGATTAATCCGCTACTGTCAGATCATGTCCTGTAGGCGATAATGTCGATGCGCCTTCTGCTACCACTGTTGGATAATCCATATACCTCCTCGTATACCTGAAAACCTTTTTCCTTCATACCTGTTGCTATTCAGCTTCTTATTTTATGATGTCTGCTGTTTCGCAGCACTTCTCCGCATGGAAAAAGTAATTAAAATTATTTATTACGCGAAACTAATTTATGTATACAGTTCATAGTGATATACATTTTAAGCTTTTCTATTCACAGGCGTATGCACATCCATATAATTTGATGAAATCACAATGTATAATAATAATAATAATAATAATAATAATAATAATAATAATAATAATAATAATAATAGTAATAATAATAATAATCGAAGTCGCGTAACTACCCAACGAGGGTTTACTTACACTGAGGGGTTATACATTAGTATTTCAAGCCTTCGTTCTACATCTTTTAAGGGGACAAGGTACTCTGAAATGGTCAAAAATTACATTTTTGCTTTTAGGCATTAATAAAATTATTATTTCCAGTTTCAGAAAATATATACTTTTTGGGGGTTAAGAAATTTTAAGACATATAAATACCATTTAAATGCTAGTCTACATTCCTTTAAAGCTGTCATGTAACGCCGCTTTTTAGAACATTTTTGTATCTTTCAACAACGAACGATTATACCATGCCCATCGAGCAGTTCAGCAAATAACAAAAGAGGCCGGGACAAAGAGAAGGCAATCAGAAAAGCTGAAGCAATCCAGGAATGAAGGTGCAGATGATTATGACCCTGGACGTACTGAAGTGTGTCAGAATTTTAGCTTCAATTTTCTGTACTTGTATACAACACAGTTAAACTTTCTGAACCACAATCATAATTTTATAATGTATATTAGTGATATTAAGAAAGCAACAACATTGCAAATTTTCCAAATTTTTGCTTTTTTGACCTTGCAAACAATTTTGTTTCAATTTCTAGTGAACTAATACACATGACTAAATAATTGAGGTTCAGGAGATAGCTGATTATACTAAGAACAAGCATGCAAAATTGTGATTCTGTATTGCAAGTAGTATCAGAGAAAAAGGTACATGAATTGACAAGTTTTGAGAGTAAATTTTATTATTTTTCTGCTGAATGAAATAATTTTTGCAGACTCAAGTACATAAGCTATCAATATAAACAACCACTTAAAATAATTGTCATGATTTATAGAATAATTCATAAAAAATTCAGGAAAAGCCATTGTGAACTTTAAGAGCAGTGGTAATTTAATACACTTAAGATGTAATTTCCATGTGTTCAGACTACCTTGTCCCCTTAAGCCAGTTTTCGCAGTTATCATCATATACAATATAAAATCCAAAATCAGTAGTAAATATATAAGGACATACTGGTTCTTGCCGAAGTACAATAGGACTGCATTTGATAGGATTGTTTTCTACGATAGCCGTGTCTCCGGTGTGCAGCAATACTCACTCAGGTTGGATAATATATTTAGGCACTCCCTAACTAAGAAAATGAGCGCTAGAAAAAAAGGGAGTGAAATCAAATCTACTCGGACGGTGCCCCATTGGTCTTGCGGCATTCTCCATGTTCCTGACTGGGAACCCAGATGCACAATGACGGTTCGTCAATCGCAGGACACGTCTGGTGCGTGCAGGCCGACGGTGGTGATGTGGTACTGAGTGGAATGGCAAGGAGAAAGTTCTGTGGTGACTCTAGCATGACACGACCACCTGGTTCTAACAGTGGAAACTCTGTACATCCGTGCTATTCTTCCACATAAGGCGCCCACTTCAGAGAGTGGCACTTCGACGTTTTGCTAATCAAAAATAAAGTTGTAAGTTACTTAAAATCCTCTAGTTAAGTATACATCTAATATCACATAATGTGATGTACTCCGAATGGACGATTATCGAATATATTTAAGTACCAAACAAATGACTTCTTGCATCCCTTGTTTAAAAACATGCCTTTTAGACAGCTGGAACTAAAAGTACAGTTTTTAGCACGAACCACTCATATTAGAAATTGTAGACTATAACCTCAGTGGAATAAAAGTTTTATAGCACTCCATTTTTACCACACGTGTTTCTTGCGATGGAAATAATACAGGTGGAACATTTAAGTTGAGACTGTACAATATCTCCAAAACTAAGCGTTGTAGAAAAAAATGCCTTGAATAAAAGTTGCTTGATATTATGAGAGAAAGCAAAAGCCACTAGCCGTGCTTTGTTTGGAGGATGTTATGACAGTCATTTTAGGGTCAATTTAATTTTTTTAAATGGGAACATACAATTAGGGTCAAATTGAATTGACGCTAAAATGACTATCACCACGTTCTTCAAATAAAACACGACCAATGGCATTTACTTGCCCCATAATGTCAAGCAAATTTACTCAAGAAATTTCTTTCTACAACGCTTAGTTTTGGAGATATTGTATAATTTCAACTTAAATAGTCCATCCTGTATCGATTAATTTAATGACGGATAATTAAATGACTCGGAAATTCTTTAGAAAAGAAAAAGGTATTTGCTTCACAGATACTTCCAATAAATTTAACACTTTCCAAAGCAAACAATACAATCAATAGCGTTATACATACCAACGCTACTTCCTCTGCACAAGGAATTAATATTAATAATTGTAACAAATGTACAATCAACATTACAACTAGATAAAAGGAATAATACTATTAAATAAATTATATATTTATTAATAAAATCCTTGTTACCCTTAGTCTGTTGATTCATTTTCTCATAGACTTCTATATGTTATGATTGTGTAAGTGAACATGTCATATGCACTGGTGCTATTAAGGTCAAACAACAATATATGCCAAACAACAACAGACTAGAGTTACCATTGCGCAAGTCCGAATGCATACTATTTCCACACAAAATTATCTGGATACTTTATAGGTTAATATTTAGGTCTGTCTAAAAAAAGTATACGACAAAACATGCTAAAGTGATTTTATTTTATTCGTAGGATTGCTACTATAATATTGCATCATAAATGTTACCAGTAGTCTCAAGCATTATAATTTTAGAAGAAGCATAATAGTAACAGTATACATAGAGATTGTATGCTTTAATATACATATGTTATCACAGTCGTAATTTCACTAAAGCGATGGTAAGACAATACGTAGCTATGCAGACCTCTTAAAACATATCGGAATAGGAGCGAAATACTAAAAATCTGATGCGTTACATTCACATAACTTTCTCTACCCTCTATCGCTTATTAGTTGGTATACAAATTATTCTTACGAAAGTTTATTTTCCTATTTATTACATTTTGAGATAAACTTTGCAGAAATAGCTGCGTTACACACTTTGTTATAAATACAAATAGAACACCGAGAGTCAAACACTTAAGAACTGAACGCTATATGCTGGCCTTAAAATTCCACACTGTTTCCACCCAATTGCGAGAAACAGCTGACAATCGGCAGGAATTGAAAGGAATAGCTAAGTATTGAACAATTCGAACCATTAATAACGGATATCTTGGAAAGGGCTGATGCCACAGAAAGGGTTATTTGAAATAATTTGTGTGTTTTAAAAAGATCTACATTTTCTCTGTAGTACGTTTTCGTCTATCGCTTAACGTTTATCAGTTATACAAAATTATACAAAAGTCTTTCCGAATGAGGAGGAGCTATTCCCAGAAAATTCAAGTTATACACTTTATTTACCATGTAAATATCCTTAATGTATGGTATTTTAATCAAAATCGTAAGAACCATTTTTTAGAAAATAAAAAATATCGAAATATATTACATGTAAAGGGTAGTTGGTTGGGGGATTATTTTTAAAATATTTGTGTCGCATCTTTGGAAGATACTGAACTTAAATACCAATTTTGGTATTCATCCGACATTCCGATTTTGAGTTATGCTACTCACACACAGGCGGTTTTCTAAAAATGTTTTCTTTTTGGATTCAGGGACCTCAAAGCATGTATTTCCGGTGAAATCACGGTATAGAATTTTTTAGTGAAGTGCAATACCTTCTCTACCTACGATGTATGTGCTAGAGAAAGTGAAAATGTATACGATTACATTTATATGTGTTAAGTCCAGCGCAAACTTGCTCAACATTCTCTGAAAGGAAATGATTCCGTTTGAGCAGCAAGCAACGTTTGCCTTCGGTTCGACTGTGTAGGATCGACAGCCCCTTATGATCAAAGAGATGGTAGACCTCGGATACCAGTTTCGGTATTGTAGGCACTCGGAATTCGTTGTCACAACATACTGTGGCGAGCACATGTAGAGTTAGGTTGGTATGCCTGACATAGAGTCGGCCCTCCCGGAATGAGTTTGGTAGACCTGTTCATTTCGGAAGGCTCAACTAAAATGCTGCAAGCTTGGCTTTGTGCTAGATTATTCCAGAACGTTCTGGTGGCTTCGATGACGTTTTTGATAGGAAGTAGTGGTGGAGATGATTGCATATAACATTATTGGGATTAATTGATTTGACCTCTTTTGGTAGCAAGTCTTCTTAATGTGAGAAACAGTGTGCTCTGTTGTTTGAAACTGCCTGGTGGCAAGGATGAGTTTTAGATGATGACTTCTTTGTGAACAACGTGTAAGATTAAGATAACATCTTTTGTTAATAAAATAGTGATTTGTTAAGATCTAAATACCTACTTCTTTAAGCTTCTTTACAGATTTGGGTATTCCTCTGTTGCCATCCTTAGCGAGTTTCGCCCCCGTTGTCATGACTTTAAGTATGGAGAATCCGGGAATTTTCTAAATTAATGTATAGTCGTCACAATACTATACGAAACACGGGTAGCCGAGAATTTTAAAGCACGAACTCGTGAAAGGCAGGTCTGAGATTGGTTCAAATGGCGCCATGAATGTCCTCTCTGATTGAATTTTTTTTTCTTCAGGTTTTCTTCAGTCCTTATGACTGGCAAAGGCCAGGGAGGTACATCAATGCTAGGCCTCTAACGTTTCCTTCCAAAATGTTCCTTTCACAGTTAACATTTAATTTCATTCCCCAGTATCACCGCCTGTGGTGCCGTATATAGTAAGACCGGTCAATAAAGACTATTAAAAAAATCTGATGTGTTACACTCACATGACTTTCTCTACTCTTGTAGAAACTATTTTTACAAACGCTTATTCTCCATATGCTTCATGTTAATCGAGATATCGAGATGTCAATCTTATTGGTAACTTTCATGTAGATGCAAGGGGAATATGGTAGGTTTTAAGCGATAGTCAAATATTTTAACGCTGGTTGCTATGTGGCGCATTCTATTCTCTTTGCATGTCCAGGACATAAAAAAATGAATAACGAATTTGCGAAAAAGTATAAGTATTGGAAAATTTAAGGGAATAACAAGCAATATCGCGAAAGCGGTTCACTCAACAAAAGAAATGTATATGACATAAATTGTGTATTTTAACGCGATCTACATTTTTTGTGTAGTACAATTTTGTCTATCTCTTATGGTTTACCAGTTATGCAAAAGTCGTTCATAATGAAGAAAACTTTTAGAGACATTCCCAGAAAATTCGAGATATACATTTCATTTCTCATGTCAGTATCTTAAACATATGATATTTTAATCAAAATCGTTAGGGCCATTTTTGAGAAAATTAAAATTTTCGAAAAATGTTCCATGTAAAGGGTAGTCTGGGGTGGGGGGATTTTCTTGAAAACCTTCGTGTCGCATCTCTGAAAGATGCTGAACCTGAATACCAAGTTTGGTGTTTATCCGACTGTTCGTTTCTGAGTTATGCTGTTCACAGACACACAGACACACACACGGACATGTTTCCAAAAATGCTTTTTTTGGATTCAGGGAGTCTCAAAACATGTATTTCCGGTGAAATTTCAGTATCGAATTTTTGGGTGGAATACAATACTTCCCCTACTTACTATACGTAGTAGAGAAAGTAAAAATAACAGGCTGCACAGCTTGGATGGCACTATTTGGGGAGATGAAGGAAGCGGTGTGTCAGTGACTGGCCGTTGTTTGAAAAAAAATTATTTTTAACACTTGAGTAATTTCAATTAAATTATATAATATGTAAATTCAATAACAGCCCGCCTTGAAGCAATATGTATGTAATAATTTTTAAAATGTATGTAACAGTCATTGTATATGCTTATATTATTGTAAACATGTTCACTAATGTTATGTAAATGCATTACGTAATTTAATAACGTAAGAGCTGTGAGAATAATAAGTTTAAAGTTGCTAACAATGAGGTAACCTTGGGACAAGAATGTCACTAGTCATGATTAGGGCAACGATAATGTAAATTTTATGACAGTTTAAAAATAGCCAATCAACAGCTAGAAAAAGCTTTAGTAAACTGCATGTATTCTATTGGACTAGTATTAGTCAATCAGAGACTTGAAATACAAAAGTTTACGGGTTTGGACAGTTGAAATATGTTCAGTTGCTGGCTGACCTTGCTAGTGACTGGATGGGAGATGAGTTCTCTAAAGAAATATTACGTATTCGTGTGAAACGAAAATTGTGTATACGTGTTAACAAAGTGCAAGTTTTTAAATTAAAAGAATCTCACAGCTCTTAATATCAGTGTAGTGCTATTTAATTTGTGTCAAGGATTAATAAAAAAGAAGTGAATTTAAAACTTAAAATCTGTGTAAGCCTATATTCTTGTCGCACCGCACCCTGATTTAGAGAAAGGTGTCTCTAAAGTAATACTGAAGCAGCCGAGGCAAAAACAAACATAAATACTATCTATAGAAGCAGTTTAATAACAAAGTTAAAAAATATATTTTTAAAAAACTTGGATCGTAACAACAAAAATACATCTTCAAATCGGCTTGTCATACGTAGCAGCTTATTACGTAACAAACAATCTTCTTCAAAATTGACGTCCATATGTGGAGCTAAATAAATAAATAAATAAACTAAAGCATTTACTATTCCAAATTGGCTCCCAAAGCGTGGTGCAAACTCCATAAACAAAAGCAACTATCTTCTTCAAGTTGGCTTCCTAAGCGTGAGTCTAATAAGTAAATTACGTAAACAACATGTACTACTTCACATTTTGTCACCAGGAACTTGCGGAACGCTTAATCAAGTAAAATGAAAAGCGATAGGGCCATTTTGGAAAAAGAACAAACAACGCTTTCTCTGTTCTCACGAGCCAAGAAAATTCTGTGTTGATTCTCATCTCTTCAGCGTCGTATATTCGTGTCGTAATAGCTATTTGAATAGGGATGATTAAAAGTGTTGATCTAGAGCTTTTGCTCCAAGAAATACACGTTTGTATCCAG
Organism: Deroplatys truncata; assembly: GCA_030765065.1. Classification (NCBI taxonomy): domain Eukaryota; kingdom Metazoa; phylum Arthropoda; class Insecta; order Mantodea; family Mantidae; genus Deroplatys; species Deroplatys truncata. The sequence continues at coordinate 668,194,293 of CM060990.1, forward strand.
TTACTGCTGGTGAGCTTTCGCTTCAATCGCAGATATTTGTAGAATTATCTCGTATTAAACCCCACCGTCAAAACCGTCCCCCTTTTACTTTTTCTTATCGGAGACCTCTTTTCGTCTTAGTTTTAATTCTTCCCTTATAATACTTACCGACTCTAGTGTTTCAGAAGCTCCGATGTAGGCAGATGTGGAAGAAAGGGGGTGTAAGCGGGCGGGGGTTAAGTCCGTGAATAGGATTACATCGTTTAAACGCTTGTGTATTGTCACAAAAAGGGTACTACTGGGATGGGGGTAGGTAAGGGCGAGAGGATAGGAGAAGGGTAAATCCTCTTAGTGTCTTCACCCCTTCCCCAAGAGCCTACCGGAGCCCACCCACCTTCCTTTTTGCTACCCTTCTCCGCTTTTCCTAAGCCCTTGCGACTCGTCGCGCACTAACCCTTTCACGGTGTAGACGGAAATTCCCATTTATTCCGAAATTTACGCCTCCCTTGCTTTGAGTCGGTCTCCCTCTTTCTCATCCTTTCCCCTCAGTTGTACTCTCTTACGTTTCGTATGTGTGTTGTATCTATACGTAGGTTTCCTCCGAGATGGAGATGTAACGCCTTGGAGCTTTCGGCGAGGAGAATGGGCGGGTGTTGGTGTTCAGCTGTTTGGCATGTCTCTGCTTTCATGCGGGATGAGGAAGCGGAACTGTGACCTTGCCTACTGCCCTGGGTGGACAAAGTAAGACAAATTCAAGTCCAATACCGCAACCCAAAATTGGAACATGAAGGAAGCGTATACTTGAGAACTGCTTTATACCCAGGAAATATTGTAACTATTTATGTCTTCCTAATTGGTTCTCTTACAACTGACTTGCCCCATTTTATCGTAATTTCTCGGGGCTCTAGCTGCGGATAAGAATCTCTATTTCCATTTTCCTCTAAGCACTCTCAACTCCGAGGCAGATGGCTCTGCGGTAGTGTAGTAGGACCTGGGTTCGATTCCTGGGGCCGGTCACATATAACCATGGATTTTTCGTGGTTTTCTCAGGATTTCTAGGCGAATTCTGGGGTGGTTTCTCTTCTACCACGAATATTCTTTCCCTCGTTTTCTAAAATTTCGCTTCCTCTTTCATTCTTCAGATAGCCTTAGAGGCTGTGCTGAGTCGGTCGGTATCGGGAGATGCTTGCTTGTTGGAACGTTTTTCTCTGTCCTGCAATATGGCAGCCTTCCCTGAGCCACCTCCCGTGGGTCGAGTTCTTCCCGGTTCCTCCAGAGGGAAGCCTCTTTGAGCAGCCTGCCAGTGTGATCGGGTCATTAAGCTGGGAATAGTTAGAGACTATTGCGCGTCTCTCTCCGCCTCCTTCGGTTCTTTCGCCTCATTTGTTCCTCCTGGGGGTGGGAAACACAAAAGATGCGCGTTGGGTTGAGTGCGAGGTGCCACCTCCATTCCCTGGTCATAGGTCATAGGTAAAGCTCTTGCAAGAATATAACAATACAACTTCGATCGCTATACTCGCTGGCTCCACAGAGAAACACTCAAGATATAAGGACTTCTAATACTATCCTTATGCAGGACAGGTACCAGGATTCTAAATGCTTCCCCTTCTAGAGCCTTCTAGTTTACCAGCGGTTACAATACTATACGTTTATGTATTTAGAATGCTTCTGCATTTGCCCATAGATACTAATTTGGCTCCTCTCCGCCCCAACTCTTCTGCTGGCCGGCCGCAACGAGTTTGTTACCTTGGCCAATATACTTGGAAATTAAAGTCAAAGTTCCCTCAGAAAAAAGTTTGTTTTACATCTTTTCATAAGAATTCATTGTTATATTCAGTACTTTGAGGCAAAGTAAGAAACAGGAAGAGGGAAGAAAAGGTTGGGTGAGGGAGTAAAGTGGGGCATCCTGGAAAATGAGGGGAGAGAAGGCAGAAATGTAATATGCCCCTACAAAATGACACATACTGCATTAAGTCATGCCTCACATCCAATTTTGTGACACTAAAACACGAACTCCAATTTCATTAACTGTTTACAAGATAATATACTTACAAAACTTTTGCTGGTTCATCCAGAATTCAAGTCTCAAAATATCCACTCATTTTAGTCTGAACATTGGAGGCAGTATTTTTAACACTTGAATAATTTCAATTAAATTATAGGTATAATATGTAATTTCAATAACAGCCCGCCTTGAAGCAATATGTATGTAATAATTTGTAAAAATGTATGTAACAGTCATTTCATATGCTCCTATATTGTTGTAAACATGTTTAATAATGTTAGGTGAATGCATTACGTAATTTAATAATGTAAGAGCTGTGAGAATAATAAGTTTAAAGTTGCTAACAATGAGGTAACAATGAGGTAACCTTGAGGCAATAAAGAGTTTGAGAGTTTGAATTCTACTAGTCATGATTAGAGCAACGATAATGTAAATTTTGTGACAGTTTAAAAATAGCCAATCAACAACTAGAAAAAAGCTTTAGTAAAATGCCGGTATTCTATTGGACTGGGATTAGCCAATCAGAGACTTAAAATACAGAAGTTTACGGTTTTGGACGGTTGAAATATGTTCAGTTGCCTGCAGACCTTGGTAGTGACCGGATGGAAGATGTGTTCTCTAAAGAAATATTACGTATTCGTGTGAAACGAAAATTAAGTATACGAGTTAACAAGGTGCAAGTGTTAAATTAAAGAATCTCACAGCTCTTGATATCAGTGTAGTGCTATTTAATTTGTGTCAAGGATAACTAAAAGAAGTGAATTTAAACTTAAAATCTGTGTAAGCCTACATTCTTGTCGCACCACGCCCTGATTAAGAGAAACGTGTCTCTAAAGTAAGACTGACGCAGCCGAGGCAAACATAAACATAAATACTATCTATAGAAGCAGTTTAATAAGAAAGTTAATATTTTTTTTTAACTTGGAGCGTAACAACAAAAATACATCTTCAAATCAGCTTTTCATACGTAGCAGCATATTACGTAAAGAATATATCATTCAAATTAACGCCCAAAGCGTGGTGCAAACTTCAACAACACAACACTTTCTCAAATTGGTTTTCCAAATAAAAAATAAATAAATAAACTCCTAAAGACAATAACTATTTCACATCAAAGCTTTCTAGGACTGCACGCAGCTTTTCTAATGGTACTTCAGCTATCGGAAACTGTTGATTTTGGATTTACCAAAGAAGACGGAAGAATAATTAGCCAATAATTCTGTAACTTTTCCCGTGAGTACCTAAAAAGAATAGTCTACATAACATTCTTTGATTTCTTTAGAAATTTGCTACGATATACACTACTTCAAATGCTTTCAGGTTAACTAAAATGTATCATAACTTGAAGTACCTATATGTGCTGTCTTTCAATTGCAGTAATACGTTCATTTCTAGCTTTAGCTTTTACTTATTGAATTATAATTATCTTGTAGTACATGAAAACATCCTGAATTCAATAAAAATCACTTATATTATATTATTTCTAATATTAAGACGAGAAACAAGTCACAATATCCTATCTGACTCAATCAGCTTCCATAGATAAAGAAACTAGAATTTAATGTAGGAGCTTCGATGGCTGCAACTGGTACTGTGTATTTTTCTTCATTGTGCAGTTAGGCAGAAATGTGGATTAATAATTATTAACAAATGAGATTGAGGGGTGTTATGAAGTAGAAAATGTAACGTGAGATAGACAATTGTTTAAGCAACAAGACAGTTAATACAAATAAACAGTATAATGTATTTTATACACTCGAAATATTAATTTAGGGAAAACAATAAATGGATATTGAATGAGAATAATGAAAGTTTTGGCTGTTATTCACTCCCTCTTTAAAGAAATTTACTCTTAGACCGCTACTAGTCGGCCACGATATGAGTGCGTGTGGTGGGAGAGGAACTAAACGGTTACGAAACAAGTGGGCGGGGCATCGAAATGACAGTCGGGTAAAGAAAACATCCACAGTTCAGAGTTGCATTTACTAGCCAGGAGAGGCGTGCATATTTTCATTGTGCGACTGTACATTTCCCCATCGCCTTGCCCCTCACTCTCCTCTGATCCCTAATCTTCATTGTCAACAAAAACCAGTGGCTTCTTGCTCCAAGCGCATTCATATCGTGGCCGAATGGTACACTAAGACGTATTTGCCTTTCTTCGTCTCTTTAACTTTTCCGCTCTGTAATTTAGGTTGCCCTCGTGACTCACTTTCACAGTTTAACGCTCATTCCGGTGTGATTATGTTTACAGACTCTGTTAGTTGTGTCGTCCTCTGTGGTGTAGTGGATACCATGCTAGCCTCTAGTTCCCGAGGTCGCGGGTTGAAACCCGCGATGGATTTGTTCGGGGGCGTAATAATCCCTTAACATGGCTTCCTTCGAAAGGGAAGTAAAGCTGGTGGTCCCGTGTTGTAGATTTACGGTGCGTAAAAGAACCTCAAGCCTGATATGTAGGCCGGTCTTTAATGAAAATTACCGGTCTTTCACGCGCAATAAAGAAGGTATGCTAAGAACCACTGCAGTTAAAGAGCGTCCATAAATAAAACTCAATTTAATTTAATTTTTCTGTCAGTTGTGTATTACAGATTGCATCAACACACTTATCTGGCTAATATTAACATAATTCTTCTATATTTAATCTCATTCATGAATATAAATTACAGAAGAACCTCACTATTCTCGGAGTCCTATTGACCCAGCTCATTTCAACCAATCAAGCGCGACGAAAGCTGTGCCATTTGTATATTCCGCCTATACATTACTCCTTATTTTCAATAATTATTGCTTTAGGAGCATTAAATGCGACACGTAAGGTCATTCAAAATTGGCGTAAGCATTTAGATTCAAAGTTCCCATAAGTGCCAACAAATTGAAACTCGTCTACCAGGAGAAGCCATTGATAAAATAATTATGTGGAGGTAAGTTAAGTACTATGCCAATCAGCATGGCAGGGTTGGTGGTAGATAACTTTTTGTTCAAAGCTGGCCAGTGGAAAAGGGGGGAAAAATCCAAATATCCTGAACATGTATATACGGGATTTTCAGATTTATTTTACCGTTTCCGGCAGTCATTTGTCTGCGCATCAAGTCAATACTTTGAAGCGAGTTTATCATCAATGCCTCTGCCAGAGGACTAGGGAAATATGAGTGGAAAGCTTGAATGTCAACAGTTTCGAGGTCACCTTAATGAAATGGGACTTGTATCGTACCTTTCCAGTATTTACATTTGGAACTTCTTTCGCTTGTGTTTCGTAAACTTGCAATCTCAGCATGTATGCTGGTAGGTAATTCAAATAATTGGACAGCTTTTGTAGCGCAGAGTGTCTCGGCTTATCGCTCAACCATGCAAATTCTTTGATCGGTGGTCACTCCCATCTCGTATGCAAAGAACGCGCAAAATGTCCTAGTGAAAAACAGTCCTGCACCGCCGCAGACTTCAACCTATTTACGAAGTCGGAAATGCACGCAGTACGACGTTCAATTCCGCGCCTCCCCTTTGAGACAAGCGGCTCACTGAACTAATAATGACGTCATTCATTTAAACCGACTGGGGGTCGGTAAGCAGCAAGGGTAAGCAGCAAGGAGGTGTTGTGCGCCAATTTGGTGGCACGGGATTTGTAGAAATGTGTCTCAGGTTCGATGCTAGTTCAGATTCTTCCATGGATCTTGGATCAAGGGTGTCGTGTATAACACGACTGGTTCCTTTTTCTATCCGTTTATTTTCCGTCACCCTTTATATCTGATTCCTAGTGGAGCCTTTCCACACACACGCATTTCTTTGGGCGCTGCATTTACTGCTATACTTCAAACTACCGCGCCTACCCGCCGACACTTTTCTATAAATTTGCTTTGAACTGCACCCATATTTGTTTGTTAGAACGACCTCCAATGGAATATCACGAACAAGTGATTTTCATAACTTTCCTGTTTCTTTATTTCGAATATTTCTATCCCCCCATTTCGCTATCACAGCTGCTTACGAACACAGGACCCGACTTCTGGTTCACTTCTGATTTATCTCCGTCACGGTGTTAAAGTATTTACCTCAAAGATGACCTTTGAGTCAGGGAACATGTGAAAATCACTTGGAAAAATATCTGGTGAATATGGAAGATGCGAGAAAATTTCAGAGTTGAATCTTCTGAGCTTCGCCTGGGTCAAGATTCAACTTGGAAATTTTCTCGTACCCTCCGTATTCACCGGAGCTTGCCCCAAGTGATTTTCTCATGTTCCTCCAACTCAAAGGTAAGCACTTTTAACACCGATGAAGTCAAATCAGTGAACAGCTGGTTGCGAGCACAGGATCCTACCTGGTACAACACTGACATGGAAAAACTTGTGTCACGTCCCCAAAAATGCTTGGAAAGGAAAATGATGGATAGTTTGCTACAGAGGTGCCAAAAATGTACGGACAACGACGGTGGCCAGTTTCAACATTTCCTTTCAAAAAGTTGGTAAGTAAAGCCTTTAAAAGTAGTTTTAAAAATGTTGTATGGTTTCATCCGCGTCTTTCTATAATAGCGGCGAGGACGCGGCAGGAAAAACACCGCCCAGCCGGTTCGTAGTTTTTTGGCTCACTCTGTAGATCCGGGGTGGCAGACTCGGATATAGGCGGGGCCCCTAACGTTTATAAATATTACATCCTGATAGCGGGGGGACACCCACAAGCCTACCTCTCCACCACGTAGAGGTAACTCAAGAGGGTTCGTCATACACTGAATGCATCCACTTCGCCCGTCGTGCACTCGCCTCATTTTTCGACCCTGAATATAAGGAAATGGGGAATAGGAAAATTCACGACATTATGTAAGCAATCCACCCTAGCATTCGCCTATCAATCAGGGAAAAACTCAAGGTTAGAGGGACTGCTCCAACGGGAATCGAACCCACGACCTTCCGAATGCGAACCTCACAGTTACCGCGGAGCTATCTCCATTGGTAATTATTTTGAATACTTGGTGGATTGCTGTGAAATAACCTAGATCCCTACATCTAGGAAACTATTAGATTGCAGCCCATAAACTATACTAAGACAATTAATTTCAGACTCCCCTGTCAAAGAGTAAGGTTTCTTCTACTTGGGGCGATTCTCTTATAAGCAACCCTCTTAACTTTTCTCCCTTCAGTGCCATGTCTTGCGAGCAGCAGGACTTCAAGGCTATCACGTGTCAATTAGATCAGTAGGGAAATGAAACAGAAAGAGGGAATGGATCTCACATCCTCTCTGATATTGAACAAGCCTCTAAAGGCTGTTATCCAGTCATTACGGAACATATTATAATCCAACTGACCCTTAACTGCTCTTTGTAAGGAAGGTGGATATCAATAAAGATAATTAATTAATAAAACCAACAAGGTTTCGAACGCTTAGCACTGTACGAAAACATTTATAAGTGTCTTTAGATCAAGAGCTTAATTGCAAAATCTTTTATTAAAGCTATATACTAGGGCGGATCAAAAAGTAAGGCACAATAATTGTTTTAAAAGAAAGTTTAATAGTTCAAACAACAACCAAAAACACAAATGAACTTACACCTTTTACCTACTTTTTGACATAGTCATCAAGTTTCTCAACACATTTCTCCCATCGTGATACCAGTTTTAATATGTCCTGTTCGTAGAAGTCCGTTTCCTTGGAGTATAGCCATCTGCGGACTGCTGATTTCACTTGCGCATCTGTGCAAAGCGTTGGCCGGCCAGGAATGTTTTCATGTGACCAAACACAGAAAGTCCGACGGTGCAAGGTTCGGACTGTATAGTGGATGCTGGAGCACCTCACAACCAAATTTCTGACGAACAGCAGCAGCAACATGGGGGCGAACATTGTCATGAAGAATTTTAACATCGTAAGCATTCATGTTGTGGTGTTTGTCACGAAGGGCACGCCGCAATTTCACCAAAGATTTCATGTAGGCTGCAGCATTCACAGTGGTTCCGTGTTCAGCAAAAGTCCACCAATACAACATCATGCATATCCCAGAACACCGTCACAAGCACTTTCCTAGCAGATTGAGTCACTTTTGAATTTTTTCTTCACTGGGGAACCAGCATGTTTCCACTCCATACTTGCCTATTTGGTTTCGGGCGTGTAGTGGTATGCCCAGGACTCATCACCAGTGACGATTCCTTTCAGAAAGTCATGCTCTCTGCGGTGCACCGCGTTAGGTGATCCAAGCTCGTCTTCATTCGCTGGCCCTTGTGGTTGTCTGTCAGGTGCTTAGGCACCCAGCGAGCACTAACTTTTCGAAATTTCAACGTGTCATGAACAATATCGTACGCAGCACCATAGGAAATGTTGAACTGTTACGATAAGGTCCGCAGTTGCACACACCGATCGTTCACAATTGCCGCCTCAATGTCTGACATTCTGCGGGGTTGCAGCTGTTACCGGCCTCCCGGAGCATTGCGAATCACTAACGTTCACACGGCCCTCTAGGAAGAATGCTCACCACCTGGAAACATTTCTGCAGTCCATATAATCATCCCCATACACGCCGCGCATGTCCCTGTGAATATCACTCGGTTTATGCTCTTTGGCCCACAAATATCGAACCACACCTCTGTGCTCTTCACACGTGGACGACAGTAACATGCGCGCCATCATTGTTGCGTAGTTCACGCTTCTCTCCCTAGAGCTGCACATGAAACAAAAAGTACCCTCTGTAGTGAAAACTACAAACTATATCTGTGTGAAATTGCAACGTTCCAGCAGAAATATCAAGGCAGAAAAAAATTATTTTGCGTTACTTTTTGATCCGCTCTCGTACATTAACGCACTTAAAATAATTATTTAGAATTCAATGAATCATTTGGTTAATTTCTAAAGTGAATTTGTTCTTAAAGCATCCACACCCTAGCTACATTATTTAGTATATTAACAATTCTTTGTTTTTAAGTGAGAATATCTTTAGTTGTTTCTCTATTGCTTCCTTTGCTCGAAGTAAAAAATATATGAAGACTACAAGGGAAAACAATCAAAGTTACATACTTCACATTCTGAGTAGATAAATTTAAAATGAAAACGAAAACCGACCTTACTAAGAAAGTATTATGAATATGAAATTGTAACAAACACTGTTTGTACACTAAGCTGTTATTGTAATAGCATTGTTATTTGTGTTGTGCTGTGAAAAGTAGTTTACAATGAAAACAACAATGGAAGCACTAGGATTAGGACCAACTAGTAGCTCGACCTACAAGATCTTTTGTACCCGAAGCCCATGACGGGGTAAGGTGAGAGGAGAAAGAGGACGGCCGGACCAGAGGGCATTACAGGATACCTACCTTTTACAGATTGAAACTACCCGGATGGCAGTTGCACCAGCTTCCCTCCAGTCGCGGGTTCAAACCCGGCGGAGAGCGATGTATTTTTTCGGGCGTAAAAATCCTTAGCATGGCTTCCTTCGGAAGGGAAGTAACGCCGGTGGTCCCGTGTCGTAGATTTACGGCACATAAAAGAACCTCAAGCCTGATAAAGAGGCCTCTGAGCAAAATTACCAGTCCTTCACGCCCAATATAGAATGGAACGCTAAGGACCATAGTAGTTAAAGAACGTCCATAAATAAAACTCAATTTTTAATTTAACGATGAACTAACATCAGCTTCCCTCGGGGTTGACACCGAATGCGTGACGGGGGCTCCTGACCTGCCGCGCAGATGTTGCATTGCAGGCACCACCTCTCCGCGTCAATTCGAAGATGCAAACAATAGAGTCGGCGGCGTAGCTTCTTCAAGGCCTTATTCACATCCATGTGCCCCCGGTAGTACCGTCGAATTTCGTGGCTTCACCGTTTTTCCATTAGACGAGCTCATAATCGTGGGACCCTCTACACCTTTGGCACGGATCTTGGCTTCTAGGTCGCGGCGGGGTTCTCCACCGCAGCATCCATCATCCTCTTGCTTTCCTTTGCCTGCTGGTTCAGACGCCCGTCCATTGCGGCTTCTATCATGCCCGTCGCCTTCCACTCGAGCCGTTTTTCTTGCTCATCTAGATGCTGGTCTAAAGCTGGTCCCGTGTCGTAGATTTACGGCACATAAAAGAACCTCAAGCCTGATAAAGAGGCCTCTGAGCAAAATTACCAGTCCTTCACGCCCAATATAGAATGGAACGCTAAGGACCATAGTAGTTAAAGAACGTCCATAAATAAAACTCAATTTTTAATTTAACGATGAACTAACATCAGCTTCCCTCGGGGTTGACACCGAATGCGTGACGGGGGCTCCTGCCCTGCCGCGCAGATGTTGCATTGCAGGCACCACCTCTCCGCGTCAATTCGAAGATGCAAACAATAGAGTCGGCGGCGTAGCTTCTTCAAGGCCTTATTCACATCCATGTGCCCCCGGTAGTACCGTCGAATTTCGTGGCTTCACCGTTTTTCCATTAGACGAGCTCGTAATCGTGCGACCCTCTACACCTTTGGCACGGATCTTGGCTTCTAGGTCGCGGCGGGGTTCTCCACCGCAGCATCCATCATCCTCTTGCTTTCCTTTGCCTGCTGGTTCAGACGCCCGTCCATTGCGGCTTCTATCATGCCCTTCGCCTTCCACTCGAGCCGTTTTTCTTGCTCATCTAGATGCTGGTCTAAAGCTGGTCCCGTGTCGTAGATTTACGGCACATAAAAGAACCTCAAGCCTGATAAAGAGGCCTCTAAGCAAAATTACCGGTCTTTCACTCCCAATATAGATGGGCACGCTAAGGACCACAGCAGTTAAAGGGCGTCCATTAATAAAATTCAATTTAATTTAATTTCAGTTCCCCTCCCCCTTGCGGGATTAGATATGTAAAATAAATATTTTTTCGTCTCGAACAATGAATATGTCATCGTGATTTTCTGTTGGAGGAGGTTAATTCTTTTAGGAGTGTTATATTATTTCAAATGTTATGGAGTCAAACTTGATGTAGTAGCTGCCCTACGTATGGTACATTGCTTCCGGCGGCCTTCGCCCCAACTTTAGGAATCAACTTTGTATTTTAATGTTTCTTTAAATATTATATATATTTTAGGTTTCCCTCTGCGTCAATATTAATTTTGTAGAAACACGTTTCTCTTAACAGGGTGTGGTACGGTTAAAGAATGTAGGATTACACAAATTATAATTTTTACTTCACTCCATTTATTAATCTTTCAAACGATTAAATAACACTTCACTTATATAGAGAGCTGTGAAATTATTTATTAATTGCAATTTTAAACACGTAAACTTTATGATATTCTCGCCGTATTGAATTTTTGCCTCACACTGGATACGTACGCGTCTAGCGTCCGGTTAGGAACGCTGTCTACAAGCAACTGGCGCCTGAATTTGTACAATTTTCTCTATTTTAGTTTCTAATTAGCTAATCCTACTCCAATAGAATAATTTAATTTAACTTAAGCTTTTTCTGGTAGTTGATTGGCTATTTATAAACTGTCTAAAAAAATTACGTTATTGTTGCTCCAAGGATTACTAGCAGCATTATTAAACTTTCCAATTCATTATTGCCTCAAGGTTACCTCATTGTTAGCAACTTTTGACCTATATTCTCACAGCTCCTACATTATTAAGTTACATAATACATTCACATAACATTATTATACATGTACATGGTAATATAAACATATACAATGACTGTAATATACACTTTTTATATATTGTTACATACACATATTGCCTTAAGGCGGGATGTTATTGAATTTATATATTATATAATTAGACTGATATCGTGGCGGCGCCGTGGCCGAGTGGTTAGACCTCTCGCCTTCCACCGAGGCGGCCCGGGTTCAATCCCAGGGACCTGCATGTGGGATTTGTGGTGGACGAAGCGGCGTCTGGGCGGGTTTTCTCCGGGTTCTCCGGTTTCCCCCGCCATTCATTCATTCCACCAATGCTCCATCATCACCTTTCCTTTCATCCATTTTTCACCAACATTTCGTTTCATCTACTTCCTTCATCCCATACCAGGCATCGGGCTGATCACCCATCCTGGATGCTCTGTCTGATCCATGAGTGTCTGCTCCTCGACGGGCCTCTGACCCCAGGCACCCGCTTGTAAGTCCTGGGGGGTGTAAGTCCTCCATAAGAGGAGGGTAAACAGATAATGAATGAATGAATGAATAGACTGATATCATTTAAGTGTTAAAAATACTGCCTCACTGAGAATAAAAGAGCTTTAGTGAACACAAAGGGTTTTGCAGCATTTCAATCCCTTGCATCTTCCTTTTTATAGTTTTATTTCTATAGTTTACATTTCCTTTACAGTTTCCTGTGTTCGATGAGTCATTTTTTCATTTCTGCGCTTCTTAATGTCAAATCCTGCTTCAGTGGCGCTAGAAGAAAATATTATGGATAGAAAAATTACTTGATACTTTTAAAACCTCAGCGCAGTTTACTAGTGCCCAAACTTGGTGCAGTCATTTAAGGAAAATAATTTAGTAATTCAGAAAAAAATACTGAATGGTATTTTGAATAAAAAATGAGCATATAATTAATACCTCACAATGAACCGGTCCGTCTGTGGTAACTGGTATATGTTCAATGACGGCAACAACGCCGCATTGATTTTATTGTGGTTCACCAATGCTTGGATACACCATTAGATGGGAAAAATTAAGGTCACTGCGTAAATAGTACAAACTCTGAGCATAAAATAATATGCAGAATGCTTTAAAACTCTATTACGCAAATAATATGACGCAGCAGAAAGGCTTTTTACCTTTGTGTAAACCTGTTTCTTCAGAAACTATTCTGAATATTACAAGGAATATTCTTCAACCTCTGCTACCATGTCAACATGCCGGCATGACATTAAATTCTCCAACCGATTCGCATTTTTCCCGGTAAACCACAAGGAGATCTCAAATTGTATTGAGATGACATACCCCAAAGGCGACTTACAGTGTTGTAAGTACTTTAAGTCCCAGGCTTTATAGTTTCAACCAGTATTAGGTCAATTAATGGAAATTAATTGTTTTTTCCACACAGGCCGTGTGTTGGACAAGGTTGGAAAGGTAGAATCAGGCGACTGAAAATTTAATGTCACACCGGCAGATTGCCATGGTAGCTCAATGGTTAGAGCAACCGGACGGAGACCGGGAGATCCGCGGTTCAAATCCTGACTATGGCATTGAATTTATCACCGGTCTGATTCTACATTTCCAACTTTGTCCAGCATACTGCTTGTATGGAAGAACAATTAACTCTAAAATGAATAAAACTAATTATTTTATTCTTCCATCTGTTTCAGTGTTTTATTTTGGAGCTAACAAACAGCCAAACACTAATTCATTTGTGTTTTATACAGTTCATAATAATTAATAAAAAATCTCATTAAACCCCTTAGAGATAAAATGATATCAAAACTTCTAATGGCACTTTCTGTAAGCCTATGATTACAAGTTCTGTTTACTATTAAATTCACTCACCAAAAGCATTGTACTCTTCAAGATGAGACAATCCGGAGGTGAAATGGTAATACATGTGTGGGTGTGTGTGTGTGTGCGCGCGCGCACTGCAACGCAGCGGCTATGGTCCAAGGTTATCGTCCAGCGTAAACACCAGAAACACTACCAGGTAACCAGAATCTTTTGGAAGTTTTCCCTTCCTGAGCGTTCTGAAACTCTAAGCAGGTGCTATATAAGCGAGCGCTCACATGAGTCAGTGAGTACGTTTCTGGTGCGACGAAAAGTGCTCTTCTCCTTGCGAGTTTGTGACGACTCTGTGACGTGTGTTCGACTCCCGGGAGTGATACGTCTGATAGAGAGGCCACGTCGCGCGTATTTTATTACGCCTCTATGTCACGAAGAAAGTTAAATGATGTGATAGCTGATTGAAGTGACAGTGAAAAGTCGAACTAGACCATATAACCGAAGTGACAGTAAGAACCCAGAGAAGTGACCATAAAAAAAGATGGATAAAGTCACACTGGTGTCAGGAGTGAGATGTAAATGCCACAGTGGAGGAAATACTTAAAAAATATTAAGCGAAGTGAAGACCATAAAATTCGGAATGGACAGTGTTAACAGTGTTATGGTAGAAATAAATGACGAAATGGAGAAAATGAAATTCGAACTCGGTTTTGATATCGACTCCTTAAAATCAGAGATAAACACTACGATGAAAGTAACGAAAGACGACATTGCAAAAGAACTAGAAGAAATTAAATCTGACACGGAAGATAAAATTAATGCTTTGGAAGAGCGTCTAGATGAGCAAAACAAACGGCTCGAGGGGAAGGCGAAAGGAAACAAGGGCATGATAGAAGCCGCAATGGACGGGCGTTTGAACCAGCAGGCAAAGGAAAGCAAGAGGATGATGGATGCTGCGGTGGAGAACTCTGCCGCGACCTAGAAGCCAAGATCCGTGCCAAAGGTGTAGAGGGTCCCATGATTACGAGCTCGTCTAATGGAAAAACGGTGAAGCCACGAAATTCGACGGTACTACCGGGGGCACATGGATGTGAATAAGACCTTGAAGAAGCTACGCCGCCGATTCTATTGGTTGCATCTTCGAATTGACTCGGAGATGTGGTGCGAGCAATGCAACATCTGCGCGGCAAGTCCTGGGCAATCGGTGTCAACCCCGATGGAAGCTGATGGTAGTTCATCGTTAAATTAAAAATTGAGTTTTATTTAAAGACGCTCTTTAACTACTATGGTCCTTAGCGTCCCATTCTATATTGGACTTGAAAGACCCGTAATTTTGCTCAGAGGCCTCTTTATTAGGCTTGAGGTTCTTTTACGTGCCGTAAATCTACGACACGGGACAACCGGAGTTACTTCCCTCCCGAAGGAAGCCACGCTAAGGATTTTTTCAGACTTCCTTCGGAAGGGAAGAAAGGTTGGTGGTCCCGTTTTGTAGATTTACAGCAAGTAAAAGAACCTCAAGCCTGATAAAGAGATGTGTGAGCAAAATTTCCATTGTTTCACACCCAAAATAGAATGAGACGCTAAGAACCATAGTTAAAGAGTTAGAAAATATTTCAATTTTATTATTAAGAGTGATATACTTCTAATTTGGTTTGAATTAAATTAATGTAAATAAGTATATGAATATCTTAACAAATTCTAAATTTATATAATTCTTTAATAACAAATTATTATAAATATACTTTAAAAACATTTTCCCCTCCATAAGTAAATAATAATAATAATAATAACAATAACGAAGAAAGTAAGTAAGGTAACAATAGAAACTTGAGCTAGATCACATTAGCTAAGTGACAGTAATGAATCCTAGACAAAGTCAGTATATTATTAATTTAGCAACAATATTCTTGGTGCTACAATCCAAGCTTAGACATTTCAGACTGTCTATACACATCGTGGGTAAAGGACAGCAGTGAATGATATGGATGATATGTGTAATGAAGGGGTGGTTAAGATACCACATCTGCGAAAGTGTTTGACTACGATTGGTACACAAGGAACAACTAAACAATTACTAATAATTCGGACTTCTAGAGGAAGGGGTGAAGATTTATTTGCATGTGAGGTTAAACTTAACAACCACAACATTTACATATATGAGTTTTCATCAGCGACATGGAAATGAAGGTTAAAGTTGTTGCTGCCACTAAACGGCAGTAAGAAAACGGTAGATTAGCATGAAAATATAAGGTTTAAGTTGTAACGTTACCCTTCGGCAGTTCGGCCATACTTTGGGGAGGTAAAGTACCCTGTTAATCCTGTGGCTATGCTCGAAAACAGAGGTGGTCACGCTGGTGGGTGTGGGGCTAAATTTGTCAGTACCAACATAAACAGCTACGTTCGATTATGTGCCAACATTTTATGCGCGCCAGTGTACCTAAAGGCTAAATGTCCAAGTTTTGCCCAGATTCGTCAAATGGCAATACATAAAGGTTTGAAAATATAAGTAGGGGTATCTTTAATATATTATAATGATCGTCGAATTCCATAGTTCAAGTGTAGATTTGTGCCGTTTGGCCAAGCTCTACAATTTTGTCTGCAAGGGGTTGAAAATAAAGTGTAATGGTAGTTTTAAAATTTTATAGGTATTACTATATAATTGAAAATAAGGATAAGAAAGTTCTTGGAAGTTGTAAAGTAACCTAAACTTTTCGCCAAACTCTACAGCACAATGATAAAATATTTGAATGAATGTCGCTTTTCTATATAAGGAATTTCAAATGTGGTAAGGTTAGTTTTTTGAGAGTTATAAGGTGGCCTATAACTTTCTTTGGATCCAAGCGTGAAAAGTTTTGCCCTTACAAGCCAAATAGTATTGATTTGATGTTAGGCGTTGCCAATAGAGATTGAAAATAAAGATAAGGGAAATGTTTGAAACTTGAAGGGTAGTTTATCATTTTGTTTTTCAGATTCTTAAACCCAAGCGTAGACTTTTTGTCAAAACATAGTAAAATGTTCTTTGATAACAAAGTTCAGCGAAAATATAGGGAAATTTGGTGATAAGAACATGTTACTTCCTACTCTGCAAACGCTCAACTTTAAAATATGTTAAGCCTCCTCATTTACTCTTTTGGGCTAGTAGTAATTGAAAATCTGTTGTGTTTGCAACAAACTACTAAAACTTCCCTCTGATTTTCCTATTCAACAAATCGGGATGGAAAATGCTTTGAATAAATGTGAGCCCTCCCTAAATCCCACATCTCCAATTTTAATTTTTTTCGGAAATATTTATTTTATTGCCTATGTAGGTACGGAAATGTTTAAAAATATTGAGTAGAAATGTGTGGATTCTATTAACGCTGCTTTTTATTGTTGATGCTTTCCAGAAAATATATGCAAAATTAGAAAGTTCGACCAGCATTTCATTCTTATATTTTGTAAATACTGCATACTATAATACCATTCTATGGTAATTTAAGGTAATTAAATGATTTTACGAAGTAATTATGAGCTATTTTGCCATAAAATAAGTTATTTATTGTACTCAAAGCTTTTATTGGATTCTTTTTTTAAGACGCGTATAAATTAGGTCAGTAAACCAAAGTTTCCTGTTCAAATGCTTGGGAACTAAGGACTGAGACACCCTGGGATAACTGTAGTACCGAATTCCACTGTTCTTCCCTGTCCAACTGTTTTTGACCGATAATTTAAGACTCATGTTTTCAGCATCCCAACACACGTGCTATTCGCCATATTTTTGCCTATTAGGACCTTCATTTATAAACAAAATTGAAGAAATGTCTATAGGGCAGACGATTTTCCGATAACGGTGAAGTGGTTCAATGAGCAGGTTACCACTTTCTACCTAAATGACAAAAATTGCCAAAAAATAACATTTGAAAATGTTTATATAGTCTTATAAATATAAATTTCCCCTTTAATTTTGTATCTGTTTTATCACCGTATGTACAATATTTATATTTTAAATATATTTTTAAAAGCGGTGCTCTAACTGCCATTTTGTAATGAGAATTCTTCACCATTTCACGGATAAAATCATAACACCTGCACACTTTGAAGTAGAGAAGTAAAATTTAGCTTATATTTTAAGGGGTAGCCTTGCTCCTCAAATTGGCACTTCTGTAAAGTATGACAGCTTCTATGTGCTCAAGCCACGTGGTTTACTTCTTTGCAAATATATGCGAGTTTATTTCCATTTTGGCTTTGAACAGCTTTATCAGTGAATGACATTTTCTGATATAAATAACCAATTTTAGCAGAAATTATTGAAGATCATGAACTAAAATTTTAGGATGATAAATACAGCCTCGTAGTACTGTTGTGGAGTTCCTTTGGTGTTAAGATGTTTGGTTTATTTTTTAATCAGTGAATTGTCGTTCATAGTAAACAAACAAGAATATCAATGAACTTAGAAAGTATACCGTGGACCAGTGGTACCGTACTAGCCTCTAGTTCCCAAGGTCGCGGGTTCAAACCCGGCGGAAGGCAATGGATTTTTTGGGGCGTAAAAATCCTTAGCACGACTTCCTTCGGAAGGGAAGCAAAGTCGGTGGTCCCGTGTCGTAGATTTACGGCACGTAAAAGAACCTCAAGCCTGATAAAGAGGCCTCTGAGCAAAATTATCGGTCTTTCACGCCCAATATAGAATGGGACGCTAAGGACCATGGTAGTTAAAGAGCGTCCATAAATAAAACTCAATTTAATTTTACATGTACAGCCTTTAAAATTTCAATTTCATATTTTAAATGGTTTCTGAGATAATGGGTCATGAATTTAGGGCTTTTATTTAGAAAAATAAATGATGTAAGAGTAAATTAATTGTCTTTATCTTGACGTAGCTGCAATTTTTTATTAATAAATATTCAGAGAACTTACTTTTGACTTACGTACATAAATTGTCGCCTTCGTGGTTAAGGGGTACCATACTAGCCTCTGGTTCACGAGGTGCGGGTTCAAACCCGGCAAAAGACAATGGATTTTTTCGGGCGTAAAAATTCCTAGCCTGGCTTCCTTTGGAAGGGAAGTAAAGCCGGTGGTCCCGTGTCGTAGATTTACGGTACGTAAAGGAACCTCAAGCCTGATAAAGAGGCCTCTGAGCAAAATTTCCGGTTCTTCACGCCCAATATAGAATGGGACGCTAAGAACCATAGAAGTTAAAGAGCGTCCATAAATAAGACTTTTCGTGCATAAATTAATAACCGTAGCTGACATACTTCAGGAGGAAGCCCATCTTAATGTTATATTGTAAACAAAGGGCTCTCCAAATATTTTGTAAACAGAATACTATATCGGCAGGGAAAGCAGACCCTAACATCACCGCGAGACATCGGATTACGGATATCTTGGTATCGAAGCTAAGAACAAGGAAAGGATAGAGTTTGGAAAAAGAAAAAAAACAAGGGCTTAATTTCTCCGACGGTGGAGAAAAGGGGTTGTTATCATATTCTCTTGTCATGGGAGGGATTTGGCACGTGACGTCACGGGAAAGCGGGCGGGAATTGGGCGGCTGTGGGACGCCCCATTGGTCCCCCGCAAAGCAGCGCCGTTCGGCCAGGGTTCGGTGCGCCGAGACCGTCTCCCGCCGCCTGCGACGCCAAGCGCCCACAACCGGAACCTCTACACTTACACGCGCCACTGTGTCACGAACAGAACTGGCGTTAGCTCTGAGAAAGTCTGCCGCAAATTCAAAGGCGGAACATTCTTCCGCCGCCTTAGTAAAACATTTTTAAGCTGCGCTGCTTTTCTTTAGCTACTCGTGTTAAACGAAGAAAAGTTTCAGTGTTCTTGTTTCTGAAGTGCGTTAAAAGTAGGCGTCTGTAAATAGAAAAAAAAAGGCTGATATTTTACATTCACTACAATTTCTTTACACTATGTCGTTTAATAGTTTCTATAAAAATTATTCTTACGAAGTTTATTTTTTACCTACTTCATTTTAATGGAAATAAACATTACAAAAGTACCTATATTACACACTTCGTTATAAATACAAAAGGAATAGCGACAGTCAAATGTTTGAGAACTGGACGCTGGCCTTACTCTTTCTATGCAATCGCGAGAAACAATTGAATTTCGACCCGACTTTAAAATAATGACAAAGTATTGAACAATTTGAACCATCAATATCGGATATCTCGGAAATGGTTGATGCCACGAAAAAGTTATTTGAAATAAATTGCGTGTTAAAAAGAGCTCTACATTTTCCGTGTAGTGCGTTTGCGTTTTTCGTTTAACGTTTGCCAGTTATACAGGATTGTATAAATTTTCTTCCGAATAAAGAGGGCTTCACAGGCTATTCCCACAAAATAAATATATACATTTTGTCATGCAAATATCTTTAAGGTATAATATTTCATTCAAAATTGTTTGAACCAATTTTGAGAAAATAAAAAAATTTCGAAAAATATTCCATGTAAAGGATATTTGGAGTGGGGTGATTTCTTTTTTAACCTTTGTGTCCCATCTGGGGAAGATATGAACTTAAAAACCAAGTTTAGTATATATCCGACTTTTCTTTTTTGAGCTATGCTGTTCACAGACAGAAATAGACACTGACACATACACTTTTAATATTCAGGGTCCTCCAAACATGTATTTCCGGTGAAATCTTTGTAACGAATTTTTGGGTAGAATGCAATGCAATTCAATTCTTCCGAATTAATTTATTTTCATATTCATAGCAACCAAAAAATTATACGCATAAATTATTTTGCATTTCTTACTCATACGAGCAAAACATTTTTGATTCCTTTAAAAATCTAAAAATGCAGTGTTTGAATCATTTTAGCACTATATAGTTTTTATATTTAACATATTGTATATTTTACATAAATGTATTTCATACATTGTTTGTTTTCTAGGCTCATATATAAACTTAAAATAATGCATTTAAAAAGTGGCCAGCACTATATAAATTAGAACGCACGTAATACCTAAGAATACGAAACCAGAAGTAGTTGTGCACTTTTTAGCATTTAACTCCCTATTTTAGATTTAAATGAAATATTCAGACGCTTAAATGTCATATATGATACCACAGGAGGATAAAAATTGATTAAAATATTTTATGAGTAATACATTTTCTGTACATCCTTCTGTGAGACAAAACAGTACCAAGGTACCAGAGTTATAGGGAATATTTTGTTTTAATGATATTGCGAACATTTTGCTATGACAAATATTAATTATTAATAAATTAGACGGTGAGCATTTATTTATGAGCTTATTGTCAGCATTGTCCATATAATAATTACACATATTATCATTAAATAATTAAGCTAAATTAAAATAGCAATTAAATACTCTAACACAAAAGCTGAAAGTATTACAATAGATTTATAATCTTCTTGGAAATAACCTATATAAACACCATCCGTATATCAAGATCGAAATCATATAGTAACGATTTTAAAGAGGAAGAAATACACAAAGAAATTTTACCTTAAGTTCAATTAAGTACACTTAAACTAAATAGCAAACTTAAGTATCATAAAAACCCTGGAATAAAGAAAGTTCAAACGAAATATAACAGAGCATGTAAATTGAGAATAATTACGTTTCTGCGGAAACTCCAAGCCTCCTTTTCCCCCAAAAAATAAGATAACTATCGTCTAGTATTTATCATTAGTTAAAACGATAAATTAGATTCACATTGTTATTACTTCTGCTATAACGTTTTTGTCTTTAAGTGATCACAACCATCTAGTAGTATTTATGTCTAGTTAGTACAAAAATTCCAGAACTAAAGAATATGCGTGTTCAAGATAAACGAGACAGTTTCAAAAATAAAATTGTGATATTTTGTATTAATTATTAAGTTATGTAATATATGAAGAACTCTGAAGAAGGTTTACTTGAATTTAAATATATCCTAGAAACTTTAAATTAAATTCATGGAATTAATTGTTCTTCCACATAAGCCATGTGTTGGACAAGGTTGGAAAGGTAGAATCAGATGACTGAAAAATGTAATGCTATAGCCGGAATTTGAACCATGGATCTCCCGGTCTCCGTCCGGTTGCTCTACCACTGAGATACCACAGCTACATACCGGCACGACATTAAATTCTCCAACTGATTCGCATTTTTTCGGTAAACCACAAGGAGATCTCAAAATGTATTGAGATTATATATCGCAATGGCGACTTACAATGTTGTAAGTACTTTATAAGTCCCAGGATTCATAGTTTCAACCACTATTCGGTCATTTAATGGAATTAATTACTCTTCCACACAGGCCGTGTGTTGAACAAGGTTGGAAAGGCAGAATCATTCATTCATTCATTATCTGTTTACCCTCCTCTTATGTAGGACTTACACCCCCCCAGGACTTACAAGCGGGTGCCTGGGGTCAGAGGCCCGTCGAGGAGCAGACACTCATGGATCAGACAGAGCATCCAGGATGGGTGATCAGCCCGATGCCTGGTATGGGATGAAGGAAGTAGATGAAACGAAATGTTGGTGAAATAGATGAAAGGAAAGGTGATGATGGAGCAGTTGGTGGAATGAATGGCGGGGGAAACCGGAGAACCCGGAGAAAACCCGCCCAGACGCCGCTTCGTCCACCACAAATCCCACATGCAATCCCTGGGATTGAACCCGGGTCGCCTCGGTGGGAGGCGAGCGGTCTAACCACTCGACCACGGCGCCGCCCCAAAGGCAGAATCAGATGACTGGAAATCAAATTTGTAGTAAATATTAAGATATTGGTAAAAATAGTTTTCAAATTTCAAAGCAGTGGTTCCCGAAATTTGGCGAGAGATTTCCAGAGGGGTCACAGACACCTAAAAAACAAGAAAAAAAGACAAGTTTATTCTAATAAATAAATACTAACAGCAACTTATTACAAGTAGTAAAATTCTCTATGTTTCAGTGAATAAATCACTTAAAATTTTATAGAAACACAATTAATTTATATTGCTGAAATCATCTAATGAACAACAGGTTATAAAGTATATATTATTTTAATTATATCTAGTATTTCCTTCTTTCAGGAGTTAGTAATGCGTTGAAAAAATGTGATCGAATAACATAAGGGTACTTTATGGAAATTAATTTTACTTATGCTGCTAATAGCGTGAATTTTAACCTAAGTTTGTAGCCTTATGGATTTCTTAAAAGAAAGAATGGGAAATATCTTCCTGATAATTTGATTTCAGATCCTTTAAATTTTTTTCAGGTAAATTAATTAGTAAAAACAATTCATTCACTTATATATGTATTTGAACTTATCTTCATACAAACACTTAATCTGAATCCACGGCTTGATATTGATGATTTGTTGACGAATCGATCATTTTTATGTATTCCAATTTACTCGTATATTATTATTTCAGCCATATAATTATCGTGTAGTGTTTCTTAACATTAATTACTATTCTAAATCCTGTAATTTATGCTATATTACTCTTAAATAATTTGAGGAGCTCGCAAAGTGGCATTTTGGCATCCGCTGTCCCATTGTATACACATTACCTACGGCTACGTATAGCCGATTTTTCTAAAATTATGTATTGAGAATATATATATAAAAAGGAATCATCAAAATCCCAAAAATGTTTTATAACAATTAGCTGTTTTTAAAATATGAAACCTAAAACAAAGCAGGGAATATGATGTATTGTTTAGGCGTAAACATGGCATTGGAATCCAACTAGAAAAATGTATATAATAATACAATAAAATAGAAACCAGAGGGTTAATTAAAGTGAAGAGTTTTCAAGAATGTTTTAAAATACCGTTTTAAGAAGTCCATACAGAGGTTATTTCCGATATCTGGTAACGAATTTCTCTTTGTATTTTGTCTCAGGCAATTCCATGTCTCCACCACTTATCATGCTCAGTTGGATGTCCCTTTATTATAGCTACAGCTCTGCACCTTAATTGCAATTGCAGATGGCTTTTACGGAGTTTAATAATGCCCAACTTTTCCCAATCCTCTTTACAAGTTTTCCATTAGCCATTTATAGAACGTATACGTCTGTGTCCCAAAGCACTTTTCAGGCTTCAAATGCACAAAAATCCACAGGTGATGCATCAAACGACTTCACTGGAACGTTGCGTGAAAGGTATAGCACTGTTTTTTTGCTTTATTGTCTCTATTGCTTGAACCTGATGTGTGACTGGAACCTTTATTCTAATTTTTTTCTGCCCCATACAGAGCAGGGATATTACTGCGGTAAATTGGGGTCACAGCTTTCTCTTGATAGAACTGTCCCTTGCTTTTGATCTCTTTAGCAGCTCGGCGAATTGTCAGTTTGCCATTGTAACAGAATCAGGCGATATTCATAAATACTTTGGAAAACGTTTCCTTACATTCAGAGTACCATATTTGAAAACTTTTCTCTACCTTTGGGCAGTAGTAAATTGTACAAGGTTTGTGGCGCTTAGACGCAATGCCACAATAAACTCTCTCAGACGGAAACAGCTCTTAACTTCTATACACTGAAGATAGCATCTAGGCCATCCTCAAGGATATTGACAGCATATTCTTAAATACCCCATCTCCACTGATGACTTCATCCATATAGAAAAGAATTCAAGACATATTAACCGAAGTTTGCAAACCTTTTCCTCAAGTAATCACGCTGAATCTTTACGACTTTCCGCCATGGAGAATTCCACTTCCTCATGTAAATTTAGATCTCAGCAAAAATGTGAAGTCAGATACTAATACAGCTATATATTTGCAGTTACACTACGTGACCAAAAGTATCCAGACACCTGGATGAAAATGATGTAAAAGTTCGTGGCGCCCTCCATCGGTAATGTTGGAAGTCAATATGGTGTTGGCCCACCCATAGCCTTGTTGACAGCATTCACTCTCGCAAGCATACTTTCACTCAGGTGCTGGAAGGTCTCTTGGGGAATGGCAGCCCATTCTTCACGGAGTGCGGAACTGAGGAGAGGTATCGATGGCACGAAGTCAGCGTTCCAAAACATCCCAAAGGTGTTCTATAGGATTCAAGTCAGGGCTCTGTGCAGGCCAGTCCATTACAGGGATGTTATTGTCGTGTAACCACTCCGCCACAGCCCGTGCAGTATGAACAGGTGCTCGATCATCGTGTTGAAAGATGCAATCGCCATCCCCGAATTGCTCTTCAACAGTGGGAAGCAAGAAGGTGCTTAAAATATCAATGTAGGTCAGCGCTGTGATCGTGCCACGCAAAAAAACAAGGGATGCAAGCACCCTCCAGGAAAAACACGACCACACCATAATACCACCACCTCCGAATTTCACTGTTGGCACTACACACACAGGCAGATGACGTTCACAGGGCATTCGCCATACCCACACCCTGCCATCGGATCGTCACATTGTGTACCGTGATTCGTCACTCCACACAACGTTTTGCCACTGTTCAATCGTGTAATGTTGACGCTTCTTACACCAAGCGAGGCGTCGTTTGGCATTTTCCTGCGTGATGTGTGGCTTATGAGCAGCCGCTCGACCATGGAATCCGAGGTTTCTCCCCTCACGCCTAACTGCCATAGTACTTAGAGTGGATCCTTGTGCAGTTTGGAATTCCTGTGTGATGGTCTGGATAGATGTCTGCCCATTACTCCCTGTCAGTCAACAGACGAGGTGGGCCTGTACGCTTTTGTGCTGTACATGTCCCTTCACGTTTCCACTTCACTATCACATCATAAACAGTGCACCTAGGGATGTTTAGGAGTGTGGAAATCTCGCGTACAGACTTCTGACACAAGTGACACCCAATCACATGACCACGTGCGAAGTCCGTGAGTTCCACGGAGCATGCCATTCTGCTGTTTCACGATGTCTAATGACTACAGAGGTCACGGATAATGAGTACAGGCAGTAGGTGGCAGCACAATGCACCTAAGATGAAAAACGTATGTTTATGGAGTGTCCGGATATTTTTGAACACATAGTGTATATCATTAACTTGTTGCTTTTTATTAGAGTAAAATGATGTATTCACCGATGGATCAAAGACAGAAGACAGATGTGGATATGCACTTTTTACAGATACAAATCAAACTGTTTCCTCGCGTTTTCCAGATATGTATTCCAATTTTTCTTGTGAATTAATGGCAATTCAGAAGGCAATAACACTAATTCGTTCAACAGATAGTTAACATTTCATAATATTTACTGATTCCAAAAGTGCTCTCCAAGCTCTTCAAGATCGATTCACATCTCACCCACTGGTACATGACATTCAGCATACTCTTCAATCTATTCTAACAGAAGGTCGTAGTGTAACTCTTGTCTGGGTAGCAATATGTGTATGTAATAATTTATAAAATGTATGTAACAGTCATTGCATATGCTTATATTATTGTATCCATGTGTAATAATGTTATGTGAATATATTACGTAATTTAATAATGTAGGAGCTGTGAGAATAATAAGTTAAAAGTTGCTAACAATGAGGTAACTTTGAGGCAATAATGAGTAAGGAAGTTTAAATGCTTCTAGTCATTATTAGAGCAGCAATAATGTAAATTTTGAGACAGTTTAAAAAATAGCCAATCAACAACCAGAAAAAGCTTTAGTTAAATCAGGTATTCTATTGGAGTAGGATTAGGCAATCAGAGACTTGAAATACAGAAAGTTACAGGTTTAGACAGTTGAAATCAATTCATTTGCCTCCAAACAGTGCTCATAACCATAACAGGTTTGTAACTGGATGTGTTGCTTGTGCGTCCTCGAGAGACTTAATGCGTATTCGTGTGAGACGAAAATTAAGTTTACGTGTTAAAAAGTGTAATTAATTAATAAAAAGAACCTCATAGTTCTCTATGTTAGTGAAGTGCTATTTAATTTGCGTCAAGGATTAATAAAAAGGAGTGAATTAAAACTTAAAATCTGCGTAAGCCTACATTCTTGTCGCATAACGCCCTGCCAAGATATTCATTTCTCTAAAATAATACTGACGCAGCCGAGGCAAACATAAATATTAAACATTTAAAGAAATAGTTTAATTACAAAGTTAATATTTTGTTAAACTTGGGGCGAAGGCTACCGGAAACTGTTTACTATACCTGCGGTTGCAACTACTTCAAGTGTTCGGTTCCCCAACAGTGGAACTATAATACAAATCCTTCTAAAATACAGCATCTACAAACTGACTTTCAATGCGTAGCAGCAAACAACGTAAAGAACAATTCTACTTCAAATTGGCATCCATACGTGGAGCTAAATAAATAATACAAACAAATCCTTCAATACGACCTACTTCAAAATGACGCCCTAAGTGTGGTAAAAAAAATAACGTAAAGAACCATCTATCTTAAATTGGCTTTCCATACCTGGGGCAAACTATAACAATAAAAATAAAATGCTACTTCACAGGATGCTGCATGAGCGATCATGCACCCAGACCTCAAACAGTAAACCGCATGCTACTAGACAGGAAAACGACAGTCCCTTCGCATATACTCCCAAGACCAAACAATTGCTGCTAGATTACGAATCGGACTTACAAAACTCACTCACCTCTACCTCTTCACCAAATAACCACCTCCTGAATGTTGTTTCTGTACTACAAGACTCATTGTTAAACATCTACTATGCAAATGCCAACAATATAACTGTTACAGAACTGAAAAGATTTCTTCCTACCTCCACACTGCAATAGATACTCAAGTGGCCTATCTAAAACTAAAGAAATTTCTGCAGAATATCGGTCTATTTAACGAAATATAAAATGTTTCAATATATATTTAATATTTTCTCGTTTATGCTTGAATACCAATCTTAATATTTATTTGACCATGTTAAAATTAATGCTGTAATTCCATTATATATTTTATGTTTTCTGTATATGTTCTCCTTGTGAACATGTAACTGTTTGTCTAATTATGAATTAATGTAGTTAATTGATGAGTCGTATATCACTATGCAGTTAGCGTGACTTTAAATAAATTAAAAATAAATAAACTTCCATCTTTGTCTTGCCAGGGACACCTGGCAAGAAATGTGATGAGGCAATTTGTGAACTCTGCCTTTATGACTCTTTTCCAAGTTTAAAATCCCTGTTGATTACGATGTTAACTGTTTTTATGATGTTCCTATCTTGCATGCAATGGCTCGTTGTATGGCTGGGTTACTGCCTGAGACAAGGATTTTAACTTTCCTCACCTGCATCGCAGGTCGCAGGTTTGCCTGTTTCTTTCCTTTTGGAATTAACCCCATATAATTTTTGAGACGGTAACTATGGTCATATATACCATGTATATAATAATGTAAATTATAATGTAAAATATTAATAAGCAAAATACTTGTTATATAAATAAAAGCTAAAGCATAAGTTTTATGTATGTGTAAGGGTTTAGTTGGAGCTGTGGAACCCTTGTTAAAAGCAGACAAACATGTTTTTGTTAGAATTAGAGCCCAGGCAAAAAGGACTTGTAGGGGAAAGTCACAAAAGCAAGACCTTGAGTCATTGTGTAAGTGAATATGCGACAAGCTAACACAACGTATTTTTGTATAGAGATCACATGTTTGGAAACAACAAATAATAGCTTGGTAAGTCTTCTAGAATGTTCCAAGCTGAACGAAGACAGCCAATAAGATTGTAAGAAGAATATGTTTAAAATGTTTAAGTTTAGGGAAGTTAGTTATAGCGTCCCCGTCAGAAAAGCCAGTTGTGTATAAAGTGCGGCGATGTGCAGAACATACGTGTAAGTCCTCCGAAGCAAGAGTTATTAATTACCTCTCATAATGTAGTGGGAACGTTGAAATGATATCATTTTAAAAGTTCAAGTTATGAGAAGGGAAACAAAGTATAGTTTAGGAACGTGTGATAAATACTACCATTATTACTAGAGCACTTATATAATACTTGATTGCTAAGCGACCGTTCTACAGCTCCAACTAACTCAGTTATTTCTGCGTGTGTCATTAAAGCATTGTGTTCTTCATTGACTTAATCTTATATTAGTGTTGTTACTACTTACCTTCCTTCCCGTACCAGATCCTGAAAAGTTAAACATGCTCTACCAAAAACCCAAACAACAGCAGCCGTGGCAAGAATTATAATAGCATTATTAACAATTTAATAGTAACAACCAAAACACCAAGATAATCACCATAAGTAATATAATAATTCTTATACTGCGAGTTATGCTCTCACACCACGAGTATACCACACTTTTCCCCTAATTGAGCACAGAACTTATACTTTTCTCGAAACAATGAAACTGCACTTCTTTAGATCTCAATAATAGCGGAATAGCTGTAGTTTGCATCGGAAAGGGCAACAATGTAGCCTTCCCAAAATGTTTTGATTAGCTTCGGCATTATTGCAGCTGGTACATGCTAACTCTAGGCAGACAAGGCTCTGAATGGTGTATGTTTATCGCGCAAAGCGTTGACTTTGGTTCACAAATAGTACAGAGTGAACCAAAAGCCTCCGAAACGCCTGCGCGGTGTTTTTCCTGTCCGCATCCTCGGCGCTCGTTGCCGTATGCCGCTATCATAGAAAGGCGCGAATGAAACCATACAACATAACTACTTTTAAAGACTTTACTTACCAACTTTATGAAAGCAGATACTGAAACTGGCCACCGTTGATGTCCACACATTTTTGGCACCTCTTTAGGAAACTATCCATCACTCGCCTAGTTCACGTTGAGAAATTTCCTGACGGATATTTTGTTTTAATTCTTCCAGGGTGTGTGGGTTTGTCTTTTAAAATTTATGTTTTAAGTTACCCCAGAAGGGTATTTTATGAGGAATATTACCGGCTGCACGGTGTTTTTCCACTGGGCGTGTGGAAATATGATAAAAAATTATTACGCACTACTGCTATAAACAAAGTCACGCTGTTGTGGTTTTGCTGTGCAGTGCGAAGTGCAGTTTTGAGTTGGCGGTGATGTGATGTAGTTCAGTTATTACAAGTTATTTATTATTTTGTCCTGTACTTAGTCACAAAGTATATTATGGCGCAGTATATGTTTTCTACTGCACAGCGTGTATTTATTTATGATTCGTATGTGTTAACTCGGCCAGCTCGCCAAGTGAAAGTACGATTTGCAGAAAGATTTCCAGGTGTAAACGTTCCAGGCCGTACAACAATCCATGAACTTTACAGTAAATTTCAGGCCACAGGAAATGTTCAGGCTAAGAAATCTAAAAGACGGCGTTCGGTTCTTACCGAAGAAACATTAGACGACATCGGTCATCGTTTGGAAAATTCCTCCCGAAAATTTCATGATGGATAGTTTCCTAAAGAGGCGCCAAAAATTTATGGACAACGACGGTGGCCAGTTTCACCATTTCCTTTCATAAAGTTGGTAAGTAAAACCTTTAAAAGTAGTTTTAAAAATGTTGTATGGTTTCATCCGCACCTTTCTATGATAGCGGCAGACGACAACGAGTGCCGAGGACGCGGATAGGGAAAACACCACGCAGGCGGTTCGGAATCTTTTGGCTCACCCCGTAGTACCACAACACACTTTATTTCCAGAGATCGGAAACAGCCTTCTGTATAACTTGTATCCCTGGTAGTTGCTGATGTGTTATAATCTTTTATTTAGTAATTGAAAATGACATTACAATGCAAAGAAATAACATGTTAATATACGTTTAAATAGAGATACACCATTTCTAATAGAAAATATCCCATGGGTTTGCTATTTTAACGCCAAAACTAGCACCTTTTACACATTGTGGCTGCTATTTGTTACCATTTCTCAGGAATTTGAAAATTTCGCACAAAAGTAAAATTTCATTACCTTTAGCAGTGTACTTTCTAGAAACAAGTTTTGTGTACTGATAATTTACTGGTTTTATTAACATTACAGCACATGTGAAGCATGTGTTACAAAATGTTGAAAACATTTGGATAAAAACTGCAAGATTTAGAAATTTCCCCTTAACGCAAATATTTAATTCCGGTGTGATGTTATTGTAAATTGTATGCATATGTGTGTGTGTGTGTTTGGAGAAGTTCCTAGCTCTGGTGCTCACCTTCTTGTAGATATGTACCATACAGAAAATCTCCCTAGAGGTGGCAATGAAACTCTTCAGAGCAAAAATTGTCCCAGTTCCTACATATGGCATACATCAAATAGGGGAAAACCTAAAAAAGGATGGGAAAGAATGGGAGAAAATGACGGTTACTTTCCTCAAGCGAGTAATTGGGGTGTCAAAATACACCCAATCGAGATATGTATGCATTCTGACGAGAGAGCCCTTTCTGATGGAGGATTTTTACTACGAACTCTGCAACAGAGGCCCACAGAAAGCTGATGGCAGAAAATCTGGGGAAAAGATGTCAGGTCGAGGAGGATTTCTATTCAACAAGCCTCAGGACATACAGGAGTTGGACAGGACCGAATCAAAACCTGAGGAACACTATGGCCATGCATGATTTCCACCATAAAGTATGCTACAAAAACAATTTTCATGCAGTGATGGATAAGTGTGTTTGCAAATTCTGTGAACTAAACTCTGATAAATAGCTACCACGTGCTGAACTGCAACAAATGTCCAAAAACGGTGACAGAACTAAAAACTGAAGTTATGTTCATTCTGCACACTTGTGCGCACTACACTTATTATTATAATATTCTTAATGGAAATCTAGAACTACTAATCAATTGGATCGAAATAACTCTAACGGCATTTCTAGGCAGAAGTGAAAAACGTTTAAAAATTGAAGTCTTTTCTTTTTTAAAATTGTAGGTAAACAATTAACACCACATTCTGAGAAAAGCAGTAAAGTTTATAGCAGTTGTTTTTTGAAAAGGGAGCAGTTAACAGGCAAAATGTTAAGTGTGTGTGTAGGGTCAAAATGACCCCAACGGCGCGTACTCATAGTTGAAATTGAATTAACTTTTTAAAAAATTAAAAAATTAGCTTTTATGTCGAAAAAATACTCTGAACATCTAGCTTCAATTAAAAACTACGGATTTTGCTCTCAGAGCACTTTAAGGCTTCAACAACTGAAAATTTAAATGCCCAAGAACACACGTCCTAATGGTCTATGTTTACTTCCACTGCCTTTTACTCGACTTTGATTTTTCTTACACTTTTACGCATTAAAAAGCGATGCAGACGATGTGGTTTGTAATCATTATTGTTAAAATTTGCAGGATAAACTCGAAGAGAATTTACTCAAAAATTGGCATGATTTTTGATACACTTTTAAATTGCTAAGATATGGCATGATTAATTCGATTGCTGAGGATGAATTATTTAAAAAGTTATATTTAAAGGCTTAAAAAACTGAATCAACCAGAAGAGTGAGTAAAACTCTGTTCGCCAGTTCTGTATATAAATATTTAAACAATATGGTAGTGGAAAGGTAGAATCAGACGACTGAAAAATTCAATGTCATCGCCGGGATGTGAAACACGGATCTCTGGGTTTCCGTGCGGTTGCTCTAAACACTGAGCTACCATGGCAACATGCCGGTAGGACATTAGATTCTCGAACTGATTCGCATTTTTTCCAGTAAACCACAAGGAAAATCTCAAATTGTATCGAGATGACATACCCCAATGGCGACTTACAATGCTGTAAGTACTGAAGTCCCGGGCTTCATAGTTTCGACCAGTATTAGGTCAATTAATGGAATTAATTGTTGTTCCACACAAGAAGTGTATTGGACAACGAAGGACAATGAATCCCATTAATATGGTAGCATTTTTATTTTTTCAAAAGTACGATTTTTGCATCGTGTGGAGCACCTGATTGATTAACATAATAAAGGTAAAATATAATTTTGTTCTAAAACCTATTTAAGATGTCTACATGAAATTTAAAAGCACATGTGAAGCATGTGTTACAAAATGTTGAAAACATTTGGATAAAAACTGCAAGATTTAGAAATTTCCCCTTAACGCAAATATTTAATTCCGGTGTGATGTTATTGTAAATTGTATGCATATGTGTGTGTGTGTGTGTTTGGAGAAGTTCCTAGCTCTGGTGCTCACCTTCTTGTAGATATGTACCTTACAGAAATCTGAGAAAGTTATAAAACGCAATGGGTCATCTGTATGTCAAGTGTTACGTAGGTTAAAATGACTTCTTGCCCTTTACGACGGAGATGCTGAGTGTGGAGAGAGAGGGGTGGCTGAGGAGTATTTTTAAGTTGTAAATGTCGCTTTGTCTGCGCCGCCCTTTAAGGGTGAGAACAGGAGAATGCTAATTACTCTCGCACACACCCACTGAAAGGGTAACAATACACGGGCGGTATAGGAGCCAGATACACTTTCTCAGCTCCAAGCTAAATTACCCAAAAGACCTTCTTGGCAATAGAGCAGCCTTTTATTTTACAAAGAACATTTTTAAAGATTTATTACATTGTTCATGTAGTATTCCAACAAGCTAATGGTTCCTAAGAGAATGCTCGGGGTAGGTTTGACAGACTTCTTCTGCACCTATGTAAGAAATGCCACATGCAGAGATTGACATCTTAAGGAGAGACTAAATTCCAAAATTTTCCCAAAAATAACATTTTTAATTTTGTGTAGTCCAATTAACTGAAATTTACTGTTTAATTTATTATATACGTAAGTGTTGTAGGTAATATATTTATATTTTAAGTATATCTACTTTTAAAATGATACTATATCTGTCATTTTAAAAATCGTACACTCACATGACTTTCTCTACCCTCCATCTTCATTTTAATCCACACAAACCTTTGCAGAAATAGGTACATTACACATCTCCTTAAAGATACAAAGGAAACAGCGATAGTCAGCACGCTATATGCTGGCCTTGAAATTACATAATTAATTTTGGATATTTCGGAAATAACTAATGCCAAAAAAATTTATTTAAAATAAATTGTGTGTTTTAAACAGGTCTATATCTTTTCGTGTTCTACAAATTTCGTCTATCTCTCAACACTTGCCAGATATACAAGATTATATAAGATTCTTTCCGAATGAAGAGGACTTCATAGGTTATACCCAGAACATACAAGATATACATTTTATTTGTCATGTAACTGTCTTTAATATATGGTATTTTAATCAAAATCGTTAGAGCCTTTTTTTATAAATTAAAAAATGTCGAAGTTCTACATACCTACTACGTACCTAATTATTGCATTCCAACCAAAAATTCACTACCGATGTTTCACCGAAAATACATTTTTGAGGGCTCCTGAATTAAAAATGAAGCATTTTTACAAAAAGGGCCATGTTCTCGTTTGCATGTGTGTATGTGCTGTGAATATCTTAACTAAAAAACGAAAAATCGAATACGTAACAAACTTGATATTTAAATTTATAACATTTTTGATTTTCTCAAAAATGGCACTAATATACCATATATTAAAATATATTTACATGATAAATAAAATGTATATCTTGAATTTTCTGAGAGTGGCCTGCGAAGTGGTCTTCATTGGGAAGGAATTTTGCATAATCTTGTATAACTGGTAAACGTTAAGTCATAGGCGAAAATATACTGCAATAAAAATGCAGAACTCTTCAAAACGCACAGTTTATTCTCAGTAATCTTTTTTGTGGCATCAGTCATTTCCGAGATATTAGTTATTAATGATTCGAATTGATCTATGATTTTGTCTTTATTTTGAAGTCCCGTCGACATTCACTTTTCTCGCAATTACATGGAAATAATGTGGAAATTTAAGGTCAGCATACAGCGTCCAGTTTTAAACATTTGACTATCACTATTCCCTTTGTATCTGTAACAAATTGTGTAATGTAGCTATTTCCGGAAAGGTTTATCTCGATTAAAAGTAAGCAGATAGAAAAAGAAGCTTTCCTAAGGATGGTTTGTATAGCCAAGTAATTAGTTAATTCACTCAAAAATTCGATATCGAAATACACATTTTGATGCCCTCTGAATACAAAAATCTTAATTTGTGTTGATGTTTGTGTCGGACAATTTAATAATTTCATGTTTCATATTTTTAAGCAGACCTTTCCAGCACAAAGTACCCTATACATGAAAACTTCCGTTAAGTTTTCAGTTTCTCAAAAAAAGACTAACGGTTTTGATTAAAGCACCATACGTTTGCGGCACTAACATTTAGAGCTCTTAGAAAAATACAGCTTATATCAAATAATGTGTTCTGTAGCAAGTGTTCTCAAATTATGAATACTATCAATATCAGCGTACGTATTCATTGCTAAATGGCAGCACTGATATGTGTAGACACTGGAGGATTTCCTTTGAAATTCTTTAAAATGGAGGACTTCATCACAAAGGATCCACGTAGGCGCTGCATTCGACAATAATAGATAGAGGGCATCCAATCGTGTTCCGCTTGCAAATGCTTATATCAGATGTTTATGGTATTACGTGTTTGAGCACCTTCTATGAAATATATATACAAGCAATTAAATTAGTAAATTACACGATTATTTCAGTATTTTTCATCAACACTCCCACAATTTGAAAACGCTCTGCAACAAGAACGTTCGATTTCCTATCAAAATAAATTTCTCTTTTGTGCAAATTTGTGATATTAATCATGTAATAACTCCACTACTCAAATGTAATTCTAAACTGTTTTTCTTTTTAGGTATAGCGCATCATCTTGGAATGGCAGGTACGGAGCCATCCTGGGGAGCGTTTGGTCGGGGACCTGGAGGGTATCCGCATCACTACCTACCTCCTCACTGTGGAGGACCTGCGGGACTACACGCCTCACATTTTCCACCCCACGTGTTAGCTCTGACAAATCCAGATCAGCCTCTATCATCACCCACCAGATTGTCCTCAGGTGAGCTATCATGTGTAACCTTCGTCGAGGAGAACAGTGAATTCAAAGGAAAGGCTAGTTTATAATAATCGGGAACGGAAACCAGAACGAGTACGAGCAAGAAGTTAAAATGTTTGTTTTATAACGTGAGCGTTCACAATTAACGGGAGGATATCCCATTTCCGGGAATGGGAAAGATGACTTGGTTCAGTTCTAATTTTCTCATTTTCGTTCTCGGGGACGGCATTGTCCATATTAGACTCTAACCTTATAAGTTACTCAGGGCGGCCGTGACATGCAACAGCCGCTAGACCGCACTTAGTCAAGCTGAGAAAATGAAATCGAAAGAAATTCCAGCAACTGTGCGTCCTGACTCTCTCAGATCGATCGAGCGTTGGTTCTTCCAGCAAAGGGCCATGCTTATATGGAACTCAAAACTGTAGCTATAACCCTCGGTCCAGCTTCCAAGGATGGGCACGCCTTCAGAGGGCATCTCCCAGATACCGGGCAGCGAGGTAAAGTCGGGACTGGCCTTCTGCCGAATACAGCACGTTTAAATACTGGAACTTAAACCTCCGAGTGTTGTGTTATATTATATTGTTTACGCGGAGTAAATAACTTTAGTGTTATACAAGGGCTGATCAATAAAGACTGAGAGTGATTTTTTTCACAGTATTTATTAATCAAT
This sequence comes from Deroplatys truncata, assembly GCA_030765065.1. NCBI lineage: Eukaryota > Metazoa > Arthropoda > Insecta > Mantodea > Mantidae > Deroplatys > Deroplatys truncata. The sequence continues at coordinate 668,229,989 of CM060990.1, forward strand.
TTCAATGTTGACATGTTATTTTTTAAATTAGTTCCCTCCTATTTGAATGCACTTTTTATAGCCTCTCTGCCAGTCCTCGAACACATGGTACAGACCATTCTTTGTCAGGTCTTTGAGAATCGCCTCACTTTTCTTCAGCACGCTTCAGTGTTCTCAAATCGAATGCCCCGGAGCTTTGCCTTTAGTGATGGGAATAAAAAAGAAATCACAGTGGGTAAGATTGGGGTTATAAGGCGGATGCGGTACGCAGGTGATGTTGAATTCCTAGACTTGATTTGCGACGTGAGGCCATGCGTTGTTGTGATGAAGTCGCCACCCATTCTGATGAAGTTCTGGATGTTTCCTTGCAATATGCTCCCTCAGTGTAGCCAATACTGGCGTGTAGTACGGTGCTGTAGCAGCAGTGTGAGGAAGAACAACAATCACAGCAGCTGTGTTGATGTTGACTTCAGTCATAGCAGAAGCCGAAGCACCAGGCCCACCTTGCTTAGCACAGAGGACTCGCCCTTCTTTGAAGTCCTTGAACCACCTAAACACTGTTGCACGAGGTAGTGCATCTTCACCGTATGCTTGCTTCAGCCTTTCCAAAGTTTCAGAGGCTGTATGATTTAATTAATCGAAAACAAAATTTTATTGCTCCTCTCGTGTCGAGTGGTATGCGAAATTCAAGTAGGGTCAACAATATACAGCATTACTACCAACCTACTGATACAAGAGTGCTGCCGCCTATGGGCATTATACATGAAACCCCGCTCTTTTCAAATATTCATGGTAGAGACAGGAAACTCTCAAGAAAGCTACAGGAAAAAATCAATCTCAGTCTTTATTGATCAGCCCTCGTACATGCCTGTGGTGTTCACATTTCTGTTCAACCTTAACCCACAGCTGGCTCTTGCCTAAAATAATTTACTAAAACTATAAGGAACAGTAAAAACTGGTACAAATTAACAAAGAACAACAAATAAGAGTAATGTAGGGCATTAATGAACGAATTAAACTTGACACGACCAGAGGTACTGCAAAAAGTAATGTTTTCCTCTAACGAATTTTGATTTTAACTAACCTGCATTATGTTGGTTGAATTGGAAGCATCATTGGTCAGTTACAAACAGATGACTCCCAATGCGGAAATCGACTTTCCAATTCGCTATTGATATGACCATGGTTATGCGTTCCCGTTCTCGTTCCCGGGGTACTGTGTATCAAAATGTTGCATGCCGTTTTACTACCCGTTCACAGGTATTGTGAATCGTCTAGTGAGCTTACGGTCAAGGATCAAGTATGCCATAGAACTACAGACATCTGGTGTAAAATAATGCTTCATATCTAGCAAGCGTGGAGTACGCCACTATTGTTTCCAATTTTAAAAATATATTTGACTAAATTAATTGCTAGTAGTTTCCTTGAAGATTCTTAAATATTGGTTCCAACGAAACCACTTAGTTACCTGGCAAGGTGGCACCGTGGTAACGTTTGCGACTCGCGTTCGGAGGCCCTCGTGACTGCCCACTTGAAGTGGTTTAGTTTCTGCCCCACGTATGGAAGCCAATTTGAGAGTGTTATTTTGTTGTATCTCGACTGTTGGAGAGCCGAATTTGAAGTGGTTGCAACCGCACGTATGGTAAAAAGTTTCCGGTGGCCTTTGCCCCAAGTTTAAAAATATTAACTTTGTAATTTGACTGTTTCTTTAAATATTATAGTTATATTTACCTCGGCTGCGGCAGTATTTATATTTTTTTTAGAGACATGAATGTCTTAGCAGGGCGTGGTGCGACTGAAGAATGTAGCCTTACAAAGATTGAAATTTTACTTCACTTCTCTTATTAATGCTTGACACAATTTAAATATCACTTCACTGATAGAGAGAGAGAGAGAGTTGTGAGATTTGTTTTTTTTATTAAATATACTTTCTCAGCTCCAAGCTAAATTACCCAAAAGACCTTCTTGGCAATAGAGCAGCCTTTTATTTTATAAAGGAAATTTTTTCTGTATTTCAAGTCTCTGATTGGCTATTTCTAATCCAATAGAATACTTTTATTTAACTTAAGGTTTTTTCTGGTTGTTGATTGGCTATTTTATAAACTGTCTCAAAAATTACATTATTGCTGCTCCAAGAATTACATGTATCATTATTAAACATTCTAATTCATTATTACCTCAAGGTTGCCTCATCAAATTTTGACCTATTTCTCACAGCACCTACATTATTAAATTACGTAATACATTCACATAACATTATTACACATGTATACAATAATATAAACATATACAATGACTGTAATATAAACTTTTTATATCTTGCTACACACATATATTGCTTTAAGACGGGCTGTTATTATATTTTATATTATATAATTTGACTGAAATCATTTCAGTGTTAAAATACTGCCTACTGCCATGGGTTTTCATGGTTTTTCCTGGGGTCGGCAGGCGAATACTGGGATGGTTTCTTATCTGCCATGATTTCCTTTCCATCATTTCTCTTTTATTCTGTTTTTTTCTCATCTTACAGATGTCCTTCTAAGTTTCGTGGCGTAAGGCGATACCGGACAGATGGCGCGGATGGTCACCAGAAGGCTATTGGATTGGTGGGTCGTTCATCGCCCTCTTTCCAATTTTGGGAGGGTATGCGAGTTTGAAATTGTTAGGGCATCTCGCATCTCTGTGGCCTCTAGACTCCTGTGGTTGCTTCACCTCATCCCTTTCTCCTGGAGCTGCAATAGATCTGTGTCTGTCCCCCTCCGTTGAATCACCTATATCTAAATTTCAGATTTTTCAAAATTTTCAAATACGAAAAACGATATGTGAAGCCAATGAAGCTGTCAGCACAATCCCAAGGGTTTATTTGCATAAATACGTTGTGTAGTAGTTTTCATATTATCCTAAAACCTATCCCTAAAAAGTAAAATTTAAAAAAAAATCTGATTTTCTCTTTTGTTGACCTCTTTTTGTCATAACATGTTTAAAATTTTGAGAATTTAATGTTTTTCATTCTTTCTTTATAACGCAGCCGGCAAAACAAATCCTTTTCGAATCAGAAACACGACACCAAGCCAAACGACCTAAACCCTTGTTTATTCCCGCTATAATTGTTAGGTCAAAACTGGGTAGGACTTCATAACATTTCAAATAAATGTTGGCAATTATCACAAAGTCAATATCAGACACAGGGTTTCCCTTCAGTAGAGCAACCAAGTAGAATGAAAGGAATTTCTGTGTCGAAAAACAAACGCTTAACGTTACAGCAAAAGAATAAGAAAACATTAAATTCAATCGCTTAGTTCCTTATCCCTGTTAGATGTACAAAATGCAATTAAGTATATTCTTCTGTCACAATTAAAATAGTAATAATAACAATAATAATAATGCATTACAATATGCATACATAGCCGCATAACCATTCACCAGCGCTGCTGTCTGCGGTGTAAGGAGACTCTGGTTCGAACCCTGGTATGGCATGAGAATGTTTTTTCTACTGGAAAGCTTGTTGTGGGGTGTACATAACCCCACAAGGTTCCCGAGAACCAATTGAACTTGATGAAGAAGTAATGCCTCCTAATCTCGCAAACCGTACCAATTCGGCCATGTTGACGAAGGCAGAGAATGCAGAGACCGTGCGGTAGACCTTGGTTTACCAGGGCTATAGTGCCAGAACATTTTAGCTTAATGGACTAAATTTAGTCACTCTGATTTGGTAAATCAGAGTGACTTAAGCTGCGTTCTACGTATTCAAATAAATTTTTGTTGTCAGAAAAGTTTGTTTTGAAGGAAAGTTACTGTTTAAGATAATTGTTTATTAAGAGTTTACGAGGATGTAAAACAATACAAAGTTTATGCTTGAAAGTCACTGTTATTTGTGGGTTTTTAACTATTTCACGAATATGAGGTCGAAATAATTTCCCCACCAATAAGAAACGATTGTAAGTGAGCAACCAATAGGGTAGTTACGTAGCATCTGATATGAATAAGAAATGCATTTTTCTTTTCTGTATTGTAAAAATAAATAGAAAATTTATTTTTCAAAATTATATATTTGCAGTGTTAGGAACTTGACAGCATATCTTTTGAAATGACAAGATAACCATGATTTTTCAAGAAATATATATGTTCATTTAAAAGTGTTAAAATACACGCACATAGCATATTATTGTGCATTTTTCAAACGCAGATATATGTGATTAAATACATCCTGTATTGATGCAATGTTAAATGATTATTTAAAATTACACTCATGTCAAACATTTTGTTTCATTTTTATTTGGCGAAAACATCTTCTGTGTCATTAACCTCTACATATTGTTGAGTTAGTAGAAAAGTCTTTGTATATAGGAGACAGACATAAATTTAGAACCTTAAACGAACATTGTAGAGTGTAATCTTGGAAAACAACTGTAGCGTTGCTCCAGAGAGGTCACGAGAACTGCTAAAACTCAGCAGGGAAAAGTATCATGGATAAGGGCCCTTTTACAGGACATCGTGCCCTCAGTGGGCACCTGCACGGGTTGGGACAGCAAGTGAATTCTGCCTGCAGGCGGTGTCAACAAGCAGATAGACAGCTGTTTATCTATTGCGCGAGTGCCCAGCACTTGTTCTGTGAAGAACACTCATTTTTGGAGTCAGTTTCCAAAACTGAAGGAGCCTTCAACCATCCTAGTCCAGAGCCTGATTCAGTTCATGATGAATGTCAGGCTTCTGGATCGACGATAATAAGTCTGAGGATGCACGATAGATCTGCAAAGGTCCCAGTGTGGGATAGTGTCCCCCTCCAATCAAACTAAACAAAGTAACCTAACTCTGGCATTTACATAAGTTTTTCCACAAAAGCCTGAAATTCTAAACTGCTTTTTACTTTCCCTACTACGTATAGTAAGTAGGGGAAGTATTGTATTCCAGCCAAAAATTAGATACCGAGATTTCACTGAAAATACATGTTTTGAGACCCCCTGAATCTAAAAAAAGCATTTTTGGAAACATATCCGTCTGTGTGTCTGTCTGTGTGTGTGTGTGTCAGTCTATGAACAGCATAACTCAGAAACGAACAGTCGGATAAACACCAAACTTGGTATTTAGGTTCAGTATCTTCCAGAGATGTGACACAAAGGTTTTCAAGAAAATCCCCCCACCCCAGATTACCCTTTACATGGAAGATTTTTCGAAAAGTTTAATTTCATCAAAAATGGCTCTAAATATTTTGATTAAAATATCATATGTTTAAGATATTTTCATGAAAAATAAAATGTATATCTTGAATTTTCTGGGAATGTCTCCAAAAGTATTCTTCATTGTCAACGACTTTTGCATAACTGGTAAACCATAAGAGATAGACAAAATTTTACTACACAAAAAATGTAGATCGCGTTAAAATACACAATTTATGCCATGTACATCTTTTTTATTGAGTGAACCATTTTCGAGATATTGCTTGTTATTCCCTTAAATTTTTCAATACTTATTTTCTCAAATGGGAATTCGTTATTCATTTTTTTGTCTTGGATATGAAAAGAGTATTAATCTGTGGCAAAGGGAATGGTGCTACAGCTAGCAAACAGCTATTAAGAGATATGTATGTGCTTAAAGGCCACTGTATTTCTATATTGCCCTTGTAAATATATATTCCCCTTATACCTACAAGAAAATTAGCAATAAGATAGAGTTTCCAAATGTTTATCTCGATTAACATGAAGTAGATGGAGAATAAGCGTTTGTAAAAATAGTTTGTACAAGAGTAGGGAAAGTCATGTGAGTGTAACACATCAGATTTTTTATCCACAATCACTGAAGAGAGGATATGTCAACCTGCAGTTACTCAAAGTTTAGTTTTACTTTCGTGCAGTTCTGCAAAAGAACATGCTCAGATTTATAGCGCTCGTTTTCACATCCCAGTGCATTTGAACTAACACTGGCAGCTCTATTTAGACAAACTAGCATAAATACTTATTGCAACTGTGTTTTATGATTCTCTTCTTGACATAGCTTTTGCTGAATATATTTTGATTTTGTTGCAGTCTCAGAACAGCAGGGAAGGTCTTCAAGCGACACGACGCTGGGCCCAATCAGTATCAGTGTAGCCAGTCACAGCGGTAGCAGTACTAGCAGTCACCCTGGAGCGCCCACTGCTCTGAGATCCACGGGGTCTCCATCTTTGCCTCCACCCGCATCAACGCGACGCACACCGGACCCCATACAGCAGCGAGTACAACAGCGACCGCATCCGCAAGGCTTGCTTACAACAGCTCCCAGACTTCTTGGAAAGGCACCGTCTCCATCTGCTCCTGATGGCGCCTCAACGCCTCCAAATCACGAGGCCCCGGCGTCGTCATCCTCTTCCACGACATCCCCGTTAGATCCGCCGCCATCCTCCCCACCAGCACCGCCCCCTCTTCGTTTCCCGCACCCTCACCCACATTTTCATTCCTTATTGCATCATCCACATCACCATCCGGTGGCAGCAGCTGCTGGAGGTGGTGCGAGTCAATCTTACTTCAGTAACGCTGCGGCAGCTGCTGCTGCAGCGAGTCTTTTTCTCAATACGCCTCTATTACCGCCGACCTCGCAGTGGCTGTACTCGCAACTGTACGCTGCTGGTGGTCCAGGACCTTTGCATCCACACCTACATCCACATCTGCATCCTCTAGCCCCAGCGCATCATCGTGTAGCCCCTCTCACACTACCTGCAGCGGCCAGACGTGCCACGCCGGGACCCGATACAGATGACGACGGTCCTGAGGAACTGGTCACCCGCAATCACGACAGAACTGCCACGGTGATGGGAAGTGGAGGAGGTGCCGAAGATGCGACAGTCTCTCCAGCTTCATCTTCGCCTTCCGTAACTCCCACCCTGAGGAAAAAGTTGATTTCTAATTCGGCACCGAAATCGCCCATTTCTACCAGTCCACCTCCAGTGGCAACGAGTGCCACCACGGCTTCCTCTGCAGAACCTTTTCGGAAGACTATATCACCGCCTACCTCAAGTGTTACGGCTACGAAAACTACCACAAGAAACTCTGACGTGTGGAGACCTTATTGAAAATAACACTCCCAAAGAAATAGAACGTTTCATTCGGTAGTGCAAAAGAAAAAAAGACGCATCGTATTTGCCACTTTGAACTTCGAAGATTTAACTGAAAATACCACTTCAGTGCTCACGAAAAAAGACAGAAGAAACGCAGTGATCTTCTCTAATCTATATGAACAGAACAGAACTGTTGATTACGCCATGAACAAGGTCCGGTGAAAATGTATTATGATATGTTTATGGTTAATTCGACCCTACCTCTACGTTCCGTGAAAAATAGCTGTGAATATACTAGTTTCAGTCTAAACATTGAGCATTAGCTGTTGTAATATGTATGAATTCATAACGCTAAAATCTAGTTGCACAAAATGCACAAAAAGAATGTAAAGTATTTAAGTTCATTTTCTGTCGAAATATCCACATATCACTTCGGATTTTGGATAAAAGCTTTCAACACATTTGTGCAATTTTTTACAAGAAGAGATGAAAACAGAAGTATTTTATTGCTCTTGCAGTTCGATGTTATTCAAACCATTCGTTACAAATACTGGAACCAATCGTATCTGTTACTTTGGTGACTGTATTGATGATTTAAGTAAGATATTATAACAAAGAAAATAGCTCGTGCACTTACTATTCAAAGACAGCTTCATATTTATGCAAAACTGTTACTTCCTTGGTCACTAAAATATTTCTTGGTTACCTTGCCAACAAAGTAAATATAACAAATCACCTCGGCAAATGGCTGCATCTGTTCTTTCTGCCTACTCCAACATGATGGCTGTAAATGGCATCTTTATAGGTTTTGCTTTTTCGTTGTCTCTAAGTACGGCTTTTATCTTAAAATCCGAAGTATTGTACAACCACAACAATACACTGAAGGCTACCTGAACCTTGCAAATGCTTGCAAAATGCTAACTGCACAAATCTGAAATTTCTTTCACAGTATTATCACTTAACACTGTCCAGATTTACACAGCTCAAAAGAATTCTGCCAGTATTTCTCGGCAGCATTCGTTTAAATAGTAATAAGGGACAAACCAAAGGCTACAAATATTTAATTAAAATATCAGAGCAAATAGAATGACTTTAAGTGTATTATTTTCTTTGGAACTTAAGAATTCTTAATGTATTAATATTTTAATATGTTTTGAAGTTGCATTTTTAATATTATGTCACAGAAATTAGTAACAAGGTATACACGTTCATAAATTACATTATTAAGAATTTGCAACTTCTAATGTTGAATAAAATATTAATAAATTATTGATGAAGTTGTTATTTAAAACTTTAAGCACCTCATTAACTCATGTTTTAAACCTTTATTAATTTATGAATTCATTTTTAAGAAATATATGAATCAATTTACTGTGGAGTGCAGTTAGAAGCAATTTGTTTATTTGGTCACCCTGAAGTAGTTCTTAGCAAAAGACAAGGACCCTAAGTTAAGCTAAATAGACCATATGTACACTTACACTATGGACTTAATTGAACACAAATATTGACGGTCTAGGAGTGCTAGAAGGATATCTTAGTATCTTCATATCAACATACGGTTATAAATGGAAATAATAGCTCTTCCACACTAGTCTTGTGTTGGACAAGGTTGGAAAGGTAGAGTCAGACGACTGAAAAATTCAATGCTATAGCCTGGATTTGAACCATGGATCTCCCGGTGTTGTAAGTACTTTAAGTGCTGGGCTTCATAGTTTCAATCACTATTAGATCAATTAATGGAATTAATTGTTCTTCCTCACAAACCGTGTGTTGGACAAGTTTGGAAAGGTAGAACCAGTCGCCATTGGGATATGTCATCTGAATACAGTTTGAGAATTCCTTGTGGTTTACCGCGAAAAATGCGAATCAGTTGGAGAATTTAATGTCATGCCGGCATGTTGCCGTGTTAGTTCAATGGTTAGAGCAACCGGACGGAGACCAGGAGATCCATGGTTCAAATTCCGGCTATGGCACTGAATTTTTCAGTCGTCTGATTCTACCTTTCCAACCATACAGTTATAAAGTTTGGTGCATAAATGGAAAATGGGCAAATCGCTTTTCGCAATTTTTAAAATTGTTAGGCATGGATTCTGCTTTTGGTTGCAGTGCAATTCACAGTCAGGTGTACAGAAGTTTGCCGATGTAATAAACAGTGGTTTATGTTGTAAACGAAATGTTATAATGTTTTTAACACGCTCTTATCTGGTTCTAGGAATTACCTTGCGTTGATTGACAGGTTGTTTTAGCCTTTGTTTGCGGTAAGAGAATTATAAGTTACTTATAGACTAATGAGGTCGAGCTTTAAAATTTGAAGAGCTGAGAATCGCTTAACAATATTGAGAGTTAACCACATATTTTAACTATATTATATGATCTATAATTAATCGTTCTTTCACTCCTGCCGCGTGTAGGTTAAATTTGGAAGCGTAGAATTAGGCAGAAAAGATTGATTTTATGGTTAGGGCCGCGGCACGATATGTCGAAAATCCAAACTCTCCTATGACATTGAGTTTTTCAGTCCGATTCTACAGCCACAAAATAGATGTATGCCAAATTAGTACAAAATATTTATTTTTGTCTCTTAATTGCGACGGAACCAATTAAATATTAGGTTATAAAACAACATGTAACCACGGTTCTTTGGAGCAGTTTGTTTTATTTATATAAATGCAAATACGAACGTAAATTATAAAAATAGTTGTGTGTGAAACTAAATCTATGTGACCGAAATTTTAACAAAACACGGAAAAATAATCATCACCGATACAGTGGAGAAAGAAATGGTTTTCATAAAAAGATTCTGTAGGTTTATTTCTTTTTTCTGGAATTTTAAAATGCTTTAAAATTGCAATAAATTTGAACACATTTCTTTGAACTACAATGGAGAGTATGAAAGGGTCATAATAATAATAATAATAATGTAAATACTGTGTTTTTAAAGAAAGAAACTGGCCAATGCTCAAAGCTATCCTAATTAAAAATTATTCAAAAACATTCTCAAAACGTGTGAACTCTTTAGAATTACAAACTTTGAAAAAGATCAAGAATATTAGTAAATATTATGTATCTGTCAAAAGTAAATTATGTCATTTATATAATAATGTAAGATTAGTCAAGAGCATGTAGTACTACACACGTAGTTGAGCATGCAGAGAGTATATAATAATAATAATAATAATAATAATAATAATAATAATAATAATAATAATAATAATAATAAAATACAGACTATTTTCTTTTAAACCAAATTTATGCTCAATAAAATAACGTTTGTTTGTATGTGTTCTATCAATTATGTCAGTAGCTTATTTTTGAATAAGCAGAATAGCTTTCGGTTCCCTATTTATACTTACTTCATAAAACTACACGTGGTAATACTCGGAATAACCCTTAAAAGCATTGCCTTTAAACCACTCGGATTAAAGATTTACTACTCCAATCCTATCACTTCTCACTTAAACGTAGGCTTTATTTATAGCTTAACTGTGCCGGAAATTGTTTCAGATCACCAAGAGACGGATCGCCATAAGCCTGGTTTGGCATTCAATTATAAGACGGTTCTATCAGCATTAGATAAATAAACACATGGCAGAAAACCAAAAACATCTTTCATATTTTTGTCTAGTATTCCGAATACACCTAACATTTTAACACAAACTAAGAGAAGGAAAGGAATTTTGGAAAAGGAACAAGAGGAGAATGTTACATTATTGTTGAAGAACATCTATTGGAGAAAATAAAGCCTTTCCATATATCTACATGTAGACAAAAAACGTTATAAATCAAAGTGTGTTTTTATAGTAAGCTTGCAGAATATTTTAAAGTAATTACTGCTCAACAATGACTAGTTACTAGGTCAGATAGTCTTGCTAAAATGGTCTTGAATGTATAAATCTAAAATTTTCTCACAAACTAGCTTCAATACAATGGACATAAAATGATAAGCTTATTCGTCTCTTTGTGTATCCAAATGAGTGGTACATAAACAGATCAAGGAATAGAAATACAATTTGTAGCCCAGTCTAGCAGTTTTATAAACAGAATGAAGGCTTGATAGTGAAACAGATGTAGGCAACAAAAATGTTGACTCTGAACTTGATTATTGAAACAAATTAAACACACTATTATATAGTGTCTTTGAAATATCACTTCAAACTTAAAACGTACTATAAATATTACAATATTTAAGATAGGAAACAAATTAAACCGTTGGGTTTGGTTTTCATTTTTTTAATAAAACATTAATGATGTAAACCATGGCTAATAACTAAATTGTCTAATAGATCTTGAAAATTTCTAATTGTGAAACCAATAGGAGGCTTTCTCATGGTCTGAGAAAATGTGGAACTTAGCACTTTAAGGGGAGAATAAAAGCCCTCTCCCGCCAAGGATAAATTTGCTAATTCATGAACCATTAAGACATCATACTGAAATTTTACACGATGTATATTCATACCTTTTAAGTTCACTTATTCACTTTTATCCAGTAGTTTGTTTATCAAGGAAGATAGCATTTGTTCTCAATTAGGCCATTCATTGATTAAAATTTAACACCAACTATTTTTTTTAATAATTCATTCTATTAACACCAAAGTAGATCCGGAACATCACTAAGAGGCTTCTTTACCATCCCAATAAAGGCTGTTAAAAGCAATATTGGAGAACAAACTCACATAATATTTGTAAGGAATGAAACTACATAGCCTTGAGCACACAAACGATTCCATATTTAATATTTGTAAGAATTAATAGAGGGAAACTTCCCCTAAGAGATGGGCTAAAGTTTATAAAAGGAGTTATTGTTTTTTTTCTGTGAAGTGGTGCAGAATTCACAGTAGAAAATGGCAGATGCAGTACTATGTTTTAAAAATATGTTTAATATACAATTATTATGCTTACAGTGATGAAAATATCAAATTAAAAAGGAAATTTCAATAAGTTTGTAAGACTCCATGAGGAAGACCAAGCCAGTATTCAGATCCTAATTATAGAAATTGTAAAACAGATCTTTAGTGATGGAGTCATTAGTAGACAGCAACTATGTGGGTCGCTGTGAATGCCTACAGAATCAAAGCAGGTAGAAATCTGTAAAGAATGGAGATATGTGAATTAATTAATTTTTATTTATGGACGCTCTTTAACTACTATGGTTCTTAGCGTCTCATTCTATATTGGGCGTGAAAGACCGGAAGTTTTGCTCAGAGGCCTCCTTATCAGGCCTCCATCGCCCTCCGCCGGGTTTGAACCAGCGACATCGGGAATTAGAGGCTAGCATGGTACCCCTAGACCATGGAGAACGACGGATATGTGAGTTGTTACAATATCGGAGAAATAGGATGTGTTAGTTCCTGCAATTTTGTAGGTTGTTGAAGCATTATGAGTACCCTTAATACAGGAGGTGTGGTTACAAATGTATCTTCATTATTTGTTTAAAATTACAACATTGTCAAAAATCTATCAATTAAGGCTTGGTCAAAAATGTTTAATATATATCAGGTTACAGATTTCAACACCGTCTAATTCAAGAAGTGGCAATCCAAAGAAGAGCATCAACCACTTTCCTTTTCCACTCTCTCTAAACTGCTTGCAGGTTAAAGTCGCTGCACACTGACCACAGTCAATAGTCAAGCATCTTCATCACCATGGAAGTACGATTTGGTATCTCTCAAACCTCAGTAGATGAATTTTGTACTTACATTCTTGACACATATGCAAGCAAAGACAGTACCTTCCCAACACACATGTGGTCTTTTGTTTCTACACACTGCCCTTTAAACTTTCCATGCACACCTTGATGTCAATTTCTGTCATTTTTAGAGGGTTTGAAAAGAATACAAACAAATGCATTCGTAAAACTACGCACTGCAGCAAATAACGTCTCATTTATAAAAATGAAGACATTGAAGAAGTACAAAATTCTACAAGAGGCGATGAATGAATATTCATGAGAGCGCATCACAAGAATTGATTACATTAAGACAGTGTGCTAAAGAAATAGAATATAAAGAACTTGACATGTTTATTTTTAAATAATTTTTTGATTAAGTTCTTAATGCCTAAATGTTTGACAATGCTATAATTTTACACAATGAACAAAGATAAATTGTTTAACTACACAAGGTTTCTCTGTCCCAAGTCTGTGATAAGCGGGAGGGAAAATGTTTTACTTGTAGGAATTCAAATATGCAATTTCAGGAATTTATATGCCTATGAAAATTCTTACAAAACATAATTTTAGGAATTCATAGAATCCGAACCATGTAGCCTCCACGGTCGCCAGGTTCAAATCAGATTTTCCTGGCACCCTTCTGGAGTGAAAGTTACTCCCTCACAAGAAACTCCCAAAATTTCTAAGACATAACCTGCAAAATTCTACACATGATGTTGCAGAAGAAAAAACTGCTAATGAATATTTGGTAAACCCCAAACTCGATTGCTTGCTCAGCAAAGTTATGTTTTGATTTTCTTCCAATCTTGAATATTATACCATTTATAACACTGAAGGTTTGAAGTAACTTTTTAAAAGACACTATAATATACTAATTGAATAATTTATATTAATAGAGTGAAGTATTCCTAAAAGCAGCCGTAATAATTCAATTTTTAGTTAAAGTCACCCGCAGTGTGCATGTATAGTGTCGATTTGTTAATAAAAACAGGAACCTGCACTACAATTACATATCTCACACAGAAGATACAAACAAAACGTTATTTGTTTATAATTTTACTTAATTACAGTTATATAACAGTCCCTAATTCTATTGTACCATACAATTTCACCCTTGCTCTTTAATCACATACAAAAAATGTTCCAAAAAACGCCAATTTACCAAGAACTGCATCCTCTAGCACAGTTTCAAGTAATAAACTCATTTAAACTGCCCTTTATAAGATTCTTGTTTCCAAATTATGCTCACCTTTAATGAATAGATTTTATGCCAAAATAGTGCAGATTACAAAGCTGTAACAATATTTTAGTGTAGATAATTATTATCTCTTTGGTATCCTCATATTGTGCTCATCTTAAGATGTTCTGTTTTAATTTGAACTATTGCAATTTCAGTCATGGGGCTTTTTGACATAAATGATTGGACAAAATGAGTTAAGGAGAGCCTAAATGGCGAAAATTTAAAAAACAATAACAACCTTTCAGTTTTTAGAGTGTTATTAATTAGATTTTCCTCTTTAATTTTATATTTTTATCGTTATAGACATCATACTTGCTCAGGCAGAAACAACTGTGTCCACATTTGGGAGGTCCCGGATTCTACACCCCGGTGCCGACCAAACTGACCAAAGGTTTCTCGCGGTTTTCCTCGGTCGATAGGCGAATGCTGGATCGGACAATTTGATCCGTGAATTTTCCTATCATTCCTTTCATCATACATATTTTCATTCTCTTCTTTTTCACCGGCATACCAGGCATTGGGCTGATCACCCATTCTGAATACACTATAATCAGGAGTTGAATTGCTCCTCTACAGGCTACTAAAACATGGCATTGGGCTAGACACCCATCCTGGATATGCTATTATCCAGAGTTTGGTTGCCCCTCTACAGGCTACTGACTCGAGGCATTGGACTGATCACCCATCCTGGATATGCTTTTATCCAGAATTGGCTTGCCCGTCTACAGGCTACTGACCCAAGGCATTGTGCTGATCACCCATTCTGGATATGCTATGTTCCAGAGTATGCTTGCCCCTCTACAGGCTACTGACCCATAGCATTAGGCTGATCACCCATCCTGGATATGCTATGTTGCAGAGTTTCCTTGCTCCTCAACAGGCTGCTGACTCGAGGCATTGTGCTGATCACTCATCCTGGATATGCTATGTTGCAGAGTATGCCTGCTCCTCGACAGGCTACTGACCCAAGACAATGAGCTGATCACCCATCCTGGATATGCTATGATCCAGAGTTTACTTGCTCCTCGACAGACTACTGACCCAAGACAATGGGCTGATCACCCATCCTGGATATGCTATGATCCAGAGTTTGCTAGCTCCTCGAAAGACTACTGACCCAAGGCATTGGGCTAATCACCCATCCTGAATATGCTATGCTACAGAGTTTGCTTGCTCTGAACAGGCTACTGACCCAAGGCATTGGGCTGATTACCCATCCTGGATATGCTATGATCCAGAGTTTACTTGCTCCTCGACAGGCTACTGACCCATGACATTGGGCTGATCACCCATCCTGGATATGCTATGATCCAGAGTTTACTTGCTCCTCGACAGACTACTGACCCATGACATTGGGCTGATCACCCA
The DNA here is from genome assembly GCA_030765065.1 of Deroplatys truncata. Lineage (NCBI taxonomy): Eukaryota > Metazoa > Arthropoda > Insecta > Mantodea > Mantidae > Deroplatys > Deroplatys truncata. The sequence continues at coordinate 668,245,277 of CM060990.1, forward strand.
TCCTGGATATGCTATGATCCAGAGTTTACTTGCTCCTCGACAGGCTACTGACCCATGACATTGGGCTGATCACCCATCCTGGATATGCTATGATCCAGATTTTACTTGCTCCTCGACAGGCTACTGACCCATGGCATTGGCTTGTATGTCTTTGGGGGTGCAAGTCCTACAAATAGGAGTATAATCCATTATAGAGTAAACAAGAAGACATAGTACCTATATTTAAATGCAATTTTTGAAATAGTACAGCATCTGCCACTGTTTTACTGTGAATTCTGGACTAGCTCACTGAAAATGAAAGAACACTCCTGCAGGTAAGCTTTAACCCATATTTTAGGGAAAAATTTGCTCTACAAATCTGTATTAATTTTAAAAATGGCAGCTTCTGTGTTCTCAATCCATCTTCTTTTTTTTGAAAATATATGTGAATTTTGTTTCTTATTTTTGCTTTGAACAACATTTTCTGTGAATACCATTTTCTGGTATAAATAATCAGTTTTCTCAGAAACTATTGAAGATATCTAAATTAAATTATAGGATGAAAAAGAAACCTTATATGTGCTGCTTTGGACATACTTTGGCGTTAATAACATGGTTGGTTATTTTTTAGAAAAATAATTGCTTTTGAACCTTAATAAAAAACGGTATAATTAGAAAAATAATCACATCTTCCTTAATAAATAAGCTTATTGGTTGAAAGTAGATTGGCGGATAAGGCTCTAAATCTCCGCTTAAATGTATTTAAAAACAACATTAAATAATATGTAAACAAGTTTATATTTAGGTGTTAATGCAAAATAGTGATTTTAAAACCTGTATATAATCCAAGGGAAATGTATTAATTTTAAGGGGACTGGATACAACGGTTTTTAATTTAACATTTTCAAGAGACCTTTATACTGTTCTGCAGTTATTTAAAAATATCAAGTATCTCATTTGCAATTAAATGTTTTCCTTAACGAAGGTTTGTATAGCTGAACAATTGAATAACACATATGCAGAAAAATATTAATTAAAATTAGTATATGCTTACACAATCATTTCTTTATATTGATATTAGAGTTTAAATATGAAGTTTTAGGACAGATATAACAAACCGTTTGGTATGACCAGCATTTTGTATTAGCCTACTACTACTACTACTACTACTACTACTACTACTACTACTACTACTACTACTACTACTACTACTACTACTACTACTACTACTACTACTACTACTACTACTAATAATAATAATAATAATAATAAAAATAATAATAATTGCTTTAAATTTATAGTAAAGAGTTATTATAACTCAGCTAGATAAGAATATAAATTTCACTTATTTAGCTATAATGGTTCAGAAGTTACGCTAACATTAGTTTGGTTTTTGTTATGACAATTATGTCCCTTCGGCCCTAGATTTTTAATTAAACCCTTTTGTAAGATTGTCCTGTATTCTCATGCCGTTTAGGCTCAAGCGTTTTAAGCTAGCTCGATTTATTCACTAAATATTAGTAAACTGTTATTTTAAACTCAAAGATGTGGTTAAATGCGTGCTATAAAGGTATAACCGAAGGTAATTTTTATGCAATGTACGCCTCCGAAATTTATATATAATTTTATTAGGTTAGCATACTATCTGCACCTATGAAAGATCAATCACCTGCTGTTGTAGGACTTTAAAACACCATCAAGGAGGCAATGTTGCCTGTTTTAAATTCATAAAATGTTAACCTTATTTAATGGTAAAACTATTAGAATTGAGTTATTTTCATAAAATTTACTCATATTGATTCTTAAATTTGTATTTTATTTTCTTTACGTTCTGTATATGTCAAGTTAATCTAAAGAAAATTGTGGGTGTTTAGTTTTCCGCGCATGCATTCCCTTAATGCTTTTGAACATAACTAAATAGGAGACATAGTACGACAATACTGTTAACTATAACATAAATTATATCTAAAAATTAATAAATGAAAGCTTTTCCATCTTTATCCAGGAAATTTGTAACCTTTTAATACGAAGTACTTAATATTTACAATCTGGGATTTTCTGCAACGTAGTTAAGGCACTGCTTCTGAAAATAAAGTATAGTCTCTGAAGAATATTAGTTTTGCACTCTATATCTTTCAGAGTTTAATCTACAACTTTATAAATAACAAAGCCTCAAGGATAACCAGCATAAGATATTTTATATAATCCTAAATACTTTATAGTAACGACATTTAAACCTTAGAAAATAAACTGCCTCGTTTCAAAACTTATGGAAAGAAAAGCACAAAAACGTGACTGCATTATCAGTGGTAAGAATTTCATTTAATTCTGTGTTACTTTTGAAAATGTTTACAAGTACATTTACCACTATGCCATTAGAAAACCTATCCCACCAATGCTAAATCTTCTAAATTCATAACCCATTATCTCAGAAACTGTTTCAGGCATCAGACTGAAATTTTTACAGAATGTAGATGGATGCCTTCTACGTTTACTGATATAATTTTGGGTAATAAGTTTGTTTATCAAAGAAGATAATATTGTTTTCAGTTATACAATTTTTTAAATAACATTTATCAGAAATTACTTTTCTTTTTAAATCGCCTGACCGTCTCAGGTCACCAAATTGGATCCACGATAGCATCCAGAGATTCTTTTTATTATCCTAAAATTTAACTTATCTTTCTTCAATAGTTTCCGAAAAATCAGGGCATTTACATAAGAAATTGTCATTCACAACAAAGCTGTTCAAAGCAAACATCGAGAAAATAAATTCACATATATTTGCAAAGAAAGAAACCACAGGCTTGAACACAGAAGCTGCTATACTTAAAAGTATTACCAACTTAGTAGGGCAAAATTTCCCCTAAAAGATTGGTTAAAGTTTACCTCTCCACTCCAAAGTATATTAGAGTTATGAGTTTATTCTGTGAAGTGATGCAGAATTGACAATAGAGAATGGCAGATGCAGTGACATTTTTAAAATATATTTAGAATATTAGAACTGTGGCTACAATTATAAAACGTATTTAAAATTACAGAGCAAATTCAAATTTATAAGACTGCACAAAAACTGAAAATGTTAAATGTTAAACTTCCTTTAAAACTGTTAAAAAGACAGCTTAGCTTTTTCGGTTATGGATATACGAGTATCCACAAGCTTTCTTATTTCAGAAAAAGGTGGAAGAGATTTTAGGAGTTTCGTCTTTTAAAATCAGGCATAATACAAAAATGGAATCTTACTACTCCTTTGTGGTGCTGATTAAGGTTGCTAGTAACAAGGTATTGGGTACTGAGGAAGATTTTACAGTAATTACTTCATATTTAAGAAACATGTATTATTTTCATAGTTTATTTTTATATTTTATGTGCTTCCCTTAAAAATAAATCATATTATGCAGTGATAATAAAGCCCCTTATACGTACTCTTGGAAACCTGTAAGTCGATCGAGTTTTATAGTTCAATCCCTAAAAGACCTTTTTCAACAATTTTAAACCATGGGAATAGAAATAAAAAATAAACTTAGCAACAATAAAGTTATACTTTCCATGCACTTGAAGTGTCCCTGTATATTGTGTTTATGATTTTTCTACGACATAAATTTCTGTAATGTCGTCGTCATTAGCCAAAAAATTGCTTTTGAGTTAGTTATTTGTAATTTAGTTACATTTTCAGGTCAAAATGAACTATTATTCCACACAAAATATATAGAAAATGTATGCAAAAAATTGTAGAATAGAAAAGCAGTACTATATTAAGGGGAGAAGGTAGTCTGAATACATGGAAATTACACCTTAAGTGTGTTAAATTATCACTGCTCTTAAAGTTCTCAATGGTTTTTCCTGAACGTTTTACGAATTACTCTACAAATTATGAAAATTATTTCAAGTGGTTCTTTGAATTGATAGCTTATGTGTATGAGTCCGTAAAAGTTATTCCATTCAGCAGAAAAATAATAAAATTTACTTTTAAAACATGTGAATTCATGTACCTTTTTTTCTGATACTACTTGCAATACAGAATCACACTTTTGCATGCTTGTTCTTAATATAACCAGCTATCTTCTAAACCTCAATTATTTAGTTATGTATATCAGTTCACTAGAAATTGAAAAACCATTATTTGCAAAGTAAAAATGTGGACAATTTGCAATGCTGTTGCTTTTTTAATATCGCTAATATACTTTATAAAATTATGATTGTGGTTCAGAACGTTTAACTATGTATTGTATACATGTGCTGAAAATTTCAGCTCTCTACCTCTCATACTTTATGAGAAAAAGGTACATAAGTATCCAAAAATGTTGTTTTGAGAAAACTGAATTTAAAGTTTGAACGTTAAAATTCTGACACACTTCAGTACATTCCAGGGTCATAATCATCTGCACCTTCATTCCTGGATTACTGCAGCTTTTTTGATTGGCTTCTCTTGGTCCTGGTCTCTTTTGTTAATTGCTGAACTGCTCGCTGGACACGATATCGTCGTTCGTTGTTGAAAGATGTAAAAATGTTCTAAAAGGGGGCGTTGCATGGCAGTTTTAAAGGAATGCAGATTAGCATTTAAATGATATTTAAATGCCTTAAAAATGCCTATATATTTTCTGAAACTGGAAATAATAGAGATTTTATTGGTGCCTAAAACAAAAACAAAATGTGATTTTTGACCATTTCAGAGTACCCTGTCCCCTTAAGTATTTTGAGGTTAGGATATGCAGTATAGTAAAAGGAGTGCAGCATGAACATAACTGAAATCTGGCTTTATGAAACATCTTTATTTACCAATCAAAATGAAATGTAACTCACACGGTAAATATTTACGTGCTGTATCGCCTAATGAGTACGGTGCATAATGAGTAACTAATATTACTTGCGTGTACTGTACTGTAAACTTTGTTCTGAAGAAGACCAGCGTTCGGTATTACCGTGCAATCCAGTAGACCTCACAACACAAATGTGCCATTGAACATCAAACACACCTAGTAACCGTGACTAGTACTGTTCATTTTGTTTACATCTGACACGTTACAAACAGTTTTCGCAATTTGGGACTCTAACATGACAGATTTAATGTTGACGTGTACAGCGCAGTAAAAAAGCTTCTGTGACCGCTTGTCACTACTCTCAAAATGCTTATTTTGTTACTGCCTTTCTACTCTACACTTTTCTGCACATTGCTTTTCCGCACCCAGTATACTTATCATTTTTATCACTTTTTTACTTTTGCCAATAAACCTGCAAGCTGCACTAAATTTTGACATGGCTTTCTGTGAATGTAGGAGGGGTATATGAATTCTTGCACCGGGTACAGGGTTGTAAACGAGAGAACTGTGTAGAATTTACTCTGGTATTGTTACCATAAAGCCTAATTTAATACCAGGTCCTGTTCAGTTTTAGCTTTCTCAAAAGCTGGTAACTCTTCTACTGGTAGATGCACGTTTCGAAGGTTCCACATTACTCATTTCCCGCAAGAATAATTACTGAAGTCATTTTCAGAATTTGGAAGAGAATTTGGAAAAACACTCTACTTATTTGCTTTGAAATTTTGACACACGCGAATTTGGTATCAGAATTTAGTGTTGTTCGGAATCCAGTGAAAATGCTTGCATTATTACAGTGCAGTATTATCTATCATTTAGTCCGAATTTCCATAAGTCCAGGTATAGACAGTTTGTTTCTCAGTAGTATCTGAAAATACGCAAAAATGTGCTTATTCGTAAGAAGCAGAAACAACCAAGCGCCATCATGAATAAGAAAATCCCATAAGTTTATATTAGCAATGAACGAGAAATGCCATGATAGTGTATTTTCAGACATTAAAATGGGACTTTCAAACTTCTGTATCTTCAAACATAATCCTATGGACTTTCTTTGTTAATACAGTAATGAAAACTTTCTATTTTTTCAGACCTAAGTTGGATTAATTCCTAATTTCTGCGTCCATATTTAGTTGTGATAGAACGTGCTAATGCCCTCCCACATACATACATAAATACATACAGGGTGAACCATTTAAGTTGAGACTGTACAATGTCTCCAAAACTAAGCGTTGTAGAAATAAATGTCTTGAATAAAAGTTTCTTGATCTTATGGGGGAAAGTAAATGGCATTAGTCGTGTTTTGTTTGAAGGATGTTAGGATGGTCATTATAGGGTCAATTTAACTTTTTTAAATGGGAACCTACAATTTTTATGTTGTTTTCTCATTAGAAACTGGTTTATAAAACGATGCTTATTTTGTGATGAGGATTAAGTAAACAAAATAAAAAATGTTGGTTCCCAATTACGAAACGTAACTTGACCCTCAAATGACCATTCATGGATGGTCCAACCATTCATTGCGCTCTTCGTACACAGCCATTCAGAATTTTCGTTGCTATTTACGTTGGTGTAAGAACAATTGCAAAGTGCTTTATACAAATTATGTTTCGTTTTATAAGAGGAACGAGAAAACAACATAAAAATTGTAGGTTACCATTAAAAACAATTAAATTGACCCTAAAATGACCATCACAACGTCCTCCAAATAAAAAATACGACTAACGGCATTTACTTTCCCCCATTATATCAAGCAACTTTTATTCAAGGCATTTCTGTCTACAACGCTTAGTTTTGGAAATATTGTACAGTCTTAACTTAGAAGCCCCACCTTTTATATACATATATTATATAAAATGCAAAAGTAAGGTTAGAGATAATTGCAAGGAAAACTATTGCAGAAATACCTATTAAAATATATAAATTATAAGAGAATCTCCAAAAGTAGCTACTCATAAATTTGTACCGAACAATCATATTAGAAATATGAACAGAAATTTTTCTTCAAGCTAATGTATATACTTAATTTCAGCTTCTTGCAGCAATTAGTTTGAAACTGTGAATTTTTAGTAGACTTTATATAAACCACCAGGAAGACTTCACCAATTTTAATCCAATTTCAATCTTTCAATGAAGTTCTTTTCTAACTCATTCATAAAAGTTTAACTTCTTATATGCAGGGCTTCGTGAATTGTTTCATGTATAGGTACAGGGGAACAAGGAGACAGAGTCAGTACTATTTAGTAATCTGTCTGCAGTGGCTAACGCACCTAAGGTATATAATTTTTCAAATTATGGAGATTTTAAAATTAAATTAAATTATTTCAGAAAAACAATGTAATCCACACATAAATAAATTAAATTTACAAACACTGTTCTTGGAAAAGATATGTATTTTAACAATAAACGAATTAGAAGTATCTATAATACGTTTTCCATAATTATAAGTAATAATGTAGAAGCGGTTGTTAGTGAAGTATTTCAGATGAAAATGAACTAGGAGCAGGAAAACTCATTTACACTCTTCACTTAAGTAGAATTATGGAGAACCACCAGCCAGTAGGTCAGCAGCTAACGATGAGAGTAAAGGACTCTCGAAACATGTCCAGGTAATTCTACTTAAGTGAAGTGTGTAAATGAGTTTTCCTATTCCTCGTTCATTTTCACGTTTTCCATAGTTTGTGAAAGATTTCCCGCGAGCAACAAGCTAATGTGCGGAAAGGTAGTGTTTAGAAAATACTATAGCACGGATAAAATACTAATTTAAACATATACTGGTAATCATTTGTTTTTTCACAAAGCCGTGTGTAGGATAAGGTTGGAAAGGTAGAATAACTTCAGCCTGATTCTACCTTTCTAAGTAAATCTTGCGCGCAAAATCCGACCATATTACTGAGATTTCTACATTTTTTCACAATACATAATTTTAAGTTAATTTTAATTTCTCCACCACCTATCTATAACGCAGAGAAAATATTACCTGCACCGAAAAATTCGATATCAATATCTTACAGGAAATACATGTTGAAACCTCCTGAATAAAAAGAAATATTTTTTAGAAAACGCCCTTATATATGTGTGAACAGATTAATCCAATAACGAAAAGTCGGATGAATACCAAACTTGGTACTTCAACTCAATATACTCCAAGGATATGATACAAAGATATCAAGAAAATTCACCACCAAAACTACCCTTTACTGGGTATTTTTCGTATTTTTATATACCTACTTTCCCTAAATGTCTCTAATATTTCCTTTAAAATACTATATACTTAAGATATTTGCATTAATAACATATGGACGTTTTATCATTTTGTGTAACTGCTAACCCATAATAAACGGACATGTACTATACGAAAAATGTAGATATCTTTAAGATCATTATTTATATAAAATACGCTTTTTCTGGCATTAATCGTCACCAGATATTTTTGATCTTACTTTGGATTTTACAATATTTATGATGAGTTTTGTAAGTGCTAAATCACCACTCTTTTATTTCTTGTTATATCTTGAAATGGAATTTCAAACTCAGTGACCAGATTTTGCTATTGCTGTAGTTTCCTTTACCAACAACCAAATGTGTTATGAAACTATTTTTATGAATTTTTACCTAGATTGAAATGAAATAGGAGGAAAATAAGCCTTTGCATGATGAGTTTGTAACAGATACATAAGCTTAATGATAGTGGGTGGAGAAAGTCGTGTAAATATAAGACGTATTCTTTTCTTTGTAAGTCCAGGTTCAATGTCTGTTAAGTCTTATTTAAGTAAAATTGATTTAACGCGTGTACACAATTTAATTACAATAGCAATGACTTCAGCATTAACATAAATGAGAAAAATAAAATAACAATAATAATAATAAGATAACTTCAAAATTTATAACTTATTTTTAACTCTCCCGAAGGTTCGGTCGATAAACATCTTATTTTGTCCTGGCATTCAGATTTAACGTTTATACTACCTGAACACTGAGCGAGATGGCTCCGCGGTAATGTGAGAGGCTCGCATTTGGATGGTTCTGGGTTCGATTCCCGTCGACAGCCCACTCTGACCATGATTTTTCGTGGTTTTCCCTGATCGGTATGCGAATACTGGGTTGGTTTCTTATCTAACACGATTTCTTTTCCATCATTTCCATTTCATTCTGTTTCCTTCTCATCTTTCAGGTGTTTCGTGGTGTATGGCGGTGCCGGACAAATGGTAGAGATGCTTGCTGACAGGAAACAGTACTTCACGTGGACACTAAAGAACTGCTTGGTCGAGGGGTAGTTGAGTGCTCTTTTTAGGCAGCGAGTGGGACGGGTCTTCGAGCTTCGAACTGTTAGAGACTTTCGCACGTCTCTGTGGCCTGTCTGCCTATGGCCTGTAGCCTACTGTGGTTCCTTCACTTCATCACTTACTCCTGGGGGATGTTAGCCACATGTGTTAAATCTTGCGTTTATTTTGTTGCACATATATTGACCTAAAATACCTCTGTTGAAAAAACGTAATAATCGATAAGACCATGAAATGCACCTCAGTCGAGATTCTATGAAATTACTGAAACTTCTGCGATTGTGCTGTCGACTATGAGCGTTAAGTAGTCGATAATACAGGCTTTAGCAGATAAAATATTTAGTACAAGATTTTCCTAAAATTACTTATTATATTTTCGTACCAAACTACGGATTTTGTTTCTAAATTATCTATTATCCTCCATTTATACTTGCCATTTTGTACATAATTATAAAGATCTTGATAGTATGAAGACATTTTTATATTCATTACTGGTACATCACTAAGAATTCTGTCACCATTTAAGTTGACTACGAAAGAAAAGTGGAGTAAATAAAAGTTTCAGGGCTATTATAGTGAACATATTCCGTTAAGATAAATTTTCTAAATCCTGTAGCTTTTATCGAAATGTTTTTAAAATTTTGTCAGAAACCGCGGTACAAAAATTGTAAGTGTTTTTTAAATTTTATGCAAATATCTTAAACATTTTTTGAGACAAAAACTTATTTTACATTTATTATGCTAATTAATAAGGGGTTCCACACGATGCAGAAATCGTAATTTTGAAAAACTAAAATTACTACCATATTATATAAATAAACACACAAAACTGGAATATACAATTATTCACTCCTCTGGTTGTTTCATAAAAAATTTAAGCCTTTAAATACAAAATTTTAACTATTTATCCTAAGTGGTCGAATTGATATATCTTGAGAAATTTAAAATTGTAACAAAAATCATATGGCACTATTTTACGTTTATTCTATCTGAGTTTTAAAAATTTGAACCTGATTGGTAACCAACTACATTATGTTAAACATTTTAAATGTGTAAAAGTGTAAGAAAAATCAAAGTCGAGTAAAAGGCATTAGAAGTGAATACCGTGCGCTCTTGGAAATTTAAATTGTCAAATATTAAAGCCTTAAGGGGCTCTGAGAGCAGAAGCTATAATATGTAATTGAAGGTAAAGCTTCAAGGCATCTTTGGATTTAAAAACTAATTTTTTAATTTTTTGGAAATTTTAATCAAATTTCAGCTATGGTTACCCTTAAATAGGACCAAAATTAATATAAAAAAACTACCTATACAATTCTGAAATCTGGAAAACGTATACAATATTTTCGAAATACAATACTGAGCATATACAAAATTCTTTAAGATCAAAATAAAAATCTGATGATCTGAGATAGCTGAACTATGATTAGTTCTAAAGTGGGTCAAGATTCACTTAACCCATAAATTACCAGGAGATTTGAACAGCAGATAATTCCCAAATATACTAACGAAACCGTGCAAAAATAAATGGAACCTTTTTTTCTAAATTTTAGGTAGATTTAATGAAAATTTGGGAAGATATATACATTCTACCAGACATTATATACAAAACATTCAAGGATACAAGTGTATTTTTTAAAATAAAACGTTAAATTCCTGAAATTTCTTTTAAACCATAGGACATGTAAGTTACATTAAAATTAGAAATAATCTGAATATTTACATCCAGTGATTTGTAGTACGAATCTATGAAATACTTTTGATAAATTTATTCTACTTGTGTACAAAAGAACTTATAAATGTCTTTCGGAAACCAAAGTTAGCTTTCCTAAGCATGCTATGAGAAAGAAATTGTTGTGCATTTGTTTTACTGTGTTGTACATATGGTGAAATTTATCATGGCTTTAAATATCTAACCTACCAATACGAACATTTTATAATTATTACAAAATATAAATGAAGTACAGTATCCAAAGTTAATTGAAATTCTGGGAAGAAATTTACACCTTTAGAGGGGGAATTCAGCAATAAGTAAGCCATGTTTCATATATATTAAATAGTTTATTTTGATTGAAAAAACTATAAGGAGATATATTCAGGCTGGACCGTTTAAGTTGAGATTGTGCAACATCTCCAAAACTAAGCGTTGTAGAAAGAAATGTCTTGAATAAAAGTTGCCTGGTATTATGGGGGAAAGTAAATGTCGTTATTCATGTTTTATTTGGAGGACGCCGTGATGGTTATTTTTAGGGTCATTGGGAAGGAATTTCATATAATTTCGCACAACTGGTAAACCAAAAAGGAATATACAAAAACTTACTTGGCAAAAACGTATATCTCTTTAAAACACAATTTATTTGAAATTATCTTTTATGATATCAGCAAGTCCGAAGATATGCGCTGTTATTGGTTTGTATTTTTCAATACTTCCGTCATTTTTATTTTCTGTGTACCAACAGTAAGTAGGGGAAGTATTGTATTATACCCTAAAATTCGATGTCGAGATTTCACGTGTGTCTGTGTGTGTGAACACATATTTCGGAAACGAAAAGACTGATAAATACCAAACTTGGTATTTAAGTTCAGTATCTTCCAAAGATGCAACACGAAGATTTTTCCAGAATATACGAGCATCACAACTGCCCTTAACATGAAACATTTTTCGAAACTTTTTATTTTCTTAAAATAGGTCTAACGATTTTTATTAAAATGTCATATATTAAGTATATTTTCATGATAAATAAAATGTATATCTTAAATTTTCTGGGGATAGCCTGTGAAGTCCTCTTCACTCGGAAGGAATTTTATATAATTGTGTATAACTGGCAAATGTTAAGCGGTAGATGAAAACGCACTAAACAAAAAATGTAGATCTATTTAAAACAAACTATTTATTTCAAATAACTTATTTTGAGGCATAAGCCGTTTCCGAGATATCCGTTATTAATGGTTCGAATTATTCAATACTTTGCTTCTCGCGATTTCAACGGAAAGAGTAAGCATAGAATTTTGAGACCAGCATATAGCGTCCAGTTCTTAAACATTTGAATATCGCTATTCCCTTTGTATCTATAACGAAATGTGTAATGTAGCTATTTCTACAAACATGTATCTAGATTAAAATGAAGTGGACAGGAAAACATGCTTTTGTTAGAATAATTTATACCCATTAATATATTTGATGCAGGGTAGAGAAAGTCAGATTTTTTTTTAAGTGGCCACCATTAAGTTGTTTCTCGTGATGTTAAGAAAAGTATGACATTTCAAGGCCAGGATGTAGCTACCCGCTTTTAAACATTTACTAGCCTCTTTGTAGCCCCCTTGCCGTGAATGTTTATCTCGATAGGAAATAATTTTTTATAAGGTTAGTCTGTAGAGGGTATACAAAAAATAAACGATAGTGGGCAGAGAATGTCATGTGAACTTAAGGATTACTTCTTTTTTTCTCGTGAAAGTTTAAAGATGAGCTGGAAAGAAAGAAATCTGGAAAATAATAGCAGTATTGCTCTATTTAGCTATATAATACCTTGCCGCAATAAATGTCAAGAACTTGTTTCTAGCTTTTCCACGGATATCTGATGGATACTATGGGCTAGTAATGAAAAATTCTGAGAAAACGCAATAAAAGTTCTATTACAGAAAGTCGCTCCGTTTGCAGAAAATAGGAATGGAAAGCCCAGCATGCAGGTTAAAGTTTATGTGAACTAGACTCATAAAACAGGACCGCTCTTCGAGAGGGTATTCAAATAGCCATACTGCCATACCCTCGTAAAACAACAAAAGACCTCATTCTTGGCACACCATCAGTGACTTTATCCGTCCAGCAATTCCTCATAGTTCTGAGGGAGTGGAAGAGGGTTGGAGGTGCTTAAAGAAAAGATGATAGCTAGGGAGATACGCGTAACTCAAAGGTCAGTACTTCTCTTCTTGAGCAATCCCGAAATATCATGGCATATACATAAAAGTACCTATCTCTCTTCTTAAAGGTGCAGTAAAAAGTGGGAGGGGGGATTGGTATATAAGTATTACACTTTTTCTTTATATTGTGTTTATGACAATTGCTATATTTACGTAGAAATGCACCGAGCGGCGGTTACGTCTATTGCCCGCATCGGGAGGCCCCGTCATCGGTCCCCGGCGACCGCCCACTCTAGTCCATTGGCTGTTGTAGTTTCTCCGAGTCGCTAGGCGAATACTGGGATGGTTCATCTTCTACCACGACTCTCCTTCCTCTCAATTTCTGTACCCATCATCTTCCTTGTCATCTGTTTTGGACCAGGCGACGTTGTTTGGCGGGTTGCGGCTGGGCGGTAACTTGCGCTCTGTAAAGGTTTCTTCCCTGGCGTCGCTGTGGTACCGCTCAGTTAGCTCTCTCCTCAGCGTGGGGCTCCGCTCCGGGTGTCCCTGGAGGTTGGTGACCTGTGTGCAGGGACCTTGCGGAGTCGGATGCGTTATATCTGGAAACGTTAGGGACCCCATCTATGCTCCCGCTCGTCGGCATCCGAGCGTGTCTCTCCCCTCATCCTTCCCTTCCAGGGATCACGTTAGAAGCACGATGGTCCGATTGGCCTGCGTTGGGTGCCCTGCGTCCCTTCCGTGATACGTACCTTTACCTTATTACGTAGAAATGAACCTCAGTAAATTACAAGCAGCCGGGTCGTCCTCCGTGGTGTAATGGTTGCCATATCAGCTTCTAGTTCTCGAGATCGCGGGTTCAAACCCGGCGGAGGGCAATGGATTTTTTCGGGCGTAAAAATTCTTAGCATGGCTTCCTTCGGAAGGGAAGTAAAGCCGGTGGTCTCGTGTCGTAGATTTACGGCACGTAAAAGAACCTCAAGTCTGCTAAAGAGGCCTCTGATCAAAATTAACGGTCTTTCACGCCCAATAAGGAATGGCACGCTAAGTTAAAGAGCGCCCATAAATAAAACTCAATTAAATTACAAGCAGTCGAAATGCATTTCTTAACGTATGTTTAAGGTTGTACAAGAGAATATCGATTCAGAAACTATCGATTCAGCGAGTGAGATTCAGAGAAAACTGCCTTGGACATTTGGAAAGAATGACACATGAAAGAATTCCCAAACAAATAATGGAGTATAAATTATGGGAAGACTTAGGAAAAATTGGATAGTGAGACCGGAAGAGACAGTAGCTTAAACCTTGATTGAAGAAGATGAAGAAATGCTTAGAGTAAAACAGATTTTTATACATAAGAAGGTGTGAAAGAGCCTAATTCAATTGGAGAAAATTTAGCAGCGAATATGTGTAAAATGTTGGCGATATAACGGCATTATTTTACATTAACTGTTTACATTAAGGAACTGTAAATATTTGGGGTGGCCGTACATTACGTTCAACGTTTAGGCGAGCCTAATGATGAACATTTGTTAAATGACATGTTTAGATTCTATGCAGCCGTATAAATTGCAATTTATTCTTTAATTTTATATATGCTTTATCATTGTAGAAAAAACACTTATATTTTAAATCTATTTTTAAAGACGACATTGCTTCTGCCATTTTTTACTGTTAATTCTACACCGCTTCTCAGAAAAAAAGTCATAATTCCTACGAACTTTGAAGTAGAGAGGTAACCTTTAACCCATCTTTTAGGGAAGGTCTTCCTCTAGGCATTGATATTACTGTTAAAGCTTCTGTGTGTTCAAACCATGTGGTTTCTTTCTTTTAAAATTTGTTTTCTACATTTTTGCTTTAAACAGTTTTTTCTGTGAATGAAGTTTTATAGTATCAGTGATCCACTTTCACAGAAACTATTGAAGATAGGTAAAGTGGTGTTAAACAGATGATTGGTTATTAAAAAAAATAAAATTGTTGATACATTTTAATAAGAATGATATAATTAACAAAGACTTAATTATCTTACTTAATCCACAAACTTTTTAGATAAAAGCACATATGTTAATTTATAAGGTATCTACACCTTGTAAAAGTTTCAGTCTGATATCTTAAATAACGTCTGAGATAATGGATGATGAACTTAGCAGATTTAACAATGGCAGAGTAGAGCTTTTGATCTCCTCTTAACTACTTAAATTGACGAGCTGCAAATGTTCGTAGAATGCGCTCAAGATTAATATAAAGGAAATATGTACAGAGGGTATAAACATATTGCGCACAATTGAACTATTTGCACCTGTGGTAACTGTGAACAATATGTACAAGGCTCGGTGGTAGATAGATGTGTACCATGTGATCATATTTTGTTAAACACCCACATCTAGAAGCTCCTTGCTTACGCGTCAGAGCCTCCAAAACAGAAAAACAAACCTAGACCCCAGGACAAGCAGTAGACGTCGCATTCACTAGTTAAGAAATGTTTACCAATGATATTTCACTAGCCCTTATGTGTTGCAAAGCAGTCTTTCATCATATGTATCTACAGCCAATGATACTGTTTATAGTAATTTTCGGTTTAGTAATCTCCTCTTGACAATATTCATTTTTATGGACATCGTCATGTGGGAATGAACAATGGTGGCCTTGCTCACAAATAACGCGTACCTAGAAATGCTTTTTTATCTATGGGGAAACCCGAAGGAATGCAAGAGAGGCTTAGCGGTTCAATAAACAGCGTTACCTCAACAGGCGTCACCTAGCCCAAACCATGTTTGCAAGATTGGAAGCTTACGCAGGATACAAATTGGTGCACTTACACTATTGGACTTGGGGAAAATTATAGGCTACCTTAAACGTACTTACATACACAGATTCGTATCCGTTATGTACAAATTTGCGTCATTTGACCAATCTGTAACCTACACTTAATAATAGGTCAATAGTAACGTTATTTTCGCTTCTTTACTTGCAGAATGCATCCTTACAACTACTGAGAAGACGGCAAGAGATCTAGCATGTCCACCATGGAACTTTGCTTTGATTAATCATTTTATAGCTGTTATAGTTATCAGGAAGCGGAGAGGATTTCGGCACTTGAGTGTGTAGTCGCCTATTGTGCTTCTGAAAATCTGTAAAGTGAAGGACACAGAGGGTACCAGGTCCGGAGCGGTAGGCTCGGTCTAAGGCGGGGTTCTAACGTCTGCAGATATTACAGCTTGACCGGCAGACTCCTACCTCTCCCCTTGCAGAGGTCTTTCTGAGGGACATCACACATGGAATGCCAGGATGGAAAGTTCTATTAAGCAAACTACACCGCAATACGCCTCACCTGTTCCTTCGACCCTAAGGAAAATTCACAGCATTATATAATCCATCCCCATCACCTACCAACCAGGGAAAACCGGGAAAGAACCCAAGGTCAGAGTGGCCAGCCCAATGGGAGTCGAACCCGCCACCTCTGGAATGCAAGCCTCGTACGTTACCACGGAGCTACCTCGCTCTTAATAGATGACTCTCGCCTAGATTTTTGGACATAGCAACTGAGCTGTAGCTACTGAGCTAGCTTTTTCACGCTTGAGTAACTTTGTACTTTTCAGTGGCATTACAAGATTTGCACTTGTACACATTTTGAGTTTAAAACATATGTTTGAACCGAGGCCCTGCCTTTGTCAGCAAGGGACGTTATTGTTTAATTACATAAGGCCGTTATGTTTTTATATCAGAGGAATCACACAGAAATGGACATTGTGGCTCCCATGTTAACGTGGTCAACGCATGGATGCCGCCCAGTGGATAAAACAGGACATCACAAAGACAATGAACAAATTAAAAGCCATGCCCGAGGCAAGCATGGAACCCACCACCCTGCGATTACCAGCTACTGGCCTCAGCGAACTTGACCGCCGCGGCAGGCGAAAATGTTTAATTAATACTAATTATAAGTATTGAACCGAACCCGGGGTCGGAATGTTTGGTTCCATTGTGCGGAGTGGTGAACTGTATCTCGTGTAGACACAAAACCTAACTTACTCTGAAAACGTTAACTAAATTCATTTTTCTAGAGCATTCAGTGACATTCTATTGCTATTTTGAATCAAATGATACTGTAGGTTTGTATGTAAAACCAAAGTGTTTTGATAGGTGCCCTGAAGTAGAAATCTAAATAAACAGATATAAGTCTGGTATATATTGGTTATTTTTTATTATTATAACTCTTTAAGGGCCGAACGCTGAGATAGTACAGTGGTTTCGTTTCCAGCTCTCGTACTGATGGTCCGGGATTTGATTCCTGGCTCTAGGGTGGCGATTTTAAGTCGGTCCTATCCACGTCTTCGACTCTGACTTACTAATGGGAAGCGTCGCCAAGACCCAACGTGGTTCAAAGTCCACGGTAAAAGCTGTAGATCCTCTGATTCCACCGCTATCCTTACCATCGCCCTACCATCGGAGGCAACGGATTCCGCCGCTGGGTGCCTCCGCCTCAGAGTTATTAAATTTTTTTTATTAATGGATCTCTTTAACTTCTAGGATTCTTAGCGTCCCATCCGATATTGCGCGTGAAAGACTAGAAATTTTGCTCAGAGGCCTCTTTATTAGGCTTGAGGTTCTTTTACGTGCCGCAAATCTACGAACGGGACCACCGGCTTTACTTCCCTTCCGAAGGAAACCATGCTAAGGATTTCTACGCCCGAAAAAAGTTCATCGTGACCTCGGAAACCAGAGGCCATGGTACAAAGAGCACCAAAGAAAATCTCACTGCACCTCTCCTCTATGTCACATTATTTATCGTTGTAAGTGGCCTTGCGAAACCATGGCCATTTCATTGGTTACTTTAGGCCATGGTGCAAGGATGCGCTAGTCCTGCTAAATAGTAGCACCAATAACCACAACAAAGGTTACAAAACAGCGTAGAAATGAAATATATGTTTACGCTCTCGATCGTATTGGCTAAAAGAGAAAGAGATAGAGTGAGTGCATTCAGTTTGTCATACAGACCTCTTATCGTGATTGGTAGCCCATACCTTATCAGCTAGTGCAGGACACGCCTTTGAAAGTGTTAAAAGCTAAGGGGAAAGCTTGATGAACGTCCAGGTTAGCGAAATGTAGAATGTGCAGTGTGAGAAGATTTTAAAATTAAAGCTTGAATGGTATTCATTAAATACATAGCAATACTTTATAACAAAAAATAAACACAGCTGTATTCTCACAGTGGTATCAATGCTTGTTGCTGCATTGAAGCAAACATAACTAAATAATAAATAAAAATAAAGCAGCATGTTTTCCCTCTAATTTAAACTACAATTGGTTAATATACCTTTACTAACATATTGCTGGTCATAGGAATACAACAGGATTATAAACAAAAATATAACCCAATTCTATTACCATAATATGTATGTCATATTCGGTAAACCATATACATATACACAATTATCTCTAGTTTCTAAACATGATCAGTCAATTATAACAAAAGAGTAATTTACGTTTACTAAACGAATATCATCATCTGCGGATGTTTTACAGGGAGTGCCCACTTTCTGACGATTATGTAGACCGTCTTCCCCACTTTCCTGGAACAGTTTTATCCAGTAATTTACTATAAAAACTCTTATGTACTGCCGTTGGAATTGCTGTAACAATACGACCAGCCTTCCACATACCCACGATACGTCCACGAGTAATTTCACTAGTATGCGGCATGACTGGTTCTGAGACAATAAAAATGCTTTTGTTTCAATAACACCAGAAAAAGTAAAGGCATCAACCTCCCCTCTTTCCCCCTTATTGCTGTGTTATCAAGCCACCACGCTCTGGGATAGATTAGGTGACACGCCTCAAAAGAACCCAGAAAACGATACAAAATTCGCCGAAGATTTTCTTTTGTGCCGTTTATACCATTGTACCACTAGACCACGGAAAATGGATCCAGTCATCGCTTAGTGGAATGACGTAACCCCGAGGGTCTCAGGCCATATGGGGAGCGTTAGAAACGACGACGACCTTTTAAGTGTCTAACCTGGCCTAAGGATGATTTCAAAGGACAAATCAGTTGATAAATTCAATGCTACAGCCAGGATTTGAACACGGATCTCCCGCTTTCGTTGTGGTTGCTCAGACCATTGGGTTGCCATGGCAACATGCCGGTATGGCATTAAATATACCAACTTGCTCCAGTTTTTCCCGATAGACCACCAAGCGTCTCACTTTAGAAATAAACCTCAATTGCGACTTACAATTCGTAAACACTTATTCCCGGGCAGTTAAAACAAACTATAGGGCCAAATACACATATGTTGAATATATCTTATTATTATAACCCGGCCGAAGGATTGTTTTAAAGATAGAATCTACTAAAAAACTCAATGCTGTAGCTGGGATTCAAACATGGATAGTAGCTCGATGGGCAGAGCAACAACGCGGAAAGCCGGAAATCCATGTGCAAATTCCGGTTATGGTACTGAATTTTTCAGCTGATTCTAGCTTTAAAATAAAAAAGACATAAATCCGTTAAGGAGACTCTGTTAAACTATGCTCCACATGTTTTTAATCTAAATACGTAGAAAACAATGAGATAGTGTTTTGTATGTATTTTTTTTGTCAAAAATGGCTATAGATTTTTAGGAGGTGGGTCTGCTTCAAGGTTACAAATGAAAATTATAATCTAATTTTAATCCTTCAGCTCTTGTTTCAGAAGATAAAAAACACTCACGTGTTGCATTCATATGACTTTCTCTACTCACTCTTTTACGAACTATTCTTATAGAATCTTATTCTCCTGTGTATTTCGGAGTAATGAGATAAAGGTTCATTATACGAGGTTAGGTCAATAGGTATCCGCACACTATTTTTAATCTTTTTGTGTCGATTTGCGCACGCGCACGTCGACATGTTGTTCCTTTGTCTCCGCTTGTGGAATGTTTGACCGTTATCACTCTAGCGAGTGTTGCGCTGTTGTAAAAAGCATGACTGCATCCCTCACAACATCTGAAGGTGTACCAGGAGCCGAAATCCATCGAAGACTTTTCGTACAATATGGGGGCAATGTTTTACCTCGGCGAAATGTATACGAATGGATTGAAAAGTTAAAAAATGATCGGACAACTGTGAAGGGCGAAGAAAGAGCAGGACGCCCATTCATATCCACTAGTGATGCCAACATTGAGCAAGTCCATATCCTGATTCAGAGAACCGAAGATTGACTGTCGATGAAGTGGCAAACCATATAATTTTTGGTCCACGTAAAAATGCCTTAAGGTGCCATCGATTCACCACAGACCAAGAAGTGAAACGGTGCATACATGGCTTGCTACTCAGACGGAAAAACTCTATTTCTGAGATCATCAGAAAGCTTGTGAACATGGACCATGTGCATTGAGAAGCAAGGGGACTAAGTTGAAAAAATGAGGTAATTGTGAATTTCTATTTTTGTTATAATAAATTTTAAAAATGTTTGTGCGTATACTTATTGACTTATCCTCGTACATTTACACATTTAGTTGTACATATAAGGATACATAGGCTAAAACTATAATCGTATTTTAACTATAATCACAATGCGATGGCTTTGAAATTCACTCTCTTTAAGAGAAAAAACAAATAGCGATTTACCACTTGGAAAAAGAAGGTAGCATTTGAAAATTCAAACCATAACAAAGAAATCTCGAAAATGGTTCACGCCACAATTTTATTTGACATAAATTGCGTGCTTTGAGGGCACCTGGTAGAGATTTTGATTTTTTGTTTTTGTTGTAGTGGGTTATAAGTGGTATAAGGAATATTTGTACCTTTATAAGGCTCTTATAGTCCAGAGATGTTTTATATATATATATAGGTTGTGATGGTTTTTCTTGTCGGTGATTAAGGCCCCACGTTTGGCAGCCAATTTGCGGTGGTACTTCTGGGTGTTTTACGGTACGGGATTTTTTAGGAAAGGTCCCTGGTTCGGTACTAGCTCAGGGTTCTTTGCATGGATCTTGGATCTCGGGTTAGTGGTGAACACGACTGTTGGTTTTTCTGCTCGTTTATTTACCGTCACCGTTTTAACATTTGATCCCTGCTATTTCTTCGACACACACACACACACGCGCGCGCGCGCTTTTCCTATTTGTTACACTTTTTATCATCGCGCCTATCCGCTGCCTTCTAAACTTTTCTGCCACCCATCTCTAAGGAGCTACAGCGACCAAATATGTGTTCTAATATCTTCTGACACCCACCTCTAAGGAACTACCACGAACAAGTGTGTTCATTCTCAAATCTCACGACCAAGTGTTCATTCTAAAATCTTCCGTTTCTCTGTTTCAAACGTTCTATATCTCCTCATTCCACTATCACCTGATTCCTAGCTTCTTTCATTGGAGGCGTAAGGCTATCTGGCTTTTGGCGAACATTGACTCTTTTCTACTAGCCTGCGTTCCCAGCAACCTAACGGGACACTTAACAATAGAGGGAACAACCACCCGTTTCCGGCCGCTTATGGCCTTGCCTCTCAACCCTTATTTCAACTTACAGTAACTTTCGCTTGCCAGTTTTATTTAATACTATCCTCACCGTTACTGATATTTATTCTCCCTATGATCTTAATTTTATTTTATTACTCAAAATATACTGCTTCAAGGTATGTAACAATGTACTCACCTTGTTTTTGCCATTTGCCGTAAGTTTTATTTTTTAAACTTTAGGTACACTTTTCTTAAAATCTATTTCATTGAAAGTTCGAAATGTTTTGTGGTTGTACACAGTGTTTAGCTGTATTTAGTAGGTTAAAGGATTTTATTTCAAATTACATGGTTTTAGGGAAAAGAATTATAAATACACCAAAAAATTATATTCTTGTGACTATTGTTTTAAAATTAAATTAGTCCCTCAAATGGACTAATAGTTAACCGGCTATCTTAAGCTACTCACAAAAATTCACAATAGAAAACCGGCGAAGTTCTGAACTTTATTTTCAAAGAATAGTGTACCTATAAATGAAGGTAAAAACTTTTTAGAAATTATTCTACGACATATAAATATTTTTATAATTAAGAGATTTAAACCTGGTTAAAATACCAATATACTCAAAAAACCTTCTTTAATAAGCAGTAAAAGTTTCATTATCCTAGATGGTGCAATTTGAGAGAAAACTGGCTTTCTTTCAATTGCGAAAAAGCGTAAAAATACCCTGCAATCTTTACCAAAGTGTCCTTAACCAGATCAACATTTTTGTGTAGTAAGTGTTTGTCTCTCTTAAGGTTTACCAAGTACACAAAATTGAATAAGAATTAAGAGGATTGAATATGCTGTTCACAGAAAATTCAAGATACACATTTTATTCGTTATGCAAATTTTTAAACATACGGTATTGAATAAAAATTGTTAGAGATATTTTTCAGAAAATCCCCCCCATAAAAAGAAAGAAAAGGAACTTTTTCCATGTGAAAGTTAGTTTGGGGTAGAGGGATTCTCTTGAAAATCCAAGTGTCGCATCGCTGTAGACGCTGAATCAAATACAAAGTTTGATATTTAACTCACTTTTCGTTTTGAGTTATGGTGTTCGATGTTTAGATTTCACCAGAAATACATGTTTTGAGGTTCCGTAATTTTAAAATATACTCATGTGTATGTGCATCGGCAAACAGCATAACACCATAACGAATAATGTTCGATAAATATCAAACTTGGCATTTAACTTTAGAAGCTTCCAAAGAAGCGACACGGATAATTTCAAGAAAATTCACCAGCCCAAACTAACGTCTGCGTGGAAACATTTTCGATATTTTTGATTTTCTCAAAAATTGGTCTAACAGTTTTGATTAAAGTACCGTATATTTAAGACATTTATGTGACAAATAAAATATATATGTTTAATTTTCTGGGAATAGCTTGTGTAGTCCTCTTCAGTCGGATGGAATTTTGTTTAACTTTGTATAACCGCTAAATCATAAGAAATAGACAAAATCATAATACACAAAAAGTAGGATTACTTTAGGATTAGGATTAGTAGAGGGAGAGCGCACCTAGCAGCTCGATCCACAAGGGATCTTTTTTGCATACACCCCCGGGAGAAACAAATGAGGTGAAAGAACCGCAGCAGAAGTATGGGCGGCAGGACCGGCCGGCGCAGACGATAGATTTCTCCAATAGTTACTGGCTTGACCGCCCGGCCGGAGAGAGGTCGGCAGTGACCCTCCCAAGCCACTGGAGGGCGGCTTACAAGCTCCCCTCCAGCGGAGGCCGTGCAAAGCGCGACCCAGCAGTGGAGGCTGGAACGACTGCCATCTGAACGGGGCCGAGAACGAGTTCCAAAGTGCAAGCCCCTGTGCCATCTGCCCACCGCCGACCGACACAGCACCCCGGAGTAAACCTGTCATGAAAGAGGGAAATGAAATGAAAGGAAATGGGAGAGGAGAGGATTCGCCTTGCCAATCAGGGAAAACCACGGAAAACCCCAGGTCAAAGTCGGCGGTCACCAGGAATCGAACCCGGGACCTCCCAAATGCGGGCCAGAGACGGTATATCTATTTAAAACACACAATTTATTTCAAATATCTCTTTTGTGGCATCAGACATTTCCAAGGTATCCCTTACTATTGGTTTGAATGATTCAATTGTAATTTTTAAAAATGTTGTCACTATTCAGTTGCTTCTGGCGATATCATGAAGAGAGTATTGACTTTTAGGGCTAGCTATCCCGCTTTTAAACATCTGACTGTCGATTCGGTTTTCTCCATTCCCTTTGTACCTACAGTAAAGCTATGCCTGCAAAAGTTTATTTCGATTAACGTGAAGCACATAAAAAATAAGCATTATAGTTTGTATAATAAAAATAAATGGTACTGGCTAGAGAAAGTCATGTGAATGTAATACATCGGGTTTTTTCTTGGAGTAAGATGGCCCCCACTACTACTTAGGCTACAAATGCCACACCTTCCATGTTGGAAGTGTTCAAGTTCCAATAATATATTATTCGAAAATAAATTATTTTGGCTATTTCCCATATTAGACGAATCTGCAGCTCTGCACGTGTTATTTCATTAATTCCGGTATTCCTCTCTCCCCTCCAACCTCCTTTACTGTATCTCCCTCATAATCTCTTCCTCCCTCTTGCACTCACTTTCTCTCTCCCTCTCCCTTTCATCTTCCATATCGAGTAAATGTCATACAATGCTTTGAAAGCAGGCAATGAAAGAATATGCTCTGGATATTTCATATATTTAAATATTAGTAAAACGTATATTGCTTAACAAATTCTTTCCATTCCTTATACTTGTTATGAGATCAGAACTAAAGTCGCTCCAGTGATAACTTTACAAGACAATAAAGGTGAAGAGTTGTAATATAATAAAAACGTGATGTTTTACATTCACATGGCTTCCTCTATGCACTATCGCTTCTCTTTACGTAGCTTTTATAAGCTTTGTTCTAAAACTTTATTTTTTATTCCTTTTACACATTTCGAGATAAACGTTTGCATAAATAGTTTTATTACAGATTTCGTTGTTGGCACAAGATGGATACAGTTGACGAAGCGACAGCCAAATGTTTAAAAGCGGGTCACTATATGCTAGGTTAGAAATTTCGTACTCTTTCCGTGACATCGTGAGGGATAATTGAACGTGACCACTTCCAAAATGAGAAAGTATTGCCAAAATCCAAATAAATAACAACGGGTACCTCTGAAATGGTTGATGTCACGAAAAGGTTATTAAAAGTGTACGTGTGTTTTAAAGAGAGTTGCATTTTTGTGTAGTAATATTTTGTATATCTCTTATGGTTTACGCATGATACAAAATCACAGGTAATTCTTACCGAATGAGAGGGCTATACAGGCTATTACCAGAAAATTCAGGATATACATTGTATTTGTCATGCCAATATCTTAAACGTGTGCTTTTTAAGGTATTGCATTCCACCCAAAAATTCGACACCGAGATTTCACCGAAAATACATGTTTTAAAGCTTCCCGAAATCCAAAAACTGGCAATTTTAGAAAAAGGTCCTTATGTGCGTGTGTCTTAAACAGCATAAGGCAACATCGAAAAGTCGGCTAAATACCAAACCTGGTATTTAGGTTTAGTACCTTCAAAAGATGCGACATAAAGATTAAAAAAAATCCTCCACTCCAAACTATCTTTTACATGGAAGCGTTTTCGTAATTTCTTATTTTCTAAAACCTCCCTCTAACGATTTTGATTAAAATACTATATATTAATGATATTTGAGGCAGTATTTTTAACATTTAAATGATTTCAGTCTAATTATATAATATATAAATACAATAACAGCCCGCCTTAAAGCAATATGTGTATAAACCAATATATAAAAGTGTATATTACAGTCATTATATATGTTTATATTATTGTATACATGTGTAATAATGTTTTATGAATGTATTAGGTAATTGAATAATGTAGGAGCTGTGGGAATAATAGGTTAAAAGTTGCTAACAATGAGGTAACCTTGAGGCAATAATGAATTAGAAAGTTTAAATGCTACTGGTAATTCTTGGAGCAACAACCAGAAAAAGCTTTAGTTAAATGAAGGTATTCTATTGGACTAAGATTAGCCAGAAACTAAAATGGAGCAAAATTTACAAATTCAGAAGTCAGTTGCTTGTAGACAGCGTTTCTAACCGGACGCGAGATGCGTCCTCGAGAAATCTAATATGTATTTTGTGTGAGACAAAATAGTTTACGTGTTAAAAAGTGCAAGTATTTAATAAAAAACAAATCTCACAGCTCTCCCTGTATATCATTGAAGTGTTATTTTAATCGTTTAAAGAATTAATAAAAGGAGTGAAGTAAAATTATAATCTGTGTAAGCCTACATTCTTCAGTCGCACCACCTCCCTGCTAAGA
Organism: Deroplatys truncata; assembly: GCA_030765065.1. Classification (NCBI taxonomy): domain Eukaryota; kingdom Metazoa; phylum Arthropoda; class Insecta; order Mantodea; family Mantidae; genus Deroplatys; species Deroplatys truncata. The sequence continues at coordinate 668,271,050 of CM060990.1, forward strand.
CATTCATGCCTCTAAAAAATATAAATACTGACGCAGCAGAGACAAACATAAATATACAATATTTAAAGAAACAGTCAAAATTGCAAAGTTAATATTTTTAAACATTTCTGGGGCAAAGGCCACCGGAAAGTACATTTGGGGCAAAGGCTACCGGAAATTTTTACCATACGTCCGCTGCAACTACTTCAAGTTCGGCTCCCCAACAGTCGAAATATAATACATCTTCTTCAAACTGGCTTACCATACGTGAAGCACACCACCCCGTTTCTCAATTTATATGAAAAATAAAATGTATATCTTGAATTTTCTGGGAATAGCCTCTTCATTCGGAACGACTTTTCTATAATCTTATATAACTAGTGGACGTAAACGTACTACACAAGAAATGTACTGTGAGATCTCTTTAGAACATACACTTCATTTCAAATAAGTTTCTTTTTGCGGCATAAGCCATTTCTGAGATATCGTTATTAAGGGAACACCGAAGTGATAAGAGTGATTTTCTAAAGTATTAGAACTGCAAATTTAATGTTTTGCACCGGTTTTACTGGCAATTAAAGAAGTATTTGTACAACATTTTATGTCTATATATATAATTGCATTCTTCATATATTACTTAATTTGTATTAATTTTATTAACTATAATAAAATTTATCTCTTCATACAGATATTAAACTAGAGTTGTCATTTTTTATAATCGCTTTCCTTAAATACTTTTTTGACAAATTGTCTGATGGAAATTTTAATAAAGTGGATAGCTTTACTTTAAAAAATATTTTGTAATGCAAAATGTGAAAAGGCCATAAAACAGCACATGGTTATGCAAATTATTTTTTTAAAATATTGTCGCATGTGATGTTAGACGGACTCGTTTATTCTGCATTAATTTGGGCCTTAACATTAATATGGCTCATTCTTCTAAATTCTAATAGAATATATTTTTACATTTTCTGCCTTAAGAAACTTTCTTAAGATGTGTACGTGACAGGACGTATGTGGGCTACCTCATTTCCTAGGTTTGGCCCAAGGGACTTTTTCATTTGCGTCATTTCCCATGGAAAGTCTTACAATAATGTTGCCTTTTGCAACATGGAACCAATCACGTGTTTCCGCTCAATCCTACACAAGTCCGCTCAATCATAATTAAAATATGGCGTCGGATTACCACAAACAGGACATAGAACTCATTAAGATTGAGTCGGTTCTTGCCTATTTAAGCAAGCGCCTGAGCGCCGCTCGGGGGAGACCGACACATGCTAGACAGGGGCCGAATCGCTGCCCGTCAGCATCCTAATCTGCTATCTACAACGATGTGTTCACAGGTCCGTCCATAACACACGACAAGTACTTCAAGGTAAGATCTTACATGTACTCTAGCTTTGTTCCCCCTTCAATGTAAACTCAACATTGCAGATATCTAAATTTAATAAACCAAGTAATTAATATTAAGCCAAGCTTGAGATGTTCGATCCTGAAACCGCTATTCCCCCTATGTCATGGATGTGACAATATAAACTGTGACAGATATAAAAATTCCAGTCCGAAATTTTATTGTCCACATTCTGAAGTGCATTGTGGAAAATTTGCAGATATCTCGCCACACTTTTGTGGGAGAAGATAGGTTTAAAATACTGAAAAATAACAAAAATCTGAACTTGAGAGAATGGCGCATAAATAAGTGTTACATTGGCCCTAGGGGATTAAAATTTCGCTGATATGTAATCTAAAGTATGGTACATGTTTTTGAACAAAAACCCGAAAACAGATTTTTTTTATCAAAATAGCTAACATACTAATTCGGTGTTCGCTTAAAGGTTCGAATTGTTCATTTCTTGGTCATTCTCTTAAAGCCCTGTCAACATTCAGTTGTTTATAGCGATTGCATGGAAAGAGTATGGAAAATATAAGGCCAGTACATAGCGTCCAGTTCTTAAACACATGACTTTCGCTATTCCCACTATATCTATAACGAAATGTGTAGTGTAGCTATTTCTGCAAATGTTATTTGGATTAAATGAAGTAGATAGAAAAGTAAGCTTTAGTAAAGATAGTTTGTATATCCACTAATAAACGATAGAGGGTACAGAGGTTCATGTGAATGTAATAAGTCAGAATTTTAATCATAGTTGTTAGAGACATTTTTGAGAGAATACTAAATATCAAAACATTTTCCATGTAAAGGGTAGTTAGGGATGACAGGATCTTATTGAAAATCCTTGTGTACATCTTTCGGTGATACTGAACATAAATTCCAAGTTTGAGCTTTATCCGAACTTTTGTTTTTAGTTATGCTGTTCTGACACACATACACGCGCGTGCATGGGCCTTTCTTCTAAAAATGCTTTTTTATTCAGGGGGCCACGAAACATACACTATGTGATCAAAAGTATCCGGACACCTCCACAAACATACGTTTTTCATATTAGGTGCATTGTACTGCCACCCACTGCCTGGTACTCATTATCCGCGACCTCAGTAGTCATTAGACATCGTGAAACAGCAGAATGGGACGCTCCGTGGAACTCACGGACTTCGAACGTGGTCAGGTGATTGGGTGTCACTTGTGTCAGAAGTCTGTACGCGAGATTTCCACACTCCTAAACATCGCTAAGTCCACTGCTTCTGATGTGATAGTGAAGTGGAAACGTGAAGGGCCATGTACAGCACAAAAGCGTACAGGCCGACCTCGTCTGTTGACTGACAGAGACCGCCGACATTTGAAGAGGGTCGTAAAGAGTAATAGGCAGACATCTATCCAGACCATCACACAGGAATTCCAAACTGCACCAGGATCCACTCCAAGTACTATGACAGTTAGGCGTGAGGTGAGAATCCTTGGATTCCATGGTCGAGCGGCTGCTCATAAGTCACACATCACGCAGGAAAATGCCAAACGACGCCTCGCTTGGTGTAAGGAACGTCAACATTACACGATTGAACAGTGACAAAACGTTGTGTGGAGTGACGAAACACGGTACACAATGTGGCGATCCGATGGCAGGGTGTGGGTATGGCGAATGCCCGGTGAACGGCATCTGCGAGCGTGTGTAGTGCCAACAGTGAAATTCGGAGGTGGTGGTGTTATGGTGTGGTCGTGTTTTTCCTGGAGGGGCTTGCATCCCTTGTTGTTTTGCGTGGCGCGAGCACAGCGCAGACCTACATTGATATTTTAAGCACCTTCTTGCTTCCCACTGCTGAAGAGCAATTCGGGAAAATGGCGATTCCATCTTTCAACACGATCGAGCAACTGTTCATACTGCACGGGCTGTGGCGGAGTGGTTGCACGACAATAACATCCCTGTAATGGACTGGCCTGCACAGAGTCTTGACTTGAATCCTATAGAATACCTTTAGGATGTTTTAAAACGCCGACTTCGTGCCAGGCCTCACCGACCTACATCGATACCTCTCCTCAGTTCCGCACTCCGTGAAGAATGGGCTGCCATTCCCCAAGAAACCATCCAGCACCTGATTGAAAGTATGCCTGCGAGAGTGAACGCTGTCATCAAGGCTAAGGGTGGGTGAACACCATATTGACTTCCAGCATTACCGATGGAGGGCGCCACGAACTTGTACGTCATTTTCAGCTAGGTGCCCGGATACTTTTGATCACGTAGTGTATATTACTTCTGGGATAATCTCGAAATCGAATTTTTTGGTGGAATGCAATACATCCTCTACCTACCGGGTACGTGGTAGAGAAAGTAAAGGTGAGAAGAACGTTTTTAAATATTCTTCTTAAGGAAGTTTTGCAAATAACAGTGCCTTTGAGAAAATATTTATTTACTAAGCTCTGTTATTTAATTTTTTTCATAGAATTGTTAAAATGAGCAAGATATTTCAATTTGTACTCATTATAACCGTTTCTTTTGGTGTGAAGAATTTATTTGTCATATATCGGGTCTCTAAGTGAAACCTAAGGTAGGTTGTATACTACCAAGTTTAAAAGTAATAGGTTAAGCAGCTTTTTAATGAAACTGTGACGTATATAACTAGTCAGTTAAATATACGTGTGCTGGCACATGGGGATTTTTTCTTCTGGGTGTAATATTTTTACACGTAAACATCGGTTGTTTAGTCGAAATTGGATTTTAACACAATTTGCAGTTTCATTTTAGGTAGGAATGGATTGTTGTTCTACCAAAATGCATTTTGTGGTTATATCCAATACTGCATCTTCTTCAACGGATTATCCTACGTTATAGATGTGTTACACCTCCAATATGGCGGTGAAGAAGAAGGAAATGAAGTGTAGTGATGCAAGGAAAATTTGCGGATCAAATTATCTAATCCAGTATTCGCCTAGCGACCGAAGAAAACCGCGAAAAAACCTTCGGTCAGGTGGTTCGGCCCCGTGGGTTTGAACCCGAGACCTCCCGCATGCGTCTCGTATGCTTTGCTGTATTATGCAATACTACATTGTGAAACTGCGTTTATAGTTAACATTTTCTTAAACAAAATAAGTCATTCTCAGAGTGTGTAATGTTTTCTAATGTCGACGTCAATATCGATAGTTCATACATAATATTGTCTTGTGTCAAAAGCCTTATGTACTTGTCATATATAATACTATAATTAATTCTTCTAAGTTACTCAAAATATCCGGAGAGTTGTAGCGGTTGAGATAAACAACTTTATACGGCTGGCCCCGTAGTTCATTCGGTAGAGCAACTGCCTGCTGTGCGAGTGGTACCGGGTTCGATTCCCGGCCGGGGGTGGGATTTTTCTCCGGCCAAGAGTCTGGAAGAATGTATGAGAGTTACACGAGTTAACACTATTGCCAGTAGGCAATAAGTTCCAAAGGAAAGGCCGCTGATAAGAACCTTATGCGTTCATTAAATGTCCTGCAGAAAAACTTTCTGGTTGTCGAAAAATGTGGACTTTAAGCATATATATATATATATATATCGGATGTTTCAGAAATACTTTTACAAGCTTCAGGTATGGGTTCCTCACACCAAAAGAAGGAAAAAAGTTCATATGAAACATATGTCCTATAATCCTTGGTTTTCGCGTTATTCCTGTCACAATGAATGTGTGAGTTCAACGGCCTTCGGGGTCGAACCTCAAAACTTCATTTCTCTATGCATTCATAGAAGGCGTTAACCCATTGTACTACATACGGTAGATGGTGAAGTGTTGCCATGGAGATCTGTTTACGTTTGTCATTTGTCATTAGTCTGTCTTCAACGTTTCAATTATGTACATATAGTGAGCTAACTGCACGTGTTTCGTTCCACCATGGCTGGATATTCATTTCGTGAACAGGCAGACATGATTTTTATGTATGGTCGCGCGAATGGTAATGGACGGGAGGCTGCACGGCTCTATCAGATGGAGTTTTCAGACCGAAGACAACCGAGTCATCCAACCTTTGTCGCTGTTTATCGTCGCCTTGCTGAGACAGGAACCGTTGCACCACGGACTATTCATCGAGGAAGATCAAGAGAACGATGGTTAGGCAGAGGAGGACCAGTCCCATGGCCTGCACCTTCTCCCTACCTCAATCCTGTGAATTTTTACCTCTGGGGCATCTTAAATCATTGGTTTATGGAGCAGCCATCCCGGATGCAGAAACGCTTCATCGACGTGTCATGGAACCCTGCGAAACCATTCGACACCATCCCGGAGTTTTTGACAGGGTGCGACATTCCATGATTCGACGAGTACAGGCATGCATAGAAGCAAGAGGAGGGCATTTCGAGCATTTATTATGAGTTTTGTGTGTTATAAGTGTACCAGTGTGTTGAACACCTTTTAAAGAGAAAACAAAGGATTATGGGACATATGCTCATATGAACTTTTTTCCTTCTTGTGGTGTAAGGAACCCTACCCAAATTTTGTAAAAGTAATTCTGAAAATCTTGTGTATATATAAGATAAATATGTAATTCTGGTAAGTATAGCATTGCTAGGATTGACCTGAATTCTCTAAGATATATAATAGCTCTAGGTTTATAGCATATTTTAACAAATAAATCAATATTTCCGAACTCATTACATTTAGACTAGAAGGAATAGGATTTCAGATACCTCTATTCGTTGTTCTGCTATAATTATTATAGAAATGTTTCCTCAGGAAAGGAACTTTTTGTTTCTTAATAATAATTTCTTTTGTGCGCTGTTAATCAAGTTTAATAGCTCAACAAGGAAGACGCTAATGGCCATAACGCTAACTGGAAACCTTCCTGGACGTTCTTTTTCCAACTAAAAGATATTTAAAATGGAAATGTTATCTTTTAATGACAAGGGACTCTTACCCGAGCTGGGTGGAGAAATAGAAACCAAAGCATAATTTGTATTACATTTCATGATTACCACAAATGGCGTAAAATTACATAGTAAAAATATCTACCTGGCAGCCGTAGCAAAAGAACTGGAAGAAAACGTAAGCAAACTCATAAAATTTTATGAAGGTTTCTGTGAGCAGGTAACAACAATAAGGGAAACACAGAGGTCTTTAAAGAAACACATAATGTAAAAATGGTAGCGCCACCTTTGAAGCTCAATGTCTTTCCGAAACAAACGAATAACAGGAGGTGTGTACTGCAACACGTTTTTACATGTTTATGGCGCTAGCCGGTCGTTAAGTCGACCCTATTTACCTGAGGTGGTCTCCCTTATAGTGCCGCATAACTTTCAGAAAAACAAGGTTCCTAGGATGGACCTCGTAACATAACTCACCATTCACCTACCCAGTGCTACTATTTGAAACGCCGGAAACATTAAGAACCCTATTGCGATACCTGGCCTAGATAGGAGTTGATTTGACCTTTGCTGCGGTTACTCAAAATGTTTTCAGCCCAAAGGAGTTTAGTTTTCGTGTTGAAATACTGTATTATATTTAATATTTTTATAAAGATGTACTAACAGTTCTTATTTGAGAAGAACCTCGCAAACAGTGGGCAGATATTCCTCTGTTTTCGATACGATAGGTTTTGAATTAATTCAGGAGAGGACAGTTTAGCTGTAAATAAGGACGAAATACTTTGGAACACATGCCGTTGTCATGTTTACTTTCTCTACCACGTACATAATGAGTAGGAAAGGTATTGAGATTACACCGAAAATACATCTTTTTAGGCGCCCTGAATAAAAAAAGCACTTTTAGGAAAGGTCTGTGTGTCAGTTAACAGCATAACTCAAAAACGAAAAGTCAGATAAATACCAAACTCGGTATTTGTGTTCAATATATTCCAGAAATACTACCACAATATGTTCAAGAAAATCGCCGCACCCCAAACTGCCCTTTACAGGGAACATGTTTCGAAATTTTGTATTTCCTAAAAAGTGGCTGTAACGATTTTGTTTAAAATACCATATATTAAAGACATTTGGATGATAAATGAAATGTATATCTTGAATTTTCTGTGAATAGCCTGTGAAGTCCAAAGTAAACGAAGATGTACAGTCGAGTGCTTTTGGTTACTTTTAGTGTTTTCCATTCTTGAATACTGGCAGAACCACTTCCTTATTTGTGTTCCGCGCCTGCCTTAGGTGAGCTTTCATCTAATTGGTTTTAGCTGAAGTCCAATACGCTAGCATTGTAACCAGAATAGTTGAAACAATATACCTCCCAAAGACTGTCCATACTAGCCCAGAATAAGTCCGGCTCTTATTGGTTCGGCATTCAAGCATTAATGAAAGGCGCGGGAGAGGCGTGTAATTACTAATTGCCAACTTAAACCGCGGGTCCTCCTATTGGCACGTTTTTTTACTTTCTCTACTACGTATAGTAAGTAGGGGAAGTATTGCATTCCACCCAAAAATTCGATACCGAGATTTCACCAGAAATACATGTTTTGATACCCCCTGAATCCAAAAAAAGCATTTTTGGAAACATGTCCGTGTGTGTCTGTCTGTGTGTCTGTCTGTGAACAGCATAACTCAGAAACGAACAGTCGGATAAACAAACACCAAACTTGGTATTTAGGTTCAGTATCTTCCGGAGATGCGACACGAAGGTTTTCAAGAAAATACCCCCACCCCAGACTACCCTTTACATGGAACATTTTTCGAAAGTTTTAATTTTCTCAAAAATGGCTCTAACGATTTTGATTAAAATATCATATGTTTAAGATATTTTCATGACAAATGAAATGTATATCTCGAATTTTCTGGGAATGTCTCCAAAAGTGTTCTTCAATGTGAACGACTTTTGCATATCTGGTAAACCATAAGAGATAGACATAGTGTTACTGCACAAAAAATGTAGATCGCGTTAAAATACACAATTTATGTCGTATACATTTTTTTTGTAGAGTGAACCATTTTCGAGATATTGCTTGTTATTCCCTTAAATTTTCCAATACTTATACTTTTTCTCAAATTCGTTATTCATTTTTTTATGTCCTGGACATGCAAAGAGATTGGAATGCGCCACATAGCAACCAACGCTTAAAAGATTTGACTATCGCTTATAACCTACCATATTCCCCTTGCATCTACAAGAAAATTAGCAATAAGATTGACATCTCGATATCTCGATTAACATGAAGCATATGGAGAATAAACGTTTGTAAAAATAGTTTGTACAAGAGTAGAGAAAGTCATGTGAGTGTAGCACATCAGATTTTTTTGCACTAGACTGTACTACACAAAAAAATGTAGATCCCTTTAAAACACAGAATTTATTTCAAGTAACTTTTTCTTGTGGCATCAGTAATTTTTTAAAGATATCCGTTAATAATGGTGTGAATTGTTCAATGCTTAAGCATTATTTTCAAGTCCAGTCGATTTTCAGTTGTTTCTCGTGATGTCAGGGAAACAGTATGCTTATAGCGACCAGTTCTAAAACATCTGACTATCGCCATTCCCTTTGTGTCTATAATGAAATGTGTGATACAGCTATTTTCGGAATTCGATTAACATGAAATAAATAGGAAAATAAACTTGCCTAAAAATAGTTTTATACCCACTAATAAGCGATAGATGGTAGAGAAAGTCATGTGAATGTAACACATCAGATTTTTTCTTCCGCGTGCAATTCTCTTCAGTACTTGAATCCTGGGTGTGAGCTATTATAAACTACGATTTATATGCAGTAAAATTATTGAATATGTGCGTATATATGGAGACATTTCTTAGAGTGTACATTTAATTTAAAAGGAAAATAACACCCAAATTAAATGCAATGTGCATTAAAAACTGCAGTTATAAATCTTCATCCTGTTTTGTAATTCCTAATGTTTCCATTTATTTTTTGGTCTGCACATTTGGCTTACCCATCTCAAAACGGCCTAAACACAGGAAAAATCTGACGTTTAAATAAAATGAAACTTTTTGTATTTATTAATAACCTTCATACATATTTTAACGAAGGATTTGAAAACTCAGTACCTGTAATTAAAACCTTTAAAAATGCACAACCTCAGCTTACTATTAACTCCAAAAACATTATTCCATATTGTTTAAACTCAGCTTTACTTTCATTTGTTGTTATAATCTGATATTAATATATAAACTTATATTGTTTATTACTTCGCAGAAATTTTATATATATAACGCAATAGAAATGTTTCTGGAATATTTTGATTTGGATGCATAATCGATGTTAACATAACGGACTACTTTAAAAGCATGCATACATGTGTATGTGTGTGTGTGCGCTTTTAAGTAAGATGGGTAAAAGGTTTTTACGAAACTTGGTATAACATGTGTCAGGTCCCACATAGAAAATTGCCAATCTTAATCATTTTCCACGAAGCAGGAGGGTCATAATAAGAGCCCAAAATGAAATTGTGAAATGTTGAATTAATTATTCAACTTTTAACTTTGGTTACATAAGAGTTTATAATCATGGTGTTTCCAACAAGCTTTGTGTATTAGAGAATGTTTGTATGGTGAATATTAAAACGTTATATCATCTATTATTGTTATTATTATTACTATTAATCATGTTAATAAATCACCATAATTTCTATCGTATAACAAGCATAAGGAAAGGCGCAATTTTCTGTATTCAAAAGTTTTACTTAGATTTTAACTTTTATTAGCACTCTAGAAAAAGCTGTACTATGGTCGGTTACCAAAACATCACATGCCATGTAAGTCACATGGAGAGGATAAAGAAGGGGTGAGAACAATGTAGAGGGAGAGAGTGAGAAAATGGGGGAAAGCATCAGAGATGAACAAGGAAAGGGAGGAAGAGAAAGAGCGAAAGCAAATGGGATAAAAATAGAATTGGGAGAGGGACTGAGTGAGAAAGTACGGTGGGGGAGAGAGAAATAACTTCGTATTTAACGCAATAACGCGATCAGTCAGGATTCCCTACACTGCATATTCAAATTATAATCTAACTATATTATAGTGAGGTGGTAACCAATAAGGAATAGTCTGATATAATTATTAAAGAAGTAATGCTTACTGTTTGCGAAAAGTAGTGAAGTGCGTTGCTGAATCGCGCTCTGCAAATTTATTGGCGAAAACAAAGTCCGAAAACAAAAATGTGTGAAGGTGTACTATGTATTTGTAATTGTTGAATATTACCTAACAGATTCACATTACCATAGAAACAACTATAGCATAGTTATTAAGGCAACTCATCGGTGAAAGTTTGTGCTAAAGTGGTCAAGAAACTATTTTCGGATTTTGAGTGTTATATTCTTTCTACCGAGCGGGATGACCCAGGCGGTAACGGTTGCTAGGCAGATGCTGTGTTGGATAACTTGATCAGCAAATGTTCCTGTCATTCCTACATTTCACTTCCTTTTCTTCACCGCCATACCAAGCATTGACCTGATCACCCAACCTGGATATGCTATGATCCAGAGTTTGATTGCTCCTCGACAGACTGCTGACCCAATTCATTGGGCTGATCACCCAACCTGGATATGCTATGATCCAGAGTTTAATTGCTCCTCGACAGACTACTGACCCAATTCATTGACCTGATCACCCAACCTGGATATGCTATGATCCAGAGTTTGATTGCTCCTCGACAGACTACTGACCCAATTCATTGACCTGATCACCCAACCTGGATATGCTATGATCCAGAGTTTGATTGCTCCTCGACAGACTACTGACCCAATTCATTGGGTTCATCACCCAACCTGGATATGCTATGATCCAGAGTTTAATTGCTCCTCGACAGACTACTGACCCAATTCATTGACCTGATCACCCAACCTGGATATGCTATGATCCAGAGTTTGATTGCTCCTCGACAGACTACTGACCCAATTCATTGACCTGATCACACAACCTGGATATGCTATGATCCAGAGTTTGATTGCTCCTCGACAGACTACTGACCCAATTCATTGGGTTGATCACCCAACCTGGATATGCTATAATCCAGAGTTTAATTGCTCCTCGACAGACTGCTGACCCAATTCATTGGGCTGATCACCCATTCTGGATATGCTATGATCCAGAGTTTGATTGCTCCTCGACAGACTGCTGACCCAATTCATTGGGCTGATCACCCAACCTGGATATGCTATGATCCAGAGTTTGATTGCTCCTCGACAGACTGCTGACCCAATTCATTGGGCTGATCACCCAACCTGGATATGCTATGATCCAGAGTTTGATTGCTCCTCGACAGACTGCTGACCCAATTCATTGAGTTGATCACCCATTCTGGATATGCCATGATCCAGAACTTGATTGCTCCTCGACAGACTGCTGACCCAATTCATTGGGTTGATCACCCATTCTGGATATGCTATTATTCAGAGCTTGATTGTTCCTCGACAGGCTACTGACCCAATTCATTGGGTTGATCACCCATTCTGGATATGCCATGATTCAGAGCTTGATTGCTCCTCGACAGGCTACTGACCAAATTCATTGGGTTGATCACCCATTCTGGATATGCTATGATCCAGAGTTTGATTGCTCCTCGACAGACTGCTGACCCAATTCATTGGGCTGATCACCCAACCTGGATATGCTATGATCAAGAGTTTGATTGCTCCTCGACAGACTGCTGACCTAATTCATTGAGTTGATCACCCATTCTGGATATGCCATGATCCAGAACTTGATTGCTCCTCGACAGACTGCTGACCCAATTCATTGGGTTGATCACCCATTCTGGATATGCCATGATCCAGAGCTTGATTGCTCCTCGACAGGCTACTGACCCAATTCATTGGGTTGATCACCCATTCTGGATATGCTATGATTCAGAGCTTGATTGCTCCTCGACAGGCTACTGACCCAATTCATTGGGTTGATCACCCATTCTGGATATGCTATGATTCAGAGCTTGATTGCTCCTCGACAGGCAACTGACCCAACTCATTGGGTTGATCACCCATTCTGGATATGCTATGATTCAGAGCTTGATTGCTCCTCGACAGACTGCTGACCCAATTCATTGGGTTGGTCACCCATCCTTGATATGCTATGATTCAGAGCTTTATTGCTCCTCGACAGGCTACTGACCCAAGATATTATGCTGATCATCCATCCTGATATGCCATGATCCAGAGCTTGATTTCTCCTCGACAAGCTGCTGACCCAAGGCATTGGCTTGTAAGTTCTTGGGGGCGTAAGCCCTACAAAGAGGTGATCCAATATTCTCTTTGCACCTTCTAATTGCATATTCTGTATCATCATTCCAATAGCGTGACGTTTATGAAGTATTTCAGAAATTTAAAAGTTGAGGCGTATGTATTTTCTTGATACTCCAACTTTCAAATGTCTTTTTCTCCAATACCTTTTTCAACATCTGGCAATATTCAAATTGTCCTACGCAATGCAAATCTCAACCAATTTTCCTGAAATTTTCAGCATTGGTAGAGAAACTGTTCAACAAAGAAACTGACTTGGGCTATTTTTTAATATATATAATGCATATTTATTGTACAATAAAATTAAGTATAATATACGATACTAAGTGCACAAATGAAGAAAAGCATATCAATAGCTGAAAACGTTGGCCTCTTTGGTAGATTTTCATTAATTTGACTGTACAAAGTGGGACTTTTTATTATGGTTTAATGGTGCAGAAATTACAGTTTTAACCGGAATTCGACTGAGAGATGTTTGGTCAATAAATTTAGAACAACCGGATCGCTGAACGCTAAAAATAAGGTTTATAGGAAAAATCCCCACACCTCTGACGAACTGTGAATGTAATTTCATCCGACGAAGTCAAGAATGTCTTCGCGCAGATGGACACTTTTTCAACAACACTTATGACAAGTTAGTACTCATTACAACTATGTTACCAACATTTGTGAGTAAGTAACGCGGGAGTTACGAAACGGAAAATCCCGCAGTGTAGTAGACTGTCTGCGGAGCACGCATTTGCGCAATGCCTTGGCATAAAACGAAGACACTGTATATATATAGCTAAGAAAGAGCAAAACAGTCCGCGAGAGTTTCCAGTTATAATGAAATTAAAACCTGCTGCTCTTTCAGAAAGAAATAAACATGTACATATGTTAGTATATTATAATATAATTTAAATTTATGATGTGAAAAAACCAGGTGCTAAAACTTCAAAAAAAAATTTAGGTGTTAAAAATATAGAGCAGAAATACAATGGAATAGCGACAGTAGGGATATAAAATGATAAAGGATTAAAAAATTAAAACCAATATTAAATATCTCGAAAATACCTCATGCCACAAAGAAAGGAGTAACTGGGCTTTGATTCTTAGAATAAATCCGTTGTAATAAAATAAAAAGGTAAAAAACAATAATGATTATTACATTAAACTTTGATGAAACAATAAACCATGTCTATATTTTTGCTTCTTTATGTCTACTATCTTATCGTTTTCTTTACATTACCTAGTATTACACTTACTAACTTAACTGCCCAAATACTTTTGATCGGCTGTGTAAGTAGTCATAATGTGGGTGACTACGCTGTTTATACAGTACATTTCTGTACTTAACGTAACTTAGTTGAATGTCATAACCTTTTATTACTTGATGCTACTCGAGTTTCTTCAATCATGGTTAGGTCGTCATGTACATAATGTGGTATAGACGGTAACGTAAAAACACCCACATTTAGGAAACCTTGATCCGCGCACGTGCAGATATGAGAGAACGCAGCGATTTTATACCTATTGATAGTATTATAGCGACACATAGGAAATACAGTTTCCTACGGAAACACTGAATCGAATATTCGTTATCATTACTTTCCAAACAATTTGATAATAGAAAGGTAGAATCAGGCGACTGAAAAATTCAATGCCATAGCCGGGATTTGAACCACGGATCTCCCGGTCTCCGTCCGGTTGCTTTAACCACTGAGTTACCATGGCAACATGCCGGTACGACACTAAATTCTCCAGCTGATTCGTGTTTATTCCCCCTTTTTTTCTTCTTCCCCTCCCCCGGTAAACCACAAGGAGATCTCAAATTGTATTGAGATGACATACCCCAATGGCGACTTACAGTGTTGTTAGTACTTTAAGTCGCGGGCTTTATAGTTTCAACCACTATTAGGTCAATTAATGGAATTAACTGTTCTTCCATACAGGCCGTGTGTTGGACAAGGTTGGAAACGTAGAATCAGACGACTGAAAAACACGAATCAGCTGGAGAATTTAGTGTCGTACCGGCATGTTGCTATGGTAGCTCAGTGGTTACAGCAACCGGACGGAGACCGGGAGATCCGTGGTTCAAATCCCGGCTATGGCATTGAATTTTTCAGTCGCCTGATTCTACCTTTCCAACCCTGTCCAACACACGGCTTGTGTGAAAGAACAATTAATTCCAATTTGGTAATAGTATGCAAAAACATCTGTGTTTGGGATCCAATGAAATATTACCAAGATCGCACTAATGTGAGCATAGGGGTGTAAAATTAAGTTAAATTGAGTTTTATTTATGGACGCCTCTTTAACTACTATGGTCCTTAGCGTACCATTCTATATTGGGAGTGAAAGACCGGTAATTTTGCTCAGAGGTCTCTTTTTCAGGCTTGAGGTTCTTTTACTTGCCGTAAACCTACGACACGGGGCCACCGGTTTTACTTCCCTTCATAAGGAAGCCATGTTAAGGATTTTTACCATGCCCTCGCCTGGTTTGAACCCGCGACGTTGGAAACCAGAGGCTATCACGATACCACTAGTCCATGGAGGACGGCAAGAGCATAGAGGTGAATTATAGGAAAATTGAGTTTAATGTCTACTCAACCCCCTGTTTCTAAACACACATACGAGGCGTGTTTTAAAGTAAGTACCGCTTTAATGCTTTGCCGCTGTAGTGCTGCAGTCCCGATTTAGAGCATGCGCGATCGCATCTTCCATTCATTAGGAAGCCAGATGCAGGTGTGAGCGATCATCACTTTGTGTTTTCCCGTTGTTAGAGCGTTTATAAATGTTCAAAACAATCGAATGACCCGCCGACGGGGATCAGTGATTCTTGTTTGAATGCGAAAAATTTTACGCCAGTAAACATTCATCGCCAAATGTGTGAGGTTTATAGTGTAACAATAACGAGTGACAATATCCAGCCACACACAACCAAACAAACTCAAGATCTAATAGCATCGTTTGGTTGCGAACAATTCGACCACTCTCCCCAAAGTCCGGATTTGGCACCAAGCGATTTTAATCTGTTTCTTCATCTGAAGAAATTCCTTGGTGGAACACGTTTCAACGGCTATGATGTGAAATAAGAAGTGCAGACTTGTCTTTCATCTCAGGCGGCATCATTCTTTGACGAAGGCATAAAGAAACCTGTTTCTCGTTATGTGCCTGAATAACGGCGGTGAAGTGGTATAAGGTAATGAATGACAATAAAGCATGAGGCAGTATTTTTAACACTTAAATGATTTCAGTCAAATTATATATATATATATATATATATATATATATATAAATTCAATAACAGCCCGCCTTAAAGCAATATGTGTATGTAACAATATATAAAAAGTGTATATTACAGTCATTTTATATGTTTATATTATTGTATACATGTTCAATAATGTTATGTGAATATATTACGTAATTTAATAATGTAGGAGCTGTTCCTAACAATGAGGAATCAATGAGGTAACCTTGAGGCAGTAATGAATTAGAATGTTTAATAATGATACATGTAATTCTTGGAGCAGCAATAATGTAATTTTTGAGACAGTTTAAAAATAGCCAATCAACAACCAGAAAAAAGCTTAAGTTAAATAAAAGTATTCTATTGGATTAGGATTAGCCAATCAGAGAGTTGAAATATAGAAATTTACAAATTTAGGCTTTAGAAATCAAGTCAGTTGCTTGTAGACAGCGCTCATAACCGGACGTGTTGCTTATAGACAGTGCTCCTAACCGGACGCGAGATGTGTCCTTGAGAATTTTGATACCTATTTTGTGTGAGACAAAAATAGTTTACGTGTTAAAAAGTGCAAGTAATCAATAAAAAAATCTCACAGCTCTCTCTATATCAGTGAAGTGTTATTTAAATCGTGTCAAGCGTTAATAAAAGGAGTGAAGTAAAATTATAATCTGTGTAAGCCTACATTCTTCAGTCGTACCACAACTCTGCAAAGAGAAACATATTCTTAACAATAATACTGACGCAGCCGAGGCAAACATAAATATATTTAAAGAAATAGTCAAATTACAAAGTTAATATTTTTAAACATTTGGGGCGAAGGCTACCGGAAACATTTTACCATACGTAGCGGCAACAAACCATCTTCAAATTGCCTCCCAAAACGTAGGGCAAATAACAATACATCAAAATTACTACTTCAAGCATTTGGAAAATAATGTTGTGTTATTTTTTAAAAAAGATAGGTAATTACTTTAAAAACACGCCTCGTATGTGTGCTCATCGGAATCAAACCTGGATATAGCGGTTGTTATTCCCAAAACTTCCAAAAGATTCACTGCGATAGACATCAGTAAGGCCTAAACATTACCAAAGCTCTTGGAAACTGTGAAAGCAGAACATTGCTATAGAGACACGTGGCGCGGGTGACTGTGTATGGGAGCAGTGTATTAACATATTTCTCTGCAGTTTACGAGGCCTTCTCCCTTGTATATCAAACGAAAGGCGAAAATAATGATAGAAGAAGCACTAAACCTGGGAAGAAAGCAAAGGAGGGAGCAATTCTCAGGAATTATGAGACCCCAAAAAGTGAGAGATGTATACCACATCAAATCCTGGGTCATTAAACATTATGTCTTCAACATTTTAGGCGTCATAGACGTTCGTCAACTGGAAAACGAAGAGAGAGAAAGTATTACTTGTTTTACACAGGAAAGCATCCATAAATAGCAGGCTCTGCTTACACACGAAAACTATTTTTGGGGAATAGGTAATGAGTTAATCACACATTTCTCTATAACCGGGAACTAAAAGACTTTATATAGTTAAAGTTTTCTGGCAAACGGTGTGGCAATTTCTTTTGGTGTGAGGCAGTATTTTTAACACTTAAATAATTTCAGTCTAATTATATACGAGGGCTGATCAATATAGACTGAGACTGATTTTTTTCTGTAGTTTTCTTGATAGTTTTATGTCTCTACCACGAATACTTGAAAAGAGCAGGGTTGCATGTATAATGTCCATAAGCAACAGCACTCTCGTAACGTTAGGTTGGTAGTGATGCTGTATATTGTTGACCCTACTTGAATTTCGCATACCACAAAATGGAGGTGACACGAGAGGAGCAATACAGCACAATAAAATTTTATTTTCGTTTAAATCATACAGCCTTGAAGCTTTCGAGCTGAAGCAAGCATACGGTGAAGATGCACTACCTCGTGCAGCGGTGTTTAGGTGGTTCAAGCACTTCAAAGAAGGGCGAGTCCTCTGTGCTAAGCAAGGAGGGCCTGGTGTTTCGGAATGGAATGATTTACCAGCACGCAGTTCCCCCCCTCACACTACTGTTACAGCAACTACTACACGTCAGTATTGGCTACACTGAGGAAGCACATTACAAGCAAACGTCCAGAGCATCATCGGAATGGGAGGCGACTTCATCACGACAACGCGCGGCCTCACGTCGCAAATCAAGTCCAGGAATTTTTGGCTAAATTCAACATTACCTGTGTGCCGCATCCGCCTTAAAGCCCCGGTCTTACCCCTGTGATTTCTTTTTATTCCCATTACTAAAGGCAAAGCTCCGGGGCATTCGATTTGAGAGCACTGAAGCAGTGCTAAAGAAAAGTGAGGCGATTCTCAAAGACCTGACAAAGAATGGCCTGCGCCATGTGTTCGAGGACTGGCAGAGACACTATAAAAGGTGCATTCAGTTAGAAGGGGACTACTTTGAAAAAGATGATGTCAACATTGAAATGGAGTAATAAATATCTGTGAAAAAAAATCAGTCTCAGTCTTTATTAATCAGCCCTCGTAATATGCAAATTCAATAACAGCCCGCCTTGAAACAATATGTGTATGTAATAATTTGTAAAATGTATGTAACAGTCATTGCATATGTTTATATTATTGCATCCATGTGTAATAATGTTATGCGAATATATTACGTAATTTAATAATGTAGGAGCTGTGAGAATAATAAGTTAAAAAGTTGCTAACAATGAGGTAACCTTGAGTTAATAATGAGTAAGAAAGTTTAACAGTATTACTTATGATTCTTGGAAGCAATAATATAATTTAGTGACAGTTTATAAAATAGCAAATCAACAACCAGAAAAAGCTTTAGTTAAATGAAGAAATTCTATTGGAGTAGGATTAGCCAATCACAAACTGAAATATAGCAAAATTTACAAATCTAGAAGTCCGTTGCCTGCAGACAATGATTGTAACGGGATGCAAAAAAGCGTCCTCGAGAGATTTAATACGTATTCGTGTGAGACGAAAAAAGTTTTACGTATTAAAAAGTGCAAGTATTTAATAAAAGAATCTCGCAGCTCTCTATCAGTGAAGTGTTATATAAATCGTATCAAGCATTAATAAAAGGAGTGAAGTAAAATTATAATCTTTGTAAGCCTACATTCTTATCGTACCACAATCCTGCTAAGAGAAACGTGTCTCTAACAAATACTGACGCAGCCGAGGCAAACATAAATATATAATATTTAAAGAAACAGTAAAATTACAAAGTTAATATTTTTTAAACTTGGGGCAAAGGCCACCTGAAAGTACATTTTGGGGCGAAGGCTACCGGAAACTGTTTACTATCCTGCGGTTGCAACTACTACAAGTTTGGTTCCCCAACAGTTGAAATATAATACAACTCCTTCAGTACAAAATACTTCAAATTGACGTCCAAAGCGCGGTGCAAACAACGTAAAGACAGCACCTTTCTCAGGTGGCAATTTCTTTTCTGACAAAGAAATCCTCTGCATTAACATATAGAAGAAAGCAATATTTTAGATTAATTTTTTTTTCCGAATCTTCCAGTTCACACGATGTAAATAACGAAAATCCGTCATTCCTGTTGGTGTTAACAAAATTACGTCTATTGATTCCTTTTTACTTTCTCTACTACGTATAGTAAGTAGGGGAAGTATTGTATTCCACCCAAAAATTCGATACCAAACTTTCACCGGAAATACATGTTTTGAGACCCCCTGAATCCAAAAAAAGCATTTTTGGAAACATGTCCGTGTGTGTGTCTGTGTGTCTGTCTGTAAACAGCATAACTCAGAAACGAACAGTTGGATAAACACCAAACTTGGTATTTAGGTTCAGTATCTTCCAGAGATGCGACACGAAGGTTTTCAAGAAAATCCCCCCACCCCAGACTACGCTTTACATGGAACATTTTTCGAAAATTTTAATTTTCTCAAAAATGGCCCTAACGATTTTGATTAAAATATCATATGTTTAAGATATTGACATGGGAAATGAAATGTATATCTCGAACTTTCTGGGAATGTCTCCAAAAGTATTCTTCTTTGTGAACGACTTTTGCGTAACTGGTAAACCATAAGAGATAGACAAAATTTTACTACACAAAAAATGTATTTCGCGTTAAAATACACAATTTATGTCATATACATTTTATTTGTTGAGTGAACCATTTTCGAGATATTGCTTGTTATTCCCTTAAAATTTTCAATACATATTTTCTCAAATGGGAATTCGTTATTCATTTTTTTGTCTTGGGTATGCAAAGAGCATTAATCTGTGGCAAAGAGAATGGTGCTGCACCTAGCAACCAGCTACTAAGAGATATGTATGTTCTTAAAGGCTACTGTATTTCTATATTGCCCTTGTAAATACATATTCCCCTTACATCTACAAGAAAATTTGCAATAAGATAAGAGTCTGCAAATGTTTATCTCGATTAACATGAAGTAGATGGAGAATAAGCGTTAGTAAAACTAGTTTGTACAAGAATAGAGAAAGTCATGTGAGTGTAACACATCAGATTTTTTTTATTTCGAGTAGTGATGGGACGATACCTCTGTTTCTTGATACTTGATACTCGATCCTCACTTCATAAAAAAGCTGTAAAGTGATACCTTGTTCACTTAATTATGTTCTCTTAGTAGTTTTCTGTGTGTAAACGCATGTAACCAATTTTGTATTGCATGCTGATTTCGAAGTTATTCCTATTTGACATTCTCCAGTTGTCAGCTATTAATCTTAATAATGTTATAGGTCATATATCCCACACTGTTATAAGTCAAGTCTAATAGTAGCAATAAAAGTAATAATTTCCTTGATTCCGTTTTTATATAAGTATATTTTGTGCTGAAAACTTTCTTTTATACGATTCTCTACCCATATTATGGCAATTTGTCGTACGGTATACCTATAAGTTACGCTCGTGACCCGAGTTTGATTGTGTAAGCACAGACTAACAGATAGAAGGAGAAGATCAAATATTTCCTGGGCTGTATTATCTCACGTCTTAAGTTCTG
This sequence comes from Deroplatys truncata, assembly GCA_030765065.1. Taxonomy (NCBI): domain Eukaryota; kingdom Metazoa; phylum Arthropoda; class Insecta; order Mantodea; family Mantidae; genus Deroplatys; species Deroplatys truncata. Next base: position 668,291,811 of record CM060990.1, read on the forward strand.
ATTTGTTTCTGCTGGATTCACAGATTTTGATCACTGGAGTAGGTAAATTTAATGGCTGAGAGTGAGTCACCAATCCAGGCTATTGCAGAAACGTGATGTAGTGCGTCAGCTAAATCAACTTCATTCATAACTCAGCTAACGCTGCAAGTTACAAGAGTATCTCTACTCCTTCCCCCATTGTTTTGCATGTCTTTATTTCGATACAAGAGTTTGTGGAATTTACTCGATTCTCCCACAAGAAACGCAGTCAAGGTCTATCAAAAACTATAGTCCAGGACATGTACGAGGCAATAACGTGAAGTCTCGACTCCTTCCATTCTTTATCTAGCATAAAGTTAAACGCAACAACCTTCAATAACGCAAAATTAAAAATTTGAGAGTATCCAATAAGTATCGAAGGTTTGTCTCGAAGTATTAGACACACTTAGATACCACCGATTATCGAGGGTGTCGAGGTATCGAAGTCCCATCCCTAATTTCGAGTTAAAGGTATTCAGCGAAGAGCGGTGAGTTGGATATTAAACTGCAATGAACGTGGGTAAAATATTCAGTGGCTATTTTTTTAAAAATCTGATGTATTACACTCACATGACTTTCTCTACTCTTGTACAAACTATTTTTACAAACGTTTATTCTCCATCTACTTCGTGTTAATCGAGATAAACATTTGCAGACTCTATCTTATTGCTAATTTTCTTGTAGAAGTAAGGGAAATGTATATTTACAACGGCAATATAGAAATACAGTAAGTAGCCTTTAAGCATAGACATTACTCTTAATAGCTGGATGCTAGGTGCAGCACCAATCTCTTTGCCACAGATTAATGCTGTTTGCATATCCAAGACAAAAAAATGAATAACGAATTCCCATTTGAGAAATTAAGTATTGAACAATTTAAGGGAATAACAAGCAATATCTCGAAAATGGTTCACTCAACAAATAAAATGTATATGACATAAATTGTGTACTTTAGCGCGATCTACATTTTTGTATAGTAAAATTTTGTCTATCTCTTATGGTTTACCAGATATGCAAAAGTCGTTCACAATGAAGAATACTTTTGGAGACATTTCCAGAAAATTCAAGATATACATTTTATTTGTCACGAAAAAATCTTAAACGTATGATACTTTAATCAAAATCGTTAGAGGCATTTTTGAGAAAATTAAAAATTTTCGAAAAATGTTCCATGTAAAGGGAAATCTGGGGTGGGGAGATTTTCTTGAAACCTTCTTGTCGCATCTCTGTAAGATACTGAACCTAAATACCAAGTTTGGTGTTTATCCGACTGTTCGTTTCTGAGTTATGTTGTTCACAGACAGACAGACACACACACACACACAGACACATACACACGGACATGTTTCAAAACACTCTTTTTTGGATTCAGGGGGTCTCAAAACATATATTTCCGGTGAAATCTCGGTGTCGAATTTTTGGGTGGAATACAATACTTCCCCTACTTACTGTACGTAGTAGAGAAGGTAAAAAGGAGCACCGGTACGGACATCACATTATAAAATTTCACGTCTCGCATTGAATTAGTTACTTAATAGGTGTAAACTACAGTGCCTTTCTTTCACACTGTGGCCACCGCGCGGCGGCTCGCGCGCCTGCTGCCACATCTCGGACTGCCGCAGAAATAGTTACAATATCTGCGTAACCGCCTCACGTTCTCATAGTCACAGTTACAATTACATCAATAAGCACAAATCTTATTATACGAGATATTGGAAATGCTTTTCTTTAGTTCTTCCAGTGTATAAGGCTTGTTACATACACTTTATTTTTCACGTAATCATCAGAGTCGGGTAAATTTCTGTAACTGGATTTTGTAAATGTCAATGATACAGTAATTGACACACGTTTAATATTCTTCTCTGACAAGCATGGTCCAATTTACATGGTTATGTTCCGTCGTAAAATAAGAGATACTGAAGCACAGAGAAACCCGATTTTGCACACGAGATTCCCCTGCATGAGGCGAAAATTGGTGTTTAGTGTGCAGTAAATGCATACAGAATAATAGGACCTATATTTTCTGAACAAACAATAAATGCAGATAGGTAGAGGAATGACTTACACCATTTTTTCAACAATTAACCGAAGTTGAGTGTCAGTTTTGGATTTTTTCAACAATACTTTTGCTTCCGAGCATACAGTTGATGAGTCATTAAGGACTTCAGGAATTTTTTTAAGATAGGGTAATTAGTAGAGTGTGGCCCTCGGGATTCCCTGTGGGAGAACTTGAACGTATGAAAAAAAAATACTCCTACATTGGAAGAACTAAAAGAAAGCCTCAGGCGAGAAATTCACTCAGTTTGAGATATTGAGCTCTAGAGTGTGATTGAACATTTCCTGAGAACATACCAGAAATATGTGGATAGTGAAAGACATTTCAACACATCTCATGATAAGGTATGTGTAACTGTATGAAGTATGAGGTATTTAGCGAAGGGGGACACCTCCCCACTGCGCCCAACTAGATATATTGTGACTACACCCCCCGGGAGGCAGGTATGAAGTGAAGGAGCCGCAGTAGGTCGACAGAGAAACACGAAGTCCCTAATATTGCCATTTTGAAACACCCGCCGGCACCAACAGAGGTGAAGAATCCCGCGAGAGGGCGACAAAGCGACCCTAGCAAGCGGGTCAACGTGCTCTGGCGTTTTACTTGGAAAATTCTTTACAAAGCGCAGCAAACCTGCCATCTGCCCGACACTAGCCGCACTACGGAACCCGAAGACACTTCCTGAAAGATGAAATGGAGAGAGATGAAATGAAAGGAAATGAGAGAAAGGAGAAATCGTGGTTGAATGCACCACCCCAGCATTCGCCTAGGTGATCGGAGGAAAACCACGAAAAACCCTATGGACAGAGTGGGCGGCCACCGGGAGTCGAACTTGGGCCACAGACGTTGTCGACTGAGCAATCCCTCTCGGTAAGGCGGTTGAGGAAGTATTATAACTACTTCGGCGGAAGTCCGAAATATAGCGGCCGGCGCGCGAGCAGCCATGCGGTGGCCACATTGTGAAAGAAAAGCACTGTATGAACTTTATGATAATTTATAACTACTTGTGTAATTTAATTTTATACAATTTCATTATATTCTTTGTTATTATTCGCTACAGGATTAACTCTTATATGGAATCAGACAGTACAAACAAATGCATATAAATTAAAAATTTAAAGTAACACCTCGTAACTTCAAACCGGAAAAACTAATAAGTTTATTGAACTTAACCTTCTATAGTTCATCTTATCTTATGGTACAAAGATTATTCTTTCGGGGACACTCCCTGTGGTTCTGCATGTATTCTGTCAAGACTACGAGAATTAAATTATACTTGTGGTGTACCTGTATCAAATTATGTAAAAGGTTATCTAAAGCCATACTGAGTTCGGTGCTTGAATTTATTATTAAAAGCCAAACTCTTAAAAATAGAATTTCAGCAGAATGTTGAATTTTCTCTTAAACATCATAGAATACGTGTAAAGTCCATGCGTCATCTATATCTACACGTTTGTGGTAGAAATATCAATGAATGAATGAATTTGTTGACAAAAAGTGTTGATTACAAAATTGTATACATCTTTACCATAAGCAACGAACAGTCCTTTGAGTGCTTGGTGTTTTTTATCGTATAAAAATAACGCCCTGGTTATTTTGCATAAAGGATCCTGCTTCAATCTATGTAAAATTTAAAGCTGGACATTTTTATTTAGCTTTTCTATGTAACAGTATTTCCTTCCTTTTTCCCTAAATTCTTCATTTGTCTTAATAACTTTACTCCACCACTGCTCCCTCACCATTTCTATATAACAGGAGAGCCAAGAAACTATGAACCGGCTGCGCGGTGTTTTTCCACTGGGCGTGTGGAAACATGATAACGCACTGCTGCTATAAACAAGGTCGCGCTGTTGACGTGGTTTTTGCTCTGCAGTGTGAAGTGCAGTATTGAGTTGACGGTGATGTGATGTAGTTTATTTATTACGAGTTATTCATTATTTTGTCCTATACTTAGTCACAAAGTATATTATTGCTCAGTACTACTGTTTTCTACTGCACAGCGTGTATGATTCGTATGTGTTAACTCAGTCACCAAGGGAAAGTACGATTTGCAGAAAGATTTCGTGGTGTAAAAGTTCCAGGCAGTACAACAATCCATGAAACTTTACAATAAATTTCAGGCCACAGGAAGTATTCAGTCTAAGAAATCTTAAAGACGGTGTATGGTTCTTACCGAAGAAACATTAGACGACATCGGTCATCGTTTGGAGAATTCCCCCAAAATCTTTTAGGCGTCTTTCACAACAGACAGGCTTTTTTTATGGCTCTGCGCGAATAGCTACCAAATTGCTGAAGTTAAAATATCTGTGACACATGCTCTTCAACCAGGTGTTCCTGTAACTAGGCGCACATTTTGTGAGTGGAATCTCAATAGTGTACACAATGGCGAAATAGACTCATATTTAATATTTTTCACGGGCGAGGCTTGGTTCCACCTTTATGGATACGTATGTACGCAAAATATCGTATTTGGAGCTCTGACAAACCTAATATTGTTCATGAGGTATCCCTTCATGACGAAAAAATTGGTGTATGGTGCGCCATGAGCGGAGAAAGAGTTATAGGGTCAATTTTTTTTTCGGCAACAGTTGACGCCCGTACATACGTGAATACAATATTACCCCCTTTCTTAGAGAATTAACAGACGGGGAGCGTGCTTTTGCCTTTTTTCAACAAGACTCTGCAACAGCTCATACGGACAATATTTCGATGAGAACAAATGAAAGTGTGTTTGAGGACAGAATTATTAGTAGAGATTTGTGGCACCCTCGGTCCCCCGACCTAACCCCCTGTGATTTCTATCTCTGGGGTAACTTAAAACATAAAGTGTACAAGAAAAACCCACACATCCTGGAAGAATTAAAAACAAAATATCCGCCAGGAAATTGCCAGTATTTCTCAACGTGAATGATGGATAATTTCCTAAAGAGATACCAAAAATGTATGGATAACGACGGTGGCCTGTTTCAGCATCTCCTTTCATAAAGTTGGAAAGTAACGCCTTTAAAAGTAGTTTTAAAAATGTTGTATGGTTTCGTCCGCGTCTTTCTATGATAGCGGCAGACGACAACGAGCGCCGAGGACGCGGACAGAAAATACACCGCGCAGCAGCCGGTTCGTAGTTTTATGGCTCTCTCTGTAGTTACCAAATTGCCTAAAATGTTTTGCTACCGATTCCAAGAATTTATAATATCAAAACTTCCATAGATTGTCCCACTTCTTGTTTCAAAATCCCTCCCTATATACTTTAGCTTCTGTACAGTCTACTATACAGTGTGTTTATCTACACTTTCAAATAATGAACATCCTTCATTTGTCAGCTTTACTCGTAGTCCACTTAATCACATCATTCCTGTTCTAACTCAAACAAATACTGCTCTTCCCCTTTTACTGCAAATATTCCCTCCCCCATTCTTTCTTAAGCTTCCTATAATACTTCAAAGTACTCTTATCTTCTAGACTACTCCAGATTTTATGTTTTTCAGTCTCGTCGATCATTAATTCCACTTTATTCAATACTCCTCGTCTATTAATTTTCTGCTAATTAGCCATCTTGCCCATACCAGTTTTTTTCGCATTTTCTTTCTCTTGTATACATAAACAGGCTTTAACAATATTTCCTTCTTCCCTAGATCCAATCTAATGTCAGTATTTCAACATACACCTAACTACTATGTATTCTTTAATTTCATTTAACTTACAGTGTCACATAGCGCGGACTTGTGGGAGGGAGGAATATTTAGTTAACTGTATGCGAAAGGAAAGAGGTGGTTTGTCATGGCCAAGATTAGGCGCCTCGAAAGGTAACAAATTAACTGATGACGCCGGAGTGAGCATATGTCCACTCAGTGGTGAATGAGAAATATGGAATCATATTCTGGCTCAGTGCAGGGAAACGGAATTACTAAGAAAGCATTTACCACCACGGTTTCTGGAGTCCAATAGGGGAATGGAGGCCTGCTTGGAAGTAACGTTGGACGCGGGGTGTAATAAAATGGATTCTTTTTTGTCTAAGGTTCGGCAAAGGAGGTTAATTGTCCTGGAGAGCGGAAGATGGGACGGTACATAAGAGCGAGTTCTTAAGGGTTGGAGCAATGTACATATTTGTAATATAATTGTAATGTATGCTTATTTTTTTTCCTTCTTTCCTTTTTTCTTCTTTTCTTTCTTCCTTCATTATGTTAGTATGTAGTTACCAAAAATATAATCCTAGCCAGTGTCATGGAAAGCATTAAAAAAATATAAGAATAGAAGTGTTCTTATCCTCTCAGACACTCAAGCTGCTCTTAAAGCACTTGAATCACCATCAATAAAACCAAAGCTCGTGTCAGAATGCCGGGAATCCTTAATGACACTGGCTGAACACAATAAGGTTCAACTTATGTGGGTGCCAGGACATACAGGTATACCAGGCAATGAGAAAGCAGATGAAGCAGCCAAGATTGGCAGCGAAATCCCATTTTTGGGTCCGGAGCCTGCACTGGGGGTGTCCTACAGACCAGTGAAACAGGCTATTAAGTGCTGGGCTCAAACAGAACACAAGAACTACTGAAAGTCCATTGCGGTTTGCAGACATTGCAAGTTGTTTATTACAGACCTGGATAACAGCAGGGCAAAGTACCTGCGCGGTCTTAGTAGAAGAAGGCTTACATGGGCAACAGGATTCATTACAGGACACTGTGCCCTAAAGTTTAATCTATACAGAATGAGATAGTTTAACAACTCTATCTGTAGTAGATGCCTAGAAGGAGATGAGACTGTTACTCATCTGCTATGTGATTGCCCTGCTCTTGCGAATCAAATAGCAAGTATTTTTGGCAATCACTTTCCAAAGATAGATGAACTATCGAAAGCCTCAGTTAGCAGTCTGGTTAAGTTCATATCGAACAACAGACTACTTAACTAATAAAAGGGGGGATGCGCAATAGATCTTTAAGGTCGCAGTGCTTGGGCATAAAACCCATCCCTTTGTCAAACTACAACTACCAAAAATTTATACTTAATATTATACATTCACTGTTTTATTATAAGAACCGTAAAAACATGTACAGCAATGAGGCCCACGCAATTGTTGTATTTTACAAGAATAGACTGAAACTGTTTACAATAAAAAAATGTCTTGTCTACCATCTCTTCCAAAATCTTGTAGTAATATCAAGTTTGATATAAATACTAATATTTTTAATTTCTGTACCACGTACATAGTAAGTAGAGAGGGTATTGTATTCCACCCAAAAATTCGATACAGTGAATTCACTGGAAATGCATGTTTTGAGGCTTCTTAATAAAAAAAGAGCATATTTTGAAAAAGGTACGTGTGTGTACCTGTGAATAGCATAACTCAAAAACGAAAAGTCGGATAAACACCAAACTTGGTATTTAAACTCAGTACCTTCAAAAGATACGACACGAAGACTTTCAAGAAAATCTTCCTATAAAAAAATACAATTTACATGGAACAATTTTCGAAAATTTTTATTTTATGAAAAAGGCTAACGATTTTCATTAAAATACCAATAATAAAGATATTTACACGACAAATAAAAGGTATATATTGAATTTTCTCAACATAAATGTTCCACTCTGTATAAGCTTAAGTTTCTGATTCACGGGAGGTTAGATTAGGTTTAGGTGCTTTATATACACTTAGGTTTCTGGTTCATGGGAGGTTAGGTTAGGTTTAGTTTTATTTATATAAACTTGGGTTAATTATTACCCAGTGGATAAACCAAATCACGCGAGCGAAGCGAGCGTACACTCATTAAGGATGTTTATGATTCACTATTTATATAAGCGGGTTTCTGATGCATCGGAGGTTAGGAACTCCACTATTTCTTCTTCTTTCCCCCAAACGCGGGAAAAAGCTATAAATCTCATGCTCACTGTTGTAGGTCATTTTTAATTTGCATTCACAGCTCACAATGCAGTAATATTCTCATTCCTGCAAATTTTCGTTTATTCTCGCCAATTTTGACATATATAGTGTTAACATGACTTGCGGCGTTTTCAAATGTTGGCGGCATTGATTTAGCAACTTCATACCAATTGTTTTTTGCAAATTAAAGTTCAAAATGGCTGTTTTTGTACTATACAAGTTTGGTTGCCTTCATTTGGGCAACATCTACTTCACTCCTTCAGACATCCTGGATTACTCTACATGCAGTTTTTACTTGATTTAGTAAGTGTTTGTTATAAAACTGTCATTGCTGGATGCGGGAGTTGCTCCTGATTTTCTTAACCAACGGCAACAGAAGGTGAAATTTAAATATAACTAAGAATTCTAGCAGGCGTTTATTATCTACATGTAACAAATGTGTCTTATTGACGCTTGGCGTTGTTGTGCATATTGTGTCATGTACAAAAACCTCAGCGGTGTATTTCTACGACACTACGAAACAAATGAATGTTGAGGTCAAACAAGCTATCAAAGTGAGATCTGACCACGGAATATATGATGCGAATGTGTACTCCGTGACAATGAATATTCAAATTAGAGTTTGGAATGTGTATCGCAAAATGTGTTTATCTCACGCCTTTTTTATTTTTACTTTGTTGAGAGAGAGAATTCATTGCCACTATAATATCTCAGAAACGTCAATAAGCGATTATTCTTTAGGCCTGGAACACACGCATTTGTAGTAGAAATAGAATGCAAGGTTGCAGTTAAGTCGACTGCATTTTGCAGTTCTCCCCATCGCTTTAATATTTAGATACCGACTCTTAGCGCGGTTCAACGGTTCAGTGGGCGCCATCATAATATTAATACAGTTAAAAGAAGTAAAATTCAACTCAGATGCAAAATGTTTTCCGTGTGTTCCAGATTTTACTACAAAGATCTCAGTCTTGGCGGCGCCGTAGCCGAGTGGTTAGACCACTCGCCTCTCACAGAGGTAGCCCGGGTTCAATCCCAGGGATACGCATGTGGGATTTGTGGTGGACAAAGCGGCGTCTGGGCGGGTTTTCTCCGGGTTCTCCGGTTTCCCCCGCCATTCATTCCACCAACTGCTCCATCATCACCTTTCCTTTCATCCATTTCACCATCATTTCGTTTCATCTACTTCCTTCCTCCCATACCAGGCATCGGGCTGTTCACCCATCCTGGATATTCTGTCTGATCCATGAGTGTCTGCTCCTCGACGGGCCTCTGACCCCAGGGACCCGCCTGTAAGTCCTGGGGGGTGTAAGTCCTACAAAAGAGGAGGTTAAACAGCGAATGCATGCATTAATGAATGAATGAGCTGAGTCTTGCATATATATATATATATATATATATAGAGAGAGAGAGAGAGAGAGAGAGAGAGAGAGACCATTTAAGTTGAGACTACAATATCTCCAAAACTAAGCGCTGTAGAAAGAAATGTCTTGAATAAATGTTGTTTGATATTATGGGGGAAAGTAAATGCCATTAGTCCTGTAGTATTTGGAGGACGTTGTGATGGTCATCTTAGACTCAATTTAATTTTTTTAAATAGAAACCTACCTTTTTATGTTGTTTCCTCTCTCCTAATAAAGAACTAAACAACATTTGTATAAAGCACTTTGCAATTGTTTCTACACCAACGTAAATAACAAAGAAAATTCTGAATGCCTGTGTACGAAGAGCGCAATGAATAGTTGGACCATCCATGAATGGTCACTTGAGGGTCAAGTTACGTTCCGTAATTGGGAACCAACATTTTTTATTTTGTTTCCTTATACCTCATCACAAAATAAACAGCTTCTTATAAACCATTTTCTAATGAGCAAACAACATACAAAATGTATGTTCGCATTAAAAAATTAAGTTGACCTTAAAATGACCATCATAACGTCCTACAAACAAAACAACACTAATGGCATTTACTTTCTCCCATAATATCAAGCAACTTTAACTCAAGACATTTCTTTCTACAACGCTTAGTTTTGGAGATATTGTATTGTCAACTTAAATGGTACTCCATATATACATATGCATATATATATATATATATATATATATATATATATATATATATATGTGTGTGTGTAGCAGAGTCTCGTGAGTGTACATTTTGGGCGTTTACAAAATTTTAGATTCAGAAAGCACTGAAAATGTGGAATAGCATCTGCTGTATAATAGTTATGATTATGAACAAATTTATACAAATGCGGCCGCTCCCAATAACAGGAATAATGACAATGATAATAATAATAATAATAATAATAATAATAAAGCATAAATAGTCGGACGAAAGGAAGGATTGCTTTTTTTATGCTTCTTTTCATGCGCATAATTAAGTATAGCGTTTTAGGGCAAGAAGGAAGTAATGTGTACATTAAATTGTAGCTGTAGAGTACGAATGGATGGACAAAGTGGGAGAAGTTTCAGCGCTCGTGTACGTTACGTACTTCTTCCACAGTGAGCTACCAGGTAGTGGATTTAGCGTAAAATTGTAGTAATAGCATGGAAACAGAGCGCCAGAGAAACTTCGCGCGTTAGTGCACGCTTTCAAGTGTGCTTGACTCGTATGTATTTGACCCATCAAACCAGTTCCGCATGCGTAGAAGCTCCTTAAAACGTGTACAAATCAAGAAGCACTAGCGACCATGTTGCCATGTTTAATCGAGTTTAGAGGAGTAACGCGTTAGACTTAAACGCCGCAGGTTTTAAATTACCGCATATACGTTACATTTAATAGAATTCAAGGAAAAAAATAAGCATTAAATGCGCAAGGTGTCAAAAGTTAGTGTGTTCACATGCTCTCGTGTTCTTATACGGAATATGTACACATATTCCAAACTATATAATTTACTGCTGCAACTATTTTGAACCTCATTTTGTTTAGTTACCATTTTTATTACATTAAAAATAAGCAGCACTTACATATATATATATATATATATATATGTGTATGTGTGTGTTCTTTCTAGTGAGGAGACGATACTTCTCGATACTCGATGCCGATACTGATTTTTGAGCACCGGCATCGATACTCGATACTAACTTTATAAAAAGCTATAAAAGCGATAGCTTGATCACCGAATTGTGTTCTTATTAGTAGCTTTCTATGCATAAAGGCATTTAACCAATTTTGTGTTGTATGCTAATTCCATAATTGTTCTGGTTTGACGTTCTCCAATTGGCAGCGTTTTTTTTCATCTTGATAATGCCACGTTATATATCCCCTAATAAATAATAATAATATCAACAATTTCTTTGCTTCCCTTTTTAAATAGCTATAATTTGTGCTGAAAACTTTCTTTTAAAAGATTTCCTATGCATATTATGCAAATTAGTCGTATGGTATGCTTGTAAACTACGCTCGTGATCCGAGTTTGACTTGAGTAAACACAAACTAACAGATGGAGAGAAAGAATAAATATCTCCATGGGTTGTATTATCTCACGTCTTAAGTTCTGATTTGTTTCTTTGTATTCACAGAGTTTGGTCACTGGAGTAGGTAAATGTAAAGGATGAGAGTGAGTCACCAACCCAGGCTATAGCAGAAACGTGATATAGTGCGTCAGCTAAATCAGCTTCATTCACAACTCAGTTAACGCTGCATATTACACGAATACTTCCAATGCTTCCCCTATTGCTTTGCATGTTAGACATAAGGGTCTATAGAATGTTGGCTGATTCAGCCACAGGAAACGCAGTCAAGGTCTATCAAGAACTGTAGCCCAGGAACTCTATGGCGGGACGTGTGAGGCAATAACATGAAGTCTCGACACCTTTCATTCCTTAACTAGCATAAAGTAAAACACAACTTTCAATAATGCAAAATTTAAAAAGTATTATTGAAGGTTTATCTCAAAGTATAAGACACGCTTCGACCAACGAGAGTATTGAGAGTGTAGAGGTTTCGACGGTATCGAGGTCCTATTTCTAGTTCTTTTACATACACTATGTGATCAAAAGTATCCGGACACCTGGCTGAAGTACAAGTTCGTGGCGCCCTCCATCGGTAATGCTGGAAGTCAATATGGTCTTGGCCACCCTTATCCTTGATGACAGTGTTCACTCTCGCAAGCATATTTTCAATCAGGTGCTGGAAGCTTTCTTGGGGAATGGCAGCTCATTCTTCACGGAGTGCGGAACTAAGGAGAGGTATCGATGTAGGTCGATGAGGCCTGGCACGAAGTCGGCGTTCCAAAACATACCAAAGGTGTTCTGTAGGATTCAAGTCAGAACTCTGTGCAGTCCAGTCCATTACAGGGATGTTATTGTCGTGTAACCACTCCGTCACAGCCCGTGCAGTATGAACAGGTGCTCGATCGTGTTGAAAGATGCAATCGCCATCCCCGAATTGCTCTTCAACGGTGGGAAGCAAGAAGGTGCTTAAAATATCAATGTAGGTCTGCGCTGTGATCGTGCCACGCAAAACAACAAGGGGTGCAAGCACCCTCCAGGAAAAACACGACCACACCATAACACCACCAACTCTGAATTTCACTGTTGGCACTACACACGCTCGCAGATGACGTTCACCGGGCATTCGCCATACCCACACCCTGCCATCGGATGGCCACATTGTGTACCGTGATTCGTCACTCCACACAACGTTTTGCCACTGTTCAATCGTGTAATGTTGACGATCCTTACACCAAGCGAGGCGTCGTTTGGCATTTTCCTGCGTGATGTGTGGCTTATGAGCAGCCGCTCGACCATACACTCCAAGGTTTCTGACCACACGCCTAACTGTCATAGTACTTGGAGTGGATCCTGATGCAGTTTGAAATTCCTGTGTGATGGTCTGGATAGATGTCTGCCTATTACTCTTTACGACCCTCTTCAAATGTTGGCGGTCTCTGTCAGTCAACAGACGAGGTCGGCCTGTACGCTTTTGTGCTGTACATGTCCCTTCACTTTTCCACTTCTGCACTATTACATCAGAAACAGTGGACCTAGGGATGTTTAGGAGTGTGGAAATCTCGCGTACAGACTTCTGACACAAGTGACACCCAATCACCTGACCACGTTCGAAGTCTGTGAGTTCCACGGAGCGTCCCATTCTGCTGTTTCACGATGTCTAATGACCACTGAGGTCGCGGATAATGCGTACCAGGCATTAGGTGGCAGCACAATGCACCTAAGATGAAAAACGTATGTTTGTGGGCGTGTCAGGATACTTTTGATCACATAGTGTATATGATTATGTTCCAATTGCAACAAAAGACTAATGATCAAGCACGTCTTGATCGAATGTATTTGCTACCCCAAATACAAGGTAGCCGATAAAACTTCCTCCATATCTTCACACAGAATAAGATGAACCAACCATTTGCCATTATTATTCAAGTACTTAAAATATTGAAACTTGTCACTATATTATAAACATGCTGTATCACTTTAGGTAATATTTTTGTGTATGATAAATTACTGTATACATATTAATACTTTAAATTCATTAATATTTGTCGTAATTAATTATAGTATTTAATTTTATGTTAATGTAAATTTACAACCTTTCGCAATCTGCTGTTACGCTACATGTAAATAAGTTAGAAATAAAATATATCGGTAAGACTAGAGCAAAAAGCCCTAACAGTTGCAGCTCGTTTTGAACATAAGTATACAACCACTATTTCTTAAAAAGGATAAATAATTAAAGCCTTGTCGGATTAAGAACTTTTTTTAACTGATCATTTATGAATAGCTAAGCATTGGGATTTAAAAAGAAGTAAAAGGTGCTTTTCAACGACAAGAAGTGAGGTGAAGATCAATATTCAACTCGTTATCTAGTTTTCACCCACTAGTTTTCACATTTTTACCAAGCTTTCTGTCTTAAGTATGTAACAAAGAAATGTACAGAAAACAGTTTCTCCTGAATTCAAGACGATAAAACTAGACAATATAACAGTATAATTAATGCCACATTCTTTATCTTTTCAACAAGATACAATTCCAGATAATTAACCATACTCGGTACTGAATTTTCGGCATAATTACGAAGAATAGTAACTGTTTTAAAGCTTAACATAGAACAGATTATCAGAGATAGTAGAATCAAGATCCAGCCTTAGTTTTGCTCTTCTGGCCATTTCAATGCCCAAACGTGGCGTTTATATGAATGTAAATCCAGGTGTATGCAAACAGCGCGTGAACTTTTAAAAGTATATATTGTGTTATATGCTTTTCTACATCTTTGCCACTTTAAAACGTTCATCGTTGAGGCAGTATTTTTAACACTTAAATAATTTAAGTCTAATTATATAATATGTAAATTCAATAACAGCCCACCTTGAAGCAATATGTGTAAGTAATAATTTGTAAAATGTATGTAACAGTCATGTTATGTATCCATGTGTAATAATGTTATGTCAATATATTACGTAATTTAATAATGTAGGAGCTGTGAGAAATAGGTCAAAAATTGCTAACAATGAGGTAACAATGTGGTAACCTTGAGGCAGTAATGAGTTTGAAAATTTAACAATACCACTTCTGATTCTTGGAAGAAATAGTGTAATTTTAGTGACAGTTTATAAAATAGCCAATCAAAAACCAGAAAAAGCTTTATTTAAATTAAGGTATTCTATTGGAGTAGGATTAGCCAATCAGAAACTGAAAAGGAGAAAATTTTACAAATTTAGAGTTTAGTTGCCCGTAGACAGAGTTACTAACCAGACGCAAAAAGTGTCCTCGAGAGAGTTAATACGTATTCGTGTGAGACCAAAAATAAGTTTACGTGTTAAAAAGTGTAATTAATTAATAAAATAAATCTCACAGCTCTGTATATCAGTGAAGTGTTATTTAAAATCGTGTCAAGCATTAATAAAAGGAGTGAAGTAAAATTATAATCTGTGTAAGCCTACATTCTTGTCGCATCAAAACCCTGCTAAGAGAAACGTGTCTCTAACAATAATACTGACGCAGACGAGGCAAACATAAATATTAAATATTTAAAGAAACAGTTTAATTACAAAGTTAATGTTTTTAAACTTGGGGCAAAGGCCACCTGAAAGTACATTTGGGGCGAAGGATACCGGAAACTGTTTACTATACGTGCGGTTGCAACTACTACAAGTTCGGCTCCCCAACAGTTGAAATATAATACAACTCCTTCAATACAAACTACTTCAAATTGACGCCCAAAGCGTGGTGCAAACTCCTAAATTAAATTTTTCTCAAATTGGCTTTTCCATACGTGAAACAACAAACCTTTCTCATCGTGAATGCAGCACTTCTGTAGTGCATTTCAAAGTTGAAGAAGAACTTCTTTGAAGATGGATGTAGATATTTAAACAGCCTTTTCTTGATATAAAAGTAGTTTTGTATTCAGGGTATTTATAATTCAATACACAATTGAAGTTTAAGAAAATAAAGGTGTGTAATGTTTTATAATTGTACGTGGGTAATGGTAAAGTTGCGGACGAACGGAGAGTCTCCCGACCGCTAGTGCCGTCCGGCCCTTTGTGCTCCTACCGTGACCCCTGGAGGTAGGGATGAGTAGAGAGACACGAAGGGTAACCAAATCCGGTTGACGACGGGCGCAAGCGTGGACGGGATCCTAATGTTTCCAGATCGAACGCATTCGCCGCCGCTCGGGCCCACCCACAGGCCCCTAATCCCCAGGGGTCCACTGAAGGGGCGCCCACCCGATTGCCCCCGGAGACGGATCCTAATTGAGCAGTTCCGCAACGACGCCAGGGAATAAACCTCTACAATTGCACATCCACCGTCCAGCCGCAACCCACAAAACTCCGTCGCCTGGTCCTACAACCCTGTAACAGATGACAAGGAAGATGACGTGTACAGGAAATGAGGGACAGGAAAGTCGTGGTAAAAGATGAACTACCTGGATTCACCTGCCGACCCGGGGAAACCAAGAAAAACCCATGGGTCAGAGTGGGTGGTCGCTGGGAGTCGAACCTGTGATCGAACAGTTACCGTGACACCACCTCCCTCGGTTTCTGCACTTGGTACATTTCAGATATGATTCAATTTTAATTTATTGAATATTATTTTCTTGGAAATTTAGGTATACAGGACCACAAAATTTATTTTCTATTATAATTATGCTGAACTAATCTGAATTTTCTCTACCTGTACAATTAACGAGGTATTTCATTATGAAGATTTTTAATAATAATATTTTGTTCATTTAACTGCTGTCGTAAGCTATAAATAACTATCGATTTCTACCCATCACGACTTGGTTTTTAATCTTTCTGTCCAAAGAATTTACGAGACGTCGCTCCAGAATGAATGTAAATATAGCTTAAAATTCACACTAAGATGTAGGTTGAAGATATGGGAGTTGAACAGTTTCAAACCAAGACAAAATATATATGTTATGCATATTTATTTAAATGAAGATATAAACCTAGATATAAGCTTATTGTAGCAGTCAAATAGAACAGAAAATCAATTTTCGTTAACGAAACTATAATTTTTGCTGGAAATGCTATTTTTAGTAATTTGTCGAATGTTTGTATTAGTTGCGGTTATGTACTGTGCTCTGAATTTTAGTTCTATGGAAATAGCGTTTCAACATCACCCCACTTTTAGTAGTATTTGGTCCACTAGATAATTCAATAGGTACTCGGATTACATTTTAAATATAACGCTACTAAAAAAATTGAAACTTTTTTGTGTATCTGGTTTATAAATGAATGAATATACCGAATTTGAGGGTGCTGAATTCAGTGGCATAATTAGTTTTCCTCTAACACGTCACATTTTTAGATACAGAGCACTACCACAAATACAAAAGTAAAAAATTATGTCACACAATGCTATTTAAAATGCAGACAAACATAAAATTGTAAGTTCATTTGGTGGTGCTCGGTTTTGCACATGTGTAAATATGAGTAGACAGATATTCAATATATCTTTATTGGTGTCAAATAATGAAGGTTATTACACAAAAACGCAGTGCATGGATCATTCACTATACATATATATTTAAGATACAAGTTAAATTTGAATAAAAGAAATAAAATAAAGAAAAAAAACTACAAGTCTCTGATTAGGTGAACAAATTCAAGCTGCCTCCGTACACATTAGTCTGGAAATTTCCCATATTTTACCAGTTCCTCTGGTCTCCAGTAGATCCCAACATGCTAATCTCGTTCTTGCTGGACTTGTGAATTTATCTCCGAATTTAATATTTCGCTGTTCTCTCAAATTATGTATCCAGTCTTCATCCCCATAACAAAATGCACAGATTATCCTGCCAGTATCGTGTTATTTTCTATTTCGCTGTCCTCCAATGTCTAAATCGTGCCATTCCTGATCTTTCTTTTCTTCTTAAAGAAGTATTATGCCTTTACCACAATTAAATTTTATTTCAGTTACTAGGCTTATGGCCGTGTGCACCATTCTCGTTAAACAAACCCTTCAGGGACCTTTAGCTTACCTAGTAAGAACTTGACCGCGGTAATCATCACACAGCGGTGCACCAATGTTCACCGCTGTTTAGGTGACCGTGGTTACCTGGCAGGCGATCACCTTGGTTGAGCGCACCGTTCATTGCAGGTAAACTCTATACTGAACGCACCCGGATGTACATCATGTCGTCTGTTTTTCACTTGTTCTACCTCTTTGCTGAACGTATGCATGTAGTTCAGCGTGCAATGGCGGAAAGCAAAAGCAGACCAAAGATTATCTACTGTTTATTAAATTTAACGTGAAATTCTTAAGAAAAGATAGAAAGTATAGAGATAGAAGCAATAACTTTAAGATGGACACGTAGGAAAAGTTGGCCTTACAACTGAGTAGAAAAATATGCTGGTTGACATCCACTTACTGAAAAAACAGGCAGAAAAAAGAAAGAGGGGAAAAAAATATATACTCCCAAACAAGATTTGAACCCGAAACCCCTTGAATGGGAAGCGCACATGCTACTTCGGCAATGATTTCTTCAGGTTTTCGGATTCCTATATCTGTGCAATGTACTTGACGCTCAAGTACATAATATTCTTGAAAATGTATTAATTGCACTAAATCCATTCATTACTCCTCTTATTTCCGCCTTGTTCTTGGAACTATTCATCAACTGATATAATTATGTTATGTAACGCCGTGATTCTGTGAATTTTCGTTACATCTTGGGTCAGGACATTTAAGGCACCTGTCGCAGGAAAAAAAAGGTCTTAAGCATTAAAAATGACAAAGTACATTAAACTAACTTTATCAGGATGTAATTCATTGGCGAAAATGGAGTGTATCTATTTGTTGGGAATTCTAACCTATATCGTTCCGCCATTTTAACATTTCAGCACAAGAGTTGGAAAGTCGAGTATTTCGGGATTCTGTTATACAAATGGATTACTTAAGCTGAGACTGTACAATATCTCCAAAACTAAGCGTTGTAGAAAGAAATGTCTCGAATAAAAGTTGCTTGATATTATGGGGGAAGTAAATGCCATTAGTCGTGTTTTGTTTGAAGGACATTATGGTGGTCATTTTAGGGCCAATGTAATTTTTTTAAAAGGAAACCTACATTTTGTATGTTGTTTTCTCATTAGAAAGTGATGTATAAGAAACTATTTATTTTGTGATGAGAAATAAGGAAACCAAATAACAAATGTTGGTTCCCAATTACGAAACGTAACTTGACGCTCAAATGACCATTCATGGATGGTTGAACGTCCATGGATGGTCCATTGCGCCATTCAGAATTTTCGTCTTTATTTACGTTGGTGTAAGAACAATTACAAAGTGTTTTATACAAATGATGTTTAGTTTTATTATGAGGAGTGAGAAAACAACAAAGAGAATGTAGCTTGCCGTTTAAATAAATTAAATTGACCCTAAAATGACCATGCAGCGTCCTGCAAATAAAGCAGCACTAATAGAATTTACTTTCCCCCATAATATCAAGCAACTTTTCTTAAAGACATTTCTTTCCAGAACGCTTAGTTTTGGAGATATTGTACAGTCTCAACTTAAATGGTCCGACCTGTATACTTAACACATATATATTGCGCACTATTAATTTTTGGCGATCGATCATAATTATCTTAATTGTAATGTAATCTACTTAGCTCCTCACCAATAGCTGGTTGAAGTATAAAAATAGCTGGCCAGTACCAACCTTAAAAATACTGAATATTTGCCTATTCCATGACCAACTTTATTTTCAAGCAAACGCCAGATCGATTAAAGTTCGAGCTAGAAACTTCAGTACCACGGATTGCTTACAGGGATGCTATAACTCCCCAGTGGTATAAAGTTTTAGGAGGTAACAGTGATGTATTGGTACACTTGCCTCATACTTCCGTGTATTTTCAGTAATTAGGTAGATGTTGTTGCAGGCACTTGTGTTGATTAATTCTCGCTACACTATACTTATTATTGAAGATAACTGTAGTGTAGCGTATCCCGGTATGCAATGCTGTTTGTGAGTTTTTACAGGTAAATATTATATTTTGTTATTTGTTTTGATTTATGTTATAGGTAGACATATTATCTCTTAAACCTCTTAGTAATGACTTCGCAACCATTCCTAGAAAATTTGAAATAGAGACCTGAAGGGAAAAAAATAACGCATTTTTAGAAAAAGGTCCCATGTATGGTGTGCATAGCTCAGACACGAAATGTCAACTAGAAGCCAAACTTGGTATTTAAGTTCAGTATCGATCAAGGATACGACACCGAGATTATCAAGAAACTCCCCCCACACAAAACAGTCCTTTATATCGTACAGTTTTCGAAGCTATAGATGATGAATGATTAATTCATCATTGCACCAATTAATCCGAATATTTTTACTAGAAAGAGTGTTAGCCAGGTATGTTTGCCATAACGAAGGAGGTAGCAGATCCGATTTTCAAGACGGAAACAGACTACCTCGGAAAAACTTTACATAAACATAAGAAATTCAAGACAACGATAATTGACGAGGACTTATGGTAAGGATCCTATCAGAAAGTACCTGAGTGTTCTTTGATCTGGTTCACAGATGGCTCAAAAACAGACTCAGGGACGGGTTCCGGGCTATTTGGTTTAAGAGCCAGGTGTAGTTTTAGTAATTCACTGGGTCTGGTAACCACAATATTTCAAACAGAAGTATTTGCCATTTTAGAATGTGCAAAAGGAAATCTTAGATGAGAGTATAAAAATAAACAGATCTTCATTATTTTCAGACAGCCAGTTAGCACTAAAGGCTGTAAACACTCCTTTAGTGCCATCCAGACTAGTAAGTGAATGTATTACTGCCCAAACTGGCAGACAATAACAAAGTATGCTTGTCATGGGTCCCAGGGCATAAAGGAATTGAAGGCAATGAGAAAGCTGACGAACTTGGAAAGTAAGGATCGACACAGTTGAAACCCAAGCCAGAACCACCTCTAGGAACACCTAAGTGTTCCGTTAGAGCGGCTGTAACAAACTGGTGTAAAAAACGACACTCTTTGAACTGGAAGAGGATTTCAGGAATTCGGCATGGGAAATTATTTATCAAAGAAGCATGGAACCTTTAACTGACAGACTGCTTAAATGTTGTAAGTCTCAGTTAAAAACAATACTAGCCTTAGCCACTGGGCATGCACCAGTGAGAAAGCACCTTCACATGATAAGAAGGTTTTAGGGCAACACAGACTGTAGATTGTGCGGATCTAAGTCATATATTATGCTCCTGTAAAGCATTAGCATTAGGTGGCTATAAGATCTTTGGAAAACTGTTTATAGAATCAGAGGACTATTACTCCAACACACTATTGGACCTGTGTAATGTGGTGAAGGGCACAGGACTAGTATGAAAGGGTAGCTGACATTACTGGGTTAGCACAATAGGCCGTTAGGCTGCAGTGCAACCGAAGCTTTTGCAGACGAGCCCTAGTCCACAAAAAAGAAAAATCAGGCATATGGTTTGATCTAGTTAAACAGGTATTTAATATGAGTAAATACACGAGACATATGTGTGAATTGTTTGTGAATTATTGTCAAAGTCCACGGCTTCTTTAATTGATAGTTGTGCAAATGCTGTAACAGTTGTTTATTTTGAAAAAGTCAAATTTACACAACAATATAAAATAAAATACATTGAGGTTCCCTATGTATACAATAATGTGTTAAATTCATGTATTAAATCTAGGGCTAAGCATACGAGCGGAATAGCTCAAGCGGCAAAGTCTGTGGCCCGCATTCGGGAGGGCGTGGGTTCGATCCCCGCGGCCCTTCTTCCTGTCCCATGATTTTTTTCTGGGTTTTCCCGGAGTCGCTAAGCGAATGATGGAAAAGATCATTAAGTCTTGGTTTCTTTCAGGGTTGCAGGTGTCGGCAGGAGGTCTCGGCGTGGCAGGGAAAAGGATGCTCTGTGGAAACCTTTGTCCCCCGGATTGCGGACGGTCTCCGAGTCCTAAGCCCTCCAGAGGGTGTGTAAGCCCCACAGGGGGGAGGAGGATCTGGCTGCTCCGGTATTCACGGGGATTTTAAATCTGGAAATGGTAGAGAGCTGCCCTTTGACTGTTGTGCCTCCCTCCTTGCGGGTTCAAAACCGACGGAGAGCGATGAATTTTTTTTTTCGGGCATAAAAATCCTTGGCATGGCTTCCTTCCGAAGGGAAGTAAAACCGGTGGCCCCGTGTCGTAGATTTACGGCACGTAAAAGAACCTCAAGTCTCATAAAGAGGCCTCTGAGCAAAATTATCGGTCTTTCACGCCTAATATAGCATGGACGCTAAGAACACAGTAGTTAAAGAGCGTCCATAAATAAAACTCAATTTATTTTTTCGTTCCTGGTGCGGCCACCCTCTGTCTCCTATCAGCCCATCCCTCACTGCCGGCGGCGCCCAGCCCGTGGCCAGGGCACAAAAGATCTGCTTAGGTCGAGGTGCTAAGTCCCCTCCGCTTAGAGTCCTAATCCTAATCCTAGGCTTAAAATTTGCTAACATGGCGGAAAATATTGACTCGGAATTTGAAGAGGCTTGGCAAATGTGATATGCTTCTTTGGTTACTAATAAATCCAAGTCAGGTACGATAAAGAATATGCTATATTAAAAGAGTGGTTAGATGAGAAGAATGAGATAAAACAAGAAGATCTGGCTAATTTCGCCTGATATGTTAATGTAAAAAACCTGATGTGTTGCATTCACATGCTTTTCCTTACTCATTCATCTGCAAACTAGCAAACTTTATACTTCTTGTTAATCAAGATAAGCTGACAATACACTTTACTTCTAGCCTAGAATACAGCAGGCTGAAGTGATAGATTTGCAAAAAAAAAAAAAAAAAACGGTTTTGAAGTTCCATTTTGCATGGATTACCACGAAAAAAAGAAGTAAACGGTAAAGGTAACGGTACGTATCCATGAGGGCCCCCTGGAACCGGGGCAGAGCACCGCACGCAGACTAGTCGGCCCATTGTGCTTCCAATGTGACCTCTGGGAGGGAGGGATGAGGGGAGAGACCCGAAGGGCGACCAGATCCGGATGCCGATGGGCGCAAGCATGGACGGGACCCCTATAACGTTTCTAGATAGAAGGCATCCGACGCCGCGGTCACTACCCACAAGCCACTAACCTCCAGGGATCCGGAGTGGAGACCCACACTGAGGAGAGACCGAAATGAACGGTGTTGCAGATACGTCAGGGAAGAAATCTTTACAGAGCGCAAGCCACCGCCCAGCCGCAATCCGCGGAACACCGTCGCCTGGTCCTACAAAAACAGATAACAAGGAAGATGATAGGTACAGGAAATGAGAGGAGGGAGAGTCATGGTAGAAGATAAACCACCTCATTCGCCTGGCGACCGGAGGATACCACGAAAACCTATGGGCCAAAGTGGGCGGTCGCTGCGGATCGATCCCGAGATCTCCCAAATGCGGGCCACAGACGAAACCGCCTGAGCCATCCCTCTCGGTAAAACGAAAAGTAACTTATAACATGAAAAAAAAAAGTTTAAACCCACATCTGTGGTGTAGGGGTAGATAACCTGCTTCACATTCAAGTGGCTCCGAGTTCGAATCTCGGTTAGGGAGAGTTGCCCGGATGTTTCTTTTCAGGGTTTTTTCTTATCCTGAGAAAGCAAATAACCAGGTTTAAGGAAGTTAAAGTTTTTACTGTTTATCAATTATACAAAAGTCATTCATAAAGAAGAGGACTTCACAGGCTATTCCCAAAATATTCAAGATGAACACTTTATTTCGTCATATCCTAAACCTATGGTATTTTAATGAAAATCGTTACAGCTATTTTTGAGAACAGAAAAAAATAATAATTTTTCCAAGTAAGCGGTAGTTTAGTGTGGGGGAAATTTCCTGAAAATCTTCGTATAGTTGTCGCAGTTCTCATGGCTCGTGTTATCTTATTTACTGGGCGCCTCTTGTTTTATTATTTTAAATTTGGGTTCATTGTCCTCCGGCTAGCTATTATAACTCAGTCGAGCAAGTATCTCTAAGCAGGGCGTGTAAACGGAAAGGAGTTGTAGCTAAAAGATAATACTGATAAAAAAAATTGTTTCTACACTTTTATTGCCGTCACACTTAATTAATAATTTACATACTTAATCTTTATACACGCCTGACTGAAACTATGATATTTCTGAATGTAACTACAGTCGTTATAGTTGCCGCGTACCAATTACTTCACGTACTTTACATTTTGTAACCAACACTGCGACGTGAACCTCGTGAAAGATTCTTCAAGACTGTGCTGAACTTACTTATAGCTCGAGAATATATAATTGAGAGAATTGCCTAACATTATAATAGAGCTGCTATTTGTTACCAAATCGCGCCCACTTTAGCGTCAGTTTTGGTCAGCCAATCACTACTACTAACATATATACTCTAGGGAAGATATTCCCTCCATTTCTAAAAAAAAAGGCACACTACCCTGACGTCATTTGTTTGTGTCTTCTTAGTGATAAACAACTCACCCCCTCGGTTTATTGTTACCCACTTCTATTGTCAGTTTCAGTGAGGCCGTGTAAACTTATTTCCTAACAATACTTATGGCTAACAAACATCTAAAATCCTGTACATACAATAATATTAATTTACACCACAATCACTTTGGCATTCACAGCATGTTGTTATATAAAATACTGCCTCATAGTATCCTTGCAAAATGCTAAACATAAATACCAAGTTTGGAATTAATCCAACTTTTAGTTTTTGAGCTATTCCAGACAGAGAGACAGAGATTTTTCTACAGAAGCTTTATTTTGTTTTTATATTAAGAGAACCACAAAACATATGGCTCCCTGAATTCATGGTGAAGTCTCGGTATCGAATTTTTGGGTGGAATGTAATACCTCCTCTGCTTGCATTGGGTAAGTGGCAGAGAAGGTAACAATTATTTTCGATCTCTACCGTCTAACTAAAAACCTTGCATCTAAAAACCAGCTAGAAATCTAACACTAGACATGTAATAACATCATTCGTACTGGTAGTCGAGACAAAAAGACCCTTTCATTATACTTCCGTAAATACTTAACTCTTAAAAGTAAGGACCCAAAACATGTGTACATTTAAGCATGAAAAATATTTAATGCATTACTAAAGGTAAGCAGATAATAAAGAAGACCTTTAGGTAATTTATTTTCAATTCAGTAATCATATGAGACAATGAAAATTGAGGCAGTGTTTTTTAACACTTAAATAATTTCAGTCAAATTATAATATATAAATTCAATAACAGCCCGCCTTGAAGCAATATGTGTATGTAATAATTTGTAAAATGTATGTAACAGTCATTGCATATGCTTATATTATTGTATACATGTTCAATAATGTTAGTGAATGCATTACGTAATTTAATAATGTAGGAGCTGTGAGAATAATAAGTTTAAAGCTGCTAACAATGAGGTAACCTTGAGGCAATAATGAGTTTGAGAGTTTGAATGCTACTAGCCATGATTAGGGCAGCAATAATATAAAATTTGTGACAGTTAAATAAGTTAAACGTTGCTAACAATGAGGTATTGTTGAGGCAATAATGAGCAAGAATGTTTAATAATGCTACTAGTCATTATTGGAGCAACAATAATGTAAATTTTAGTAACAGTTTATAAAATAGTAAATCAACAATCAGAAAAAGCTTCAGCTAAATGTAGGTATTCTATTGGAGTAGGATTAGACAATCAGAAACTGAAAAGGAAAACCATTTACAAATTCACTTGTCAGTTGCCTGCAGTCAGAGTTACTAACCAGACACTAAAAAGGTCCTCAAAAAATATATGTATTGAAGTGAGACGAAAAATAATTTTACGTGTTAAAAAGTGCAATTAATTAATAAAAAGACTCTCACAGCTCTATATATCAGTGAAGTGTTATTTAAAATCGTATCAAGCATTAATAAAAAGAGTGAAGTAAAATTATAATCTGTGTAAGCCTACATTCTTGTCGCACCAAAACCCTGCTAAGAGAAATGTGTCTCTAACAAATACTGACGCAGCCGAGGCCAACATAAATATAATACTTAAAGAAACAAGTCAAATTAAAAAGTTAATATCTTTTTAAACTTGGGGCAAAGACCACCTGAAAGTACATTTGGGGCGAAGGCTACCGGAAACTGTTTACTATACGTGTGGTTGCAACTACTACAAGTTCGGTTTCCCAACAGTTGAAATATAATACAACTCTTTCAATACAAACTACTTCAAATTGACGCCCAAAGCGTGGTGCAAACAACGTAAAGACAGTAACTACTTCAAACTGGTGTCCATACGTGGTGCTAAAAGTACGTAAAGACAATAACAACATCAAAATGTTGGCCTATAACATCTAAACATTTAATTTTGTGAACACCAGTACATATTGTATGATCCATGTGGATTGTTCTGCATGAGATTTCAACTTCTACCTGTAGTTCAGGTAGTGCAGTCGAGCTTGGCTCCGTAGTAACGTGTGAGACTCGCATTCGGGAGGTCCCGAGTTCGATTCCCGGTGGCCGCCCACTCTAATCATAGGTTTTTCGTGGTTTTCCCTGGTTGACAAACCCGAATGCTGGAGTGGTGTATTCTACCACGGCTCTCCTCTCTCCCAATTTCCTCTCACTTCATTTCCTTTTCTTGTTTCAGGTTGATCCCGGAAAATAATTGAAAAAAATTGAGTTCTTATTTATGGACGCTCTTTAACTGCTGTGGTTCTTAGCGTCACATTCTATATTGGGCGTGAATGTCCGGTAATTTTGCTGAGGTCTCTTTATCAGGCTTAAGGTTCTTTTACGTGCCGTAAATCTACGACCGGGACCACCGGCTTTACTTTCCTTCCGAAGGAAGTCACGCTAAGGATTTTTACGCCCGAAAAAATCCACCACCCTCCGCCGGGTTTGAACCCGCGACCTTGGGAACTACAGGCTAGCACGGTACCACTAGTCCACGGAGGACGATAATTGACCCCGGAGCTGTGGTTCGGTCGATGTCGGGCAGATGCCACAGACTTGCGCTTTGGAAATGTTTTCCCAGTCCCACTTGAGGGATGTCTCCGAGCGGCCCTCCCATGGCCAGGTGATCAAACCTGGAGCTGATAGGGAACTCTGCGCGTCTCTGTTCACTTGCGCCTGCTTCGCTCTGCAACCCGTGTGTCTCCTGCGGTTTCCTCACGTCATTTATTCCTCCCGGGGATGTACGCACAATAGAACCCTTAAGGCAGTAGCCTCCGTTCCCTCCGTTCACTAGTCCAGTCCAGTCAGGTAGTGCAGCTGGTTTCCTTTGGTACACCACGTCTTTCAGGAATGTCCACAGTTAACAAGTCCACGAGTGTTAAGTCAGGGAAAAGTGTAAGGAATTCAGAATGGCCTTGCATTACTCTAAAGTCAAGCACATCTCTGCTAGTTAGTCTCGGTTGTTGATATTTATTATGGTCACATATTTGCTATAGAAACTGTTCAATCACTCACATCTTTAGAAGCTGCATAATACTGCATATTGATGCCATAGCTGAACATGAAATTTAGAAAAGTACAGCGTAGTTAACAATTATTAAGATACATATACATTTTGGGCCATTCTGTGTTATAAATTTATTCATCGTCAAGAAAACAACTAACTTTAACACATGTCCTCAAGATAGTGACGATGTCCGATTCTCGAATGAAGAAGTATATGTTTCCTAACAGACCTAAAGAAACCGTCAAAATTTCATTAATAATACTCTTATATCTGAGAGTCTCCAAACATCAAGAACTCAACATTAGACTTCCTCCTGTGTTACAAATGAACCCCTCTCTTGCTATTCCACCCTGGACAATCACTTCACCTAAAATAAATTTAGAACTAAACATCACCTTCAAAGAACACATTCATTCCTCAGTTTATCACCAGCTATTTAATGAATTACATGACGGATATGGAAAACATACAGCAATTTACACAGATGGATCAAAGTGTAATGATAGAAATGCTAGTGCTGTTGTTTATCCAGACCACATATGTTATTCAGACTTCCTGATTTTTGTACCATTTTCTCAAGTGAACTGTTTGCAATTAAACAAGTTGTGATTATGGTTCTGAGTACTCGATGTTCAAAGTTATTTGTTATATACTCAGATTCTAAAAGTGCACTACTTGCAATAAACAATCTGTCATCAACCCATAGTCGTACACAAGAAATTCAACCACTACTTCATAGAGCCAATAAGCAAGTTTCTCTAGCATGGATTCCATCCCACACTGGAATACAAGGCAACGAATTGGCCGATCAGGCAGCAAAAGAAGCCACTAAACATCCAATAAGTGACCCAACTAAAACTACACCAGCCCATGATGTTATCTCAATCATTAAAGAGAAGCTCTATCAACAGTGGAAGACAGGATGCAATGACTCCACGATGAGGCAGTTTGTAAATTCAATAGCAGTCCGCCTTAAAGCAATATGCGTATGTAATAATCTGTAAAATGTTTGTAACAGTCATTGCATATGCTTATATTATTGTATCCATGTACAATAATGTTATGTGAATGCATTACGTAATTTAATAATGTAGGAGCTGTGGGAATAAGTTAAAAGTTGCTAACAATGAGGTAACAACTAGGTAACCTTGAGTCAATAATGAGTAAGAAAGTTTAACAGTACTACTTGTGATTCTTGGAGTAACAAATATGTAATTTTGAGACAGTTTAAAAATAGTCAATCAACAACCAGAAAAAAGCTTTAGTTAAATGTAGGTATTCTATTGGAGTAGGATTAGCCAATCAGAGACTTGAAATACAGAAATTTACAAATTTAGACGGTTGAAATCAATTCAGTTGCCTGCAGACAGTGATTGTAGCCGGATGCGTGATGCGTCCTCGGGAGATTTTATACGTATTTCGTGTGAGACGAAAATAGTTTACGTATTAAAAAGTGCAAGTATTTAATAAAAACATCTCACAGCTCTCTGTCTATCACTAAAGTGTTATTTAAATGTGTCAAACAGTAATAAAGGAAGTGAAGTAAAATTATAATCTGTGTAAGCCTACATTTTTTCGCATCACGCCCTGCCAAGATATTCATGTCTCTAAAATAATACTGTCGCAGCCGAGGCAAACATAAATATATAATATTTAAAGAAACAGTAATTTTATTTTTTAAACTTGGGGCAAAGGCCACCTGAAAGTACATTTGGGGTGAAGGCTACCGGAAACCGGGTACCATACGTGGGGTTGAAAGTACTACAAGTTCGGCTCCCCAACAGTTGAAATATAATACAACTCCTACTTCAAATCGGCTTTTCATACGTAGCAGCAAACAACGTAAAGAACAATTCTACTTCAAATTGGCGTCCATACGTGGAGCTAAATAAATAAACAACTCCAACATAACACCTTCTTCAACGAGAAGCAAACTCCGTGATATAATATCGAGTTTTTCGACGCATTTTCCCAGTAATTCAATTTCCAGTCAAGATCAGGTTTTAATATCCCGACTGAGAATGGGCCATACAAAGATCACGCACAGTTATCTTCTTTCAAAGGACCAACCACCCATCTGCCACCAGTGTAACATACTGTTAACGACGAAACACATAATCGTGGAATGTCCACAATACGATCAATGCAGACAATACTACCAGATACCCACGATTTACAAACAGCACTCAACTATTCGATGTACCCTAAGATAGTTGACATTTTTAAAAGCATAAATTTATATAAAAGTATATAATATTCAATCAGTTTGATGAGTTATAGTGTCACAAATTTATACTAGTTAATTGTAATGGTTTAAAACTGCCAGTAGGTCAATTTTACCTGAATGTTTTATTGTTAAATTTATTTTATAAAACGTTGTAAAGTAGCGATATTACTAATATATTAAAGCGACTATAAAGTTTCAAAATAAAAAAAAATTATATAACCTGGCATCTGCCTGATCTCCGAGTTATTAATAAGGTTTATTTCTAGTTGTGTCTTTTTATATTTTTCGAGTTTTTGTTTAGATGTATCTATTTATTATACTTTGGAAAAGTAAACACGTTTGGATGTTTAATTGTATTTCAGTCACAAAAACATTACACAGGGTTTTACAAGAATGAGCAACAAAAGAAATATATTCATTCTTTTCAGAACTATATGAGAAAAATGGGCGAAGAATAGTCACATGAAGAGAGCAAAAGTGACCCCAACAATTTCTGCAAACGGTTATTATCTTGTTATCTTTATCTCGTAGGCAGATTGAACACAGTTTTCTCGGCGGTTCCACAGGTTCTGTTCTTACTGAATGCAAAGTTTGAGGCAGTATTTTTAACACTTAAATGATTTCAGTCAAATTATGTAATATAAAATATAATAACAGCCCGCCTTAAAGCAATATGTGTATGTAATAATTTGTAAAATCTATGCAATAGTCATTGCACATGCTTATATTATTGTAAACATGTTCAATAATGTTATGTGAATGCATTACGTAATTTAATAATGTAGGAACTGTGAGAATAATAGGTTAAAAGTTGCTAACAATGAGAGGCAATAATGAGTAAGAAAGTTTAATAATGCTACTAATTTTGGTGACAGTTTATAAAATAGCCAATCAACAACCAGAAAAAAGCTTAAGTTAAATAAAAGTATTCTATTGGACTAGAATTAGCCAATCAGAGATTGAAATACAGAAATTTACAAATTTAGGCGGTTGAAATCAAGTCAGTTGCTTGTAGACAGCGCTCATAACTGGACGCGTTGCTAGCAGACAGTGTTACTAATCAGACGCGAGATGTGTCCTCGAGAAATTTAATACGTATTTTGTGTGAGAAAATAGTTTACGTGTTTAAAAAGTGCAAGTATTTAATAAAAGAATCTTACAGCTCTCTATATCAGTGAAGTGTTATTAAAATCGTGTCAAGAATTAATAAAAAGGAGTGAATTAAAAATTATAATCTGTGTAAGCCCACATTCTTCTGTCGCACCACCTCCCTGCTAAGAAATCCATGTCTCTAACAATAATACTGACGCAGCCGAGGCAAGCATAAATATATAATATTTAAAGAAATACATAATATTTTTTAAAATTTTTGGACCAAGGGTACCGGGTACCATACGTGCGGTTGCAACTATTTCTAGTTCGGCTCCCCAACAGTTGAACTACAATACAACTCCTACAACAAAAATAACTACGTCAAATTGGCTTTGCATACGTGAAGCAAAAACAACTTCAAATTGATGCCCAAAGCGTGGGGCAAATAACAATACAACAAACCTTCCATTTTTCAAGTTGTTTTCGTGATCGTTTGTTTTACAAAAGGTTCGTATACGTTGTGTGTGTGCGTGTATATAATTACTAAAACAGGATAAAAAAGTAATGTTTAAAGTCAGAAGGATACAAGTTGAAGATCTTACAATTTTTCTACTACCAAATAATGTTTTACATGAAGAATTCTTCCGTTTTTATTTTCTCAAAAATGGTTATAATGGGTTATATGAATAAAAATGAGTATATAGTATATGCTTCACTTTTTGAAGCAAATACCTTTCGAGTACCTACCTCATTTAATAACATACTCAAGTAATGGAAGCAGTGCAGAATATACTCAAGACATCCATTTTACAAGATTATGTACTCATATTTGGTATGAATAAAAGCTAGTATATTCTCAGTTTTATGAGTTCATTCTCCTCTCATGTTGAGCATGATTAATACATACTCACTTCAGAGTATATATTAATATTTTTTTACTTAAAACTAAATATGAAGAGAATGGAACAATTTATAAACTGTATAGTACTCATGGAAAATTTACAAACATAGCCAAGGGCATTAAAGAAGTTTCAAAATCCTACATTGTTTCAGAAAAGCATAACCTAGAAGCAACATTGAAATCCAGATACGTACTCATAAATTTATAAGAAAATTGTTTCATAGTATAGTGTAAATATGCTAGGATTCTAAAAACAGTCGGATAACTTCATCCAGTACTTAATGAATTATGACTTTCCAATCCACAATTATTCCTTTCTTTTTGCCTATAGCCATTTTATTTATTGATTTTCTAACACTGCCATTAAAATTCAAGGAGTTTCAAAACTCTGTATTGCTTTATGAAAATATAATTTAAAAGTATCATTGAAAGTCAGATTTATTAATTAAGGTTACTATGTAAAATACTAACCCCAAAATTCAGTTGCTTAAGAAGTTATGTTACTTATAAGAAAACTGCTTCACAGAAAAATATTCTCAGTGTAAACATCCCGGGATTCTAAGAACAGTCCGATTTGAATCTGCATCCGGTACCTTATAATTATGGCTTTAGAATATGTGAATACTTTCTTTATGCTTGATTTATTGATAATAGACTTTTGTCTATTTCATTTTATTTATTGTTTTGCTAATTTAGTTTACAGTTGTGATTTGATGTGTGTTGCTTCAACTAATTTTTCATTTGTTGAACGACTTCATATTTCTCTGAGGCAGTATTTTTAACACTTGAATTATTTAAATTGAATTATATAACATGTAAATTAAATAACATCCCGCCTAGAAGCAATATGTATGTAATAATTTGAAAAATGTATTTAACAGTCATTGCTGATGCTTATATTATTGTAAACATGTTCAATAATTGTATGTGAATGCATTAGGTAATGTAATAATGTAAGAGCTGTGAGAATAATAAGTTTAAAGCTGCTAACAATGAGGTAACCTTGAGGCAATAATGAGTTTGAGAGTTTGAATGCTACTAGCCATGATTAGGGCAGCAATAATATAAATTTTGTGACAGTTTAAAAATAGCCAATCAACAGCCACAAAAAGCTTTAATTAAATGTAGGTATTCTATTGGACTAGGATTAGCCAATCAGAGACTTGAAATACAGAAGTTTACGGTTTTGGACGGTTTAAATATATTCAGTTGCCTGCATACCTTGGTAGTGAGCGGATGGAAGTTGTGTTCTCTAAAGAAATATTACGTATTCGTGCGAAATGAAAATTAAGTATACGCGTTAACAAAGTGCAAAAATATTAAATAAAAGAATCTCACAGCTCTTAATATCAGTGTAGTGCTATTTAATTTGTGTCAAGGATTAATAAAAAGAAGTGAACTTAAACTTAAAATATGTGTAAGCCTACATTCTTGTCGCACCACGACCTAATTAAGAGAAACGTGTCTCTAAAGTAATACTGAAGCAGCCGAGGTAAAACAAACATAAATAATATCTATAGAACCAGTTTAATAACAAAGTTAATATAATATTTTTAAAACTTGGAGCGTAACAGTAAAAATACATCTTCAAATCGGGTTTTCATGCGTAGCAGCATATTACATAAACAACAACTTCAAATTGACGCCCATACGTAGTGCAAAAACATCAAAACATAAACTCCAAGAACAATATCTTCTTCAAGTTGGCGCCCAACGCGGGGCTTACAACATAACTACTTCAAGTTAACGCCCAGCTGCGTGGAGAAACTAATTTTTCATTTATTGAAAGACTTCATATCTCTCTAACATTTCTGCTGAAACTTGGTATGCAACACAGGATAATTCTTGAGCAGTCATTATGGGACAAAACCAAATACAACAAAATCTATTCCTCTAATTCAGAATGCTAAATAACACACGAAGCTAGTATATGGTCAAGGAGTGTACATAACACGAGTAATATACTTACATTTAAGTGAACAAGATGCCTGTGAAGAGGAGTATAGGTAGCAGGTAGTAGGGTTTTGTTCTTAGGAAAACGAGTATGTTCTCATTGAGCTGAGTATATAATCACAGAAAATGTTCGTACTCAAGAGTACGAACTTTGACAAAGCACTTGCTTTTTATTCATATGACCCAATAATTTTTATTAAACTATTACACGGTCGAATAATTTGCATGACCAATTAAATGTACACCTTGAATATTCTGTATGTAGTATGTGATGGTCTCTACATTATAAGTGAACTTTCTGTAACTGTGAAAACATAAAATGTATTTTGTAAACAAACAGAAAAAAATATATACTCGTATTGTTTCAAGTAATATTTATAATAGAATTAACCATTTCTGGAACGTTTGCTGTTCTTCTTTTGCTTAATTCTGTATTTTAAGCAGTATACTGAAAACGTAATTGACGCTCCTCTTGTTGCTAATGACTCTATACTAAGAACATACAACGTTAGCACGTATCATCTTGCTTTCTAAACAGCTGATTGGAACCTCAGCTTACTGTTTGCTCTTGCGTGTGTACATATAGACTATGTGATCAGAAGTATCCGAACACCACCACAAACACACGATTTTCATATTAGGTGCATACTGCCTGGTACTCATTATCCGCTACCTCAGTAGTCATTAGACATCGTGAAACAGCAGAATGGGACGCTCCGTGGAACTCACGGACTTCGAACGTGGTCATGTGATTGGGTGTTGTCTGTGTCAGAAGTCGGTACGCGAGATTTCAACACTCCTAAACATCCCTAGGTCCACTGTTTCTGATCTGATAGTAAAGTGGAAACGTGAAGGGACACGTACAGCACAAAAGCGTACAGGCCGACCTCGGCTGTTGACTGACAGAGACCGCCGACTTTTGAAGAGGGTCGTAAAAAGCAATAGCCAGACATCTATCCAGACTGTCACACAGGAATTCCAAAGTGCATCAGGATCCACTCCAAGTACTATGACAGTTAGGTGTGAGGTGAGAAACCTTGGGATTCCATGGTCGAGTGGCTGCTCATAAGCCACACATCACGTAGGGAAATGCCAAACGACGCCTCGCTTGGTGTAAGGAGCATCAACATTACGCGATTGAACAGTGGCAAAACGTTGTGTGCAGTGACGAATCACAGTACACAAATTGGCAATCCGATGGCAGGGTGTGGGTATGGCGAATGCCCGGCGAACGTCATCTGCCAGCGTGTGTAGTGCCAAAACAGTGAAATTCGGAGGTGGTGGTGTTATGGTGTGGTCGTCGTTTTCCTGGAGGGGGCTTGCACCCCTTGTTGTTTTGCATGGCACGATCACAACGCAGACCTACAGTGATATTTTAAGCACCTTCTTGCTTCCTACTGTTGAAGAGCAATTCTGGGATGGCGATTGCATCTTTCAACACCATCGAGCACCTGTTCATATTGCATGGGCTGTGGCGGAGTGGTTACACGACAATAACATCCCTGTAATGGACTGGTCTGCACAGAGTCCTGATTTGAATCCTATAGAACAATTTTGGGATGTTTTGGAACGCCGACTTCGTGCCAGGCCTCACCGACCTGCATCGATACCTCTCCTCAGTTCCGCACTCCGTGAAGAATGGGCTGTCATTCCCCAAGAAACCTTCCAGAACCTGATTGAAAGTATGCCTGCGAGAGTGAACGCTATCATCAAGGCTAAGGATGGGCCAACACCATATTGACTTCCAGCATTACCGATGGAGGGCGCCACGAACTTGTACGTCATTTTCAGCCGGGTGTCCGGATACTTTTTATCACGTAGTGTAGGTGTACATTCAATCCGATTTTGTGGAACTTAATACTGATTAGCAAGAGGCAGATTAAATGAAGATTGTAAACCAAATATTAAAATAAATAATAATAATAATAGGTTTTTGATATTGTATTTTGGGAATTTTTCTAGTCGAAAGTATACCTGTATGCCCCCCTTTGAAAGCATGCCCTTATAATTATTGTAACATTTATTTAAAAGCGTTATATTTGAGAATAATGTACAATAAGTGAGATTTCAAAATTTACAATAATAAAATAAATATTTCATTAAATTTACAGGATATTTGGATGAAATATGAATGCTGCTTTTGAACTAAAGAGGCTAAAGGGACGTTTAATTAACACTTAAGGTAATGATTTATTTTCACGCACATTAATTTATTGGATATTTATAAAAATAATTTAATATGAAATGCATATGAATATTTTTCATACATAAAAGTATTCTTTTATCAAAATGTACAAAATAAGCAAAAATTAACAGCAAAATTAATGCTTGTAAAGCCGAATAAATATAATTTCCATGCTGAAGTCCTAAACACCAAGTCAAGTACTACGACTGCTCATATTGCTAAAGGGTATAATCACCAGATGTTACAAAAGTTAAAGAAAAATATTTTTTTAGGATAAAAGGTTATGTATTGAACAAACCTATGCATTCCATGAATGAATTTATTAGTACTGTTAGAATTTATTGGAAAAAAGTACTGCTGGTGTGATGTGCATTGATTAAAATAACAAAATTGTCAGAGCACTTCTAAGTTAGAATTGAAAATGTATTATTATTATGATGATGATTATTATTATTATTATTATTATTATTATTATTATTATTATCACTACATATAATTTAATTAGTGGTCTGTGTCCCTATAAAGCTCTGAGGCCTCCATGGGAGTGACTTTCCTTTTGAGAACCACTAAGCTATCTCTTTACACTTTTTATAGGGTATCGGGTATCGGGTATCGGTGCTCAAAAATCAGTATCCGAATTAAAAATTAATTTGATTCATTTTACTATGGTTCTTAGCGTCCCATTCTATATTGGGCTTGAAAGACCGGTAATTTTGCTCAGAGGCCTCTTTATCAAGCTTGAGGTTCTTTTACGTGCCGCAAATCTACATGGGACCAACATCTTTACTTCCCTTCCAAAGGAACCATGCTAAGGTTTTTTACGCACGAAACAACCCATCGCCCTCCGCCGGGCTTCAACCCGCGACCTAAAAATTAGTATCGGTATCGAGTATCGAGAAATAGTGATATCGTCCCATCACTACCTTTATGGTTCATTGCTTTAATTTATTTTATTAAGCGGAGATTAACAACGACCAAAATTAAATCTGTTAAATTCGTAACCCAATATTTCGCAAACTATGTTAGATAACAGACTGAAATTTTGCAGGTTGCAGAGGTGTGCCTTTTAAGTTCACTTATTTAATTTCAACCAATAAGTTAGTTTATTAAGGAAGATGGAAGTTTTTATCAATTATAACATTCTTTGATTAAAATGTATCATATCTTTTAAAAAAAATCTTATGTGTTACACTCACATGACTTTCTCTACTCTTTTACGAACTATTTTTACAAACGCTTATTCTCCATCTACTTAATGCTAATCGGGATGTTAATATTATTGCTAATTTTCGTGTAGATGCAAGGGGAATATGGTAGCCTTAAGTGATAGTTAAATATTTTAAGAGCTGGTCGCTATGTGGAGCATTGCACTCTCTTTGTATGTCCAGGACAAAAAAAATGAATAACAAATTTCCATTTGAGAAAAAGTATTGGAATATTTAAGGGAATAACAAGTAATATCTCGAAAATGGTTCACTCAACAAAAAAAATGTATATGACATAAATTGTCTATTTTAACGCGATCTACTTTTATTGTGTAGTAAAATTTTGTCTATCTCTTATGGTTTACCAGTTATGCAAAAGTCGTTCACAATGAAGAATACTTTTGGAGACATTCCCAGAAAATTCGAGATATACATTTCATTTGTCATGAAAATATCTTAAACATATGACATTTTAATCAAAATCGTTGGAGCCATTTTTGGGAAAATTAAAATTTTTGGAAAATGTTCTATGTAAAGGGTAATCTGGGGGGATTTTCTTGAAAACCTTCGTGACGCATCTCTGGAAGATACTGAACCTAAATACCAAGTTTGGTGTTTATCCGACTGTTCATTTCTGAGTTATGCTGTTCACAGACACACACGCAGACACACACACACGGACATGTTTCCAAAAATGCTTTTTTTTGGATTCAGGGGGTCTCAAAACATATATTTCCGGTGAAATCTCGGTATCGAATTTTTGGGTGGAATACCATACTTCCCCTACTTACTATACGTAGTAGGGAATGTAAAAATAGTAAAAATAGCTAAATATCTCAATTAACATCAAAATAGATCCATAACATTACTGAGCTTTATTTTATCATCCTAATTAGCCATCTTCAGGAGCTACTGAGAAAATGTCACTCAAACTCAAAATGAAGGAAACTTATTCATATAACACATTTTCAAAAAAAGAAAACACATGGCTTGAGCATAAAGAAGCTATAATAGTGTACAGTAGTACCGATTTGTAAAGCAAAACTGTCCTGATGGGCTAAAGTTTACCTCTCTATTCCAAAGTGTGTAGAAGTTATGCCTTTTTTCGTGAAGTGCTGCAGAAGTCATGCTACAAAAACGCAAATGCATTAGGGGAAAGGTCCCTATATTGAACCACTTGAGCCTAAATAGTAAATAATAATTATATTTTCAAATCAAAGTTTTCAGAAACACAAGCATTAAAGTGACAAATCCTTGCGCTATTAATATCCTCAACACAATTTAAAATTAATACAATTATCAATTAAATAACACTTAAAAAGTGAGATGGTATAATCGGTTCAAATTAGGAACGTGGTCCTTAAATTGAACCACACGTGTCTTAAAATGTACCACATACTTTTAAGTTTAAAAGTATTTTTATTAATAGAAAATACATGTATTTTATTGTACACTAAAAACAAATATGCTATCCGCAACAAAAGTAGAGCCCAAAATTGTGATAAGAATAGCAATTTCCTTGAACATTTTGAATTTGTATATAATGTCAATCACTTGATTTTTGGAATAGGTACTATTTCCAAATATAGAGCTTTTACTAATTTTTACTCTCATATAAAAGAGTCCAATTATACACAGTCTTCACAATAAAACACTTTCTTCTTGGCACTAACTTTTGCACACTTTTGGTGAAGCTATATCCTACAGCTCATACACTGGATCATGTCCATCATTTCAGACAATTCATATTCACATATTCATGTCAGCCACTGTTTTAACACTATTTTTTTAACTTAGCATATTATATCGATATTTATTCACAAGATATACTATTCGCAGTTGAGCAATCCTAGAACTTCAATAGGTTTCCTAAATTAGACCAGTTCAATATAGGGTTCAAACAGTGGTTCAATTTACGAGCCACACCATTTTGGAAGCTTTAGCATCTATGTGACTAGGAGAGACGCTGCTTGAAAAAACGTATGCATGAATATTGTTGCTAAATAAACACTTCATAACATGCAATATATATAGCTCATCTCAAACTTATCTAATTGATCGTATAAGCTTAGCTAGACGAGTCAAGTATTACTTCTGAAACACCAAAAACACACAACACTTCATACAACTGAAACTACAAGCTCAGAATGCAAATTCAACAACTCCAAGCATTCATAGTTGTACACGCCACGCTTCTGCTAGGATTATGGTGACATCTGTCGAATAGTTTAGAAAATATCGGAGCGGTTCAATTTAAGAGGCGGTTCAAATTAGGAACCTTTCCCCTACTGTTTTTAAAGGCTTATTTAAAATATAAAAATATTGTGCCTACAACGTATGTATTAAGTTAAAGGGGAAACTCGAAGTAACGAGACCGAACATAAATAAATTAATAGAAGTAATTTTTTCAATGTTTACAATTTACCTACATATCCACCCTTAAATAATATACAATAAAACGTTATACAAACATTAGCATAAACATATATGATTTTCAGTGCGATGATAAATGTTTCCTTTCGTGTCTATACCGTTACACTAAGGGTTATTGCTTGTTAAAATATTAGCGTATAGTGGGGGAGGTAATTTTGCACATTTCGTATATAAAAGGTTAAAATGATGAATATTTAAATGCAGGATGTTGTATGACTCTTGTATTCAGTTACAAGTATGCAACACGAACGTGTTAATATGGTCCATCCCTTCACCTCACAATGCTGAACTCCATCAACCTCCTTCCACTTTCTGACACATGCACTGCTATAACTGGCAAAACCTGTTTTCCGAAAAGTTTCGAAAATATGCGACCTCAGGGATTTATTAAAAATTACCAACACGCCGTGCAGCGTGTTGAAATCACAATAATGTGGTGACATTCCCGTGACGTCATTTCACATTTTCTATTCCGCGAATTTTCACCGCCTGTCCCGTTTCCAGGTTCCCCCAGCGGTACGGCAAGGGCTACAACAAACATGCACGAATATATGCCAATGATTTTTGCATCATGTATTCATTTATTGATTGCACAGTCGCAATATATGTACAGAGACACACGCACACATACAGAAAAAGGGATCGTTGGACTCGTCCCTCGTTCAAATTCTACCCCTCACCCTGTTTCGACGATATTTTTTTTTTTACTTGCACTAGTAAAATGAAAGCTAAAATTGCATTGTTTCAATTAATTAGTGGAAGTGCGGGAGAGGGTTTGTGAATGCAGGTAGTTGTTTTTTAATTCGGGGGTAAACCAACGGGACAGCAAGCCATAGGCTGATGCAGTTCTGTTTCTGAACGAGAACCAACGAACAAAAACAAAAACACGCGCGCACACACATACACACATGCTGTGCATAAACACACATACACACACAGAGAAAAATCGATCAATTATTTCACATGCACTCACATTATTATCGGAGCCCGTGGACCACAGGTCGTAGAAGGGTGGGGCAAAGGGGGACGAGGTCAAGGGGTGGAGGTGGCGAGGTTTTACAAAATGGATGTCACTAGCACGGTGGGGGGATACCTGCCAACCCACTCTACCCCCGTCCAGCTTCCAACCCACTGCTGATGAGAGTGGTGAGGGAGACTGCACAAAAAATTATGAAATATTTGTGCTGCGTTGCATCAAAATAATGTTTTGAAAATCCTGTAGGTAGTAAGGTTGGTTTGAGTGAGGGATGGGTGGGTATTGGGAGCGGGGAAGTTGCATTTGCTACTCTCCCCCCTCTTCCTCTCCCCGTTGTAGAATGGCCAACCCAAAACACCCGCTGTGGCAGGACTATGGTCACTTAATGAGATATTTATCATCGATGGTAACGTTGACCACAATATCTGTGGCTTTTTCGGCTAAAATAAAATGATTAAGAGAGGAATATGCTAAAAATATGTTTTACCCCCGCACTTTTACCCCGCCAATACCGTACAAAATATTCAGCCCGATAAATATTGTTCATTATTACATGCATTGGAGCGAGTTCAGCAGAATGTTTTTTGTCCTGTTTTGCCAACATACAGCTGCATATTCAAACGGAATGGGGTGAAGTAATTTGCATTTGAGTCAATAAAAATGATCATGCTCATTATAGCTCTAGGGTTGCAGGGCTGTTTTATGAAGCTTCAAAGATATGTGTCGATAATATTCTCTGCATATAATGAACGCTTCCTTTTTGGCAGTCTACCAATAGAATCCATTTGAACAAAAGTGTATCTGACTGAGGTCGAACATGCATAACCGATTGAAAGCATGCTTAAAACGTAAACCGTCCATCGCAAAAAAAACACAGGTTTCCATGCTAAAAATCTGTCTCTGAGCATTTAATGCTCACATATTCGTGGTCCAAAGGTTGAGGCAGTATTTTTAATCACTTAAATGATTTCAGTCAAATTGTATAATATAAAATATAATAACAGCCCGCCTTAAAGTAAAATGTGTATAAAATAGCATATAAAATATATGTAACAGTCATCGTATTAATGTTTATATTATTATGTACATGTTTAATAATGTTATGTGAATGTATTACGTAATTTAATAATGTAGGAGCTGTGAGAATAATAGGTTAAACGTTGCTAATAATGAGGTAACCTTGAGGCAATAATGAATTAGACGTGTAATAATGCTACTGGTAATTCTTGGAGCAACAATAATGTCATTTTTGAGACAGTTTATAAATAGCCAATCAACAACCAGAAAAAAGTTTAAGTTAAATAAAATTATACTATTGGATTAGGAGTAACCAATCAGAGATTTGAAATACAAAAATTTACAAATTTAGGCTGTAGAAATCAGATCAGCTGCTAGCAGACAGCGTTCCTAACCGGACGCGAGACGCGTCATCGAGAAGTTTAATACGTATTCAGTGTGAGACAAAAATAGTTTACGAGTTATAAAATGCAAGTAATTAATAAATAATCTCACAGCTCTATATATCAGTGAAGTGTTATTTAAATCGTGTCAAGGATTAATAAATGTAGTGAAGTAAAAATTATAAACTGTGTAAGCCTACATTCTTCAGCCGCACCACGCCTTGTTAAGATATTCATGTCTCTACAAATTAATACTGGCAGCCGAGGCAAACATAAATATATAATATTTACAGAAACAGTAAAAATACAAAATTAATATTTTTAAACTTGGGGCGAAGGCTACCGGGTACCATACGTGCGGTTGTAACTACTTCAAGTTTGGCTCCTCCTAAAATCACCCTTCCTCAAGGTGTAATCTTGGAAACACAAAGCAGCAATATCAATACTGTTGAAGACATGTCTAGCATGTACATAAACTATCCATCACAGAAACACAGATTTCTATACAAAACTCTGCCTCTGACCAGCATGAGCATTTTATGCTCACATATTCGTGTTGTAAAGGTGAAACTTTGAAAACATAAAACAATACAACAAACAATTCTTTGTTGCTAAAACTTCATGACCATCAACAGCATTTGATGCTCATTTCTTTCATGTTCTAAAAGTGAAACTTAGGAAACATAAAGTAGCAAAAGGATCAATACAAATAACAATTTTTAAATTGTAACATTTAATTAACATTTCCAAAATTTGTTGATTGTCTTATGGAAACAATGATTATGAAACCACAAGGAGAAGAATTCCTTGGTGTACTTTCATATATCAAACAGAAATTTGAGGCAGTATTTTTAACACAAATGATTTCAGTCAAATTATATAATAAGTAAATTCAATAACAGCCCACCTTGAAGCAATATGTATGTAATAATTTGTAAAATGTATGTAACAGTCATTGCATATGCCTATACTATTGTATCTATGTGTAATAATGTTATGTGAATACATTACGTAATTTAATAATGTAGGAGCTGTGAGAATAATAAGTTAAAAGTTGCTAACAATGAGGTAACAATGAGGTAGCCTTGAGTAAATAATGAGTAAAAAAGTTTAACAGTACTACTTGTGATTCTTGGAGTAACAATAATATAATTTTAGTGACAGTTTATAAAATAGCCAATCAACAACCAGAAAAAAGCTTTAGTTAAATGAAGGTATTCTATTGGACTAGGATTAGCCAATCAGAGACTTGAAATACAGAAATCTACAAATTTAGGCGGTGGAAAACAGTTCAGTTGCTTCTAGACAGTGCTCATAACCAGACGCGAGATGTGTCCTCGAGAAATTAATACGTATTCGTGTGAGGTTTACGTGTTAAAAGGTGTAATTAATTAATAAAAAGAATCTCACAGCTCTCTATATCAGTGAAGTGTTATTTAAATTGTGTCAAGGATTAATAAATGTAGTAAAGTGAACTATAATTTATGTAAGCCTACATTCTTGCCGCATCACGCCCTGCCAAGATATCCATGTCTCTAAAATAATACTGACGCAGCCGAAGCAAACATAAATATTTAATATTTAAAGAAACAGTTTAATTGCAAAGTTAATATTTTATTAAAACTTGGGGCAAAGGCCACCTAAAATACATTTGGGGCAAAGGCTACCGGAAACTGTTTACTATATGTGCTGTTGCAACTACAAGTTCGGCTCCCCAACAGTTGAAATACGATACGACTTCTTCAATAACCACCTACTTCAAATTGACGCCCAAAGCGTGGTGCAAACAACGCAAGGACTATAACTTCTTCAAATAAAGAAATTGAATTAAATGTTTTGTTGATCTTCTACCACAAGTCTAAGCTGTGTGGACTATGTAGAATAGAAGGTATCCTCAAATTTGGCTCTGGGCAGCCCTATCAAACGTGGTTGAAATGTTTATCAAAAACTTTATTTGAAATTTTAAAGAAACTGTCAGTATCCTTGATCCGTTGCAGACCTTTGGACATGACCCTTAGAGGGTTGCAATGATTTAGACGTCTATAGTGACCAGATGCTGTTACAGAGCTAGCATAAACAAGAGTTTATGGCATTCATTGAGAATGTTAATAGAACCAAAAAGTGTAAATGTGCTTTTCGGTCATGTGCTCATTTTTGTTTCTTTACATTACCAAAACCTCTTTGAGGCGATCTCGA
This sequence comes from Deroplatys truncata, assembly GCA_030765065.1. Classification (NCBI taxonomy): domain Eukaryota; kingdom Metazoa; phylum Arthropoda; class Insecta; order Mantodea; family Mantidae; genus Deroplatys; species Deroplatys truncata. The sequence continues at coordinate 668,335,193 of CM060990.1, forward strand.
TTATTCCTGAGACATTGTGTCTTAAAATGGACTTGTAACGTAGCAAAACGTTATTCCTTTTGTTTTATCCACCACACTCCTAGGAGATTTGAATCAGATTTGAAACAAAATACAGTGCAACGATTGGGCTGCAATTCCGGATGTTTAGTTCATTTTTCCGACGCTACGGGTTCATGTCTGGACAAGCTGAAAATGAAGTTCCCTATTTAAGATCATAACATAATGAGATGAACAGATCACTAATCCCTAGTTTGGAAGTAAACTAGATATCTTAGTGTAAAAATTGCCAAAAAATATCTATACAGTCTAATTGGGCTGTAGACACAATAATTATATCTTAAGTATACTTTTAAAAGTGATACCGCATCTACGATTTTATATTGTTATTCTGCACAACTTCACAAAAAAAAAAATCACATCCCCTGCACACTTATTAGTAGAGAGGTAAACTTTACGCCCATCCTTCAGTGGAAGCTTTCCCCTACAAATAGCTACTACAGGATGACTTATGAAGAACTGACACATTTATTTCTTTAATTGTTTCAAAACGAGTTATGCTAGCGACAACTGATTATACCTGAAATACAGAGGAATTTTGGAAGATTATTTACCTCTATAGCAAATGTTGAAAATGTCCTGCATAAGACACAACTGAACACGTCGTTCCATGTTACTGGCCACTCGTTGGAGGACTCTGTTGTCAATAGCTTGAATCTCCTGTGTAATGTTGTGCATCAGATTGTCCAATGTCTGAGGACGTGTGCCATAACCCCTGTCTTTAAGTAACCCATAGAAAGAAGTTCGGTGTTGTCAAATCCGAAGATCTCGGTGGCCACAGGTTCTTGGAGATTATCCGGTCGTCAAAGAAACTTGCAATTAGTGCCATGGATTCATTTGATGTATGGCATGTAGCGCCGCCCTGTTGAAAATATCCTTGACTCAACTCTACATCGTCTAGTTGCTCAGCAAACTCCATGAAAATCCGTCGGTACTCCGCAGTGTTCATTGTTTTAAAAACAAATTGGTCCCACTATTCTCTGTGCGGATATTGCGCATCAAACTCTGATTTTAACCGGGTGCTTAGGTGTATAGCCGGATAAATGGTACCATGCTTCATCTGTGAACCATTTGATGGACAATATGGCAGGATTTTGCACAATGAACGACTGAAACCAACGACAATAATTCAGTCGTCTATCCTTATCTGGTTCCTGTAACTGATGGACAACCGTAATCCTATACGGCTTTAGGTCTGCACTTTTCACAGCTCTCTGACACATTCAGTAGCTGTAACCTGTCTCCTGCGACAAACGCCTTAATGATTTTTTGGGTGACTGATCCAGTCGTGCTCTTACGTTAACAAAAACCGTGGGAAGCCTAGATGAACGAGTTTTGCCTTTTTCACTCACCAGAAATTCAGTTGTTTCCAATTTGTTTACCAGTCCCAGTATTGTGTTTCTTTGGGGAGGATTCCAAACACCAAATTCTCTCTGGTATGCCCTTTGAGTAGCTGTAATTGAATTCGTAATCCAGTATTGCTTTACAAGGAAGAGTGGTTCATTTAATGTGTACTCCATTTTCACGTTGACTAGAACAAAATCTCAAAAACAGTTGCGACAATAAAACTAACAATCACGAGTAAAACATGAACATCTGTGCATTTAGTGACAGGCAATAAAAAATCCAAAACATTCTGTTTAATTTGGTGCTAAAATTGGGGCATTGAGTGAATTTCCAACAGAATAATTAAAGAGAAAAATATGTCAGTTCTTCATAAATCATCCTGTACTATTCATTATGGAAGCGTCTGTTGGTTCAGGCCATGTGGTGATTTTCTTTGCAAATACGAGAGTATATGAGAGTTTGTATTCCCCGTTTTTGCTCTGAGTGACTCTTTCTGTGAATCACATTTTTGGTATAAATGAGGCGTTTTCTCAAAAGCTATTGAAGGCAGCTAAATTAAATTTTAGAATGATAATAAAAACTTCAAATTGCTGTTTCAGGCGCTAATAAGATAGTTGGTTGTTTTTATAAAAATAACTGCTAACAAGTTTTTAATCAAAAGTTAGTATAGTTGAGACAAATATTATCTTACTAAATAAACAAATTTATTGTATAAGAGTAGACCAATTCACTCAGGAGGCATTATCTATACCCTATAAAAATTAGAGGTTTATATCTTAAATAGTTTCTGAGACAAAATGTAATCAATCTAACAGATTTAAAATTGGCAGAATTGGGCATTAATCTCCCCAGTAGTATTAGTCCCGGATGAGCCAATTGTTTTAACGATAATCCTGCCGCTAGGGGCGCTGGTGTCGCTAGTGTCGGTGCGTGCGACGGCGGCGGCGGTGTGTTTGAAAAGCGCCCTGAGCGGTAGGATTATCGTTAAATCGGTTGGCTCATCCGGGACGAGTTGAAAGAATTGAGGAAGTGACGTGTAGTGTTTTGATTGGTTCGTTAATTTGGGGTGGGAGATGAAGGAAGGAAGATGGAAGAGTATGGAGGTCGCGTGATGGAGAGGAGCTGGGTGGCGAGGTGTTGTCTGTGCGGAGGTCGGTACTGAAAGAGCGGAAAAGATGGGGAGCGAGGGATAAAAAGTGTAACAGAAAGTGACGTGTGAAGTTGTGATTGGTGGGAATAAGAAGTGATTTTATTGGTGGAAAGGAACAAATGAGAGTTGTTGATTGGTAAGAATAAGAGAGATTATGATTGGTTGAAAGAAAAAGGTGTGGGAGTGGGGTATGTTGGAGGTGATGGGGAAGGTAAGTTTTGCTAGCAGCAAGATTTGCAAAAGCCTGTCGTGAACTGATCAGCAATTTTTTTGAACGTTGGATGGTAGTTTTTTTCTTGAGTGGATATAGAGATGGGGCGATATGAGATGCGGTGGCGAAAATGGGAACTAAACAAGGTGGTTGAGACAAGAGGTTTAAGGACGAGGAAATTTGGAGGTTAGTGGTGAACATGGCGGTCGCAAGAGGTGGGGGTAAGGAGACGCGGTGGTGAGAATGGGAACTAAAAGAAGATGGGGGAAGCAAGAGTTTAGAAGAGTAGATTTTGAGGTTAAAATAGTGGGAACTAAAAATGGCGGAGGGTCTGCGACAAGGAGATGCGGTGAGAACTAAACAAGATGGCGGACGCAAGAGGTGGGTAAGGAGGTTTGAGGTTACAGTACCAAAACACGAAAGGATATATTCCTACGCCAAGCAGGTCCGAAAAATAATTATGCGTGTGGTACTTACCTGTTACCGGTGTGGATGCGTTACCAAAAGCGCGGCACGCGACGCGAAAAAATAAACGCAAACTGTTTTTGAAAATGCTTAGCCAGCTTTAAGATCAACCAACATCACTACGCACTGATATACCTAGGTTTTTAAAGCGGTACAGACACCCTTTGCAGAGGCGTAATTTAACTATACCAAAAACCTGGTACTGGACCATCGTGATGGTCGCTAGCGTACGTAGGAGCAGGGTTCTCATAGCCGGTCGAAAGCGGTCAAAAACGTGTACGACGTAGGTGTTCGCAGTAGCTGCTGCCGAGTCAACCGTCGAGGTGCGAATGAACGAGATTTGTTCTTGCCGGCAATCTGGTTGGGAGATGAGAGGCGCGGTGGTAAAAATGGGAACTAAATAAGATGACGGAGGCACGAAGTTGAAGTTAAGGAGCGGTGAGGTGTTGTCTGTGCGGAGGTTTGGGCTGAAAGAGGGGGTAAGATGGCGAACGAGGGATAAAAAGTATAACAGAAAGTGACGTGTGAAGTTGTGATTGGTGGGAATAAGAAGTGATGTTATTGGTGGAAAGGAACAAATGAAAGTTGTTGATTAGTGAGAATAAGAGAGATTATGATTGGTGGAAAGAAAAAAGGTGTGGGAGTGGGGGTATGTTGGAGGTGATGGAAAAGGTAAGTTTTGCTACCAACAACATTTGCAAAAGCCTATCCAGAACACATCAGCAATTTTAAATAACTAGTGTTTCGGGGTTTTCTCCGGTTTGGTAGACTAATGCAAGCTGTTTCTGCCATACTTATATTATACGTGTTTTCCTTTTTTCTTTTTTTTCTTTTTGTTTTTTCGTTTTTAAAAAATAACTAGTTTTTTGGGGTTTGCTGCGGATAGTAAACGAATGCAAGCTCTTTCTGCTTTTTTCATAGGTTTTCCCTGGTTGGTAGACGTTTTCTGTAGTGGTTGACGAAGCCGTTTCTAATTTTCGAGGTTTTCTCAGGTTTTTTTAGCGGTTGTCCCTGCCCAGTAGGCAAATGATGAAGTTTTACCTTGTCGGCGCACGGATACTAGGCACATACTCGCGCGCACACACACACCCGTTGCAGCTGCCATACTTATATTATTCGTCTTTTCTTTTTTTAAAAAAATAACTAGTTTTTTTTGGAGGTTTTCTGCGGTTGGTAAACGAATGCAAGTCCTTTCTGCTTTTTCATAGGTTTTCCCTGGTTGGTAGGCGTTTTCTGTAGTGGTTGACGAAGCCGTTTCTAATTTTCGAGGTTTTCTCAGGTTTTTTTTAGTGGTTGTCCCTGTCCGGTAGGCAGATGATAAAGTTTTTCTATAATGTCGTCGTTTTGGCTTGTGGCGCACGGATACTAGGCACATACTCGCACACACACACACACACACCCGTTGCAGCTGCAATACTTATATTATTCGTCTTTTCTTTTTTTAAAAAAATAACTAGTTTTTTTTGGAGGTTTTCTGCGGTTGGTAAACGAATGCAAGTCCTTTCTGCTTTTTCATAGGTTTTCCCTGGTTGGTAGGCGTTTTCTGTAGTGGTTGACGAAGCCGTTTCTAATTTTCGAGGTTTTCTCAGGTTTTTTTTAGTGGTTGTCCCTGTCCGGTAGGCAGATGATAAAGTTTTTCTATAATGTCGTCGTTTTGGCTTGTGGCGCACGGATACTAGGCACATACTCGCACACACACACACACACACACCCGTTGCAGCTGCAATACTTATATTATTCGTCTTTTCTTTTTTTAAAAAAATAACTAGTTTTTTTTGGAGGTTTTCTGCGGTTGGTAAACGAATGCAAGTCCTTTCTGCTTTTTCATAGGTTTTCCCTGGTTGGTAGGCGTTTTCTGTAGTGGTTGACGAAGCCGTTTCTAATTTTCGAGGTTTTCTCAGGGTTTTTTTAGTGGTTGTCCCTGTCCGGTAGGCAGATGATAAAGTTTTTCTATAATGTCGTCGTTTTGGCTTGTGGCGCACGGATACTAGGCACATACTCGCACACACACACACACAAACACACACACACACAGACACACACACGGACATGTTTCCAAAAATGCTTTTTTTTAGGATTCAGGAGGTCTCAAAACGTGTATTTCCAGTGAAATCTCGGTATCGAATTTTTGGGTGGAATGCAATACTTCCCCTACTTACTATACGTAGTAGAGAAAGTAAAAAGTATAAGTATTGGAAAATTTAAGGAAATAGCAAGCAATATCTCGAAAACGGTTCACTCGACAAAAGAAATGTATATGACATAAGTTGTGTATTTTAACGCGATCTACATTTTTTGTGTAGTAAAATTTTGTCTATATCATGACATTATCTTAAACATATGATATTTTCATCAAAATCGTCACAGCCATTTTTGAGAAAATTAAAAAAGTGTACTATCTTGTTTTCATGGGTTTTCCGGGTCGGTAAGCGTTAGAATACTCTTAGAGCTTTTTTCAGGTTTTTTCGCGGTTATCCCTGTCCGGTAGGCAGATGATAAAGTTTTTCTATAATGCCATCGTTTTGGCTTGTGGCGCACGGATACTAGGCACATACTCGCACACACACACACAAACACACACACACACACAGACACACACACGGACATGTTTCCAAAAATGCTTTTTTTTAGGATTCAGGAGGTCTCAAAACGTGTATTTCCAGTGAAATCTCGGTATCGAATTTTTGGGTGGAATGCAATACTTCCCCTACTTACTATACGTAGTAGAGAAAGTAAAAAGTATAAGTATTGGAAAATTTAAGGAAATAGCAAGCAATATCTCGAAAACGGTTCACTCGACAAAAGAAATGTATATGACATAAGTTGTGTATTTTAACGCGATCTACATTTTTTGTGTAGTAAAATTTTGTCTATATCATGACATTATCTTAAACATATGATATTTTCAGCAAAATCGTCGTAGCCATTTTTGAGAAAATTAAAAAAGTGTACTATCTTGTTTTCATGGGTTTTCCAGGTCGGTAAGCGTTAGAATACTCTTAGAGCTTTTTTCAGGTTTTTTCGCGGTTATCCCTGTCCGGTAGGCAGATGATAAAGTTTTTCTATAATGTCATCGTTTTGGCTTGTGGCGCACGGATACTAGGCACATACTCGCACACACACACACAAACACACACACACACACACACTAAAATAGTAGCGTATAAAAAAATTTAACAAACCGTAGATTTTCAAGAAAATTCCCACACCGCAAACTACCCGTTTAGCGGGAGAAAGTTCGTTATTTTTATTGTTTTAAAAATGGCTCTAACCCCTTTTGATTACGGTACGGTATGTTTAAGATATCTGCATGACAAATAAAATGTATAACTTCAATTTTCTGGGAATTGCTGTGAAGTAGTCTCATTGTGAATGTCTTTTGTAAAACTGTTAAACCGTAGGAAACGAAGCCTTACTGTACAAGAACGTTAAAGCACACAATTTATGTGTATTATTATTATTATTATTATTATTATTATTATTATTATTATTATTATTACTTTGTGGCGTTGTCTATTTACAAAGTTTCCATGTTGATTTTAATGTTTAAAAGCTTTAGACCTTTCTCACTAAAACTCGTCATTCTTTTAACTTTTCTTTTTTCATTTTCATACAAAGAGAACGGAATTTCACAAGTGAAACAGCACTGTAATAACGATACCAACAAACTGATTATTATTCACCCACTGAAACACATAAAAACAATAAGTAATAATCACAGACCCAGTTTGTGGGTATTTAAATGAAACATATGCACAATACAATGCATCCAAATATTCAATATTGAGATTTCACTGGAAAACTAAATACTTGTTTTGAGGTCCCCTGAATAAAAACATTTTTAGAAAATTCTGTGTGTATGTGTCAGAGCAGCATAACTCAAAAATGAAAAGTCGGATAAATACTAAACTTGGTATTTAGGTTGAGTACCTTCCAAAGATACGACACAGAGATTTTCAAGAAAACCCCTCCACCCCAAACTACCCTTTACATGAACTATTTTCCGAAATGTTTTATTTTCTAAAATTAACTCTGACGATTTTAATTACAACACCATATATTAAAGACATTTATATGAAAAATAAAATGTATATCTTGAATTTTGTGGAAATAGCCTGTGAAGTCTTCTTGATTCGGAAGAAATTTTCTATGATCTTGTATAACTGCTAAGGTTTGAGAAAAACATAGAATACAAAAAATTTAGATCTCTTTAAAAACACACACAATTTATTTGAAATAACTTTTTTGTGACGTCAGCCATTTCCGAGATATCTGTTATAAATGGTTCGAATTGTACAATGCTTAGCCATTCTACTTCACTTCTTTCAAACTGCTTAAAAATCATATAAATGAATGTATCACCTCATAATAAGCCTCTATATACGAAAAATGCTGAGTATTCAAAAAGTCAAGAAATTCGATTTTCTAGCCCCTAGTGAGTGTAAAATCGCGTTTACTTCACTTCTTTCAAACTGCTTCTACCCTTTACATGAACTATTTTCCGAAATGTTTTATTTTCTAAAACTGTCTCTGACGATTTTAATTACAACACCATATATTAAAGACATTTATATGAAAATAAAATGTATATCTTGAATTTTGTTGAAATAGCCTGTGAAGTCCTCTTGATTCGGAAGAAATTTTCTATGATCTTGTATAACTGCTAAGGTTTGAGGAAACACACACAATTTATTTGAAATAACTTTTTTGTGACGTCAGCCATTTCCGAGATATCTGTTATAAATGGTTCGAATTGTACAGTGCTTAGCCATTCTTTTTTAAAAGGCATGTCGCTTTTCAGTTCTTGCTCGCCATGTTGATGGAAAGAATTTAGAATTTTAAGACCAGTGTATAGCGTCCCTTTGGATGTCTAACGGTTGTGCAATGCAACCATTTCCCGAAAAGTTTATCCGGATTAAAATTAAGTGGATATGAAAATAAACTTTCGTACTCACCTATAAGAGATAGAGGGTAGAGGTTATACGAACGTAGCACTTGAGAATTTTTATTCAACAGTTGGTGTTACTCCTTAGAAAGGAAGTATCTGCTGATTGTATTTAATTCTTACATTTTACATAACACGTATGCACTGGCACAACACAAAACACTACACACGATACCCATAGGTTTAAATATTGCACTAATAACATCAGGAATACGTGAACTCTGGTCACTTCTCATCCTCATACAGCACTCACGCAAAGAACGTGCTGATGTAGTGAAAACAGATGCGTGAGAAGCGGAAAGTCGTCAGCAATAAAACATGCAACCTTTATGGCGGTGGCAGGAATTGCGCAGTGGCGGTTCGTGACAGGATGACCGCGTTTTTTTTTTGTTTTTTTTTACAAATTGACAATTTTTTGGCGAAACGAGGCATTTAACTCGACGCGCGTGCTGAAATAGCGGTTGCGAAAAGCGAGCTTATAAAAACCCGGTGCCGAGAGCAAACGCACGTAGTGAGAAACTGAAGCGATAGTGGGTTTTTCTACAAAATCGTTCTATTTGACGAAAAATAGTTTAAAATAAAAACAAAATAGCAGCAGCACTTTGCAGGGAAAGAGCGATCGGTGCATTCGGACGATAAGATGGAGCCGCAAGCCGGGGGAAGTCGCGATGGCACCTTGCAGCCTACGTTCGAAATTATAGGACACAAGCAGAGAAGGCTGCCAAAGCTTTTTTCCGGCTTTACAGAATCTCAAATTACCGTAAACCCGATCCCCAGAGATGTTAAACCGCAGCAATGGGTATCGCATTTGTTTAACGATATTCTAAACTTTGCGAAAGAGAACCTGTTAGAAAACGAACCCGGATATTTAGGCATATCCATAACAGACGAAAAGGAGACGTCCAAAGCCTTCAACATGAGCGTGAGGCGCGTAGAGCAATTGAATGCGGATGTCATTGTTGGAAGCATCGAAAAAGTAATGCAAAGTAACCAACAATTCTTGCTAAGCGGGGCTCTTCACGTGACGTTTGTGTGGACCAAGGAGGTCTCGGGTTCGTGCCACCAACCTTGCGATGCCTGTAGGGACAATAAAGGCATTGTCGAAATAGCCAACAAAGACAACTTGTGTTTAGCAAGAGCCATTGTTGTAGTTAAAGCCAAAGTGGATCGCGACGTCAACTATAGAACGATGACGCGCTCCGAGTATCTGCAAAAATCGAAGGCCGTAGCCTTGTGTGCGAGCATCGGTCAAGGCCACGGCAGCTGCACGATAGATGACGTCAGACGCTTTGACGCTGCGTTAAAGGGCTACGCCGTGACGGTGTTTGGCGATCATACGGGGAAGCACGTGCTGTACGCGTCGGATAAGAAATGCGATAAATACATCGACGTCATGCTCCACGCCGGCCACTTTAATGCTATCGTGAACCTTCACAAGTGCTTTAAATGCAAATGGTATTGCCGCCAGTGTCATCATCCCTCGGCACACAAAAAAGAATTTCATAGGTGCGACGCCAGGTGTGCTAAATGCCATCAGCAGTGCGATGCGCGATTTGACGCCTACATACGCTGCGCTGAGTGCAACAGAGATTTTAAGGGACCGACATGCTTTGCAAACCACGCAAAGAAAGGCGTTTTTTACCCAAAGGCGCTGTCGGTGTGCGATGTAGAAAAGGTGTGCACGTCTTGCAATAAGCTGGTGAATGCGAGGCACAGAAAAACCGCGCACCAGTGCGGGGAAAAGTACTGCAATCATTGCAAGGCACACGTGAATTCTAGCCACATGTGCTATATGCAGCCGTATGCCACAAAGAACAAAAGAAACCGGTACGTGTTCATGTTTATCGACTTTGAATGCACGCAAAACATTCCATATACCGGCAAAAAGGACACATACGAGCATGTACCTAACTTGTGCGTGTTGTACCAAGCCTGTTCGCTGTGCATCGACGAACGCCACAAGACGGCATACTGTATCGAATGCGGTTGCAAAGAATGGGTGTTCACGGACGAGCCCGTGAAGCAGCTTTTCGAACACATCGCGCAGGCGAGGTTCGAAGCCTGGGACGTCTACGTCGTGGCGCATAACCTCAGAGCTTACGACGGGCAGTTTTTATTAAAGTACATGGTGGTGCACTTAGACTGGGTGCCGGAGCTCATCATGAACGGGAGCAAGATCTACAGGATGAGGTACGGTGACGTCACATTTCTAGACTCGCTCAACTTCATACCCATGCCACTCTCCCGCTTTTCCAAGACCTTCGGATTGAAGGAATGCAAAGGTTATTTCCCGTACCTGTTTAACACGAAGGAAAACGAGCAGTACGTGGGTTCGATTCCCGACAAAAGGCATTACTGTCCGGAGGGCATGTCGGCGGAGGGTCGGAAAGCCTTCGAGCAGTGGCACGAAGAAAAGGCGTCATCAGGGTACGTCTTCGACATGAGGGCGGAAATGGTGACGTATTGCAAGATGGACGTATTTCTACTCAGTCAGGAAGTTTCCAAATTCAGAAGGGAATTCTTGGACGAGAACGGAACAGACCCGTTCAGAGAATGCGTCACCATCGCGCAGGCATGCATGTGCGTGTATAGAAAGCGCTTCATGCCGCTTAAAAAAATTGCGCTCTTGCCAGCGGGCGGGTATCGACTAGCGGAACGGCAGTCTCGCGCCGCATGCATATGGCTAACTTGGCTAGAGATGCAAAACCGCATCGTCATCCAGCACGCCATGCGAGGACGCGAAGTTAAAATCGTGGGGCACAAGGTGGACGGGTACAGAGAGGCCGAAAAAACCGCGTACTTTTTCCACGGGTGCTTTTACCACGGTTGCAGGCGGTGCTTTCACAATCGCCATGCGGCGATATACAACTCGGGACACGACACCATGAGCTCCAGGTTAGAGAGCACCGAGAAGGTCACGGCCAAGATCAAGGCCGCCGGCTACGCCGTGGTGGAAATGTGGGAGTGCGAGTTTAACGCCGCGATGAAGGCCAACCAGGACCTGACGCGCCACGCAAGGGACTTTCCGGTACCCGAACCCCTGAACCCCAGAGACGCCTTCTACGGAGGTCGCACCAACTGCACCAAGACGTACTGCGAGGCGAAGGGGGATAGCAAGATCTACTACTACGACGTATGCAGCCTGTACCCGTACGTGAACAAGACGAAACCCTACCCCGCGGGCCACCCCAAGATCCACGTGGATCGATTTCCGCGCTTGGAAGACGTGGGGGGCGGGTTGGTGAAGTGCGAGGTTCTACCGCCGCAACACCTGTACCACCCGGTGCTACCGGCGCGCATCGGCGGCAAGCTCATGTTCCCGCTATGCCGCGCTTGTGCGGAGGCGGAGAACCAAGACGAGTGCCACCACGGAGAGCGCGAGACGGCGTTGTCGGGTACCTGGGTGATCGACGAGATGAAGGTCGCCCTGGAGGAGGGGTACCGCCTGCTGCGGGTCCACGAGATCTGGGAGTACGACGTGGTGCGGTACGAACCGACCACCGGAGCAAAGGGTCTCTTCGAGGACTACGTGAATCAGTTCTTGAAGATCAAGACCGAAGCCTCCGGCCGGCCCTCGGATTGCGACGACCCTGCCGCAAAGCAGCAGTACGTGGAGCAATTCTTCGAGCACGAAGGCGTCGCCCTGGATCCCCAGGCCGTCGCCACCAACCCCGGCAGGCGGGAGCTGGCCAAGCTGATGCTCAACAGCTTCTGGGGCAAACTCGGGCAGAGGGAAAACCTCCCCACGTGCGAGCTGGTGGACCGGTACGACCGCCTCCTGGAGCTGCTCAACGACCCGGGTGTGGAAGTGCAGACCTACGTGCCCGTCACCGACCGGATCATGTATGCGGTGTGGAGGTACTGCGAGGAGTGCCGCAAGGTCAACCCCGCCGCCAACGCCGTCCTGGCGGCCTACACCACGGCTCACGCGCGCCTGGTGCTCTACTCCTACCTGAAGAGGCTGGGAGAACGGGTCTGCTACTTCGACACCGATTCCGGCGTCGTCGCCGCCGCTCCGGGCGACTGGACGCCGTCCGTCGGACGCCTCCTGGGGGACATGACGGACGAGCTGGAGAAGTACGGGCGGGGCTCTTACATCGCCCGGTTCGCCTCCACGGGGCCCAAGAGCTACTGCATGGAGATCGTTTGCCCCGAGACGGGCAAGACCTTCTCGGTGTGCAAGGTGAAGGGGATCACGCTCAATTCGGGCAACCTGGAGCTGGTGAACGCGGAGGTGATTCGCGACGTGGTGCTCAGGGACAACGACCGCGCGGTGAAGCTGGCGGGCACGCAGATCTCGCGGAAACCGTCTTGGACGGTCGTCACCGAGCCCAGCTCGAAGACGTTTAGGATGGTGGTCAACAAGCGCGTGCTCGCCGGCGATCACGATTCCTATCCCTACGGGTTCAAGAGGAACGCATAAATGAGACGTCCGCAGCCGCGCCAAAGTCATTTCGAACCGGGCGCCCTGAGGAGACGATGCCCGGTCCCCGAGACCTGGGCCGATTCGAGTTTCCCAGCACGATGCTCGTGGCGGGGCCGTCGCGCTGCGGCAAGTCGACCTTCGTGAAAAACCTGTTGCGCCACGCGCACCGGATGTTCGACGCGCGCCCCAGGAGGGTGCTGTGGTGCCACCCTCCGGAGTATTCGCCGAGACTCGAACCCTCGGCTCTGCGTTGCGAGACCCACGCGGGCATACCGAACTTGCTTCGGTGGGCGAGAACGACCTCGTCGTCCTCGACTATCTGATGCTGGAGGGTGGCGGGAAGGACGTGTCCAATTTTTTCACCAGAGACTCCCATCACAAGGGCTTCGGCATCGTCTACATCCTGCAGAACGTGTTTCCGCAGGGTCAAAAATATCGCAACATCTCTCTGAATGCGAACTACGTCGTGGTCTTCAAGAACAACCGGGACAAGATGCAGATCGAGAGACTGTGCCAGCAGATCGAACCCAGGAACTCTAGGTTTCTCTTGGAGGCCTTCGAGAAGGCCACCGAACGCCCTCACGGGTATCTCGTGTTGGACTGCACCCAGTACACGCCCGCCCGATACAGGTATCGAACCGGCGTGCTGCCGGGGGAAAACCTCTCTTATTTCGTACCCAACTGAGACCGCCGAGAGGACTCGGGTTCGTTTCGTTCCATATCATCCCGGCAGGGTCTTGCCCGACTGAGGCCGTCGAGTCTAAATAAAAAGGTACCGCTTTCGGAGCGAACGTCATTATCGCGCAAGCATGGCTAGAGGTAGGTCAAGGCTCGCGACGCTGACCAGTCCTCGCATAGCGAGACAGCACGGTAATTTGGCGGCTCTGGCCAAGGCGAAGGCCCCTCTGCGCAAAAAGTTGTTAAAAAATGCCGACGGCGATCTGATCAAGGCCATTAGCGAATGCATGCTCAACGTGTGCAGAGGTCACGTGCAACTTCCCGCAAAGTGCTTGGCTCGCCTAAAAAAGCACAAGGCTTCTTGGAGGAAGTTGACGGATAAACGGGTTCTTCTGAAGAAGAAGAAGAGCATCTTGGTTCAAAAAGGAGGTTTCTTGCCGGCATTCCTCCTACCCGTCTTGGCTTCGCTCGGCGGCGCGCTAGTGTCGAAATTAACAGGATGAAGTACGGCAGGCAGATCCTCGTTGCACCGCAACCGAAGACCGTCGACAAGCTTCACGCTGTAGACCGCACCATATCCAGATTGGCTAAAGAAATTCGGAACCTGCAGAGCGCAAAGCTCTCTGCCGACGAAAAGTGGCGGCTCGTAAAACATAAATTGGACAACTACCTCGATCTCGTGGCACAAGTCAGAAAGCCCTTCCTCGGCGGCGACGACGACGACGACGACGACGATTACGAAGACGTGCACGAGCGCGTGCCGGTGAAGCAGGAGGTCGAACCCCGAACCATAAAGGTCAACCTCCTCTCGCCTCGCAAAAAGAAGAGGGCGAACCCTGCCACTCCGAAAAAGAAATCGAAATCGCCTTCCGCGTCGTACCATTTTCGCAAGCGCGTCTGGCAACCCCTGTACAAGTAAAGCATGAAGGAATGGAAGGCGCTAAGGCGATACTATGCCAGACCGGAACACTATGCCGGTTTGGGCACGGTCAAGCCCCTTCGAAAGGCCACGGGTGCGTCTAAGGCGAACATCGAGTCCTTCCTTCAAACCCAGGACAGTTACACTCTGCACAAACCGGTCAGAAAGCGGTTCCCCACCAGATGTTATCACGTGACGAATATGGACGATCTTTGGGAGGCCGATCTAAACGTCATGAACAGCGTGAGGGAACATAACAAACCTTACGTGTACATTCTGACCGTTATCGACGTATTTTCCAAATATGCTTGGGCCGTACCCCTGAAATCGAAGCTGGGTACCGAGGTCGCGCAAGCGTTTCGCTCCATATTCTCCCAACGTGTCCCCAGGGTCCTCCAGACGGACAAGGGAACAGAGTTTACCAACAAGACTTTTCGCGACTTTCTGAAGAAACACGACGTAAAACATTACACAACCAAAAATAACGTTAAAGCCAGCGTCGTGGAACGCTTCAACCGCACCTTAAAAACTAAGATGTGGAGGTATTTCACGCACAAAAACAGTTACAGATACCTTGAAGTCCTTCCGGCCTTACTCGAGTCGTACAATAGCTCGCATCACAGGTCCATAAAAATGGCTCCGAAGGACGTGAACGAATCTAACATTTTACGAGTGTACCGCAATCTCTACGGAAATAGGACCCTACCTCGCGCAGGGAAACCCACATTTTCCGTCGGCGATCACGTGCGCATCTCTAAAGAAAAAATGAAATTCGACAAGGGCTACGAGCAGAATTGGACGGACGAAATATTTCGGATAGCCGAGGTGGTGCGCGGTCGGCCGGTGGTATATAAGTTGAAGGATCTGGCCGGAGAAGACATAGACGGCACATTTTACACCGAGGAGCTACAAAAGGTCGCGCTACCTCGGACGTTTAAGATCGAACGCGTTTTACAGACCAAGGGTCGAGGGCGCCGCAAGCAGGTCTTGGTAAAGTGGAAGGGGTATCCGGCAAAGTTTAACTCGTGGGTTCTGGCTTCGACCGTCGATTCGACATGATTAAGACCGAGCCCTTCTCCATCACTCTCGTGAGCAACGCTTCCATGGAACACTTTACCGACAACACCACGGCCAGATTTTCTAACATCTTGCCCGAGAGAATCGTTCTGCAGGGAGAATGGGAGGTCGCCCTGCAAAAGGTCAGGTATCCGGTGAAATTTTATAACCTTTCGCCAGACGATGCCCGTCTGGCGAGTACCAAGTACACCATGACGCTCCTCCCCACGCATTCCAAATTCAGTTTGCAAATGCCGCAAGGCATCGTGCACAATCCCAAAGACTTGGTGAACCTCGTCAACGCCGTTGTACTCGAACACTTGCACGTGGAAAACTTCTTCCTCTTCGACGAGCGCAAGCAGACGGTGGGCGTGAATGCCGCCGTCGCCCATCCCGAACCACTACCCGACATCCCGTTCGACGGGTTTGTGGAAAATGTCGCGCGCACGGTCGTACCGTACGCGGTCGGCGAATACGAAGCTCTCAACGATGCGCCCCACCAGAGACCCAAGCCGAAACCGAAACCGAAGCCCCGGGCTTCGGGGCAGCAGAAACCCGCGGCGGCTCGTTCCGTCAGACCCAAACGAGACGTTTCAAAATCGGAGGACCCTCCGGGACCTCTGCACCGCATCCACAGTTTGCTCTTAACGCCCGCTATGGCAAAAATGTTGGGTTTCGAGCCCTACGTCAACGTCGTTCTCGAAAAAACTGCTAAACACCCCGTAGATCCTTATATGGGGTTTCCTTACGAAATGTTCGTCTATTGTAATCTAGTGTCCCCGCAAGTCGTGGGCGACACCTTCGCCCAAGTCATAGAGAGCGCGGCCGTGGAATACGAAAGAAGCAACAACACTTACATGAGCGACGAATAGACGTTTTTTCCCCAAAATTGGGTACCCTTGATTCAGCAAGACTTCAAGACGGTCAACATAGATTTAAGGAACGGTTACGGCGATCTCTTGCCATTCGCCGACGGATTTTCCTCTACTGTAGTTCTCGCTTTTCGTCCGAAACAGGCGTAATGGACGTGCACGCCGTAACGCGGTACTACCTCAATCAGACCGGCGGAGCCGTCCACCATCGCGATTTCGCTCTCCACAAGGGCAAGCGCTACCAAAGAGGCAGCGGTCTCTTTTCAGCCCTCGGAGGACTCTTCAGAAGGTTGCTACCGTTTTTAAAGAGCGGAGCAAAAGCAGTCGGAAAGGAGGCCTTAAAGGCGGGCGCTCACGTTCTGTCCGATGTGACTGTGGCGGGAGCAGCGCCGAAGCAAGCGCTCCAGCGGAGGCTCAAGGAGTCCGGATACAATTTAAAGCGAAAAGCCGACGAAAAGCTCGATGCCATGCTCGGTTCCGGCGCCAGGCGTCTCAAGAGAATAAAACCGAGCAAATCCAGAAAGAGCAAGCAGTCCAAGCTGAAACGCGGTAGGCGCAAGGTGCAAGACGTATTTTCGTAATGGCAGACGCGACAGTCCACATGAGTTCCGAACTGGACCTCTTTACAGAGGTGCCGGTTCAGATGAGCATCGAGGAGTCACGGTTCCTATACCTAAACCCTCAAAACACTTTAATGAAAAATGCCCCCATCACCTTTCATTATTCCGGAAATGCGGACGATTACCTAGACCTGACCTACGTCGTACTCGAACTCATGGTGCGCATTGTAGATGACAAAGGAGAGGCCTTAAACGCTGACGCTAACGCCACTCTGGTCAACAACGCCTTAAATTCCCTGTTTCAACAGATGGAGGTAACCCTCAATAACGTCATCGTCTCCATGCCGCAAGCCGGTTACCCCTATAGAACCTACCTCGAGACGCTTCTCAATTACTCCGAAGATGCCATGAACACCAAACTAGAATCTACCCTCTGGAGAAAGGACACGGCAGGCATCATGGACACTTTTATCGCCAATGCGGGTTTTCAGTGGCGTCAGGGGTTTACCAAAGGGGGCAACGTCGTGCAGCTCATCGGTCCTCTGTCCAACGCTCTTTTTAGACAGGAGAAGCTGCTTTTGAACAACGTTAGCATGACCGTCAAGCTCACTCCCGCCTCTCCCCAGTTTTATCTGTTTTCCGACGTAGATACCTTTAAGGGGTACGCCGACATCGTGTCTGCCACGCTGCGCTTAAAATTGGTGCGGCCCTCGCCGACCATAAAGCTCGCGCACCAGGCCTAGCTCGCAAAGGGCAACGCAAAGTACCATCTCAAAGACGTCAGCTTTCACGCTCTCAGCATCCCCAAGGAGTCCAGGGCAATGACGTTTAGCGACGTGTGCGTAGGGCAAGTTCCAAGGAGAGTGGTAGTAGCCATGGTCACCGACAAGGCCTATTCCGGCCATTTTAACTCAAATCCGTACAACTTGAAACATTTTAAAATGAACTTCTTTCAGCTCTACGTGAACGGGCAACCCGTTCCCTCCCAACCTCTGCAACCCGACTTTACAAAGGGACACTATTTGCAATGCTTTCAAACCCTGCAGGACGGCCTAGGAATTCATTTCAAGGACGTGGGACACTCCATCTCCAGAGAAACCTACCCGCAAGGGTATACGATAATGGTTTTCGATCTCACTGCAGACATGAGCGCTAACGAGTCTCACATCTCGGGTCAGCGCCACGGAACCGTCTCTATAAGCATCGGTTTTGCCGATAAATTGACAGAACCGGTCATACTTCTGCTGCTAGCGGAAATACATCGCACGGTCGAAATCGACGCCAACCGATCCATTTTGGTATCAGAAACACCTTTCAAATTCAACGGTTTCTATCGACATGCCCCTCTACGCGCTCTCACTTTTTAGGCGTCTACCCCTGCGATAAACTACCCGTACTTCACGGCATTCGAACGCCTCCCTTGGCGCTAGTGGCTAACACCGACCCCAGCACCAAATCAGGGCAACACTGGGTTTGCATCTTTGTGGACAAAAACTCGCATGCAGAATATTTTGACAGTTACGGCATAGGACCGCTTTCGCCCCATTTTCTCCGGTTCTTAAATTCGGTCTGCGGGACGCGTTGGTCCACCAACGCCAGAAGGCTGCAAGGTTTCGACAGCACCACGTGCGGTCATTACGTCATCGCCTACCTCACCCACCGCTGCTCCGGCTTGCCTAAGCATACATTCTTCTCAAAATTTCACGTCAGCAATCACGCGCATAATGATGTCGTCATTCGCAAAACGTTCAAAAACGCTTGCCGCGCAAAGTGCTCTGACGCTCAGCAAACTAGTCAACCCTTGAAGGTGAGTACGTGTGTGTGTGTGTGTGTGTGTGTGTGTGTGTGTGTGTCACTATTCAGAACATCTAAGCTAATCCATCGTCTTGCACGTGCTTTCAGAAGACGCTCCTGCTCATATAAAAAGCAACGTCACGGTGCCGCTCGCCTCATTCAGAGTGTACCATGCAGCGCGCGGATACAGTCCTGCTGCCATGCAGCACGCCAACCAGGTAGGTCCGCACCTATGTATTACCTTGCTTTTTTTTTCTATCCCCGTTTATCTCTCTATCCCTCACATTATTATTATTATTATTATTATTGTTTTGTGTGTTCCAGTATAACCGGATGTCAAACCCCGACCACCTCAAAACCCGGGGAAAAAAGGAAACTACCCATCTTCGACCTCCAACAGCATCCCGACAGCCCTGCTCCGCCAGCACAGTTCCAACACAGTGCGGTTGTGGGTCCTCTGGCGGATATCTACTTCCTCAACCCGCAACAAACTAAATTCGTCAGTGTGGGATTCTCCCCCCGGCCGCCGCACCATCTCGTCGTCACCATTGCCAAATGTGGACAGCACAACGCAGTCGTCATGAGTTCCTCGCAGTGGCACAAACTCGTCGAAGCCATCCCCATCATTCACAAACGCTTGAATGACCCGCAGGGACGTCTACAGCAATTTCAGTTCAGCGACAGCGTCACCATCGTGTTTAAGTTTGTGTTCGGAAAGCTAAAGCTCGTTTTCAAAGAACCGCAAGGCGCATCCGTTACGCTCAACCAACAAGAATGGCACGTGTTGCATACCCTGCAGCGCATCATTACCGACATCATCTATCACAAAAAGAAGGAAGAGACGGACGTGCAAAATCAAATCATGGCATACCACAAGTACATGCTTCACAACCATGCCTCCAACGTTCCCTTACATGACATGAATTTCACGCAGTTCACCAAGTACATACGGTGCGCCAATTTTAGAACATTCCTCGAGGTTCATCATTTCCTCAACACCCATTTCGCACTGCGCATCTCACAAAATAGTTCTTAGTGCGCATGTTTTTCTACCAGCGTTCCAGCCGCACCTCACCCAAACATCTCGCGCCCTTCGCTCCCGCATTCGGGTCGCGAAGCATCCTATATCATACCCGATCACATTCACGGCATTTGCATGTTCAGCACCGTTCAAAACAGAGTTCTCCTCCAAGTCGAAAACCGTTAAATCAACGGACACAGTGTTTTTCCTGCGGATGTTGCGCAATAATCGCTAAGCGCTTCCGGCGGATGTAGTGAACCTCCAACTAACGTTCCCCCACCAGTGCTTCCCCTGATGTGGTAATTCTCCAACCAACTTTTCCCCACCAGTGCTTCCCCCTGATGTGGTCGTTTGCATGTTCAGCACCGTTCAAAAAAAGAGTTCTCCTCCAAGTCGAAAACCGTTAAATCAACGGACACAGTGTTTTTCCTGCGGATGTAGTGAACCTCCAACGAACGTTCCCCCACCAGTGCTTCCCCTGATGTGGTAATTCTCCAACCAACTTTTCCCCACCAGTGCTTCCCCCTCATGTGGTCGTTTGCATGTTCAGCACCGTTCAAAACAGAGTTCTCCTCCAAGGCGAAAACCGTTAAATCAACGGACACAGTGTTTTTCCTGCGGATGTAGTGAACCTCCAACGAACGTTCCCCCACCAGTGCTTCCCCTGATGTGGTAATTCTCCATCCAACTTTTCCCCACCAGTGCTTCCCCCTCATGTGGTCGTTTGCATGTTCAGCACCGTTCAAAACAGAGTTCTCCTCCAAGGCGAAAACCGTTAAATCAACGGACACAGTGTTTTTCCTGCGGATGTTGTGCAATAATCGCTAAGCGCTTCCGGCGTATGTAGCCAACCTCCAACGAACGTTCCCCCCCCACCACTGCTTCCCCTCATGTGGTGTTTCTCCAACGAACTTTTCCCCCACCAGTGCTTCCCCTGATGTGGTAAATCTCCAACGAACTTTTCCCCCACCAGTGATTTCCTGCTTCCGGCAGTTGGGTTATATTTATGCACGCGCATTCTTTACCCCTTCATTCGGTGCTAGCCAGCCGTGGGGAATGCCAGGACCGTCGTGTAAAGACTTCCACTGCTCGTTTTGCTTTCACCAAACGTGCAGCTGCGAACTTAAGCACCGTCTCACCCTCCTGTGCACGCAGTGTCAACACGGTTTCTACGAAGACCTCGATCATCTGAACAAGCAAATTCAGCAATTCCTTCGAAGGTACTCCGCTAGAAACACCACATGAACTGCTTCATCGTGCTCTATCGGTATCTCGATAACGGACGAAGAATCCACCTGCTACTGCCCAGGGAACGCCAAGTGCTGCTGCAAAACGGCATATACATCTTCGAACGTTATCCCCCAAGCGACGTCGACCTTGTGTGGAACCAACTTCCCGCAGACGCACAGGTAGTTTGCGCACCTTATCGCAGGTGTAAACAACACTACAACCTTCCTCATCAAACCACTCATATAGACGGTCCTCCTCCGTTTATCAAAAACTGCCATCTGTGCCGTCACAATGTCACAGGACGTCCTTAAAGAGCTAGAAGAACTTTCCAGCAGCGCCCACACTCTCAGCGTATCTACGCTTCAACAGCACGTACCATATCGCGTCGTCGGCGTCAAAACAATCGACACCGTTCACGGTACAAAGCTCGTCGCCAAACTCGACAACGACACAGAAGTTTTCCTACCAACAAGATTTGCAAAAGCCTCTCCAGAACTCGTCAACAAACTCAACTCTAACTCATTCTGCATCATATACGCAGGCGAGGAAAAACTACGCAGCGGTTTCAAACGTCACATCGTCACGTTCTCCCCATATAACCCTAAATAATGTCCGACGAAACCTACCCCGTCCCCGTGGGGAACAATCTTAACCTACAACTCATTCTCAACGCAGCTTCACCTATCCGTATCCTCTGCATCTCCAACTCCTATTTCCGCAACAGCAGAGTTGTCACCATCACACTCGACGTCCAAGGGGCTCACGCCGTCCACGTCAAATGCGTACCTACCAAAGTACACCAGCATAAACAAGACGCACTATGCGTCATATACCTCGGCAACAGCAACATTCCTGCTCTAACCAACAAAGTCACATCCACAGGATGCTTCTCAACCAGCCATTACAACGAATTTACCATCCCCATCTATATACCAACCTTCACCGAGTTCGTCAACGAAAGTTTCTCTCACCTGCTCGTCACCTGCATCACCAAACCTATCCACCAATTTACCGCCGATAGCAGCAGCAGCGATGACGAGGACTCAAAGTGCACCACGTACTTTAAAATCATTGTTGTGCGCGAAATCTGTGTGTCCTAGTGCCTCAAAACAAAAACTATGAATTTTAATGTGCTTTTTTTCTCCTAATATTTCTTATATTGTCCATTTATTCTATTCATATGTTAATCTCCTGTAATTAAATAATCCATTATGTTATTCTCAAACTATGTATTCATATGTTAAGCAAATAATACATCATGTTAACCAAAAAACTATGTATACATATCTTTATCCAATGTACTGTATTCAAATTATAAATAAAGAAAACAGTCCCGGATGAGCCAATTGCAATAACGATAATCCTACCGCTCAGGGCGCTTTTCAAACCCACCGCCGCCGCCGTCGCACGCACCGACACTAGCGACACCAGCGCCCCTAGCGGCAGGATTATCGTTAAAACAATTGGCTCATCCGGGACTAATACTACTCTCCCCATAAACCGGCGAATCACGAACACTAAGATGAAACTTCGTCTCATCCTAGAGTTTGATGAATCCGAGACTCATAGCTAACTTAACCGAAAGATTTACATATTCCAAGTTCCAGTTACAAGGGCTATATCTGAGCTCAAATATTCAGAATTAATTAAAAACATGCTTGGAAAACATGTCTTATAAAAACAACTGTACGATCACTTCAATACAAAAGTTGTCTCTGACTGGTAGAGTTATCTGAAGTTTACCAACTAGTCTAGAAGATCGCTTTCAAGATGCGCCAACGCATACCGATCAGGAGAGAGAAGTTCAATGCATGTTTCCAGAAATCCGTCACAGTAGCTCAGCGATAGAGCGTCGAAGCTTATACATTCGTATTTGCTCGGATGGGTGAATATTGGGTGTCATTTAATTCTCACCGAACGGGATGGCTCAGGCGGTTTTGTCTTTGGCCGCATTCGGGAGGTCCTGGGTTTGACCTTCCTGACTCATGGGTTTTTTCGGGGGTTTTACCGGGTCGCCAAGCGAATCGTGGGAGGCATTCTCATATCCCCCGAATTCCCTGTCCCTCCATTTCATCTCCAATCTCATTTCACTTCATCTTTCACCCGTTGGTCTCTTTCAGGGTTGGAAGTGTCGGCGATGGTGTTTTGGTGTAGTGTCGCAGGGGAAAAGGATGCTCTTTGAGACTCTCTCCGTCCCTCGAGGTTCGGATGGCTGCCGGGGGTATCCGAACCCCCTTGAGGGGCGTTGGACCCCTTCTGTGTGTGGTGGGGTCCCCGGTATGCTTGTCCATCTACCGGGGAGTTGCTATCTGGAAACTTAGGGAACCTGCCATTTCTGTGCCGTCCCTCCTGGTTCCGGCTGACCGGTGTCTCCTCTCATTCTTCCTCCCGGGGACGCCCCCTTGCGGGGCGTTGGTACAAAATCCCCTATGTGGATCAGTGCCGAACCCCCTTCATCTAATTTTCATCTCGATATTGGGTAGCGTCCAATCTTTTCCTGTCCAAAATACGCAGAACTTGAGTCACTGGTAGTACTAATGTACTAATTTAATTTCTACCTAATGAATATGTTTCCATTGCGATTTATGATGTAACGAAACTACGCATTAGATATTTTGATACAAAAAGTTTAAATTCTGGTGAAAATTGGAATACACGCATTTTGATAGGGAAGAAGACAATAATACTTCCATCTCATATTGTTCATTATTGGAATAACCTACAATTATCATAAAACAGAATAGGTATAAGAACCTTGGTTCTTTGCAATGAATTTCTTTCGATTACTTTTGTTGCCCTTAATTTCATTACATACCAAGTAATAAAAACGAACGCATAACATTAGAGCTCCTTAAATTCACTCACAAACTGGCAAAATATTTTAACTTTCAATTTCCAAAAGCATAGTAAAACTGATTAGAGTAGAGTTTTTGGCGAATTTACACAAGACTCATATCAGCAACTAGCAATTAATTTTAGTTACCTGAACATTAAAGGTCCAGTTTCTCAAATTAGATTTATCTTCTTTAATAATATGTTTATTCTGATAGTCATAACTTTCCTATTCATAAGATGTTATTTGCTTCATCATAAGAACATAAATATGATTTATTAATATGTATAGACTCAAAACGATCCCAAAACGGATCTTGTATATAACTTTGAGATAAAACAAAAGCTAGAGCATTTTCAATAACTGCTATTTTTCACTTCATAGATGTTTATGCGAGTATCTGGATAAGTATTGCTTTTACTATACAAATAAATGGCTACTTTTAATAAAAATCACAATTTAATGGAATTTCGTAAAATTTTCATACAAATTTGGTAGATTTTATTTTGGTCAGTGTTAACAATGCTGTCATCTGAATCTACCGAATTAATTAATCCAAAGTAAATACACAGTGGGTTTAAAAGTACAAGCTTGACATTCTTCAACATTGAAAGGTATAAACAAGTGAAATCACGCTGGCACTGACATCCTTTAATAAATCACCCTTTGACATACTTGGGCATACTTTCTATCTTGCTTATAGGGTTACGTAATATACACACGATCCCTTTACTTAATTACCAAGAAGCGAAATCTAAGTAGCAAATTTTTGTTTCAATTTCAAATTTACAGGGATATATGGTATTTTTAAAACTGTTACGATTTGAGAAAAAAGAAATACAGAAAGATAATGTCGGAATACATTTTAGGTTACATGGGAAACAGAGTGGAATAGATACAGTAATAAATTTAAACAGGTTTGAACTCTTCTCTAAAGTCAAAGGTCAAACATGTACGATACAGGGCAGTGCATGTTTTATTCCTTGCAAGCCTCCCATTGGTGATTCCTCTCATCCTTAGTCAATACTTTTACACCAAACTTCAGCAGTTAAGCTAATAGCAGATATGTTATCCAAAAAGTATGAGAGTTTAAGGGGAATGGTCAAAAATAACATTTTTTGTTTTATGCACTAATAAAATCTCTATTATTTCCAGTTTAAGAAAATATATACTTTTCGGGGATTAGGAGGTTTTTAAGACATTTAAATTCCATTTAAATGATATTCTGCATTCCTATAAAGCTGTCATGCAACGTCATATTTTAGAACATTTTTTTTATTTTTCAACAACGAACGACTATATCATGCCCAGAGAGCATTTCAACAATTAACAAAAGAGACCCGGACCAAGAAAAGTCAATCAGAAAAGCTGAAGCAATCCAGGAATAAAGGTGCAGATAATTATGACCCTGTATTGTACTGAAGTGTGTCAAAATGTTGATGTTCAAACTTTAAATTCAGTTTTCTCAAAACGACATTTTTAGAAGATACTTATGTACCTTTTTCTCAGAAAGTATGAGAGATAGAGAGCTGAAATTTTCAGTACATGTTAACAACGCATAGTTAAACTTTCTGAACCACAATCATAATTTTGTAATGCGTATTAGGGATATTAAGAAAGCAACAAGATTGCAAATTTTCTACATTTTTACTTTGCAAATAATTTGTTTTTCAATTTTTAATGAAATGATATACATAACTGAATAATTGAGGTTCAGAAGATAGCTGATTATACTAAGAACAAGCATGCAAAAGTGTGATTCTGTATTGCAAGTAGTATAAGAGAAAATGGTACATGAATTCACATGTTTTAAGTGTAAATTTTATTATTTTTCTGCTGAATGAAATCATTTTTACGCACTCAACTACATAAGCTATCAATACAAACAACCACTTGAAATAACTTGTATTATCTACAGAATAATTCATAAAAATTTCAGGATAAACCATAGAGAACTTTAAGAGCAGTGGTAATTTAACACACTTAAGGTGTAATTTCCATATGTTCAGACTACTTTATCTCCTTAAATAGTCCAGCAATTTTATTTAAATTGCACATTACTAGCTTGAGAAAACTAGAAAAAATCTCCTGAATTTTAAAAGTAATACACAATGCAAAATAAATACCCACACATTATGGTTTTATATGTCTCCATTGGGACTTGAACTGTAAAAATAACTTAGCTTTAATGGTAAGTTTTAATAATGTTTATTGTTGACTTTAATTCATATCTAACATTTTAATATACACTAAGTGATCAAAGCTATCGGGACATCTGGCTGAAAATGATATACAAGTTCGTGGCGCCCTCCATCGGTAATGCTGGAAGTCAATATGTTGTTGGCCCACCTTAGTATTGATGACAGCGTTCACTCTCGCAGGCATACTTTCAATCAGGTGCTGGAAGGTTTCTTGGGGAATGGCAGCCCATTCTTCACGGAGTGCGGAACTAGGAGGGGTATCGATGTAGGTCGGCGAGGCCTGGCACAAAGTTGGCGTTCCAAAACATCCCAAAGGTGTTCCATAGGATTCAAGTTAGGACTCTGTGCAGGCCAGTCCATTACAGGGATGTTATTGTCATATACCCACTCCGACACAGCCCGTGCAGTATGAACAGGTGCTCTATTGTGTTGAAAGATGCAATCGCCATCCCCGAATTGCTCTTCAACAGTGGGAAGCAAAAAGGTGCTTAAAATATCAATGTAGATCTGCGCTGTGATCGTGCCACGCAAAACAACAAGGGGTGCAAGCCCCTTTCAGGAAATACACACCACACCATAACACGACCACCTCCGAATTTCACTGTTGGCACTACACTCGCCGGCAGATGACGTTCACCGCGCATTCGCCATACGCATACCCTGCCATCGGATCGCCACATTGTGTACCGTCGTTCGTCACTCCACACAACGTTTTACCACTGTTCAATCGTTTAATGTTGACGCTCCTTACACCAAGCGAGGCGTCGTTTGGCATTTTCCTACGTGATGTTTGGCTTATGAGCAGCCGCTCGACCATGGAATCCAAGGTTTCTCACTTCACGCCTAGCTGTCATAGTACTTGGACTGGATCTTGATGTAGTTTGGAATTCCTGTGTGATGATCTGGATAGATGCCTGCCTATTACTCTTTAGGACGCTCTGCAAATGTCGGCGCGCTCTGTCAGTCAACAGACGAGGTCGGCCTGTACGCTTTTTGCTGTACGTATCCCTTCACGTTTCCACTTCACTGTCACATCAGAAATAGTGGATCTAGGGATGTTTAGGTGTGTGGAAATCTCGCGTACAGATTTCTGATACCAATGACACCCAATCATCTGACTACGTTCGAAGTCCGTGAGTTCCACGGAGCGTCCCATTCTGCTATTTCACGATGTCTTAATGACTACTGAGGTCACGGATAATGAGTACCAGGTAGTAGGTGGCAGCACAATGCACCTAAGTTGAAAAACATATGTTTGTGGGGTGTCCGGATACTTTTGATCACATAGTGTACCTTTAGGATTCGGATTTTAATCCTATTGGGAAATGTCTGGATACGATTTGTTGGGGAGTTTTCTTTTACCCTCAAAGTGTAAACTCCGAATAGTGATGCTCGAACCAGTTCATTCCTAAGAACTACTATATTCATTTACGCTTTGCATTGCGAGTCATTAAAATGAAGCAGGTTTTCATGAAGTATAGGTCATGAAAAGGCTGACGAGGAATAACTTAACCCACAGTAGCGCATCAATAAAGCTGCGAAATAGCTAATAACACTACCCCATGATGTCTCAGTGCAGCCCCTGGTGGTTGTGTGGGATTTTTAGTAGCCCCCCCGGAAGACAATTTACAAGGAAAAATAACATATCTGACAAATTATGATAATAATTTTAATAAGTTATATTCTTATTGCATTTTTCTGACACTGTAAATGTGCAATTATTCTTAAAATTATATTATAAATACGTATTAATTCTATTCACTACGAAACCGTCTATAAAATACACTTGATTACTCAGTAAAGGTATAATCTTTAAATTGTTTTCATATGCTTCCTTGTGTGGTTTTATATCTCTTGAAAACTTACAGAACACGCGAACCATAGTGACATGAAAGGTTTTCTGTTTCAGCCTTTGTGTCAAAGATTACTTTGTGGAAATTATGCTACTACAGCTGCTGTAAGTATGATTTTCACTATTAGCTTTTCTTACACGATTGAATAAATCTATAAACATGAAAAAATAAAATTTCGCTCATTCCTGTGAGAACCGTAACATGATTAAAAATGCTGGTAAATGTGAAAATGGTTATGCCAGTGCATTTGAATGAAACTTGTTTTTATTAACGTTCAGGTAAATTAACGCGAGTAAAACTAATTCCGTATTTATGCAAACTTATTTTCAGCGTAACACTTTGGATTTGACTGAGCATATTTATAGTGATGTTTTTGGAATATGGCAAGTATAATATACTTAAATTTACATTCCTGTGTTAGCCAATATTCCGCAGTTTATGTTGAAATTAATTATACTATTGCGCCTTTTAAACGCTCTAATATATTTTGCATTTTTCTAAAATCTAAGCATTCATTAAAATATTTGCAATAATCGTTAGTGGCATTGGAGAGCTAAATGATGGTTAGTGGGTAAAATATCACAGAAGTAGTAGATAACCCTCATCTATGTCGTTATTGCAGGCAGCTGCCAATGAAGGAGCGCCTTGAAATAGGGGTGAAACAGCGAACGACAGTCCAGTTGAATATGCCTGAATTTATAAAGTGTGAGATCTCTGACGTCTAATCTAATGGTCTGCGTTGTTTAAATGGATGAAACATTTATTTAGAATAACTCAATCGTTACATAACTATTGATGGTACAGGTTCATTTGATTACTTAATTCATCAATGTTTTTCGGCTCCACAAAAATCGAAATAGCACAATATACAGGATGGACCATTTAAGTTGAGGCTGTACAGTATCACCAAAGCTAAGCGTTGTAGAAAGAAATGTCTTTGGTAAAAGCTGCTTGATATTATGGGGCAAAGTAAATGTCATTTATCGTGTTTTGTTTGGAGGACGTTATGATAGCCATTTGAGGGTAAATTTAATTTTTTATAATTAGGTTCAATTTAAATTGACCCTAAAATGACCATCACAACGTCCCCCAAATAAAACTCGACTAATGGCATTTACTTTCCCCCATAATATCAGGCAACTTTTATTCAAGACATTTATTTCTACAACGCTTAGTTATGGAGATATTGTACAGTCTCAACTTAAATGTTCTACTCTGTATAGGTACTTTACTACAAAAAACTCAAAAGTTTACATCTTACAGGTTATATTTACAAAAGTCGTATCTGTTACACTCACTCGACTTTCTCTACTTACTATCGTTTATGTTTGTATAACATATACCTACTGAAGCATATTTGTATATCTACTTCATTATAACAGAGGTAAACCTTTGTTGAAATAGTTCAGTGAGATGTTTGAAAGTTTGGTCGCTATATGCTATCCTAGAAATTCCAAACTCTTTGCATGACATTGCGAAAAACAACTGAATAACGACAGTACATAGAAAAGTGTTGAAAAATTCAAATCAGCAACGGCGAATACCTCGGGAATAATGCCACAAAGTGTTATTTAAAATAAATCTAGTTTTATTGAGGTCTAAGTTGAATTGGGAATGGTAGGCAAGATGATTTTATGCAGCCGCTCGTTGTCCTAGGTTCTGGATTCGGCTCTGCTCCGGGTCCTCGTACTCTGCCATTCGTGTTTGCCTTATTTGAAGTTCTCGCTCCAGTAAATGTGTTGGTAATATGGTAACCCCCTGTTGTGGCAGACTTATAGATTTGGCGGTATACAACTTCATTCAATGATTGTTGGTTCTTTCTAACAGTCGTTAAGTTATAAGAATTTAGTAGAAGTTAGCGATATCTGTCCTGCTATTTATTTGACTTTGAAATACATATCAGCTCAGCAATGAGCGAGGGCCTTACTTAATTTCAAAGCACTTTATAACGTGTTTTATGTAGGTAAGGCAACTAATTACAATCTCAATGGTGATTAACTTCAATAAAACTCTTTCAATTTTCTTTTGAAGAAATGTGAATTTTTACTTAATACAATAACTACCTTTTTCTGGTTCCTATTTTACTTACTCATTTCATTTATTTAACTCAATAGTTCATTTAATATCGTCAGTGTTGATAATGTTATTCTTTTCAATTTTTCTGACAATATTTTATGATATATAATTGAAATTAATTATCTTAAGCTGAAGAAATTCTTGAATTCTTTTATCAAGAGTGTCTAAAAAAATTGAACGATGTTTACTTTTACAGTTGTTGGTATACTTAGCGAAATAAACTTTAAGATATGTACAAGTTAATTGCATTAACGATTTACATGTGAATACAAATAATCAATTAACAATCTGATTCCTTATTTTACATAACCATAATTTAATTTTCTTTTTTAAATGCACATTTGTATTTCTGTTTCATATTACTTTTGGTAAATGCATATTTTCATTCCTTTAGAATAACGTATTTTCTTTTATATTGTTACTCAATTGTCTTCTCCTTCTTTCCAGTAAGAAAAAACAAAAAAAACAAAAACAAATTGGTTTATTTTGTTATATAACCTTCTTTGAAAGTAATTATAATGTTTTAACATAATATTTTCTAATAATTCTTGACATACAAATTTTAACACAATAACATAACATTATAAATGTGTCGGGCATTGTTCATTTTTATGAATTACACTACTTGCTTGCTTTTATATTAATTTAGCTTCATATGTCTCTTTCGACTCATTTACATTCTGCATCAGTATTGTGTAGTATATCCTTGTCATCCCTTACGGTTTACCAGTTATATAAACTTACGCAAAATTCCTTCATAATGAAAAGGGCTTCACAGACTAGTCCAAGAAAATTCAAGATATACATTTTATTTATAATGCAAATATCTTGAACAGATGACGTTTTAATTAAAATAGGTGTAGTCGTTTTAAATAAAATCCAAAATTTTGAAAAGTTTTCCATATGAAGAGCAGTCTGAGACGAGTAGATTTTCTAAATACCAAGTTTGGTAGTTATGTGACATCTCGTTTTTTGGTTTATACTGTTCACAGAAAGCACGTGGACTTTTTTAAGAATGCCTTTTTTACTTTCTCTACATAGTAGATAGAGAAGGTATTGCATTCCACCCAAAAATCGAGATTTCACCAGAAATATATTTTTTCAGACCTCTGAATAAAGCAATTACTTTTTACATGGAAGATTTTGCGAAATCTTTTATTTTCTAACACATGACTACAGATATTGACTAAAACACCATATATTAAAGATATTTACCTGACAAATAAAGTTTATATCTTAAGCTTTCTGGGTATAGCCTTTGAATTCCTCTTCATCCGGAAGGCAGTTTTATAATCTTTTATAACTGGTAAACGTTAAGCGATAGGGGAAAACGTACTACACAAGAGATATAGATATCTTTACACGCAATTTATTTCCAGTAAGTTTTTTTATGGCATCAGCCGTTTCCAAGATATCCGTTATTAACGTTTCAAATTGCTCAATACTTACGCCATTCTTTTAAAGTACTGTCGATTTTCAGTTGTTCCTCGCGATGTCGTGGAAAGAGTACTGAATTTTAAGGCCAGCGTATAGCGTCCAGTTTTTAAACATTTCACTATCACTATTCCCTTTGTATCTATAACGAAATGTGCAATGCAGCCACTTCCGGAAAGGTTTATCTCCATTAAAATATAGTAGATAGGAAAATGACGTTTTAGAATAATTTGTATACCCGTAACAAACGATAGATGGGTAAAGGATGTCATGTCAATGTAACACATATGTTAATTCAGGTGGGCCTCTAAACATGTGTTTGAGGTGAAAATCCTGATATCAAATACTTGGGTGGCATGCAATACTGCCTCTTGACTACTTTAGGCAGATGGCAGGGAAAGTAAAACTCTGATGTGTTACACTCACATGACTTTCTCTACCCTTGTACAAACTATTTTTACAAACGCTTACTCTGCATATGTTTCATTTTAATCGAGATGTTAATCTTATTGCTAATTTTCTTGCAGATACAAGGGGAATTGGTAGGCTTTAAGCGATATTCCAATATTTTAAGAGCTGGTTGCTATTGGAGTATTCCATTCTCTTTGCATTACCAGGACAAAAAAAATGAATAACGAATTCCTGTTTGAGAAAAAGTGTAAGTATTGAAAAATGTAAGGGAATAACAAGCAATATCTCGAAAATGGTTCACTCAACAAAAAAAATTTATATGACATAAATTGTGTATTTTAACGCGATCTACATTTTTGTGTAGTAAAATGTTGTCTATTTCTTATGGTTTACCATTTATGCAGAAGTCGTTCACAATGAAGAATACATTTGGAGACATTCCCAGAAAATTCGAGATATACAATTCACTTGCCATAAAAATGTCTTAAACTTATGGTATTTTATTTAAAATCGTTAGACATTTTTGAGAAAATTAAAATTTTCGAAAAATGTTCCATGTAAAGGGTAATCTGGGGTGGGGGATTTTCTTGAAAGCCTTCGTGTCGCATCTCCGGAAGATCTGAACCTAAATACCAAGTTTGGTGTTTATCCGAATGTTCGTTTCTGAGTAGTGCTGTTCACAGACACACACACGGACATGTTTCCAAAAATGCTTTATATGCATTCAGTGCACCTCAAAACATGTATTTCCTATGAAATCTCGGTATCGAGTTTTTGGGTGGAATGCAATACCTCCCCTACTTACTATACGTAGTAGAGAAAGTAAAAATGAATTAATCTTAGACAGAGATAATGACTGCTTGTGCGAAAAGCTTTGTTGCTTCCAGTTAAAATAGATTAGTAAATATTTAATGCTGGGCTTATAAATTTCTTTCATATTCACAGCATTCTTCATCTATTTTAGTTAAATGTTAATCAGAAGTTGCTTTGGTATTTATTGTCCCTATGGTGGAAGCTTTGTGTAATGCAGTCTTTAGAGCCAAAGGGAGGGTTTAAAATATTTACAACTGGGATATGGCAATTAGTCTGTCTTCATCATATCGCTGGATTTGTTCCGTGATTTATTTTATTTGAATATTGTATCACGGAGAATTTGTATACGATCCAGATAAAATCTTTGGGTTTATGGGTGCTGCAGTAATGGCAGGCCTAGCTTATTACACTCTTAGGTATTAGGATATTAGTTGACGGAAGGCATCTAGGTCCTCGACCCACAAGGGATCATTGTGCATACACCTCCGGGAGGCACGGATGAAATGAAGGAGCCGCAGCAGATTATGGGCCGAAAGACCGGCCGACGAAGACGATACAGGCGCGCAGAGTTCCCCAAGGGTTACAGGCTTGGCCACCCGGCCGGAGAGCGCTCAACGGTGGCCCTCCCAAAACACGGAGGGTGGTTCACAGGCTCCCATCCAGCGGAGACAGGGAAAGTTTGACCCGGAGCGGAGGTTCTGACGGGGCCGAGAAGGAGTTCCAACGCGCAAATCTCTGCACATCTGTCCGCAGTCGACCTATACTCAGTCCCGGAGTAAACCTGTAACGTGAAACAGGAGGATGAAACGAGGGAAAGAGAAATTCGGGGAGGTAATGGTCCTACCCAGCATTCGCCTAGCGACCCGGGGAACTCCCCGAAACAACTCATGGGTCAGGAATGTTGGGCGCAGAAATCCCGCTCGGTCACTCTTAGGTATAGTATGTTATTCAACGCAGAGGGACACCTCGCGCGCTGCCACCTGGCAGACAGGTTACAGAGACGCGCGGAAGTCCCTAACTTTTCCAAGCTTGAAGACCCGTCCCACTGTTGGAGCTGCGTAGAGAGGGCGATGAACGGCTCATCTACCAAGCAACCCTCTGGTCTACGGGGAGTACCCTTTCCTTTAGCATGAATTCGGGTATCTGTCCGGTACTGCCATACGCCACGAAACCTAGAAGTACACCTGAAAGAAGAGCGGGAAATGGAATTAAAGGGAAATAATGGAAAAGAAATCGTGGTATAGAAGAAACCACACCAGCATTCGCCTGTCGACCAGGGGAAACCACGAAAAACCCAAAGTTGAGTCGCACACTACTGCGGCACCAGCTCACTCGGATAACCTCTTAGTTACTTATAAAATAAGTGTGACACTTAAGGATACCCATTTGTGGAAAAGGGCAAAAATTGCCAAAATTCAGAAAAATGGATTTAAGTGTTATTAAGCACTACAAATCTTCCACTTTAGTCCTATATAGCTTTTATAGCAGTATGGCCTTTTAAAGCATTGTCTGTCTGTGAGCCTAGCTTCCTATAAGATTGTCGTAAGAACGATCAGTTTTTCTTATACAAAAGTGCACAAACCATTCAAGAGCGGCCTAAGTAATTTTGAAATACTAAATTACTTGTAGAGGAGCAGAAAAAGACAAAGGAAGGCCTCTACAGACACTAAATGCTTTTTAAACAACTTTAAGTAGGAAAGCGTTATTTGTAGCAATAAAACTTTTTAAGTCCTGTTTTCTCGAGTTTTCATTTCTCGGTATATTCTCATTTTTAAATTGTTCTACACGACGTAGTTTTCGATATAAATCAATGAAATTTTGTATAACTCCTCATTAATAACAGTATAAACAATTATAAAATAAGTTTGGCTCACGTGCTTAATTTTGATGTTATTAAACAACAATATTCTCACATGTAATATTTGTTTTCTCCCAAACTAATAGTATAATTAAAAATTAATACCAACAATTTATTCATATACCTTTAATGAGTTTAACTACAAAATTTATTTTTTTCAAAAAATAGTTACATCGTGTTGAGCAATTTTTATAACAGTAAAAAATGAAAAAGAAAAAAATTAAAATGTATATATCTGGAACTAATTTAGAAATATACACAAAACTTGTTTTACATACTGTATACTAGATATTCACTGCTGTATTAAATTGCAAATGAATGGACTTGAAATTGTGGATTTTCGAAATTTCACAGATGGGTATCCATGATACTTAAGTATGCATCTAGATTCTTAGAATCCGTGACATAGGTAGACACTAAATTACAGAAATTAATATGTATAAAAATCTATTCTTAAATGTTCAAAAGCTATATTCTCAGTTGCTGTCAAATATTTACATAGGTCCACATACACCAAAACAATTATTATTACTGAGAAATGCCTGTACATAGAAGTCCAAAGAGTTGAGGGGTTTAAACCCTAAAGCAAATTAGCTTATACTTTCCAAAACATGTAATATTGTTGTTCCAACCACGCCATGTGTAGTCTCAAGTTGGAAAGTCATAATCAGACTGAAAAATTCAATGCTGAAGAACCGAAGTTTAAATCCCGGCTATGGCATTACATTTTACAGTCAGATTCGACTTTCCAAATTAAGCTTATGTGTAGAAGAAAAATTAATTAGCATTGGTTGACCCAACAGTGTTTAACTATGAAGCTTGGGGCTTAAAGTACTTAAGAGATTTTAAGCCGCAATTGGGGTATTTTATCTCAAAAAGAATTTGATAACGCCTTGTGGTTTATCAGAAGAAAGTAAGGCATTTAGGAACTTTAATATCATGTTGGAATGTTGCCATGGCAGCTCAGTTGATTAGAACAGCGGCATGGAAAGCCGAAGATTCCGTATTCAAATTCCGGCTATAGCATTGGATTTTTCAGTCCCGATTCTAAATTTACATGCTATTAAATAATTTCAGTCTTATGTTATGAATTATAATTTTAACTGTTCAGTATGTATGAGGGTGTAAAATATTGGAGGCAAACAAATAAAAAACCATTCGTTGAAGAATACAGTTTTATTACGCTGTAAGTACAATCTGTAATTGGAGAAGCCTAAGCGATTACTGAGCGACTAACCCAAGAATAAATTATATTTTTAAACTAAAGAGTAAAATAAAAAGTATCATGCTTTGAAGCCAAAGTATCCTAATTTTCAAACAAATAAACATTAGTATACATTATGCACGTTTTAACCTGAGAGAAGTGTGAAAGTTGCCGGTCTCATAGCCATGGTCGCTGGAGCGTATAGCTTCGGCCTCCGCTAAGTTAAGGGTCGTGGGTTTGAGTCCCACCATAGGTATGGGTGTTTGTGTGTATGTGTAAATGTGGTAATAAGAGGTAAAGTAAACAGTAAAACACAGTAATCATAAACTGGGTAAACAAGGGAACTTTTAAAAGCTTCGGAATATTTTAATAAAATACACCAACCGATTTTATTGACAAAACCTTGTATAAAACCCTTGTAAGGATCATATCGTTACAATAGAGAACTATTTGGAATCTATTTTCTTTGGTTCAGTATACAGCTGTAAAGGAATTGGTAGTGTTAATATGTAAAGGAAAGTTCAAATAAACGCAAATCCAGAACCAAATGTAATTTGGGCATCTAATATGTAAAAAGCTACTTTCAAGTTTCTTGACGAATCTTGAAGGCATCCTTTCCATGTTTCAAGCGTAATTTTTCATGAGCAGGGAAAAATTCCGCCAATTCCAAAACTGAGGGTAAAAGGGGAAGGCTTGTAGAAGTTAAATAAGGGTTGATGCTACTAATGAACTCCCGTCGTCTTCAACCCTTAGTTCTTTTATTTCCGCACCCCTTCACCTTCTCATTTATAATAAGAATCCAACTTTATAAGCAACCCCCTCTTTCCACCCCACCCAATCATCAGAAATCCAAGAAACTCGTATATTTTCCCCTTCCTGTTTTACCGTTTCTTTTTTTTCTTCTTCTTTCCTACCCTACTGAGTGCCATCAATCGTACAGCAGGGAGAAAATCACAGGGTGAGCTTCGGTTACGCTTTCTTCCCATAAGATACAGCTGGTTCGTAATCAAACCACTTGACTAATTTCTTTTTATGGCTGAAAATATCCCTAGGGGATGAAGCGTCCTGTGCGTAAGCATTATGAGTGCAACTACAGAGATAACGCTAAATAAAACTTCCTATCATATCTTTGGACGAATCTATAGAGAAGGTATTGAATATTTCACCTGCTCTAATACGCACTTTGACGCAGTATTTTTAACACTTGAATAATTTAATTGAAATTATATAATATGTAAATTCAATAACAGCCCGCCTTGAAGCAATATGTATGTAATAATTTGTAAAAGTGTATGCAACAGTCATTGCATATGCTTATATTATTGTAAACATGTTCAATTGAGGTAGCCTTGAGGCAAGAATGAGTTTGAGAGTTTGAATGCTACTAGTCATTATTAAGGCAACGATAATGTAAATTTTGTGACAGTTAAAAAGTAGCCAATCAACAGCCAGAAAAAGCTTTAATAAAATGTAGGTATTCTATTGGACTAGGATTTGCCAATCAGAGACTTGAAATACAAAAGTTTTCGGGTTTGGACGGTTGAAATATGTTCAGTTGCCTGCAGATCTTGAGATGTGTTCTCTAAAGAAATATTACGTATTCGTGTGAAACGAAAATTATGTATACGCGTTAACAAAGCGCAAGTATTAAATTAAAAGAATCTCACAGCTCTTAATATCAGTGTAGTGCTATTTAATTTGTGTCAAGGATTAACTAAAAGAAGTGAATTAAAACTTAAAATCTGTGTAAGCCTACATTCTTGTCGCACCATGCCCTGCTTAAGAAAAACATGTCTCTAAAGTAATACTGACGCAGCCGAGGCAAACAACATAAATAGTTAAAGAAGCAGTTTAATAACAAAATTAATATTTTTTTTTAAACTTGGAGAATAACAACAAAAATACATCTTCAAATCAGCTTCTCATACATAACAGCATATTACGTAACAAACAATCTACTTCAAATTAACGCCCAAAGCGTGGTGCAAACTTCAAATTGACGTCCATACGTGGAGAGAAATAAATAAACAACGTAAAGACAATATCATATTCAAGTTGGCAGAAATAATTAACTTCTTCAACTTAAAGTAGGGGAGCTATTCCATTCCATCGAAAAATTTGGTATCGAGGACTACACATTATGTTGCCCCTGGGCTACAAAAAAATTATCAAGAGGTCCGTGAGTGTCTGTAAACAGCATAACTATGAAAACGAAAAGTTCGTTGAGTGTTTTTCAGAGATACGATACGAAGATTTTCAATAAAATCCCTTCATCCCATTTTGAGTAAAATGAAATATATTTAAGATGCTTACGTGACGAATAAAATACATATCTTGAACTTTCTGGGAGAAGCCTACGAAGTCATCTTCATCCAGAAGGAATTTTATATGATTTTATGTAACTTGTAAACATTAAGAGATAGACAAAAGCGTGCAACACATGAAGATGTAAATCTCTTTGAAACACACAATTTATGTTAATATGTTTTAATTTACATTCTCTTTTAGTCACACATCCTGTAGTTTTTTTTAAAATTAATTAACCCGCGTGGTTGATATGTTAATCCCAGCGGTTTCTGGTTTTACATATTCGTTGTTCTTTTTAACTTTTCATGAACAATACACGCACAAGAAACTGCACCAATCCAGTAACTATGGATCGAGATTATTTGGATTTACAAAATGTCACTGCATATGAATGTGAGCTGTAGTAAATGCATTATTCTAATTATTTACTGACAAGTTTTTAAAATTACATTTGATCTATATACTTGAATTGCTAAGCCAATTATTTTAAAGATAGGATAAACCTTAATGTGATCCTATTATCAGAACTTTACCTTAACTTCCCTTAACATGTGTATTCTGCAAATTACAGAATTTCCATAATAAAAGAAAATCGACTTTTCTTGATTTTACTTTCTCCCTAAGTAACCTAGTAGGTAGATAAAGCGTTGTATTCCATCTAAAAATTTGATCTAAATATTTCTCCGAAAACACAGGTTTTAGGCTCCCTTGAAAATAGTTAGGAAAAAGTGCGTGTGTGTGCGTGCGAACCTGCAAGCACTAGAACTCATCTACAAAATGTAGGATACATATCAAACTTGGTATTTCATTTTAGTATGTTTCAAAGATGCGACACGAGTTTTAAAGAAAATCTTCCATGCTAAAATATCCTTTACATGCACACATTTTCGATATTTTTTATTTTTTCAAAAATGGATGTAACGATTTTGATTAAAATATCATACATTTAAGATATTTTCCTGGCAAATAAAACCTATATCCTGAAATTTCTGGCAATAGCCCGTGAAGTACTCTTCCTTCGGAAGGAATTCTGTGTAATTTTATATAACCGATAAACCATAAGCGATAAAACAAATAGACTACACAAAAGTGCAGATCTCTTTAAAAACACAATTTATTTCAAATAACCCTTTTGTGTCATTATTCGCAGATATGGTGTGAATTTTTCAGTACTTCGTCAGCGTTATAAAATGCTGTCGCTATTCAGTTGTTTCTGGAGATGTCATGGAAAGAATACGCAAATGCAAGGTCAGAATATAATGACGCGCTTTTAATAGTATCTATACATATTATGCAACAATACCATAAGAATAGTAATTAAGATGTGAGTTTCCTAATTTTCATACGAGCGTCTTAATTACTATTATAGTCAAGTTGCATATGAGTTTTTACAAAAAAATCTTACCTTGATAATTGTGTGTAATTAAATGCTGATGGGATGGCATGACGATGAGCATGTTTGCGAGTACTGCAGCAGATGGCAGTACTACTGAGTCCAGGTCGTATTTCTTGATTTTTTGCAGGTGACGTATACTGAACGGTATTAAAATGAATGAAATGAACTCACTTTGTTAGAGTATTAAAATTACAACGGACAGAATTTATTTTATTTTAAATATTGATATCGTAATTATTGACAGGAATATATAAATAATTAAATAAAGAAATAATAGTAAAATAGAGGAATAATTACTATAAATAATTTACTTATATTAAATCATTGTATAATGTTAAGCTTAAGTTTAAAGATTTGTCCCTAAAGAAGAAGATAGCGAGTAAAGTCATTAGTAATAGCCTGAGTTGCGAACGCGTTAGGCATAAATATTCTTGGAATGCTGTTAGGTTAAAAGTTCACTACGTTTGAAACTGCAGGTAGGTCAGTTCGGACAGTGTGTAAGAAGTCTTAGAATTTGATAGTGAAAAAGCAAAAGTTGCAATTTCGGATGCGTAAGATTTGGCAAAATATAATATAGGAAGGTTGATGGGGTAGTTCTAAAGCAGGTGGAACTTAAGTAATAAAAGAGCATGTATTGCTAAGCTTAACGTCTTGTCTCCTTTCTTTTCCAATCTTTTACGATGATCGGCAGTTCGCAGCGCCTAAGGCCGCGCTGGGTTATCAGTTACTTAGCGGTAACCGCGAGGGGTTTTGCCGGTAAGCATTTTAGCGACTCACGGTAAGTTACCATGCTAGTCTTTTATTGCGGAAACAGTTCTTTCAGACTATAAAATCGATACCGCAGAAGTTAGCAGGTATAATAAAGTGTTGTTATAGTTTCGAGTGCTATGTTTCATGATCAGTTTCACTCTTTATCTTCAAACTGTCGGCAACTCGCTTCAATAGCTCGAGTATGAGATAACATTAAATTTCTCAGTCAATTTAAACTGGTGTTATCTTTTCACTACGCCCACGCATACCCTCAGAGAAAGATCTCATAGCTATACCACTAGAGCAGCTGGTGCACGAGACAACAGCGAACTAGGGACAACGAGATTGAGAAGCTTAACAAAAGTAAACGGCCTCAAAACTGTCGCACCATCAAGCGGTTTTAAAAATTAGATAAATAGTACGTTATCAATACACATATTTCATTGTTTATCTGGGGAATGGATCCTAGTGGAGTGATGCTTTGAGGGTGTTAAAAGGTATGGGCTGTGCTTGCCGCTGAGTGAGATCATAATGAGTCGCTGAAGTATAATGGATGTCATCATAGTTCAGTTACGTCACATGTAATCCGCGTATTATAGTGTGGTCGAACAAAAATATCTGACTAACGATTTGGTTTCTTCTATGCCCCTTGTGCTTGCTACGAAATGTTAATGAAAGTACTGTAGGCTTCCGACTATAAAACGTTTGCGGGGAGTTCTGCTCTCCGGAGGAGCGAGGGGGGACAGTATCACGTGGCAAGTCACAATGATGCCATAAATAGATCTACTATATACATTAAAAACATCACGCAACGTTAGTATTCTAACGTGTTTCACTTGGAGCAGTGTGGAAGTGTTTTCTCGTGATTTACTATGTTATTTACAGTGCCCAGTAAGAAAGGAAGTACAAAGTAATACAAAGTAATCTCTGGTCATTCTTTCGCCTTAAGAATCTTCAATTGTATTCAGCATTGCTAGCACAAGAGCGTATGTTTTATAAGAAAAAATTAAATTTAGTTTTCTTTATGGACGCTCTTTAACTGCTGTGATCCTTAGCGTCTCATTCCATATTGGGCGTGCAAGATCGGTAATTTTGCTCAGAGATCTCCTTATCAGGCTTGAGGTTCTTTTATGTACCATAAATCTACGACGCTAAGGATTTTTACGCCCGAAAAAATCCATCGCCCTCCGCCGGGTATGGATCCACGACCTCGGGAACTAGAGGCTAACATGGTAACCACTACACCACGGAGAACGACATTTGGCCTTAAGTCTTGGTCATGTGTTGAAAGTAGAGAGGTAATCTTTCTCAGATAACGTTAGAATTGTGGATGTCAACACATTTCTTACAGATACATTCTCGTGAAAGGAACAGTATTTCTGCAAAAGTCTTACTCGATTAGCTTGAAGTAGATAGAAGAAAGCCTTTGTAAGAGTAGTTCTTGTAAGCTACATAAAAATAACGTTAAACTGCGCCAAATCTTTTACAACACGGCAATAAACAGTGCGATTTTAAAGCTGTTGATAAGACATATAAAGTCTCCAGTAACAAGGGTAGGATGACATACTAGTGCTGTTTTCAGGAATATATTTCATCACTGTTGCTGTGTATGGCGGGGACAATATCTGCAGGCAAGAGCTACTCTGCACTGTATCTACATCCACCTCACAGCAGTTTAGGCGAGCCCTTCTCAAGTCAGAAGTGTTTATATGCGGGCGGTTTCCCTTGGAATGGGCTAGGCGGCAACCCACAGCACACCACCACCTACCTCAGCAAGCAGCCAGATTTAATGAAATCCTTCCCGTATCTTGGTGAACATATTACACACACATATTCGCGTCTCTCTCACTCTCTCCTTCTGTGTTCTCCTTTGACGTCAGTAGTGCTTGGAGCGTGCAGAAACGTAAAGTTTGTCCCCTGTTTCATAATACCGTGCCATTTTCAGATATTTTATAAATATATCAGCTGGCTCTAATGCCTATACTGATATTATAAGCAGCAAATGTGTATGTATATGTTTTTCGGTAGCGTGTAACGCCCACCTTTACTGCATATTGCACCACAGGCGGTGGTACGGGTGATACATGAAATGAAATGACAGTTGACAAAGGAAATTTGGAAACGAAACGTTCTAGGCCTAAGTTTAGGATACCTCCCCGGCATTTGCCAGTTGTGAGGTCTAAGGAAAACCTAGAAAAAACACATTCAGTGTGGACATTCCTGGAAGGGTTTGAACCTCGTACCTCCAACACAAATTCTTTCACTATTGAAAAGCCCTATTCTTTCAAACGGACATGGCATATAACACGCCTTCTAATTCACAATTTACAAAGCCTACGTATACTACAGAGCGATTCAAAATACTCCAAACCGCCTGCGCGGTGTTTTTCCTGCCCGCGTCATCGGCGCTCATTGCCGTCTGCCGCTATCACAGAAAGGCGCGGATGAAACCATACAACATTTTTAAAACTACTTTTAAAGCCTTTACTTACCAACTTTACGAAAGGAGATGCTGAAACTGGCCACCGTCGTTGTCCATACATTTTTGGCACCTCTTTAGGAAACTATCCACCATGACCGATGTCGTCTAATGTTTCTTCGGTAAGAACCGAACGCCGTCTTTAGGTTTCTTAGCCTGAACACTTCCTGTGGCCTGAAATTTACTGTAAAGTTCATGGATTGTTGTACGGTCTGGAACTTTTACATCTGGAAATCTTTCTGCAAATCGTACCTTCACTTGGCGAGCTGACCGAGTTAACACATACGAATCATAAATAAATACACGCTGTGCAGTAGAAAACATATACCAAGCCATAATAACCTTTGTGACTAAATACAGGACAAAATAATAAATAACTCCTAAGAACTGAACTACATCACATCACTGTCAACTCAATACTGCACTTCACACTGCACAGCAAAATCACAGCAGCGTGTCTTTGTTTATAGCAGCAGCGTGATATCATGTTTTTATCATACTTCCATACGCCCAGTGGAAAAGCACCGTGCAGCTGGTAATATTGTTCATAAAATACTTCTCCGGGGTAATTTAAAACAAGGCATACAAGGCAAACCCACACACCCTGGAAGAATTAAAACAAAATATCCGCCAGGAAATTTCTCAGTCTGAACTGCGGCGAGAGATGGATAGTTTCCTAAAGAGGTGCCAAAAATGTAACGACAACGGCGGTGACCAGTTTCAGCATTTCCTTTCATAAAGTTGGTAAGTAAAGCCTTTAAAGTAGCTTTAAAAATGTTGTATGGTTTCATCCGCGCCTTTCTATGATAGCCGCAGACGGCAACGAGCGCCGAGGACGCGAACTGGAAAAACATCCGGGGGCGGTTCGGAGTCTTTTGGCTCACTTTATATAATATGAATATATTGGGGTTATAAAAGAACATATCTGTAAATGAGGCTCTAATTTCCGTTAAGATTACCATGGAGCAGAAAATGTTGTTACTCCACAGAAAGTGCACGTAAAATAAAAAAATTCTGCCTTATGTTTCATTCAAAACACATACACACACACATATATATATATATATATATATATATATATATATACATATATATCATAAAAACAGAAAATTTATATGTGTTTAGGTGTGTTTATGTAGGATAATCTTTAAAACCTCTCAACCGATTTATATAACTTTCACCATTAAAAAGCCCTATTGTTTATGACGGAAATGGGCTATAAAACAGCTTCAGATTCTTTTGCACCAGGGAGTAAGAGCATAAGTCAAAAATCAATTTTCTGTTTTTGTAACATATATATAATTTGGAGCATTTCAACTTATAACACCTTGAACGTAACAGTATAACAGAAATTAAAAATATAATAATGGGTTTAAGAGCACAAGTCGTTACATTGTTAGACCCATGTCAGAATTATGTTAGCTTTACCACTTGTTTATTGACTTATGTATACTCTTAGGTCCAATAGCTTAGCAACAACTGTTACTGGACGGAAACTAGCAGTGTATTTATGATTATTAAAGCTGTTATTAATACGTAATCATTTGTGTACCTTCGAATATATATAATGGTAGAAGAAAATTAAAGTGTTAAAGAAGTAGAGAAGAGGGCGAAAAATGGTAGAATGTATGAATGGAAAAGTAAATCAAGCAAACAGAGCCAGTGGCAGTGCAGTTTTGCTAATATTTGTATTATATTATATTTATACCATTACAGACATGTAGATAAATTGTAAGTCTCAAAATATAAAAATAAACAGGATTTAAACATATTCTCATGTTTCATTCATCATCTGTTTGTATTGTCACAGATTTTAAAACTTCAAACCTCTATCATGAACACTAGCTATTTTCGACTTATACTCTTACTCCGTGAAACAATAAAATTCATAAATTACTAAAAGACTAAAAATAATTTGGAAAGCACATGTAGCCCTGGTTCCCGGTCACGGAATGCGCTCGGGTTCCATTCCACCTA
Source organism: Deroplatys truncata (assembly GCA_030765065.1). NCBI lineage: Eukaryota > Metazoa > Arthropoda > Insecta > Mantodea > Mantidae > Deroplatys > Deroplatys truncata. The sequence goes on from CM060990.1 coordinate 668,379,516, forward strand.
TGGGGTGCGGATTTTAAGTCTCGTGAATACGATCGGTGCTGACTCAGCATCGTGAGGAAAGTAAGGAGCTGCGATAGGTAGCGATCTTGGCCATGAAGACCAACATACTGGCTGGGGGATGCGTGATGCTGGCCACATCACCTTCCTGATCGTCCATCTCTGCCGTGCGTACATGGGCATGAGGCCGGCAGTCAGTTAGCAGGTCTAGGCCCTTCATGGGCTGTAGTACTACGGGATGATTATTATGTACGAATATATTGGAGTTATGAAAGAACATACTCGCGAAGAAGGCTTTGATTTTATTTGAGAATGTCATGGAACAGAAAACACAGAAATTGCATGTAAAATAAGAAAAGTCTTACCAATATTTCATTCCAAACAATAGATACGTATGGTTACAGTTTGTCAAGTCAAAGTATGTAGCAAAATAAAAGAGAATCGAATCTGCTTTATAATCCTATGATACGCATGTGATACTAATAACGAAATATCTTGATAAACCTCGTGTCAGAAAATTTTCTTTCATTTCCTTTGTATTTATGTTGGAATCAGTTCATCAGCAGGTGATGCTAAACAACTTTAAAAACACAGAAAATTGCTAACATAAATTAGCGAGTCGATATTTTATTATTAACCTACGAGAAGGTTATGTTTCTCGATGGTCGCAGGTATATGGCTTTTCCAAGGAGGTTAACTTGGTGGCCTGGAAGTGCAGAATCTTGGTATTCACTCGCTTCACCTCTATTTCGTCGTATACGTCAAGGGTTTCTGCATTATGTTAAAACTACGTAGCTTTTATGTTATTAAATAACAACGAGATCGAAGAAAAGATTTAAAATTTTACCTACTGTAGTTATTTAAAAATTATTTGACATTTCGACCCATGATTCATCCACTGTCAAAGGGGTGTTTATAGACTACGCAGCATTTTCAGAACTTAGAAGACTGTCGGAGTGAGGTTAAAGAAATCAAACTTTCTGCCGATGTTTCCCATCCTTTTGCGTCAATATCCAGGGATTATTCATCCATTACTTGGAATAACCTAAGCTGTATGAAATTGCAGTGGCAGGAGGTAGAAGAGAGGATTAGTGATAAAAGTTCTCTAAACCTTTGTACAGTAATCCATAAAGAACAGGGGGAAGTAAATTAAATTAATTAATTATTTAATTGATTAATTTGCCACTCGAGTTTAAAAGGCTAACCCTGGAACGTCGGGCAAGCCAGATATTACGGTTATAAAGACATTAATAATCGCCTCTCAAATAGTCTCACGCACATTTTAATACAATAAATGATGTCAGCTAGAATTAAAAAATTGGCGTGTTTGATTCACATGAACTTCTCTACTCATTCTTACAAATGCTTATTCCTCTGTCTACTTTTTGTTAATAAATTTAAGCTTTCATTAACATTTACACATTTCCTAACACGTATAAAAAGTCTAAGTAGGATAAGGCGATAATTAAGGGTTTAAAAATTGAATCGCAATCCGATTACTTTGAAATTCCACGCACTTTGCATGACTACGGGAAAAAACGTATAGCGACTTGCAACTTTATGGGTACCCATATCTGAAACTTGATTAAAATTTTCAGAAATTTGTTTTTATTTAAAAATACCTTGAATCAATACCTTAAATTACATACTAAGGCTTTTGCTCTCATATCCCTTTAAAGCTTTTGACAATTTAAATGCCCAAGAACACACGGCCTAATACCTGTATTCATTTACAATGCCTTTTGCTGAACTTTGATTTTTCTTACACTTTTTCGCATTAAAAATGTTTCATACGATGTAGTTAGTAACCAAATCTTCAAAACTAACTTAGAGAGAATGAGCCTAAAAACTGCCATATGGTTTTTGCTACACTTTTAAATCATTCAAGATATGATATAGTTTGGTCATTTAGGATAAATTATTAAAACTTTATATTTAAAGGTTTAATTTTTGTTCTGAAACAACCAGAAGAGTGAATAAAGTTCTAAATGCCAGTTTAGTATTTAAAAAATATTGTAGTGGCTTTAGTTTTTCAAACTCATGTTTCTGCGTCGTATGGAACCCCTAATTAACCGGCATAATAAATGTAAAATGCAGTTTTTCTCTGAAAAATATTCAAGATGTCAGCATAAAATTTAAGAAAGGCATATAATTCTGGTAAAGTATTTCGTGACAACTTTTTGAAAAGATTTAGAAAAAATATAAAGATTTAGAAGTTTAATCTATGGTTACTCTTAAAGAAGTATAAGGATTTGAAAATTCAAATTTATAAAAAGACTATTTCTGAAATGGTAAACACCATGAATTTTGTTATACATAAACTGTGAGATTTAACAAGATCAACGATTTTGTGCAGTAAAATTTTTTATACATCCTACGGTTTACCAGTTATATAAAAGTCATTCAGAATGAAGAGCACATCACAGGCTATTCCAAGAAAATTCAAAATATATATTTTAGTTGTTCTAAATGTCCTAAACGTGTCGTATTTTAATCAAGACTGTAAGAGCGGTTTTTGAAAAACAACATTAACAAGCTTTTTTGTGTAAAGTAGTTAGTAGTGGGTGATTTTACTGAAAATCTTATTGTTGAATCCTTGGAACTTAAATACCAGGTTTGGTATTTAACCAAGTTTTCGTTTTTTAATCACGCTGTTCAGAATAAATAAACTGAGTTTTATTTAATGACGCTCTTTAACTACAATGATTCTGAGCGACCCATTCTATATTGGACGTGAAAGACTGGAAATTTTGCTCAGAGGCCAATTTATCAGGTTTGAGGCTCTTTTACGTGCCGTAAATCTACGACACGGGACCACGGGCCTTACTTCCATTCCGAAGGAAACAATACTAAGAATTTTTACGCCAGAAAGAAAAGTCCATCGCCCTCCGCATGGTACGCTGTTTAGACAAACAATCACACACAGACGGCCCGTTTTCTTAAATGTTATTTTTGGATTCAGGAAGCCTCGAAATGTGTATTTCCGCTTAATTTTTGGTTTGAATGCAATACTTCCTCTACTCATTATAGGTAAGTAGTGGAGAGAGTAAAAAAATAGTCATGAACACAGCCAAAATACGGCTTTTATCAGAAATATAGCTTTTGTGTACCGGAACAGATGTCGCATTTTTCAAACCTTATTTATTTTTACAATGGAGGTTTTTATTAGGAAATGCAAATAAATGTTCAACTTCTCTAGAAAAAAGCACACTTGAAATACTAATAGAATTTAGAAAATGGTTGTGTCCTGCCTGCTTGGAGTAAATGGCAGACTGCGTGTATTCAGGCAAATACTTTACCTTGCTTGTGTAGCGTATAGTAAAGTCTCAAGGGGTGAAAGTTCGCTTCGATCGAAGTGTGCGTGGCCTCTCTCTGGTAAAGACTGTTGCAAAAAGTGGTACACGCCGAGTAAACTGTTGCAATTATTGACTAATGAAAGTTTCTGCTTAATATGTTCAGTTTATCTTCAACCCCCCTAGCACAAGGCTAAATATAAACAATGAAGGCGTATAAATCAGTTAGACTTCAATGACATATTCCATTCAGTTCTATAATAGTAATAGCTTATTGGGATTCAAGTGTCATTAGAGTTTCTTAACAGAGCTTTCGAGTATCTGCAAAGGACTTAACCCAAGTCTATTACATACTACCATATCAATTATAGTGAAAACAGAAAGACTTACGCGAAAATAAAATTAATTGCTTGCCACTGTGAACTGATGATGAATTAGTCACGCCTGGTAGTGCTGACCATGACAGTGAACACCTGCAGGTGGATGGCTGCTTGCGCCGAAAGAGTTGTATTTAAATGCTGCATGAAGTAAACGTTAATAAATAAATGGAAGCGAAGACGTTAATACAATTATATGCCATGTCTGCAACCATAAATATTGTGACTTTTCCCGGTTTTTAAACTGCTACTTGAAGTATTGTAGTTTCAGCCCCACGTATGGAAGCCAATTTGAAGTAGTTTTGGCGTTAATTTGAAGTAGTTTGTATTGTATTTCAACTGTTGGGGAACCGAACTTGAAGTAGTTGTAACCGCACGTATGGTACCCGGTAGCCTTCGCCCTAAGTTTAAAAATATTAACTTTGTAACTTAAACTGTTTCTTTAAATATTAAATATTTATGTTTGCCTCGGCTGCGTCAGTATTTTTGTTAGAGACACGCTTCTCTTAGCAGGGTTGTGGTGCAACAAGAATTAATGCTTGACACGATTTAAATAACACTTCACTGATATAGAGAGCTGTGAGATTTTTTGTATTAATTAATTACACTTTTTAACACGTAAACTTACTTTTCGTCTCACACGAATACATATTATATTTCTTGAGGACACCTTTTGCGTCTGGTTAGTAACGCTGTCTGCAGGCAACTGAACTCTAAATTTGTAAAATTTTCTCCCTTTCAAATTCTGATTGGCTAATCCTAGTCCAACAGAATACCTTCATTTAACTAAAGCTTTTTCTGGTTGTTGATTGGCTATTTTATAAACTGTCACTAAAATTATATTATTGTTGCTCCAATAATGACTAGTAGCATTATTAAACATTCTTACTCATTATTGCCTCAAGGTTACCTCATTGTTAGCAAATTTTAACCTATTATTCTCACACATCCTACATTATTAAATTAGGTAATGCATTCACATAACGTTATTGAACATATTTACAATAATATAAGCATACGCAATGACTATTGCATAGATTTTACAAATTATTACATACACATGTTGCTTCAAGGCGGGCTGTTATTGAATTTACATATTATATAATTTGACTGAAGTCATTTAAGTGTTAAAAATACTGCCTCATACTCCTCTAAGTTCTCAATGCACCTCTCTGTTTTTATCTATACCTTTTTCACTATAAGCTGAAAGGAGAAGTAAAAAAAAAAACACGTGAATAGTCAACACCTCATTGGGTGGTGGGCAAACTACAACCTTTCCCACTTAGCATGTCGTCTCTTCCTCTACAAAAAACAGTTCGATTCAGATCGTAGCAATTTGTGGTTATTCTCGTGCGGAGAAATTTAAAAAACCAGTATTGTAACAATTGAATTTATGAAAGAAAATGTGCAGGCGCTGCAGTTCATTTCCGGTTTCCGGATAAACCGTCAGTGTACTTTTGCAACGTGTTGAGAAAATGAGTGTCATTTGAGGCAGTATTTTTTACACTTAAATAATTTCAGTCTAATTATATAATATGTAAATTCAATAACAGCCCACCTTGAAGCAATATGTGTATGTAATAATTTGTAAAATGTATGTAACAGTCATTGTATATGTTTATATTATTGTATACTATTATATCCATGTGAAATGTTATGTGAATATATTACGTAATTTAATAATGCAGGAGCTGTGAGAATAATAAGTTAAACGTTTCTAACAATGAGGTAATAATGAGGTAACCTTGAGGCAATAATGAGTAAGAAAGTTTAATACAGTACTACTTGTGATTCTTGGAGTAACAATAATGTAATGTTAGTGACAGTTTATAAAATAGCCAATCAACAACCAGAAAAAGCTTTAGTTAGATGAAGGTATTCTATTAGAGTAGGATTAGCCAATCAGAGACTTGAAATACAGATATTTACAAGTTTATACGATTGAAATCAATTCAGTTGCCTACAGACAGAGTTACTAACCAGACGCAAAAGGTGTCCTCAAGAAATATAATATGTATTCGTGTGAGACGAAAAGTAAGTTTACGTGTTAAAAAGTGTAATTAATTAATAAAAAGAATCTCACAGCTTTCTATATCAGTGAAGTGTTATTTAAATCGTATCAAGTATTAAAAAAAGGAGTGAAGTAAAATTATAATCTGTGTAAGCCTACATTCTTGTCGCATCACAATCCAGCTAAGAGAAACGTGTCTCTAACAATAATACTGACGCAGCCGAGGCAAACATAAATATAATATTTAAAGAAACAGTTTAATTACAAAGTTAGTAGTTTATTAAACTTGGGGCAAAGGCCACCTGAAAGTACATTTGGGGCGATTGTAACTACTACAATTTCGGCTGCCCAACAGTTGAAATATAATACATCATCTTCAAACTGACTTTCCATACGTAGCAGCAACAAACATTTCTCACATGGCTGAGAATCCTCTGCCACTATGGAGAACAGACGCGGGAAATGGAAAGAAGACAATTGTGTTAAATACTTTTAACAAAGTCTGTGAAACGTAGCCGCCTTTAATAGTTGCAGCACGTATTGCGGGAGTCAGAACACGCATCTCTTAGACGGGCTGGTGTGGCTGAAAAATGAAGGCTTATACAATTTATAATTGTATTGTACTTTGTTTATTAATCCTTCACACGATTAAATAAAACTTCACTGATGTATCCTACTATAGAGCTGTGAGATTATTGCTGTTATTTGCACTTTTTAACACGTAAATTTTATATTATTCTCACCGCAATAACATTTCATGTCTCACATTGAATCTGTACCGTACCGATCGGGTACGCAATCTTGTAGCGTCTGCCGCCTGAATTTGCACATTTCCTCTATTTCAAGTCTGTGATTGGCTAATCCTACTCAAATAGAATACTTTTATTTAACTTAAAGCTTTTCTAGTTTTTGACTGGTTATTTATAAACTGTTTTAAATGTTACATTATTGTTCCAAGAATTATTAGTACCTTTATTAAACTTTCTAATTTACTGTTGTCTCAAGGTTATCTCAGTATTAGCAACTTTCGACTTTTACTTTGTAATTCTGTTTGCTACGGAAATCAGCTTGCTTCTATTCTCACACCTCGTACAATGTTAAGCTACGTAATACATTCACATAACATTATTATACATGTACATAATAATATAAACATAATACAGTGACTGTTACATACACTTTATATATTATTACATAGGCATATTACTTTTAGGCGGGCTGTTATTATATTTTATATTATATAATTAGACTGATATCATTTAAGTGTTAAAAAATACTGCCTCACAATGAATATTGTTGGCCATTATTTAGCAATAATTGACGTTTGTTAGTGATCAGAATTGTTGCTCAAATTGCTTGTGGCGTGTTTGTTCTCTGTGGTTTTCTAACCTATAGTGTTAATCATTTTCTTAACCTGTTGACTCATAAAAGTTTAAAGCAAAGTTGGTATACTGAAATTAGTCATTAAAGGAATGATTTCTAAAGCCTGAGGTTAAGAGCAGTTTAATCCAGTACTTTGAACCGCAGATGCAGAACTGTTCAGGTACAAATTTTATTTGTCTACTCTTAGCATTATGTGTTAGAAGTTTAGGATGTAGGAAATATAGGAATAAGACATACAATGTTTAAAAGCTAATGATCCCCAAGCTGTGCAATATATTGTATTCGCATTGTCTGGAGCAATTTCCTCTCCTTTCAGCTTATAGTGAAAAAGGTATAGTTCAACTTTCACTGAGACTTCACTTAGTTCCGACTGCCACTTCACTAAGGTGAATTAGTTCAGTTCCGTGTCGCTTCACTTCCTTCGTGACGTAGCCAGTTCTTCCGGACGGTTCACTAGCTGGTAACCTACACAACCTCTCGCTCCGCAGCATCACCCGCTGTACGCTACTGCAATCGTCACTAACTCGCTCGGAGAACGGCACCCCTCGTTTCACCACTCGCTCGCTCACTGACTGCCAGTAGAATCTTCCACAGAACATTCTATAATTTTCTGGATACACGTTCTGGAACGGGGGGAAGGAACTTCCGTAATATTTTGGTTATCTGCTGACAGCGCTTCCGAGAGCGAGAGAGTTGTTTATCTCTGTTTACGTCACAGTAAATGTATCAATATTTTAAGGATTTAAAACATTTTATTAATGTCTGAGGTAAACATGAAAAACGCAGGGAGTGCAGTAATTTCAACTTCCCACTTATGATAGAATGAGTGGATCAAAAAACACTATGGTCGATAAAATACGTTTTATGATTTACGTATTTTTAAATATCTTATGCGAGAAGATGAACTAAACGAGTCGAATGATGCTCAAATGAGTCTAAGATACATTGAACTCGGTGTAACCGTTTGTTTATATTATTGGATAAGGGAAAAATGATATAAAGAACCTTATCCACTTAACCTGGATCAACATGGATTGTAACTGAAGCCCTTCGAGTTAGAAAGCAGGAATACTACCGCTAGACTTACAAATAATTAGTATAAATATCTGAACGTATCAAAATGTGTTCATAGCCTAAGTATTCTTCATATCCATTAACTTCGGAATTCACAGCTCCAAATTTATAATTCAGTATCAGAACAAAACGCTGGTTTTCTGTGTTGCCATTCGGCAGATATGCTTTTCCCAGCAGCGTTTACGAAAATAAATAATCCGAGGGCATTTGCTTAATGTTCAATTACCTAATAAATAATGGTCCATACGTGTTTCACTTGCAGCCGACAAGGGTGGCCGAGATCGTTTATGCACGGACTCGTGAAAAAGAGGTCTGCTGTTCAAGTATTACCACGACCGTTCTTCCTGACAGGTTTTTCCAGGTTTTCCTCACTCCTCATAGCTGGCAAATTATGAACTCAGTCCTGAAACGTATCCTTACAGTTTTATTTCATTTCATGTATCTTTGTATATTGAGTGTTACCGCCTGTGGTTCCATATGTAGTAAGAGTGGACGTTAAACACTATTAATGAAAAATAAATCACTCCTCCACCCCGTAGGTGGGTAGATCCGGATTTACAGAGTAGTGGTAGACCTAGAAATTTCGGACGTAAAAATCCTTACCATGGCTCCCTTCGGAAGGGAAGTAAAGCCGGTGGATCATAGATTTACGGCACGTAAAAGAATCTCAAGAATGATAAAGAGGCCTCTGAGCAAAATTACCGGTCTTTCACGCCCGATATAGAATGGGACGCTAAGGACCACAGCAGTTAAAGAGCGTCCATAAATAAAACTCAATTTTAATTTAATTTTAACACCATTAATTAAAAATAAACCACTCCTCCACGTCGTAGGTGACTAGATGAGGATTTTGAGCCTAGAAATTTCGGGCGTAAAAATCCTTAGTTTTGCTACCTTCGGAAGGGAAATAAAGCCGGTGGTTCCGTGTCGTATATTTACGGCACGTAAAAGGAACTCAAGCCTGATAAAGAGGTCTCTAAGCAAAATTTCCGATCTTTCACGCCCAATATAGAATGGGACGCTAAGAAGTTAAAGAGCGTCCATAAATTAAACTCAATTTAATTTATTTCTACCGGAGAGATACCCTAAACTTAGGCATAGAATGTTTCTTTCTCACGTTATACTTTCATTCACATATAATCAGCATCCACCTCCTGTGGTAAGCAGTAAAAGAGGGCGTTAAATAATATTAAATACTCTAAGAATATAAAGTGAAGATAAAAAGAATATTATTAAAAACAGCCCAGAAAACTCATATCAGACTATTTGGCCTCCGTTTTATTGAAAGTGAATCGACACCGCTGGAAGCAGGCAAGGCTTCAGTAATAAAGGTTCAGACCTTACATTGTGCCTCCTACTTGTGCTCGTCTCATGTGTTCACCTGGGGCGTTGTAAACACCGTCGTCGTGCTTGTGGGAGCCCTTTCTGCGGCACTCTGCGGGAGTCTCGGGTTACACTTAGCACGCCGGATCTTCGCCTCTCATTACTACTTCAGGCAAGACAGAACGGAGAATTTAACGGAGGCGAGGGAAATTCTCTAATGTTATCTCCTTCCTTTTCGTTCCCTTTCTCCAGAGGATGAAGTCAGGTGTGCTGGTGGAGGAGAGGATAAAGAATTTGCTGGAGAACAGGGGACGAAAGCCGAGAATTTTCACCTGCAAAAAAAAAAAAAAAAAAAAAAATCCATTCTCTCCACACGCTCCAACAATATTTTCTTTGAAATGCGATGATGATTCTGATAATTACCAAGAAAGAGACCGAGAGGTGATGATGGTGCTCCCCTTGGCTTTTGTTTTTACTTAATTCGTATGACGACACCAGCTCGAGGGTTAAACCCTAAACCTCCCTTCTTAGGGTATTCTATTACCAACTACAGCTGTTACCATCTGAAGTTCTGCATACGCAGTTTAACGTCAGGTATCATTTCCTTTCCTTCTTGTGTTTAACTAGACAAGACAGTGTCGCATATTCTGAACACGAATTTGCCCCAAGCTGCTATCAATTCTGTCTTCAAGCGCAGCAAGGGGCTTGTATTAAGTATGTCAACTTCATAGAAAAAGTACAATAACAATTTTACAATACGTACTATTTAAAAGAAGCGGATGCTATCCTACATACACTAATTATGAAACCCTCTTAGGTATATTAAAATTTAGAGCTGTAAATTTCAGAAGACTAATGTTTATGTTGCAGGACTAATGTTTATGTATAAAGTATTAGATTATATTAAATATACTATTATATGTATAAAATAAAATAAGTATATTTAAGAAGTTTTTTTAATCCTAGAGCAAACACAGAAATTCTTAAAAATTCACCATTAAACTGAATTATATATTTATATAACAAACTTCATTATTTCAATGTAGACTTTTCATCTCAGTTAAAAAATGCCATGATTAATAAGTACTTTTTTATAGATTAATTCAAATACATATTTAAATTAGAAATAATTCTATAATTACTATACTACCTTTCCTTTTCTCTGGTTGTTTTAATTCCTTATTATTTTTTTCTTATTTCTTTCTTCTTCTCTAGAACTTTTATTGTCATTTATAATTTTTGTTGTTTCTTGTGTGTAAGTTAAACTTATAAATAATTTTATGTGACTATATTATTGTAAGGGAAATTGTAATTGGGCTTATGTCTGTTATGTTCAGAACAGTAAAATAAATAAAAGTGACACCGACAGCACTGGGCATATACAGTAGCTCAATTAGCGATTAAATAATTACAGAACAATCACTACAAACACTAATGTACTTCTTTATTAATATATTAATTACCCTAACAGGTAAAAGGTAAAGGTGAGTATCACGGAGTGGCCCTCAGAACCGGGGCAGAGCACCACAAGTAGGCCAGTCGGCCCTTTCTGCTTCCAACGTGACCCCTGAGAGGGAAGGATGAGGGGAGAGACCAGATCCGGATGACGACTGGCGCAAGCATAGACGGGGTCGCTAACGTTTCCAGATAGAACGCCGCACGGTCCCTGCCCACAAGCTACCAACCTCCAGGGTCCCCCGGAGCGGAGCCCCACGCTGATAGAGAGACCTAAATGAGTGGTACCGCAGCGACGCCAGAGAAGAAACCTTTACAGAGCGCAAGCCACCGCCCAGCCGCAACACGCCGAATACCGTCGCCTCTGAAAAAGATGACAAGGAAAATGATGGGTACAGGAAATCAGAGGAAGGTGAGTGGTGATAGAAGATGAACCACCCAAGCATTCGCCTGGCAACCCGGGGAAACCACGAAAAGCCATGGGCCAGAGTGGACGGTTGCCGGGGATCGATTCCGAAACCTCCCGAATGCGGACCGCAGAAGAAACCGCCTGAGCTACCCCGCTCGCTTTCCCCAAAAATTCGATATAGAAATTTCAGCAAAAATACAGGGTTTGGGCACCCATGAATTCAAATAAATCATTTTCAGAATGACGTCTGTGTGTTTGTGTGTGCTTTGAGCAGTGTAACTCCAACGAAAACTTGGATAAATACCAAAGGTATAAGTAATTATCTTCCAAGGATGTGACGCCAAGATTTTCTAGAAAATCTTCACAACCCAAACTACACTTTGTATGAAAATATTTTTATGAATTTTTGATTGTTTTAAAAGCCTTTAACGACTTTGATTAAAACAGTATAGGTAAAGATATTTATGGGAAGGTTCTCTTCATTCGGATGGAATTTTGTATAAATGTTAAACACAGACAATAACTTTAATCTCTTTAAAACAGAAGTTCAAATATCGTTTTTCCCGATATCAGTCATCTTCAAGATATCCATTGTGAGGCAGTATTTTAACGCTTAAATAATTTCAGTCTATTATATAATATATAAATTCAATAACAGCCCGCCTTAAAGCAATATGCGTATGTAACAATATATAAAAAGTATATATAACAGTCATTGCATATGCTTATATTATTGTATACATGTTCAATAATGTTATATTAATGTATTACGTAATTTAATAATGTAGGAGTTGTGAGAAATAGGTCAAAAGTTGCTAACAATAAGGTAACCTTGAGGCAATAATGAGTTTGAGAGTTTAAAAAATGTTACTTGTGATTCTTGGAAGCAATAATGTAATTTTAGTGACAGTTTATAAAACACCCAATCAACAACCAGAAAAAAGTTTAGTTAAATAAAGGTATTCTATTGGATTAGTAATAGACAATCAGAGACTTGAAACACAGAAATTTACAAGTTTAGGTGGTTGAAATCAATTCAGTTGGTTGCAGACAGCGTTACTAACCAGACGCAAAAAGTGTCCTCAAGAATTTTAATACAAATTCGTGTGAGACGAAAATAGTTTACGTGTTAAAAAGTGCAAGTAATTAATTAAAGAATCTCACAGCTCGCTATATCAGTGAAGTGTTATTTAAATCGTATCAAGTATTAATAAAAGGAGTGAAGTAAAATTACAATCTGTGTAATCCTACATTCTTAGTCGTACCACAACCCTGCTAAGACATCCATGTCTCTAACAATAATCCTGACGCAGCCGAGTCAAACACAAATATATAATATTTAAATAAACAGTCAAATTACAAAGTTAATTTTTTTTTAAACTTGGGGCGAAGGCTACCGGAAACTGTTTAACATAGTGCGGTTGCAACTACTACAAGTTCGGTTCCCCAACAGTTGAAATATAATACAACTCCTACAACAAAATAACGTAACAAACCAACTTCAAGAGAAAGTACTTGAAATTGACGTCCAAAGCGTGATGCAAATAACGTAAAGATACAACAATATAACAAGTTCAATTGTTATTGGCTTGAATCTTTCACTACTTCGTCTTAGTTTGAGGCGCTGTTACTATTCAGGTATTTTTTGCAATTTCATTTAAGGGGTATGGAATTTCAAGGCCAGCATTTAGCGACCAGCTTATAAACATCTGGCTGTCTATTGGTTTCCTATGTCCCCCTTGCACTTACAGCTAAACGTAATGAAACTGTTTATCTTGAATAACATGACGTCAATAGAAAAAACAAGCCCTCGTAGGAATACGTGTAAAAATGTGATGTGATGCATTCACACGACTTTCTCTACCCTCTATCGTTTATTAGTGAGTATATAAACTATTTTTACTAAAGCTTACTGTTATATCTACTACATTTTAATCCAAATAAACCTTTAAACAACTGAATGTTAAACGTACTTTAAAGAATGGCCAAGAACCATTTCGAACTATTAATAACAGATATCTCAGAAATGGCTTATGCCACACAAAACTTATTGGAAATACATTGTGTGTTTTAAAGAGATCTACATTTTTTGTATAGTAGTTTTTGTCTATTGATTAACGTTTATCAGTTATACAAGATTATAAAAAAGTTCCTTCGGAATGAATACTACGAGGCTATTCCCAAAAAGTTGAAGATATGCATTTTATTTGTCAGTAAGTATGTTAATATTTTTATCAATAATTTTAATGAAAATTATTGGAGCCAATTTGAGAAAATAAAAAGGTTTGTAGCAAGGTAAATTTCTTAAATCGAGTTTTATTTATGGACGCTCTTTAACTACCATGGTCCTTAGCGTCCCATTCTATATTGGGCGTGAAACACCGATAATTTTGCTCAGAGGCCTCTTTATCAGACTTGAGGTTCTTTTACGTGCCGTAAATCTACAAAACGGGACCACCGGCTTTACTTCTCTTCCGAAGGAAGCCATGCTTAGGATTTTTACGCTCGAAAAAAACCATCGCCCTTCGCCGGGTTTGAACCCGTGACCTTGGGAACTAGAGGCTAGCACGGTACCACTAGTCCACGGAGGACGAGCGTAGGAAGGTGCTGAGCCTAAACAACAAGTTTGGTATTTATCCGACTTTTCCATTTTGACCTATACTGTTCACAGACATTCATAAACACAAGCACAGACATAGGGGAAAGGTACCTAATGTGAACCGCCTCTTAAATTGAACCGCCACGATATTTTCCAAACTGTTCGGCAGATGTCACCATAATCCTTAGCAGAAGCGTGGTGTGTACAGCTATGAATGCTTGGAGTTGTTGATTTTGCATTCTGAGCTGTGGTTTAAGTTCTATGAAGTGTTGTGTGTTTTTGGTGCTTCAGAAGTAATGTTTGACTCATCTAGCTAAGCTTATACGACCAATTAGGCAAGTTTGAGATGATCTATATATATATATATATATATATATATATATATTGCATGTTATGAACTGTTTCTTTAGCAACAATATTCATGCATATGTTTTTTCAAGCAGCGTCTCTCCTAGTCACATAGATGCTAATGATTCCAAAATGGCGTGGCTCGTAAATTGAATCACTGTTTGAACCCTATATTGAACTGGTCCAATTTAGGAAACCTATTCAAGTTTTAGGGTTGTTGAACTGCGAATAGTGTATCTTGACGCAGCCACTCTACGTCCTCCAACCACTGAAGCAATACCTTTGCCTCACGGTTGCTGCTTTTCTCCTCCTAGTTGGTTTTTTCTTATTTTGCCACGGCTGCTCGAGCATGAGATCTTAATCACTGGGTATGCGTGAGTGTATGTACATAGAAACACGAACGCTTTCTTGGAACACTTTTATTCACCTTTAAAATAAGACTTAAGATTTGCAGATTACTTTTAAATTATTACAATATTATGTGTCTTTTCCAAGACCGAAGATTATCAATTACGGCTGAACGTTCGATCCTCTTGCAAGTTCACACCCAGAGAACATTCTTCCGCACCCCAAGAAGGCCCCAACGAGAGTGTGTCCTCACCACACGAGCGTCCCAGCGAGAATGTTCTCACCACACGCGCGATACAACGAAAAACCTCCTTACTTCCCCTCTCTCCCCTTAAACATTTCGCACCAAAACTGAGCGCCATGAAGCTTCTAGTGACCTTCACATCCTGGTCAGTGCAACTGCACCCATTAATTCCAAGAGAAACTGGCTTCAGAGGATTTACCCTTTATACCTGGGACTGGTCCCTAATTAGCTAAACTGTGCCTGTCTGGCCTTTCTGTCGCTTTTAACAGTCAACAATTTTCCCAATGCTTCTCCTTTTAATACATCACTGATTTTAAATACTTTATTATTTATTTTATTTCGCTATGCTTCCCAGACTATTATGATAATTATTGACTTTATAATTTCGGCTTCAATCTTGTGAATAAATATCGATATAATATGTTAGGTTAAAAAAATCATGTTAAAAACAGTGGATGACATGAATATGAGAATGTGAATTCTCTGAAATTATGGACATGATCCAGTGTATGAGTTGTAGAATATGGCTTCGCCAAAACTGTACAAAAGTTAGTGCTAAGAAGAAAGTGTTTTATTGTGAAGACTGTGTATAATTGGACTCTTTTATATGAGAGTTAAAATTAGTAAAAACTCTATATTTGCAAAAATACCTATTCCAAAAACCAAGTGATTGTCATTACATAACAATTCAAAATGTGCAAGTAAATTGCTATTCTTATCACAATTTTGGACTCTACTTTTGTTGCTAATAGCATATTTGTTTTGCATGTGCAACAAAAGATGTATTTTGCATTAATAAAAATACTTTAAAAATTAAAAGTATGTGGTTCATTTTAAGACACGGGTGGTTCAATTTAAGGACCACGTTCCTAATTTGAACCGATTTACACCATCTCACTTTTTAAATGTTATTTAATTGATAATTGTATTAATTTTAAATTGTGTTGAGGATATTGATAACTCAAGGATTTGTCACTTTAACGCTTGTGTTTCTGAAAATTTTGATTTGAAATTATAATTATTAATCACTATTTAGGCGTAAGTGGTTCAATATATGGACCTTTCCCTTACAGACACACACACGTGCGGATCTTTTTCTAAAAATGCTTTTTGGATTCATGGGGGTCCCAAGACATGTATTTCCGGCAAAATATCGGTATAGAATATTTTGGTAGATTGCAAAAACCTACCTTCTTTATCTGTTATGTATACTGAGGGGCATAAAATATGGCCCATAATGAAATGTAGATGTTTATGTTGGTACTGAAAAAATCTAGCCCCAGCCTCTACCAGCGTGACCCCCTGTATTTTTCGAGTATAATTATAGTCATTGGATTGACAGGGTACTTTACCCACCCCAAAGTGTGGCCGAACAATTTTCTTATTGCCGTTTAGTAGCAGCAACAACCTAACCTTCGTCTCCATGTCGCTGATGAAAGCTCTCATATAAGTAAATGCTGTAGCTGTCGTTCAGTTGAATCACACATGCAAATAATTCTTCAGCCCTTCCTCTAGAAGACCGAAATATTTGTTATTTGCTCAGCCGTTACTTGTGTGCCAATAGTAGCGAAGCTCTTTCATAGAGGTGGTATACGAACCATCCGTTCATTCCACATATATTATAAACATCGTTCATTGTTTGGTTTTTATGCCCCTGAATTTCTTTACAGGCCAGTCACATAGAGAATTGATACCGAGTGGGTGGAGTCAAAAGTTGGTTACCTGAAGTGCAAACCTTGCGTAAAGAAAAACACTATGACGATCTAGGGGAATTGACCACTTTTTATGCACGACAGTGTACGTGGCAGATAAAGCTAAAATAGATTCAATTTCTTTTGAACTCTTCATAAGCTTACATTAATTTTATACTAAAAGCATATCACAGCTTAATAGGGTAATAAATGCCCCATGCAAACCATCTTTTTTGGTGAATCAAGCGCTAAAAATAGTAACTATAATATTTCCAAAAGCAACGAAATTTGGTTATATGCTTCTTTGTTATCCTTAATAATTTAGGTTTCTTGTTGCGTATGAACTGCATTTTCGGCCTTTCAAATGCCCTTGCGTGAGGGTGGGCGTGGTCCACTAACATGCAAGCCGGCCCTCGTAGCCGTGGTAGCTCCGGCGCTCCGCCAAGCTGAGGGTCGCGGGTTCGAGTCCCGCCATGGGCATGAGTGTTTCTGTGTGTCTATGTGTTGCGGTGATAAGCGGTAAAAACACAGTGTAAACTAAGTAAAACAAGGGAACGTTAAAATAAAAAGACCAATTCTGACAGGTTTGCCAATTTAATACCTATTTTCTCCAATTGAAAGCTTTCACAAAATTCAGCCTGTAGATTATTCATTGTTATAATGTGTTTAAATTTGCAGGAAATACCTATAAATGCCCTCCTCTGTTGTGTGGGTGTAGCCTCACATTCAAGAGGTTCCGAGTTCGAATTTTAGTTAGGGTGGGTTATACGAATAAGACTATTTCCGGGGTTTTCCCTTATCCTGAAATTAAGAATGTCAGGCAACTTTAAGCTCTATAGACCCCGGGATCCTTTGAGCACCATTTCACCGATTTCATTCATTCGTTGTCCGATATGATCTACTCGAGGTCGGAGGTTTAAACCCGGCGGAGGGCGATAGATTTTTTTCGGGCGTAAAAATCCTTAGAATGGCTTCCTTCGGAACGGAAGTAAAGTCGGTGGTCCCGTGTCGTAGATTTACGGCACGTAAAACAACCTCAAGCCTGATAAAGATGCCTCTGACCAAAATTACCGGTCTTTCACGCCTAATATAGAATGGGGCGTTAAGGGCCACAGCAGTGAAAGAGCGTCCATAAATAAAACTCAATTTTTTATATCGCCTAATCAGTTAAAGGACGCTAAGCTTAACAAAATAAATACTTATAAATGACATATGCACTTTTTGGATGCAGTGGGCGATTAGTTTTACATAATCTACTAAAAATTAGAAATATATGAGAGGGTAAGACTGAAAAATTAATATCCTTCCTGTCTGTAATGCAATTGCTTATCCCATATCAATTTGTATATACACTACTTTTGAACAGATAAGCAACATGTTTAACCTTAAATTCTCTTAAATTTCCTGCGTGTAACATTTTAAATAATATGTTTGTATATCATTTAACATAATTATTTTCTTGAATACTAATAAGAGTAGAAACCTGAAACATTATTTGTGTCTTTTTGGGACATGAATATTATAGGATATGAATTTAATAAAAACTTCAACAAAAACTGTAGACTTTCGAATTTTTATCTACACGTTGCCTTAAGATGTAATAAAACATCTAATTTTGGACTTTTGAACGTGTATCGTCCCATTTAGAGAAGCGTACGTTAAGTTTTAATGTTGAATCTAAAAGTTTTCGAAGGACAAAGTGCTGAAGCTGCCCATAGATATCATTTCCCAACTCTAAGGAAAACGATGGATAAATAAGAGGTCTCTACTGGCTCCTGGAGGTTTAGAAGAATGAATGTTGAACTTTAACATGGTTTTGATTCCTCAATGCGACGATGATATTGTCATTTTTTAGCTTTGTCGCCCATTACACGTCAGTTGGCTGTTCGGTGGGTGACAGCGCAGCTCACTCCAAGTACATTTCAGACTTTGGTCTTAAAGAAGAACTGAAGTAAAAATTCACATGTCTATTTTATTTAACATTCTAAAAGATCTTGGGCTGTGCATAATAATGTTGAAAGCCGGAACACTCTACGACTTACCGTTTAGGATCTGCACGTTATTCTCCATACGGCCAGCCAGCATTCTTGAAGCAAATATCTCCTGTCGGAGCAACTGATCAGTCATAGCGTTAATTTCAACAGGAATGTGTAAACACCGTAGTACCTTGTATAGTCATGCTTTAAAATGCCACTTCTTTGATTTATCCACTTATTTTATTAGTTGTTTCGCTTTTCCTGAAAAAGATAATCCAAACCGAGAGATAGGTACCGGCCTTTCATTGTCTGCTTATGAGGTTTAATTTTCTGGAGTGAGCCAATATTACAAGTTCATTTACTTCACTCACTATTTGTGTTACAAGGTTTTGTCTCCAATCTTAAGCTTTTTTCTTATTTTTCTTTTTAAACACCCGGTCTCCAGTCGATTTAGAATATTCCACGGAACTAAATATCAGAAATATCCCACTACTTTTCCCCCTTGGTGAAAATTATGGTCTAGAGTCTCTATCATTGATCTGACATACATGCCTAGAAACATAAATGCATTCGTTTTGGGACATAATTCAAACGCTCATTGTGATAGGATTCAATGCTTCCTTTATGATGAAAAGGATTTATATGCGCAATGTCACTTAAAAGTCTTCCATTATTTATGATACTGCACAACTCATTGTTTACTGTGGAATTCTTACGTAGCCAGTTTGTGTTTTTAAGTTTTTTCTTCACTCAACACAATATAAGCACATGAATGACATTTCTCAAAACCTACCCAATTATGAACATTAGTAATGTGATTTAGAATTGATGTGAACTTTTCCTTTAGGAGTACACTGTCACTTTCATAAGTAGTTGGCCATAGATGATTATAAATAGAATGCTTCCATTAATGAAGGACCGATGATTTTGGAATCTTGTTAAACATTTTCATAAGCGATTTAGCAAGATATGGTGTATATGCGGGTATTTATTTTTCATCTAGGCTGTATTACCCATGCGTCTATCAGAAAAAATCTGATGTGTTATACTCACATGACTTTCTCTACTCTTGTACAAACTATTTTTACAAAATTTTATTCTCCATCTATTTCATATTAATCGAGATAAACATTTGCAGAAACGATCATTTGACATGCAAAGAGAATTACATTTTACACATAGTGACCAGTTCTAAAAATACCTGACTATCGCTTAAGGCGTACTATGTTCCCCTTGTTTTGTATTTGCAAGGGCAATATAGAAATACAGTAGCCTTTAAGCATCGACATATATCTTAATAGCTGGTTGCTAGTTGCAGCACCTTTCTCTTTGCCACAGATTAATACTCTTTGCATATCCACGATAAAAATGAATAACGAATTCCCATTTGAGAAAAGAAGTATTGAAAAATTTGAGGGAATAACAAGCAATATCTCGAAAATGGAACACTCAACAAAAAAAATGTATATTACATAAATTGTGTATTTTAACGCGATCTAAATTTTCTGTGTAGCAAAATTTTGTCTCTCTCTTGTGGTTTACCAGTTATGCAAAAGTCGTTCACAACGAAGAATACTTTTGGAGACATTCCCAGAAAATTCAAGATATACATTTTATTTGTAATGAAAATATCTTAAACATATGATATTTTAATCAAAATCGTTAGAGTCATTTTTGAGAAAATTAAAATTTTCGAAAAATGCTCCATGTAAAGGGTAGTCTGGGGTGGGGGATTTTCTTGAAAACCTTCGTGTCACATCTCTGGAAGATACTGAACCTAAATAACAAGTTTGGTGTTTATCCGACTGTTCGTTTCTGAGTTGTGCTGTTCGCAGACACACACACAGGCACGCACAGGGACATGTTTCCAAAAATGCTCTTTTTTGGATTCAGGGGGTCTCAAAACATGTATATCCGGTGAAATCTCGGTATCGAATTTTTGGGTGGAATACAATACTTCCCCTAGAGTAAGTAAAAGATTTATGGGCACGTTTTCATTCATGGAAGTCAGTGTATTTTTGCAGGCATTCTTGACATAACACGTCCCAGAATACTAGGAAAGAAAAGTTGTCTTACAATTACAACATACCAACAGGAGTTAAATGCAATGCGAGGGTAGCGTGGCGCGATCAGCCTCATGACGTCATCCTGAGGTGCGAATTAAACATAAAAAGTGTTTCCAGAAGGGAAAGGTCGTAGAACGACGCGGTTTTCAACAATGTTCTCAGAATTGTTTATATTTTATTGTTAGAAGTATTTAAACATTTAGTTCAGGCCTCCTTTAAGGACACTTGGTGGCACTAGTATCGTCCTTCATGTTTAAGGGCAATATTAAATCAATTAAACAACTCTTTCAGCACATAAACCAATTTGTGAAATACCACTTAATTAATATACAGGGTGGACCATTCAAGTTAGACTGTACAGTTTCTCAAAAACTAAGCGTTTTAGAAAGAAATGTCTTTAATAAAGGTTGCTTGGTATTATGGGGGGAAGTAAATGCTATTAGTCGTCCTTTATTTGGAGGACGTTATGATGGACATTTTAGGGTCAATTTAAGTTTTTAAATGGGAACCTACCTTTTTATGTTGTTTTCTCACTCCTCATAGAAAATCACACCACACTTGTATAAATCACTTTGCAGTTGTTCTTATACCAAAGTAAATAACAACGAAAATTCTGAATGGCTGTGTATGAAGAGCGCAATGAATGGTCATTTGAGGGTCAAGTTACGTTTCGTAATTGGGAACCAACATTTTTAATTTTTTCCCCCTTATTCCTCCTCACTAAATAAAAAGCTTTTCATAAACCATTTAATGATGAGAAAACGACATACAAAATGTAGGTTCCCATTTAAAGAAACTAAATTGACCCTAAAATGACCATCATAAACACGACTAATGGATATACTTTCCCCCATAATATCAAGCAACCTTTATTCAAGACATTTATTTCTACAACGCTTAGTTTTGGAGATATTGCACAGTCTCAACTTAAATGATCCATCGTATATATCTTTTATGATGTCTGGAATGAAAATGTTTTAATGTGTAATAATTTGCAATTATTAAGGCGCTTTATCAGATACTATTATGATAAAAATATTGTTTTTAAGCATGCACAGAACATTTATAATTATGCTTTAGATTAAAAACGTTATGTTTTAAGAATGATATCACTACTTTGAAAAATAATTAGGGAAACAGTACGGAATTTTGGATAAAACATTTAAAAGCATACGTTTTTAAAACCTTTAACCTTGATTTCCTCATAATCTTATTTTTCTACATTTTTGCCAGTTTAAAATGGTACCCGTGATGCACGTTGTGTTTAATTCCATTTAGAATTTCAGTATACCTTCTTTGTAGGCTAATGAGAGCTAAGGAACGCTTCCTTAATCTGAAGCAAAACTTTGGATTTAACGTTTTGTAACGTAGTGCATGATTGATGATTAGAAAATTTGTAGTGTTACATACTTTATTTATTTCAAGTAAAATTTCTAAATGTAATATTTGTATTACGCAGAGTGCTTTACATGATAGTCAACTTTTAATTCTAAATAATTATTTTCTTTTAAAGTTAGCTACATAGAACCATGAAAATTAAGTTTATGCTATAATCTCTTTTAAAGAAGCCGTGGAAGTTAGTAGTTTCATTAGTGAATGTCCTTAATACAGTAATGTAAAGTACAAATATTTTCAAAATATATAATGGAGTGTGAAAGGAAAACCTTTTTAACCTAAACCTTACGACATTTTTATGAAATTTTAAGTTTCTTTACGCATAAGTGAACAGCTTCCTTGAGAAACGTATCAATAATTGTATATGTGTAAAACCTTTAAGATTATTTTGCAATTAGAAGACACAATAATCAGTAAACAATATTTAAACTTTAAAAATAAATGTTTAATAATCAGTAAAATTTAGTTGAAACAGGGAATAAAGCTTACAAGAAGACTTAATTGCTTTAATTCTGAACATAAAGCATGAAAACCACCATATAATGTCTACAAATATACAGGTTGTAACAAAAATGTACGGCATAAATTGCAGGACATATTCCTCACACGTAGACGAAGAAATTATGTTATAGGAACATGGGTCTGGAAACGCTTTGTTACCATGTTACAACTCATTTTCTAAAACTCCTTAATCATGAGAAACACACAAGAATAGAAGTACCAGCATACCACATGCAACTCTTTCTCAAACGAGATGTTGAATATGCCCTCCGTGAGCATTGATACATGTATCAACCCGCCGTCGTAGTGAATCCCGGATGCGCTGATTTATCCCTGGAGTATTGCGTATGGTTTCGCAGCCTTTCATAATACGGGCACAGAGACTCTAAAAATTTGATACAGGGACATGTAAAGCAAAGTACTGGCAGTGCACATACGATAATGACAACGTAACCAGACGTAACCAAGAGTGCATGTTCCCCATGTTTCTAACGTTCTGTTCGTGTATATATCCCATGATTAATGAGTTGGAGAAAATGAGCTGTAACATGGAAACAAAGTGTTTCCAGAACCATGTTCATATAGCATAACTTCTTCGTCTGCGTGTGAGGAATCTGTCCTGCAATTTTTGTCGTACATTTTTGTTACACTCTGTAAGTTATGAACCAGAAAGCCTCTTGGGTAATTGTCCCGATCAAAAGCTAATATAGAAATCTCAGACTAAACAGATACACTACGTGATCAAAAGTATCCGGACACCTGGCTGAAAATGACGTACAAGTTCTGGCGCCCTCCATCGGTAATGTTGGAAGTCAATATGGTGTTGGCCTACCCTTAGCCTTGATGACAGCGTTCACTCTCGCAGGCATACTTTCAATCAGGTGCTGGAAGGTTTCTTGGGGAATGGCAGCCCATTCTTCACGGAGTGCGGAACCGAGGAGAGGTATCGATGTAGGTCGGTGAGACCTGGCACGAAGTCGGCGTTCCAAAACCTCCCAAAGGTGTTCTATAGGATTCAAGTCAGGACCCTGTGCAGGCCAGTCAATTTCAGGGATGTTATTGTTGTAACCACTCCGCCACAGCCCGTGCAGTATGAACAGGTGCTCGATCGTGTTGAAAGATGCAATCGCCATCCTCGAATTGCTCTTCAACAGTGGGAAGCAAGAAGGTGCTTAAAATATCAATGTAGGTCTGCGCTGTGATCGTGCCACGCAAAACAACAAGGGGTACAAGCCCCTCCAGGAAAAACACGACCACACCATAACACCAGCACCTCCAAATTTCGCTGTTGGCACTACACACGCTGGCAGATGACGTTCACCGGGCATCCGCCATACCCACACCCTGCCATCGAATCGCCACATTGTGTACCGTGATTCGTCACTCCACACAACGTTTTGCCACTGTTCAATCGTGTAATGCTGACGCTCCTTACACCAAGCGAGGCGTGGTTTGGCATTTTCCTGCGTGATGTGTGGCTTATGAGCAGCCGCTCGACCATGGAATCCAAGGTTTCTCACCTCACGCCTAACTGTCATAGTACTTGGAGTAGATCCTGATGCAGTTTGAAATTTCTGTGTGATGGACTGGACAGATGTCTGCCTATTACTCTTTACGACCCTCTTCAAATGTCGGCGGTCTCTGCCAGTCAACAGGCGAGGTCGGCCTGTAAGTTTTTGTGCTGTACATGTCCCTTCACTATCACATCAGGAACAGTGGACCTAGGGATGTTTAGGGGTGTGTGTATTACAGACTTCTGACACAAGTGACACCCAATCAGCTGACCACGTTCGAAGTCCGCGAGTTTCACGGAGCATCCCATTCTGCTGTTTCACGATGTCTAATGACTACTGAGGACGCGGATAATCAGTACTAGGCAGAAGGTGGCAGCACAATGCACCGAAGTTGAAAAACGTATTTTTGTGGGGTGTTCGGATACTTTTGATCACATAGTGTTTGTAATAGATTACAGGTTTATTTCACCTATTTTGAAAGTAGAGATAGGTGTGGTTTATTACTGTACGGATTTGGTTCTGAAATAAAATATATATTATTCCATAATTTTTCCATATTTACTAGCTCCCAACTTGAGTTAGTCTATAGACCACCTTTGTTTTTGTGCTCTTGAACTCGAGATTTCACTGTAAATACCTGCTTTGAGGCCCCTGAACCCAAAAAAGCATTTTTGGTAAAAGGTACCTGTGTGTATGTGAATAGTATAACTCAAAAACTTAAAGTCGGATAAATACCAAATTTTGTATTTTGGTTTAGCATCTTTCAAAGATGAGACAAATAAAGATTTTCAAGAAAATACCCCACCCCAAACTATCCTTTACTTGAAGCATTTGTTGAAATTTTTGATATTCTAAAAAGGGTTAAAAAGTTTGATTAAAATACTATATATTAAAGTCATTTAAATGACAAATAAAATGTACATCTTGAATTTTATGGGAATACGTTTGATGTCCTCTTTATTCTGAAGGAATATTGCATAATCTAGTATAACTGGTAAACGTTAGGCGATAGACGAAAACATACTATACAATAAATGTTGATATTTTAAAAACACGCAATTCATTTCAAGTAACTTTTCTGTGGCGTAAGCAATTTCTGAGATATGCGTT
The DNA here is from genome assembly GCA_030765065.1 of Deroplatys truncata. Lineage (NCBI taxonomy): Eukaryota > Metazoa > Arthropoda > Insecta > Mantodea > Mantidae > Deroplatys > Deroplatys truncata. Next base: position 668,404,630 of record CM060990.1, read on the forward strand.
ATTAGTGGTTCGAATTTTTCAATACTTAAAGCCATTATTTTCAAGTCCTGTCGATTTTCAGTTGTTTCTCGCGATGTCATGGAAAGAGTATTGAATTTTAAGGCCAGCGTATAGCGTTCATTTCTAAAACATTTGACTATCGTTTTTTCCTTTCTAACTATAAAATAAAGGTATTTTTGGAAGGGTATATCTCATTTAAAATGAAGTACATAGGAAAATACATTTTCGTAAGAATTATTTGTATGCACAAATAAGCGATTGTGGGTAGAGATAGTCATGTGAATGTAACACATCTTTCATTGCTCTGCATTTTTACAAATATACACACTTATTTTATTACTTTAATATTCGTATATAATTCTCCAGGCCAAGTAAGAATCCTAGGTATCATTCTTGGTTTAATGCAATTAATATCATATATAATATGCTTTCTGAGAGAATAAGAAATTTAAATACAATACAGTAAATGATTCATTTACACTTATGGTTGAAAGGAAATCCGTTTTAATGCGGGATAGTTTAGTACAATATCCAACTTTTAAATGTGTTAGTTTAATTCACATGTGTATTATAACCGGTTTGTTTTAAGAACTGTTCAACACATGTTTTGTATTGAAGTATTGACAAGGCAGTTGTATATTATACTTAAAGTTTAAACAAGTATTTATATTGATATGAAGTCTCACTTAGTGGTGATATTAAAATCCTGACAGTAATTAATGCATATACGGCGTGAGTGTTCTCATCCTGCGGATTGTTAACTAGGCAATCCTGCATTTTGTTGTAGGAGTTGTATTGTATTTCGACTGTTGGGGAGCCGAACTTGAAGTAGTTGCAACCGCACGTATGGTAAAAAGTTTCCAGTAGCCTTCGCCCCAAATGTACTTTCCGGTGGCCTTTGCCCCAAATGCTTAAAAAATATTAGGTTTGTAATTTTTGACTGTTTCTTTAAATATTATATATTTATGTTTGCCTCGGCTGCGTCAGTATTTATATTTCTTTTAGGCACATGAATGTCTTAGCAGGGGGTGGTTCTACTTAAGAATGTAGGCTTACACGGGTTATAATTTTATTCACTCATGTTATTAATGCTTGACACTATTTAAATAACACTTCACTGATATAGAGAGAAAGCTGTGAGATTCTTTTATTAATTACTTGCGCTTTTTAACACAAACTATTTTCGTCTCACACGAATACGTATTAAATTTCTCGAGGACGCATCTCGCATCCGGTTAGGAACACTATCTAAAAGTAACAGACTTGATTTCTACCGCCTAAATTTGTAAATATCTGTATTTCAAGTCTCTGATTGTCTATTCCTAATCCAATAGAATACCTTCATTTAACTTAAGCTTTTTCGGGTTTTTGATTGTCTATTTATTAAACTGGCTCAAAAATTAAAATTATTGTTGCTCCAAGAATTACCAGTAGTATTATTAAACTTTCAAATTCATTATTGCTCAAGGTTACCTCATTGTTAGAAACTTTTAAACTATTTTTTGTCACAGCTCTTACATTATTAAATTACGTAATACATTCACATAACATTATTTTACATGTATACAATAGTATAAACATATATAATGACTGTAATATACACTTTTTATATATTGTTTTATACATATATTGCTTTAAGTCGGGCTGTTATTGAATTTATATATTATATAATTAGACTGAAATCATTTAAGTGTTAAAATACTGCCTCACATTTTACAGGCAATACGAAATGCAGGTGCTGACACTGCATTCACCACCCCGCTGATAGGGCTACGGTGGTGCTCGTTAACGTGCTCTAGTAGCTCAGTGGATAACGTGCTGGAAAATCATGGTAAAAGTCGGAAGTTCAACTCACGCCTGCGAATAAATGAGCTTTTTATTAATTTCTGTTCATGTTTCGAGAACGTTCTAGCAAATCATGATTTCTTTCCGAATACACTAGAAAGTGGATTGGCCTATAAATAAGAAGTTCCAGCCATTCGTGTTCGCTATGGAACAATGTTTTCGAATAGAGAGTGTCTGAACACGCTGTTAGTATACGGGGAAGCGCAACAGAGCGCAACGGAGGCACGTCGTCTATAAAAAGTGCCTTCAAGTGGCAGTATTTGAACCTTGGACCTTCACCAGTGAAGGCTAACGCGCACACTGTTGCGCTACGAGTGCAAGTCAGTACCTGCACCGCGGTGCAAAGCAGCCATTTCGCCGAAATTGATACGACGCAATGCAGTGGATAGTGTTTACGGCATAGGCTGTACAACGCCGGGACTGTATGACTTCTTAATCCGCAGGTTGAGAAGACTCACCCGGTATATACAATTACTTAGTAATTATTAAGACTAACTTGAATAATCCAGTATTTCACCATTAGGAACATAAATATTATACTAGGAATACTTATTTTATTGTCACACACAAAGTAAGATTGACTAATTCCAAGAAATGGTGTAATAATATCGGTATCAATATGTTCAACAGATTATCAAGAGCCCATTCAGCAAGTCTAGATAGATTTAAAGTTACTCTAAAAGTTTTGCCTGTTGCAAACCCATTTTATAGTCTTAATGATTTTTTTTCAAGCCAATACTGAAATTTTATTTTGAAGTGTTCTGTTTTATATTTTTGAATTTTTATTGTTTTTGCTTTACTGATCCATTTTATCATTCTCACTGCATTATTAACATATGTTAATAGCTGTTTATAATGCAGTTCTACAACATAAATAAATATGGAATATATATTCAAAGGTGAAAAGAAGGCGATTTTAACTAAATTTGGCGCACCTGCTCCACATAGAAAACGTGTTGATTAATCTCCAAACAACCAGTTCCGTTATGGATTAAAAAGACAAAAGAAGCAGTTTAAGAACAAGCCCTTGCATGTTAGAAGAGCTGAAAGAGAGTATCAGGTAAGAAATGTACTTTTTTGGAAGATGAAATAATTCCTGTAAAACAAAATTTCTCAAAAGGATGCCAGAAGTATTTGGATATGTCAGGGGTAGATACAAATACTTCTGTTATGAGGCAGTATTTTAACACTTGGATAATTTCAGTCTAATTATATAAATATGTAAATTCAGTAACAGTCCGCCTTAAAACAATATGTGTATGTAACAACAATTTGTAAAATGTAACAGTCATTGCATATGCTTATATTATTGTATCCATGAGTAATAATGTTATGTGAATGCATTACGTAATTTAATGATGTAGGAGCTGTGAGAATAATAAGTTAAAAGTTGCTAACAATGAGGTAACTACGAGGTAACCTCGAGTCAATAATGAGAAAGAAAGTTTAACAGCTCTACTTGTGATTCTTGGAGTAACAATAATGTAATTTTAGTGACAGTTTATAAAAAATAGCCAATCAACAACCAGAAAAAGCTTTAGTTAAATGCAGGTATTCTGTTGGAATAGGATTAGTCAATCAGAGACTTGAAGTACAGAAATTTACAAGCTTAGACGGTTGAAATCTATTCAGTTGCCTGCAGATAAGAGTTAATAACCAGACGCGAGATGTGTCCTCGAGAAATTAATTACGTGTTCGTGTGAGACGAAAACAGTATACGTGTTAAAAAGTGCAAGAATTAAACAAAAGAATCTCACAGCTCTCGATATCAGTGAAGTGCTATTTAATTTGTGTCAAGGATTAATAAAAAGGAGTGAATTAAAACTTAAAATCTGTGTAAGCCTACATTCTTAGTCGTATCACAACGCTGCCAAGACTTCCATGTCTCTAACAATAATACTGACGCAGCCGAGGCAAACATAAATATTTAATACTTAAAGAAACAAACAAATTACAAAGTTAATTGTTTTTAAACTTGGGGCAAAGGCCACCTGAAAGTACATTTGGGGCGAAGGCTACCGGAAAGCGGGTACTATACGTGTGGTTGCAACTACTACAAGTTCGGCTCCCCAACAGTTGAAATATAATACAACTCCTTCCAAAACTAGCTTTTCTCAGTTATAACCATAGTTATAATTGTGAGAACTTAAATCATTTGTGAGAATGTTATACAGGGGGTGGGGGGCACCTCGCGCAATGCGATCTATTGCGACTACCATTCCCAAGGAGGCTACAGGGCACAGACGCGCGCCAAAACTAACAGTTCCTGGATTGAAAACCCGTCCTACTACTGAAACTGACCAGAGAGGGCGATGAACGACCCTTAAACCAAGCAGCCCTCCAGTGTTCACAGAGAATACTCTTTCCTTTGAGCAATTACCCGCGCCAACTGTCCGGCACTGTCTCATACCATGGAATTCAGAAGGGCATCTGAAACATAACACTAGTCTGCATGATATCAGATGACTGAAAAATACTAAGTGATTTTGACTCAGTTTTTTATGCTGATTTCAGAACTGAGTTTAGTTTTTTTTCTATCGCGTACAGTTTTTTCACAATTTCACTTCAAACATATAGAGATATAGAGATAAAAATATTGCTTCCGCCACTACACATAAAATTGGGCTTGATGAAGCAATTTGTAAGGGCTCTACCACAGGATGGACCCTGCCTCAAGTACCTTTCCAAGAAATTTACCCTCATTACACAAGACAAATTAAAGGCTGGAATTTTTGTTGGTCCATAAATAAAGAAACTGATGAAGGATGAAGATTTTGAGAAGACAATGAATGAGAGAGAAATAGAAGCATGGACCGCCTTCCGATCAGTTACTGAAAACTCCTTAGGCAATAACAAAGATCCTAATTACAAGGCCATTGTCGAAACAATGTTGGAAAATTTCAAGAAGATGGGTTGTAACATGACTGTGTTATATACATGCATTCACATATCGACTAATTTCCAGAAAATCTGGGACATTATAGTGAAGAGCAGGGTGAACGTTTTCACCAAGATATTAAGGAAATGGAGAGGAGGTACCAGGGGAGATGGAATGAAACTATGATGACCCACTACTGTTGGATGTTGAGGAGGGACAGTCATCTTCAAGGATCTACAAGGAAGTCAAAGAAGAGAAAGTTTGAAAACAATTAAATGAAACACTTTGGCTTCTTGTTTTGTTAAAATGTAGTCATGAAATAAATTAGGGGAGTTCTTGAGAGTATTCTTAAAATGTTTCTTGAATAAAAACTTACCTTGTGTGAAATGGTATTTGAATACTTTTCTACCTTCATTAGTAAAATTGTCAAAACATTACTTCTTATTTTGTGTAAAAACCTGACGTGTTAGAAAACAACGGAAGTTATTTCTGGAATCGGCATAAGAACTTGTTTCAAGAACACCTACTTTTAAGAAATCATCTGACAAAAAGTTTGAAAATGCAGACTAGTGTAATCAGGAAACGGAATGAAAGGGAAACTATGGAAAGGAAACCATGGTAGATGAGAAACAACCCCAGTATTTGCATACAGACCAGGGAAAACCACAAAAAATCCAAGATCAGAGTGAACGGTCAATGGGAAGCGAAACCAGACCTCCCGAATGCGAGCCTCATACGTTACCGTGAAGCCATCTCCTCAGTGCTATGGGTGGATACAAACTATTTTGTTGTAGCTATAGTTATAATTGCGATAACTCAAATCATTTGTAAGAATATTAGACAATAAATTTATATCTTTGGAAAACGAGGCAATTCCTGTAACCCAAATGCCTCAAAAAGACGCCAGGGGTATTTGGATATATTAGGATCATTTCTTCACCCCATCTGCTATGGGTAGATAGAAATAATTTTATTATAACTATAGTTATAATTGGGAGAACTATATAATTTGTGACAATATTGACAAGAATCTTATATTTTTGGAAGAGGAATTATTCCTGTAAACCACAATTTCCCAAATGAATGCCGGAAGCATTTGGATGTATTTTTATTTATACTTGGATAATTTTTATTTCCTCTATCACGTACAGTACACAGTAGATCGAGAAGGTATTGCATTCCACCCAAAAATTGGATATCGAGATTTCAACGCAAATACATGTTGTGAGACCTCATGAGCCCCCCACAAATATAATTTTTAGAAAAATTAAACGTGTATGTGTCTGTAAACAACATAACTTAAATGTCGGATAAATACCAAAGCTGGTATTTAAGTTCAGTGCCTTTTAAAGATGCGACAGGAAGATTTTCAAGAATATTCCCTCACCCCAAAATACCCTTTACACGGAATATTTTTCGATTTTTTTTATTTTCTGAAAATGACTAACGATTTTGATTAATATGCCATACATTAAAGATATTTATATCACAAATAAAATGTATACTTTGGGAATAGCTGGTGAAGTACTTTTTATTCGGAAGGGCATTTATATAATCTTGCATAACTAGTAAACGTTACGCGATAGACGAAAACGTACTACACAAAAATGTACATGTCTATAAAACACACAATTTGTTTCAAATAATGTTTCTGGGGACCAGCCACTTCCGAGGTATCCGTTATTAATGGTTCGAATTGTTCAACACGTAAGGGGACAAGGTAGTCTGAACACATGGAAATTACATTTAAATGTGTTAAACTGCCGCTGCTCTTAAAGTTCTCAATGGCTTTTCCTGAAATTTTTATTAATTATTCTATAAATCATGATAATTATTTCAAGTGTTTGTTTACATTGATAGCTTATGTAGTTGAGTGCATGCGTTATTTCATTCAGCAGAAAAATAATAAAATTTACTCTTAAAACATGTGAATTCATGTACCTGTTTCTCTGATACTACTTGAAGTACAGAATTACACTTTCGCATGCTTGTTTTTAGTATAATTAACTATCTTCTGAACCTCAGTTATTTAGTTACGTAAATCAATTTACTAGAAATTGAAAAAAAATTATTTGCAAGATCAAAAATGTAAATATGTGGAAAATTTGCAATGTCGTTGCTTTCTTAATATCACTAATATACATTATAAAATTATTATTGTGGTTCAGAAAGTTTAACTGTGTGTTGTATACATGCATTGAAAATTTCAGCTCTCTACCTCTCATACTTTCTGAGAAAAAGGTACACAAGCATATAAAAATGTTGTTTTGAGAAAACTGAATTTAAAGTTTGAACATTAAAATTCTGACTCACTTCAGTACATTCCAGGGTCATAATCATCTGCACCTTCATTCCAAGATTACTGCAGCTTTTTTGATTGGCTTCTCTTGGTCCTGGTCTCTTTTGTTAATTGCTAAACAGCTTGCTGGTCATGATATAGTCGTTCGTTGTTGAAACATACAAAAATGTTCTTGACAGCTTTAAAGGAATGCAGACTAGCATTTATATGGTATTTAAATGTCTTAGAAACCTCTTAACCCCGGAAAAGTATATATTTTCTGAAACTGAAAATAATAGAGATTTTATTAGTCCCTAAAAAGGAAATGTGATTTTTGACTATTTCAGGGTACCTTGGCCCCTTAAGTCATTTCAGATCCTGTTAATTTTCAGCTATTTCTTGCGATGCCACGGAAAGAGTATGGAATTTTAAGGCCAGTATATAGCGTGCAGTTCTTAAAGACTTGATTATCGCTATTCCCTTTATATCTATATCGAAATATGGAATGTAACTATTTCTTCAAATGTTTATCTCTATTAAAATGAGGTGGGGAAATAAACTTTCGTTTGTATAACCACTAATAAGCGACAGAGGGAAAGGAAAGTTATGGAAATGTAACACATCAGATTTTCTCGCCACGTCCACTGTGGTTAGATGCAAATTGTTTTGTAGTGACTTCAGTTATAATTGCAAGAACCTTAATCATTAGTGAGAGAGTTACGTCTGACTTGCCACAAATTACTACTCTGTCTGCCGAACTGCAAGACTGTGTGAAACGCGTGGCAATACCTAGAAAGACCCCATTAACGCGTTAAGCGGAAGCGTAGATTCACCTAACGCTGTTAAGTCGAAGTCGAGATTCCAATTATAATATCGCCAAGCTCAATCACTTATCACGCCACAAAGGTTTGGGACATGGAGAAGGGCTAAGAATCTGCTGCAATTCCGCTGTATGCGAGGGAAGTAGTAGAAGCGCTTTGTGTCTTGTAAGCCCTGATTCCCCTCTCGCTCGTTTTCAATGTAGCGCGGTGCGGTGCGGTGAACCGGGTTGCGTTTTCTCGGCAAACCTTTGTGTTCAACCAACCAGGTAGACAGGTAAGAGCGAGCAATATTCTCGTTGCACAACAAAAGAAAATCACGCTCGACGCACGTTTCCTAGGTGACGATTACTGTCTTTCCTCCATCCTGCGTCGAATAAGCCACCCTTCTCTTCTTCGTTTATGAAACCATGAGGGAGAATCTGCTACCGTCCAACCAAGAAGAATATGGTCTCTGCAGCTATATGCGAGCGAAAGTCTCTCTTGTTTTATGTCGTTATTTACAATGTTGGCGAAAACTTCGTCAGCACCATCCAAATAACTACTACTAGCCCTCGAGTTTTAGGCACCTTAAATAGGCTCTAAGATTATAAACATATCTACTAAACATACATTTTTGGGCACTTAAAAATACAGGTTAAACTTTGGATTCCATGCGTCTAAAATGTACTTCGCTTTCTAAAAGTTTAACCTTCTAATGCATTTATATCATAAATATATTAATTTATTTTGATAATATTGCGGTGTTTTAATAGCAGAAAGCAAAACCCATGTAACTACAATCAAATGTAGCCCCGTCATCATACACGCGTTCCATCACACCGGATCTTTTACGTGGGCCCTCCCCATCCTTCACCACTGATTGACTGCAATCGTTGAGATTCGAGCTCATGACGACTTTCAATGGATAGCGAGTCCATTTCGTCTCGCCTTAACTATCCCTTCAATTAATGAGCTTGTAACAGGGATACACAAAACGGTTTAGGAATTAGAAGAACAGTGGCATATGTAGCAAAATAACTCATGTTTAGAAGGATATAACTGCAATTAGTTAGTGAACATTAATAATTACACAGTAACAAAAAGAGCAAATTGAATAAATTATTATAGCTACAAATATTTTAAATGACGAATTTATGGTTGTTAAACCATAATGTAACACATAAAACTTAGTGAATATATCACAATGGAAATGCACCCTACGCTACAGATATATCGTTGTGACCTAAACGCTCTAGTGCTGTTACGGAAGCACGCCCCAAAATGTTGTTTTAACGTATAAAATAAGTTTTTAAAATACATTTGAAAAAGCAACAATGAAAACATGGAGAAATCTTGCGAATCTGTAGATATCAACAGTTGAGAAAAGGCCATTTGAGTCGCGAAACGATGGGAAGTGCGCCCCTGTTTCTACTACTCTTTGAAAGGGATTTTTTCCGTACTGCAGTCGCCGATCTATATGAAAGGATGATACAGAGACCTAGAGGTGGCAAGTGTTCTGTTTCTCTTTCTACAAAACGAGCGAATCTACCTGATAAATCGCTAAAATAGACCAGTATTTTTCCCAGAAAGCTCTCATTTCTAGAACCAAAATATTACCAAGCATTTATCATATTTGAATCAAACCAACACCATGATATCAAGAATTTACCTTTCATTGCTGCAAGAAAAAAGTAATGAAATAATACAAATCTTAACTAGTCACTTTTAGGCACCACAAAACTCTTTTCATAAATTTATATAAAACACAAAGAGATTTAACTAAGCAGTTTTAGTTTATTCGTACATATAAGAAGTATGTATTTAAGCAAAAACATGCTGGGCCTACACACTACTTTGGACTTTGTGCATTGTAAGAAGAACAGCCAGCAGTGTACTTGATTTTTACTCTCTTTATCACTTAGCTATAGCAGTCAGATGGAGTATTGTAATCTATCAAAAAATTAGATACCGTAATTTCACTGGAAAAACATGCTTAGTGGTTCATTGAATACCCCACTCCCCAACAAGGAAAGCATTTTTAGAAAAATGTTTTACATTCACATAACTTTCTCTGCTCTCCATCGCTTATTAGCTGATGCACAAATTATTTTAATGAAAGTTTATTTTCCTATCTACTTCATTTTAATTTAGATAAATCCTTCTGGAAATTGCACATTTCGTTTTAGATACAAAGCGAATAGCAATAATCAAATGTTTTAGAACTGGACGCTATATGCTGGTCTTAAAATTCCATGCTCTTTCTATGACATCGCGAGAAACAACTGAAAATCGACAGGACTTTAAAGGTACGTAAATGTACGTATCACGGAGAGGCCCCCGGAACTGGGGTAAAGCAAAGCACGCAGGTCAGCGGCCCTTTATGCCTCCAACATGAGCCTTGGAAGGGAAGATGAGGGAAGAGACCCGAAGGGCGACCAGATCCGGATGCCGACAGCCGCAATCATGAACGGGGTCACTAACGTTTCCAGACAGAACGCATCCACGCCACACGGTCCCTACCCACAAGCCACCTCCTCCAGGGTCACCCGTAGCGGAGCCCCACTTTGAGGAGAGGCCTAACTGAGTGGTAGCGCAGCGACGCCAGGGAAAAAACCCTTTACAGAGCGCAACCCGCCGAAAACCGTCGCGTGGTATTACAACCCTGAAACAGATGACAAGGAAGATGAGGTCTACAGGAAATGAGAGGCAGGAGAGTCATGGTAGAAAATCAATCACCCCAGCGTTCGCCTATCGACCCGGAGAAACCACGAAAAACCAATAGGCCAGAGTTGGCGGTCGCCGGGGAACACTTCCGGGACCTCCCAAATGCAGGCTGCAGAGGTAACCGCCTGAGCTATCCCGCTCAGTGATAGAACTTTAAAATAATGTCTTAATTATTGAACATTTCGAACCATTAATAATGAATGTCTCAGAAATGGCTGATGCCACAAAAACGTGTCACACTGTGTGTGTTAAAGAGATCTACATTATTTGTTAAGTACGTTTTCGTCTATCGCTTAACGTTTACCAGTTATGCAAGATTATATAATTTTGCTTCCGAATGAAGAGCACTTCACAAGGTATTCTCAGACAATTCAAGATATACATTTTATTTGTAAGGTAAATATCTCTAATATGTGGTATTTTAATCAACGTCGTTAGAGACATTTTCATAAAATAAAAAACTTCGAAAAATGTTCAATTTAAAGGGTAGTGGATTGAGATGCCTCAAAACATGTATTTCCTGTGAAATCTCAATATTGAAATTTTGGACTATGTGCGTGGTAGAGAAAGAAACGTATGTCGCGGACCGCACAAAAGGAAGGGCTATGTTGAAATCGTCTGGTATGACGCCAACCCTGTCTGGCTTGGCTAGACACGGTTGGAGGGGGGATATATATATAGCGTCACTTGAGTGAAAGCGATTGTTGTAGCAAGGTTGGTGTGGTCAGTCCACGGCTTCGAAGCATCTCCCTCCATCCTCTCTTCCTAGTTCATAATGTAGAGTCGCTAAACGTTTGTAAATAAATTCCAGGTAATGTGTGTTATGTAATGTTTTTGTGTAATGTAAAACACCACGCCTTCCTCTAAATCTACACACCAAGGTCCCGGTCTTCTTGCTGTTAGCGAGTTGCGCCCCCCCCCCTCCGTGTGTGTGTTGGGTGATCTAAATTTAATCATTTTCTGGAAAGCTTTTGGCCCTCACTCCAGCATGTGACAATATCTTTAATCTTTTGCGAATAGTCTGTAAAGTCCTCTTCGTGCTAATGACCAGGCAGAGGGATTTTAGTAAGTAAATCATCAAGTTATGAACGTACCAAGGGATGGTGGCGTGACCTTGCAATGTTCTCTGTAAACAAATATAATGTTTGAAGGCAGTACAACTCAACCACCATACTATTGCACTTCGCTAGGCTGGCTTCCGCGTGTACTCAAATGCAGGTTTCCGCAAGGACAAGTAGAATAATATCGTGGTCGAGTAGTGCATCCTACTTCGATAGCACGTAGATCATAACTAACAAGTATTAGAAGGGAAAGAAAGCAATGTAATGTTAGCTATTGATAATGTGTAATAAAGTTACCTCATGATTTAATTAAGGCGGCATTAATATACAGCTATGTGTGTTACCTTATCTGTAAATGTGAATGTTTTAAAGCAATATCCGTTTTTTTTAGAGTATGACAAAATCCTCCAAAAGTTTTGATCCATACTTTGAAGCTCAAGAGGTTGAAAGTTCTCTTTCCTCTATATTCCTTTCTAATAATATTCCATGTTTCATTGAATTACAGATTGTTTAATAATATTTTAAACGTCCTTTGAGCTGTAATGTATCATCTGAAGGTTTTGCCATTTGTGCTGAAGTGTTCCATGTCAAATTTGGCTACAAACGAGGCTTATTCTTATGATGAACTCTTCTTTACTTAGACAAGTTGCCACAGTTCTCCACTGGTCTGTATGTGCATCGAATACATGGAACAGTCGCAACGAAACCATGTGCTGGGTTGGGGAGGAGAATGTCCGTCACAATACCTAACGTCACCTATACTCCGCGCGGTAACAAGATTGCTCTGTTTACTTACTAAAACCCCTCTGCCTGCTGATGACATTTTCTTTAATTTTATATAACTGGGATATCATTACAGTGAGGCAAAAATGTAGACACACGCGTAAGATATGTCGTAGGTGTTAACCTTTGTTTCGTAGTCTAAACCAGTCTCTCCTCAGTTCACATCCAGCTTACTATCGTCCGCAGGCTGGTCGTACAACCCTGAAGGATGATGAGAGAATTCGCCTACCGATCTGGTAAAAAACGAAAAAACCAAAAGACAGGCTGGCCAGTACAACGATAATCGAACACGAAACCTCTGAATGCGAGACCTAGACGCTACCGTATGAGCCACTCCCCTCTGTATTTGGCAGAAAAAGTAAAAAATAAAACAAACATGAATATTCTTATGTGTTTCCACAGTTCTCCCCATTCACCTTTTATTTCATTTGCTTTTTTGTTTGTTTTCGCTTCCGAATTATAATCTAACTTTAGAAAATTGTAAACTGGTACCTCGCTATCACTGGAAAGAGAAAACTAAAACAACACAATTCTTGAAAATTGGCATTGTTTGAAATATCAAGTGTTCCTTTTCCTAGAATATCAAATAGCTAACAGAAGTTTGTTGTAACAAAGTAATCTAATAGCGAATTGAATAGATATTTATTGCTTTATTCTGATGGTGCAGTGTTTTTGTTTCTCTTTTCACCACATATTCATACAAATATACATATTTGCACCATATAAACACTTATCTCTGATGTAGAACTCGATCCTGCAGTCCCTCACGCCATGAAACATAAGAGTAAAACGCCTTAGACACGATGGTGTCTATTCGGTCCTACCAAATTGAGTTATGCTCCTTTTAATAATAAGTTCTCTGTGCAATTCCACCATTAAAAACTTATCATTACTATTTTCAGTATTGTGCATAATTGACTCATTATGAAGAAGTTATTAGTTTGTTGTTATGTTATTTTTACGTTGTTATTTGCCTCACGTTTTTGGAGCCAATTTGAAGAATGTTTGTTGCTGCTACGTATGGAAAACCAATTTGAAGTAGGAGTTGTATTGTAGTTCAACTGTTGGGGAGCCGAACTTGAAGTAGTTGCAACCGCACGTATGGTAAAAGGTTTCTGGTAGCCTTCGCCCCAAAAATGTACTTTCCGATGGCCCTTGCCCCAAAAATGTTTAAAAAATATTAACTTTGTAATTTGACTATTTCTTTAAATATTATATATTTATGTTTGCCTCGGCTGCGTCAGTATTTATATATATTTTTTTAGAGACATGAATATCTTAGCAGGGAGCGGTGCGACTGAAGAATGTAGGCTTACACAGATTTTACGTTTTTCTTCACTCCATTTATTAATGCTTGACACGATTTAAATAACACTTCACTGATATAGAGATCTGTGAGATTATTTTGTTAATTACTTGCACTTTTTAACACGTAAACTATTTTTTCACACAAAATACGTATTAAATTTCTCGAGGACACATCTCGCGTCCAGTTATGAGCACTGTCGACAACCAACGCGTCCAGTTATGAGCGCTGTCTACAAGCAAATAGCTTGATTTCAACCGCTTAAATTTGTAAATTTCTGTATTTCAAGTGTCGGATTGGCTATTCCTAATCCAATAGAATACTTTTATTTAATTTAAGTTTTTTTCTGGTTGTTGATTGGTTATTTTTTATAAACTGTCACAAAAATTACATTATTGTGTTACTCCAATAATGACTAGTAGCATTATTAAACATTCTTACTCATTATTGCCTCAAGGTTACCTCATTGTTACCTCATTGTTAGCAACTTTTAACCTATTATTCTCACAGCTCCTAGATTATTAAATTACGTAATACATTCACATAACATTATTACAGGTATACAATAATATAAAAATATACAATGTCTGTAATATACACCTTTTATATATTGTTACATACACATATTGCTTAATGCTTTAAATCATTTAAGTGTTAAAAATACTGCCTCAATTATGGCACGCGAACCAATAACAGCGATGACTTAATACCGGCTTATCTTTGGCAGTATTCTTTTCTCTGAGCAACGAAGAGATGGCATAATTGCACAATTAATATCTGGATTTATAATTTTTACCCGCAGTCGGTAACTCCTACTCGCGGGAGTGCATGCAAGTGGCTATCTTGCTTATTGGTTCAACTCGCCATGTGGCAGCAAATGAAATAAAGAGAGAGCTCAAGTCTCATTTACGAACTTGTGAAGACTGTCTTACTTTTATCACCTATGGATGTAGAATTATTTCATGATTTATTTACTAAAATGTATACTTCTAGGCCGTAATCATTAAGATTATCCAATTGTTGCATAAATTACTATTATGAGTAATTTTAAAACATTTATATTAATATTGTAGGCGAACACCCACTGCATAATCAATATGCACAAGTGATTATAAAGAATAAAATCACAGATATGGTAATAAACATTGGGAAAATTAATATCAAGGAATATATAGTAGAAACAAAATAAGTAGGAGAGGAGAAGAGATGTAAATAGCAGAAATATTGTACACAATACTGTTGAAGCCGGAATTATAAAGGCAATAATTATCATAATATTCTGAGAAGAATAGCGATATAAAATAAGTAATAATGTATTTAAAATCAGTGTATGTATAAAAAGGAGAAGCATTGTGAAAATTGTTGACTGTTAAAAGCGACAGAAAGTCCAGACAGGTACAGTTTTGTTAATTAGGGACCTGCCTCAGGTAGAAAGGGTAAATACCATTGAAGCAAGTTTTTCCTGGTAAACAGCCGAGTACAGCTGCACTTAGCCTGTGGAAGGCCACTCTAAGTATCATGACGCCAAGTTTGAGGAAAGCGGTTGAGGGACGAGTGGTGAAGTTTAGGCGTTGGTTTTCCTTGTGCAGCGGTGGTGAAAGTCAGTCTGCCTGAGTGCCTGGGGAATGTAGGACGACTTTCTCGTCGTGTGGAGAAGATTGGCGGCGAACATGCTAGAGGGTAGAACGATTAGCCGTAGTTAGTATTCTTCGGTTTTGGTAAAGACAAAGTATCATCGTAAGCATTTAAAAGTGATCGGCAAACCTAAAGTATTATTTTAAATAGTGAATAAAAGTGTTCCAAGACAGCGTTTGTGTGTTTCTCTGTACACACCCACGCATACCCTGAGGTTAAGGTTTCATGCTGGAGCAGCCGTGGCAAAAGAAGAACCAACTGGGAGGAGACAAGCAGCAACCGTGAGGCAAAGGTATTGCTTCATTGTTGGAGGCGTAGCGTAGCTGCGTCATATTGCGCCTAAACGTGGGGCAAAAAGAATTACCTCCGTCACTGTATATAGCATGTGGCATAAAATATTATAATCTTATTTATGGAACTAGGGATAGGATCTCGATGCTATCGATACTCTAGATAGTCGGTGGTATCGAAGTATATCTAATACTTTGAAATAAACCTTCCAAACTTTTTCGATACCTTTAAATCTTTAAGTTCTGCATTATTGGAAGTTCTTGCGTTTTACTTTATACGAGATAAAGAATGAAAGAGGAATCGAGACTTCACGTTATTGTCTCGCACGTGCCCTCAAAGAATTGCTGGACTATAACTCTTGATTGACCTTGACTGTGTTTCCTGTGGGTGAATTAATACTACATTCCATAGTCTCTTGTGTCTAAATGAAAACACGCAAAACAATGGAGGAAGGAGTACAGGTACTCATGTAACATGCAGTGATAAATGAGCTATGAATGAAGCTAAATTAGCTGATGCACTAAATCACGTATCTGCAACAGCCTGGCTTGGTGATTCACTATCAACCATATCATTTACCTACTTCGGTGAATAAAGTCTGTGAATCCAGCAGAAACAAACCAAAACTTAAGACGTGAGATAATACAACCATGGAAATATTTGTTCTTTCCTTCCATCTGTTAGTTTGCGTTTACGTAGTCAAACTCGAGTCACTAGCAAATCTTACAGGTATACCGCACGACTAATTTCCATAATATAAATAGAAAATCCTTAAAAAGAAATTTTGTATCACAAAATATAGTTACATAAAAGGTTAAGCAAAGAAATTATAATTATTAATAATAATTATTGTTATTACTATTAGCCTTGACTAATAATACGGGACATATAACTTGGCATTATCAAGATAAAAATTCCTGCCATTTGGAGAATGTCCAACAGGAACAATTTCGGAATCAGTATAGAATACAGATTTCGTTACATGCGTTTATATAGAGAAAACTACTAATAAGAACTTAATTCGGTGAACAAGCTGGCTCTTTATAATTTATTATGTAACGGGTATCGAGTATTGGTGATCAAAAATTAGTATCGATATCGAGTATCGAGAAATTTTCCCATCACTATATGGAACACTGTGAAAGCAGCTAGCAAGTTAAACCATTTAGCAACTGGACTTTAGCAGCATAGGCATTTGGTGAAAGTATGAACTTGTGTGAGAAAGAAGACCGACGAGAGAAAGAGACAGAGATACATAGGAATCCCCAAATATGACGGCAGAAATTGATGCAGTATTTTTAACTTACATTATTATAGTCTAATTATATAATATATAAATTCAATAACAGCCCGTCTTAAAGCAATATGTGTATGTAACAATATATAAAGATGTATGTAACAGTCATTGTATATGTTTGTATTATTGTATCCATGTGTACTAATGTTATATGAATGTATTACGTAATTTAATAACGTAGGAGCTGTGAGAATAATAGGTTAAAAGTTGCTAACAATGAGGTAACCTTGAAGCAAGAATGAATTTGAAAGTTTAAATGCTACTAGTCATTATTGGAGCTACAATAATGTAAATTTTGAGACAGTTTGAAAATAGCCAATCAACAACCAGATAAAGCTTTAGTTAAATGAAGGTATTCTATTGGAGTAGGATTAGTCAATCAGAGACTTGAAATACAGAAATTTACAAGTTTAGGCGGTTGAAATCAATTCAGTTGCCTGCAAACAGTGTTCCTAACCGGACGCAAGACACGTCCTCGAGAAATATAATACGTTTTCGTGTGAGACGAAAATAGTTTACGTATTAGAAAGTGCAAGTATTTAATCAAGCATTAATAAAAGGAGTGAAGTAAAATTATAATCTGTGTAAGCCTACATTCTTGTCGCATCACAACCCTTCTAAGAGAAACATGTCTCTAACAATAATACCGGCGCAGCCGAGGCAAATATAAGTATATAATATTTAAAGAAACAGTTAAATTACAAAGTTAGTATTTCTTTTAAACTTGGGGCAAAGGCCACTTGAAAGTACATTTGGGGCGAAGGCTACCGGAAACTGTTTACTATACGTGCGGTTGCAACTACTACAAGTTCGGCTCCCCAAGAGTTGAAATATAATACAACTCCTACTTTAAATTGACGCCCAAAGCGTGTTGCAAAAAAGTTACAACAAAATAACTACTTTTCAAAATACGAGCGATTGAACTCTCATACCAAGCTATTTAAAGCACCAATAAAACAGATGTTACAAAAATTTGTGCGTCAGGGCATTTTCATATAAAAAGGGAAATTTTTGTCCAAGCAGCCCTTTTTGTGATTCTGATTCTTAGGCAGGGAGACGCTGAAGGTTGTATGAAGGGGTAGGGGAAAACAGTTAGAATATAAAAAAGGCGTGAACATGCAAATAAAGGAATTAACTTTTTTAACCGCTGTTGCAGCTGATAATCCCACACTTCGAACCAGAGACAATCAGAAGGTCAGGTGAGGAACAAAAGAGTGGCATTATTCCCGACCCGTCGCATCTTTGCAGTGCATTAAATTGTGTTTCTCAGTAATGAAACATTTCAGGCTGTTGATTTCCTTCATATGGCATTTAGCAATAGTAAAATAATCATCAATGTCACCGAAACTAAAATGATGGGCTTTCCATGTTTCCTTCAAGTTCAGAGTACTTGTATGTCTACGTGTGGAGTTCAGAGATCAAAATTTCCAGTCCTTGACTAATTGATTTAAGACAAGAATCAACTAAGCTAACTTAGTGATGACTAGGTAATACAGTTTGTTGATTATGTGACGTTTTCAGGTTAGCGGACGTTGGAGTTTATATAGCGCCCTCAAACTTACTCCTATCTGTGCATTTACAGCATATGTTATGGAGTAGTGACTGTAACCCCTGTATTATTAAGGGCTAATTGGATATCCATTTATTTATGTTACATCACCTTTGGCGAAAATCCCTGCACGATTCACTAATGTATTCTTATCAAATACGACTTTTAATACCTCCAAATATATCTCTCCATAATACCTGTGAGTGGCTAAATCCTTAAAGGAAAACATAATGAAAGAATTATGAAAAATATAAGTTAAGAAGCTACTGTGGATTCTTGTATGAGATCACTTTGAGGCAGTATTTTTAATACTTGAGCAATTTCAATTAAATTATATAATATATAAATTCAATATGTATGTAATAATTTGTAAAAAAATGTATGTAGCAGCATTGCATATGCTTATATTATTGTAAACACGTTTAATAATGTTATGTGAATACATTACATACTTTAATAATGTAAGAGCTGTGAGAATAATAAGTTTAACGTTGCTAACAATGAGGTAACAATGAGGTAACCTTGAGGCAATAATGAGTTTGAGAGTCTAAATGCTACAAGTCATGATTAGAGCAACGATAATGTAAATTTTGTGACAGTTTAAAATTAGCCAATCAACAGCCAGAAAAAGCTTTAATTAAATGCAGGTATTCTATTGGACTAGGATTAGCCAATCAGAGACTTCAAATACAGAAGCTTACGGGTTTTGACGGTTGAAATATGTCCAGTTACCTTGGTAGTGACCAGATGGAAGATGTGTTCTCTAAAGAAATATTACGTATTCGTGTGAATCGTAAAATATGTATACGCGTTAACAAAGTGCAAGTTTTAAATTAAAGAATCTCACAGCTCTTAAAATCAGTGTAGTGCTATTTAATTTGTATCAAGGATTAATAAAAAGAAGTGAATTTAAACTTAAAATCTGTGTAAGCCTACATTCGTGTCGTACCACGCCCTGATTAAGAGAAACGTGACTCTAAAGTAAGACTGACGCAGCCGAGGCAAACATAAACATAAATATTATCTATAGAAGCAGTTTAATAACAAAGCAAAGTAAATATAATATTTTTAAACTAAAATACATCTTCCAGTTGGCTTCCCAAGCGTGAGACTTATAACTTAAATAAATAAACAACGTAAAGACAATAACTACTTCAACTTCTAAACAAGTCAAATGGATGAACTTAGTAAAAACACAGAAGAATGCTAAAAGTTAGATCGCGCAACCATTTATATTGCCACAACGCCTTTTTCTCCAGTTGAAAGTTTAAAAATAATTGAGATATTTAAGTATTTATTTCGGAAAATACACTTTAAGGGTATTCTATACCGAGTTCTGTACAACCTTTCGAAAAAAAAACTTTAGATGGACTTCGTAGGTATGTGCATTTAGTGCCTGGCATTTTAAAAGTTTCTTCTCTTAAAATATTCTTTTCCTATATTTTTACAAATTTGAAATTAAATCATGAATCAGTACTTGTTGAATTTGTTTCAAATGCTATTTTAAGATAGTTGATGAAATCTACAAATCAGTTTTCTGATGTATATGATACCTTTGTTTTTTATAGTCTTCTTAATAATTTAATACACGATTTATTGAATTAAAAGTTAATTTAATTTATTTAATTTAAAGTTAAAGGTTTTCAAATGTTCGTAATGTGGGACATTTCACGTGAGACTAATCTTCTAAACATGTTTTCTTGTAAAATTAGGGCTATGATTTGACTGGATTGGATTGACTATGGAGGGGACTGGCACCGATCCAGAGTGGATACTTTACCTATGTCCCAAGAGGAGGCGTCCCCGGGAGAAAGGATGAGGAGACACCGGGCAGCCGGAACCAGGAGCAGCGGCACAGCAAAGCAGGGCCCCTAAGTTTCCAGATAGAGACACCTGGCAGACGGACAAGCAAACCAGAGGCACCACCCCACACAGAGTGGGTCCAATGCCCATCAAGGGGGGATACCCCGCCAGCCAGCTGAAAGCCGAGGGACGGAGAGAGCCACAGAGAGCAACAGTTTCCCTTGTCACGCTGCACCGAAACACCATCACCGTCACTTCCGACCTTGAAACAGACCAAAGGGATGAAAGATGAAACAAATGAAGAATGAATCGAAATCGAGGGACAGGAAATTCGGGGGATGAAAGCCACCAGCATTCGCCTGACGACCCGGGAAAACCTCAGAAAAAATCCATGGGTCAGGGTGGGCGGGGATTGTTCCCGGGGCTTCCCGAATGCGGACTACAGACGTAACCGCTTGAGCCATCGGCACGTTTAGGGCTATGATTATGTTTATGTTGAATCATATCATTATGTTGAAATATGTGACATTTTGGCTAAAATGGTTGAAACTTGTACAAATTAGCACTTTACTTCCAGTAGCAAGTACTCCTAAGTATCGCTACGCCATAAAAAAGGTATCAAATTTAATTTTTTATGCTTTTAAGCCATATCAAAATTCTTAACACGCACTTCGAAGATCATAAACGTTTTGCCAAAAGTCCAGCCTGATCACACTATAATGCATTCTTTACCCTATTAAACCAGATGAGGAAGGTTGAGTATTTTAACCATATTGTCTTTTAAGTAGTTTTAGCTTGTGGGTGGGGGGAGAAGTTCCGAGCAGTTAGGGGTTGAGCTTCTGGAAGAAAGTGGTGTTTACTTGGCCTGAGACAAGTGTGGGGTAAAGAAGCGGGATAGTGAAAGATTGTTGGCTGTTTTCTACTGTACGCGCCACGCGAGGCAGAGTTCAGCATACTGTGTACCCCTCCCACAAGCTAAGGCTTTACCTGAGAAATAAGCCACCCCATCCCACGAGCTACAACGTCGTTGAACAGGCAGTATATCTTCTATATTAATATATGAAGAGAGAAATTGTGTTCATGTGTGTGTGTGTGTGTGTGTGTGTGTGTGTGTGTGTGGGGAGGGGAGTGTGTGTGGGAGAGCATAATCTCGGAAGCTACTAAGCCGATTTTGATACTTATTTCGCAAATGAAAAGCATTGCTCTTCCGAACAGACATCGCCTAACAGATATTTAAAAAAAAATAAAGCTAGGGCGTAGTCACGAGTGCTTTCATGTTGCTGTCAACCAATTTCAATTTAGTTTCACTGAAAATTAATATATGATTACGTTTAGCACTTTATTCCGAACATGGTGTACATTAACGTCTTTCAGTACAAGTGTTGGTTAAATTGTTTCCTAATTAAGTTATTGGATCTGTATGTAGTCTTCGCATCACCAAATTTCCGTCTCATTTCCTGAACGTTGTTTTCAAGAGTATTTTTGGTACGATTTTGACAAAAATTGGTACATTTATTTTTTATAATCCCGCAAAAAAGATAACTTATCCCACTACTCTGATAAAACTTCCGCTACCCTTATTTTCTATCTCAACTTTCAAAATTCAATCCCAAAATATGTTTAACCCTACAGCATTTTCAACCCTTTCGGTAGAAATCTGCACTGTTTAATCCACATTATCAAAATATTATAGAAGTATATAAGATGGCCCGGTAAGAGCCATAGGCTAACTTAAAATTCCAAAAATGATCTAAATCTAATTTTCCATTATTTACTAGCTTGAAATTTTAAAATAACCTTTTTATTTTCAAAATATTATACAAAAGTCTATATTGTTTAGCCAGTCAGCGTAAGCAATAGCAGTTGTGGGATATTTTAGACTACCTTAAAACTTAAAATAAAAAAATACGCTTACCCATGTTTTCAATTTCTTATACAAATATTAATTTGCAACACTTGACTATCTGTGTAAAATTTAAAGATTTTCCTTTAGGTAAAGGTGAAGAGTATAGACTGCTGACGAATTCAAAAATTCACCCCTATCCTAATCCTCAATCCCTTACATGTAGAATGCATCGTGCAATGCCAAATAAAACAGCTAAGCATTCATTTAAACCTTTCTGAAATATACCCCACAGACTGAAAAGATTCCCAAGTCTAGCAGTTAAAAGATTTCTTGTTTGTTTTATATTTTGGAGCTGTTTAGTGAGGGTTTAAGTGTGAAATTAGCCACGCAGCGTATCTGAGTATACCTACAATTTTCATCTGTAATTATAGAGTATCAGAATACTGCTGTATCAGGCGTTATTACGTCGCACTAAGACTTTCAAGCCTAGTTTTTCTTAACCCGAATGACGATTTAATTAAATTACTTACTCCCTTTGCTTATTCCATTGTACAAGTATTGTACCCCTTATAATTTTAATTTTTTACAGCCTCTGATATTCTTAACAAGCAATAATGTTTGAAAAATTCCCTGATATTGACGTAAAATAATGTGAAACATTGGTGGAATGTTTGACTACTTTAACCTTAACCTGGAAATGCTGCATAGTACCCTTGGCGGTGGAACTATCATCGGTCGGAATTGTCGAGTATTTTTTTAAATAACTACAGTAGGTGAACTTTCAGAAGTCTGTACCATTTCTTTTGTTCCATGCTTATTTATAACACAAAAGCTACATATTTTTCACATAATACAAAAATCCTTAACGTATACAGCAAAATAGAGCTGAAACTAGTGAATATATGAAGATTTCACACTCCCAGTTCACCAAATTAACCAGCCGCTTAGGAAAAGACACTTCATAACCTGAAACCGGCGAGAAAAATACTATTCTCCGATGTTAATCATAATATATCAATCGAATGGTCTCTAATGTTAGCTGGACACCATTTTCTCTCTTTACACAATTATTTGGCATGCCCTGCTAATGAGATTTATTAAAACACACAAAGTAAATAAAGCAAAACTTTCTTAAATGAAGATTATCAAAATATTTGGCATTAGTATCGCTTACATATCGTACCGTTATACGCAAATTCGATTCTATTTGGTTTTGCTGTCTCTTACCTGCTAAATTGCGATCATCTCTCTCTTTCTGTATATATTTCGGGTGTTTCAGAAATACTTTTACAAACTTCGGGTTTGGGTTCCTCACACCAAAGGAAGGAAAAAAGTTAATATGAACATATTTTCCATAATCCTTGGTTTTCGCGTTATTCCTGTCACAATGAAAGTGTGAGTTCAACGGCCTTCGGGGTCCAACCTCAAAACTTCATTTCTCTATGCATTCATAGAAGGCGTTGACCCATTTTACTACATACGGTAGATGGCGAAGTGTTGCCATGGTTATGTTTGTCATTTGTCATTAGTCTGTCTTCAATGTTTCAGTTAAGTACATGTAGTGAGTTAACTGCACGTGTTTCGTTCCACCATGGCTGGATATTCATTCCGTGAACAGGCAGACATAATTTTTATGTATGGTCGCGCGAATGGTAATGGACGCGAGGCTGCACGGCTCTATCAGATGGAGTTTCCAGACCGAAGACAACCGAGTCATCCAACCTTTGACGCTGTTTATCGTCGCCTTGCTGATAAATGTGATAAATGCCTGGCTCCGGCACATTTTAATCGCATTGTTCGAGATGCACTGACTGGTATCTACCATGACTGATGGATAGGCAGAGGAGGACCAGTTCCATGGCCTGCACGTTCTCCCGACCTCAATCCTGTGGATTTTTACCTCTGGGAGCATCTTAAATCATTGGTTTATGGAGCAACCATCCCGAATGTAGAAACGCTTTATCGACGTGTCATGGAAGCCTGCGAAACCATTCGACACCCTCCCGGAGGTTTTGACAGGGTGCAACATTCCATGATTCGACGAGTACAGGCATGCATAGAAGCAAGAGGAGGACATTTCGAGCATTTATTATGAGTTTTGTGTGTTATAAGTGTACCACTGTGTTGAACACCTCTAACGAGATAACAAAGGATTATGAGACATGTTCATATGAACTTTTTTTCCTTCTTGTGGTGTAAGGAACCCATACCCGAAGTTTGTAACAGTATTTCTGAAACACTCTGTATATATAGTCATCCAAAAAAGTCATTCTTTGCATTTTTATGTTTCCCGCATACTTAGGTGCTGTTCAAAGCGGCAGTGCAGGTAAGAAGCGAAAGGTTACTGAGGTAGTGCTGCTGTCTGCAAGTGTTGACGTGGTAGTTTCGTACTGATGAGCGTCGCATAGTAGTCTGCTTGCAATTCGAGCCAAGGTCCTTCAGACAAAAAGGTAACTTTCACCAATAACGAACACATGCGCAGACACACCAAAATGTTGTTGAAGCTCTAAGGCTGTGTTCTGAACATTTTCAGAAGCGACATCTGTCTTCAGCGCATCATTCCAGGTAGAACGTGGGCCTGAGGAGCCCGTACATCAATTCGTCCACCTAGGGGCGGGCATGTTTTTGCACATGCTTATTATGAATAATGCACTACTAGAAAATAATTTAATTCTAACGTACTTTTAAGGGTACATAAATATAATAAAAATGGAATTTTGTTTGATCTTGTTAACTCTGCAGCACCAATTGGTGGCATATAGTTGTACTGAGTGTAGATTAACTGTAATAGAACTAAATGACTTAACACATGTGCTCAGGTTTGTGTCAAGCGACAATCCTGAATTCTTGTTAATTGGCGAATTGGTTATAAAATAACCGAAAACACCCCCCACCCACAAACACATAGGTACTGTGACATTCAAGCAAAAAACCTGGGGGCATACCGTGAATGTTTTTATTTAAAGGCAACCTTCTGGAGCCCAGCCGGGAATCGAACTCGGAATATCTCGTATAGTAGACAGTTTGTCCACCTAAGGAGCTCTGGGACCAGTAACAGCAGTTAAAGTGTTCGTTATCAAGCATTGGTCTTTCATTTAGCAGTCTCCGATCTGTCGGTATGGAGTCGCCTTTGCACTTCTGCTTAGGCAAACCTTTTGACATCCGTGCTATCCAGTATAAACTAACTTCAACTAAGAACGGCTTGTGTGGGCCACCTGGTATATTAATCGGAATGAAGTATTCGCAGGCTTCCATGCATTTTCTGTGGAGTAACAACTTAGCAAGCATGTTCATTTATAACTCTAAGGCTTTGTAAATCCTTTTTAGTATATCACTAATTTATAAATTGGAATTAGAGGCGCTTTATAGCCTATGTCCATAAGAATGAATAGAGCTTTTCAATGGTGAAAGAATTATTTAAAACGGTTGAGTAGTTTTGGAGATTACCCTACATAATTATATACATAAATAAATATTTCCCCTCTTAGCCTTGCATGTTAAGATGCACGATACTGGCTGCCTCTTCCTATTGGACGACATTTATCGATCGCGCTCCCGAAGGAGAAAGTTGTACAAAGCACAAAGTATGATCCTCTGGAAAATGTTGGTCTGGATACAAGTATCCAACGTATTAATTCTTCTCTATTTCACCTTCGTTGGAGGTCCAGAGATAGCTGCTAAAATTTATTAAAAACATCAAAGAATTTCATTTGTTAATCTTGAGGGCTTGTGTCCTTCAGGCAAGAGCCAATACGGACTACCTAGGTTTGTAACCAATCACGTTTTCCATTGTCACTACAAGGCTTTTAATAATAAAGCATGTTACATCTTTTCTCTAGACTGATTTGACGTCCCTACCTTACACGTGTTCCAATTTAGACAGCTCAAAGGCGGCAACATCAGCTCAAGCTTTGGAAACACTAGGAGAGAAAGAAGCAAGGGGCGGGAACTTCACCGCCTCCCTGAATCTCGTTATTTGAATTATTGGTGTGGAAGTGATTCAAATAAATTCATCAGAGAAAACGTTACAACGAAGTACCGGGGCCAAGCAGAGAAACACCGAGAGAGCGTTTGTATACTTGTATATATGTAATGTATACAAACGACAGATTTTGCCTGCGTCCCTGTGTGACCAATCGACAAAAGCGACTCTCCCACCCACCAATAGATGAAAAGTCTGAGAAAGTTATTTAACTGCCACTCCAACATCGGGTCCTTTTACTTTATCCGTCTGCTTCTTTCCACGCTTCAGTGTACATAGAGACATCAAGGAAGCAAAAAGCAAAATAAGCATTCAACCAGGTGGTAGTCATTGGAAATGGAAAGCTACAAATACATTCATTTGAAAACGCAGTCAGCAAGAGAAGTCGTTGATTTTGGCTTGGCATCACCTTTCGCTTGAGGGCGTCTGCCCCAAAAGAACAAACAGCTGCAAGAGAAGCCAACAAATAATTCTAAAAAACTGGCAATTAATTACACAAGGTATCTAACAAGATAGATGATGCAAACGATACGCTTCAAAATTGTATGGGTTCATCCATTTTACTTTCAGCACAGTTAGCTAATAACTGACTCGTCAGAATACTGAAAATGTTCATATCATATGGAAGATAATCCTTTATGTTTACCCAGATACTCAAAAACCACGAAGTGCAAATGTTACTATAAATTCGGCAATATCAGCTGATGTTATTTAACACAGAAATGAACTCAAATACTGAAACACCTTAAGCTAAAATATTACTAGTATTTTGGCGTTTGCAGACAGCACTAGGACCGGTTTTTATCTGCCTGGGAGGGGCTCAGGCTTGAAAATAAAGGCAAAGAAAAATTAATTTACCTCATTCTTTATAATAGTTTATTTATGATGTAAATATCTTATACGTAGGTATAGTATTTTAATCAAAATCATTAGCACCATTTTTGAGAAAATCAAATATAACGAGAGATTTTTGGTGTAAAAGAAAAATAAAGACGAAAACATTAATTAATAAAATTTTTACTTCCTCTACTACGTATAGTAAGTAGGGGGAAGTATTGCATTCCACCCATAAATTTGATACTGATATTTCACCGGAATAATATGTTTTGAGACACCCTTAATCCAAAAAAAGCATTTCTGGAAACATGTCCGAGTGTGTGTGCGTGTGTGTGTGTGTGTGTGTGTGTGTCTGTGAACAGCATAACTCAGAAACGAACAGTCGGATAAACACCAAACTTGGTATTTAGGTTCAGTATCTTTCAGAGATGCGACACGAAGGTTTTCAAGAAAATCCCCCCACCCCAGATTACCCTTTACGTGGAACATTTTTCGAAAACTAATTTTCTCAAAAATGGCTCTAACGATTTTGATTAAAATATCATATGTTTAAGATATTTTCATGACAAATAAAATGTACATCTTGAATTTTCTGGGAATGTCTCCAAAAGTATTCTTCATTGTGAACGACTTTTGCATAACTGGTAAACCATAAGAGATAGACAAAATTTTACTACACAAAAAATGTAGATCGCATTAAAATACACAATTTATGTCATATACATTTTTTGTTGAGTGAACCATTTTCGAGATATTGCTTGTAATTCCCTTAAACTTTTCAATACTTATTTTCTCAAATGGGAATTCGTTATTCATTTTTTGTCTTGGATATGCAAAGAGTGGAAAAGAGAATGGCGCTGCACATAGCAACCAGCTATTAAGAGATATGTGTATGCTTAAAGGCTACTGTATTTCTATATTGCCCTTGCAAATACAAAACAAGGGGAACATAGTACGCCTTAAGCGATATTCAAATATTTTTAGAACTGGTCGCTATGTATAAAATGTAATTTTCTTTGCATGTCAAAATATCGTTTCCGCAAATGTTTATCTCGATTAATATGAAATAGATGGAGAATAGGAGTTTGTAAAAATAGTTTGTACAAGAGTAGAGAAAGTCACGTGAGTGTAACACATCAGATTTTTTTTATGTCCTGGACATACAAAGAGAATGGAATGCTCCACATAGCAACCAGCTCTTATAAGATTTGACTATCGCTTAAAGCCCACCAATTCCCCTTGCATCTACAAGAAAATTAGCAATAAGATTAACATCTCGATTTACATGAAGCATATGGAGAACAGGCGTTTGTAAAAATAGTTTGTACAAGATATCAGATTTTTTGGTTCGCGATTATGAGGTACCCGGTATAGCACAATGATTATCGTTGAATGCAGACATCCATCGCGGTAATGATGGCAATAATAATACGTAAATGCTTGCTGGGCAATTCCGAGTAACCTTAAAGCTGCAAACTCCGCCTCCCTCCGTCCACCCACACCCAGGACATCTTGGGTAGGTGCGGCATGTGTTATAAGGCAGTATGCCTTCAACATGCCGCTTACTACATAGGGATTCCAGGATCTCAGCCGCCACTGTTTCTGTAATGAGGCTTCAATTGGTCCCAAGGACCAGAATTCCTTACCAGGCCCCCAGCACGAGAAAAACTCACATATCGGTACTGGAAAATATATCCCGTGTCCCTTCACACCATAGGCAGCAGCGCTTCGTGGAATAACAACAACAATAAAATTCAGTAAGACCAAAACTAATTTTAATTAAAACACAATTAGACAATCGGGCTAATACTCGGTTCAGATCGGCCTTAGAATTTTGGACCGTGCAGACCTCTATTGTAGATAACTTGAAGGCATCTGCTTAAGAATTTCTAAATCTACAAGCCTGGTTGTAATAACATTGTCATCGTTTTTAGTAGTGTTGAAAGCAAGTTCTTGGATCATACGGCACCACAGGCGGTGACACTGGTTATACATAAAATGAAATGATAACTGCTAAAGGAAATTTGGGAACGAAATGTTCCAGGCCTAAGTTAGGGTACTCTCCGGCATTTACCACGTGTGAAGATTGAGAAAAACCCGAAAAAAAGCTAAAACGGTCCAGGCGGTATTTGAACCATACACCTCCCGTTCACGAGGCTATGCCTTAAATTTGGCTGCTCGGTGTGTATGTATATGTGTAGGTTAGTCTAAAACAACACGCAAGATTATGAATGAAAACCCTATTTTTTCAGACGGACATAGTTTATAAAGCGTTTCAAAAGAATATTGAAAATGGGGTTGGGAATTGTCATTTCCTGTCATTCGCTTTCATTCACAGTTTGTTCAATATGAATAGTAGAGATTTTTCGGCCCTTTATTGCCAACATTGTAGATATTTAATGACTCCTAATTGAAAGGACTAGAAGAGGAGACTAAATATTTTAAAGTTAAGTTTATTGGAAGGGGTTTAGATATCATGTTTGCTTAATCAAATTTGCCTTTGAATAGTACTCTTTTTGGCATGTCTTTGATACATTGATACATGTGGACTTTTGAATCTGACAAAACTAAGCTACCCTACAACCTTCAAAAACTTCCGCTACTCTTATTTTTAACCTCTTATGTACAAATAAATACTCTTTGAACCATCTAGATAAAACTTTGTACACTTATACAGTGCGTTCGTTATACTACCGGGCCGCGGATCCCGCGAATGCCTGCTCCGTGCGCTGTCTATTACGCTGAGAGGTTTACCATTCTAAAACTCCCCGTTCTTACGAGTGATAGTAACATGCACTATGAGTAATAACCTGATTATAAGTAGCGTTAAAGTGGTGTCCATCTGCATTTAGACATTCCTGGCAACTTCGGATGAAATTTTAATTCACAAGCATAAGTTCTTCTTGCGTAATTTTCATAATTTCTGTTCTTATTTTATCCTCAAGTTCGTCTATGGTGTCGGGAATGATCATATCAACTTTATTTCTTGGGGTTCTCCAAAAATAGAAGATGCAGACAGTAAGATCCGGGGAACGGGGAGGAGACATAATCCTTTAGAAATTATTCTGTGTTAAAAACTCGCTTTTGTCTTCCAAGGAGTTTTGAGCAGCATGGGCTGTGGCAGAATCTTGTTGGAAATATCCGTTTTCTCTCTTATTATCCGAAAACATTTTTAAAAAATGGTGCAAGAAAATCTCTGCGGTACCTATCGAAATTTACGATATCACTTATTATGCATTTTGCTGATACAGCACAACATAAAGCAATTTTTATACCATGCAACGGAAATTCATGACTCAAATGAGGACTATGTGCTCCAACACCTATTGTTTTGTGAGGCTACATGATCATTTAAACGAAACCATGCCTCATCTGAGAACATTACTAAACGTCAACAGTACCGTCGATGATATTTTGTAAAATTCAGTTACAGAAATTGACCCTTTTTTTGTCGTCACTAGGTTGAAATTCATGAACTACGTCACTCTGTAGGGTTTCAATTTTAAAAGTTTAGTAGTTGTATGAACAGAGGTTTTTGAAGCACCCACTTGCTGTCCAACATGTCTTAGAGACTTCTTTAGAGATTGTTCGAATGATGCACCGATTTCGTCAATTTTTTTCTTCCATTAGAACATGCCTTTTTCGCTTCTTAGGTTTAGCGTTTAGTGATCCTGTTGCCCTAAATTATTAACTGGAAATCTAACAGTTTTTCTGTCTGGAACTGGAATACCAGGAATTTGCTCCGAAAATTTTATACACACTTGTCTACATGAATCGGTTTTTACGTATGCATCGTACATAAAAATTCTTTGTTTAAGCGTCAATTTTTCTGTAGGTATTTCAGTGGAGAAATAACAAGACAAAAACAGCAACAATAATAAGAATACTCTTATAGTAATTCACACATAATACAGATGTCTTGAATAAACTTTCACCTTTGAGAAGCACAATGAAAAAAGCTCTAACTTTACAGCTCGAATTCAATGCAGGAATTGACGCAGTATAACACAGCTGATAAACACAGCCTTGAACGGGTTATTCACACTAGTGCTCTGCGGAAAAATATCAGGTCACTACAGTGAAAGCGAACTACGCATATACGCGATCTGTGGCCCGGCTATAAGGTGAACGCATGGTATTTAAGTTTCATTGTGAATGGCTCCTTACGGCGTACGCTAAAATCTGCTATTGTTTGGTTTTAAGTGAAGGTGTTTCTTTCTTTCTTTTTTTTGCAGTTTTGTTTTGTTATAATGATTTGTCTCGCAGAAATTAAAAATAACTGGAAAGCACACATTGAAAGACTGTCTTCTACAAAATTTACAAAAGTAATATACACATACAAACCGCGGGGAGTAGGAGATATCAGATGAACCCGACGTAGATGACAAGATGACTTCCGAGTCGAAACAGGCCATAGGGCCTACCTTAAGGTGATGATGACTTGTCTCGCTCTTCTCAATTTCTTTACTATCTGTACCTATTTTATGTAGAGCATATATATATATATACATATATGTATATATATTATATATACGTTGTTGTTGTTCACCAATGACACTGGGGATTAATTGATCTGCATCATTTTCCCTCTGGCTTTCCAATATAAAGTCTGTAAGTTATCACTTTTAAGGCCTTTGCATTTGACGAGATGCTGTTTGTTCAGGATGACATCTTCACAGAGAGTGTAGGTAGGCATCGTATCTTGTAGAGGTGTTCTGCGAGGCAATCGTGACCAGCTGCCATCCTAAATAAGGCCAATGAAGTTTTCCTTGGCATTTTTTGTATATCAACCCTATCTTTAATATTCTTATAATCTTTATCTTTTAATTTATGTTCTTCATCAAGTCTCAGCTGTCTTTTAAAATGTTGTTTAATGTTATTTAATTGTTTATTTATTTCTATTTGTCCTACAGGTTTTTGTTTGTTGTATTGCAACTTTCTTTGCTAATTGATCCGCATGTTCATTGCCCAAAAGTCCGACGTGAGCTGGGATCCATTGTAGAGTGACATGATTTCTAGTTTCAACTGCTTTAATTAGGCTTCTTATTTCTTTAATATTTCTTGTTGTTTTATTACTGTGATTTACTATCCCATCTATTGCTGATTTTGAGTCTGATAAGATGACTATTTTTTGTTTTATGTATGATCTACATTAAACGTTCTGTAATGCTGCTTTTATAGATGT
The DNA here is from genome assembly GCA_030765065.1 of Deroplatys truncata. Taxonomy (NCBI): domain Eukaryota; kingdom Metazoa; phylum Arthropoda; class Insecta; order Mantodea; family Mantidae; genus Deroplatys; species Deroplatys truncata. Next base: position 668,436,730 of record CM060990.1, read on the forward strand.
TAATTCTCCATCATAGTGGTTTAATGTATTATATATCATATTTATAAATACAAATAAATATTATAAATAAAATATATATAAATATATAATAATATATGCAGGGTGAATCACCTAAAACTTGCACCGCAAATATTTCGGAAATGCAAAGTGCTTTTGATGTGCAGTTTTCACAGCATTGGTTGGTAGTCAGGGGCTCGTACCTTTAGCCTATAAATAGATTTTAATAATAGTGATAAAGTGTAATTTTGAGCAAACATACAATTTTTTAAATAGAACAATGCCTAGTTACATCAACAGCATAAAGGTAGGGTAAATTAGAATGCCAATAGTCTTTGTTGCTGGATTCTAGAGCAAGTGGTTTACGAGAAATCGTATTTTGAAAAGTTTCCAACGCGACAGTAGTTTGTCCCATTCAACCTGCTTACGATGTCGTTGTGTTTGTTTGCATTGTTTTTTCTGTTCATTGAATGCACTGCAACTTTCTGGTCAGTTAATTTGTGACAGTTCAAGCAGTAAGCCGTGAGTGGAAGATGGGGTTTACTAATGCAGAAAAAGTCGACATGCTCATGGTGTATGGAGAGTGTAGCAAGAATGCAGTTCGTTCCTGTACGGTGTATGCGGAAACGTATCCCAATAAACGTCAACCATCTCGGCAATTATTTGTCAACCTCTTCAACTAATTACGTGAAAGCGGTACTGTAACACCTAGAAAACGTAACAGAAACAAACAAGTGACTGGAGAAGTGGCAGAAATTAATGTTTTGGCTGCCGTTGCAGTAGATCCGCAAATTAATTCCTGCACAATCGCACGTGGAAGTGGCATAAGTCAGGCAAGTGTACTGCGCATTCTCCATCGATATAGGTTCCATTCCTATCACATCTCTCTCCATCAAGAGCTGCATGGAAACGATTTTGAGAATCGTGTTAACTTTTATACATGAGCATTAAGACATGATACTCCAGATTCATCATGTATCTTGTTTAGTCATGAGGCAACGTCTACTAATCATGGCCAGGTAAACCGCAGAAACATGCACTATTGGCCTGTTGACAACGTCAACGTCCATGGAGTTTAAACATGTGGTGTAGGACACTGAACCATCAGCTCATAGGCCCTTTGTTCATAGAAGGAACAATGAACTCGCACAAGTATCGCAGCCTCCTGACAGACCGTCTGCCACAGATGCTAGAAACGTTCTTTGCAGACTGGGAGGAACCTGTGGTACCAACATGATGGCTGTCCAGCCCATAGTGCACGAAGTACTACAGCTTGTCTTAATGGATTGTTTCCAAATCGTTGGATTGTAGGAATAGGACCTGTACCTTGTCCGGCCCGTTCACCGGATCTGACCCCTTTAGACTTTTTTCTGTGGGTAAGGCTGAAAGACACTGTCTACAAGGATGCAACTACTACACCAGACGATATGAAACGACGTATTACTACTGGCTGCTCTGAAATTTCCGCTGAAATGCTAGAACGGTGCAGCAGTCTTTCCATAGCAGACTGGAAGCGTGTACTGAAGCTGCCGGTGGTCATTTTGAACACAACCTTTGAAGGGCTATGTTCTCTTTACTTGTAAGAATCCACAGAAGTATTGTAATTTCCTTTTGCTTTCTTTAGTTTATACTACCACAGGTTGTACAAGTGTCGGTGCGTAAAAGTTTCAAAATAAGATTTCTCGTAATGTACTTGCAATAGAATATTGTAACAAACGCCACTGATATTCTAAGATACCCTACCTTTATTATGTTGATGTAACTAGGCATTGTTCCATTTAGAAAAATTGTATGTTGCTCACAAAATACATTTTCTCAGTATTATTAAGATCTGCTTTGTAGGCTAAATGTACGAGCCCCTGACTACCAATCAATGCTTTGAAAACTGCACATCAATAGCACTTTCCATTTCCGAAATATTTGCGGTGCAAGTTTTAGGTGATTCATCCTGTATACAATGAATAATATATAGTATATATAATAAATAAATATATATTAATATTATACATTATACCATATATTTTACGTTTCTTGCATACGTAAGTGCAAAAGAAGTCACTGATTTTCAAAGAGGTACTGCAGGTACGAGGCAAAATTTCACTGAGGCAGTGCTTGTTCTCTGCATGTGTTTACTTCGTGGCTTCATACTACTAAACGTCTCGTGGTCGCCTGCTTACAGTTCGATCTAGGCCATTCATGCAAACAGGTAACATGTTCACGAACAACGAATATATGGATATGGTTATGATTAGGCTGAGAAATTCTGAAGCAGTTGTTCTCAAGTTATTTACACACAGACCATTATAACCAACGCAAAGAATGTAAACAGCAGTGGCCACGAGACAGTGATAGGTAGATAAACAAGGTGAGGCGAGTGCTGCCTGGGAACAGTCGTAAATACAATAGTATTGCTATCGACTAAAGATACCGCCTCATGTTTACATATTTCCCATGAGCTTATGCAATAAACATACTATTGATGACATGTGTATAATATACAGACCTACGTATACAATATTTGTTTTATAATGAACTATATTTCAAATATGTACAAATTAACATAAGTACCTTCCTAATATGCAACGTATTTACTAATTAATATGCATACTGCATATTTTCAACAGTAAAGCTCGTTATGTTATTGATACAATCCTCCGTAAGAGGTAATGTTTATTCGTAGTTGCTATCGTGCATGTACCCACTGCAGTGAACCACCATGTACGTGTTAAAGTTACTGAAAGTAAATATTTTGCAATTTGCAGCAAGATATTCTTTATATTGTGAAAAACTGTGCTCTATTTCGCAAGACGTGATAGCTGCAAACCGATAATATTTGACGTCAAATTCAGCACTTTCTTTTGTGTTTTCCTCTTTGAGTAACTGATCTCGGATACGACAAATTTTAGAGCTTTGGGCATCTCTATTCTGGATAACTATAAACGCGTGATGGGTCTGATAATGACGTTCAATAAATGAAATACTTCCAAACAATTCTGGAGAGATTATAGTTTTACCTCATTTATTGGCGAAGCCTCAATTCCTATAGGTTGCTTATTATTTCAACGATTTAATGGTAACTTATGGCGTAATAAATAGCCGCATCCTTCCATGTTCCCTACCGTATTAACACAGGCTGAAGTGGTAATCGAATTCCTGGTTCCATTTGCTTAAATGTTTTGACTCCAGGTGGTGCCACGAATGTGTCCACATCACGAAAACGCTCGAATTTGTTCACTAACTATGCAGACTAGGCGCAAGGCGTTTACGTAAACAATCTTTGGAAATGATTTCTGAATTTCCTTGCCTGCATTTTTTTTTTCATATAAGGAGCGACGTCTTTATGAATAGTAATGCATTTCCTTGTTTAATCTCATTAGGCCATAGAAACGTTAAGAATCATTGAATACATTAACAATAGTCGAGGCATTTACTGTGTCTGGTTCCTTAGTTGTTAACAGATATTTTTCTCCACTCTACCGGGTAAGAATACTCCTACAGCAAGATTTGTTATTGATCTCTTGGCACTATCTTACGTTACATCAGTTGACAAGCAAGTTGGATTATCGGCCACAGTATCTCTTATACAATCAAGTACTTTTCCATAGGCATCTTTTGAATACTGCTTCCGTATATTCGCTGTATTTGGTACGAATCTTTCCATGTACTTTTCCACGAGACAGTTTTATTAACACTTAAATGATTTCAGTCAAATTATATAATATGTAAATTCAATAACAGCCCGCCTTGAAGCAATATGTGTATGTAATAATTTGTAAAATGTATGTAACAGTCATTGCATATGCTTATATTATTGTATCCATGTGTAATAATGTTATGTGAATGCATTACGTAATTTAATAATGTAGGAGCTGTGAGAATAATAACTTAAAAGTTGCTAACAATGATGTAACAATGAGTCAATAATGAATAAGAAAGTTTAACAGTACTACTTGTAATTCTTGGAGTAACAATAATATAATTTTAGTGACAGTTTATAAAATAGCCAATCAACAACCAGAAAAAAGCTTTAGTGAAATGAAGGTATTCTATTGGAGTAGGATTAGCCAATCAGAGACTTGAAATAAATCAATTTACAAAGTTTAGGCTCTTGAAATCAGTTCAGTTGCCTGCAAACAGTGTTCCTAATTAGACGCAAAAAGTGTCCTCGAGGGATTTAATACGTATTCGTGTGGGACCGACATAGTTTTACGTGTTAAAAGTGTAATTAATTAATAAAAAGAATCTCACAGCTCTCTATATCAGTGAAGTGTTATTTAAATCATATCAAGTACTAATAAAAGGAGTGAAGTAAAATTATAATCTTTGTAAGCCTACATTCTTGTTGCACCACAACCCTGCTGAGAGAAACGTGTCTCTAACAAATACTGACGCAGCCGAGCCAAACATAAATATATAATATTTAAAGAAACAGTCAAATTACAAAGTTAATATTTTTAAACTTGGGGCAAAGGCCACCTGAAAGTACATTTTGGGGCGAAGGCTACCGGAAAGCGGGTACCATACGTGCGGTTGCAACCAACTTCAAGTACGGCTCCCCAACAGTTGAAATATAATACAACTCCTTCAATACAAACTACTTCAAATTGGCGCCCATACGTGGGGCAAACAACGTAAAGACAATACACCTTCTTCATCCATGAAACCTTTAAATCACAGATTGTGTAATTTGTTAAATGAGCTATTAGCATGTGGCATAAATCTGCAAAAACTCAAGATTGTGTGCTTGGATATGAGATAGAGTGCAGAATTCCATCTGGTTCATTTGAACACACCAAATGCATTTGCTGGCAATGCTTTTACTACGGCAATATTGTTGAATTTTAAAGCGTTTGTTCCCTGTTATTTCTGAATGACGCACTTTGCATTCTGTCATTTCACCATTAACACTGAAATACTGAGAACCAAACTCCTGATTTACCACGTACCTTTTAATATGGCTAGAGAAGATATACAAAAGACCTTCACTAAGATTTCAGTACAACTTTCAACTTCTAATGTGAGCAGAGACTATATTAGGATTTGGGGAGGTTGAAACCTCTGACGTCAGTGTAAAGTTAAGTTTGAGGCAGTATTTTTAACACTTAAACGTTAAGTCTAATTATATAATATATAATTCAATAACAGCCCGCCTTAAAGCAATATGTATATGTAACTGTATATAAAAAGTGTATATTACAGTCATTGTAAATGCTTATATTATTGTATCCATGCATAATGATGTTATATAAATGTATTACGTAATTTAATAATGTAGGAGCTGGGAGAATAATAGTTTAAAAGTTGCTAACAATGAGGTAACCTTGAGGCAATAATGAATTTGAAAGTTTAAATGCTACTAATTATTATTGGAGCAACAATAATGTCAATTTTGTGACAGTTTATAAAATAGCCAATCAACAACCAGAAAAAGCTTTAGTTAAATGAAGGTATTCTATTGGAATAGGATTAGCCGATCTGAAACTGAAAAGGAGAAAATGTTACAAATTTGGAGTTCAGTTGCCTGCAGACAGTGTTTGTAACCGGATGCGAGACACGTCCTCGAGAAGTATAATACGTATTCATGTGAGACAAAAGTAGTTTACGTGTTAAAAAGTACATGTAATTAATAAAAGAATCTCACAGCTCTCTATATCAGTGAAGTGTTATTTAAATCGTATCAAGTATTAATAAAAGGAGTGAAGTAAAATTATAATGTGTGTAAGCCTACATCCTTGTCACATCACACCCCTGCCAAGAGAAACGTGTCTCTAACAATAATACTGACGCAGCCGAGGCAAACATAAATATATGATATTTAAAGAAACAGTCACATTACAAAGTTAATATTTTTTTTTAAACTTGGGGCGAAGGCTACCAGAAACTGTTTACCAAACGTGCGGTTGCAACAAATTTGAAGTTCGGTTCCGCAACAGTTGAAATATAGTACAACTAGTTCAACCTAATTTCCGTTCATTCTGCTTTAGTGCTTGCAAATTCCTCAGTCTAATTATGATCAATGGCAATCGCGTACCTGTTTGCAGAAGGATCTTAAAGATAACAAACCAAAATCGATTTTCGCCAGGCAGGTTTTTATAGGAGATGAATGTTACTCCAATGCAAACAATCTCCATTATTGGACTTCTGAGACTCTTCCCTGATTATGAGACCACGCAGGGGGTGTTAAGGTGTGGCACAGTAATTGGAAAGACATCATTGGGCCAGTTTATTTGGCTCCTAGGCATATTGGGCAGCTTTATTTGCAATTCCTCTAAAATGGGCTGATATTGAGAACCTTCTAGAAGACGTCCCACTTTATTTAGCTCTAAATCACTGGTATCAGGACAACCGAACACCATCCGATTATTCTAGAGGGGTTAAAGAAAATCTCAACAATGTGTAACCCGGACGGTGGATAGGTCGTGGTATGCAGTTGCATTCGGTGGCCAACGATATCAAACCCTCAACTTTTTCTTATGGGGATATGTCAATCAGAGTTTACGAAACGGAATGAGAAAATCCATAAGATTTAAAATAGAGGATAAGACAGGCCTGTGCTTCAATATCAGAAGAAATGTTAGTACGTGTCCATGTTGATATGAGAGGTACTTACATCGATGCATCCACCAAGGCGGACATCCATTTGAACATGTTTGTTATGAATGATGCACTAATAGAATATCGTTTAATTCCAGCGTAGCTTTACAGGAGCATACATATAAGGGTCATTCAAATGAAACCCGGTCACTTGTGCAAAGTAACGGTAACAATTTTATTAACACAAAAATAGTCGACAAAACTGTTGTCACATTTATCCCATTGCGACACTAGCTGGTCGATTCCATCTTTGAAGAAGCTGTCGGATCCAGGCCTGGACCCATTCACACACTTCGTCGTCCGTTGTGAATCGATGTCCGCGAATAGCTCGTTTTAGAGGTCCATAAACATGAAAGTCACACGGTGAAAGATCTGGACTGTACTGTGGATGTTCCAGCGTTTCCCATCGAAACTGCTGCAATGTCGTCTTCACCGCATTGGCAGTGTGTGGGCGGGCATTATCATGCAGGAGAATAACGCCATTGGACAACATGCCTAGGCTTTTCGACTTGATGGCTCGTCTAAGGCTCTGTAAAGTGGCTTGATAACGCTGGGCATTGATGGTGGTTCCCCGTTTCAGGAACTCGACAAGCAGTGGGCCCTTGTGGTCAAAAAAGAAGGACATCATGACCTTACCAGAACTGGTGTGCACGGCGTTTGATTTCTTTGGAGGTGGTGAAGTCGCATGCTTCCACTGCTTGCTCTGACTCACTCCTCGTTGTTCCTGCTTACTCGCCTTCATGTTCAGTAGTGGACGATAACTTGTGTGACCACCTTCTGTTCGGCGTGAAACCACACTGTCACTATGCAACGTTAAACGTTGCACACGCTATAGTCGCTCTACCAATAGATGGTGCCACCATACACGCAGTTATATGGTGCCACCTTACGTGTAGTGCAAAGTTAGACGCACTGACCAGGTTTCATTTGAATGCCCCTTATATATATATATATATATATAAATATCGCTTTGTTTAATCTTATCAATTTTATAGCAGCAATTGGTGCCATATAGTTGTACTGATTGTAGATTAACTGTCATGAAATTATTTGATTTTAACACGTGTGCTCAGGTTTTTGTTCGGCGGCAATCCTGAAGTATTAAATAACCGACAAAGTATACACACTCATATTGAAACACCAGATCCTGGGCATACCGTGAAACGCTCTTGATTAAAGAAAGCTTTCTCGAGCCCAGCCGTGAATCGAATCCGGGACCCCCCACACAGTAAACAGGTGCTCCGATTGAGCTACGGGACCAGTCATAGCAGGTAGTGTTTGTTTTCAAGGATTGGTCTTTCACTTAGTAAAGTCTCGTTTCTGTCGGTACGGAGTCCCCTTTACAGTTCTTAAGCAAACCTTTTGACATCCGCGCTATCCGGTATAAACTAACTTCAACTAAGGACGCCTTGTGTGAGCCACCTGGTATACATGTAAGTGCGTGTGTCTCTATATATAGGGTAATCTAAAAAACCACTCAACCGATTTTGACAATTCCTTTCAATATTGAAGAGCCCTATTCTTTCTGAAAAATATGGGCTATAAAACACTCAATTTCAATCCATAAACTACTAAAAGACTAAATAGGAATTTTAAAGCCTTGTTGAGAATTTTATGGAGTAGAAAATAGTTGCTTCACTCCAAAGAGAATGTATCTAGAAACAAAAGTATGTTAGTTGCTCTACTCTACAGAGAATGCATGTAAAACCAAATGCATGTAAAATGGCTTACATTTTATGCCAGGCAATATACATAAAATGGCCACGATGTAGGTAACGCTTTAGCAAACAGAAGACAACAGCCTAGAAATCGACAATAGATCGTGTCTATGACGGTACGTATCCCATGTCATACTTCTTTCCTTAATTGTCGTTTATCAGATATTGCAGGTGTGTGTGTGTGTGTGTGTGTAATGAAACAGTATCAAAACCTCTGAATAACCTTTATTCTAGTTAAATAGATAATAGGAGAAAGGTCCCTAATTTGAACCGCCTCTTAAATTGAACCGCTCCGATATTTTCGAAACTGTTCGACAGATGTCACCATAATCCTAGCAGAAGCGCAGCGTGTACAGCTATAAATGCTTGGAGTTGTTGACTTTGCATTCTGAGCTGTGGTTTCAGTTGTATGAAGTGTTGTGTGTTTTTGGTGCTTCACAAGTAATATTTAACTCGTTTAGCTAAGCTCATAGGACCAATTAGGTAAATTTGAGATGATTTATATATTACATTTTATGAAGTGTTTATTTAGCAACAATATTCATGCATATGTTTTTTCAAGCAGCGTCTCTCCTTGTCACATAGATGCTAAAGCTTCCAAAATGGCGTGGCTCGTAAGTTGAATCACTGTTTGAACCCTATATTGAACTGGTCCAATTTAGGAAACCTATTGAAGTTCTAGGATTGCTCAACTGCGAATAGTATATCTTGTGAATAAATATTCACATAATATGCCGAGTTAAAAAAAATCATGTTAAAAACAGTGGATGACGTGAATATGTGAATTGTCTGAAATGGACATAATCCAGTGTGTGAGTTGTAGGCTTGTAGTTGTTTGGCTTCACCAAAAGTGTGCAAAAGTTAGTGCTAAGAAGAAAGTGTTTTATTGTGAAGGCTGCGTATAATTGGACTCTTTTATATGAGAGTAAAGATTAGTAAAAACTCTATATTTGCAAATAATACCTATTTCAAAAATCAAGTGATTGTTATTATATAAAAATTTAAAATGTTCAAGGACATTGCTATTCTTATTACAATTTTGGACTCTACTTTTCTTGCTGATAGCATATTTGTTTTGAATGTGCAATAAAATATGTGTATTTTCTATTAATAAAAATACTTTTCAACTTAAAAGTATTTGGTTCATTTTAAGACACGGGTGGTTCAATTTAAGGACCACCTTCCTAATTTGAACCGATTTACACCATCTCACTTTTTAAATGTTATTTAATTGATAAATGTATTAATTTTAAATTGTGTTGAGGATATTTATAGCGCAAGGATTTGTCACTTTAACGCTTGTGTTTCTGAAAATTTTGATTTGAAATTATAATTATTATTTACCATTTAGGCTTCAGTGATTCAATATAGGGACCTTCCCCCTACAGTGTAATTTCTGGATGCCAAAACATTCTAATGAACTTCATGTAAGATAGTTTTGTAGAAAGAGAGGAAATTGCCATCATTAGAAATCAGTGAACCTATCTATATTTTATATTTAACAACTGAGAAGATTCTTTTTCTCCATGGTCGCAGACCATGAGAATTTTCCAAAGAGGTTAACTTGATGGCCTGGGAATGGGGAATCTTGATAACTTCACCCATATTTCTCTGTATATGTTAAGTTTCTGTAATGTGAAAGCTATGTAGCTCTGGTGTCATTAAATAACTATGGGACCAAAGAGAAGATACACAGGTTCAAAATTTCTCCTGCTGTAATTGTCTAAAAATTACTGTAACATTCTGAGTGATGATTGTTCCACCACCATAGGGTAGCTACAGGCTATGCGTTCTTTAATGTTGTTCGCGTGATGACGAAGGAAGACATAGGTGCACCGACCATCACAGACCAAAAAATACCAATTCTTTTGTACGCAGATGACATTGTAATTCTTTCTAAAACGATAAAAGGTTTACAGTCTGGTTTAAACGCTCTTCAATGATATTGTAGGCAATGGGGTATGGAGATAAATATTCTTAAATCTAAAACAGTCACCTTTAAAAATGGATATGTGAACGGCCAACATGAAAAGTGGACCTACGGGGAGCAAGAAATTCAAAATGTCAAACATTTCGATTACCTAGGAGTAAGGTTTTATATGGGTGGAAAATGGAACAAGAACATGGAGTTTATAAAACACAAAGGGATTGGAGAACTTTCTGAAGTATTAAGGATATTGACCCGGCTACCAGATATGCCAGTAAAAACATTACAGACCATGTATGAAGCAATGGTTAGGTCCTCATTACTATACGGCAGTGAAGTATGGGGATGGGAGAGGGTGGATAATGTACATAAAGTACAATGTAATTTTTGGAAGCACGTTCTAGGGTTGGGGAGGGATACTTCAAACTACGGAGTTCTTCGTGAGGTAGGATGGTGGGAAGATGCTGTATTTGCTAAACTAAATGTAGTTAGGTACTGGCTGCGAATAATTAAAGGTGATCAAACAACTCTGAGAGCAATATGTTATCGTCATCAAATGAACAACATAGAGCATCCAAAATGGTGGGCGGCGGGGATTATCAAAAATAGGCTTAAACGATATCTGGCAAAGGGTTAATGAAAATACACACAGTGCCGTGAAAAAAGTCAAAAAACGACTGTGTGATATAAACAGGCAGAAAATAGAGTCTGAATGTAGACAAACATCAACATTGGAGCCACAAAAGGAAACAAAAACTAGGTGGGGTAAGGAAACATATATTTTGGAATTGAGTATAAAACAGAGGACTGGAATAGCATGGCTTAGGTTGGGAGGGTGGAAAGCTCGCAAGATTGCTGATGATGATGGCAGGAGGATTTGCCCATTATGCGGGGAACAAGAAGACTGGACGCATATTTTGGCAGCATGCGTGCAGACGGAGGGTATTAGCTAAAAATTATTACCAGAAGTATTTTTGGCTTCCAACAGACGGAGGACAGCATGCTGGGACTTGATTCTGAACATATCAAAACTTGCCAAGCTTGGGCACATACTTAACGGAAGTACGTGTACTAAGAGATAAGGTGTTTATGTAAATTTTCTTTAAATATATGTGGTGCTTGAGCACTTGTGTGTGTGTGATTCAGAGTGTTTTTCAATTTTATATGTATGTATATAATGTGATGATTATAAACATAGTTGTTTTCTGGTCGATTCTGCAAGTTACGTATACAGACCATGTATTTTTCTAGAGCATGTACGGTCTTATGACCCATGCGACTGTGTTATGTAATTAATGTAATACTAAGTACTTAATAAACACCAGCACCACCAGCACCACCAGCACCACCACCACCACCACCACCACTATGCGGAGATTTTTCAACCGTTATTAGTCAGGGATGTAGGAAATTACAAGTACAAGGGGTAAAACCGAGCGAGGTGGCGACTCACATTTGGGACGTTCAGAATTCGATCCCCGGCGACCGTCCATTCAGATACATGGGTTTTTCGTAGTTTTCCCGGAGTCGACAAGCGAATGCTGGGGTGGTTTCTTCTCTACCATGGTTTCCTTTCCTTCTCATCTTTCATATGTGTTTCTATATTAAAATAGCTAGGAAACCAGGTACCGGGGCGAAATATTTCAAATTTTTATTTATGTGCTTCTAGTTTTCGTGCCGGACAGATAGCACGGAAGCATGATCAATGGGAAGAGTATTCTCTGTGGACACCAGAGGACTGCATCGCCCTCTCTCGGTGACTCCAACTTGAAAATCAGGGACTTCCGCACGTCTCTGAGCCGGTCTGCCTATGGGGGGGGGGGCGGTAGCCGCAATAGATCTGTGCAGGTCGCAGCGCACGAGCTCTCCTCCTCCATTGAATCAAGTAATACCTAAATACCTGATAAGGAGTACAGGGAGAATTCGCCATAAAAACTTATACAATAATTTTAAAGTAATTTCATAAAGAACTGGGGAAGGTAAACGAAATTCCAGTTTAAGAAGTTAACCATGAAGCCTTGGGTTTTGTATACGTACTTTTAAAGCGCGTACGATCAGCTGGACTGTTATGATTAGGGCCCGGATTTTTAGGTGGAATATACTTTCATTTTAGGTTTCTTATATGCTTCAAATGGTTTTTTATTTTTAGTTTTTTCTTAATTAAAATAGTTTTTTTATATTTTACTTCGTGGATCAATACAGGTATCAATAATTTTGCTTTTCTGGTACTTAGTTGTAATATTTATATTTTGGCATTGCAGTAAATACATACATTCTCAAATTTTCTGGCGTAAACTATTTCCAATTATCACGTAACACGTTCTTGTATGAAGAAAAGGTTCTTTCAACGGAGCATGACGTCATTGGAGCGTAGAACATACATGCCAGTGCAGCAGGTTCTAGGGGTAGTATACTTTTCTCCCTTGAATACTGAATTCATTATTATCATATCTTCAAAAGCAGGATTTCGTTGAATTTTCTGCAACTTCGAAGAACACGCAACTCCCACTGGTCCAGGTGTTCCTTTACTGGAATAATTGCCAATGATATCTAGAGCATCTTTCAGTGGCAAAGTTGTACTTTCCAACCAGAGAGTAGCTTCTGGTGTAAAACAAAAATGTGTCTTAATGTATGCAAGGGAAGTGGCAACAGTGGCACACTCGAGTGATTTCTTAGCCTTGGCAATGCAGGAAACTTCTGTTTCATCCAATTCATTGACGACATTTTTAACGTCTTTTAAGTGCTCGGCATAGTAAATGGCAGGAAACAGCCAAGTCCTGACCTTTCAGGTGTCACCACGTCACATGTGCTGCGTTTAACTGTAGTAACTTGAACTAACTACTGGCTATAAGTGGTGGAAATAATTTTACAATGAGTTTCAATCTGAAAACAGCATTCTTCATTTCGAAAAAGGAAAAACAGCTATTTAGGTTATTTTTGGTGTCAACCCCTCATTTAGGTTTTTTACTTTCTCTACTACGTATAGTAAATAGGGGAAGTATTGTATTCCACCCAAAAATTCGATACCGAGATTTCATCGGAAATACGTGTTTTGAGACCCCCTGAATCCAAAATAAGCATTTTTGGAAACATGTCCGTGTGTCTGACTGTGTGTCTGTGAACAGCATAACTCAGAAACGAACAGTCGGATAAACACCAAACTTGGTATTTAGGTTCAGTATCTTCCAGAGATGCGACAAAAAGGTTTTAAAGAAAATCCCCCCACCCCAGATTACCCCTTACATGGAACATTTTTTGAAAATTTCGATTTTCTCAAAAATGGCTCTAACGATTTTGATTAAAATATCATATGCTTAAGTTATTTTTATGACAAATGAAATGTATATCTCGAATTTTCTAGGAATGTCTCCAAAAAGTATTCTTCATTGTGAACGACTTTTGCATAACTGGTAAACCATAAGAGATAGACAAAATTTTACTACACAACAATTTATGTCATATACATTTTGTTTGTCGAGTGAACCATTTTCGGGATATTGCTTGTTATTCCCCTAAATTTTCCAATATTTATACTTTTTCTCAAATTCGTTATTCATTTGTTTTGTCCTGGTACTGCAAACAGAATGGAATACTCCACATAGGCACTAGCTCTTAAAATATTTGACTATAGCTTAAAGCCTACCAACTCCCCTTGCATCTACAAGAAAATTAGAAATAAGATTAACATCTCGATATCTCGATTAACATGAAGCATATGGAGAATAAGCATTTGTAAAAATAGTTTGCACAAGAGTAGAGAAAGTCATGTGAGTGTAACATATCAGATTTTTTTAGGTGTAATGAAATTCGCATATTCTTCTCCAGAAGTTGTGAATCGAATATATGTCTTGAAATGTGTTAATTAAATAGCGAGAAAAAATATAGGTTAAAACCTAAAATCCGGGCCCTAGTTATGATTATTGAGAATGAATATCAGTATACTTTAATTCAAATAAATACTTATTGTTCATTAATTCATTCCCAGGATGTAAGCTGTACATATTCATGAGTTGGTGATACCGCGGGCAAGCCGGTGGTGACAGCAAGCAAGATAAACATGGTGCCGTAAGAGCGGCTCCCCCCCCTCCCCCATTCCGCACTTAGCACCTTGAGGCATCTGTAAATATCTCTCTAGAGGGAGACAAAGGCTTACGAGAAGACGGAAATACAACTTCCACTCCGAGATGACTTATCCTGCTTGCACGTTTTGTCGATATCTGTCTCCTTGCTTGTTTGCCTGCCTGGAGAAAGAAAAGGGATATTCAGGCTATGACATTTAATTAATCGCTTATGGTTACACACATCCACTCCCCGTTATGAAAAGGGTAGCTAAAGAGAAACAGCTGCTTGGCATTGTTAAAGTAAGATGATCGCTTTGAATGCAACACATCTATGAAGTCCTGGGTCGATACCGGTGAAGGAAGCTATCCGATGGTTTCAGTCAAAACTCTTGATTAGTTTTTCATATGAAAATCGCAAATAATTGAGTAACTATCATCCGTTCTATATGGTTTGTGAATAGTTAAGTTCTTATTTTTGACGTAGACATAAGCATGAAAATTTGGAACTTGCTTATAAGTTTACGGCTATGTTGAAGTAGGTAGTTTCAGCCCCACGTTTTGGGGGCCAATTTGAAGTAGGTTGTATTGAAGGAGTTGTATTATAGTTCAACTGTTGGGGAGCCGAACACTTGAAGTAGTTTCAACCACACGTATGGTATCCGGTAGCCTTTGCCCCAATTTTTAAAAATATTAAATCTGTATTTTTACTGTTTCTTTAAATATTATATTTATTTTTGCCTCGGCTGCGTCAGTATTATAGTTAGAGACATGGATGTCTTGAAAGGGTTGTGGTGTGACTGAAGAATGTAGGCTTATATAGATTTTAAGTTTTTCTTCATTCCTTTTATTAATGCTTGACACGATTTAAATAACACTTCACTGACAGAGGGCTGTGCGATTCTTTTATTAATTACTTGCACTTTTTAACACGTAAACTATTTTCGTCTAACACGAATACGTATTATACTCTCGAGGACGTGTCTCGCGTCCGGTTAGGAACACTGTTTGCAACCAACTGACTTCTGAATTTGTAAATGTTTCTTCTTTTCAGATTCTGATTGGCTAATCCTACTCTAATGGAATACCTTCATTTAACTAAAGCGTTTTCTGGTTGTTGATTGGCTATTTTATAAACTGTCACTAAAATTACATTATTGCTTCCAAGAATCACAAGTAACATTATTAAGCTCTCAAACTCATTATTGCCTCAAGGTTACCTCATTGTTACCTCTTTGTTAGCAACTTTTGACCTATTTTTCACAGCTCCTACATTATTAAATTACGTAATATATTCATATAACATTATTACACATGGATACAATAATATAAACATAAAATGACTGTAATATACACTTTTTATATATTGTTACATACACGTATTGCTTTAAGGCGGGCTGTTATTGAATTTATATTTATATAATTAGATTGAAAATCATTTAAGTGTTAAAAATACTGCCTCAATGTTTATGTACGTCAGCCAATGTGAACGCCTACATGAAGATAACATGAAACAAGTTTTCATGCTTACGTTATGGTTATTCTTAAGTAGGGATGAGACCTCGATACCGTCGATACCTCGATACTCGATGATATCGAAGTATGCCTAATGCTTTGAGATAAATCTTCGATGCTTTTATTGTTATTATCCCGCACGTGTCCCCAAAGAGTTCTTGATAGACCTTTACTGCATTTCTTTGGATGAATCAATGCAACATTTAATACATTCTTGTGTAGAAATGAAAACATGGAAAACAATGGGGGATGGAGTAGAGGTACTCTTGTAACGTGCAGCGTTAACTGAGTTGTGAATGAAGCTGATATACCTGACGCGCTAATTCACGTTTCTGCAATAGCCTGGCTTGGTGACTCACTCTCAGCCAGTACATTTACCTACTCCGGTGAACAAAATCTGTGAATCCAGCAGAAACAAACCACCAGAACTTAGACATGAGATAATAGAGCATGAAATTATTTGTTCTCTCCTTCCATCTGCTACGCAAGTCAAACCTTTGTACTAAACATGTATACGCTAATGTATGAGTTTGGGTAGTAGAGAGGCTTAATCCGCAAACTTACTGTGTTTCCAAGTGTTATATGACCAATTACTTATTACCGGATGAAAAAATACGTATATTATGTAATAGTTGTGATTATTGGTAGATTGGTGTAGCACACATACACTGTATTTTAGTTGTTTGAGTTTCATGTAAAATGTATATTCGTTTATACGAGGTGTGATCAAAAAGTTTCCGGAATGACATCATAAATACTACACAACAGCTTGTTTTGTCTAATCTGCACTGTCACCCTCAAAGTAGTCTCCTTGGAAGTTGATAAACTTGTCCCAGCGCTTCTGCCACTGCTGGAAGCACCTCTGGAAGTCCTCTTTTTTCAACATGTCCACAGCCTTCTGCGATTCGCGGTGGATGACATCAATGTCCTCAAAACGGTGTCCTCGGAACCGTATTTTAAGTCGCGGGAAAAGAGAAAAGTTCTCTGGTGCCAAATCTGGAGAACAGGCGGGATGGGGAACAGTATTCATCCTATTTTTATCCAAAAATTGGGGAACAGAAAGGGCTTTGTGCGCGGGCGCATAGTCATGATGCAGGAACATGTCCAAATTGTCTTTCAAAATGTTTTGAACACTTGCAAAGGAGAGCCCTAATGAGTCAGAAAGTTCTCTTATTGTAATGCGCATATCATTTAAGATCATTTGCCTCACCTGATTGATATTTTCATCAGTTTCGCTGGAATAGGGTTGCCCCGAATGATCTGCATCTTCAACTGATGTCACACTACCTTTAAATTTCGAAAACCACTCAAACGCTTGAGTTTTGCCCATAACTTCCTCCCCATAAGCTGTTCTTAACATTTCATAGGCTTCTGTTGCAGGTGTACCGAGTTTAGAGCACAATTTGATGTTCGTTCGTTGTTCTTCGTAATCTGACAGTTTTGCTACGCGGAAAAATCGCAGCACAAGCAAAACACGTATTCACTTCAGGGCGTCTACCACGCCACTGCATGGTCACAGGAAGTCACGTGACCTCTCATTTTTATCGGGAAAGAACGCTGCATGCACAATCTGGATAAGAATTAAAGAAATCTAAGCGTCAGCATTGTTGTGAAGTCATTCCGGGCATTTATATGGATAGAACATATTTTAAAATAAAGTTTTCAGTACAAATATAGTTACATAAAAACGGAAGCAAAGAACTTATTATTATTATTATTATCATCATATTCATAATGGTTATTAGCTTTGACTAACAATAGGGGACATATAATCTGTGGTATTATCAACACAAAAGAAATGCTGCCGATTTGAAAATGTCAAACATGAACAATTTCGGAATTAGTATAACATACAAAATGGTATACAAGAGATTTTTTCTATGATTTACTTAATCCTTGTAAATTGCAAATGTAGGTGAAGTAATCTAAACTGAGGCGTGAAATATTTTCCTTTGTAGGTATTTAGCTTTTCACTTCATATATAATTAGTGACCACCACCTGTGGTGGCGTAAGCTGTAAGACAACCAACACGTATCACAATTGCAGACTCTAACATAATGGATTTAAGTTTGACGCATGTAACGTAGTAAAAAGACTTTTGCGGCCGCTTGTTTCTATCTTCAAAATGCCTAATTTGATGCTGTCTATCTACTCTACAGTTTTCCAAACTTTGGTTTTCCGCACCCAGTATAACTTCTAATCTTGAGTTGAACGTTTTTCTGGAGCTATTTTAAATTTTTTTGGTGCTGCTTTGGGTTTTGAGTTTGATATGCCACATGCCTGTCGGAAAAAAACTAAGACCAATATTACTGAGCGAGGTGGCACCGTGGTAACACGTGCGACTCGTATTCGGTATTTCAGGGTTTGACTCCCGGTGACCGCTCACTCTGACCCATGCCTTCTTTCAGGGGATTTCCTAAATCGTCAGGCGAATGCTGGAGTGGTTTCTTTCATTTATGGACGCTCTTTAACTACTGCGGTCCTTAGCGTCCCATTCTATATTGGCCGTGAACGACCGGAAATTTTGCTCAGAGGCCTCTTAATCAGGCTTGAGGTTCTTTTACGTGACGTAAATCTACGACATGGGACCACCGGCTTTACTTCCCTTCCGAAGGAAGCCATGCTAAGGATGTTTACGCCCGAAAAAAATCCATCGCCCTCCGCCGCGACCTCGGGAACTAGAGGCTAGCATGGTAATCACTACACCACGGAGGACGACAGATCTGTTTCAGGGTTGGAAGTATAGACGATGATGTTTCGGTGCGGCGTGGCAGGGAAAAAGGATGCTCTCTGTGAAATTTTCTCCGTCCCTCGGCTTTCGCCTGGTTGGAGGGGTACCCCTTACTCGGTCTGCATGTCCGACTGTCGGGGCGTCTCCATCTAGAAACTGTAGGGATCCTGTCATTGCTGTGCCGTCACTCCTGGTTCCGGCCGCCCGGTGTCTCCTCTCACCTCCTTCTCCTTTCCGGGGGTGCCCCTTTGTGGGGCATAGGTACAAATATCCTCAATGGAGTAGTGCTGAATCTCCTCCAATAATCAAGAATAAAAAGAGAGAATCGTAGATGACCACGAAAGAAAGCAGGACACCGACAGATGTATCAGTCGTAAACATTGATAAGGTTAATTACAGTGTGTATTAATATATTTGATTCGGGTGACAAATCATTAACATTGAATAAATAACAGCATTTTAAACAATCAGGTTAATATAGATCACAGCAGTCAAGTCCACAGCAATATTTTTGGGCCGCTAATCCACTCGACCACACGGAGAATTTGCATTACGAAGTATTCCTATACCATCGCGTTTTCATCTTTACCAAGCTATAGCTTTGTTTGGTTTCTGCATCTTTTTGTATTTCTGTTACGTTTAATATTAAGTGCTGTTTGGGAATAAAGAAGGAACTATAGATGCCACAAGGAGTTTAACACCAAAAGAAAGTACCTATTGTTCTCAAAAGAGGCGGTGTAATCGGCAGGACTGTAATCTATGGGTGGCAGACGGTTACACCTGATTCGCTCTGTGAAAAACTACGTGGACAATTCTTTGAATAAAGTTGGTAAACAATACTAATACCATTATAAGAATATTATAAATCAAGTGGAAAATTAGCTTAAACACTTAAGAGTATAACAAGGAAAATTTATATTCTAAGCAAATTGGAAACATTTTGACTTAGATGACTGAAAAATACTATAAGAATTTTAAAATGCAAAGGGAAATAAAATTTTCCGAAAAAGGTTCCTATTCCTAGATACCTGGAAATAACTGTGGCAGTAATTTGTATCACAATAATGTAAATGCCAGAGTGATTGTAGTGTAAATAAGCATTATTGTATGATATTGATTTGAGATGTTTGTTAATTATAAGCATTGTTAGGAAATAAGTTTACACGGCCTCACTGAAACTGACAATAATAGCGGGTACCAATGAGCGAGGGGGTGAATTGTTTATCAATTAGAAGAGACAAGCAAATGACGTCAGATTGGCGCGCTTTTCTTAGAAATTGCGGGAATATCTTCCTTAGAGCATATGTTTTCGTAATTTTTGATTGGATATAAAAATAGACGCTAATGTTGGCGCGTTTTATTAACCAATAGCAGCTCGGTTATAATGTTTAGGCATATCGGGGTGTGGGAGTATAAAAAGCTAAAGTCAGAGGCAGATTTCGTCAGTCCAACAGAAGCATTCGCGTGTAATACGTCGATCAGTTCAGCATAAGTATTCGTGAGTTATACGTCGCGTAGTTCAACGGAAGCATACATAAAGTACACGTTACGCAATTCTACAGAATCTCTCGCGTCTTAAAGTTTGTTATAAATGTGAAACACGCGAATTAATAATGTGCAGTAAATAAGTGATTATAGTGATATTAGAAAATATAACAGTTTCAGTCTGGCGTGTATCAAGAGTCAATTGTGACGGTAATAAAAGTGTAAAAACAAATTCTTTTATCAGTGTTATCTGTGAGTAACAAATCCTTTCCGTTTACACACCCTGTTTAAGAGATTTGCTTGACCGAGAAATAATAGCTAGCCGGAGGACGAATAATCCAAAATTCAAACTATTAATATAATAATAACAGGCGCCCAACAATAGATAACACGAAGTTACCGCGACAAATTGGCTTCCATACGTTGTGCACATAAACATGAAGCATCTTCCAACTGCTAACAAATATAATTTCCACTTCAAATTGGTGCCAAACGTGGGGCTAACAAATATATTCACTTCATAACAGCGGAATTAGTACTTTAAAAATTCAACTTTAGATGGTTGTAAATACTTCGATGGATCACGAATTTAAGGTAGTTAAATTTGTACCATTTTCTGCTTTGCATGTATCTTCAATTATTTTTCTTAAGATTTATATTATTTTTAAACATTATGTTAATTTGAAGCTTCGTTTATTTGCTTTACTTCATACTCGCAAAATCCGCAGTTCCGCTCGCATTGTTAAATTAAATGAAAGACCCTTCCTCTCTTAACCTATCCACGCTCAATCTCACATTCTCCCTCCTTCTCCATCTCCCCTGTGTCGTTCGGTTACTCTCTCCCAATCTCTAACTCTCCCGTTGTCTTATACAGGGATCTGTGTAGTGTGCGTCACATCGTATTGGGGAAACAAGTGATAATATTGCTTTTGGGAAAGTAATTCATATGCTACATATTCTGTAAGTTGAAGCTAAGCTTTGTTGCACACCAGGTTTCTAAAATTCAGCTCAGCACCCAGACACACATAAAACAACTTAACAATCTAAGTGCATTGATTATAATATTCCAAATACCTAGAATTTTTCAATGGCAATCACTTTAACACACAGTGGCTAACCTCTAGCAAGCGGTACTAACAATGCGTTTTGTATGTTCAACGACTTGGATGAATATAGATATCCAGTGACAGAATTATTTTATACTAGAGACTTTAAATTATAAGGAAAACTTGGGAATAAATTATTCACTTTATTCTAAGAACATTCCTTTGAAATACACGCATAAAATGTGTTGTCTAAAAGGGAAGTGAATTGTGGGGTAATAGTATAAATTAAATCTAATACCTCTTTTTCACTTTATCTTAATTTGATACTGACAACAGGCCGTAAAATGATCAGGCAGTTGAGTGATCATTCGAAAATTTATGATTTTTTGCAATATTTTTCCATTTGAATATAATATGAATTTCATCTTTGAAGTAAAAGATCTGATTCAAAATATCAGATGGAACCTTATCAAATGGCTCAGCTATTGGACCATTTAAATTGAGACTGTATAATATCTCCAAAACTAAGCGTTGTAGAAAGAAATGTCTTTATATAAAATTTGCTTGATATTGTGCGAGAAAGTAAATGTCATTAGCCCTGTTTTATTTGGAGGACGTTGTGATGGCCGTTTTAGAGTGAATTTATATTGATCCTAATTGTGGGTTTACCCTCTCTGTTTAACCTCCTCGTATGTAGGACTTACACCCCCCAGGACTTACAGGCGGGTGCCTGGGGTCAGAGGCCCGTCGAGGAGCAGACACTCATGGATCAGACAGAATATCCAGGATGGGTGATCAGCCCGAAGCCTGGAATGGGAGGAAGGAAGTAGATGAAACGAAATGATGGTGAAATGGATGAAAGGAAAGGTGATGATGGAGCAGTTGGTGGAATTAATGACGGGGGAAACCGCAGAACCCGGAGAAAAGCCGCCCAGACGCCGCTTTGTCCACCACAAGTCCCACATGCGGGTCCCTGGAATTACACCCGGGCCGCCTCGGTGAGAGGCGAGCGGTCTAACCACTCGACCACGGTTCCCATTAAAATAAACTTAATTTGACCCTAAAATGACCATAATAACGACCTTCAAACAAAACACGACCAATGGCATTTATTTTCCCCATAATATCAAGCAACATTTATTCAAGACGCTTCTTTCTACAACGCTTAAATTTGGAGATATTGTACAACCTCAACATAAATTTCCCACTCTGTATTTTGCACCAGATGTTGCATTCTTTAGCTGCAGATCATTTTTATTTATTCATGTTTTGATTAACATTTTCTTTTTGTTCCACTAATAACGTAGAAGTTAGGGGATATTTAAAATTCTCTTGTTTCGTTTTTCATTCAAATGTTAGACTGACTTTTCTATAAATTTTGGTTAAAGAATGATCATATGCTATGTACATGCACTTGGTGAAGGCTTTATAATGTATTTAACTATTTTTGCACCATCTCTTTGTCCAGATACAGTGATACATTCTGTTTTTCTAATGAAGCGGAAACACTTATGTTTTCCTGCTACATTGCGATTTTAACCAATGTAATTTCCGAAGTAGCATGACGTTTTAAATTTCGTTTCAATACAGTCCTCATTAGTTCATGGACCGCTCCTTGATTACCTAATGCGCACGGCATCGGTTGCCGGTCAAAGTCGGTGCGTACGCTTTGTTGTTCCGACAGGATCAGTAGTTTGTTGGAACGCCTGATTGAAATGTGAGGACGCAATCAGTTTGTTGGAATGCCTGGCTGAATTGTGAGGACGCAACTGGGGTATCTTTGAACGCCTGACTGAATTGTGAGGACGCAATCAGTTTGTTGGAATGCCTGGCTGAATTGTGAGGACGCAACCGGGGTTTCTTTGAACGCCTGACTGAATTGTGCGGGCGCAATCGGTTTGTTGGAACGCCTAGGCTGAACTGGGAGGGTGCAACCAGAGTTTATTGGAACGTCTAACTGAAGTGTGAGGACGCAACCAGGGATTGTTGGAACTCCCGAATGAAGTGTGTGGACGCAACTAGGCTTTGTTAGAACGCCTAAATGAAGTGTGAGGACGCAATCAGTTTATTGGAACGCCTGCCTGAAAAGTAAGGACGCAATCAGAGTTTGTTGGAATGCCTGAAGTATGAGACGCAACCAGGGTTTGTTGGAATGCCTGACTGAAGTGTAAGGACGCAACCAGGGATTGTTTGGAACGCCTAAATGAAGTGTGAAGACGCAACCAGGATTTGTTTGAAAGCCTGGCTGAAGTATGATGACGCAACCAGGGTTTTTTTGAATGCCTAAATGAAGTGTGAGGACGAAATCAGTTTATTGGAATGCCTGACTGAAGCGTGAGGACGCAACCAGCGTTTGTTGGAACGTCTGAAGGGAGTGTGAGGACACAGTCAGTTTATTGGAGCGCCTGGCTAAAGTGTGAGGATGCAACCAGGGTTTGTTGGAATGCCTGACTGTAGTGTGAGGACATAATCAGTTTATTGGGGCGCCTGACTGAAGTGTGACGATGCAACCAGGGTTTGTTGGAATTCCTGACTGAAGTGTGAGGACACAATCAGTTTATTGGAGTGCCTGACTGAAGTGTGAGGACCCAACCAGGGTTTATTGGAATTCCAGACTGAAGTGTGAGGACGCAAGCAGGGTTTGTTGGAATGCCTGACTGAAGCGAGAGGACACAATCAGTTTATTGGAGCGTCTGATGAAGTATGAGGACGCAAATAGGGTTTATTGGAATTCCTGACTGAAGTGTGAGGACGCAATCACTTTATTGGAACGCCTGACTGAAGTGTAAGAACGCAGCCAGGGTTTGTTGGAACGCCTGACTGAAGTGTGAGAATGCAATCAGTTTATTGTAGCGCCTGACGGAAGTGTGAGGACGCAACCAGGGTTTGTTGGAATTCCTGACTGAAGTGTGAGAATGCAATCAGTTTATTGGAGCGCCTGACGGAAGTGTGAGGACGCAACCAGGGTTTGTTGGAATTCCTGACTGAAGTGTGAGAATGCAATCAGTTTATTGGAGCGCCTGACGGAAGTGTGAGGACATAAACAGGGTTTGTTGGAATGCTTGAAGTATGAGGACGCAACCAGGGTTTGTTGGAACGCCTGAATGATGTGTGAGGACGCAACCAGTGTTTGTTGGAGCGCCTGACGGGAGTGTGAGGACACAATCAGTTTATTGGAGCACCAGACTGAAGTGTGAGGACGCAGCCAGAGTTTGTTGGAACGCCTGACTGAAGTGTGAGAATGCAATCAGTTTATTAGAGCGCCTGACTGAAGTGTGAGGACGCAAGCAGGGTTTGTTGGAACGTCTGACTGATGTGTGAGGTCACAATCAGTTTACTGGAGCGCCTGACTAAAATGTGAGGACGCAACCACGGTTTGTTGGAACGTCTGACTGAAGTGTGAGGTCACAATCAGTTTATTGGAGCGCCTGACTGAAGTGTGAGGACGCAGCCAGGGTATGTTGGAACGCCTGACTGAAGTGTGAGAATGCAGTCAGTTTATTGTATCGCCTGACGGAAGTGTGAGGACGCAACCAGTGTTTGTTGGAATTCCTGACTGAAGTGTGAGAATGCAATCAGTTTATTGGAGCGCCTGACGGAAGTGTGAGGACGCAACCAGGGTTTGTTGGAATTCCTGACTGAAGTGTGAGAATGCAATCAGTTTATTGGAGCGCCTGACGGAAGTGTGAGGACGCAACCAGGGTTTGTTGGAATTCCTGACTGAAGTGTGAGGACGCAACCAGGGTTTGTTGGAACGCCTGAATGATGTGTGAGGACGCAACCAGTGTTTGTTGGAGCGCCTGACGGGAGTGTGAGGACACAATCAGTTTATTGGAGCACCAGACTGAAGTGTGAGGACGCAGCCAGAGTTTGTTGGAACGCCTGACTGAAGTGTGAGAATGCAATCAGTTTATTAGAGCGCCTGACTGAAGTGTGAGGACGCAACCAGTGTTTGTTGGAATTCCTGACTGAAGTGTGAGAATGCAATCAGTTTATTGGAGCGCCTGACGGAAGTGTGAGGACGCAACCAGGGTTTGTTGGAATTCCTGACTGAAGTGAGAGGACGCAACCAGGGTTTGTTGGAATTCCTGACTGAAGTGTGAGGACGCAACCAGGGTTTGTTGGAATTCCTGACTGAAGTGTGAGGACGCAACCAGGGTTTGTTGGAATTCCTGACTGAAGTGAGAGGACACAACCAGGGTTTGTTGGAATTCCTGACTGAAGTGTGAGGACGCAACCAGGGTTTGTTGGAATTCCTGACTGAAGTGTGAGGACGCAACCAGGGTTTGTTGGAATTCCTGACTGAAGTGTGAGAATGCCATCAGTTTATTGGAGCGCCTGACGGAAGTGTGAGGACGCAACCAGGGTTTGTTGGAATTCCTGACTGAAGTGTGAGGACGCAACCAGGGTTTGTTGGAATTCCTGACTGAAGTGTGAGAATGCAATCAGTTTATTGGAGCGCCTGACGGAAGTGTGAGGACGCAACCAGGGTTTGTTGGAATTCCTGGCTGAAGTGTGAGGACGCAAACAGGGTTTGTTGGAATTCCTGACTGAAGTGTGAGAATGCAATCAGTTTATTGGAGCGCCTGACGGAAGTGTGAGGACGCAACCAGGGTTTGTTGGAATTCCTGACTGAAGTGTGAGGACGCAACCAGGGTTTGTTGGAACGCCTGAATGATGTGTGAGGACGCAACCAGTGTTTGTTGGAGCGCCTGACGGGAGTGTGAGGACACAATCAGTTTATTGGAGCACCAGACTGAAGTGTGAGGACGCAGCCAGAGTTTGTTGGAACGCCTGACTGAAGTGTGAGAATGCAATCAGTTTATTAGAGCGCCTGACTGAAGTGTGAGGACGCAACCAGTGTTTGTTGGAATTCCTGACTGAAGTGTGAGAATGCAATCAGTTTATTGGAGCGCCTGACGGAAGTGTGAGGACGCAACCAGGGTTTGTTGGAATTCCTGACTGAAGTGTGAGAACGCAACCAGGGTTTGTTGGAATTCCTGACTGAAGTGTGAGAATGCAATCAGTTTATTGGAGCGCCTGACGGAAGTGTGAGGACGCAACCAGGGTTTGTTGGAATTCCTGACTGAAGTGAGAGGACGCAACCAGGGTTTGTTGGAATTCCTGACTGAAGTGTGAGGACGCAACCAGGGTTTGTTGGAATTCCTGACTGAAGTGTGAGGACGCAACCAGGGTTTGTTGGAATTCCTGACTGAAGTGTGAGAATGCAATCAGTTTATTGGAGCGCCTGACGGAAGTGTGAGGACGCAACCAGGGTTTGTTGGAATTCCTGACTGAAGTGTGAGGACGCAACCAGGGTTTGTTGGAATTCCTGACTGAAGTGTGAGGACGTAACCAGGTTTGTTGGAATTCCTGACTGAAGTGTGAGGACGCAACCAGGGTTTGTTGGAATTCCTGGCTGAAGTGTGAGGACGCAACCAGGGTTTGTTGGAATTCCTGACTGAAGTGTGAGAATGCAATCAGTTTATTGGAGCGCCTGACGGAAGTGTGAGGACGCAACCAGGGTTTGTTGGAATTCCTGACTGAAGTGTGAGGACGCAACCAGGGTTTGTTGGAACGCCTGAATGATGTGTGAGGACGCAACCAGTGTTTGTTGGAGCGCCTGACGGGAGTGTGAGGACACAATCAGTTTATTGGAGCACCAGACTGAAGTGTGAGGACGCAGCCAGAGTTTGTTGGAACGCCTGACTGAAGTGTGAGAATGCAATCAGTTTATTAGAGCGCCTGACTGAAGTGTGAGGACGCAACCAGTGTTTGTTGGAATTCCTGACTGAAGTGTGAGAATGCAATCAGTTTATTGGAGCGCCTGACGGAAGTGTGAGGACGCAACCAGGGTTTGTTGGAATTCCTGACTGAAGTGAGAGGACGCAACCAGGGTTTGTTGGAATTCCTGACTGAAGTGTGAGGACGCAACCAGGGTTTGTTGGAATTCCTGACTGAAGTGTGAGGACGCAACCAGGGTTTGTTGGAATTCCTGACTGAAGTGTGAGAATGCAATCAGTTTATTGGAGCGCCTGACGGAAGTGTGAGGACGCAACCAGGGTTTGTTGGAATTCCTGACTGAAGTGTGAGGACGCAACCAGGGTTTGTTGGAATTCCTGACTGAAGTGTGAGAATGCAATCAGTTTATTGGAGCGCCTGACGGAAGTGTGAGGACGCAACCAGGGTTTGTTGGAATTCCTGACTGAAGTGTGAGGACGCAACCAGGGTTTGTTGGAATTCCTGACTGAAGTGTGAGGACGTAACCAGGTTTGTTGGAATTCCTGACTGAAGTGTGAGGACGAAATCAGAGTTTGTAGGAACTCACTGCCTCAGATGCCTTTATGCGCAATGAAACTGTCACAGATTGTTTTTTGGAACAAATGTGCTGTCATCTTTCGATCAAATCACCTCTCCTATACCTACTGCAACGAAATTAAGAATGGTAACATTTGGTATACAGGCGTACAGTCTCATTTTCACCTCACAGAAAAAGATGAACAAGTGCTCTTGTGATCTTCTGGAACTTTGTCCCTAAGAGTCGAATAAATCAATAAATTACTACTTTATACCTATAGATATAACTTACAAAATAGAAAATCTCCATTTCGACCAGTCACAACAGGTGGAGGAGACTCAATTTTCACCTTTCAGGGTTGGTCACGAAGAAGGTTTAGACTTTGAGGCTCTCCTTTCTTATCCCTACATACACACTTCTGCGTGCTTGAAAAGCCCGAGGCGGGATGCGAGAGATGTTCATTTAAAATGCAAAGTAGAGCAAGCAGACAGTGGAAGGTTGCTGGTGTTAACCCTTAGAGAAGGAGGAGCTGGGGTGTCGGAAGAGCAAGGAGGGGGTGGGGTGGATCTTAGACCATTACGTGGGGGCGGCGTTGCTTAATGAAGACAAACATTTGTCTTTTCGTGCAGAGGTAGAGGGTAAGCTGTAAGCAAGGAAGGGAAAGAAATGGGGTTTCGAGGGAAATGTGTAGTTGAGGAATATATATAAGGGTTGACCTCCCTTTCTTGGTCCTTGTAATCCTTATTGGTTCCGTGGTTGCAAATGTTAGACTTTGTTGATAGACAAATCTTTCCCTTTAGTGTAATACAAAGTATCCCCTTTATAGAGTGCTAGAAGCTTTAACTTGTAGGATTTTCACTCATCAAAACTCATCAGTTCAAAGGGTGATCCAAGGTTAGCGTTTATTGTTTTCTCTACTACGTTTAGTAAGCTGAAGTATTGTATTCTATACAAAAATTCGGTGTCGAGATTTCACCGGAAATATATGTTTTATGCCCCCTGAACCCAAAATAACATTTTTGGATTTGGGTCCGTTTGTGTGTGTTTGTGAACAGCATAATTCAAAACCGAGGGTTGGAAAAATACCGAGTTTGGTATTTACATTCAGTATCTTCGAAAGATATAACACAAAGGTTTTAAAGAAAATTCCCCCGCCTCAAAGTACTCTTTACATGGAACAGTTTCCGAAATTTTTGTTTTTATAAAAATGGCTCAAGCTATTTTGATTAAAATAGCATATATTAAAGATTTTTACCTCACAAGTAAAATGTATACTATGAATTTTCTGAGAGTAGACTGTGAACTCCTCTTCATTCGCAAGGAATTTTGTATAATCTTGTACAACTGGTAAACGTTAAGCGATAGACAAAAGCATACTACAGAAAAAATGTAGATTTCTTTAAAACATGCAATTTATTTGAAATAAGTTTTCTTGTGGCATCAGCCATTTCCAAGATATTCGTTATTAATGGTTGAGGTAGTATTTTTAACACTTAAATGATTTCAGTCTAATTATATAATATATAAATTCAATAACAGTCCGCCTTAAAGCAATATGTGTATGTAACAATATATAAAAGTGTATATTACAATCATTGTATATGTTTATATTATTGTATCCATGTGTAATAATGTTATGTGAATGCATTACGTAATTTAATAATGTAGGAGCTGTGAGAATAATAGGTTAAAGGTTGCTAACAATGAGGTAACCTTGAGGCAATAATGGGTTTGAGAGTTTAACAATACTACTTCTGATTCTTGGAAGCCATAATGTAATTTTAGTGACAGTTTATAAAAATATCCAACCAACAACCAGAAAAAGCTTTAGTTATGTGAAGGTATTCTATTGGATTGGGATTAGCCAATCAGAAACTGAAAAGGAGAAAATTTTACAAATTTGGAGTTCAGTTGCCTGCAGACAGCGTTACTAACCAGACGCAAAAAGTGTCCTCAAGAAATATAATATGTTTTTGTGTGAGACGAAAAATAAGTTTATGTGTTAAAAAGTGTAATTAATTAATAAAAACGAATGTCACAGCTCCCTGTATCAGTGAAGTGTTATTTAAATCGTATCAAGTATTAATAAAAGGAGTGAAGTAAAATTATAATCTGTGTAAGCCTACATTCTTGTCGCATCACAACCCAGCCAAGATATCCATGTCTCTAACAATAATACTGACGCAGTCGAGGTAAACATAAATATAATATTTAAAGAAACAGTTAAATTACAAATTTAATTTTTTTTAACCTTGGGGCAAAGGCCACCTGAAAGTACATTTGGGGCGAAGGCTACCGGAAACTGTTAAGTGTTCGGCTCCCCAACAGTTGAAATATAATACAACTTCTTCAATACAACTTACTTTAAATTGACGCCAAAAGCGTGTTGCAAATAAAAATAACGTAACAAAATAACTTCTCAAATTGGCGTCCATACGTGGGGCAAACAACTTAAAGACAACTACTTTCTTAATGGTTTGAATTGTACAATGCTTAGTCATTCTTTTAAATTCCTGTTGATTTTCAGTTGTTTCTCGCGATGTCATTGAAAGAGTATGATATTTTAAGGCCAGCCTATAGCGTCCAGTTCCAAAACATTTGATTATCGCTGCTCCCTTTGTATCTGTAACGAAGTGTGTGATGCAGCTATTTTCGGAGAGGTTAATCTCGATTAAAATGAAGTAGGTAGGAAAGTAAACTTTCGTAAGAATAATTTGTATACATACTAATAAGCGATAAAGAGTAGAGATGGTCATGTGAATGTAACATCTTAAGATTTTTTTCAGCAGATTCACTACTGTCCATTCCAAACCAGAGTTCCCTCTGATGTAAACAGAAGCACGTGCTTCTGCTTGTCACAAATCCAAGAGCACACTTACGCCAACGTAAATAGTTCCTTAATACATGTATTGTACACTGAAATATTAGGGCAGGAAAAACATATAACTGCACATTTTATTGCGGTTATCATAAGAACTCATTGCTAAAGGTAATGGATATATACTAGCTGTTAAGAGATTACAAAATATGATTTTCGCCTGCTATTGCGCTAACGCCGAGAGCATCTTGCTTGTTAATACCAACCGTATGCATGACTGCCACTCTCTTACATACACAAGAAATGCAGCAATGCATTCCCAGAGGTGCCATCTGAGTACCGAATAAACACTTTGCGTAACACAGGATATATGATAAGCGAAGTCATTCATAATACGCTAGTACACGTATGCTCAGGTGAAATCTTGTGATTTAGTCAGTTGGTATTAGAGTTCCCATGGCAGAGGAAGGTGCGTGTAGTGCGAACAAACTGTTCAAACACAAAAGCGGGAAACAGTTAAAAAGTGGCTAAAAACAAACAATACTTCATATATTCAACTCACTATTAGAAAAATACGCGACATTTGCATTAGTGCATATTAGGAAACTAATATCGGATTTTACAGGCGTTTCAGTGAGAAGTGTAACGAAAGCGAGCAGGGAATATAAACAGACATAATAGAGCATAGAAGAGGATAGAATGTGGGAACTTGTTTTAAGTGCGACAGTGCTGTGGAATTGTGGATATAAGCTTGTTCTTATTTTGGAGAGTAGTTCTGATTCTGATATGGCAGCTGAGTCATCTTCGGTGGATTCGGATTTGGGTGTTGCATCTTTGCCCAAAGATTGTGATTAACGTAAGTAAAATATTCATTACCGTATACTTATAAAATCGAATGTTACCTCAGGTTGCATTTTGAACTATGATTATCAGGCAGGGTGTGTTTTTATAGATTAAATAGTGTTCAACAAGCACGTGGGAGGGGAGGGAATTGCGAACTACTTTCGCGCGGATAATACAAGGAGTTTGTTTTCAGTGAAAGGCACTCTGGTTTGGAATGGAGAGTAAATAGAATTCATTTGGCTGGTATTGTACTTACTGTCTATTAGCATCAATTAAGAGTTTTAGAGGTTGCGGAGGAGAAAAGAGACAAATTACATTTTCGTAAAAACAAATTTCAAAATGACAGCTACCAATAATACGCTCGGTATTATATCTTAAAACAAATAACTTCTGTTTATACTTTTACCGAACTCGCTTGTTTTCATTCTCAGGGTTCTACCGAGAGCAAAGATCGGGTATATTAACACAACCTACAGCATGATTAGATATAAAACCCCAAGCCAACCCGAATGCCGGCCTCACGCCCACATACGCACGACAGAGGTGGACGATCATCTAACCGATACGGCGAGGAGATGTGACTATCATCACGAATACCCCAGCCGGAATGTGGCTCTCGAGGCCCGGGTCGCTGCCTATCGCAGCTCCTCACTTTCCTCACGTTTCTGAGTGGGCACCGGTCCTATACCCGGGACTTAAAATCCGCACACCACGGGTGGGATCGAACCGGGCGCATTCCGTGGCCGCAAACCAGAGCATCACGCTCCAGCCCATTGCGAAGGACGGATTAGATATAGCGTGCTCATTTTTACTATGTGCCATTATACCATCAGATCATTAATGTTGTTATTAATCCTTTATAGCCTAAATTATTGTTTCTTGTTTTTTAAAATAGTTATATTTTGAAACTTATTACACGCATGCAAAGGACATAAAGTTTAACAACTTTTTTCAGCATTAAGTACAATATATTACCTTGACCTTACTCAGATGAAGCTGGGTGTTGTCGCAGTTCTCATGGCTAGTGTTATCTTTTTTTTGAGCACCTCTTGTTTTATTATTTTAAATTTGGGTTCATTGTCCTCCGGCTAGATATTATTACTCAGTCGAGCAAATATCTCTAAGCAGGGTGTGTAAACGGAAAAAAGCTGTTGCTAAAAGATAACACTGATAAAAAATGTTTTCACACTTTTATTGCCGTCACACTTAATTAATAATTCACATATTTAATCTTTATACACGCCTGACTGAAACTGTGATATTTACGAATGTAACTACAGTCGTTATAGTTGCCGCACACCAAATACTTCGCGTACTTTACATTTTTGTAACTAACTTTGCGACGTGTATCTCGTGAGAGATTCTTCGAAACTGTGCGAAACTTGCTTATGGCTCGAGAATATATACTCCTTCACCTCGAGTTGCCTAAACATTATAATAGAGCTGCTATTGGTTACCAAATCGCGCCCACTTTAGCGTCTGTTTTGTCAGTCAATCACTGCTATTAACATATATACTCTAGGGAAGATATTCCCTCCATTTCTAAAAAAAGGCACGCTACCCTGACGTCATTTGTTTGTCTCTTCTTAGAGATAAACAACTCACCCCCTCGGTTTATTGTTACTCATTTCTATTGTCAGTTTCAGTGAGGCTGTGTAAACTTATTTCCTAACAATACTTATGGCTAACAAACATCTAAAATCCTGTAATACAATAATATTAATTTACACTACAATCTCACTGTCATTCACAGCATGTTATGATATAACATACTGCCTCAGTGTTAAGGATATAAAATGGAACTTGCGCACTTCGTTGAAAACATACGCACTGTTCATTGCCTACTCAGTATGGAGCTACGTTGAAGGTCTTGCAGACTGTTCTGGCTTCACCGTAGCAACTACTTACGGCAAATCATCTCAAAACATACCCTATTCGAACATATCTTACATCTGGCACAACCCTTGCATGACCCAACGCAGATGATTTTATCTTTCTTTCGATTTTAGCTGATATTCTGTAATTTCAAACAGCATAAACCCACAGATCACACAAATTTCAGGAGAACAGTTGCTTTGCTTCCGTGTATATGTCTACATAATAAGCAGGATTTAGTCATGTTATGATTCTTCCACGAAGCAGTCATGCTGATTTTTCCTCTAACGTCAGCAGTGTACGGGTTTTCTCTTTAATGACGCGGTTGGCAGCCTGCCGCTTGCACGACACTGCTATGCGAATCCGTTCATGCAGTACCGTAGACTGATCCTCCGTTTCTCCCCTAGATAGTGCTTAACGAGGTGAAACCATATTAATATTTTACGTTTATCTTTCGTTATAAACTTTGTTCGAAATCATGGTGATGTCTCTATGCAAGCCTGACATCTGTTGAGGACATTATTGAACACTCAACGAATTGCTACTAAAGCATTGGAACATAAAGTCGAGTGTATGACGATAAGTTGCATATGACGAGTCATCGAGAAGTCGCTCCGCACCTCCCGTGTAACCAAGATTCCCTTAGGGCCGGTTTCACCAACAGATGCTAAATTTTAACACAACGTTAAACTGATTTAACACTGAAGTTAACACAAATTCTGTTTCATCAAACAATGTTAACTTTAACAATGTGTTAAAGTCCGTGTTAAGTTAACATCCCCATACCGCTGTGTTAAACCGTTTAACAAATGTCAGAAACTGGAAAATGGCTGCGGCAAACCAAGCTGTTGATGCGAGTTTGCTACAATTGGCATTTTTGAATGTCATTCCTAATAGAAGAGTATTCGTACGTCATAATAAATTTGAAACCCTACAAAAAGAGGAATTTTTAAAGCAATATAGACTGCCCAAAGGGTCATGAGCATGGCTTTAAGGGAAATACGAGAGGTTAGAATACTACCAACAGAAGCTTGCCTCTTTCGCCTATGCTAAATTAGGTACCTAGATTTTGTGCTACTAACATTTTTCATTTACTTGCGATAATGTTGGAATTTCCAAAGCTACCGTTTGTGGGTTTATCCGGAAGGTTTCCAAAGCAATTGCTTCAAGAAGCAAACTGTATTTTTTTCCAATGAAATTACTCATGAATTTTGTCCCAGGCTGCAATCTTATCCTTTAATGTAAGAAGCTCGGCTTTTTCGCACTTGACAACACGTCTATGCTTATTAACCAGATGTTAATTAACGCCTTTTAAACGGTGAAACATTTATTTCAGTTGACATTGTGATTCTAACCTCAAACAACCGGGAACATCACATGGCCATTGCCATGAATGTAAATAGTTGTCGGTTACTGACACAGAGAGCGCGGCGATACATACACAAAAGTGCATCGGAGTACGTTCAGAAGCAGTGTTGCTCGGCCACCGCCTTCTCGAAAGCTAGCGTTCGCAGTTATCTTTGACGTTAACATAATGTTAGCTAACAATTTGCGGTAAAAGCTTGATGATATGCAAAAGTTTTAACCTTATGTTAAACTTTAACAGCTTGTTAACAAACAAGATGTTAAGAGTATTTTTAACATCGGTTGGTGAAACCGGCCCCTAGAGTCGGGAATTCTGGTGGCAGCACTGGCTGGCGCGAGCGTATGGTGAAAACATTTCCCTGGTTAAGAAAACTGCTAGGTTCACTATATTCATGCATGAAAGGTAATTTAGAAAAATAATATGCAACTAACCTGTTTAAAGAAGATGTTGAAAATGTTTACCATTTTCTTGAAGACACAAATTCACTCGTTTTAATTTATTTTCGAACACTGTGATTAATGTTTCCTTTGTTACAGATAATATGTAATCTTCTATTGCCGTTTTCAGATCATCGATTGTTTTTGGATTGTCCTTATAGACCGAAGCTTTAGCGGTTCCCCAAAGAAAATAATCCGGAGGGGTAAGATCAGGAGACCGCGGAGGCCACAGACCTTTAGAAATTAGTCTTTCCCAAAAAAATTCCACTAACAGTACCATGGATTTATGTGATGTATGAGCAGTGGCGTTATCTTGTTGAAAAAATGCACCGTTCACTTCATCTTCATTTAGCTGTGAAATAAATGGAAAAAGAATATCCGAGCAATAAACATCTGAATTAATTGAGTTGTGGAAAAAAATTGGCCCAATAATTCAAGACCGAGAGATCGCACACAATGCACGAATTTTCTCTGAATGTAAAGGGGTTTCCTGAATTGCATTAGGATTTTCAGTAGACCATACTCGCGTATTTTATGAATTTACGCTTCCTGATAAGTGGAACTAAGCTTCATCAGTAAAAATTTTCCTATCTAACACGTCAATTCCATGGTGCAAAATAAACCTCTGAAACCATTCACAATACTGAACTCTTTTCCCGTGATCTGTGGGTTTTAATTCGCGGACGACTGATGCCTTATATGGATACAAACCTAGTTCTTTTTTGACTGCTTTGTATGCGGAACCGCAAGAAATATCACATTGTTGGGCCAATGTGTTTATTGATTTCTGTGGACTTTTAAGCATTCAATCCGATATATCCGATAGTTTTTCTTCTGTTAGCACACTGGGTCTTCCACTTCTAACAGCATCATGCACGGAACCTGACTCCCGAAATTTATTAATTAAATCACGCACAGTATCTCGGTGCGGTAGTTTTGAGTTAGGGAACCTGACAACGAAATTTTGTTTCACTTTCTCAGTATAATTTCCACGTTCATTAAAAACGTTTTCCACTAGAAACACACGTTCCTCTGTAGAATACATTGATTTCACTTCAGGCACACGTCAGAACTCACAGCGTAGTAGACCATACTAACCAGTACAATAAACAACTCATGCGCTCGCAGCAGCTGATAACGCCGATAATCATAACATCCCGTCCTAGGGAGCCCAACCTTTAATCGAGAGGTGGCCAGCAGCAAGGTGCGGAGGAAGTTCTTGATGACCCGTTACTTTTCTTTAAGCATTCCCCAGAGAGAATAATCGCATGGATTTAGATCTGGAGAGCGAGCAGGCCAGTCATTTATTCATTCCTTCATTATCTGTTTACCCTCCTCTTATGTAGGACTTACACCCCCCCAGGACTTACAAACGGGTGCCTGGGGTCAGAGGCCCGTCGAGGAGCAGACACTCATGGATCAGACAGAGCATCCAGGATGGGTGATGAAGGAAGTAGATGAAACGAAATGTTGGTGAAATGGATGAAAGGAAAGGTGATGTTGGAGCAGTTGGTGGAATGAATGGCGGGGGAAGCCGGAGAACCCGGAGAAAACCCGCCCAGACCCCGCTTCGTCCACCACAAATCCCACATGCAGGTCCCTGGGATTGAACCCGGGCCGCCTCGGTGGGAGGCGAGCGGTCTAACCACTCGGCCACGGCGCCGCCCCAGTCATTTATTCAGATATCAAAAACAAGTTGTAATGCGGAGTGATAATCTTAAACTTCTTTCCACGGCAGACGCTATCTCGTTTAATTATTCCTTGGTGAGAACTGTTGGCTATCTGTGCTTCTTTTTGTCTAACTCAGACCCAATCTGTTTACATTTTTAACAGCCTAAAACTAGTTTATTTGTTACAAATTGCAACATCAAGGAAATTCTATATGAATTTTAGCTTGAGACTCTTTTCGAGCAAAACTTAAAACAATAAACACACTATTTGTAGTATACACAATGATAACTTCATCAGTAAACATAATCGAGAGACAAGAGACAACTTCATATAACGTTTTTCTCACTCAACACCATGCCAAATAACGTTAAGACTAAACTGTAAAAGGCCATCAAATGCGTAAACTGGGCTACTGTATACTGAAGTTATGTAAACATATACCTGCTAAGAGTCAAACCCATTGGTGACCAGAAAGTAATTCAACATACATCCGGTATGTTTTCATGTAATATTGGGTTGTTTCACGCCTAGCAGTCTAGATATATCTTGATACACTTCCTACTGGTTAAATGGTAACAAAATTGGTGGTCAATGCCACACATCCTCTGTCATTCTATCCTGCAAAAATTTGATGTGTTGCATTCACATGACCTTCTCCACCCTCTAAAGCCGACTCCAGGCCCACGATGGTCCCCAAGTTTGACGACGATGGCCGGTAGTCTCCAATATCTACTGTTGGCTGCTATCTTGTTGACTATGAGATTTTTCTCTCAGGGTATGCGTGGGCGTATTTTGAAAGAATAACACCAACTTAAATTGATTGAGAAATTTAATGTGATCTAATACTTGAACTATTGATGCGAGTTGCCGAACGTTTGAAAATAGAGAATGAAACTGATTACGAATCGTAGCACTCGAAGCTATAGTAATTGCATTATTATACCTGCTAACTTCTGCACTATCAATTTTGCGGTTTGAAATAGCTGTTTCCGCAAAAAGAAACTAGCAGCCTAACTTGCCGTGAGTCGCTAAAATGCTTATCGGCAAAACCCCTCGCAATGGCCGCTAAATCTTACTCACACAAGCGGGTCATTGAGCGCTTAAAATAACACACGAGTAATCACAAGATTAAGTGACTAATTCTCAAGAAAGAGTGTATACACGAATGTGTGCAGGAAGGTAAGTACGAACTTATATGTCTCTGAATAGAATGCACGCCTATTTCCTAACTTAAGCTTCGCCTAAATTTTATTCCCCTACCAACATTCCATTATGAGAGCTCTAATCTCAAAACTCCCACGCATGCGTATGTGACACTGATACTAGGCGGTACTTCCCCGACTCTCACAATTTCATTAACTTTCTGTTTTTCAGAATTTCTGCCTACGTGACTGTTCAAACGTACTGAACTTATAACCTAACTGCCTTCCAGGAATCTTTAAGCCAATGCTTCCGCTCCTCGCGCTGTTACTAATAACTGCTTAACATGGCTCGCCAATTACCTTTTCCTTCGGACAAATCTGTCAACTGAAGGTCATTATATTATACATTAGTTTAATATACGGAAACTATTTATTGCAATCATTTCTTTATTTAATTATTTACACCCTTCCGCCAATAATTATTGTCTCCCCTCTATCGCTTATTAGTGGGTATACAAATTATTCTTCCGAAAACTTATTTTCCTATCTACTTCATATTAATCCGGATAAATATTTCCGGAAATAGATGCATTACACATTTCGTTATAGAAACAAAGGGAATAGTGATAGTCAAATCTTTTAGAACTGGACTCTATATGCTGGCCTTAAATCCATAACATCGCGATAAACAGCTGAAGATCGACAGGACTTTTAAAGAATGACTAAGTATTGAACATTTCAAATAATTAATAACGGATGTCTCGAAAATGGCTGATACCACAAAAAAGTTATTTGGAATAAATTATGTATTTTAAAGAGAACTACATGTTTTGTGTAGTACGTTTTCGTCTATCTTTAACGTTTACTTACAGTTATGAAAGGTTATGTACATTTCCTTCCTAATGAAGAGGACTTCACAAGCTATTCCCAGATAATTCAAGCTATAATTTTATTTTTCATGTAAATATATTTAATATACGGCATTTTAATCAAAATCGTTAGAGACGTTTTTCAGAAAATCAAAAAATTCGAAATATATTGCATATAAGTGTATTTTGGGTGAGGGATATTCTTGAAAATTTTCGGGTCGTATCTTTGGAAGATATTGAACTTAAATACCAAGCTGGTATTTATCTGACATTTCGTTTTTGAGTTATGATGTTCACACACACACACACACACACACACACACATACATTTTTTTTTTAATTTATGGACGCTCAGTAACTTTGCTCAGAGGCCTCTTTTATCAGGCTTGAGGTTTTTTTACGTGCCGTGAATCTACGACAGGGGACCACCGGCTTGACTTCCCTTCCAAAGGAAGCCATGCTAAGGATTTTTACGCCCTAATAATCCATCGCCTTCCGCCGGGTTTGAACCCACAACGGCGGGAACTAGAGGCTAGCATGGTAACCACTACACCAGGAGGACGACACACACACACACGCACACACACATACAGACGGAAAGTTTTCTACAAATGCCTCTTTGGATTCAAGGGCCTTAATACGTGTATTTCAGATAAAATCGCGATATCGATTTGTTGGGTGGAATGGAATACCTTCTCTACCTATTATGTACCTGGGAAGGAAAGTAACAAATGAACATCTCAAAACAAAGGCAGTTCGCAGAAGTCAAGAATATGTGAAAGTATCCCAGAATCAAAGCCTTACATTTGAGGGATTTTGTAATGCCACAAAGTAGAGCAAGTTTATTGGAAGAAAGCACGCAATTAGAACAGAATTTCTACCGTTACCTAGCTATATGTATGTTCCTAAACACGCGACATTTGTAACAAGCCACTTATTAACGTCTCTTCCCAGTCGTAACCATTATTACACCTCGTCACTTAACGCCTCCACAGTTATTAACGAGGCGACGTATTGTGGGAAAAACGCAGCGTAATCTGAGACTTTTCATATACAAAATGTTTGAAAGGCTTAACTAATTACCAAGTTTATTCTATCTCTAGTAACGTATATGAAATAATTACAGAAACAAAATTACCAGCGTAGTAACACATACTGTGTGCAGAAACAGCTGTTAGAATTTACATATTATGTATAGGGAACTTGAATACGGCTTAAAAAAAACAGCA
Source organism: Deroplatys truncata (assembly GCA_030765065.1). Classification (NCBI taxonomy): domain Eukaryota; kingdom Metazoa; phylum Arthropoda; class Insecta; order Mantodea; family Mantidae; genus Deroplatys; species Deroplatys truncata. Next base: position 668,476,350 of record CM060990.1, read on the forward strand.
AGGCTGTAAATATACTGCCGTTTGTGAAAATTGCAACACCAAGAAGGATATGCATGAATTCAATTAATTTAATACCACAGGTTAGGTACATGACAAGTAACAAATTATAAACTTTTCAAATCTATACATGACCTTTGAGCCCTAATATTCAGTATTTGGTATGGCCTCCACGTGCTGCAATTAGAGATCCTATACGCCGTGGCATTGAATCAAAAAGGTTCTGAATAAGTTCCTGAGGGATTTTCCTCCACGCAGTTTGTATTCGAGCCCACAAATCCGTGACACTGGTTACTGGAGGACCGTGACGCACCAGGTGCCGACCAATCATACCCCAGGTATATTCGATGGGCGACATGTCAGGCGAACGTGCAGGTCAGGAAGCAATGGTACCCGTCGCTCATCGAAGAATTCATATTCCTCGCAATATGTGGCCGGGCATTGTCCTGTTGAAATGTGGGCGATGGAGATGCTTGAAGCAGTGGGAGTACCTCAGGCTCTACAACCACCGTTAGGTACCGGTTGTTGTTCAAAGTGCCTTCAATTCGTAGGAGGCGAGATCGATTGTTGTAAACAATGGCGCCCCAAACCATCAGACCTGGTGTTTGTCCGCCATGCCGCTTAACAATGCAGCCCTCCAGATTGCGCTCACCACAGTACTGCCGGACACGTATGCGGCCATCGCTGTAGGACACGTTGAAGCGGGACTCGTCCGAAAAGACTACATTTTGCCACTCAGCATCCCAGTGACAGTGTTCACATGCCCATTGCAATCGAAGGAGCCTGTGGTTTCTGGAAAATGGTAGCCGTCGTAATGGCATGCATGCAACCAGTCCAACCTGCAGCAGACGGCGATGAACCGTTGCTGCAGACAAGTTCACACCTGTTGCAGTGCTCCAGCGTCGAGCCAACACTGTGGATGAAGCAGTACGGTCCGTTATGGCTATGCGGACAAAATGACGGTAATCCCTTGCTGTGGTCATGTTCCTTGGTCCAGTACCCGCTCTTTGCTGCGTACGACCTTCGTCTATCCACTGCTTCCGCACACGCATCACTGTCATAGCAGCATGCCCTGTAAGAGCCGAAATGTCACGGTATGACAAACCCGCATCCCGGAGACCGATCATTCTGTCCCGTTCAAATTCACTCACATGCCGATATGGCTTCCTTTGACGTCGAGGAGGCATACTGACACTTACGTTATTGTTTCCACCTTGTTTGGCAGCTCTGCACTGACTACACTGGGCGCAATACTGACCTTGTCGGACCGACACTAGAAGGCTCTACTCGGCCTACGTGTACCCTAGTCTCTCTGCAAACCTAATCACTTATTGCTTGCACACTCTTCTACACTTCCACTAAGTTTGGAGTTATTCGGGAAATTCTTTCTTGGTGTTGCCATTTTCATAAACGGCAGTGTATGTCCATATTTGTGTTAGGTGCGTTCATTTTATATGGGAAAGACATAGATACAATTTATTATTATGGCATTTTGGGGAGGTGTTAAAAAAACTGTAAATTTTTGCTTCGTCTACCACGTACTTAGTGTGTACCCTCCCTAGGCATGTTAATTATGCTACCGCAAAGTGAGGTCGTTGAAGCTGATACCTGATGCGAGTCAGGCCCGGTGGCTGCCAGTTGCGCCATTCAAGATAAACTGTTAGCACAGGAGAGGAAAAAGACGGGCGCTTCCAAATAAAACTAAAACATAAAGAAAAAAAATCTGATATGTTACACTCACATGACTTTCTCTACTCTTGTACAAACTATTTTTACAAATGCTTATTCTCCATCTATTTCATATTAATCGAGATAAACATTTACAGAAACCATCTTATGACATGCAAAGAGAATTACATTTTACACATAGCGACCGGTTCTAAAAATATTTAACCATCGCTTAAGGCCTAATATGTTCCCCTTGTTTTGTATTTGCAAGGGCAATATAAGCACATACATATCTCTTAATAGCTGGTTGCTATGTGCAGCACCATTCTGTTTGCCACAAATTAATACTCTTTGCATATCCAAGACAAAAAAATGAATAACGAATTCCCATTTAGAAAATAAGTATTGAAAAATTTAAGGGAATAACAAGTAATATCTCGAAAATGGTTCACTCAACAAAAAAAATGTATATGACATAAATTGTGTATTTTAACGCGATCTACATTTTTTGTGTAGTAAAATTTTGTCTATCTCTTACGGTTTACCAGTTATGCAAAAGTCGTTCAGAATGAAGAATACTTTTGGAGACATTCCCAGGAAATTCAAGATATACATTTTATTTGTCATAAAAATAACTTAAACATGTGATATTTTAATCAAAATCGTTAGAGCCATTTTTGAGAAAATTAAAATTTTCGAAAAATCTTCCATGTAAAGGGTACTCTGGGGTGGGGGGATTTTCTTGAAAACCTTCGTGTCGCATCCTTGGAAGATATTGAACCTAAATACTAAGTTTGGTGTTTATCCGACTGTTCGTTTCTGAGTTATGCTGTTCACAGACAGACATACACACACGGACATGTTTCCAAAAATGTTTTTTTTTTATTCAGGGGGCCTCAAAACATGTATTTCCGGTGAAATCTCGGTATCGAAATTTTGGGTGGAATACAATACTTCCCCTACTTACTATACGTAGTAGAGAAAGTAATATATACGAGTATGTATGTACGAGTGTGTGTATGTCCATGTGTCGAATGAATAGCTGAAGTCTGAAAAATAGAACATTCGTATACCATTAGGTATTTAACCTATGCAGCTTCCGAGAATGCAAGGCAGAGATTTTCAGGATCTCCCCACCTTCTTACCCCTTCAATTGAAAAGGTTTTAGTTATGTTTTACTATCTGAAAATAGCTCTTACAGTTTTTATTAAAATGATTTCATAAATTCGAGTTGTTTTATAACACCTACACTGTTGCTTTAGCATACAGAGCATAATATGATGTTTCAACATAATTTATATGCAGTTATTCATTATTATTAAGTTGTAAAGTGGAAACAAACTTCTTAGTTTGTAAAATCCCTCTGAAAACCCAACGAGTAGAAAGATCTTGCAACTATCTATTACATATCGAATTTCCTCCTACTCACGTTCAAAGCTAATTAGGTCTATCTGTATATTTTTAAAGTAATTATTTTTATTTCTACTTCAGTTGTTTTCCCTCTGGTAAAATATCTCTAGGTGGATATTTTAAAAATGCTGTTTTTCAAACGGTGTTTCCGCTCTGTTTTTTTACTCTCTTATTTCTTTTTTACCTTACACAGACACACTCTAACATTTACATTCAAATTAATTGTTCTTCCACAAAAGCAATTTTTCAGTCGTCTGATTCTGCCTTTCCAACCTTATCCAACACACGGCTTGTGTGGAAGAACAATTAATTCCATTAATTGACCTAATAGTGGTTGAAACTATGAAGCCCGGGACTTAAAAGTACCTACAATATTGTAAGTCGCCATTGGGGTATGTCATCTCAATAAAATTTCTGATCTCCTTGTGGTTTACCGGGAAAAATGCGAATCCGTTGGGGAATTTAATCCTACCGGCATGTTGCCATAGTAGCTCAGGGTTAGAGCAACGTTCCGTGGTTAAAATCCCGGCTTCTGGCATTGAATTTTTCAGTCGTCTGATTCTTCCTTTCCATTTACATTGAAAGATTGCGTATATCTTACCCAAACTCAGTTCTGACTGTTATGCTATCCGGCACTGTTAAATGCCAGTTCTATAGATACACTTAAATTAGTATACTGTGCATATTTTAACTCTATCATGGAATATGGAATATTATTTTGGGGAAACTCAGTAGAAAGTAAACGAATATTCCTCATGCAAAAGAAGGTTAGAAGAATCATTTCCAGCACCCATAGCAGACAATCTTGCAAACATCTTTTTAGAAGACTGAAGATATTAACCCTACCTTGCATGTACATATTTTCATTCTTTAAGTTCTTTGTATGCAGTTGAACCACATTTATAACAAACATGGAAATTCATGAGATAAATACTAGATAAAAGGGTAACATCCATCACTCCAGTGCAAAACCTTCTTGCTTCCAGAAAGCTGTATATTATGAGAGACCATAAAAATATTTAATACTCTACCTAATGATTTTAAGGGAAAAGTTGATAATTTCAATGTCTTTAAAACTGCTGTTAAAGAGCTCCTATGTTCAAAAGCATATTATTCTGTACAATATTATTTGAATGATAAATTATCCTGACGATCATACATATATAGCTCTGTAAGTAGTATTAGTAAATACGACAATTGCCAATTACATTTGATGCCTGCTCTAGAATTAATGAAGTTATTTAAATGTATGTATATTAAGAACTGACAGTAAATGTTATGCATTACAAATGAAATAGAACAAAATGATGAGACGAACAAAAGGTACAAGCCTAGTGAAAAGTTAAAATAACTGTTCTTGTCTATAAATATAATGTTAGCCTTATAACGGTAGCGAGGTATTCGATTTTTCAAAAAATTACACCTGCTTTGATTCATTTTGCATATAATATATCTTTATTTTATTTTAAATATTCTGTATTCTATGTAATAATTATGTTTATATGTAATTTTTGTGCATTTCCTTAACATGTTCTATGTTCACAAGACTTTATGGCTGCTAGTGAACTCACAGAATGCAATTCAATCTAATCTAATCTAACCAAACCATGCCCGAGGCGGGACTCAAACCCTCTGTCCCTTACGTCACTGAGCATCAAAGCTAAGCAACTTAGCCTACTTCGCCATAGGGACTGGCCTTGCACATTTTGAACATTAATATACCGGTGGAAGGAATTTAGATTCTTTGGTTTAGGGCGTTTTCTGAAATGGAATCGAAAGGTATGTATAATAACCAGTTAGGCTTTGACACTTATTCCAGCACAAAAAACTACATTTTACGAACTTTGGGTTGCACCATAATTCAAATATGGCCTTACTGAAGTATATTACAGAACAACAGTTGCTTTAGATTTGTATTATCTTATGTTCTTTCTTAGTTGTGTAAATCCGATGGAGATAATACGATCGCAGCGGCTACTTAATCTTGCACAGACTCCAGACAGTTGTGGTATCTAGCGTTACGATCAAAGTTAACACGATGTAAATACTGCAGTCCTGAAATTAAATAGGAAGCAGATGGTATTCTTGGAGAGTCTGGTGACTGATCTTGGGAATTTTAAGAAACGCCTGCTGATAATGGGGTCCACGGAATATACCTTATGTAAGATGTGTAATATAGGAGGGAAATTTTGAGTTTATGTAGGTTGGAGATGGAGTTTGTGTTAGAATAAAATAGAAGATGTGAGGGAAGTGAAATGTGGGGTAAAGTGAGTATATGTTTAGTGATAGAAGAAAGAAGGTTTAGTGTTTGGTTAGAAGAGGTATAGGTTTAGTATATAGTGATAAAATGTAAAATTTGATATATTAAAAGTTTAAAAGGGAGATAATAGAAAATTAATATTAAATAAAATGTTATAAGCTAAACAAATAAACAAACAAACACAAATGTGTAAATAAAGATATAAATGAATTAAATAAAATATTGAACCACTATAAATTAAACAATTACTATGAGAACAATGGAATGTTACAAATAGATAACTTTAACTTTATAAAAAATTTAATTAAGGAAAATTTTAAATAAAATATAAATATAAATAAACTTATTAACACGATTAGTAGTTTAGTAGAAGGTTTTGTGCTGGCTACCAGTACACTTTTGCTGGTTTCCAGTGAATGTAGTTAAATAGGAGTAGATAGTAGTCGGTTACGAGTGGCTAAGTTTGCTGGTTTCCAGCAAGTGAAGAGAAATGTAGAATTTAGAATTGTAATTAAGCTTTTTTTTCGGTAATATTGCTGCAGAGATCGACGTATCATGGAGGACGAAGTTAATGCGCAATGTTAGGTACCAAATGTAAATCAGAAAAACCGCGTGCGGCTATAAGAAACATGGAAATAGTTGCAAAATGTTATATGCTGCGGCAATAGAAAAGCGCGAAACAGTAATTAATGTAATACAAACAAATGATATCCGCGAAGTAGTATACAAAAGTAATACAGAATCAGACGAATGAAAAATTAAATGGCATTGAAGTTTACATTCATCTGATTCTACCTTTCCAACCTTGCCCAACACACGACTTGTGTGGAAGAACAATTAATTCCAAGTGTAGTACAGCTAAATAGTTATCCACCGCGAAATAGTTAACAAACTAATACAACTGAATAATTGCCGCGAAGTACTAAACAAATGTAACACCACTAAATAATTATCTATTGCGAAGTAGTTAACAAATGCAATATAACTAAATATTTTTAACACTTAAATGATTTCAGTCAAATTATATAATAGTATATAAATTCAATAACAGCCCGCCTTAAAGCAATATGTGTATGTAACAATACATAAAAAGTGTGTATTACAGTCATTGTATATATTAATATTATTGTAAACATGTTCAATAATGTTATGTGAATGTATTACGTAATTTAATAATGTAGGAACTGTGAGAAATAGGTCAAAAGTTGCTAACAAAGAGGTAACAATGAGGTAACCTTGAGGCAATAATGAGTTTGAGAGTTTAATAATCTTACTTTTGATTCTTGGAAGCAATAATGTAATTTTAGTGACAGTTTATAAAATAGCCAATCTACAACCAGAAAAAGCTTTAATTAAATGCAGGTATTCTATTGGACTAGGTTTAGCCAATCAGAAACTAAAAAGGAGAAACATTTACAAATTTAGAAGTCAGTTGCCTATAAACAGTTTTCCTAACCGGACGCGAGACACGTCCTCGAGACGTATAATACGTATTTGTGTGAGACGAAAAATAAGCTTACGTGTTAAAAAGTGCAAGTATTTAATAATAAAAAATCTCACAGCTCTCTCTCTATATCAGTGAAGTGTTATTTAAATCGTGTCAAGCATTAATAAAAGGAGTGAAGTAAAATTATAATCTGGTTCTTAGTCGCACCACAACCCTCCTAAGACATCCATGTCTCTAACAATAATACTGACGCAGACGAGGCAAACATAAATCCATAATGTTTAAAGAAACAGTCAAATTACAAAGTTAATATTTTTTTAAAAACTTGGGGCGAAGGCTACCGGAAACTGGTTACCATACGTGCGATTGCAAACAAACTTGAATTTCGGCTCCCAACAGTTGAACTATGACACAACACCTACTTCAAATTGGCTTTCCATACGTGAATCAAATTTACATCTTCAAAGTAGTAAAACAAACAAGTGAATAAACATAAATGCTGCTGTAATTATGCCCAAGGGCATGCTTGCTCTTTTGTGATGCAATTGTTATCCTTAATAAAGACACTTATGCATTACTGTATATAAAAAAGAAAGGAAGATAAAAGTTCTGGAAGACGTATGTAGTCGAAAGATGGAGTGCTGGAGAAGTGGATAGACAATGAAGAAGTAACGCGAGATAACATAACCTAATTCAATAAATCGTGCCAGAATACGTAATCGGAAGCATATAACAACTTTCACGAATTTTAAAGGCCAGATGCCGTACATTCGCGGAATTTTAGCGATGTTTATTCCAACAAGGTAGCCTGCCTGGTGTTGTGCGGTACCCGCCATGACACGTCGACCTCTGCAGTATTACCTTTTTTCGCCTTTACTCCAATCCAATAATTTTTATTTTTCTTTCTTTCTTTTATTTGTATTTATTATTATATTATTATTTTGTAAACATTGTGTAGTTTGTAGTTATTTTATCTGAAAAAATTTGATGTAACCTAAAATGTAAATGTGTTTGTGAGAATAAATGTAAAGTTTGAATGTATGTCCCGGTGTAGTAACCAAGAAACTGGGATAGTATATTCAGATTTTATTTATTTATTTACTTATAGCGGATTAAAGGAAATCGTACTTAATAGCCCAGTGCGAGGTATTGGAACTAAATGGATGCTATACTTGTGGGAATATAAAGTTAAAGGAGACTGTATCTTGTAACATTTTAATACATGGACTCCTAAAATTTATTGAAGTATAAGTAGACAATAATTAGAGAAGGGTGGAGAAAACTGTACACTCGTTGTGGATAAAACTCTAATCTAATCTAATCTACCAATATTGCAAATCGTTTTATTTGATATTTGCAAAATGTTCAAATATTATAACCGAGGTTTTTTTTTTAATCAATTTTATTAAATATTCTAAATAAAATACTTCATGTAGGTGTACATTTTCCGGACTTTTAGGCCGTTGTCCATTGGGATTAGAAGTTCCAATGGACCTTGACCTACAAGCCCGGAAACTGTACAGTCTACATTGACTCCGGTCACGAAACCCTTCATGTTTCTAGAATACTTTACTTTATTTGATTGAATTTCTTTAAATTATTACATAAAATAATTTTCTTTTGCTGAATACTTAAGCAAGATCTTAAAGTGTGTATTCCACTCATTTTATTTACTTCTAATTTTTTGTCATACAAAGATTTTTCAGCTTTAGTTGATTTCAAGTTTGCTGAAATAACCATCTTGGGAAGATATAACTAACAGCAAATATTAATATAAATGCCACTTTTTATGTTATGGAAACTCTGCGCTAATGCTTCTTTGGAACATAATGTAACGTATGGGTCAAGTCAAGTTAAATTATTTTCCTAAAAATTACTTTTCTTTAGAATTTGGTTCATGTAAAGCTTATTTCTTGGATTCTTACTTCACATGGTGCAACACAGGATGCATGAGCTGGACATTCAGTGCCAGTCATATCCTTGTGATATTATGTGGGTGATGCCAACTCATAGAGTAGAGGTTAGCTCTCCATATATGGCCATGTCCTGTGTGGAGGCGTCTATCTATGTTATAAAAACCCTTTCATAAATCTATGGGCATGGGAGTCTTGATAGGGAACAACCCAGGTGCGGCCGGAGGCGCTGCCCAGATCAACATCCACCTTTGGGTATGGCAACCAGCGTAACATCTGCTCAACGGCACTATTTAACTAGAAACTGAACTTTCTTAAATACTTAATCCTAAAAATGGCTTGCTTGCTCACTGTCTTTGTGTCTACGCGTTTGTTATACTAAATCTGTTATCGTTTTTGTTAATTGTGTCTTGCTGTTCAGAGTTGCTCACCAACCCTTAATCCTGCTACTCTCCCGAATGCACGTCCTCAACCCCCTTCAAATTAAAGGCGTGACAATAAGGAGAGAGAAGTAATACAGTAGTGTGTCGAATATCCGAATACCTTTAGCTCGAAAGCGTTCTAATTGGCAGATTTAAACCACCAATTTGTTTCAGGACTGGCATAATAAAGAATCTTTAGGATTTGAAGAATGAAAACAAGAAAACATTCAAAACTGACTCGAATGTGAAGTTTATAAGCCTGGCTATGAAATATTGACGGACGATGAAATTATTGCCAGCGTCGAAGACCAAGATCCTTACGACCATGACCGTGCCAAGAAAGGCCATCCAGTAGAAGCTTTTCACTGTCTTGAGACGCCTATGTAGCGGTTAGAACAGCAAGAGGAATGTTTTCAATTGCTGTCTTTAAAAAACAAGTCTCAGCTCCGGAGCTCCACCCCCAAAAAATTGGACTTCTTTTCCTAAACTATAGAGCTACTTTAATTGCCATTTTTAAATTGTTAACTCTGCAAATCAGTTCTTGGTGTTCTTTCTAAAGCGTGTGATACTATATATTACATAGTTTTGTATTTAATATCAGTGTCTCTTGTGGCAGTATTTATAACACTTGAATAATTTAAATTAAATTATATAATATGCAGTTTCAATAACAGCCCGTCTTGAAGCAATATGTGTATGTAATTAATTTTAAAAGTGTATGTAACAGTCATTGCAAATGCTTATATTATTGTAAACATATGTTTAAATGTTACTAGTTATGATTAGAGCAACGATAATGTAAACTTTGTAACAGTTTAAAAATAGCCAATCAACAGCCAGAAAAAGCTTTAATTAAATGCAGGTATTCTATTGGACTAGGATTAGCCAATCAGAGACTTGAAATACAGAAGCTTACGGGTTTGGACGGTGGAAATATGTTCAGTTGCCTGCAGACCTTGGTAGTGACCGGATGGAAGATGTGTTCTCTAGAGAAATATTACGTATTCGTGAGAAACGAAAATTAATTATACGCGTTAACAAAGTGCAAGTTTTAAATAAATGAATCTCACAGCTCTTAATATCAGTGTAGTGCTTTTTAATTTGTGTCAAGGGTTAATAACAATAAGTGAATTTAAACTGAAAATCTGTGTAAGCCTACATTCTTGTCGCACCACGCCCTGATTAAGAGAAACGTGTCTCTAAATAAATACTGACGCAGCCGAGGCAAACAAACATAAATGCTACCTATAGAAGCAGCTTAATAACAAAGTTAATGTTATTTTTTTAAACCTTGGAGCGTAACAACAAAAATACATCTTCAAATCGGCTTCTCATACGTAGTAGCATATTACGTAACAAACAATCTACTTCAAATTGATGCCCAAAGTGTGGTGCAAACTCCGTAAACAACGTAAACTCCAAGAACAATACTTCAAGTTGGTTTCCCAAGCGTGAGGCTAATAACTTACGTAACAATAAATCACGTAAATAAATTACGTAAACAAAACACCTTCCCACTCTTTGTTTCATATTGCTCCTATGACACTTGGTACAATTTGTTTTCGTAAATAATCGGTTGTCCGAACATCCCGTCCCCAGTCGTTTCGGATAATCGATGTGCTCTACTGTAATTCCAATTAAGATACGTAGGTACATGGACCAAGCAAGCAGGTAATTTGATGAAAGGGTAAAATAATGTAAATATTCTCTGTTTGTTATGATAATCAGTTGTTTAAAATATGTTTTACTACTTCTGAAATATAAATGTGTGCGCGCATGGCGAGAAACGGTCGGTCCAGCCACGAAAAATTACATGGCAAGGGTTGTGCTTCACTGTATCCGTTTTGTGGCATCTACTTAAAAACTTCAGACCACAATTCCAAAGCGTTTCCCCAGCGCATACCACAATTCTTCGCTTCTTCAGTTTTCCCTCCTTTCTGGGAAGCGTGCGTCGTATGTATTCCCTTGAATTTATGGATGAAAATAAAAATAAAAGCAATGAACGCAGTCGGCTTTCCTTCTATTGTCTTCGGTGCCGGCGTCTTCACCGTAACCGTTTGTTTCTTTGTCGTCAGAGATTTCACGGCGCACTGCGTCGCTAGCTTGTTTTGCGGGCCGGGGTGGTTGCCGAGCGGTGAACCCCGTCTCCAGCCACCGTGATGGAGGCCTTCCTGTTCCAACCCCGACTGCCTGTCTCTAAAATAAAGGACAGGGAGGAAAATCTTGCAAGACAATTTTTGATGTTCTTCGTTCCGTGACTTGCCTCTTATTTTCTTTTTCTTTATCACGGGAAAGAAGAAAAGGGCAACACATATGCACCACACAGATTGTATATGTCTAGTTTTCATGTTGCGAGAGTCAAGGGTGGTAGATAGAGCTTTCTTGTTGCTGACAAGTGCACGCCAAGAGAGTGATGCCATCTATTCGAGTTGGCTTGACTGGCAAGGGGGAAACAAGAGGAAGGAGGGATACAAGGTTGGTGTTTGGAATCGTTTGTCAAATGTCATGGCCTTTGCAGTCGTGTTGCATGTAGTGGAGGGGTAGAAGACCGCAAGAAGGTTTTCGCGTTCCTCCCACTTTTGTGGGCTCTTGAGCGCGTCTCCAATGTGTTCCAGTAATTAACAGAAGTTCTATATTTTGAGGATTTCCAACACAACATGAAATGCTGGTTATTATTATCAACAAAACTGCTTACACTAACTTTAGAAAGTATTCTTCTCTAACTTTCAAAATTCTAGCATAAAAATTAACCGACAGAAAATTCTAATTTTGAATTTTTGTAGTAGTCTTTAACGCCCATTCCTACTGCATACGGCACCACAGGCGGTGAACGCTGATGATGCATGAAATGAAATGGTAATTGTCGCAGTTCTCATGGCTCGTGTTATCTTATTTGCTGGGCGTCTGTTATTGTTATATTACTTTAAATTTGGGTTCTTTGTCCTCCGGCTAGCTATTACAACTCAGTCGAGCAAGTATCTCTAAGCAGGGCGTGTAAACGGAAAGGAGTTGTTGCCAAAAGATAACACTGATAAAAAAATTTGTTTCTACACTTTTATTGCCGTCACACATAATTAATAATTCACATATTTAATCTCTATACACGCCTGACTAAAACTGTGATGTTTCCAAATGTAACTACAGTCGTATTAGTTGCCGCGTACCAATTACTTCGCACACTTTACATTTTTGTAACTAACTCTGCGACGTACACCTCGTGAGAGATTCTTCGCAACTGTGCGAAACTTGCTTATGGCTCGAGAATATATACTACTTCACCTCGAATTGCCTAAACATTATAATAGAGCTGCTATTGGTTACCAAATCGCGCCCACGTTAGCGTCTGTTTTGGTCAGCCAATCACTACTACTAACATATATACTCTAGGGAAGATATTCTTTCCATTTCTAAAAAAATGGCACGCTACCCTGACGTCATTTGTTTATCTCTTCTTAGCGATAAACAACTCACCCCCTCGGTTTATTGTTACCCACTTCTATTGTCAGTTTCAGTGAGGCCGTGTAAACTTATTTCCTAACAATACTTATGGCTAACAAACATCTAAAATCCTGTACATACAATAATATTAATTTACACTACAATCACTTTGGCATTCACAGCATGTTATGATATAAAATACTGCCTCATAATTGGAAAAGGAAATTTTCCAGTTAGGAGGGCTGAGGAAAATCAGAAAGAAAACCTCAGATAGGAAGATCGATCCTGGCAGGATTTGAAGCGCGAACCTCCAGTTCACGAGTCCGTGCCTTAACGACCTCAGCTACTCATTTTGAATGTGCAGAAACAACAAACTATATTACAGTTCGTCTTCCTACGTTATTTATATTTCAATGCTATTGGCTCTATAATTCTTTGAAAATTGCATCTACATTGCATTTGTAATCCACACAAAATTATTTTATATTATATTATATATATATATATATATATAGTAGAGAAATTGCTCTTTACTGTCTGACAATATTAGCAATATATGAGTTAAACTGACGGAGAAATATGGATATTAATAAGGAAGTTTAGTAAACAAAATGATAATTCCGACTTTACATTTTTTTTCCATCGGATCAAAACCCGCTTTTATCACAATTTCAGGTATTTTATAAAAATCTTTGTTCTATAAAATGCATATATGTAAGGTAACGTTGTAAACACCATACACGAAGAATATGAAAAACTTGTAGCCGAAACAATGCTACATCAGTGCAAATAACCATATTTATTATAAAAGTGTAAATACGTGATATGTTAAATGTAATGGAATGAAATGTAGTGGTTGAAAAGGGATAGCGAGAGGTTGAGACACAAATGAGAAGCCCAGACGCGCCATAAGGAGAAATACGATAGCAAATGTTCTCACACGACGCTAAAGTGATCAGACAATCGCAATAGTACCTTAAAATAGAGGAAAAATAGCGTAATTTGCAGGGTGTATAAATAACATAGAGCCCCGAGATTTGCACGGCTTTTAAGATATCGTCAATGGATGAACTTTAGGCCACATTGATGGCGGAGTGTGTGAAGAAGTTGTTAGTAACTTAGGAAAGACAGAGATTTAGAATGAGAGGCACAGTAGATGGATCCCATACCCGGTAATATAATTGTGGGACAGAATTCACGGCTTGCTGCGAGCAAGTGTCAATAAATTACAGGTAAAGTGAACCCAAACTTTTATTTCGTCTCCTGTTACGAACCCCTATATAAAAATTAAAGCATAAGCTAACGCAAAAGTGTTGTAGGAAGACAACGAACAGCCGGAGGGGTCCGTGGCAAATCATTAATATATTTAAAAGAATATGAAACTAATCAAATGAAAAATTTTGTAAAATGACATACGATGTAAACCATAATATAACTTATTCTGTAACAAATGAGAACACCATTTGTTATTAAAACCTTATTTGTCACTTAGGCACTTAGCGTAGCATAATCGTTACACTTAAGTCACTTTTGACACACATTCGGAACACAACACAACCGGTCCATCGAATCACACTCACAACTGAACTGCACTGGCACTCTCCACTGCCCACTTTTCACTTAGTAACTTCTTAAATAACAGACCTCACGGTCAGAACAGCTCCTTATATAGATCCCGCATACAAAACGGAACTTTCTAGAAGAGGAACCTACTCGAAACGGCCCTAAGGAATCCTCTGGAGCAAGACAACAGCACACAACGGCTATTGTTCCGCAGGTCGTTGTTTTGGAGGAGGGGCCGGCTATTAGTCTCACACTGCTAGTCCGTAGGTAACTTAACGCGCGCGGTTACTATATTATAAATTTCCGTCCGTTATTTTGGCAGCTAGAATTGTTGAAAGCGAAGCAAAGTATTTTAGAAAATAGACTTTGACGGCAGGTGTCAATAGAATGAATGGAAATCTTCAGGTTCTATAGTCTTGGTCTACTGCACTGCTTCTTCATCTTCCCAGACGTTTCGTCTAAGGCTGCGACAGACATCATCAGTGGTACACTCAACGTGTCTATTTTGGTATATCGGCAGTGACTAACACATACACGGATCTTTTTCTAAAAATGTTTTTTTTTATTTAGGGGCTTCACAACATGTAGATGTTTTCAATCGCATTTTTTTCGTGGTATACAATACTTTATCTACTAGGTAAATGGACCAGACAATTAAAAAAATAAAGAATAAAAAACCAAAAATTTATAGCTATGACCTTTCTTTCTAACGGTAAACCGAAAATACCAGAATTTATCAAATTATTGCTTTGTGAGTCATAGTAACAATGAGAGCTATTTAAACGTCTTAAATATGCATATCAAAGTTCTGGAAATAACAATACCTGTCAGAAGAACTATGTTAATAAAGTCTCTATGTAACGTTTTCGATAATCTCATTAATTATTAAGCTAGAGGTTCTGCCTCGTACACTACTATACTTTGTTCAGAGTCTTTTGAGACACTGGAAGGGGGAGACAAGGTCGTCGTGCGGCCGGTGCGGCAGCTATCACAAAGAGCCACGTAGCCGACCTGGGCACGAGCGACCGCTTTTCCACCTTCCCCTCTCCAGTGTCCCAAAAGACTGAACAAACGATATAATCTTTCCTTTGAGGGAAGCATTTAAAATGATATTATAGCGGGACTTAAAATACATTACACACAGGTAGAAATTTGAAAGAATGTAGCAAGCACGTGTATACACACATACAAACAAATATTTGAAAAATACTATTTTTATTCGTCTTGGTACACACTACACTTCAATGTTTAATCTTTATCCAAAACCAAAAGTTAGAAGAAGAATGTTGTTGCAGTTATATTACATGTACAGAGCATCTATACATACAACTAAATGTAAATGAAGATGTAATTTTGCAATTTAGCTGAATAACTCATACTAAGGTGTATAATTAGCTGCTTTGAAGCCAAAAGAAATAACATTTTTATTTTAATTTCCCTTTTTACTTTTTAATGGACAAACACTTGTTCCCTTTTAGTGGTGTTAAATGTCCGGGCTGACTACAAACACCTTCACAGGCAGTAGTTATTGAGGATACATGATGATACATATTCTTGGCAAATGAATTTTGGAAAGGAAACATTCCAAGCCTAAGTTTGGGGTATCTCTCGGCATTTGCATTTATGAGGATTCAGGGAAACCTGGAAATGCGCCCCAGTAAGGGAGGACGATCCTAGAGAGATCTGAAGCGCGGAATTTCCATTTGTGTCATAACGACCTCGGCCATCCGTGTCCAATTGTTATGAGGCCTGCATACTCTCTAATAGGGCGAAGAATACAAAAGTCGAAATATCTCATTCCATGTTTGTCAAAAGATGTTCCATAACAAAAGCTTACAACCATAATGTTTCTAACAAATGTTATATACAAAATTTTCATAGCATGAATGCTTAGGAAGCTATACCGATGTTATTTATTATTCTTCGTATACGTAAAGCGGTTACTACGAGAAGTAGCATTGATTAGATTAAATTACAAGCGTAGGGAAAATACAGAAGTTTGTATCCTGTTAAACATTTACTTATGTTTTCATTTTTACTAGGGATGGGACCTCGATACTGTCGATACCTCGATACCCTCGATAATCGGTGGTATCGAAGTATGTGTAATGCTTTGAGATAAACCTTCGATACTTTTTCGTTTTGATTATTAAAAGTTGTTGGGTTTAACTTTATGCTAGATAAGGAAGGAAAGGAGCCTCGCACATGTCTCCAAACAGTTGCTGGGCTATAGTTCTTGATGGACCTTGTAGCGATATTTCCGCCGATTAAGAACCTATAAAAAGTAACTCTATAATAATTAATTAATATTCAATTTAATAAATTTTCATAATTTTAAAGCCATGGGATTAAAAATTATATCAATCGAAAGCCCTTCATAAGCTGTAAATATGTTTTAAGTTTCCATAATATTGTAAAATAAATAAAGGCGTAATTGTATGAGAAAAACGGCAAGATTTAGGCAAGAATAAGAGTAGCTTCGTTTTAGGCTGTCCATTGTTTTCCGAGCGTGGGCCCATAAAAATCGAAACCTTCTTTTGTAATTCGTGGGTGCGAGACAAGTTTTCAAGCAAACAGACGCTATGGGGCAGCGGACATTTCCTACAGTTAAGCTTTAAATTTTCAAACAGGGAACCAATAAACGCAGAGAATAAGTGCGAGAACCAATAGAAACATAGGAAGACGCAGTGACATGTATTAAATTTGGAGGAGAGCAGTCGTTGAGATATGTGAATGCGAACGTGGTTTTGGGACAGTCTGCAATGATTCTCCGGGAAGAAAACACGCATCACGTTGAGTCAAAAAGAAAAGAAAAGGATAAAAGTTCCAAAATTTACGAAGTGCCGCACCACAGTGCAATCATAATGTAATGCGTGAGGAATAATTATATAGAGTGTTAGATTGTAGTTGAAATTATTTTATCCAAGATAATAAATAACTTAACACGCCGCAAGTAATGAACTCAAGTTCGCGGGAATCAAAAGAACGGTGATAGAGCGCCTTAAATAATAAATATTTAGCTGGAGCAAAACGTTGGTGGACCTAAGGGTGAAAATATTCTTATGTAAGAACCGTACGGGGTAGAAAAAGAACAAGAATCTTGCAGGTTTTCTGGCAGGAATACGCGTTTTAGTGAGGAAGTTAAAACGTTTTCTTCAAGAATAATATCCTAGTGCCACCCTCCCGCAATCCTACACTGACAATAACAGTAGGGAATTTCAGACCGACTCGCCGACAGTTGACCCTGAGATGTGACGTCCATAAGTGCTTTCTGACTGATATCGGCGATCTCGAGTCCTGAAGATTCACCTAGAACGACGCAGAGGTAAGAGTAACACAACAAAGTAGCGCACAAAACGCTACAACCTTGACTGCGTATCCTCTGGGTGAATGAATGCAATATTCCATAAACCCTTGTGTCTAAATGAAAACATGCAAAACAATGGGGAAGGAGTCGAGGTACCCATGTAAAATGCAGCGTTAACTGAGTTGTGAATGAAGCTGATTTAGCTGACGCACTAAATCACATTTCTTCAATAGCCTGGCTTGGTAACTCACTCTCAGTCATTGCATTTACCTACTCCGGTGACCAAAATCTATGAATCCAGCAGAAATAAATCAGAACTTAAGACATGAGATAATACAGTGCATGGAAATATTTGTTCTTTCCTTCCAATTGTTAGTTTTTGTTGACGCAAGTCAAAATCGGGTACGAGCGTAGCTTACAGGTCTACCGTACAAATAATTTTTATAATATGGAAAGAAAATCCTTTAAAAGAAAGTTTGCAGCACAAAATATAGTTACATAAATAGGGAATCAAATAATAATAATAATAATTATTATTATTATTATTAGAACAATAGGGGATATATTATAATCTGTGGCATTATCAAGATAAAAAAAATTTCTGCCAATTGGAGAATATTAAACAGGAACAATTTCGGAATCAACATATAATACAAAATTGGTTACATGCGTTTATACACAGAAAACTATTAATACGAACATTTTATAAAGCGAGTATCGAGAAATAGAGGGATCGTCTCATCAGAAATTTTTATTAACAGTCCCTAAAAGTATAGTTCAATTATCGATTTTGAAAAATCTCATGATATACACTTTGAACTGAAAGAGAGGGAGAGAGAAATCGAAAAAAAGTGGACGGGGGAGATTAAAGTGAGGGAATTTAAGAGAGAATTAAAAAATAATGGAGGCAGAGAGAGTGAGTAAGGTGAAAGAAAGAATTGGGAGAGGGAGAGAAATAGTGAAAGAGACAGAGAACTCGTGGATTTTACGCAATAACAGAGGAAGTCTGCAAGTTCTCCTGGTTAGGCTAGTAAGAGCAACTTAATGTATTGGGCATTTAATAACAACAAATACATAATAATGTGAGTGAATTGAGATGAAAATATGAAGTTAGTAATAAGCCTTGAACAAAGCACAAGTATAGTTTGGAGAAGTTTTGTTTTGCTTCACGTATGGAAAGCCAATTTGAAGTACGAGTTGTATTGTAGTTCAACTGTTGGGGAGCCGAACTTGAAGTAGTTGCAACCGCACGTATGGTAAAAGGTTTCCGGTAGCATTCGCCCCAAAAATGTTTAAAAAATATTAACTTTGTAACTTTTTACTGTTTCTTTAAATATTATATATTTATGTTTGCCTCGGGCTGCGTCAGTATTACTGTTAGACAATAGACGTGTTAGACACGTTTCTCTTTGCAGGGTTGTGGTGCGACTGAAGAATGTAGGCTTACACAGATTATAAGTTTTTCTTCACTCCATTTATTAATGCTTGATACGATTTAAATAACTCTTCACTGATACAGAGAGAGCTGTGAGATTTCTTAATTAATTATTTGCACTTTTTAACACGTAATCTATTTTTTTGTCTCGCACAAAATACGTATTATACTTCTCGAGGACGTGTCTTGCGTCCGTTAGGAACACTGTTTGCAGGTAACTGAATTGATTTCAACCGCCTAAACTTGTAAATTTCTGTATTTCAAGTCTCTGATTGGCTATTCCGAATCCAATAGAATACCTTCATTTAACTAAAGCTTTTTCTGGTTGCTGATTAGCTATTTTTATAAACTGTCACTAAATTTACATTATTGCTTCCAAAAATCACAAGTAGTATCGTTAAACTCTCAAACTCATTATTGCCTCAAGGTTACCTCATTGTTACCTCATTGTTAGCAACTTTTAACCTATTATTCTCACAGTTCTTACATTATTAAATTACGTAATACATTCATATAACATTATTGAACATGTATAGAATAATATAAACATTTACAAGGACTGTAATGTACACTTTTTATATATACATATTACTTTAAGGCGGGCTGTTATTGAATTTACATATTATATAATTAGACTGAAATTATTTAAGTGTTAAAAATACTGCCTCAAATTTACTGTAATTTGCCTACCATTTTATGTTTTCAATTCTGCAATGTTATTGATCTTTACGAGAACAGCTAAATATGCCCCAGTATATGAACAAAGACTGCGTATTTTTCCCAAGAAAGATTTAGGTCACTATTTAGAATCGTGAGCTGCTTTTGTGGAATCCGAATTTTATTGAGAGCACCGATTACTCTACCAGAATATTCTGCCTTTGTGCAGGTTTCATCGTCACTTCACTAATGTGATCTAGTTTATTTTTTATTGTGTCTTCGCTTCGTTCACACTACCACTAATGTGATCTACCTTGCAGTTCGATTTCCCCTTTTCTTCTTGAAGTACTCGCGTAAAGAAATGCGCGCTAAGCAGCCTTTTCTTCGGATGATTCACTCACTGAGGAATCGCAAACAAGACGTCTGTGATCTCTTAGGTCTTTCAACAAGAGTGTCCTATCTTTAACATGTGATAGCTGCCGTTTTTATTGAGTTACAGCAGTCATTTTTTCATGTGGTTACAATTGTTATTGACAAATAGCCATGGAACGTTACAGCATTCAGCAACGTGTAGAAATTGTGAAAATGTATTATCAAAGTGGATCATCTCTTCGCCAAACCTTCCGTATATTGCGTGAAGTTTACGGTGTGCATAATCGTCCCTGCGAGAGAACGATTTGGCGTTTGATTGATAAATTTGAAAGAAGTGGTTCTGTCAGCGATCAAAGAACGCCTGTACATAATCGACGTAAGCGCTCCAACGAAAACATAGGCGCAGTTCGTGAGAGTGTACGCGGGAACGGAAACAAATCAATTGCTCGTCGAGCGCAAGAATTGGGGCTTTCGCCGACCACAACTTGGCAAATTCTGCATATAGACTTAAAGTTTCAGGCTTAAAAAATGGTGTTAACTCAAGAACTAAAGCCCAACGACCATAGGTTGCGCCGTGTATTCGCTGACTGGGCTATGGAGCAATTGGAAGCTGACCCGGATTTTTGTCGAAAAATCATCTTCAGCGACAAAGCCCACTTTTGGATGGATGGTTGTGTTAAACAAAATTGCCGCTATTGAAGCAATCACAATTCAATGCAGATTAAAGAACAGCCACTGCATCCCCAAAAGGTTACTGTGTGGTGTTAATTATGGTATGGTGGAATCCTTGGTCCATATTTTTATTCAAGATGAAGTTGGAGAAGCTCTAGCTGTCAATGAAAAAAGATACCGGGCTCTTATGAGGGACTATTTGTGGCCTCAATTGGATGGTATGGAGCTCAGAAATATTTGGTTCCAGCAAGATGGTGCCACATGTCATACTGCTCTCGAAACAATTGATCTTTTGAAGGAGAAGTTCAAAGGTGGTGGTGATGTTAATTGGCCCCCAAGGTAATGTAATTTAACGCCGTTGGATTACTTCTTGTGGGGTTATGTTAAATCACGAGTTTCTGTCAACAAGCCAGAAACAGTAAATGATCTTATGAATAACATCACGCGTGTTATTCGAGAAGTTGGACCTAATTTACGTTCTTCTGTCATTGAAAATTGGGTCAAACGTATACGCGCAACCCTACGAAGTCGCGGCGGTCACTTAACTGATGTTCTCTTCCACACGCAATGACATTAATTATGTTCCAAAATAAAAAAAGAAGTAAACCCTTATCATTTATAGAACGTATTTTATTCAAGTTCAAAGATAGGACATTCTTGTTGAAAGACCCTTTAGTAACACTGACTGATCGTAACAACAGTCGTCACAAAGTCGCTCGGAGAAACGCACTCGCTCACTAACCCTCGCTTATATAGTCAATGGAATTTTCCACAAAACATTCTAGAATGTTCTGGAGCGGGAAAAGTGACATTTTTAGATTCTGGTTATCTGTCGATAGCGCTTCTAGTGTTTACGCTGGGCGAGAGGGCTACCGCGGCTATTTATCTTTATTTCCACCGAGCGAGGTAGCACCGCATTCAGGAGGTCCCGGGTTCTAACCCCGGCGACCGCCACCTCTGGTCCATGGGTTTTTCTTGGATTTCCCGGGTCGGCAGGAGAATGCTGGAATGTTTTATCTTCTACCACGACTCTCCTGCCCCCCATTTCCTAGGTATACCCATCACCTTCCTTGTCATCTGTTTCAGGGTTATAGGAGTAGGCGACGGTTTTCGGTGGCTTGCGGCTGGACGGTGGCTGTGCGCCCTGTGGAAGTTTCATCCTCGTTGTCCAGGGACTGCTCGATTGGAACCTGCCTTTGGGTGCTTTAGGGGGGAGCTCCTGGAGGCTCGGGACCCAATTGAGTGGGCTGGGTCGGCGTTGGAAGTGTTCAGTCTGGAAACATTAGCCACCCCGTCTGTGCTTGCGTCCGTCGTCATCCGGATCTGGTCGCCCTCGGGTCTCTCCCCTCATCCCTCCCTCCCGGGGTTCACGGCAAAAGCACAGGGGGTCGGTTGGCCTGCACGGGATGCTCTGACCCGGTTTCGGGGGCCCCTGCGCCAATCCGTATCTTTACCTTTATCTCTGTTTATCCCTCTGACAGCTCGGCGCCAACCTCCAGGCCATAGATACTGTGTCAAAATGTGTGCAAGCATTGCACTGGCATTTCCAAAAGCAGCAGTATGCGAACGTTGATTTCCCGAGAGGGATGAAGGCCCACAACTAATCGAAAACAAACATTCAAACAAACCAATTACACTAGTCTGCATTTTCATACGTTTTTCAGATGATTTCTTAAAAGTAGGTGTTCTTGAATCAAGTTTTTATGCTGATTCCAGAAATAACTTCCGTTTTTTTTCTATCACGTCAGGTGTTTTACACAAAATAAGAAGTAATGTTTTGACCATTTTACTAATGAGGGTAGAAAAGTATTCAAATACCATTTCACACAAGGTAAGTTTTTATTCAAGAAACATTTTAAGAATGCTCTCAAGAACTCCCCTAAATTATTTCATGACTACGTTTTAACAAAACAAGAAGCCAAAGTGTTTCATTTAATTTTTTTCAAACTTTCTCTTCTTTGACTTCCTTGCAGATCCTTGAAGATGACTATCCCTCCTCAACATCCAACAGTAGTCGGCCACGATAGTTTCATTCCATCTCCCCTGGTACCTCCTCTCCATTTCCTTAATATCTTGGTGAAAACGTTCACCCTGCTCTTCACTACAATGTCCCAGATTTTGTGGAAAGTAGTCGATATGTGAATGCAGAAAATGCGTCTTTACACTCATGTTACAACCCATCTTCTTGAAATTTTCCAACATTGTTTCGACAATGGGCTTGTAATTAGGATCTTTGTTATTGCCTAAGAAGTTTTCAGTAACTGATCGGAAGGCGGTCCATGCGTCTATTTCTGCTTCATTCGTTGTCTTCTCAAAATCTTCATCCTTCACCAATTTCTTTATTTGAGGACCAACAAAAATTCCAGCCTTTAATTTGTCTTATAATAAAGGGAAATTTCTTGGAAAGGTACTTTAAGCAGGGTCCATACTGTGGTAGAGCCCTTACAAATTGCTTCATCAAGCCCAATTTTATGGTGACGGAAGCAATATCTTTTGTCTCTCTACAAGCAGTTCGTGCAGGATGTTTTTAGTTCCAGGCAACAAGTTTCTCCGTTGTGGCCATACTTTCACACTCCAATGTCTTTGCTTTGCCCGACTGTCCCATTCGCAAAGAAAACAAGGCATTTTTGTGAACCCAGCATGTTGTCCTAATAGTATTCCGCAGATACACCATTTGTGTTCCCCGTATTGGATACTTGTTAAAAGTATCTTCATGTTTTCAACTGTCTCTTTCATTTGGACTGAATGTGCGACAGGAATGGACCCATACACATTCCCATGATGCAGTAACACACCTTTCAGGCTCCTCTTTGATGAATCTATAAAAAGTCTCCACCGAGTAGGATCATGTTCAATGTCATAAAAGTGCATTATATATTGCAGTAAACCAAGGACTCGATCTGTGAGAAAAAAGGAACTAGCTCTTGTTCTCTTTATCTGTACCATGAGTAACTTGTTCGTGGTTCCAGAAGATTCTTATTTTTAAGACGGGAGCCTAGTAACTCTGCAGATTCCTTAGGCAAATTTAAATCACGTACTAGATCATTTAGTTCACTCTGAGAGAACAGTTATGGAATCACGTCGTATTCAGGGCGGTAGACATCATCAAAATAGTCTTCGGTGATTGCATGAGGTTCACTTTCAACACCATCTTCTTCCAAGTTCTCTAAAATAGCTGGAAGAAGAGGAGCAGGCAGATCTTCTGCGTGTGGAACTGGCCTGATGGCTGAAGGAATACTTGGATACACAATGTGTTTCTTATTTTTCGAATTGCACTCCTGAACATTAACTAAACAGAAATAACAGTCTTTAAGGTGGTCTTTTGGCTCCCTCCACACCATAGGAATTGCAAATGGCATGCATGATTTCTTTCCTTTTATCCACAATCTTAACCTCTCAACACAATAGCGCAAACTGTCTTTGGAACCCAGGCCTTGTCTTTGTCACCAAGTTTCATTTTAAAATAAGCATGGTACACTTTTTTCACAAAGTCTATTATATCAGTTCTCTGCTGAAGCACTGTATAATTTCCACAAATGTAGCAGAAAACATTTGGATTGTTCACGCACTTGCGTGTACACATAATGTATTTATAACTTCAATCACGATATAGCACTGGTAATGCAAGCCTCTGATATTAACAACAATGCCTAAATTACAAAGACCAACCAGCATCTACAGGTGTAACAACCTAAAGACTTACAAGTCTGTATTGAGAAATTTCCCTCCAAGAAGTGATAAATTTCCCTTCAACAATACTCATTATCTACTGGCTCAACTCTATATTTTTGAAGTAAAATTGTGAAAACAACTGTACGTGATAAAAAAAAACTAAAAGCAGTTCTGAAATCAGCATAAAAAGTGAGTCAGAATCACTTATTAGTTTTCAGTCATCCGATATCATGCAGATTAGTGTTATCGAAAGGTATAAAGGCAGAGCTAATATGAAGAATTTGTCTGGAAAAAATATAGAGCTTTTTAAGTTAGAAATATTTTTAAAAAAGTGGTGCAGGGCGATTGTGAAGTGAGGTTTTGTGGAACAGCTTTTTGTTCACAAATAGTTAAGTGTAAATAAATAACCTGTGAAGCGTATCCTGGTGTTTAGTAAATTAACAAATACACTTCCCCTAATTATTACTTTTGGTTTCACCTTTTATTTTTGCAGTATCCAAACCCGCTGCTCTTGGCGTTATTGCGTTAAACGGGGATTTTCTTATCTGTCTTTTTCTCCCTTTTTCTCAGTGTTTCTCGCTGTCCTCTCTGCTTCCTTACTCACTCCTCATTTTCGCCCTTTCTCCCTTCCCATTGTCTCACTCTTTTCTCCTTCATCGCCTTCATTTCTCTCTCTGCTGTCTGAGCAAATTACATATTATTTGATGTTTTGAAAAGTGATTTTTCTGTATTGTTGAAAACAAATCAGAAATAAAACATTAACATACACAAACTTCTGCCTTTTATTTTTGTATGCGAAGATAACATACACATTTTCTCGTGGTATGTGATTTACGAACATTTATGATAGTAACGAAAAATGGTTGTAAGTCCTAGGCGTTTAACCTAATAAAATTTGTAAATAAAACTTGTTAGAAACATTACGCTTATAAAGTTTCAAAACTTTTATTATTATTATTATTATTATTATTATTATTTTTCAATTAAGCAAGACATTGTTTTCCCCAAGAATCTCTCCCACTTTAGGTATAATAATTAAAATGTCATATTCGTAGCCCAAGTGTTTATAGCACACTTCATAAGAGTCGTTTTGGGCATTCTTAGATGATAAGGTAATACTTACACACACAAATGGACATTTTAAGTGGCTTAATGGAATAATTTAATATAATATTTATAGTTTTTTTGAAATCAAAAATTACCAGAATAGAATTCCGTTAGAGTTTCATTATATGTGTAGATAAAGTATTCGTTACACGGAAAACGTTAATAGAATAGATTGAATGCTCATTTATTAAGTTGTTGGTTCATGTCTTATTTGGTGTGATGTTTCACCGGGGACTGCGCAGGTCATCTTCAGAGCTTGCATTTAGGACAGCCATCATTGTGCAGGACATTTAGCCAAAACATTAAGTAGATCAAGATCCCTAAGATTGGGAAATAATTTGACCTATCTATATTAATTTTTTTTTATTTGTGTCTGAGTTTTCATTCTTTGTCTAATTTTGACTGTAAATAAAATCTGCCACCAGGAAACTTAAAACGTAGAAGTTCAGAATTAATTCATAATAATTTATTTTATTTGTATGTAAATTTTTCATTCTTCGTCTAAATTTTACTAAACAGTATCTTTCACAAGAAAACTTTAAACATAGAAACCCAGAATTGATTTATATTCATTTATTTTATTTGTATGTGAATTTTTCATTCTTCGTCTAATTTTGGCTAAATAATATCTTCCACCAGAAAACTTAAAACATTAAAACCCAAAATTAATTTATATTCATTTAGTTTATTTGTGTGCGAGTTTTCATTATTCGTCTAATTTTGACTCTAAATAATCAAATCTGACACCAGGAAACTTAAAACTTAGAAATACAGAATTAATTCATAATAATTTATTTTATTTGTATGTAAATTTTTCATTCTTTGTCTAATTTTGACTAAACAATATCTTCCACCACAAAACTTAAAACATAGAAACACAGAATTGATTTATATTCATATATTTTATTTGTATGTGAATTTTTTATTCTTCTTCGAATTTTTTATGTAAATAATCAAATCTTCCACCACAAAACTTATTACATAGAAACCCAGAATTGATTTATATTCATTTATTTTATTCGTATGTGAATTTTTCATTCTTCGTCTAATTTTTACTAAACAGTATCTTTCACAGGAAAACTTGAAACATAGAAACCCAGAATTGATTTATATTCATTTATTTTATTTGTATGTGAATTTCTCATTCTTCGTCTAATTTTGACTCTAAATAATCAAATCTGACACCAGGAAACTTAAAACGTAGAAATACAGAATTAATTAATAATAATTTATTTTATTTGTATGTAAATTTTTCATTCTTTGTCTAATTTTGACTAAACAATATCTTCCACCACAAAACTTAAAACATAGAAACACAGAATTGATTTATATTCATATATTTTATTTGTATGTGAATTTTTCATTCTTCATCTAATTTTGACTGTAAATAATCAAATCTGCCACCAGAAAACTTAAAACATAAAACTCCAGCATTAATTAATAATAATTTATTTTATTTGTATGTGAATTTTTCATTCTTATTCTAATTTTGACTGTAAATGATCAAATATGACACCTGAAAAATTAGAACAGTAAAACTTAAGAATTCATTCTTATTAACTTATTTTATTTGTATGTAAATGTTTCATTATTCGTCTAATTTTGTCTGTAAGTAATGAAACCCCCATCAGAAAATTTAAAACACAGAAATCCAAAATGACTCATAGAATAGCCCTTGCTTGAACAATATTTGCTAATGCACTGTCTCTCATTTCCTTTAGCAACGAAAACGCCTTAGAAGAATGTTCTTTATCTTTTCATCCCCTTGGAAACTCTATTCATAGGAAGTTACGTTGTAAACTGCGGGGTTCTTGCTTGAGAGACAACTGCTGTTTTTCTAAGAATTTAAGGTTTTGTTATTACAAAGAGATTAGAGGCTTGAAAGAGGCGATTTGGTTCCTAGCTGCTCGTTTTCTCCTACTTTTGACCTTTTCACTTCATTTCAAAGTAAAACACAGGAGCCATTCCGCTCCTCACAAACTCTATTTCAGCCCCTTTTACACTTCCTTACCCCACCCACGTAGCACACTATCTCCCTGGTACACATAACTTTACCCCACTGGGCCCGAGGGTGGCACTTAGAAGGAATTACCATCACTGTTCGACTATCATCGGAAGGCTTTGTCTACACTTTTAAATACCTCTGGCTTAGGGGAAGGGAGCGTTTATCACAGACTTAATTACTGTAAAAACGTTGTCCCCTTCCACGCAGGAAAAGTGAAACAAAAATCCTTGAAGGACATCAAGAGATAAGACAAGATGGGGGCGTGGAAAGAGTGACTTTTGTCTACCAAACCGACAATTTTCTTCATTTTCTGCTTGCCTGGCTAAGGGACGAGAGAGGGAAAATGACCCCAAAAACCAGTAATATTGGAACCTAGCCCTCCATTCCTTCAACCTTTTTTTCAGCCTCAAAAACAACGAGCTATAAGTGCCAAAGCACTTTAAAATTAATTATCATAAACTATCGTTAGCATCCCAGAAATTTTAAAGGAATATGCAATTAATTTACCTATACTCCACTATATTTCACACCGGCTCGGGTAGCCGATGTCGTTAAGGTACGGACTGGTGAAGGGAAGGTCTGCGATTCGAATCCCACTAGCACCGTTCTCCCTAACTGACATTTTTTCCAGGGTTTCCTCAGTCCTCGTAACTGCCAAATTCAAATAGGAACCCTAAATTTAGGCCTAGAACACTCCCTTTCCAAATTATAATTTCCATCAGTGTCCACCGCCTATGGTAATATCAGCAAGAACACACCAAAGAAAAAAACTTGTTTATTTCGCCAAGGTGAAATTCAGGATGCGAATTCCTAATTTATAAATTGTACACTTGATGCAAGGAAATTATTTTAAGGTTAGTAACTTAGTAGAATTTACAGAAAAAATAACATCTAAATATGTAATGTGCTATTGTCAGAAATACAATTATAAGAAGTATTATTTAATGTGATGTTAGGTTCATTGTTAAAACTCATTTCTTTGAGGTGAGGGGAGAGACAGCTAAACTAGTCGAAATGTTTTAGATGAGGATGAAAGGACGGTCTCTTTGAAAGCGTTCTGCTACGGTCATCAACACCAAGTGCTTTGTGATTTGAGAAATAACAGTCGACTCAGTACATTTTAACAAAATCTGATGTGTTGCGTTCACATGACCTTCTCTACTCCCTCCTCTGCAAAGTTATATTACAATAGCTTGAATGTTCTCCTGGTTGCTTCTTGCACATCTAGATAAACTCCCATTATACGAGGATTGTACAATAAGTAATTTCCCTATTTTATAAAAAAAACTTTACACACAATTAATCATGTTGAATTAATTTTATTTATGTTGCACAATCCTTCTGTTACTTTTCTACATAGTCAACATGTTTTTCCAAGCATTTTTGGGGACGTGACACAACTTTTTCCAAGCCAGTGTTGTACCAGATCGGGTCCTGTGCTCGCAACTAGCTGTTCACTGATTTGAATTCATCATCGGTGTTAAAAGTGCTTACCTTTGAGTTGGAGGAACATGTGAAAATCACTTGGGGCAAGCTCCGGTGAATACAGAGGATACGAGAAAACTTCTAAGTTGAATCTAAAACGAGGCAGAGCTCAGAAGATTCAACTTTTTTCATTCTTCGTCTAATTTTTACTGTAAACAATAAAAACTTCCACCCAGAATTGATTTATATTCATTTATTTTATTTGTATGTGATTTTTTTATTCTTCTTCTAATTTTGTATGTAAATAATCAAATCTTCCACCACAAAGCTTAATACGTAGAAATCCAGAATTGATTTATATTCATTTATGTTATTTGTAGGTGAATTTTTCATTCTTCGTCTAAATTTGGCTAAATAATAAAATATTGCACCAGAAAACTTAAAACATACAAATCCAGAATTGATTTATATTCATTTATTTTATTTTTATGTGAATGTTTCATTCTTCACCTAATTTTGACTGTAAATAATAAAATCTTACACCAGAAAACTTAAAACGTAGAAATTCAGAATTAATTCACAATAATGTTTTTGTAATATAAGTTTGCAGAGGAGGGAGTAGAGAAGGTCATGTGAACGCAACACATCAGATTTTGTTAAAATGTACTGACTCGACTCTTATTTCTCACATCACAAAGCACCTGGTGTTGATGACCGTAGCAGAAGCGCTTTCAAAAAGACCGTCCTTTCATCCTCAGCTAAAACATTTCGACTAGTTTAGCTGTCTCTCCCCTCACTTCAAAGAAATGAGTCGACTCGGTACGTTTTAAGAATGAACGTAACATCACCCTTAATAACACTTCTTATAATTCTATACGGAGGATACGAGAAAACTTCCAAGTTGAATCTTGACCCATGAGGAGCTCAGAAGATTCAACGTGGAAGGTTTCTCGCATCCTCCATATTCACCAGATCTTTTCCCAAGTGATTTTCACATGTTCCCCTGACTCAAAGGTAAGCAGTTTTAACACCGATGATGAAGTCAAATCAGTAAACGGTTGGTTGCGAGCACAGGACCCAACCTGGTACAACACTGGCTTGGAAAAACCTGTGTCCTGTCCCCAAAATTGCTTGGAAAAACATGTGGACTATGTAGAAAAGTAACAGAAGGATTTTACAATATAAATAAAATTAATTCAACATTATAAATTGTGTGTAATGTTTTGTATAAAATAGGGAAGCTTACTTATTGGACGCCCCTCGTATATTTAGTCATTTCGTTGTGGTTATAACAAGAATACAGTAAACTAAAATGACAGTCAAGATTTTTAAAAAGCTTGCGTTATATGATGACTGAAGTTCCATGCACCTTGTATGATCACGAGAAAAAAAACGAATAGTGACTTACCACTTGAAAAACATCTGATGTGTTACATTCCCATAGCTTTGTCTACCCCCTATCGTTTATTAGTGGATACACAAACTATTCTTACGAAAGTTTATTTTTCCAATTACTTCGTTAAGACAATCCTTTGTGGAATTAGCTACATTATATATTTGGTTTTAGACATCAAGGGAACAGCGATAGTCAAACGTTTAAGAACTTAACGCCATATGCTGGCCTTAAAATGCCATACTTTTTCCATACAATCGCAAGAAACAACTGAATACCGAAAGGAATTTAAAAGAAAGACAAAATATTGAACAGTTCGAACCATTAATAACGAATATCTCGGAAATGGCGTATGGTACACAAAACTTATTTGGAATAAATTTGTGTTTTAAAGAGCTCTGCAATTTTTGTGTAGTGCGTTTTCGTCTAACACTTAACATTGACCGGTTATACAAGATTATACAAATTACCTTAAGAATAAAGAGGACTTCAAAAATTATTTCCAGAAAATTCAAGATAATACATTTTATTTGTAATGTAAATATCACAATAATGACATTCCCAATCAAAATAGTTAGAACTATTTTCGACAGAATAAAAAATTTCAAAAAAATCATAATATAAAGAGAAGTCTAACGTCGGGAAATTTTATTGAAAATCTTTTTGCCACATCCTTGGAAGATGCTGAACTTAATAGTTTTGGTATTTGACAGAGTTACGCCGTTCATAGACATATACAGGGTGGACCATTCAAGTTGAGAATGTACAATATCTCCTAAACTACACCTTGTAGAAAGAAATGTCTGTAATAAAAATTGCTTGGTATTATGGGCGAAAGTAAATGCCATTAGTCGTGTTTATTTGGAGGACGTTGGTAGTCATTTTAGGGTCGATTTAATTTTTTGTATATGGTGGACCATACACATAGATACAAAACAAGGACTTGTTTCTAAAAATGCCTTTTTGGTTCAGGGGACTACAAAGCATATTTATTTTATTTGGAGGATATTACGTTTCTCATTTTAGGGTCAATTAAATTTGACCCTAATTGTAGGTTCGCATTTAAAAAACATTAAGTTGTTCCAAAAATGATTATCATAACGTCCTCCAAACAAAACGCGACTAATGGCATTTACTTTCCCCCATAATATCAAGCGACTTTTATTAAAGACATTTCTTTCTACAACGCTTAGTTTTGGAGATATTGTACAGTCTCAACTTAAATGGTCCATCCTGTATGTCGCGTGAGGTTGTGGTGCGAGTCCAATTGGAGTGACCGAGGTGATTAAGGTACGAACTCGTGAACGGGAGGTCCGCGGTTAAAACCCCACCAGGAACGTCCCCTCTAACTGAGGCGAATGGCGGGGAAGTGCCCTACATTAAGGCCTGGAAAGTTTGCTTCCCAAATTTCCTTTCTCAATTTATTTCCTCGTAATGTATTATTCGTATCTACGTAGTGGTATATTTAATAAGAAGGGCGTTATATACTATTAAAATGATTCTTATGAAACTTAGTTAATACGCTTTAGGTGCTTTAGAAAATATGCTTCATGGAATATTAATTACTTCCCCAAAGAGGTATGTTCTAAGAGGGCACAGAATCAAACCGTAAAATATCTCACATATCATTATGGTTACGGAAATTTCTCAAACAAAAATTTGTAATTACACTGCCGTTTGTGAAAATTGCAACACCAAGAAAGAATTTCCCGAATAACTCCAAACTTGGTGGAAGTGTAGAAGTGTGTGCAAGCAATAAGTGATTAGGTTTGCAGAGAGATAGGTACACGTACGCCGAGCAGAGCCTTCTCGTGTCGGTCCGATAAGGTCAGTGTTGCGCCGAGTGTAGTAAGTGCAGAGCTATCAAACAAGGTGGAAACAATATAGTATGGCCAGTATGTCTCATCGACGTCAAAGGGAGCCATATCGGCATGTGATTGAGTTCGAACGGTATAGAATGATCGGTCTCCGGGAAGCAGGTTTGTTATACTGTGACATTTTGGCTCGTACAGAGCATGCTGCTACGACAGTGATGCGTGTGTGGAAGCAGTGGATAGATGAAGGTCGTACGCAGCGAAGAGCGGGTACTGGATCACTGAACATAACAGCACGGGAAGACTGTCATCTTTACCGCATGGCCACAATGGACCGCACAGCTTCATCCACAGAGTTGGCTCGATGCTGTTGCACTGCAATAGGTGTGAACTTGTCTGCAGCAACGGTTCGTCGCCGTCTGCTGCAGGTTGGACTGGTTGCATGCATGCCATTATGTCGGCTTCCATTGATCAGAAACCGCCAGCTCCTCAGACTACAATGGGCACGTGTACACTGTCACTGGGTTTCTGAGTCCCGCTTCCACGTGTCCTACAGTGATGGCCGCATACGTGCCCGGCGGTACCGTGGTGAGCGCAACCTGGAGGGCTGTATTGTTGAGCGGCATAGCGGACAAACACCAGGTGTGATGGTTTGGGGCGCCAGTGGTTACAACAACCGATCTCGCCTCCTACGAATTAAGGGCACTTTGAACAACAACCGGTACCTAACGGTGGTTGTAGAGCCTGAGGTACTCCCACTGCTTCAGGCATCTCCACAGGCCACATTTCAACAGGACAATGCCCGGCCACATATGGCGAGGAATGTTCTTCAAGCCTTCTTCGAAGAGCGACGGTTACCATTGCTTCCCTGCCCTGCACGTTCGCCTGACATGTCGCCCATCGAACATCTCTGGGATATGGTTGGTCGGCACCTGGTGCGTCATGGTCCTCCAGTAACCTGTGTCATGGATTTGTGGGCTCGAATACAAACTGCGTGGAGAGAAATCCCTCAGGGACTTATTCAGAACCTTTTTGATTCAATGCCACGGCGTATAGCAGCTCTAATTGCAGCACATTGAGGTCACACCAGCTACTGAATATTACAGCTCAAAGGTCATGTATAGATTTGAAAAGTTTAACATTTGTTACTTGTGATGTACCTAACCTGTGGTATTAAATTCATTGAATTCATGCGTTTCCTTCTTGGTGTTGCAATTTTCACAAACGGCAGTGTATAATGAGCCTAAGTAGCATTGTTACTTACAAAATTTCGATAGTCAGAATAGGTATTTAAGAAACTATATAAATTTTGGTTATTACTACTATATGTGTACATAAGAATCTTGCCGCGAGAAACAGTTTCGTTCCGATTCCATTGCAAGCATAAGAAAAATGCATATATATTACTGGCTTTGAAAACATCACATGACAGGTAAGTGACCCAGTGGAGAGAGAGGAGGTATTGCGATGGAGGGGGAAAAAGAGGCAGTGGAAGTGAGTGGAAGAAGACGACAAAGGGTGAGGAAGGGGTAAAAAGGAAGGGGGAGACACTGAAATAATAAGGGATACAGGGATATGCAGGACGCGGTGAAACTGCAGGAAATGCAAGATTAGAATGGCAGAATGAACGTAAGAATTTTGAGGTTAGGAGCATTGGGTTGCAGCAGCACAGAAGCGCTGCAAGAAACATAAGTGAAGTCTGATTTTATGAAACATCTTCATTGGTTAGTTAAAACGAAATGTAGCTCACACGACAAATATGTGCGTACTGTCTCATCTAATGAGTACTGGTATATAACGAGCATCTAACATTGCATGCGTGTACTGTACTGTACTCTTTGTAAAGTACAAGAAGAGTGATCGGTATTAAACGTACGTATCACAGAGGGGCCTCAGGAAACGGAGCAGAGCGCCGCAGGTAGGCCAGTGGGCTCTTTTTGCTTTCAATGTGACCCCTGTGAGGGAAGGATTAGGGAAGAGAACCGAAAAGCGACCAGATCCGGATGCCAACGGGCAAAAGCATGGACGGAGTCCCTAACGTTTCCAGATAGAACGCATCAGACGCCGCACGGTCCCTGCCCACAAGCCACCAACCTCCAGGGTCCCCGGAGCAGAGCTCCACGTTGAGGAGAGGCCTAACTGAGCGGTACCGCAGTGAAGCCAAGGAAGAAAATTTTACAGATCGAAAGTCACCGCCCAGCCGCAACTCGCCGAATACCGACGTCGAACGTCTGGTCCTACAACCCTGAAACAAATGACGGGTAAAGGAAATGAGAGGAAGGAGAGTCGTGATAGATGAACCACCCCAGTATTCGCCTGGCGACCCGAGCAAACCACGAAAAACCCTTGGGCCAGAGTGAGCGGTTGTCGGGGATTGATCCCACGACTTCCCGAATGCGGGTCAAAAGACGTAACCGCTTGTCATCCCGATCGGTAAGCGTTCGGTATTACCGTACCATTCAGTAGGCTTCACAACACAAATTCGACGTTTCACATTCGCAACATCTAGCGACAGTGATTATTACTGTACAAGTGTGCGTTTTGTTTACATCTGGACTCACTACAAAATGTTTCACAATTGGAGACTCTAACATGACGGATTTAATGTTGATGCATGTAGCGCGGTAGTGAAGCTTCTGCGACCTCATATTCCTATCCTCAAAATACCTATTTAGTATACTGTCTACTCCAAATGTTCTGCACACTGTTTTAGCTTCCAGTATAGAAGGATCTTCGCATTTAACGTAAAAACGCGAGTGGAATTGTGGATTCTTCTAGTTTATATAGTAACCTCAGTATTAAAATAATTGGTTAAGTTGTAAAACGTCTTTAATTTTAAATTTATAATTATTAAGAATTAATGTTTCGATATTTTCTGATGTCTAATTATTAAGCTTCATTACAGTCATTAGGTATTCTGAATTAGTTTTCTGTAATGTTACAAAAGAACATTAAAATGTAAAACAAATACTTGTACTTTACTCTGCGTTTCTTGTAGAAATGGATAATTCTGAATGTTTCTTTCTACGTAAATAAATAGTTGATGTAGATACATTTGTATGCAGGCATGACACTTATTTGAATAAACTATGGCTTACACAGCTCAATTGCATTCGTTTGTTCACCAAACAAAGAATTGGTTTTGAAGTAATCAAATACACCTACCTAAAATTAGAAATGTTTCAATAAGAAAACAAGTGTTTATCTGAAAATACTCTAGAATATCTAAATAAAAATATATTCGCTTTGTTAAAGCCAAACTTCACTGAATTATAAAAACTAAACCAGACAACCTTTTAATAGTATAAGTAATATGAGCATTCCAATTTTATTTTCCATGTCCATGCCTAACCATTTTGTTTACTTTGCTACACAATAATTTTAATATATATAAAATTTAAAATTAGTTTGTGTGTTTTGTAATAATTATTTTTATCTACTTAGAGAAAGGACTTTCTTAGTATCATGTAATGAAATAGTAATTACATTCTCCAGTTGAAGTAGGTTGTTGTATTATTATTTGCCCCACGTTTTGGGAGCCAATTTGAAGAAGGTTTGTTGCTGCTACGTATGGAAGGTCAGTTTGAAGATGTATTATATTTCGACTGTTGGGGAGCCGAACTTGAAGTAGTTGCAACCGCACGTATGGTACCCGGTAACCTTTGTCCCAAATTTAAAAAGATTAAATTTTTGTAATTTGACTGTTTCTTTAAATGTTATATATTTATGTTTGCCTCGGCTGCGTCAGCATTATTGTTAGAGACATGAATATCTTAACAAGGCGTGGTGCGGTTGAAGAATGTAAGGCTTACACAAATTATAATTTTACTTCACTTCTTTTACTAATGCTTGACACGATTTAAATAACACTTCACTGATATATAGAGAGAGCTGTGAGATTCTTTTTATTAATTACTTGCACTTTTTAACACGTAAAACTATTTTCGTCTCACACAATACGTATTACATTTCTCGAGGACGTGTCTCGCGTCCGGTTAGGAACACTGTCTGAAAGCAACACGTCCAGTTATGAGCGCTATCTACAAGCAACTGACTTGATTTCTACCGCCTAAATTTGTACAATTTGCCCTATTTCAGTTTCTAATTGGCTAATCCTAGTCCAGTAGAATACTTTTGTTTAACTAAAGCTTTTTTTTCTGGTTGTTGTTTGGCTATTTTATAAACTGTCACAAAAATTACATTATTGTTTCCAAGAATTACAAGCAGTATTTTTAAACTTTAAAATTCATTATTGCCTCAAGGTTAACTCATTGTTACCTCATTGTCAGCAATCTTTAACCTATTATTCTCACAGCTCCTACATTATTAAATTACGTAATACATTCACATAACATTACTGCACATGTATAGAATAATATAAACATATACAATGACTGTAATATACACCTTTTATATTTTGTTACATACATATATTGCTTTAAGGCGGGCTGTTATTATATTTTGTACTATATAATTTGACTGAAATCATTTGTGTTAAAAATACTGCCTCACAGTCTATAAATTCATTATGTAGAATTAAAAAAGTTGAAACATCTCAAACTGTATTGACTTTGTAGGTACTTTGCAGGTACATCAGAACATACAACCTCTGGAATGGGGGCCTCTAGGTTGGGTACAGAAATATTAAAGGGGTGATGTATAAGGAAGCGTACTTTACTTATACACAGTGCGGAAAAAACATTCACAGAGATTGCAGAGTAGAAAGGCAGTACCAAATTAAGCATTTTCTAGGCTAGAGTCATGGGGTCGCAGATACAGTATAACAACAGGAGCGCTGCATGAACATAACCTGCCAGTCAACCCACACATCAGGTGTGTATGTACTGTCTCAACTAACGTGTACTGGTACACAAGGAGAAACTAACATTACATGCACATACTGTACTGTACTCTTTGTACTGAACAAGACGAGCGTTCGGTATTACCGTACCACCCAGTAGACTTCACAACAAAAATGTGGCATTGAACATACCTGGCAACAGTGAGCAGTACTGCACTAGTCGGCTACGACACGAGTGCTTGCGGTGGGAAGAGGAATTAAGCAGTTACGGAACAAAATATGTTGAGCATCGGAAGGGCAGTCAGGTAAAAAAAACATCTGCAGTTCCAAGTTGTATTTACCTGCGAGGCTGAGACGTGCAAATGTAGTAGTGTTTACATTGTGAACTGTACATTCCCCTATCGCCTTGCCTCTCTGATCCCAAGCCATGATGACGTCACGCATTTTCAACAAAGCAGTGGCGCCCTCCTTGAAGTACATTCATATCGTGGCCGACGAGTACAAGAGTACGTTTTCTTTACATTATCTGATTTGTTAAAAAAAACGTGGTTAATTGTTAAAAATACGATAGCGAATGCTTTCTATACTTATTAATACTTATTGTTAGGTTTTAAGTATAGTGTCTACTTCTTTTACTGCAGAACTATCCCCTTCCATTTTTACTTTCTCTACTACGTATAGTAAGTAGGGGAAGTATTGCATTCCACCCAAAAATTCGATAACGAAATTTCACCGGAAATACATGTTTTGGGGCCCCTGAATCCAAAAAAAGAGAGTATTAGAAAAAAGGTCCGGTGTGAGTCTGTGTGTCTGTGGACAGCATAACTCAAAAACAAAAACTCGGATAAATACCAAACTTGGTATTTAGGTCCAGTATCACATTAAATCATGCCAGTAAATTCTGCTAAAGTGTCTCACTAGATAATATAAGAAATTCTAGCGCATCTAGTATGACGAGAGTGAGGAAATGGAGCAGATAGTACTATGTTGGAGGTCAGTTTAGGTGACCAACTCAGCTAATACCACCTGATAGCTCACGTTCTCTTTGTCTCTCCTTCTCTTTTCTCTCTTATATCACTAAATCTAACCGAGCAAGATGGCGCAAAGGTAACGCATGCGATTGGCATTCGGTAGATCCCGAGTTCGATCCCCGGGATTTCCTGAGCCTAATTTCCTGTACCCATCATCTCCTTCACTGTCGTTTGTTTCAGGGTTGTAGGACCAGGCGACGGTATTCGGCGTGTTGCGGCTGCACGGTGGATGTGCGCTTTGTAGATGTTTCTTCAGTGGCGTCATTTCGGGACTGCTCAGTTAGGTTACAACACCAAATGGGCCGCACCAGGGGAGTCCGCAGAGGTTAGGAGGCTTGTGGGTGAGCCCAGACGGTGTCAAATGCGTTAGAACTGGAAACGTTAGTAACCCTGTCCATGCATGCCCCTTCGTCATCTGATCTGGTTGCTCTTCGGCTACCTCCCCTCATCCCTCCCTCCCAAGGGTCACGTCAGAAGAAAAGAGAGACTTTGCGGACTACTTGCGGTGCTCTGTCCCGTCTGTTCGTCCGTGATTTCATCCTTACCTTTA
The DNA here is from genome assembly GCA_030765065.1 of Deroplatys truncata. Classification (NCBI taxonomy): domain Eukaryota; kingdom Metazoa; phylum Arthropoda; class Insecta; order Mantodea; family Mantidae; genus Deroplatys; species Deroplatys truncata. The sequence continues at coordinate 668,514,709 of CM060990.1, forward strand.
TCACTAAATCTACTCCTTCATAAAGGCTCTCGTGTTATTATTGAAATACATTAGTTTCACATTTCGATTAAGTATGCCAGGTGACCCACACAAGCCGTCCTTAGCTGAAGTTAGTTTATACCGGAGAGCGAGGATGCCAACAGGTTTGCCTAAGCAGAACTGCAAAGGGGACTCCATACCGACAGAGGGAAGGCCGCCAAATGAAAGGACAATGCTAGAAAACGAACACTTTAGCTGATATTACTGGTCACAGAACTCATTCGGTAGAGAAATTGCCTGCTATATGAGGTGTTCTGGGATCAATACACGGCTGGGTTCCAGAAAATTGTCTTTAAACAAAAACATTTCACGGTATGCCCAGAGTCTGGTGTTTGAATGCGAGAGTACTTAGGTGTGTGCGTGAGGAGGAGTTATAGGTTATGTTAGTCGTCCTCCGTGGTGTAGTGGTTACCATACCAGCCTCTAGTTCCCGAGGTCGCGGGATCAAATCCGGAGGAGGGCGATGGATTTTTTCGGGCGTAAAAAGCCTTAGCATGGCTTCCTTCGGAAGGGGAGTAAAGCTGGTGGTCCCGTGTAAAAGAACCTCCCTCAAGCCTGATAAAGAGGCCTCGGTCAATAACAAGAATTTAGAATTGTTGCTTGACGTAAACCTGAGTACACGTGTTACGTCAGTTAGTACTATGACAGTTAATCTACACTTAGTACAACTACACTATGTCATCAAAAGTATCCGGACACCACCACAAACATACGTTTTTCATCTTAGGTGAATTGTGCTGCCACCTACTGCCTGGTAATCATTATCCGCGACCTCAGTAGTCATTAGACATCGTGAAACAGCAGAATGGGACGCTCCGTGGAAGTCACGGACTTCGAACGTGGTCAGGTGATTGGGTGTCACTTGTGTCAGAAGTCTGTACGCGAGATTTCCGCACTCCTAAACATCCCTAGGTCCACTATTTCTGATGTGATAGTAAAGTGGAAATTTGAAGGGACATCTACAGCACAAAAGCGTATAGGTCGTCCTCGTCTGTTGACTGACAGAAACCGCTGACATTTGAAGAGGGTCGTAAAGAGTAATAGACAGACATCTATCCAGACCATCACACAGGAATGGCAAACTGCATCAGGATCCACTCCAAGTACTATGACAGTTAGGCGAGAGGTGAGAAACCTTGGATTCCATGGTTGAGCGGCTGCTCAGAAGCCACACATCACGCAGGAAAATGTCAAACGACGCCTCCTTGGTGTAAGGAGCGTCAACATTACACGATTGAACAGTGGCAAAACGTTGTGTGGAGTGACAAATCAAGGTACACAATGTGGCTATCGAATGGCAGGGTGTGGGTATGGCGAATACCCGGTGAACGTCATCTGCTAGCGTGTGTAGTGCCAGCAATGAAACTCGGAGGTGGTTGTGTTATGGTGTGGTCGTGTTTTTCCTGAAGGGGGCTTGTACCCCTTGTTGTTTTGCGTGACACGATCACAGCGCAGACGTACATTGATATTTTAAGCACCTTCTTGCTTCCCACTTTTGAAGAACAATTCGGGGATGGCGATTGCATCTTTCAACACGATGATCGAGCACCTGTTCATACTGCACGGGCTGTGGCGGAGTGGTTACACGACAATAATATCCCTGTAATGGACTGGCCTGCACAGGGTCCTGACTTGAATCCTATAGAACACATTTGGGATGTTTTGGAACGCCAGCACCTCGTGCCGGGCTTCATGCCTACATCGATACCTCTCCCCAGTTCTGCACTCCGTGAAGAATGGGCTGCTTCCCCAAGAAACCTTACAGCACCTGATTGAAAGTATGCTTGCGAGAGTGAGCGCTGTCATCAAGGCTAAGGTTGGGCCAACACCATATTAACTTCCAGCATTACCGATGGAGGGCACCACAAACTTGTACGTCATTTTCAGCCAGGTGTCCGGATACTTTTAATCACGTAGTCTATATGTCACCAATTGGTGCCGTAAAATTGACAAGATTAAAAAAAGTTCTATTTTTATTATGTTTATGTAACATTAAATGTACTTTAGAATTAAATTATTTTCTATTGGTGCATTTTTCATAATAAACACGTGCAAAAACATGCCCGCCCCTTGGTGGACGAATTGATGTAAGGGCTTCTTAGGCCCACGTTCTACCTGAAATGATCCATCATTTCTTAATACCATCTATGTACGTAAAAAAGAAAATAATAAAAACAAAAAGTGCGTAGAAGACAGATACCGTGCCTGAAAATGTTCAGAACGCAGCCTTCGAGACTCAAGTGCATTTTGGTGTGTCTCCGCACACATCGTAACCATATCTGTGTGTTTGCTTTTGGTGAAAGTTACCTTTTTGTCTGAATGACCTGGCTCGAGCTGCACGCAGGCGACCACGCGACGCTTATCAGTACGAAATCACCACGTAAACACCTGCAGACAGCTGCACTACCTCAGTGAGCTTTCGCTTTGTATCTGCTCTACCCCTTTGAACATCAGTGATGCGGCAACTTCTTTTGCACGTATGTACGCGGGAAACATAAAACTGCAAAGGACGTTTCGTGTGGGCCACCATGCGTACATTTTGACTCTTGTAAATGATTTAAATTAACACCTGCTTATAAATGCGCAAAGATTTCTTAGAAATACTGGAGTTGGGATCAGGAAGTCGTGATTCTCTCGGTTGGCTTTCAAAGTCATAGCAGGAGACTTAAACACGTCCTCCGCTATCGGTGCTTGCAGATAACGTGTCAGCCCTGGTATATGTGGTACCAGCGTTAAAATTATTCATAAGGAGGAATGAAATACAATTCCCTAGTATGTTCAATGTTGAGAAAAGTAACCGATTTAGGTTTAATTTAGGTATGTGTATAGCTGTACAATTTGGGTTTTTTAAACAAAAGCAGCATATGGACAATCTCCCTCTTTAGCCTATTTATTTTTACTTTCTCTACCATGTATACAGTAGGTGGAGAAGGTATTGAACTCCACCCAACATTTTTAGAAGAAGGTCCGTGTGCGTGCTTGCCTGTGTGTGTCGGTGAACAGCATAACTCAAAAACGGATAAATACCAAACTTGGAATTTAGATTCAGTGCCTTCCAAAGATGCAACATGACGATTTTTAAGAAAATAACCCCACCCCAAACTACCCTTTAAATGGAATATTTTTGGAAATTTTTTATTTTCCTAAAATGGGCTCTAAGGGTTTTGATTAAAACACTATCACTATATTAGAGCTATTTACCTGACAAATAAAATGTATATCTTGAATTTTCTGGGAATAGCTTGTGAAATCCTCTTCATTCCGAAGGAATTTTATATGATCTTGTGTAACTGATAAACGTTAAGTTACAGAGGTAAACGCACTACACAAAAATATCGATCTCTTTAAAACACACAATTTATTTCAAATAACTTTTTCTGTGGTATCAGCCATTTCCGAAATATCCGTTATTAATCGTTCAAACTGATCAACACTTAGCTGAAAATACATAGGACCTGAAAAGAATGGCTGTTTCTCGCGATGTCATGGAGAGATTGTGGAATTTTAAGGCCACCATATAGTGTCCAGTTATAAAACATTGAACTGTGGCTTTTCCCTTTGTATGTATAACGAAATGTGCAATGCAGCTATTTCTGGAAAGGTTTATCTGGAATAAAATTAAGTAGGTAGGAAAATTAACTTTCGTAAGAGTAATGTGTATGCCCAGTAATAAGCGATAAAGGGTAGAGGAATTCATGAGAATGTAAACACATTCAGGTTTTATGTTTGCAGTAAACCTAGCTTGGAATTTATTAAAACTAAGAATATGTCACTTTTTTATCAGTTTGTTCAGGGAACGTTTAAATGTATATTTACAGCCACATACATAGGTAAATCTTTGAGGAAAGTGGGTACTATCAGGTTCTATAGTGCTGTATAATGTTTGCACCTGTCGAAAAATATAAAATACTTTATGACTATCCCACAAAACTTCTGAGCCACATAAAAGTTACATTTCGTTTTTATGGGTGGAATTACTCATTATACTTGAAAACCCGCGCTGTCTGTTTATTGAGTTCAATTAATTTTGGTATACTATCTGTGTAAGTTTTACTGCAATATTAATACTTTATGATGATTTAAAATGAAAACAAACAACATAGTGTCACCTTTATCCTGCTAGATAACTTAACCAGAATACCGATACCAAGTTACTAGCCAGCCACGATATTAATGCGTATGGTAGGAAGAGGAACTAAAAGGTGACGAAAAAGATAGGCGGGGCATCGGAAGGACAGTTAGGCAAAGAAAACATCAGCAGTTCCAAGTTGCATTTACTAGCGAGGCTGGGACATGCACAGATAGTACTGTTTTCATTGTGCGACTTTACATTTCCCTATCCCCTTGCCCCTCTGATCACAAGTCTTGATTGTCAATAAGACACAATGGCGCCCTCTAGCAAGCGCATTCATATCGCGGCCGACTAGTTCTTGAGCCACAATCATCTTATCTTGAGGCACACGCGTTTTACCAACGAGTGTGGCCGATGAAATATGATCCAAAACATCAAGAGTTTTACTTGAAGCTCAGCCATCAGTCAGCAATATCTCGCCAAAAGAAAGGAAGGCTCTCAAAGATGTGAATGCTGATTTCAACATTTTAATTCATTCTGCAGATAAAGGAAATGCCAACGTGATATTGAATAAATCGAACTATATGCAGAAGATTAGCGACAAACTTGACCTTCAGCTTTATAAAACGCTTACGCGGGTCCAACTGTGGGTATCCTTGGAAAAAACATTAAAATAGTCAGTCTATTTCACTAAACTCAGATATAAAAGTTACTATGTACACAGAGCGCCAAAGAAAATCTTCGGCGGATTTTTTATCGCTTTCTGGGGTCTTTTGAGGCGTGTCATTCACCTTACCTATCGCAGAGCGTGGTGGCTTGATAACACAGCAATAAGACGGGAAAGAGGGGAGGTTCATGTCTTTGCTTTTTCTGGCGTTATTGAAACCAAAACATGTTTATTGTCTCAGAACCAGTCATGCCGTATACTAGCGAAATTACTCTTGGACATATCGTGGGTATGTGGGAGGCTGGCTGGTCGCACTGTTACAGCAAATGCAAGGGCAGTACATAAAAGTGTTTTTATAGTAAATTACTGGATAAAAATATTTCAGGAAAGTGGGGCAGACGATCTACATACTCGTCAGAAAGTGGGCACTCGCCGCAAAACATCCGCAGGTGATAATATTAGTTTACTAAATGCAAGTTATTCTTTTGTTATAATTGACTGATCATATTTAGAAACTAGAGATAAATGTGTATATGTATATGGTTGACATACATATTGTGACAATAAAATTGGGTTATACTTTTGTCTATAATCCTGTTGTATTCCTATGAGCATCAATATGTTAGTAAAGGTACATTAACCAATTATAGTTTGAATTAGAGAGAAAACATGCTGCTTTATTTATTATTTAGTTATCTTCTCACATTCTACATTTCGCTAACCTGGGCGCTCATCATGTTTTACCCTTAGCTTTTAACCCTTTTAAAGACGTGTCCTGCACTAACCGATAAGGTATGGGCTACCAATCAGGGTAAGAGGTCTGTATGACAAACTGAATGCACTCACTCTATCTCTTTCTCTTTTAGCCAATACGATCGAGAGTGTAAACATATATTTCGTTTCTACGCCAGTTTGTAACCTTTGTTGTGGTTATTGGTGCAACTATTTAGCAGAAGGACTGGCGCATCCTTGCACCGCGGCCTAAAGCAACCAATGAAATGGCCATGGCTTTGCAAGGCCACGTACATCGATAAATAATGTGACATAGACGCAAGGTACAGTGAGAGTTTCTTTGGCCCTCTTTGTACTTCAGAAGCTTATGGGCTACGTCTGTACGAACTGCCGAAGGTACACAAACAAAGCATTCTTGTTCGTCCTATAGTAATTACGATTAGTCCTCAAACTTATGCTGTTTCTGAACATTTGACGGCCTTACTACAACCTTACATTGGACAATGCGGCAGCTATATAAAGAACTCCCAACACTTCGTGAGTATTAGATTGTTTAAGTTACACCTTCCGACATTTTAGTCAACCTAGATGCAACTAATAATTTTTACCAAATTTTCCTACAGATGTTTTTCACGTTTTCAAGCACTGTTTGACGACTTCCTGCTTTCAGTGGAACGAAGTGTTTTATCACAGGATGGCGTCGCTATGGGAAATCCACTTGGGCCCCATTGCTAACTTCTTTATGGATCATTTTGAGTCTAAATCTCTAGACACTGTTCCGTTAAAACCTATTTCCAAGATTCAATTCAATATGGAAACAGAAAGCAACAATCAGGTAACCTTTTTGGACGTTCTGGAAATAATAAATGCGGATGCAGATGGATCACTGCCACACACTGTTTATAGGAAGCAAAATAGAGTAATAATGAATACCTTAGTGGACAGAGCCAAACAGATTTGTACCGGGCGATATTTAAGTGCGGAGATACAGTATCTTAGGGTGTCTGTGTTACAAAACGGATTTATGAGCAAAGATTTTAACAGAGCGATTCGCCTTAAAGGGAAACCACACCAAGGCCACGAATTACCTGCGTGTAAGGGGAAAATTTTCTTACCTTATGTTAAAAATGTTACAGATCGCATTGAAAAAATAGTTAAAAAGCGTAAAATCAATACAATATACAAACCATCAACAAAAATTCAACAAACTTTAAAATCTAGAAAGGTAAGAGAGACTCCTTATGTGTTCCAGGGGTGTATAGAATACCTTGCACATGAGGTTCTGTTTACATCGAAACAACGAAACGTAGCATTAATACCCGAATAACAGAGCATAAACAACATTGTCATCTTGAACAAACGGATAAGTCTGCAGTCGCCGAACACTTTGTTCAAAATTGAGATTAGATTATTGTTTCACGAATGGAAAAGCCGATTTGAAGTAGGAGTTGTATTATATTTCAACTGTTGGGGAGCCGAACTTGAAGAAGTTGCTACCGCACGTATGGTAGCCGCTTTCCGGTAGCCTTCGCCCAGGTTTTAAAAAATATTAACTTTGTAATTTGACAGTTTCTTTAAATATTTAATATTTATGTTTGCCTTGGCTGCGCAGTATTTATTTTAGAGACATGGATATCTTGGCAGGGTTGTAAAACCATAAGAATGTAGGCTTACACAGATTATAATTTTTACTTCACTCCTTTTATTAATACTTGATACGATTTAAATAACACTTCACTGATATAGAGAGCTGTGAGATTCTTTTTATTAATTAATTACACTTTTTAACACGTAAACTATTTTTCGTCTCACACGAATACGTATTAATTTCTCGAGGACACATCTTGCATCCAGTTACAAACACTGTCCGCAAGCAACTGACTAGATTTCAACCGTCTAAACGTGTAAATTTCTGTATTTCAAGTCTCTGATTGGCTATTTTTACTCCAATAGAATACCTGCATTTAACTAAAGCTTTTCTGGTTGTTGATTGGCTATATTTTATAAACTGTCACTAAAATTACATTAATGCTTCCAAGAATCACAAATAACATTTAAACTCTCAAACTCATTATTGCCTCAAGGTTACCTCATTGTTACCTCATTGTTAGCAACGTTTAACTTATTATTCTCACAGCTCCTACATTATTAAATTACGTAATATAGTCACATAACATTATTACACATGGATACAATAATATAAGCATATGCAATGACTGTTACATACATTTTACAAATTATTACATATACATATTGCTTGAAGGCGGGCTGTTATTGAATTTACATATTATATAATTAGACAAATTATTTAAGTGTTAAAAATACTGCCTCAAAATGAGTCATCGTATCCACTATGAAGAAACAAAAGTATTAGCATCAACAATGTATAATCTTGCTAGACTTCATAGAGAAACCATTGAAGTATATAAACATTTGAGGCAGTATTTTATATCACAACACTGTGAATGCCAGAGTGATTGTAGTGTAAATTAACATTATTGTATGACAATGATTTTATATGTTTGTTAGCTATAAGCATTGCTAGGAAATAAATTTACACGGCCTCACTGAAACTGACAATAGGAGTGGGTAAGAATGAAGCGATGGGGTGAGTTGTTTATCAATTAGAAGAGACAAACAAATGACGTCAGGGTAGCGCGCCTTTCTTTAGAAATGCAGGGAATATCTTCCCTAGAGCATATGTTTTAGTAATTATGATTGGCTTATAAAACAGACGCTAATGTTGGCGCGATTTATTAACCAATAGCAGCTCTATTATAATGTTTAGGCAAATCGGGGTGCGGGAGTATAAATTCTTGAGCCAAAAGCAAGTATCACGCAGTTCTACAGAATCATTCACGAGGTAAACGTCGCGCAGTTCTAAGAAATCTCTCTCGCGAGTTACACGTCAGGCAGTTCTATGTAAGCATTCATGAGGTACACATTACGCAATTCTATAGAATCTCTCACGTCGTAAAGTTAGTTACAAAATTTGAAGTAGGCGTACGACAGTAATTATATTCGGACATATAACAGTTTCAGTCAGGCGTGTATAAAGATTATAGATGTGAAGTATTAATTAAGTGTGACGGCAATAAAAGTGTGAAAACAAATTCATTTATCAGTGTTATCTTTTAGTAACAACTCCGTTCCGTTTACACGCCCTGATCAGAGATATTTGCTCGACTGAGTAATAATAGCTAGCCGGAGGACAAAGAACCCAAAATTCAAAATACTAAAACAATAACAGGCGCTCAGCAAAAAAAAGATAACACGAACAGATTACCGCGACACATTCCAATAACATCAATAAAAAATGAAAAAAATGTAAGTACAACCGCACAGGGATACCAAAGATGGCACGCCACTGCAAACTAGCCAATCATGAGCCAGTTCTGACCTTCCCGTGAGTTATACATTGTGAAGCATCTGTTGCCTAGTTGGTAGCCGTTGTTAAGCTACTGTCCTGAAGATGGCAACCAAAGGGTTGACCGAAACGTCGAGTGTAAATACTTTTACCCTTAGGCCGCGGCCTTCCAGCCGGAAGATTTTAATATTTTATCGTGTAACTCCCGTCGTGAAAACATTCACTTATTTACTCTTAAGCAGGTCGGATTAATACGTAACCCATAAAATAAAACATTAAAACAATTCAAATCACTTCAGATACTTGAGAAGTCATTGAGATGTACTGCTGTAAATCGAAATTTGTAAATAACCCAGTTTCTTTATTCCTTTTCTATCTGTTGTAGCTTGCAAGCGCGTTGGAAGCTTTAGCCCCTGTTCAATGTTGCAGAGAGCTAAAGAGATTAACGTTGGCTGAATGGAATTATAGCCGAAGATTCTCTCTCTGTAGCTAACCAAATCTCAAATTCCCCAAACATCCCATGCGAACAAGCCAGTAGCATTGATTGTTGAACGGTACAAACTGGTTTTGTTTAAGGGTTTAAAACGACATGTAAAGGTAACCATCATCATATAGGAAAGAATGATGATGGTATTTATGAATTTTTACTTTTCTTGGTTATTAATTAGTCATTTAAACAATGCACGATATTATTTATTGGTGATCCCATAAGCTTTAATACTGTAAGTGAACATTCTCATTTTAAATTTCATTTCTAGAAATCTGTAACAAGACTGGCCATATTTTAAATAATAAAAATATTGATTTCATGATACCAAGAGGAAACGATATGCTCTCCTTTAATTCAGAAATAGATATGCATGGGAACACTGAAAAACTTGAAGAGTGTTTTCTTTTTCTCCAATATATTTATAGAAAAATACTTTGAAATGCAATTTGTTTCAATAGCACGCTTTCCTTGCAGGTGGGTGGGAAAATCACACCTGACGTATACGGTCAGGCTCACCGAAGGTTAGAATGTGTGCTCTTTTTCCAATGTCGCTGCAAAGTTGTTTCTGCACTACAGAAACGATATTAACTATCTAGTGATATTTAATTACAAAGAAAGTACATTGGTCTATTTTCAGAAAACTGTTTAGTGTTTATTACCAAAAGTAAAAACCAAACACAACTGTTTAAGTTTGAATGAAGCAACAAAATAAAATAAGCATTTTAACTAAAACAATTACTTATTATGCACTTAGCGTAAACATCGCATAAATACAGTACATCATAATTATTAAATTTAAATAAATTCATTGTTTACTGATGCATTCTGTAAGAACTAATAAAGCAAAATACGTACATTTGTTTAACAATTTAAGAAAATTCAACAAAGCAAAGTAAAGCAACATCCATTAAACGAGTTTATTTTTATTTAAACACCAATAATAACAGTGAAGGTAAGACAGTCTTGTCCTGTATTTGTTTATCCATACATGGTCACAAAAGTACAGTTTTATAAGCTTAATATGCTTACTATTTTAGTAGTTTCAAGCAATAAGTGCTAATGATAGGTGTCATAAGTGTATAATAGTTGAGTAAGTAATGGCAATTGAAATAAGTAAACATTATGTTATTATTCTGATTTATCCGCTGATTGTTGGTAACACCTTTATACTGAGGAAATGATATAAACAGCTACGTGAGGCGTGGTTGCAGTCCGTTATTTAGCCTCTGTTATGACGGCGTAACCTAACATACGTTACAATTGCTTGTTCAAAACCAAAAATTGTAAGTTATAAGGAAAGAGAGTCTTAAGAAGAATAGTGAAGTGAGGCAGTAATTTTAACATTTAAATGATTTCAGTCTAATTATATAATATATAAATTCAATAACAGCCCGTCTTAAAGCAATATGTGTATGTAACAAGATATAAAAAGTGTATATTACAGTCATTGTATATATTTATATTATTGTATACATGTGTAATAATGTTATGTGAATGTATTACGTAATTTAATAATGTAGGAGCTGTGAGAATAATAGGTTAAAAGTTGCTAACAATGAGGTAACAATGAGGTAACCTTGAGGCAATAATGAATTTGAAAGTTTAACAATACTACTTGTGATTCTTGGAAGCAAAAATGTAATTTTAGTGACAGTTCATAAAACCAGAAAAAGCTTTAGTTAAATGAAGGTATTCTATTGGACTCGGATTAGCCAATCAGAAACTAAAATGGAGCAAAATTTACAAATTCAGAAGTCAGTTGCTAGTTGACAGCGTCTCTAACCGGACGCGAGAGGCGTCCTCGAGAAATTTAATACGTATTATGTGAGAGACAAAAAAAATAGTTTACATATTAAAAAGTGCAAGTAATTAATAAAAAAATCTCACAGCTCTCTCTCTCTCTATATCAGTGAAGTGTTATTTAAATCGTGTCAAGCATTAATAAAAGGAGTGAAGTAAAATTATAATCTGTGTAAGCCTACATTCTTCAGTCGCACCACTCCCTGCTAAGACATTCGGGGCATTAAAAATGTATAAATACTGACGCAGCCGAGGCAAACATAAATATATAATATTTAAAGAAACAGTCAAAATTATAAAGTTAATATTTTTTAAAATATGGGGTGAAGGCCACCGGAAAATGCATTTGGTGCGAAGGCTACCGGAAACTTTTTACCGTACGTGTGGTTGCAACTACTTAAAGTTCGGCTCCCCAACAGTCGAAATATAATACATCTTGTTCAAACTGACTTTCCATACGTAGCAGCAACAAACATTCTTCTTCAAATTGGCTCCCAAAGCGTGGGACAAATAGCAATACAACAAAGTAACCTACTTCAGAAGACGATAAAAATAGAGATCACATGTTCTATAATGTACTTTAGTAAGACTTACATTAAGTCTTGTGTATGTGTGTAAAACTGATGTTTTTGCTAAAATATGCGTTCTTAAACAAAATTACATTACAATGTTCCATACCTCCTTGCGCATAGAATCACAATGACATCTATACACCTTCCATTCAACATAAGAATTCATAAATTTGCATTTTAAAGGCTTACAACTAAACTGAGATAGTATATAGGTATTTTGCACAGCACACATGCGAATCAAGATTTTAGTTTCTTAAACATTTTATGAAGTTAATATATTTGAAACTGACGAAAATATTGTTTTAAGTAAACTTGAATACATTATGTACAGAAATGCCATCTTCATCTGAAATACTGGTTGCCAAGCACTTCGCTGTTCCAAATCCATCAATCAGGTTTTGATATTGTTGCACTAAGAACACGGCGACTCCAAAAAAAAGTTACATTTTGGGGTGAAGGCCGAAAATGTTACCAGAAAATGATTAATTTAGGTCACCCCAACACGCACATGGGGGCTCAACTCGCTGGCAGCAAAAAGTCCGGGACCTTGGTGTGTAAATTTAAGAGGAATGCGGGGGTTCTTATATTACAATGAAAGATTACATAACACGCATTACCTGTGATTTATTCACAAAAACGTCTGGCCTCTCTACATAGCTAGCAAAGGAAACAGGATGAAGGGAGATGCCACGGACCGTAGGCCGGCCACACGCGACTGGTTCCAACGACCACTTACACTCAAGTAACGCTATATTTTCCCCCACCCTGTCTTGTTAGAGCCAGACCGGGCTGACGTCACACCAGACAGTTTCAAAGAGATCTCTCCCTTTGGCATGGTCCGTGCCGAAAGGAAAGACCGTCAAACCGAAATATAACTAAGGAGACGCAATAATGCTACGTCTGGTAGCAACAATACAGCACAACAGTGCGTCTGGTAATGACAATAAAATTATTATGCCACAATATTCTCCTGGGGTGATATCGCTGGTATGCCTTTATAGGATATCCATCATCCTCTGCTAAGGGGATAATAGATCTGAGTACATCATAGCATAGCATACGGTTAAATAGGATTGTGTTATTATATATATATATATATATATATATATAAATAAATGTATTATTAACGATTTTGTTAACGTAAAGAACTAAGACATAAATGCAAAGGTAGTTCAAGATGAGAAAATGCCTATTCTGTTACACTCCGACACTAAAAGGCCTGCAACATTATTTAAATACACTACGTAAGTATTGCATACAATGAGAGGGGCATATTTGTAAATATATTCAAAACAGCTGTAGCCTTAAAGACGAACTGTTTATGATCAGTTGAGAACTTGAATGTATGAAGAAGAATAAATTCGACAATTTTAAACCCTTTGAATGCACTAGCATAAGGTTTTACCAGGGTGGAAAACGCAATAATAACCTAGATTTTATAGAACATAAACAGAATTTACAGTTTTAGACACCAAAAAACTCAGTTAAAAATAATAATGTGAGCACATTCTCGAGCCATAAATTGGACTATGCATGCCCGTCATCATAATCTATGCATACTGACATGTTTGTCTGCAATACTTCTTATTCGTTTTTTAGATAAACGTAAATGTTATTACACAAATAATAATTAATTTACAGCTGGAAAGTTTTATTTAATTTTAAGATATCTATAATCACACACATTCTTGTTTTAGAAATACATATGAAAATAATTAATATCCGTAAATGAAAAAGCAACTCAAAAACATAAATTAAATTAATGCTCTATGTGCCAACCCTCAACTTTTATTTCTGCCCTCATTCTTCGGGGCAATTATTGAAACCGAAGATTATGGAACACAGCAGGTATAGAAGGTATTGTATTCAACCCAAAAATTCTATATCGGGATTTCATCGGAAATACGTGTTTTGAGGTCCCTTGAATCCACAAAAAGCATTCTTAGAAAAGTTCCGTATGTGTATCTGTGAACAAAGTAGCCCAAAAATATAAAAATAAATATATAGATAAATTTCAAACTTGGTGATTAGGTTCAATACCGTCTAAATATGCAGCACAAAGGTTTTCAAGAAAATTCCTCCATCCCAAACCACCGTTTACGTGGAACATGTTTAGAAATTTTTGATTTTCTATAAAGTGGCTCTAACAAATTTTATTAAACACTATACATATTAAACATAGTTAAATTACGAATAAAATGTATGTTTTTTCTTGGAATAGCCATTAGGAATTAGGAATTAGTTTTGTGTAACCTTATATAACTTGTAAACATTAAGCGAGATACGAAAACGTGCTAACAAAAAGTGTAAAAACACGCAGTTAATTTCAAATAACTTTTTGTGACATGGTTTGAATTGTTTAATACTTAGCAATTCTTTTAAAGTTCTAGAAATTTTCAGTTGTTTCTCCCGATGTCATGGAAAGGGTGTGGAATTTTAAGGCCTGCGTATAGCGCCCAGTTCTAAAACATTTAACTATCTCTATTCCCTTTGTATCTAAAACGAAATGTGTTATGTAGCTATTTCCCGGTCGTCCTCCGTGGTGTAGTGGTTACCATAGTTACACTCTAGTTCCCGAGGATCGCGGGTTCAAACCTGGCGGAAGGCAATGGATTTTTTTCGGGCTTAAAAATCCTTAGCATGGCTGCCTTCGGAAGGGAAGTAAAGCCGGTGGTCCCGTGTCGTAGATTTACGGCACGTAAAAGAACCTTAAGCCTGATAGAGACCTCTGAGCAAAATTGCCGGTCTTTCACGCCCAATATAGAATGGGACGCTAAGGACCACAGCAGTTAAAGAGCGTCCATAAATAAAACTCAATTTAATTTTAATTTAGCTACTTCCGAAAAGGTTTATCTCGATTAAAAGGAAGCAGATAGGAAAATATATTTTCGTAAGAATAATTTGTATACCCTCTAATAAGAGATCGAGGGTAGAGAAATTCAAGTGAATGTAATATGACGGAATTTTTTTAACATATATGCTTTTTAATTAAAATACAGCTTGCCCATTAAAACTACAACAATACGTTGATTATTGTAGACTAGAAAGGCAGTACCAAACAAGCGTTTTGATGATACGAAAAAGAAACCCAAAGCTATTTTGCTATTACTATATATCAACATTATATTCGTCATGTTACAGTCTCCGATTGTGAAACTCTTCCTTGCGTGTCAGACGTAAACATAAAACACCCTTGTACAGTAATAGTCACAGAGCGGGTTGGCTCAGGCGGTTACGTCTGTAGCCCGCTTTCGGGAAGTCTCGGGATCGATCCAGGCGACCGCCCAATCTGGCCCTAACACCATCTGCACGGCACGAAGCAGAAGATCCGGCTGCCATGCACTGGGCGTCTCTGTGGGCACGTGACGAAGCAAGATGGCATTTCCAGGGATGAGACCTAGAAGGCTAACTGTCCGCCTTTATATTGGAACAGCGGTTGGACTGGATGGCACCCTAATGTCATCTACACGGCACAAAACAGAAGATTCGGTAGCTATGTGCTGGGGTCACTGTGGCAAGTGACGGAGAGGGTGGTTACAGGGATGAGACCTAGAAAGCTAACTGTACATCACATATCGCTCTAACAGTTATCCACTAACAGATCCGTCGCTATATGACAAAGGAGTTAAAGCGACGTAAAATAAAATACAGTAAAAAATTTTCCCCCACCCGAAACTAACTTTTACATACACTATGTGATCAAAAGTATCCGGACACTCCCACAAACATACGTTTTTCATCTTAGGTGCATTGTGCTGCCACCTACTGCCTGGTACTCATTATCCACGACCTCAGTAGCCATTAGACATCGTGAAACAGCAGAATGGGAGGCTCCGTGGAACTCACGGACTTCGAACGTGGTCAGGTGATTGGGTGTCACTTGCGTCAGAAGTCTGTACGCGAGATTTTCACACTCCTAAACATCCCTAGGTCCACTGTTTCTGATGTGATAGTGAAGTGGAAACGTGAAGGGACATGTACAGCACAAAAGCGTACAGGGCGACCTCGTCTGTTGACTGACAGACCCCGCCGACATTTGAAGAGGATCGTAAAGAGTAATAGGCAGACATCTATCCAGATAATCACAGAGGAATTCCAAACTGCATCAGGATCCACTCCCAAGTACTATGACAGTGAGATGAGAAACCTTGGATTCCATGGTCGAGCGGCTGCTCATAAGCCACACATCACGCAGGAAAATGCCAAACGACGCCTCGCTTGGTGTACGGAGCGTCAATATTGCGCGATTGAACAGTGGCAAAACGTTGTGTGGAGTGACGAATCACGGTACACAATGTGGCGATCCGA
This sequence comes from Deroplatys truncata, assembly GCA_030765065.1. NCBI lineage: Eukaryota > Metazoa > Arthropoda > Insecta > Mantodea > Mantidae > Deroplatys > Deroplatys truncata. The sequence continues at coordinate 668,530,756 of CM060990.1, forward strand.
TGGCAGGGTGTGGGTATGGCGAATGCTCAGTGAACGTCACCTGCCAGCGTGTGTAGTGCCAACAGTGAAATTCGGAGGTGGTGGTGTTATGGTGTGGTCGTGTTTCTCCTGGAGGGGGCTTGCACCCTTTGTTGTTTTGCGTGGCACGATCACAGTGCAGATCTACATTGATATTTTAAGCACCTTCTTGCTTCCCACTGTTGAAGAGCAATTCGGGGTTGGCGATTGCATCTTTCAACACGATGATCGAGCACCTGTTCATACTGCACGCGCTGTGGCGGAGTGGTTACACGACAATAACATCCCTGTAATGGACTGGCCTGCACAGAGTTCTGACTTGAATCCTATAGAACACCTTTGGGATGTTTTGGAACGCCGACTTCGTGCCAGGCCTCACCGACCTACATCGATACCTCTCCTCAGTTCTGCACTCCGTGAAGAATGGGCTGTCATTCTCCAAGAAAGCTTCCAGCACCTGATTTAAAGTATGCCTGCGAGAGTGAACGCTGTCATCAAGGCTAGGGGTGGGCCAACACCGTATTGACTTCCAGCATTACCGATGGAGCGCGCCACGAACTTGTACGTCATTTTCAGCCAGGTGTTCGGATACTTTTGATCACGTAGTGTAGAACGTTTTTGAAAATTTTGATTTTCTGAAAAATGGCTGTAACGATTTTAATTAAAATACCATAAATTAAACATATTTACATGGCAAATAAAATGTATATATTAACTTTTCTGGGAATAACCTGATAAGTTTTCTTCATTCGATAGGAATTTTGTTTAATCTTGTACAACTGGTAAACGTTAAGTGATAGATGAAAACATACAAGACAAAACACGTGGATCTCTTTAAAGCACTCAATTTAATTCAAAAAATATTTTTGTGGCATCAGCCATTTCCGAGATATCCGTCATTAATGGTTCGAATTGTTGGATACTTAGAAATTCTTTTAAAGCCCTGTCGATATTCAGTTGTTTCTCACGATTGGATTTTTAGTTTATTATTTTTATTTTATTCATTTTATATAATTTCTTATGATCTGTTAGATTATAAAAAAATCTGGGCAAATCTGCTCTTAGTTCTCTTTGCTACACGGCTTTCCTTCTAAAAAACATCCCTCGGCTACGCTTTGAGGCTAAGGACCCTCAATCACTCGGCTACGCCTTGAGGTTGAGTATCTTACCGGCTTTGGAGGCATTAAATATTCGTCTGTTGGACATATAACACATTTTTATCACCAAGGAAGAGAACTAAGAGCATATTTTCGGAAATCTGTAAAATAATGTTGTAGGTATAAAATGAGAGAAGTGTTAAATAAATCACAAATTTGGAATACACATACTGGTATAGGAGACAAGGTACCAGAATGACGCATCGCAGATTTTATTTTATTTTATTTGTTTCTCGCGAAATCATGGAAGAGTATGGAACTTTAAGGCCAGCGTATAGCTTCTAGTTCTAAAACATCTGACTATCGCTATTCCCTTTCTGTCTACAGTGGTGTGAAAATTATTAGACTTAGAGTAAAAGTTTCGGTATTTTCTGTCAGAGGTTGTGTCTCCAAGATATTGAAGCTATTGTTTGATAAATATTCCACCAATCAGAATTAGATGACTGTATATAATGATAAAATAGAATAAAACTTTAGAATCAATCTTTATATAGTACTACTGGACAGGGGAAGATATTTTTTCTTCAGTGAGATTTAGGATCATTGATTTCAAATTTGCCAAAAATGAATCTTATATAACTACTTTCAGTCATTCTTCCCCTTAGCATTATGATGAAAATTCAGCATCATCTGGAAGTTAAAAAGCAGATATTTCTTTTATGATGTGTGCCTTTTGTTTGTGTAGATTTTTTAGGTTTGGGTTGAAAACATGATGCTTCACCAAGAAACATAACTAAGGCAATGTTGTTGTTCTAGGAAAATAAATATTCGCAATAAAAATAGCCGATGTGCATGCATTCACAGACACTGTAGATTTGATTTTAGACATTTAAAAATTTTTTCAAACTCAGAACTTACAATAATTTTTACCATAAAGATGTCCTTGAGTCTAATAATTTTATGTATGTCGTCCTCCGTGGACTGGTGGTAGTCTCTACTTCCCAAGGTCGCGGGTTCAAACCCGGCGGAGGGCGATGGATTTTTTCGGGCGTAAAAAACCATAGGATGGCTTCTTTCGGAAGGGAAGTGTAGCCGGTGGTCCCGTGTCGTAGATTTACAGCACGTAAAAGAACCTCAGGCCTGATAATAGGTCTTTGAGCAAAATTACCGATCTTTCATGCTCAATATAGATTGGGACGCTAAGGACCATAGTAGTTAACGAGCGTCCATAATTAAAACTCAGTTTAGCACCTCTGTATAACGAACTGCGTAGAGAACCCATTTCCGGAAAGGTTTATTTCGATTAAAATGAATTTGATAGGAAAATAAACCTTCATAAGAATACTTTGTATGTCCATTAATAAGCGATAGAGGTTAGAGAAAGTCAGGTGATTGTTAACACATCAGATTTTTACTCTACAGTTTTCTGCATAGAAATATGTACACATATCTAAACATTCACAGACTTCTCGAGTTTTTCTGACTTGTATCTCTGATAATTGTGTTAGTTATGTATCCCAAGAGAACAAACGACGGCAGAAGTTGATAGATTACAAATTTTGTTGCTAAAAATTGACCCCAACCTTAGGGAACCTGTTCTAATTCCCTACTTACAGAAGCCCAACGTCTTGGTTAACAGCTACAGACATTTAACCACCCGTCTTCGGAGACTACCCCTTATTCCCTCAAGCGAAGTAGAATAAGCTTCCCAGTGTATTGTCTCCCTCCCCCGTTCCTGGTGGCAGTATTTTAAATCATACCAACCCCGAATTTTTTTCTGCTGTCCTCCCTTTGCTCATCCTTCATAGCTTTCTTTTTATTGTTAAATCTACCTTGCACATCTTTCACCCTTCCTTGCGATTTTTAAAAACAGCTTCTTTCTTCTCAGACCTACACCCTCTCTCTTCAACCCGACCCCTTCCCCTTCTTCTAATACCTCCTCCTCCCTCGTCATGGTTGCCTTCGTCACCCCCTTACTGTAACGGATACAGGGAGAGAGAGGGAATAAAAAATTGAAGACAGGAGGAAAACTAATGTATCTTTTCTGTTTCTTCCCAGAGGCGAACGAGGTGTTGTATGTGTGGAAATGAAATCCCGGGTGCTGCAGGGTGTCCCAAAGGAGAACAAGAAGGCGGTGGTGATGAGACGGTGGGTATTTGTAGTCACCTACCGCAAAATAGAAGCGAAAAAATATTTACACTTGCATGACTTTCTCGAACCTCTGTCTTTTATTTTTATGTAGCTATAAATTATTCTTATGAAAGCTTGTTACTTTCTCTACTACGTATAGTAAATACAAGTATTGTATTCCACCCGATAATTCGATATCGAGATTCCACCGGTAAGGCCTTCTGAACCACCCCCCAAAAAAGAATTCTAAATAAGATCCGTGTTTGAGCAGCATAACTCCAGAAAGGAAATGTCTGATAAAAGCTAAACTTGCTATTTAGGTCATTTATACCAGGAAAAGTCATTTACAGAAAAACGTTTTCTGGTATAAATGACCAGTTTTCTCAGAAACTATTGCAGATAGATAAATGACATTCTAGAATGATAAAAACAATATATTAAGTTGCTTTTTGGATCTAATTTGATGTCAATAATATGGATAATTATTTCTAAAAAAATAATAGGTTATAAAATGTTAATCAAAATATGTTATAATTAATAAAACAATCCTATCTTTCTTAATAAAAAGACTTATTATACAAAATAGACCCTAAGATAAGGTATCACGAAGCTAGCAGATTTAACATTGGTGGAATAAAACATTTTATCCCCCCTTTAACATTTAGGAACCAGTAAAGTAGTCAAAATAATGTATTAATAAAGTACACACTCACATGTAGTGATATTTGTTAAATCTGTGCAGATTTTGGAACAATAAAATCGAAAACTCCTATACTAATCACGATCGATGTTTACGTGGATGGGTGAGTGTGGAAATCTCTTAATCGGTCGATTGTGCGTGTAAAGTCGGTTTGAAATAAGCAGTATATCTTACAATCAGACCTGAGCTACACGCACCCAATCTAGGAGTTAAAACAGAGATGCTTTGGGATGGGTTTTAGACAGCAAATCTAATACTTTAAAGCGTCGTTTTATTCAGGCAATGAGCTTTATGTAACTGAAACGTGTTTTCTGATTACTAATGTGTTCAAAATAACGTTCAGTTTTAAAAATCTTTTCGCCTACACGGTGAGGTTTTGGAAAAACTGATAAGGAAATGTCTGGTGGTTTATAATATTCTGTTTAATATCCTATTATGAAAATATTAAGGTACTCAAGTCTAGTAAATGTATGAGGATCACAAGGCATACACACATTTTTTCTCCTTTAATCTGAGAAAAGTGTTTTTTCCTTTGTTTCACTTGTATGGACCCCTATAACTTCTATGGTAATATTGCCACGTGTGCCATTGGCGAGAGCTTACCTTATATTAATTTGGTAATATTTTACTGATTATTTTATGAATTTAGTTGTACTTTCATTTTACATCTACGTAAAAATGCAGAGGCTTTGTTAAGCCCCTTCCGACGACAAAACCCCGTGGATTTTACTATCTCGTCAACTTCCGAAGATCTACGTACAGAATTGCACGGAGTCGTCTGGAACTTTGTTCCTGCACACGTCATATCAAATGTTCTAGAACAATTCGAACACGTTATGCTGTTTGGCTGCTACAAGTCAAACGTAGGGCGGTGGCACTCAATATTTGGCATAACCGCCGCCATAATGAAAAATCCTTCCTGAGTAGCCTTTAGCTATATAAAGAGCTGCAAACCCGATTTGAGAGCTTTTGGTTTCTGCTCTTGTTCCTGCAGCTCGACGCGGCGCTCCGGATCCTTCCACGTACAAAGAGCGCCAAAGAAAATCTCACTGTACCTCGCGTCTATGCCACATTATTTATCGTTGTACGTGGCATTGCAAAGCCATGGGTATTTCATTTCTTTAAGCCACGGTGCAAGTATGCGCCAGTCCTTCTGCTAAATAGTTACACCAATAACCACAACAAAGCTTACAAAATGGAGTAGAAACGAAATATAAGTTTACGCTCTAGATCGCATTGGCTAAAAGAGAAAGAGGTAGAGTGAGTGCATCCAGTTTGTCATACAGACCTCTTATCGTGATTGGTAGTCCATACCTTATCGGCTAGTGCAGGACACGACTTTGAAAGGGTTAAAAGCTAAGGGGAAAACTTGATGAGCCCCCAGGTTAGCGAAATGTAGAATGTGCAGTGTGAGAAGATTTTAAAAGCTTGAATGGTATTCACTAAATACATAGCAATACTTACAACAAAAAATAAACAGAACTGTATTCTCACAGTGGTATCAATGCTTGTTGCTGCATAGAAGCAAACACAACTAAATAATAAATAAATAAAACACCACGTTATCCCTCTAATTCAAATTACAATTGGTTAATATACCTTTACTAACATACTGCTGATCATAGGAATACAACTGTATTATAAAGAGAAATATAACCCAATTTTATTGCCATAATATGTATGTCATATTCGGTAAACCATATACATATACACATTTATCTCTAGTTTCTAAACATGATCAGTCAATTATCACAAAAGAGTAATTTGTATTTAGTAAACGAATATCATCATCTGCGGATGTTTTACGGGGAGTGCCCACTTTCTAACGAGTATGTAGACCGTCTTCCCCACTTTCCTGCAACATTTTTATCCAGTAATTTACTATAAAAACAATTTTATGCACTGCCGTTGCAATTGCTGTAACAGTGCGATCAGCCTCCCACATACCCACGATACGTCCACGAGTAATTTCGCTAGTATACGGCATGAATGGTTCTGAGACAATAAACATGTTTTGGTTTCAATAACACCAGAAAAAGCAAAGGCATCAACCTCCCCTCTTTTTCCCCTTTTCCACCACACTTTGGGATAGGTAAGGTGAAGGATACGCCCCCAAAGACCTCAGAAAACGATACAACATTCACCGAAGATTTCTTTGGTGCTGTTTGTACTTGCCCTGGCACATTTGCGACACATCTCTCGAGGTAAGAACTTGGGTATTCTCCCCTTCGCAGCTTAATAATAATATCAAGGATAATAATTCAGGATAGGGAACCCTGTTTTTGTAAACTAAACACTCGCCAGCTGAATACCTCAAAATAAAGTTAAGTATAGTAGTCTTATGTAAACCAAGCTTGAGTTGTCCCTAAAATTCTTTTAATCCCCCATGGTTATTCCCCCAGTCACAACCCTGTTCATGACAATATCACGGCTTTCAGTTGAGAAACAGCTCGTTTCTGTAGACACTTTAACGTTGGTGTTTAATCATTTTAACATATTCTCTCCCACATGCATACTTCCAGAATCTGTGGTAGGGGAAGATTCGAATTAAGGAAAAATTGCCCCTCCCCAACCGGGAATTGAACCCGGCTTCTGGGTTGAGAAACTAGACAAGAAAAGCATTATTAGACTACTTATTCCTTAACGAGCGAGGTGGCGGCGCGGTAATGTGTGCGAATCGCATCCTGGAGGTCCCCGTTTTGATCAGCAGTGACCGTACACTCTGACTCCATGGGGTTTTCGCGGTTTTCCCTGGTCAATAGGTAAATGCTGGGGTGGTTTCTTCTCTACCATATCTCCTTACCAGCATTTCCCTTTTATTCCGCTTCCTCCCCATCTTTCAGGTGTGCTTCTGAGTTTAGTGACGTATGACGATTCCGGACAGATGGTGCGGATGCATGCTCAATGAATAGAGAACTCCTTGTGGAAACCAGAGGGCTGCTTCTGCGGCCTGTAGCTTCCTGTGGTTCCTTCCCCTCATCTCATTCCTCCTGGGAATATATCTGTGCGAGGGATGTGTGCCCCTCCGTTGAATCACCTAAGCCCTGCTTACTCCTTATATGTGTACAGTATACAGGGTGTATCCTTATTGGTGTCATATGTTTGGGGGACGTGCTCCTGACATCAAAACAGTAAAACAAATCCATATGTACATGGGTCTGAAAATCAACCGTTTCGTTGTTATAGGTCAAAGAAGATGTATTCCATGACTGAATAGACGGATATGCACTACACGTATGGCCGTGCAGGCGGCAATGCAGCACGAGCAGAAAGGTACCCTGACAGGCCATTACCGTGTGCAAGAACATTCACACAAATTCACCAACGCTTGAGAGAGAATGGCGCATTTGAGATGAGTACTAGGGATGTTGGGAAACCAAGAGCGGTACGAGGCATTGAGCTTGAAGAACGAGTTCTTCGTTGTAAGGGAAAGAGTTAGTCATACGACTATCTGGAGAATTCTGCATGAAAATCTTCTGTACCCGTATCACCTTCAACGTGTGCAAGGATTAAATGAGGCAGACTTTGAGCCAAGAAGACGTTTCTGTCAACGCATGTTACAGCAGTGCACTGTATTCATCAATTTCCTAGCCTGTATCCTATTCACGGATGAGAGTGGTATTACTCGCGACGGCAGCTTCAATTTTCATAACACTCATAACTGGGCATTTGAAAATCTTAATGAAGTACAACAGGACAACCATCAACAGAGGTTCTCTCTCAACGTTGGAGGTGGAATCATTCATGATCACCTTATTGGTCTCTATTTCTACCCTCCGCGACTCAATGAACAAACCGATCTCCAGTTTCTCAGAAATGAGTTGCATCACTTAACTGATAATATGCCTCTGGACATCATCCAACGAATGTGGTTTTTACACGATGATGCTCCAGCTGATAGTTCGTAAGTTTTTGAATGATCGATTTCCGCAAAGATGGATTGGTCGAGGGCCTGTTCGATCGCCTGATTTGAATCCAATGGATTTCTTCGTCTAGGGACATTTTAAGTCCTTGGTTTATGCGATTCCTGTACCTGATGTTGACATTTTGAGAGCACGCATCCAAACTGTATTTGACCAAATACGAAACACACCAGGAATTTTCAACAGAGTACGCCAGAGCATGGAACGTAGCCTTACTGCATTCATCGAAGCAAGAGGAAGCTACTTCGAGCAAGTTTTGTAACTTTCGATTTTGTGTTGTAACTCTGAAATTAATGATTTTCAGACCCATGTTTATATGAACTTTATTCACTGCTTTGATGTCAGGAACACGTCCCCCAAATATATGACACAAATAAAGATACATCCTGGAGTTTGCTACATATATTAAACCAAATTCCCATAAAATTAATGCACTAATGCTCCCTCTGTCATACGAAGGACTGTTCAAACCTATTTTGCTGATCTATAATATTGAACCAGAGAAATATTGCATTCTAAAGCCATTTATTTCTTTCACAGTGCTGGAAGATCATTTTTATATGCAAGAGAACTTTTTTTTTCCTGACTGGTTCTGAAATAGAGGCAACAAATCATATCGGCGAACAAGAGGAAATGTTCTCATTGGCGATTCAAGAGGCAATCCAGGGGTAGATTACACACGGCTTCCGCAGAACACGACCCTAACGAAAGAATGAATGAAAGAAAGAAAGAAAACGTGCTGCAAACCAAATGAAGCTGTTATCGGTTTATACACTTTGATACACACTCCGCACCTCCGCCACTTTGCCCTTCGTTATCCACCTCTGCTAAACCATTCTTTTCAAGCCACTTAACCAGTTATCCCAAGATTCGCCCCCATTCTTCTCCCCTGCACTTACTGCATTTGCATTTTAAAACGAGATTACGTTTGAGTCATCGTTCAAAATGAGAGAAAGTATTTCTGATTCAAACTCTGCAGCTTTACTCTTCGGAATATTAACTCTAGCCCAGCCACAAAAACAGAATGACGCTGACCTCTCTTGATTTGAACTGAAGGTGTATAAATCCATTACTGGCCTTAAGTTACCAATTGGAGGTAATAAGAAAAAGATAGGCCCACTATTTAGGCTAGGTTTATCCATACGAAACTACAAAATGTCATAAGCTACCACGGGCTCACCCACTCAGCATTAAGAGAGGTAATGCGTGAAATTTTGATAGTTTTTAAAGAAAAAATACATTTTCTTTACAGAATAAGAATTTCTAACCTTAGACCTTGTTTGAACCGCTTACTGCAGAGAAGTAAATGTCTACACTTCCAAATTTTACAGTAGAGAAATAAAAAGAATAAAACTAGTTTTCCGCAATTTTTCTCCTTAGGTATATGTATAGCCTATAGGTTGCACACCTCGCGCGGCTACCACCCTCCAGCAGGAAGGGATAAAGTGAAGAAACCATAGGAGGCTACAGGCCCGAGCAGACGCCACAGAGACGCGCAGAAATGTCCAACGTTTCCAAGCCCGAAGACCCGTCACGCCACTGGAGCCGTCGAGAGAGAGAGCGGTAAACGACCCAGTTTCTCTAGTGTCCACAGAGGGTACTCTTTCCATTGGGCGTGCAACCATCCATCTGTCCGGCATTGCCATACGCACCTGAAAGATGAGAAAGAAACGGAATGAAAGGGAAATGCTGGAAAGGAAATCATGGTAGTGAAGAAACTACCCCAGCATTCGCCTGCCGATCCAGGAAAACCACGAAAAAATGTTTCAGAGTGGTGGTCGCCTGCGATCGAACCAGGACCTCCCGAATTCGAGTCGCAAACGTTACCGCGGCGCTACCTCGCTTGTTAGTTTTTCTCCTTTAATGTACTTTTATTTTCTTAATAGAGATATCCTTGCTTAACATATATGTTTAAAAGTCTTTTATGACGTCAGGGAATGAGGTAGGCATTTTTTCGATATTATACTTGCTCCCTTTCTGCAGTAAATTGGTTTTCGAAATGAAGTTTCAGGTTAAAATAATTTTTTGAAATGTGTTACACATAAATTTATTTTATTACAATGCGCACTTTTTTAATATGCATTTCTGAATAATATTTGATGTTTTGGAATGTTAAATTACTCAGTTATCTTCACCTTCATCACGAGAAATTGTTGTTATAGGCCAATATATGTTACATTTTAAAAGTGTAACTTGTCTTGAGGGACATAGACTAAAGTCTTCTTGAGTTCATCCGTTTTGTTGTTGTTTATATGCAGTATAGATGTACAGGCTTTCTTTAAATGGAGTTCCAAACGTTATATTTGATTTCTTGATCTAAAACTGTCCACTATAGTCAATAAAACAATGTTTTGCGAGTTCAACAACTCATAAACCTAGGCTTTTCTCCTTCTACTGAACGAATTTGCATCTGGAAGGCTGACTATACATAATATCAGTTCAACTGACAAACAATAGATCGTAATTCGAAAACTAGCCATTTAGTAGCACCACCAATATATACTTTATTGTACTCGGATCTTGTTCCAAACTACTAGTCGGCTACGATATGAATGCGTGTAGTGGGAAGAGGAATAAACGGCTATGAAACAAGTGGGCGGGGCAGCGAAAGGACAGTCAGTTAAAGAAAGCGTCCGCAGTTCTTAGTTACACTTACTAGCGAGGCTGCGACCTGCACATGCAGTATTGTTTTCATTGTGCGACACTCCCCTCTGATCAGTAGCCTTGACTGTCCACAAACAGTAGCGCCTCCTCCAAGCGCATCCATATCGTGGCCGACTAGTAGTTCCCTGTGTGCAGCAAACAGAAAATTGAAGGCGTTTTCACGCCCGTACCATCGTGCGGACGAGTTTCTTTCTGTGGCAAACAATACATTAATCCACTTAAAGCTGTAACCGTAAAATGAGGAAGGTTTATTTTTGGAGGAATTGTAATATAGTTCAACTGTTGGGGAGCCGAACTTGAAGTAACTGCCGCATGTATGGACAAAGTTTCCGGTGGTCTTCGCCCCAATTTTACTTTCCGGTGGCCTTTGCCCCAAGTTTAAAAAAAATTAACTTTGTAATTTGAATGTTTCTTTAAATATTATATATTTATGTTTGCCTCGGCTGCATCAGTATTAAATTTGTAGAAACATGTATTTCTTAGCAGGGTGTGATGCGGCTAAAGAATGTAGGCTTACACGGATTATACTTTTTACTTCACTCCTTTTATTAATCCTTCGCACGATTAAATAACACTTCACTGATATAGAGAGCTGTGAGGTTGTTTATTAATTACTTGCACTTTTTTTTAACACGTAAACTTTATAATGAATTTTCGTATCACACTGGATACGTACCAAGCAAACGAACTGCTCAGGTACGCTGCCTTCTAGCAACTAACTTCTACCGCCTGAATTTGTAAATTTTTCTATTTTAAGTCACTGATTGGCTAATCCTACTCCAATAGAATACTTTTATTTACTTTCAGGTTTTCTGGTTGTTGATTGGCTAGTTATAAACTGTTTTAAAAATATTACATTATTGTTTCCAAGAATTAATATTAGCATTATTGAACTTTCCAATTCATATTTGCCTCAAGGTTACCTCATTGTTACCTCATTGTTAACAACTTTCGGCCTCTATTATCACAACTCCTATATTGTTAAATTACCTAATACATTCACATAACACTGTTACATAATTTTATATGTTATTTATACACACATTGCTTTAAGGCGGGCTGTTATTAAATTTTATATTATATAATTAGACTGAAATCATTTATGTGTTAAAAATACTGCCTTAAAAAAAAGAAGCAAATATTCCACTGGTTTCTTCTGCAGTAAGCTGTTATATGTTAATCAAATTTTAAAGTACCATGACTCTAAGAATTAACCTTAATTACGCCGTATTTTGAAGTCGAATTTTTGTTGGTAGTATATTTGTTTGTTGAGCGCCTGTTATTGTATTAATAGTTTGAATTTTGGGTTCTTTGTCCGCCGGCTAACTATTATTACTACTCAGTCGAGCATATCTCTTGAACAGGGTGTGTAAACGGAAAGGATTTGTTACTGAAAGATAACACTTATAAAAGAATTTGTTTTTACACTTTTATTACCGTCACAATTAATTAATTTCACATATTGGCTCTTGATACACGCCAGACTGAAACTGTTATATTTTCTAATATCACTATAATCACTTATTTGCTGCACATTATTAATTCGCGTATTTCACATTTATAACTAACTTTACAACGCGAGAGATTTTGTAGAATTGCGCGACGTATAACGCGTGAACGATTCTCTTAAACTGTGCGACGTATAACCTTTGTATGATTCTGTTGAACTGAACGACGTTTGCCTTGTGAATTATTCTGTCAAACTGCGCGTTACCCGTCTCTGGCACGGAATTTATACCCCAATATGCCTAAACATTATAATAGAGCTGCTATTGGTTAATAAAACGCACCAACATTAGCGTCTATATTTATATCCAATCAAAATTACGAACACATATGCACTAGGGAAGAAATTCGCTCCATTTCTACAGAAAAGCGCGCTAATCTGACGTCATTTGCTTGCCTCTTCTAATTAATAAACAACGCACCCCCTCGCTCATTGTTGCCCGCTCTTATTGTCAGTTTCAGTGAGGTCGTGTAAACTTATTTCCTAACAATGCTTATAATTAACAAACATCTCAAATCATTGTCATAGAATAATGCTAATTTACACTACAATCACTCTGGCATTTACAGTGTTGTGATATAAAATACTGCGTCAATTTAAATGTATAGTCGTGTGGCGTCACTTTCATAGTTATATTCTTACAACGTTTTCTCACATTCAGCTATAGAATTTCCAGATTATGAACCTGAAACTTTTACTACACGTTTAGAAAGCTATGGTTAAAAGAACATAGAAGCTATTTTGGACAATATATATTTTTAGAATTAAAAAAACTAAAATATGATATCTAGATGTTCAAAATGCTCATTTTAAAATCCAATGGAATGGCGTTTTTAGGTATTGTTTACATTAAATAAATATTCCAATTTTGGCCCTATTACACAATTACACGCATGCCAAATATGCCATTTTTTCAGAGGTGTAACTTGTATTTTGTGGCAGTAAATACTTTTTGAAAAAATTAATAACTACTACACTGACGCCACTAAATCTTTGGGGTACTACAAATAACAAGTTACAATTGTTATTGACAAAAATAGACATGGAACGTTATAGCATTCAGCAACGCGTAGAAATTGTGAAAATGTATTATCAAAATGGATCATCCGTTTGCCAAACCTTCCGTGTATTGCGTGAAGATTACGGTGTGCATAATCATCCCTGCGAGAGAACGATTCGGCGTTCAATCGATAAATTTGAAAGAAGTGGATCTGTCAGCGATCAAAGAACGCCTGTACGTAATCCACGTAAGCGCTCCAACGAAAACATAGGCACCGTTCTTGAGAGTGTACGCGAGAACGGAAACAAATAAATTGCTCGTCGAGCGCAAGAATTGGGGCTTTCGCCGACCACAACTTGGCGAATTCTGTATCTGGACTTGAAGTTTCACGCTTACAAAATGGTGTTAACTCAAGAACTAAAGCTTAACGACCATAGGTTGCGCCGTGTATACGCTGACTGGGCTATGGAGCAATTGGAAGCTGACCCGGATTTTTGTCGAAAAATCATCTTCAGCGACGAAGCCCACCTTTGAATGGATGGTTGTGTTAACAAACAAAGTTTCCGCTATTGGAGCAGTCTCAATCCAATGCAGATTCAAGAACGACCACTTCATTCCCAAAAGGTTGCTTTGTGGTGTGAATTTTGGTATGGTGGAATCATTGGTCCATATTTTTTTCCAATATGAAGATGGAGAAGCTCTATGGAGAAAGATACCGGGCTCTTATAAGGGACTATTTTTGGCCTCAATTAGATGGTATGGATCTCAGAAACATCTGGTTCTAGCAAGATGATGCCACATGCCATACTGCTCTCGAAACAATCGATCTTTTGAAGGAGAAATTCAGAGGTTTCATCATTTCCCGTGGTGGTGATGTTAACTGGCCCCCGAGGCATGTGATTTAACGCCGTTGGATTACTTCTTGTGGAGTTATGTTAAATCTCGAGTTTATGTCAACAAGTCAGAAACAGTAAATGATCTTATGAATAACATCACGCGTGTTGGACCTAAGATACGTTCTTCTGTCATTGAAAATTGGGTCAACCGTATACGCACAACCCAACGAAGTCGCGGCGGTCACTTAACTGATGTTCTGTTCCACACGTAATAACATTAATTATAATTAATGTTCCAAATTAATATAATTATGTTCCAAAATAAAAAAGTAAATAAACCTCTATCATTTACAGAACGTGTTTTATTTAAGTTCAAACATAGGACACTCTTGTTGAAAGACCCTATACATATAACTGTTACACCAGCTTATTTTCATTTTGATAAAACATTATATACAAGAAACTTTTATCAAAATCAATAATTTAATGTATCGACTGCTATTAGTTACTTTAAGTAGAGGAATTTTCCCATTCCTTCAAAAAAAATTCCAAAGAAAATGTCACCGTAAATGCCAAATTGAAGTCTAAAATATTGTTTTTAGGAAATGGTTCCGTGTGTAGAAAGAGAGAAAGGGGGGAGGAAGAAGTGTCTGTGTGCTTGCAAAAACTATAATTCTATACGAAAAGTAGGATAAAAACATACATCCTTCAAATTTATAAGGATACATAGTGAAAAATTACACTAAATTCCCACAAATCGAAAGAACCCTTTTATATGCAGACATGTTTCAAATTTTAAAGCATTCCAACATAGTTCTAAGGATTTTTATTATACTATCATACGTTTGAGATATTAGAGTAATCAATACAATGCATGTTTTTAATTTTCTATGAATGAATTTTGAAGTCTACCTTTTTATTATTATTTTATTTACTACCATAACCTAAGGCAGATACTAAAGCTTACTACAGGATAAATATAATTCGGTTAAATTATGCAATAAAGTTAACCATTTCTGAAATATAACTTTGAAGTTTGCCATACTTTATGTAATGCATTTCAAAAGAAGTGGTAGCAATTAAAATAAATTTTACGTGTAAGGTATTTTGTTTCTCGTGCGTATTTTAAAAAACTATGCACTGTATTTGAAATTGAACTATCAAATTCATATTTAAAACAATTGTGTCTGTTATGGTAATATGAAGTACGTTATATTTCTGTAGTATTAACCAACTGTAGCCATTTACACAGCATAATTATAATCATTAAAAAGAAATACATGAAACAACAGGCTTTTGATTGAATAATGTGCAGAAAAGGTATGACTATAAATTGCTGGACATGTTCTTTTAATATTTGTGAAGATGCGTGGGCATACATCCAATGTGTAAATGTGAAAAATGTTAATTTAGTCCACAAAGCTTTAGCATTGGGTGCTTACAAAAAATCTTATCATACACGGGCACTTTCTAACTTAAAGGTTTCTTCTAGTTTCTCCATTGACCACAAAATTATGGATCAAGGGCCCCATTCTACCCTATCCATTTGTTCAATCACACTTCTTTCCTAGATAACAGGTTGGCGAGACATTCTTACACTTTGAAGAATCTATAATATACACAATTCCTAGTTGATTTACATCAGGCACTACATCAAATAAAGGAATACTTTTTTTATTCTATTTTATTTTACGTTGCTTTAACTCCTTGGTCATATCGCGACGGATCTGTTGGTGGATATCTCTTAGAACGATATGTGATGGATAGTTAGTCTTCTAGGTCTCATCCCTGTAACCCGATAACTTCAAACTTCTGTCTGACAAGTATATCTGAATTTTATTTATACTATGAAAACCTGAGATACACTAATCAAAATCCTCCATTCTTAAACAAATAATAGTTAAACATTTGATTTTTCTTAGTTAAATGTATATAAAATATGTGCACTTTTCACAAAAAATTATTTGTATATTTATAAGACTTTGATTTTTTTCTGGAATTAAAATGCTTCTAGAACCTCAAATAATTATTCCTATTAATGGATTTCTCTATAATTTCTATAATTAGACATTTTCAACATGGCAAAACTACACAAGTTAAAAATTTAGTATATGTGATAGTGGTCATCTGCTTGTGAAGTGAGTGAAAGTTTAAATACATCAATTGCAATAAGCAATGCAGTTTTCTAAATTTTAAGGCCAATTTGATTATGGATAATTTTTTTTAAGAAATTCTGCAAACCTATCAATTAATAACTTTTGTCATCTTCGAATGTCATTTCTTCAAGAATAGTATATCTAAAATCTATAAAATTTTAATACGTTTTAGAGTTGGTCATATATTTAACAATGGTTCATTAAACACTCGATTTTGGAAGCTACTTCGCTCCTTTCTGTTTACGTTTATGACCTCGAATCCTTAGGAGTGATGTTTAAAGTGATGGTTGACCTTACTGATTTCTTGACTTTTGAGCTGCAAAAGGATCAATAATAATACTTCTACTTGCTATGCTAATACCTTACAAACTGAAAACGCGATCTCATAACGCGATTTACAACTTTCCTTTAGTAGCGTTACATATATTTTAAAATCTGTATTTCTAATCTCAGTTAGAAAAACATAACTAAAAATATTTCATACCACGAGGTGGATAGAACTGCTCCAACAAAAATGCATTAGGTCATTGATTTATTTAGTGACGGATATTGTATTGGGTCAAGCAGGACAGTAAATGCCCTCTATATTAAGAGCGTAGGACCGGATCACCTCCTCCTCCCCCCCCCCACGAAGAGATCTGCTAGGGGCCTGTCACACACAGAACGCCAGGCCAGACAGTTCCACAAGCAAGCTACCACCACACGACTCGCCCGCCGTCCACCTGCCTGTTCCTTCGACCTTTAAACATAAGAAAATGAAATGACAGGAATTGGAGGAGAGAAAAATTCATAGAATTACATAATCCACACCAACATTCGCCTATCAACCAAGGTAAACCGAGCCGCGTTTAATTCGCATTCGAGACGTCCCAAGTTCGATTATTGGCGACTGTCACTCTGACCCATGGGTTTTTTGGGAGTTTCCCGGGTTGTCAGGCGAATGCTGGAGTGGTTTCTTTCTGCCCCGTATTTCCTGTCTCTGCATTTCGTTCCATTCATCGTTTCCTTCATCCAACACCCCGTTTGGACTGCTTCATGGTTGGAAGTGTCAGCGAAGATGTTTCGATGCGGCGTGGCATGGCAAATGGATGCTCTCTGTAAACTTTCTCCGTCCTTTTTCCGGTTTTCGGCTTGTTGTCGGGATATACGGACCGCCCCTTCAGAGCGGGGTGTTGGATCCTCTGTGTGAAGCGGAGGTTTCTGGTTTGTTCGACTATAGCGGAGTCTTAATCTAGAAACTGTAGGGACTGTCATTGCTGTGCCGTCACTCCTGGTTCCGGTCGCCCGGTGTCTTCTCTCATACCCTCCTGGGGTGCCCTCTTGTGGATTATAGGTATAATATCCTCACTGGAGTAGTTCCGAGTTCCCTCGGATAATCAGAAAAAGGAAAGCAAAAAATAAAAACAGGTAACGGGAATCAAACACGGGACCTCCCGCCATCTCGCTCAGTTTAGGAGCGCTAAGAAAGAATCTACACTATTGAACTCGTCCTGCGTACGGATATTCACCTGATTGAGACTAAATCGCCCCGGCCTGAATAGTACATGGTTGGGTGAGTGGGTTTGTGTACGGGTTCAAATAAAACTTAGCGAGATAGCTCCAGGGTTACGCGTGAGGCTTGCATTCGGGAGGTCCCAAGTCCAAATCATGCAGTCCGGCCACACTGACCTTGGATTCTATCGTGGTTTATCCAGATCAGTAGGCTAATGCCAAAAATTAAATTAACTTCAGTTTTATTTGTGGACGCTCTTTAATTGCTGCGGTTCTTAGCGTCCAATTCTATATTGCGCGCGAAAGACCGCTAATTTTGCTCAGAGGCGTCTTTATCAGGCTTGAGGTTATTTTACGTGCCGCAAATCTACGACCACCGGTTTCACTTCCCTTCCGAAGGAAGTCTAATGCCGCGGTCGCTCTTCTTCTACTATGAGTTTCTTGTCCGTTATTTCCTGTCCCCATCATATGTTTCCAGGTTGCAGGACCAGGCGACGGCGATTGGTGCGTGACAGCCGGACAGTGGAGTTTGCGCTGTGTAAAGGAGTACACCCTGGCGCCTGGATGGCTGGCTGGTGCCCCTTCCGGGGGGGGGGATGATTCACGGGATCCCCAAGCTGATGATGGCAAAGGCAAGCTCGTACCGGCATCAGGATTGGTGACATTCTGGAATCCCAACTTCGCTAACCGGTATCATACTCCTTTGGGTCTCCCCTTCATCTCTTCTCCCAAGGGTCACGAAAGCCACAATGGTCTACTGAGATGGACTACGTGTGGTGCTGAGTTCCAGCGGTTGTGGGATGCCTCGTCTGACTATCCTATCCATTCTGCAAATTAAAATGAGCTCTGTTGTGGTAGACATCATTATACTTAGTGAAGAAGAAAATCTTTATTTGTGTTATCTCATTTGGAGTTCCAATTTAGGCTTTTTTCTTCATCTCAGATATGAACTTGTTGCACGGATGAATGCGTTTCCTAAAAGTAAATGAAAAAAGAATATGTTGATGTTACGAAAATCAACACATGAAAAGTTCTGTGAAAACAAAAGACATCGATAATCCGTGTGAGCGATGAAAGAACGAACATCATATGGAAAAACTCGGATTAAAATTAATATAGGAGGAGGCTCAGTCACTCCTAGGTTTAGGTATCTATATAACTCACAAATTTAGGTTTACCTGAAAACATCGTCCCTATTACTAAAACAAACTGCTTTTTCTCTACAGTTACATGTTTATTCTTTCTTGTACGAACCAGTATTAACGAATATTCGTTGTCTGAATCCTAAGAAGTTATAGAAAGCTTAAAAAATCTTCATTTGATATAGAAATATATCGTTGTAGAATGATTTAGCAAAACAGCTTATGGTCGAGTAGATTAGCGTTCCAAAACTACGTTGAGGGACCCCAAGAGTGGCAATTCAAAACCCTAATCTGAAACTCAATCTAGTTAATTAATTAATCAATGGAAATTAATATAAATACTAACAATTATTATCTAATTATTAATGTAGCTAGTTGTATTTGGTGCTGTAGGAATTATTTTATTTCATTAGTGTTGTTACGTTGAAGAAGTTAGTTGCTGCTACGTGTTGAAAGTCAGTTTGTAGATGATATATTGTATTTCAACTGTTGGGGCGCCGAACTTGTAGTAGTTGCAACCGCACGTATTGTAAACAGTTTCCGGTAGCCTTTGCCCAAAATCTACTTTCAGGTGGCCTTTGCCCCAAGTTTAAAAATAATAGCTTTGTAATTTGACTGTTTCTTTAGATATTATATACTTATATTTGCCTCGGCTGCGTCAGTATTATTTTAGAGACATGGATATCTTGGCAGGGCGTGATGCGACAAGAATGTAGGCTTAAGCAGATTCTAAGTTTTAATTCACTCCTTTTTATTAATCCTTGACAAATTAAATTTGACTTCACTGATATACAGAGCTGTGAGATTCTTTTATTTAATACTTGCACTTTTTAATACGTATACTATTTTCGTATCACTCGAATAAGTATTTAATTTCTCGAGGACACATCATGCATCCGGTTACTATCACTGTCTGCAGGCAACTGAATAGGTTTCAACTGTCTAAACTTGTAAACTTCTGTTTTTCAAGTCTCTGATGGGCTAATCCTGCTCCAATAGAATACCTGCATTGAACTAAAACTTTTTCTGGTTGTTGATTGGCTATTTTTAAACTGTCACTAAAATTACATTATTGTTGCTCCAAGAATCACAAGTAGTACTGTTAAACGTTCTTACTCATTATTGACTCAAGGTTGCCTCATTTATACCTCTTTGTTAGCAACTTTTGACCTATTTCTCACAGCTTCTACATTATTAAATTACGTAATATATTCACATAACATTATTGAACATGTATACAATAATATAAGCATATGCAATGTCTGTTACATACATTTTAAAAATTATTACATACACATATTGCTTCAAGGCGGGCTGTTATTGAATTTACATATTATATAATTAGACTGAAATTATTTAAGTGTTAAAAATACTGCCTCAACTGGACCGAATTCATGACATTCCGTATAGTCTCTATGGAGTGCTACAGTGAAAAACTTACCAACAACTTGTACGTGACATGAAATCCATCACTTTATATTTATAAGCCGATTTAACTACGTATAGCAACTGTCAAGGTTATATCAGCTTTGCTCATGTGCCAGAAATCTCCCCTGCAGAAATTATCGCATGTCATTAAGCACTGTTTACGGACATTTAAATGTAATCGTGCTGAGCTTGGTTGGATCCAAAGCGCTTGTCTATAGTTCGGACTCATATTATCATCTCAGGGAACCTTAGGAGGTGGTGTATTAATGATAAATCACACGCTTTAAGTGAACTAGACGATGCATTCAAGTTGTTGTTTTATTTATATAATAAATTTCTAAAACTATACCGGGTGTTTCAGAAATACTTTTTTCCTTCTTTTGGTGTGAGGAACCCATACCCGAAGTTTGTAAAAGTTCATATGAATATATGTCCAATAATCCTTGGTTTTCGCGTTATTCCTGTCACAATGAAAGTGTGAGTTCAACGGCCTTTGGGGTCCAACCTCAAAACTTCATTTCTCTATGCATTCATAGAAGGCGTTGACCCATTGTACTACATACGGTAGATGGCGAAGTGTTGCCATGGAGACTTGTTTACGTTTGTCATTTGTCATTAGTCTGTCTTCAACGTTTCAATTGTGCACATGTAGTGAGTTAACTGCACGTGTTTCGTTCCACCATGGCTGGATATTCATTTCGTGAACATGAATCTACCATGACCGATGGATAGGCAGAGGAGGACCAGTTCCATGGCCTGCACGTTCTCCCGACCTCAATTCTGTAGATTTTTATCACTGAGGGCATCTTAAATCAATGATTTATGGAGCAGTCATCCCGGATGCAGAAACGCTTCATCGACGTGTCAGGAAGCCTGCGAAACCATCGACACCATCCCGGAGTTTTTGACAGGGTGCGACATTCCATGATTCGACGAGTACAGGCATGCATAGATGCAAGAGGAGGACGTTTCGAGCATTTCTTATGATTTTTGTGTGTTATAAGTGTACCACTGTGTTGAACACCTCCTAACGAGAAAACAAAGGACTATGGGATATATGTTCATATGATATTTTTTCCTTCTTGTGGTGTAAGGAACGCATACCCTAAGTTTGTAAAAGTATTTCTGAAACATTCTGTATATACATAATTTCGTAAGCAGCAGTGTTTCATTGTGTTTTCAACAGTGGTGTGGATTCCATTTTCTTGCCAGGCGTGCGGATATATTTCACATCTTTTATTACTTTTTCCCAATGTTCCTTTTTTACTTCTTGTTTTCTGTTTTATTTACACACAAATACCCATGCCCGAATTGGGACTCAAACTCACAATCCCCTACGCCACGAAACACCAAAGCTAGGTACTTTGGCGAGCGCGGCCATTGGGACGGGCTCGAATTAGAACGCAATAAAAAGCGCAATTAGCACAGCGTGGTTTCGATCCACGGATCTCTGGGTTATGGGCCCAGTACGCTTCAACTATGCCACTCTGATCCTGCTCTCATTGTAACCCTGGAGATATTTCCTTTAGTGTAAATAAAACATTCTTTCAATTCTGATGATATAATTGGCCAGATTTGACAGCAGTATTTGAAGTCAGGACTGCTGTTCCAAACAAATCAAGTGATAGTTCAATTATGATCAATTACGTCTTGAAAACCTTTTGTAAGTGCATTACGCCCTTTCTAACAACTCAGATGTGGAAAGATGGTGTATGAAATCGGTGGAATATTGAGCAAATGAGCCCGGGGTCCATTGAGCTGAAAGTTATTCGACAAATATGCATAACAAAAGGCCAATTATCACAGAACAATCACGACATAATGATTAAAGTCAAAGTATTGCACACAGTTATTATTTATGGTTAAAGAGAAGGTTGTAGTGTATTTAAAATCTTTAGGGCGGAATTTAGGGCAATAAGGTATCAAAGGTGACTGTTCCATTAATTCACTGAGTATTTGATATTAACCAATAACGTATGGGAATTCCTGGAATATCCATCATCACGTCTTTTTACTTTCTCTACTACGTATAGTATGTAGGGGAAGTATTGTATTCCACCCAAATATTCGATACCGAGATTTCACCGGAAATATATGTTTTGAGACCCCCTGAATCGAAAAAAAGTTTTTGGAAACATGTCCGTGTGTGTGTCTGTGAACAGCATAACTCAGAAACGAACAGTCGGATAAACACCAAACTTGGTATTTAAGTTTAGTATGTTCCAGAGATGCGACATGAAGGTTTTCAAGAAAATACCCCCACCCCAGATTACCCTTTACATGGAACATTTTTCGAAAATTTTAATTTTCTCATAAATGGCTCTAACGATTTTGATTAAAATATCATATGTTTAAGATATTTTCATGACATATAAAATGTATATCTTGAATTTTCTGGGAATGTCTCCAAAAGTATTCTTCATTGTGAACGACTTTTGCATAACTGGTAAACCATAAGAGAGAGACAAAACTTTACTACACAAGAAATGTATATCGCGTTAAAATACACAATTTATGTCATATACATTTTTTTGTTAAGTGAACCATTTTCGAGATATTGCTTGTTATTACCTTAAATTTTTCAATACTTATTTTCTCAAATGGGAATTCGTTATTCATTTTTTGTCTTGTATATGCAAAGAGTATTAATCTGTGTCAAAGAGAATGGTGCTGCCCATAGCAACCAGCTATTAAGAGATATGTCTATGCTTAAAGGCTACTGTATTTCTATATTGCCCTTGTAAATATATATTCCCCTTACAACTATAAGAAAATTAGCAATAAGATAAGAGTCTGCAAATGTTTATCTCGATTAACATAAAGCAGATGGAGAATAAATGTTTGTAAAAATAGTTTGTACAAGAGTAGTCATGCGAGTGTAACACATCAGATTTTTTTATCCTATAATATGCTTGCAAGGATGCAATTTTAACGGATAAAACCTCAGCCCGCTTCTGAACCGCAATAAAGATAATGGTACTGAGGAAAGGACGGGCCCCTGAAACCGGTAAAGAGCACCGTATGCAGGCCATCCACCCCCGTGCTTCTACCGTGACCCTGGGAGTGAGGTAGGGATGAGGGGAGAGATCCGAAGGGCAACCAGATCCGGGTGACGACGGGCGCAAGAACGGGCGGGTCAGTAATGTTTCCAGATTGAACGCATTCGACGACGCCTGGGGGCTCCTAACTGAGCTTTCCCTGCAACGACGCAGGGAAGAAACCTTCTACAGAGCGTACAGCCACCGCCCAGCCGCAACCCGCCGAACGCCGTCGACTGGTCTTACAACATTGAAATAGATGACAAGGAAGATGATGGGTACAGGAAATGAGGGTCAGAAAAGTCATGATAGAAGATGAAGCGCCCCAGCATTCGCCTTTCGACCCGGGGAAACCACGAAAAACCATTTGTGCTTTTAATCAATATACATTCAAACAGTGTCAATTTCCACATTAACTATGTTCTTGAAGAAAATGTGTCTTTATTGTGTTGTGATTTAGACTTATTTTGAGGACAACTACGTTCTCATTTCCACTTTGGTAGCATTGATTTGTATGGAGATTTGATTTTAAACAACGCAAGCAAAGTAAATATTATTTATATAGTAGGTTACATTTTATTCACGGAATGGTAATAAATACAATTTAAGTTTATGATTTTATCAATAGATTTGCGAGCGCAAAAACTCTAGTAAAATTACCTATGAAAAGTACATTTGCATAAGGGTAATTTATTCTGTGCTACAATTAGTTCTTTAGTGTTTTATAATTTTTGGTGAATTTAAATTTTAAGTCCGACATGTATTAAACACACCTCGAAGCCTATATTACATAGTACAACAATATAGTCCATACTGAGCGTTGATACGTTAAAGAGCAAAATAGTTCTGTATAGGATAACTTAAACATCCCTGAGAATAAAACAAGGCAGAAACGTTTAATTGTGTTATCATCAAACTCCTGTGGATTGCATACCTCAGGTTCTCTAAGTTCCACAGCAGAGAAAGTATAAGTGACAGCGTGTATAACACGAATATACTAGTAGTGCTGACATTACGCAGCGGAGTTCCCTCTTTAAAACAAGGTAACTCTTTTGTCACACATACACACAGAGTATTGATACTCTTAGAATTATTTAAAACTCTTAGTAGACATTATTAATAAAAGTAGTAGAAATGAGTACAAATTGTGCATTAGTCTAGGTTCAGCAGAAAGCTTATTCGTTTGAGCATTTACTCAAATGATATCTCGTATATTATTTGCTACATAGCTTACAGGCGTACTCCACCGAAAGATCACGAGTCTCTGGAAGGTTTGTAGTGATATCCGTGCACTAGTCTTGTTATTGCGCTGTAGATTTTGATATTTGAACCTGTCTCTTTCCGGTTGATCATCACGTCGATTACATAGAACTAAATGGATATTTCCCAATTTCTTCTACTGTCTTTTCTCCTTTAGTTGAGCTTCTTGTCGGGTAGCTGGCAACAGAAACCTGGTACATAGGTCTTCCACAAGGAACGTTTCACGCGTTAGTTCGTAAGCTAGCCATGGCGAGACGAATTTTGATATTTCTAGTGCAGCTTTCAGGAATCTTGATTTACACTTTCCATTTATTTTAGATCACTTTAGCTGAGGTTGTACCATATGATTTCTATCCCATATGTTAGAGTATTTTGGCTGTTGCGAGTGATAATTGTGTGGTGTTTTGTATTTCTTGTAAGCTTATTATAGCGGCTGTTACCCTCTCTTTGTATATTCTAAAAGGTTTGGCTGCTTTTTGGAGTGTTACTCCCAGATATTAAAGGTGGTTGTGATTTGTAGAGCATTTTTCTGTAGTTGGATGTGTTTACCATTTACCAGTCGGCCATATGAATACCATCTAGTACACATTATCAAGATGTGAAGTTAAAATGTTTGAAGTTACTTCTAAAGTGTATAAAACATGTAAGGAAGGGGAGATTTTCAATAAAGTACGAACTACTAAATATTTACTAGTTTATTTTTTACCCAGGTCCAGAAACCTTACTCTACTTTTCTAGCAGTTATCAATGTTTTTCGGACATTGTCTTAGCGTAGCACACGTTTTTAAAACCTCGACACAGGCTCCCACCGCCAATACATCTAGGAAACGTGTAGCATTTTCTAGAGTTTGAGGCAGTATTTTTAACACTTAAATGATTTCAGTCTAATTATATAATACATAATTCAATAACAACCCGCCTTAAAGCAATAGTATATGTAACAATATATAAAAAGTGTATATTACAGTCATTGTAAATGTTTATATTATTGTATCCATGTTTAATAATGTTATGTGAATGTATTACGTAATTTAATAATGTAGGAGCTGTGAGAGTAACAGGTTAAAAGTTGCTAACAATGAGATAACAATGAGGTAACCTTGAGGCAATAATGAATTTGAAAGTTTAAAAGCTACTAGTCATTATTGGAGCAACAATAATGTAATTTTTGTGACAGTTTATAAAATAGACAATCAACAACCAGAAAAAGCTTTAGTTAAATGAAGGTATTCTATTTGAGTAGGATTAGCCAATCAGAAACTGAAGAGGAGAATATTTTACAAATTTAGAGTTCAGTTGCCTGCAGACAGCGTTACTAACCAGACGCAAAAAGTGTCCTCAAGAAATTTAATATGTATTCGTGTGAGACGAAAAAAGTTTACGTGTTAAAAAGTGCAAGTAATTAATAATAAAAAGAATCACACAGCTCTCTATATCAGTGAAGTGTTATTTAAATCGTATCAAGTATTAATAAAAGGAGTGAAGTAAAATTATAATCTGTGTAAGCCTACATTCTTGTCGCATTACAACCCTGCTAAGAGAAACGTGTCTCTAACAATAATACTGACGCAGCCGAGGCAAATATAAATATATAATATTTAAAGAAACAGTAAAATTACAAAGATAATATTTTTTATTAAACTTGGGGCAATGGCCACCTGAAGGTACATTTGGGGCTAATAAATAACTTCTTCAAATTGACGTCCATACGTGGAGCTAATAAAATATTTCAAGTTAAAGTTTTCTGAATTGAAAATGAGCTGTGATGATCTCTTAGGGGACATTTGCGGCACATGGACGAAAACTTCTTAATGGACATAAATAATGAGTCGTCGTTTTGTCTAACATCATATTAACTTGCAGATTCACGATTGTTTCCTTTCAGGTACTCTGTGATAAGGATCTGACTTCCGTACCACTAGTTTTAATCCTCACTGTGTGAAACCAACAATACAAATAACGCAATTCCTTCTACCATGAAATCTTAGATACAGAAAAATTGCACCTTAGAGACTGTAGCATTGATTTATGGACTGGCAGCGAACTTCTGTTAGCAGGTGACACTAAGGTTTATTCTAAAATAGAATAAGAATTTAAGTGATTGTGAAAAGTGTGTGGAAAGAAGACTTAAATTATATAGAATGGAATAACAAACTGGTTAGCCAAAGTAGCCAGTAGTTGTTTTATTGCATAACGGAACCTTACCGTAAAAACATCTCTCGTATTATAAATCTCCAGTTGGCTCAATCGCTGAAACGGCCGTAGTGCCTGTAGATTCGGTCTGTAAGATTTGTAATTCTTTCTGTTACATTTAAATATATGTCATTTTGTATCAGAGTGTTACATATCAATGTCAGTTACTAAATACACTGCAAAATAAGAGCAGTGAAGTACTGGCTAAGGCTGATGCATGGGGATAACTCCAAACCACGATCCAAATGTTATAAATATCAGCGAGAAAACCTGTCTCCTAAGTTTTGGGCAGCTGATTTGGAAAGGGGTTTGAGGAGAATAGGAATGGGGTCAGTATGGCTAAGAGCTGAAACAAATGACAAAAATATACGGAAAGGTGTTAAAAGAAGACTAAGAGACATCAACCAACAGGATATAGAATTGGATTGTAAAATTAAACCTTCTCTAAGTCTAGCAAATGAAATAAAATTGAACTGGGGTAAAGAGGCATATATACTTAATTTAGGAAGAAAGGAAAGATCAGGATTGGCATGGTTTAGACTGGGGGACTGGAGGGCACAGAAAATGACTGACGATTCTGGCAGGAGAATCTGCCCATTCTGTAACTTGGATGAGGACTGGTACATATTTTGGCGGAATGTGCACAATGGGAGAACGATTGAACGATTAAACTGAAAGAAAAATTCTTAAGTGCCTCAAGAAAGAGATTGGCATGTTGGGATCTACTGGTTGACCAGAGGAACTGGCAAACCATGGACAATTTTTTGGATAAAGTGCGCGAAGCTAGGTCAAATTTGTTCAGTTAGACAAAGGTAATTTATCTCTATTTCCCTTTTTCTTGTTCCATTTTTGTGTTTTCTTTCTCTGTTGTTTATTTTGTCACCCTATTGTATCTTAAATATGTATGTACGGTCAATGACCCATACACTAAATACTTGTGAAATAACTTCAATAATTTGAAACCAATAAATATACCTTATCTGTCTATCTATCTTTAAGTTTTGTGGATACAGTAAGAATACTTTTTTTTCTTCCTTTCCTGCAAAAGAACATAATTATTAAATGACTTAAACATATGCAGGTACATACATAAAACATGTGCATTACAAAAACTCAGCTCCGACACTCATCCTTAGAGTTAGTTGCCTAGACCACTGCGGCAATTAAACAATTAGAATTGTACGCCTTGCTAAAATCTTACACAGTGACTTTTAGTCTTGCATCTAACTTAAACATGTTGTAGACATGGAATTTAATTCAGTTTTCATGCAGTTTAAATCTAGTCAATGCTCGGTAGCAACGGGCGCGGCAGAGTTACCGTTTTTATGAGGTTAACATACTTTGTATGCTTGTATGTTAAAACAGAGAGGGTGAGTCCAGATGTAAACAACGGGCGCGTACCTACAGTTCTCGTACAGGTTATATAAAAAAAAGCACGCGGAGATTGTCAAAAGTGATCGTTCTGTCTCTCATTTAAACAAAAGCTATATAATGAGAAACTCCATTCGACTTCGCAATACGAAGTGCAAACGAATAACTTATATCACTTTCTGATATATGAACATAATGTCTTCTACGGTATATTTCTTTACCCACCGCCTGTACCCACGTACCAACACATTATGCTATCTGCATCGGTAACTTGAAATCACGGACCAACTCACTCTAATCCGCCCTCTACTCATTAAGAAATAAGGGAGTGGAATGAATATGATTTTTGTCCTAGCCTTACCCAGAGGGAAGCCGTTTCTAAGCAGCCTCCCGGTGCGACCGGGCCATCAAGTTTTGGAATCGTTAGTGACCAAGCCGTCAGCCGGTCTGCCTGCGGCCTATAGCCTCCTACATTTTTTCAGCTCATCCGTTCCTCCTGGGGATGGTAAGTACAACCATACGCGTTGGGTCGAGTTGGAGCGGGAGGGTTCCGACTACTTCAGCTGCTGTGGTGCGGGCGCTGCGGATCCTGAGCACTCTTGTTACTTCTGATGTTACTAGAAGTACGTCGGGAGGAACGTTCGAGCCCCTCCCGTTGGGAAGCCGTTCAGATTGGGTTGGTGTTGACGGGACAGTGGTTCCCGCGATCCATGGGAGATCGGATATGCCAATATGGGTTTCCATGCAGCCGGGGTTGTGAGACGCCTCAATATCTTCCAGTACCGCCCTGGAGAGCCGGTAGACGGCAAGCTAGTTTGCTGTCGGCCCCACCGAGGTTATCGGTAGTCGCCCTCCGGGGTTGACGCGCGTTTGTGGCGTATCCACTTCCATTTCCGCCCAAGCGGGGGGGTTTAGTCTCAAGGTAATGTCCTCAAGGGAAACCCCCACGGTTGGAGAGCCACTCGGATGGCGCTGACCCTGGGTATAGAAGGGGGACTTGGGCTCCGGCTCTTGTCCTTGATAGCCCTTCGTTTCCAACATGTTCCCTCTGTTACCCCTTCAGCTGCCGTGGTGCGGGCGCTGCGGAACCTGAGCACTTGTGGTACTTCTGACGTTACTAGAAGTACGCCGGGTCGAACATTGTTCAGATTGGGTTGGACTCGGCGGGGCGGTGGTTCCGATACCCATGGGAGATTGGGTACGTCTGGGCGGTATCCCGTCCAGGCGGGGTTTTGAGACGCCTCAAGATCCTCTGGTACCGCCGTGGATAGCCGGTAGACAGGTGCTAGATCATGTCTGCCCCACCGAGGTACTCGGTAGTCTTTCCTTTCGGGGGTTGACGCGCGTATGTGGCGTATCCACTTCCACCCTGTAATGGGGAGGTCAGATTAGGCAACCAGGTGCCGGCCCATGGAAGAGCTCTCGGGAGTGGGAGTGTCACTCGACTGACGCCCGCTCCCCTGGGTCTCGTGGGGGCGCAGTTTCCTTGTGCTTATGTCCCCTCCGCTCCCTGGTCATTCTCATACTCAGACCTCACCCATACGGACTAAGCTCGTGTGCTGATAATCTAAGGAGCTGGTCACAATTTGCCGAATTGCAGTACTTAGAGACGCTGCAAACGTTTACGTTAGTTATTTCAGCATATACTTGCCTTTGCATTAAAATACAACAGAAGGTGAAAGAAATAAGCTATCATTTTCTCGGGTTCTTGTGTTCAGTATTCGATAAATAAACAATTTATTTTCTCTAAAGAAACTTTGGAAAGCTGTAAATTAAATATAAGATATACTGTTTGCTCAGGATACATATAGTTTAGCTAGTGGTGCTCCCTAAAGTAACACTGGTTTGGAAAATCAGATTTGGTACCTAAACTCGTGATAACCGGATAAAATCTATGCTTTAAATGCTCAGCAGGATGGTGTTCTCTGCTACTGTTCTTAACGGTATTTATCGGTAGCTTTGACCTTTATTAGAATAGATCGTCTAAGTATACAAATTTGTTTCAGATACATACAGCTCATTTTGTGGTGTTCCCTAAAATGACAGCTGAATTGGAGAATCAGATTTGGTACCTAAGCTCGTGATAACCAGGCAAACTCTATTGTTTGAATTTTCAGCAGGATGGTGTATTCTGCTACTGTTCTTACTGTATTTATCGGTAGCTTTGACCTTTATTAGAATAGATCGTCTAAGTATACACGATTTGTTTCAGATACATACGGCTCATTTTGTGGTGTTCCCTAAAGTAATAGATGACTTGGAGAATAATATTTGGTACCTTAACTAGTGATAATCCGTTAAACTCTATGCTTTAAAATTTTCACGAAGTATGGTGTACTCTGCTACTGTTCTTAACTGTATTTATCGGTAGCTTTGACCTTTATTAGAATAGATCGTCTAAGTATACACGATTTGTTTCAGATACATACAGCTCATTTTGTGGTGTTCCCTAAAATGACAGCTGAATTGCAGAATCAGATTTGGTACCTAAACTCGTGATAACCCGGCAACTTCTATGCTTTAACTGGCCAGCTGGATGCTGTATTGTATTATTTTTGTTTATGATATAGATCGGGAATAGATCGTCTCACTACACAGCAAAAGGAGACAAGTTGGCGATGCATCGGAATTTTTAGCTACAATTTGACACTTCAAAGCACCTATTACTTTAAGCAACACAACTGAAATGTGTGTATTTGTAGCACACGGTGCAACCTCGTTCTTATTTTATTTAGAAGTTAAAGGAGTGTAAGTACAGGAGGAAAATGAGAGTGCTATTCCTTATAGCATAAATATTATATTTCGGAACGAGAGCAAAATGAGATGAAATACTTTTAAGGACATTTACAGTTGGAGTGAAGTTTTTTCTTCATCGGTAGCCCATCCTTGTAACAGGGAGAGTGACAAGTAGCCAAGTTTCCGAGCATTTTTCTCTTCTTGAATTATAAATGATATACTTAATGGAGAACGCAAACCCCAGAAGAAGAGCGGTAGATCCAGGGTGAAATAAAGACTTCGAGAAATAGCGGAACAAACGTAGTGAGAAGGAGCCTGAGGGACACAAATCTGTCATTAGGAAAACTTAAGTAGTTGGAAAGAAAGAAAGGAAGTTGCTACGCATACGAGTATATGCGCGTTTTACTTCCACTATGGTTAAAAGTAATACAGATAATTATTAGGGATGGGATCTCAATACCCTCGATACTTGGTGGATCGAAATATGTCTAATGCTTTAAATTTTTAAGTTCCACAACTCTTGAAAGTTGTTGCGTTTAACTTTATGATAGATAAGGAATGGGAGGAGTCGAGCCTTCACGTTGTTGCCTCGCATGTGTCCCCCAAAGAGTTGTTGGACTATAGTGTTTGATAGACCTTGACTGCGTTTCCTGTAGGTGAATCAATGTAACATTCCACAAACTCTTGTGTCTAAATGAAAACATGCAAACCAGTAGGGGAGGGGGTAGAGGTAATCATGTAACATGCAGTGTTAACTGAGTTGTGAATGAAGCTGATATAGCTGACACACTAAATCAGTTTCTGCAACAGCCTGGCTTGGTGACTCACTCTCAACCATTACATTTACCTACTCCGGTGACCAAAATATGTGAATCCAGTAGAAACCAAACAGAACTTAAGACGTGAGGTAATACAGCGCATGGATATGTTTGATATTTCCTTCCATCTGTTAGTTTATGTTTACGCAGTCTAACTCGGATCACGAGCGTGGATTACATGTATACTGTACAACTAATTTCCATAATATGGATAGAAAATATTTTAAAACAAGGTTTTCAAGCACAAAATATAGTTATATAAAAAGGGAAGCAAAGAAATTATTATAATTATAACTTATTATTATTGTTATTATTAGCCTTGACTAATAATACGGTATCTATTGCGTATAGCATTATTAAGATAAATTGCTGCCAATTGGGGAATGTCAAATAGGAATAACTTCGAAGTCAGCATACAACTGCGTTTATACACAGAAAACTACTAATAAGAACGTAATTCAGTGAATAAACTATCACTTTACAGCTTTTTATAAAGTGAATAGGTATCGAGTATCGAATATCGAGTATCGGTGCCTCAAAAATCAGTATGGGTATCGAGTATCGTCCCATCACTAGTTAAAAAAATGTAAATATATAGGTACCTAATAGGTATAGGTTATACGACTTAGGGGGACACCTCCTGCACCGGGAGGTCTCAGGTTCGATTCCTGTTGACGGCCCAATCTGACCTTGATTTTTTCGTGGTTTTCCTGGTCGGTAGGCCAATGCTGCAGTGGTTTCTCATCGATCACGACTTATTTTTCATAATTTTCCTTTCGTTCCGTTTCCTTCTCATCTTTCAGGTGTGCTTCTACTACCTTACTGTTTAACCATCACACTCAATGTTAAGAATGTTCTGAACAGAATACTTCGAAATTCCTGTTCCAAATTTATACGGTGTGTACGAATGAGTGTGTATGTCCTATGGTTATTAGGAAGCGGAGGACTTAGAGGGCGACCAGATCCAGGGTTGTATGCTCGGACACAGGCGGGGTGCCTAACGTATCCAGACATAGCATTCTGAGGTTGGCGGTACCTCCCATGGGCCCACCTTTCCTCACAGAGAGATGTCTCTGAAGGCCCGTCACACACCGAACGTCTAAAAGCTAACACCACCGCCATACGGCTTGCCCGCCGTCCAGCCGCCTGATCCTTTGACTCTGGAACATAATAAGGAAATGAAATGACAGGAAAATTCGCGGCATTGTATAATCCACTCCACCATTCGCCTATTAACCAGAAAAACCGCGAAAATCACCAATGTCAGTATGGCCGACCCAACGGGAATCCAAACTGGGCTCTACAGTGGTTTCTACAGTATGTATACAGAATGTGCAATGCACGGGGAGAACTCGCATACTGCGAACTACGTGAATCTATTGCGGCTACCACCATCCAGGAGGAAAGGATGAAGTGAAGGACCCACAGGAGACTACAGAACGCAGATAGACAGGGCCTAGAGATGCGCGGAAGTCTCTGACTGGAACACCAGCCCTACTACTGGAGCTTCCCAGAGAGGGCGACTAACGACCCGTTGAACCAGGCAGCCATCCTTGGGGTAAGCTTCCGCGGCATCTGCCCGGCACCATATGTCACGAAAACTAGAAGCAATATCTGATGCATGTGCAAGCGGAATGAAAGGCAAATGAAGGAAAGATAATCGTGATACATAATAAATCACTCGAACATTTTATAACCGACCAGGGAAAGTCGTCCTCCGTGGTGTAGTGCTTAACATGCTAGCCTCCAGTTCCCGAGGTCGCGGGTTCAAACCCGGCGGAGGGCGATGGATTTTTTTGGGGGCGTAAAACTCCTTAGCATGGCTTCGTTCGGAAGCGAAGTAAAGCCGGTGGTTCCGTGCCGTAGATTTACGTCTGATGCAGTAATTTGTATCACAAATTATATAATGTAAAAAGTGGTTATAGTGTGAATATGCATTATTGTGTGATATTAATTTGAGATGTTTGTTGATTGTAAGCATTGTTGAGAAGTGGGTTTATACGGCCTTACTGAAACTGACAATAATAGCGTGCAATAATGTAGCGAGGGGGTGAGCTATTTATCATTATTAGAGACGAGCAAATGACGTAATATTGGCGCGTTTTTCTTAGGAATTTGCTGGAACATTTTCCCTAGAGCATATGTTTTCGTAACTTTCATTGGATATAAAAATAGACGCTAATGTTGGCGCGTTTTATTAACCAATAGCAGCTCAGTTATAATCTTTAGGCATATCGGGGTGTAGGAGTATAAAAAGGGCTAGGTCAGAATCAAATTCGTTCAGTCTATCGGAAATATTTGTACATTACACGTCGGCTTCAGTCCATCAGAAATATTTGTACACTACACGTCGTCTTCAGTCCATTACACGTCGCTGAATACATCGCACAGTTTATCGATTCGCAGGTTACGCGTAGCAAAGTTATAAAGAAATCTCAAGTGTCGTAAAGTTAATTACACAAAAAGTTGAAGTACGCAAATTAATAAGGGGCAGTAAATAAGTTATTATAACAGTTTCAGTTTGGCGAGTATCAAGATTAATATGTGAAAGTGCAAAATATGTTACGACAATAAAAGTGTAAAACAAATTCTTCATCAGTGTTATCTTTGGATAAAAACTCCTTTCCGTTTACATACCTTGTATAAGATAAGTGCTCGACCAAAAAGATCATAGCTAGCCGGAGGACAGTGAACCCAAAATTAAATAAAATAACAGGCGCTCAGTAAAAGCTAACACGAAGTGACCGCGACAAATTGTATTCAATACGTGCGGCAAATAAACAGTAGCATTCTTTCAAACTTAACAAAGAATCACGTCACAAATTGGCTCACAAACGTGGGGCTCAATAAATAAATAAACATAAATACTGTCACACGTCACGTAAAAGAACCTCAAGCCCGATAAAGAGGCCTCTGAGCAATATTTCCGGTCTTTCACGTCCAATATAAAATGGGACGCTTAGAACCACAGCAGTTAAAGGGCGTCCATAAATAAAACTCAGTTTAAATTTTCTCGACCAGGGAAAGCCACAAAAAACCAAGGTCAGAGTGAGCGCTCGACGGGACTTGAACCCGGAATGCGGACCTCAATTATTAGCACTGAGACATCTGGATGGTTTCGATGGCACTATTTAAAACAAAATCAGTTTGATTATTTCAATTTTGCATTTCCGCTGGGACAAAAGTGGCCAATAGTACCATTTATAATTCAGGTATGATTTTCGGAAGCGTAGTAGTAAGCCAGTCATGTTTGCATATTGCATTTGGAAGGAATTAGAACGCATTTAACATTAAGAAACATTAAGCACCCTTCCCCTGTATTCGCGGGTTGCATACTGCAAAGGAAAACTTTGGACTTGGTCACTTTATGTTACACAGGGTGTAGTGAGAGGTTGTTAGCCTTAATTTCCTAGCGATTTAGCTATTGTCGTTCTTCAGTGGATAATCGTGCGCATCTCTTAAAATAAACCGCACTTTACGAGATCTCTTGGAAGATATTTGGGCTAGTTAATCTAACTATAAGGAATAAAGATGAAGGATGAATTTGAATTGCAATTTAGGGGAAAACTTGTATTTACATTAGTCACGTTTTAAGCATTACCCTAAAATCACGTCTAGCAAATGTATTCTATTTGAGAGTAAAAAGTATGTATTTCAGTTTTACATTATGTTGCCATTAAAATACTTTATAATGGAGAAATTTTGCAAAACATGCTTTTATTTATTTATATATTTAAACATGGTTATTATATATAAATGATGAAGAGTAAAGTTTACGTTTTTATGAGAATAATCTAGAATTGTAGAGTAAAACAGGAAGCCACTGCATGCGTAAAACGTGAACAAACACACAAGAGACCTTCTCTTTGCTATTCATACTCACCTGTAAAGGCCAGTAGAATGCCTCGCAAAGCTGCGGGCACGGCATAAACGGAAGCCAGTGTACACAGATAAGTTCAACTTTGTAATAAATTACTAATTGTATTTATTGGCTATTAACATCTATTTCAAAACTAGTATTCACAGATTAGTAATGCACATAGCTTCAAAAATGTTTCCAGGTTGTCCTCCGTGCATTGTTTCTGTACCGTGAGTGTAGTATGTTTTGATAACTAGATAGTATATATCATTCTTCTGTGCTGTGTGCAGACTCTGTATTTAAACCAAACACATTAAAGGAAGTAAAATTTTGTCTGTTCCAGTTATAGAATTTTCACTACCGAATATTACTTATTTTTATACCTATAATGCTTATAAAATATTTTATTCTGCATACTTTCTGCTAGTTATGAGAAATGTTGATAAAAACGGTCTTACAACTAACAGAATCATGCAAGAAACTAGGGCGACAGTCAAATGTTTATACTCTTATCACTGTATTCTGACTTTTACATTACCTTGCAAGAAACAAAACACCGGATTTACGTTTCGTAAGTGCGTTCATTAATATAGTGCAGAACACAACGGAATAAGATGAAATATATCATAAATGGAATTATTTAAAATGTTATATTGTTTATTCTAATGAACTACCTACTTGTTTTTCTGTTATTATAATATTGTTCCCTAGCTACACAATATTATACATAATTCAAACAAAAGGAAGAGCTCACGAAATATTTACAGAAAATCAAATATGTACGTTTTATTTGTCATGTGAATGAATTAAAGACATATTTTAATTAAAACTATTTTAGATATTTTAGAGTAAATAAAAAAAAGCACTAAACTTTTTCATGTAAACTTTAATATGGTGTGGGTCGAATATTTGGCATTATTTGACTCTTGGTTTTTAGTTACGATGTTTGCAGAAAAACACGTACGTATACATACACTCTCAAACATGGCCATTTCTGGAAATGCTACTTTTGGGTTAAAACACTACAAATGGCGAATTTTTTATTAGATCTTAACATCCCAAGTAGCATATGTAAAGGGTAATAAACAAAAGTGAAAGAAATAAAAAGAAAACAAAGAAACAAACAAAGGATGAAAAACCAGCAATTTCCGAGTAAATCATGTACAGTGAAAGACCGATATAGGCACAATAACATCTCTATATGGCTTAATTAAATGCTATATCTTGGGCTAAGGCAGTTCAGTGATAAAGATTTGTATGTTTGATATTTAATATAGGTAGAGGTTATAAAACGGAAGTGGACATCTCGCGCATTGCGACCTACATTGTAGATATATTGTAGCTACCACCCCGCAGGAGGCTACAGGCCGTAGGCAGACAGGGAACAGATACGCGCGGATGTACCTAACAGCCCCAGACTCTAAGACTGTACCAATGCTGGAGGTAACTAGAGAGGGCGATGAACGACCCGTCGACCAGGCAGCCCTCTAGTATCTACGGGGTGTACTCTCTCCTTTGAGTAAACATCCGCGTCATCTGCCTGGCACCGCCATAGGCCACGAAACCTTTAAGCATGCCTGAAAAATGAGAAGATAGCGTATGGAAGGGAAATGCTGGAAAGAAAATCGCGGTAGACTTGAAAACCCGCAGTATTCGTTACCGACCAGGGAAAGGCATGTAAAAGACAAGGTCAGAGTGGACGGTCGACCTCCCGAATGCTAGCCTCGCACAGTACCACGGAGCCAACTCGTTCGGTTGCAGTTTATTTTATAAACTAAGTATTGAAACAAAACCTTTTTGATAATAGATGTTGCAGTCCTGAACATCCTATTATTGATAGATTATCAAGCAGTTTTTAGCACAACTGAGGACAGCTTACACTGTGAGCAAACTGTATAAAACACATATAAATACATCATCACAATCTCAGGAGAAATTACAAAAGCATTACATTTTGGAAGAACAAGCTATATAAATTGTAAAACAATGCCATACTCATTTCTTAAGTCTTGAACAGTTATTGGCAGAAGAACTAAGGAAATAAACATAATGTGTAGTGAGTGCGGGAAAAATAAGATATTGCAAAATGACGTTTTAAAATGTGTAAATTAAGATTTATAAATAGTGACAGTTTCGTCCACATGGGCCAATAGCACTAATTTTAAGCTAAATTTTTAACTTGTTGATTTCTCAATTCTTGAAAAACGGATACGCAAGCACTTTGCAAAAAACATGCCCCTTTTCCAAAACTATTTTCAGCATGCAATACATTATATCGTATAAACTTAAACTCCAATATGGAAGATAATTGTCTCAAATGTTCTAAATGGTATTGCAAAGAATTTGTACAGTGCCTTTTATTTCATTTTACAGATCTGGACATATTAATACTCTGGATACAATTTTAGGTGTACAATTTGTAATATTATTAAATTCTTCATTCGTGTTTTAGAAATACTAAAACTTATATTAAAATCCCTTTTAACCGTATTCATATTGCGCAGAAATAACTCGGAAAAGTTATGTTATATTGAATATTTCAAATTTTGCTTTGCTTAAGACCCAGTAAAATATCAATGTTTAACACTTCGAGTAAAACTTATATTTTATGAAATTTGTACAGAATGTTATTAGTGTTGGAAGGAAGCAAGTAAAATTTGAACATACAGGCCATGTGCACCATTCTCGATCAAGATTTTACCGCGGCGAACGGTCATTTGTGGTGCATCGACGCCGGTAAAAGTTTATCGAGGGTTTTACCGCGGTTAAATCTGACCGGCCATGAACGGCCGGTTTTCGTCGATTATTTCCAACTCGTGTGCTGAAATGTTAAAATGGCGGAACGATATAGGTTAGAATTCCCAATAGATAGACACTATTTTCGCCAATGAATTACATCCTGATAAATTTAGTTAAATGTACTTTGTCATTTTTAATGCTTAAGACCTTTTTCTTCCTGCGACAGGTGCCTTAAATATCCTGACCCAAGATGTAATGAAAATTCAAAGAATCATGGCGTTACATAACATAATTATATCAGTTGATGCATTGTTCCAAGAATAAGAGGAGTGATGAATGGATTTAGTGCAATTAATACATTTTCAAGAATATTATGTACTTTAATTGCACAGATATAGGAATCCGGTAACCTGAATAGATCAGTTCCGAAGTCTATAATCTGAGGTAGTCACCGTGGTGTCGGGGTAGCGTGTGCGCTTCCTATTCAAGGGGGTTTCGGTTTTAAATCTTGTTTGCGAGTATATTTTTTTTCTTTTTCTTTCTTTTTTCTGCCTATTTTTTCAGTAAGTGAATATCGACTAAGGCAGCTGGAATGTAGTCAGTATGGAAAGAAAGAAAGAAAGAAAGAAAGAAAGAAA
Source organism: Deroplatys truncata (assembly GCA_030765065.1). NCBI lineage: Eukaryota > Metazoa > Arthropoda > Insecta > Mantodea > Mantidae > Deroplatys > Deroplatys truncata. Next base: position 668,569,500 of record CM060990.1, read on the forward strand.
GAAAGAAAGAAAGAAAAAAGTATATAAAGTTCAGCATATTTTTCTAATCAGTTGTAAGGCCAACTTTTCCTACGTGTCCATCTTAAAGTTATTGCTTCTATCTCTATACTTTATAAGCTTTTCTTAAGAATTACACGTTAAATTTAATAAACTGTAGATAATCTTTGGTCTGCGTTTGCTTTCCGTCATTGCACGCTGAACTACATGAATACGCTTCAGCAAAGAGGTATAACAAGTGAAAAACAGACGACATAATGCACATCCGGGTGCGTTCAGTAGAGTTTACTTGCAATTAACGGTACGCTCAACCAAGGCGAGCGCCTGCCAGGTAACCACGGTCACCTAAACTGCGGTGAACATTACTGCACCGCTGTGTGATGATTACCCCGGTCAAATTCTTACCGCGGTAAGCTGAAGGTCTCGTTTGTTTAACGAGAATGGTGCACGCGGCCATTAAATCTAAATAAATATGTGAAAGATTCCTTTAACTATCTTAAGTACTCTTTAGTGAAATTCCTAAATTATGCAATTTTAAAACAAATTAATTTCTTGGGTTTTCCAATAGGCTAATACAGATGGACTCATGTGGTTGATAGGTCATGACCAGGCAGAGCAGTTTTAGTAAGTAAACCATCAATTAGGAAAGCACCGAGTTTGGTGGCGAGAGAAGGTGGAAGCGCTTATGACCTTGCAGTGTTCTCTGTAAACAAATACGATAAACAGTTGAAGGCAGTAGATCCTTCTTCGACAGCAGGTTGACTAGAATTAAGTAGTGGGGGGGAATGTATATTTAGCTATTGATAGTGTGCAATAAAGTTACTTCATGATTTAATTAAAACATTAATATAGAGAAATTTAGCTTACACTGTCTTTTCTTTTAGACCGAAAACAATACATTTTTAAAGTGATATCCACTCTTATTAGCATATGACACAGATCCTCAAAAAATTCCGATCCATAGTTTGAAGCTAAAGAGTTTGAAGGTCCACTTTACTCATTGTTTCTTTCTAATAATGTCACATTTCCTTGTGTTTCATTAAACTACACGTTGCTTAACATGGTGTTTTAAATGTCCTTTGAGCTCTAATGTTCCAACTGATGGTTTCTCTATTGTGCTGAAGTGTTCCATGCCAAATTCCACTAAATAGTGATGATGTTTTTGATGTATGAACTCTTCTTTACCTTAGAAATTTTGCTACAGTTCTCCACTAGTCTATATATGCATCGAATAAATGGAACAGTCGCAACGAAACCCTCTTTTGTGTTGGAGAGGAGAGTGTTCATCACAGTACCTAATGTCATCTGTACTCCGTGCGGTAACACTAAGATCTGTTTACTCACTAAAACCCCTCTACCAGGTCATGACTCAGAACATAAACAATTTTAATTGTCATTTAATCCTAGTTAGATTTTTTATAAGCTAAATATATTACCACATTGATTTAATTCAAAGAAAAAGTACTGCCATGTTGAATGGGTCCTCAAAGAAAATTCTAGATATTTCTGATACAACACGCGTTTAAATTTCTTCCAGGATCAATCATATTAAATTCCACATAGGTGCATGTTACATGAAAAATGTTACAAAAACGAATGTAAAATATTTCCTGTATTATTTTGGAATGGCATTTTATAAACTGAAGGAATATAAATAGCATGGGGCATTTTAAACGCAGACAGAACACAATAAATACGTAATTCGAAAACACGTTTGAACGTGTAGGTAATACGGTGCTTCACGCGCGGATGGATATCGCGTGACTGTCATTGAAAGCTTATCACATAAAAGTGACATCAATTATTAAGTAATTATTACACGTTTTTAATTTATAAACATTTGAAATGATTTCAAAATGTCACGTGCGTATTCCCTCAACGTACAAATTGAAAACCTTATAAGAAAATCGTATGTATGCCATCGACATTACTTTCTCCACTCAAGTTTCTAAAACTATTCATGCAAAAGCTTAAACTTCTGTCTAATTTTTGATAATCGAGATAAACATCATTACACATTTACACATTTTATTGTAGGTATAAGGATACACTTAGATCGCTACTTGTGATAGCTTTGAAATTCCAAGGTCTTTGCAGAACCGAGGGAAAAAACGAATGACTTACTACTTGCAAAAAGTATGAATATTTAAAAATTCAAACCAATAACAAAGAATATTATGAAATAGTTAACGATAAAGAAAGTATTTTTGTCATAAACTGGGTGCTTTAACGACATCTACAGACTTTGCGTTGATAGATTTTGTCTATTTCTTACGGTTTATCAAACATACAAAAGTAATTCATATTGGAAAGACCTTCACAGGCATTAAAGATGTACATATTTGTCATGTAAATACCTTAGATATACGGTATTTTAATCAAAATCGTTACAGCCATTTCTTTAGAAAATAAAGAATATCGAAATGTTTCTACATAAAGTTTTCTAAACACACATTAACATTTTCTAAAATCTTTTTGATATATACGGCCTCTAGGGAGGTATTTCCACTCTCGAAATCGAATTTTTGGGTGGAATACAAAACCTCTTCTTACCTACTATAAGAATATGGTAAAAAGGTGTCGTCCTCAGTGGTGTAGTGGTTACAATACTAGCCTCTAGTTCCCGAGGTCGCGGGTTCAAACTCGACGGAGGGCAATACTTTTTTCCGGCGTAAAAAACCCTTAGCAGGGCTTCCTTCGGAAGTGAAGTAAAGCCGGTGGTCTCGTGTCGTAGATTTCGGTCAGGCAAAAGAACCTCAAGCTTGATAAGGAGGCCTCAAAGCAAAATTACCGGTCTTTCACGCCCAATAGAGAATGGAACGCTAATGACCACAGCAGTGAAAAAGCGTCGATAAAAAAAATGGTAGAAAAAGTGTCATGCTCCGTGGTGTAGTGGTTAAAATGCTGGTCTCTAGCTTCCAAGGTCGCGGGTTCAAACCCCGCAGAGGGCAATTAACTTTTTCCGGCGTAAAAATCCTTAGCATGGCCTCCTTCGGAAGGAAAGTAAAGCCGGTGATCCCGTGTCGTAAATTAACGGCACATAAAATAACTTCAAGCCTCATAAAAAGTTCTCTAAGCAAAATTACCGGTCTTTCACGCCCAATATAGAACGGGATGCTAATAACAACAACAGTTAAAAAGAGTAGAGTAATAATAATAATAATAATAATAATAATAATAATAATAATAATAATAATAATAATAAAAACGGCAGAAAAAGTGTCTTGCTCCGTGGTGTAGAGGTTACAATGCTAGCCTCTAGTTCCCAAGGTTGCGGGTTCAAACCTGGCGGAGGGCGATAAATGTTTTCGGGCGTAAACACCCTTATCTTGGCTTCTTTCGGAAGGGAGGCAAAGCCGGTGGTCCCCCTGTCGCAGATTTACGGCACGTAGAAGAACTTCAAGCCTCAAAAAGAGGCCTCTGAGGAAAATTAGCGGTCTTTCACACTCAATATAGACTGGGACGCTAAGGCCACTGCAGTTAAAGAGAGTCCATAAATAAAACTCAATTTAATTTCATCTAATTTTAATTTGCTAGAAAAGTAAAACTCTGAGATACCCCAAAACGAAAATTTTAGAAGTGAACAAATTATTTCAAAACAAATGAGCTGTAGGAATGTTTAATTTATTTGGAAATAATATAACTCACTTATCCTACGCTACAATCTAGAAGGAATAACGTATAGGCCATTAGATTTTCAGGTTCAAATTCCGCAACAACCGTCCTCACTGACTGAGGTTTCATCCAGGGCAAACGCCGGGGAGGTACCCTAAACTTTGAAGAGGAATGGTTCTTTACGTTGTTTGTTTATTTACCTCCACGTATGGACGTCAATTTTGAAGAAGATTGTTTGTTACGTAATATGCTGCTACGTATGAGAAGCGGATTTGAAGATGTATTTTTCTTGTTACGCTCCAAGTTTAAAAAAAAATATTAACTTTGTTATTAAACTGGTTCTATAGATATTATTTATGTTTGTTTTTGCCTCGGCTGCGTCAGTCTTACTTTAGAGACATGTTTCTCTTAATCAGGGCGTGGTGCGACAAGAGTGTAGGCTTACACAGATTTTAAGTTTAAATTCACTTCTTTTTATTTACCATTGACACAAATTGAAAAGCACTACACTGGTATCAAGAGCTGTGAGATTCTTTAATTTAATACTTGCACTTTGTTAACGCGTATACTTCGAATACGTAATATTTCTCTAGAGAACACATCTTCCATCCGGTCACTATCAAGGTCTGCAGGCAACTGAACATATTTCAACTGTCCGAACCCCTAAACGTCTGTATTTCAAGTCTCTGATTGTCTAATCCTAGTCCAATAGAATACCTGCATTTAATTAAAGTTTTATTCTGGCTGTTGATTGGTTAATTTTAAACTGTCACAAAATTTACATTATCGTTGCCCTAATCATGACTAGTGACATTTAAACTCTTAAACTCATTGCCTCAAGGTTACCTCATTGTTAGGAACTTTAAACTTATTATTCTCACAGCTCTTACATTATTAAATTACGTAATGCATTCACATAACATTATTAAACATGTTTAAATTAATATAAGCATTTGCAATGACTGTTACATACATTTTAAAAGATAATTACATACATATTGTTTTAAGGCGGGCTGTTATTGAATTTACATATTATATAATTTAATTGAAATTATTATTCAAGTGTTAAAAATACTGCCTCCACCTAGGTCTGGAATGCTTCTTTCCCAAATTTTTTCCCAATTATCGTTTCATTTCTTGTGTTATAGTGGGCACCACCTGTGGTGCCGTATATAGTAAAATGGACGTTAAACAATGAAAATAAAGCAAGTATGAGACCTAATTCAGCGAAGTGGAAGAAGAATAAGACATTTTAGTTAGCTAATTTCGATGATTGTCAACAAAGAAAAATCCAAACATTTATTAAACGAATGCCATCTGCAACTTTTATAAACTGCTGCAATTACAGATTTAACAGCGTTGCTCTTCTAACGCGGTCTGCGAAAACGATTTCCCTGCTCAGACCTCGCCGATTTCCTTACATACTTTGAAACAGACGTACGTAGTTAAAGCCTTAAAAACCACTTTACTTTTCGCGCGAGCTGTACCAGGGAGGATAGTGTCTACAGAAACGGGGGTAGCCTGTGTCATATACATGGAGCTAGCTGTGGTGGTAGTCGTAGTAGTCGTGATGGTTGTGGTGGTAGCTGGATCCAACCTCGAGCCAAGCTTCTCTGCCTTTACCCTGCCCTAGCCGCCAATTCACTCCAATTGTGTAGCGAAATTTCTGCACATTGTGTTAAGATAATGACTACACAAGTGTCGCATATATTTCACAAATTGCATCCCCCCTTTCTCCGCTCCTCCACTTCCATCTCGCCCCACACACACGCTAGCAGCCTGTGTTCTTCACAAGTCCTGATAATGGTGACCCCCGCCCGTACGTAATTCGAACAAATGACGCAGGGCGAACGGCACCCAAATTAGATTCCCTTTCCAATAAGGGTCGGACTCAGGGACCCCGGCCTGCAACTTGTAATTCAATAACTGCCCTCATTTTAGGACTTGGGTAACATGTGTGGGGGTCTTTCTGGACTATTGATCCGGGATACGTTGAGGAAAGCTAGAGGAGGGCGAGGAGGTGGTTCAAAAGAGAGGCAGCAGTAGCTAGTCTCTTCCAACCTCCCCCATCCCCCCAAAACTCTTCTCCTTTCCCTTTGCTTCTCGTTTCCTTTCTCTCCGCTTCCATCTCGGACTTTCGAGGCGAACCAAGCGTCGGCTAGGAGGAGGTGGTGGCGGCGGTGGTGGCGGCAGTTCAGTGGTGACATCTCGCGGCGTCACGCGGAACCAGGCTACTGCCCAACTGCGCTCCCTCACACACACGGAAAATCCTGGGGCCGGAGTAAGTAAAGTCGCTACGTCTTGGACATAGAGCACCACAGATGTTCTATCTTCTTCCTGGGGATTTGATTAGGGGACGTTGGAGAGCACAAAATTCAACACCTTCAAATATGTCAACAAACTATTATAACTATCCCATTCAAAGTTCCATTTATGCTCAGAAATTCTGTTGACTTAAATGCTCTTTCATTGGTGTAGTATGCATATATACACTCACGTGCATAAAAAGTGATCTATTTCCCTACCTCCGGATAGAGCTTTACCCTCCGTAAGGTTTCCAACCAGCAGGTATCAAATTAATTGAGTTTTATTTATGCACGCTCTTTAATTACTATGGTTCTTAGCGTCCCATTCTATATTGGGCGTGAAAGACAGGAAATTTTGCTCAGGAGCCTCTACCACTTGAAGTTCTTTTTGAAAAAGGTATTTTGTTGTATTATAGTTCAACTGTTGGGGACTCGAACTTGTAATAGTTGCAACCGCGCGTATAGTAAACACTTTCCGGTAGCCTTCGCCCCAAATGTATTTTTACTGTTTCTTTAAATATTATATATTTATGTTTACCTCGGCTGCGCCAGTATTAATGTTAGAGACACGTTTCTCTTAGCAGGGTTGTGATGCGACAAGAATGTAGGCTTACACAGATTATAATTTTACTTCACTCCTTTTATTAATACTTGATACGATTTAAATAACAATTCACTGATATAGAGAGCTGCGAGATTCATTTTATTAATTAATTACACTTTTTAACACGTAAACTTATCTTTCGTCTCACACGAATACATATTAGATTTCTTGAGGACACTTTTTGCGTCTGGTTAGTAACGCTGTCTGCAGGCAACTGACTTCTGAATTTGTAAATGTTTCTCCTTTTCAGTTTCTGATTGGCTAATCCTGGTCCAATAGAATACCTTCATTTAACTAAAGCTTTTTCTGGTTGTTGATTGGCTATTTTATAAACTGTCACTAAAATTACATTATTGCTGCTCCAATAATGACTAGTAGCATTTAAACTTTCAAATTCATTATTGCTTCAAGGTTAACTCATTGTTAGCAACTTTTAACCTATTATTCTCACAGCTCCTACATTATTAAATTACGTAATACATTCATATAACATTATTACACATGGATACAATAATATAAACATTTACAATGACTGTAATATACACTTTTTAGATATTGTTACATACACATATTGCTTTGAGGCGGTCTGTTATTGAATTTATATATAATATAATATAATTAGACTGAAATTATTTAAGTGTAAGAAATACTGCCTCATTTTACGTGCCATAAATCTACGATAGGAACCACCGGCTTTACTTCCCTTCCTAAGGAAGCCATGCTAAGGATATTTACGCCCCAAAAAAACCATCGCACTCCACCGGGTTTCAACCTGCGATCTCGGGAACTAGATGCTAGTATGGTACCACTAGACCACGGAGGATGACAAGCCGGTATAAGTTCTCTATATGACTTGCCTTTAAAACAATTCAGAAACACAAAAACGAACCAATGAACGATATTATAATCGATTTTAAATGAAGGGATGGCTCGGATACCGCCTCTACACCGCGAGTGATACACAAAGAAAGCAAATCAATACAGCATAATAAGCCTTCAAGAGGAAGAGTTAAGAATTATTTGGATGTGTGGTTAAACCGGATGATAACTATGACATTTATATGAGAGCTATCATCAGCGACATTATTTCTAGATTTTTAGTATTTTACGTTTTATTTTGCGCCAAAATTAAATGAAGCGTTGCCGTAAAGGTATTCCGCTATTTAGAACATAGACCGCTGACTTGCAATGTTACTATTAGGCAGTTCGGCCATATTTTGGTAGAGGTGAAGTACCCTGCCAATCCAGTGGCTAGAAATATACTCAAGGAACAAAGGTGGTCACGCTGTTAGAGGGTGGGGTCAGATTTGCCAGTACCAAAATAAACAACTGCGTTCCATCAAGGACAACTCTTATGGGCTTCAGTAGATACACATTGCTATTTTAGTTATGGTGCATTGGAAAGGTAGAATCAGATGACTGAAAAATTCAATGCCATAGCCGGGATTTCAACCACGGATCTCCCGGTTTCCGTCCGGTTGCTCTAACCACTGAGCTACCATGGCAACATGCCGACACGAAATTAAATTCTCCAACTGATTCGCATTTTTCCCTGTAAACCACAAGATCTCAAATTGTATTGAGATGTCATACCCCAATGGCGACTTACATTCTTTATAAGTACTTAAGTCCCGGGCTTTATAGTTACAATTTGACGTCTCCTTGTGGTTTACCGGGAAAAATGCGAATCAGTTGGAGAATTTAATGTTATTTCGGCATGTTGCCATGGTAGCTCAGTGGTTAGAGCAACCGGACGTAGACCGGGAGATCCGTGGTTCAAATCCCGGCTATGGCATTGAACTTTTCAGTCATCTGATTCTACCTTTCCAACCCTGTCCAACACACGGCTTGTGTGAAAGAACAATTAATTCCATTATGGTGCATTGTTTTGGGAGGTCATTCGTATGCAAAAAATATTCTTACTTTTCTTAAAGGGTCGTTAAGCATCATTTTTGGTCACTCGCCTTCATCTCATAAACCACTCTTTATTAAACTCAGTATTTTAACTTTGCAATCAGTGTTTATGCTCTCAAGTTACATATTAAAAACAACATTGATAGATAAATAGAGTGCTCGATTATGCACAATTATTTGACTGTAATAGCTCTAAGTTATACTTTAATAAATGTTTATATTCTTAAAGTAAAAAAAGGTAAATAGATATTTAGAACTGGTTTAGTTACTTATCTGAAGAGATTAAGCAGTTAAACCCTGTTTGCTTTAAAAAAACATATTTAATCCATTCTGTTGGCTAATCCTCTTTATAGTGTCCACGAATTTTATGACTTGCACTTTTAATGAGCATCTTATATGTTTCATTTCTATATATTGGTTGTAAATGTCCTTAACAAGAAAGTATACTCCACTCTATTAATACACTGCATATTTAAAGGTACTCAGAGATGAAATTTAGTCTTTTTCAAAAAAATCAAAGTTAGCTTTTATGTCCATAAGTTATTTAAAACCTTTAGTTTGAATTACATACTACGGATTTTGCTCTCAGAGCCTTTTAAAGATTCGCCATGTGACCATTTAAATGCCCTGTGACCTAATGACCTGTGTTAAGCTCTAGTACGTTTTACTTGACTTCGTTTTTTCTTGCACTTTTGCGTATTAAAAATGTTTCATGCGGTGCAATTTCTAACGAATCTTGCTCAAATTCTCAGCAGAAACTCAGAAAGAATGATCTTAAAAACTGGCATATGTTTCTTGTACACCTTTACATTGGCTAAGATGTCATTCTCCGTGGTGTAGTGTTTATGATGCTTGCGAGTTCAAGCCCGGTGGAGGGCGATTGATTTTTTCGGGCGTAAAACTCCTTAGCATGGCTTCCTTCGGAACGGAAGTATAGCCGGTGGTCATGTGTCGTATATTTGCGGCACGTATAAGAACCTTAAGCCTGATAAGGAGACCCCTGAGCAAAATTACCGGTCTTTCATGCCCAATATAGAATGGGACACTAAGGACCTCAGCAGTTAAAGAGCGTCCATAAATATAAATCAATTTAATTTAACTCTCAAGGAGTCGTCCTCCATAGTGTAGTGGTTACCATGCTAGCCTCCAGTCGCGGGTTCAAACCCGGCGGAGGGCGATGGATTTTTTCGGGCGTTAGTATCCTTAGCATGGGAAGGGGAGTAAAGCCGGTGGTCCCGTGTCGTAGATTTACGGCACGTAAAAGAACCTCAAGTCTGATAAAGATGTCTCTAAGCAAAATTATCGGTCTTTCACGCCCAATACAGAATGGGACGCTAAGAACCACAGCAGTTAAAGAGCGTCTATAAATAAAACTCAATTTAATGTTAACGCTCAAGGTCCTGCAATCCGTTCAGCAATTAATTACACAATTTGAATTACACACGTTCTGTAAAAACTAAAGGTTTTGAAATTATAGTGTATGCAACTTGACTTTAGTGGTAAATAAGACGCTCATATGCAAATTATGAAACATGCTTGTGTCTTAATTATTACCATTGTAGTCTTGTTGCACAATGTACTATTGTTGTGTTCTGATTTTAGCTTACTTTGAGTTTAACTATCGCTTTCATTCCCACTGTTAGCAGCACTTGTTAGTATTTCGTAACACATTCGATTGTTCATTCATTTGGTAGGTATGCCGTGATCTAACAGCTGACACAATGGTGATAAGATTTTAAATAACACAAATAAGAAGCGATTATTATTTATATGTGTAATCTGTTACATTTTATTCATAGAATAACCTTAATAAATTACGTTCGAGGTTACGATTTTCATCAGATAAATTCGTACACTCTCGTGGGATTTTCCTATGAAAATTTGCAACTTATATTGTGATATGCGACCTATAACAGTTTCCTTAATGGAATCAACCTGTGAAATGTGAAAATTATGGATTTCTTGAGCATTTATTATGATTCTTGTTACCAGATATTCGTGAAACATTCTATTACAAACCTCAATATTTTCTGATTAACTCCTTCAGTAGTTCTGAGAAAAATATTTGTTTCTACCTTTTACTTTCTCTAACAATTAGGTGCAGATTAGATAGAGGAGGTTTTGCATTCCACAAAAAAAAATGATATCGAGATTTCAACGAAAACACGTTTTGAGATCTTCTAAATGAAAAAAATTAGAAAGATGCCCATGTGTGCCTGTGTTTTTGTGTGTCTGTGAACAGCATAACTCAAAAACTAAAATTGGGATAAATACCAAAGCTCATTATCTTCCAAAGATGTGACACGAAGGTCTTCAGGGTAATACCCTCACTCCAAACTACCCATTTCATAGAAGACTTTTCCATTTCTTTTCTGAGAAATGGCTTCAACGATTTTGTTTAAAATGGCATATATTAAAGACGTTTATATGACAAATAAACAAATTTTCTGGGAATAACCTGTGAAGTCCTCTTCATTCGGAAAAAATTTTATATCATCTTGTATAAGAGAGATAGACAAAAATGTAGATCTCTTTAAAACACTCAAGTTATTTCAAATAATGTTTTTTGTGGCATAAGGTATTTCCAAGATATTTCTTATTAATAGTTCGCATTGTTAACACTGTTATTCTTTTTAAAGTCCTGTCAACATTCAGTTGTTTCTCACGAAACAGTATGGAACTTTAAGGATAGCATATAGCGTCCTGTTAAACATTTGACTATTGTTGTTCCCTTTGTATCTATAAGAGATGTGTAATTTAGCTATTTATGCAAGGTTTATCTCCATTAAAATGAAGTAGATAGAAAAGCACACTTTCGTAAGAATAATTTGTGCACACACAAATAAACGATAAAGGGTAGATATAGAGTGTAACACATAGATCTTTTTAACATCTACAGAAAAACCTCCGCGTGGTGAGGTTTACAACAAATTTCAATTCTGTATTCCAAACTTACGTCTTAAAATTTGTATTTGCAAATGAAACATGAAAGTAGAAAATGAAATGAAACATGAAAATCACTTCGCCATTTTTACTTACCTGAAAATTTCCAAGATTACCTTTAGTAAAATTTTCAAATTAATTGGTAAACGTTTGCACTACAAAGAGCAATTTGAACGATGAGCACTGAAAAATAATGAAGGAAACAAATTACTTTTAAGGGTGGAGTAGTGATTTTAGGCTTCAAAATTGTACTCCTATTTTAGCTGGCATTTTAATGATTTTATTTTATATACATTGACATTTTGTATAACGTAAGTCATTACATAACGTCTTCCTTTTAAAAGTACTAAACTTTATTTTTGTATAAAACCAGTATTTTTTTAAATGTTGGACAAATTTAATAGGTTTGTCCGCTTAATAGAAAATAAAATCATATTTCATATTAAAGTATAGGAGCACCGACCGCCTTGTCAGTGTAAATAAAGGGTTAAAATAAGCATAGGGTATTTTTGAAAATGTTTAAATAGCCTATTATTTTCTCTGAGACCTAAAGACAACGTGCAGGGTCTTATTTAGATTGGTCAAATAGCGTAGATTTACAGGTAAGGGATTTAAGGCTGTTTAAACTAGCCTATAATTTACGCCATTTTATGTAGTGTAAGTGCAAAGGTTTGTGCCCCAGTCTGTGCAAGTTTATACATGAAGAGAATGAAATTATACGTAAGGGTAGTTTTAAGGCATTCATAATGTATATGATTGAAAATGGAGGCTGGAGTATTTTTTGGAAAATCTATGATAACCTGTATTCTTTGCCAGATCCTGTAGTATAACTTTGTATAACGTATTTTCCTGATGGGTTAAACAATTGATGGCTTAATATATATGGAGGGATAATTTTTCAAAATTAAAAGTAGCGTTTAGTTTTCCTTCCAGGGTATGCGCAAAGCTACGAAACGTAATTTTAAGTGAGTACCAATACTTTAAAAAAAATAACAGAATATTATTTTCCAAATACTTTATTATCATTTATTACCTTAAACTACTTCTCCACATAGTCACCGCCGTTATTCAGGCACTTGTTCTAACGTGAAACCAGTTTTTGTAAGCCTTCGTCAAAGAATGATGCCGCCTGTGGTAAAAGCCAAGTCTGCATTTCCTGTTTCACAACATCATTGCCGTTGAAATGTTTTTCACCAAGGAATTTTCTCAGATGAAAATTGCTTGGTGCCAAATCCGGGCTGTTGTGAAACAAGAAGTGCAGCCTTGGCTTTTATCACAGGCGGCATCATTCTTTGACGAAGGCATACAAAAACTGTTTTCCCGTTACGACAAGTACCTAATAACGGCGGTGACTATGTGGAGAAGTAGTGTAAGTTGTAAGGCAATGAGTGATAATAAAGTATTTGGAAAATAATGTACTGTTATTTTTTTAAAAAATATCGGTTCTTACTTTAAAAACACGTCTCGTATAATTCACATAGGTTACACAATGAAGCATTGGAAATAAGGATAAGGGTGATCAGAAGTGTAAGTGTCCAAACTATAGTCCAGATTTCTTAAATGCTGCAGATTTTTAGGTAAGAGGTTATAAATATGCCTAGCAGTGTTTTTTCAAAGTAGTAGGTCTATTATTTTCGTCCAGTCTTATAAATATATGAAGTGCATAAATTTCTAAACGGTGTAGTTTTGATATAAAGGCTTGAAAATAAAATATAACGGTGTTTTAACGACTTTTAAGCTAAATATACTTTCTTTGGGTGTCTGGAGTAGTCAAAGTTTAAATTTGAACTGACTTGGATTTTATTATGGCCACAATAGAGCGCGTAAGTGGTATGTAGCCTTTGACAATGTATTTATAATGGGGTATTGCTGGAATTTAACCCTCCAAAGCCACCCCTATAAGTGCAACTACTATAAAAGTGTGAACTTTTAAGTTTCTAGCTTTCGGTTGTAGTCGGAATAGCAACATACATACACAAGAACCTTATATTTATCTATAAGAATAAGTCTGAATGCAGACAATGGACTAGAAGGTTTTGACTTTTACCATTTGTTAGAAAAAACCTTTTTGCCGTTGCTATCGAGACAGTATTGTTGCTGTTCCTTTACTAGTGCGTTGTAGAAGCTATTGTTGTAGCTATGAGCAAGTTTTAATAGATAAGCCATTTATTCTAAACTAAGGTCCGCTTTGCAACAAAGTACGAAGTACAAAATATCTCAAATGTTTAATTGTTTGTCCAACTAACTACTTTTTGCCGTTTAACAGTCTTTTTTCTTCTTCAAACATTTAGTAGTCAGTTTAGGAAACGCTTAGAGTTATTGGTATTAAAGTTTTCAACATTGAAATACAGCTGTAATTATCTGAACAGTCTCGAAACATGTCCAATATGTTTCTGAAGCACATGTATGAAGAATCGACTATTTTGCCAAACATCGGAGCATTTACTGTCTTCTTCCAACTGCTCTCTGATGAAGATTCGCTCTGGATCATCAGTTTCAATCTCTCTTGAAACCAACAACACCAGTAATGTAGTTTCTTCTTGGTTATTGTATCTTCGTATAAAAATATGAAAATGGACTGAACTTTTAAACAATAGTAAAGTATTTGTAGCGGGAAATAGTCGTTGGGCGACATTTGTAGCGGGAAGCGGTGCTGTGCGCTATTTGTAGCGGGAAATCGTCGATCCTTGGGTTGTTGTGGTCTTCTGCAGTGTGCTTCCTCGGAAATTAGTGCTCGTCGGTTGTTGCGTATTCCATTCCTAACTATATCTAATTATTAATTCTCAGGTTATAGAGGGTGAGGCAAGTTAAAAAATACACTGCAAGTTTCCCTTAATAAATGAAGTTTATTCACATTTGGAATAATTATGGTCGGCTAGCTTTTCCCATTATTATAATCCCACCACTTTAAATTAGTCAGGAGCCCAGCTATCTGCACACGCACTCCCACCCTTGTGCACCCACGTGCATCTGTAGCACCTCGTGTCGACGTGAATTCTTGAAGATCAGTTAGAGAGAGGGTGGACTCTGAGGTCTTGTCTGCCCTTATATACGGGAGCCTAGTGACGCTCACCTCTGCGTTTAAAAATGTAACGACGTTTCCTATTGGTCCTCAGACCGCGTTACCTTAACATGTATGAGAATGTGTTTCTTCAGATCCGTGCGCTTAAGCGTCATCTTGTAGCGTTGTGAAGCCAGTTCCACATCTCCGTCTCTTTCTTTTCTCTATCTGTCTCTTTCTATTTCTCCGTACCGTTACCGGTTCCCTGCCTGTTGGCTTGGTGAAAGGTACGATCTACTTAGGATTATGCTTTCTTGGAATTCTGCTAGCTCGCCCGTTTCTTACAATCAGCTCTGTACAAAGTTAGATATTGAATATTTTAACATGTTAGTGAATTAAAGTGTTATTGTACAATTCTTATGTATGGTTCCCTTTTCATATGTACAATTCCTATATATGTGTAATATATCCCCTTTCAGATTGAACAACTCGAACCATTAATAAGGATATTTTGGAAATGTTTTATGCCAGAAAAAAAGTTATTTGAAATAAATTGTGTGTTTTGAAGACATCTACTATTTTTGTAAAGCGCATTTTCGTTCATCGCCTAACGTTTACCAGTTATACAAGATTATACAAAATCACATCCGAGTGAAGGGCACCTCATAGGATATTCCCAGGAAATAAAATGATATATATAGCATTTTTTATCATGTAAACCTCTTTAATGTTTGACATTTTAATGAACATCGTTAGCCATTTTTATAAACTAAGAAATTTCGAAACATTTTCCATGTAAAAAGTAGATTAGGGTGGGGGGATTTTCTTGAAAATCTTCGTGTCGTATTTTTGGAAGGTGCTGAGCCTAAATACCAAGCTTGGTAATTATCCGAATTTTCCTTTTTGAGTTATGCTGTTCACAGATACACACCACATTTTTCTAAAATGCCTTTTCTTGGATGCAAGGGACCTCAATACATTTATTTCCAGTGAAATCTCGGTATAGAATTTTTGTGTGAAATGCAATATCTTCTTTACCTAACAGGTACGTGGCAGAGAAGGTAAAAATGTAGGTATATCGGTAACAACACACGCAAGTTTAATGGCCGGTGAACCTTTATAAACAGCCACAAGAAATATTCCGAACTACAGTGATTCAAATGAATAATGCGAAAACAGAATAAAGGAAGAAATAAAATATCCAAAACGAGTACCTATTTTCTTGCATATCGTAGCTTACATAAGAGTAGTAAAACATAGCAGGTGGCCCAACTACGCTGTATTTCAAGTGTGTAGAAATCCCTTTTTGCGCTAAAAAGAGTTGCAGAACTCAACGGGGCAATTCCAAATAAACACAGGTAAGTTGGGAACTGGCGAATTAGCGTGGAGAGCTTTTTTTTAAAGTTCCCTTAATAACCCGCCTTTAACTACAATGGTCTTATCGGCGACTTTCCTTTGAAACATACTGTTACCTATAGGCAATGGTGTTGACACGTATTCGCTTGTCTTTAGGTTTCTAGTAAACTTTGGGCTTTAATCATTAGATCACACACATCCACGCTCTCATCCATACTTACAGACTCTGGGGGGATAGGGAATAATCTTAGCTAGAGAAAAAATCCTACCCCAACAGGAAATTGAACCCGGGACCCCTCGTACAGCAGGCAGGTACTCTAGTGACTGATTTACGGGGCCAGACGAGCTTCGTACTCTCATACTACTCCTCTTGCTTATCAGCAAAGATGACGAGCGGGCCGTGTTCATTGAGAGGCACTTCCCAGGCTTGCAATAGGGTGTACTGTCCGCGATGATAGACAAAAACAGGCCGAAAAGGTCTTAGGTTATTTTCCACTTCAGTTACACAGGCTTTATTTTCGAGGGAATAAATTTACTTTTTAGACTGACAAATAATTAAAATGTCTTTATTTGACCTACTGGTATCCGCCCAGAGCTATTTTTAATTGTGTTTACGCTGTTCTTGTCTAACATTATGGACTATAAGCAACAAACATGAGAACACGCAGCATTTTACTGCTATTTTTTTTGCTTCGTATTACAAATGTAACTGTTACTATTATTATTATCATCTAAAGGTATTGTTTGCTGGCTACTCATTAAATGTGTGTTCGAAATTTTGCCTCTGTTGATTGATGCGATGTTCCAACCATCTCCGTGTATCTATATAGACGTCTCTGAGAACCGCTGTAGTCGTAGGTTTTTAAGGCGCTAATGCGCCAGTTCCCCAATGACCTGTGTTTACTTGGAATTGCCCCATTATGTTCTGCAACTCTTTTAACGCACGAAGGGTTATCTGCACACGTCAAATACGGCGTGGTTGGGCCGCCAGGTATAACTAGTGTTCCCCGGCTTTGTATGGATACATTTTGTAAGCAGAAAGTTCACAACAGCGATAGGGTTGGTTTTTAAGAGGCCTGAGGAGTCTGCAATTTTCAACACTAGGTAAGTCATAATATCCAAAGGTTTGTACAGGTTAGTAGAATGGTGCAACATTGTACACAAGGGGTCGAAAATATCTTGAAATTAAGGGTAAGGTAAGTTTTTCAACATTTCTGGGTACTATATGATTGAAAATAAAGGTTCGGTAGATTTTGTTAAGTTTTATTGTAACCTATGATTTCTGACAGGTAATGTAGTACAGGAGAGGGCAGAAGTAGGTGCACGTAATGAAGTATGCAAAGAAACCCTAATAATAACGTTATATACACTATGTGATCAAAAGTATCCGGACACCCCACAAACACACGTTTTTCATCTTAGGTGCATTGTGCTGCCACCTACTGCCTGGTACTCATTATCCGCGACCTCAATAGTCTTTAGACATCGTGAAACAGCAGAATGGGACGCTCCGTGGAACTCACGGACTTCGAACGTGGTCAGGTGATTGGGTGTCACTTGTGTCAGAAGTCTGTACGCGAGATTTCCACGCTCCTAAACATCCCTAGGTCCACTGTTTCTGATGTGATAGTGAAGTGGAAACGTGAAGGGACATGTACAGCACAAAAGCGTACAGGCCGATCTCGTCCGTTGACTGACAGAGACCGCCGACATTTGAAGAGGGTCGTAAAGAGTAATAGGCAGACATCTATCCAGACCATCACACAGGAATTCCAAACTGCATCAGGATCCACTCCAAGTACTATAAAAGTTAGGCGTGAGGTGAGAAACCTTGGATTCCATAGTCGAGCGGCTGGTCATAAGCCAAACATCACGCAGGAAAATGCCAAACGACGCCTAGCTCGGTGTAAGGAGCGTCAACATTACACGATTGAACAGTGGCAAACCGTTGTGTGCAGTGACGAATCACGGTACACAATGTGGCAATCCGATGGCAGGGTGTGGGTATGGCGAATGCCCGGTGAACGTCATCTGCCAGCGTGTGTAGCGCCAACAGTGAAATTCGGAGGTGGTGGTGTTATGGTGTGGTCGTGTTTTTCCTGGAGGGGCTTGCACCCCTTGTTGTTTTACGTGGCACGATCACAGCGCAGACCTACATTGATATTTTGAGCACCTTCTTGCTTCCCACTGTTGAAGAGCAATTCGGGATGGCGATTGCATTTATGAATACGATCGAGCACCTGTTCATACTGCACGGGCTGTGGTGGAGTGGTTACACGACAATAACATCCCTGTAATGGACTGGCCTGCACAGAGTCCTGACTTGAATCCTACAGAACACCTTTAGGATGTTTTGGAACGCCGACTTCGTGCCAGGCCTCGCCGACCTACATCGATACCTCTCCTCAGTTCCGCACTCCGTGAAGAATGGGCTGCCATTTCCCAAGAAACCTTTCAGCACCTAATTGAAAGTATGCCTGCGAGAGTGAACGCTGTCATCAAGGCTAAGGGTGGCCAAGACCATATTGACTTCCAGCATTACCGATGGAGGGCGCTACGAACTTGTACGTCATTTTCAGCCAGGTGTCCGGATACTTTTGATCACGTAGCGTAGGTTTATGGAGTAATACATGCAATTAGAATACCCTCTTGTGGATGTTCGAAACGTTGGCATGCCTTCCTAAAGAAATGAATTATGTCAGCAACAATATGTATTCTTCTTGCACAATCTTATATTTAAGAACATCGCTAAGAAATAAATTCATAGGGCAAAAATATGGAGAGCCACTTTGTATTTACCCTAGCCCTATTCACATGTTTGGAAATTCTTCGGCTAAAATACTCGAAAAATTTATGCTTGTCGAGTAGATGAACCATGTTGCTGATAATGTAACTATCTTATGTTGGGCACCCGTAACATTACGTGTATACCTACTTTTTCTCACCCCTGTATAACTGTAAAATATTCTGATAAAATATTTTGATCAATTAACAGTTCAGATTTCTATATAAGCAGTTGAGAATTTGGTAGGAATGGTTTCTCAGAATTGTAAATGTTGTTCATTTGTGTGCAAGAAGTTTAAAGTAGGGATAGAGAATAAGGGTATTGGAAGTGTTACGAAAGTTCAAGGATAGCTAATAAATTTTACCAATTTCTAAATTGTAAGACTAACAAGTTTTGACAGATTAATAGAAAACACACTTCTTAATGACAAGGTTCAGCAAAATCAGAGGGAAATGTGAGTATATGAACACAATATGAAAATCCCACCCCTCCAATAATTGCGTTTTATAATATTTTAAGCCTCCACACTCACCTCTTTGTGCTGGAACTCACAAAGAGTCTGTCATTTTTGCAATAGACTGTCAAAAATGTCTTCTCATACACTTGTCCAAAGAAACTCGACTGAAACTGGGTGACAATATAAATCCGTTAAAATTCTCATTGTTTAAAAAATGTTGAAATATTCTGAAGTATATCCGTCCGTAAACAAATGTTGGTTTCAATAGTCAAATCCCTTGAATAAATGTCTTCTGAGATTAACACATACGTCCACACACGCGCACAAGCACGCGCGCGCGCAAACGCGCACACACTCTCTCTCTCTCCCCCTCATCTTCCTTATCCCAAGAATATTTTCGAATTCATGGTACTTCAAAATGTGTTTCCGGTGAAAATTCTGCATAGAACCTTTTTCGAATATAACGAGGCGGAGAGAGAGAAAGAAGAGAAAAACTAAAATAGAAAAGCCGGATTAATGCTTAAAACTTGTTGCTTTTTGTTTAAATCCGGCATCCTTTACGTCTTCCAGCAAGGATTTTCATCCAATTCCTCTCTGTGCACATGGAGACAATTTCTTTATCTTTTATTTTCCCAAAAACGGTTCTAACAATTTTCCTTAAAGTATCATATATTTGAGACAATAATTCCATGAAAGATGACATAAACCTTGAATTTTCTGCAAATAGTCACCAAATACCCTTCATTCTATTCAGTTTTATATACCTGAGAAACCTCCCAAAGTAGATCAGCCGTAATCAACGGTCTATTAATTTAGTTTTGAGCACGATATTTTCAGCCGTTCAAAAATGCCATGCTCGTGCTCTCATACTGGTTTGCAAATCGGCAGGTTTACTGAGAAGTGTGGCGAATGTACGCTTCAGGTATTTCCAAGACTATGATGTTTTATATTTAATGGTAAATATAACATTATTATTATTATTAGTTAGGTTATAGTCATTTTCTTCATGTTTGTGTTAACTTTGTGAAGGGAAAAAAATTAATGTTAGTTTACCACTTAAAACTAAAATCAAGATTAATTTTAGTATTTTGTTTCATAATTTAGTCGTCTGTTTTCCGCATTTTGTAGTAGTGTTTTGTTGGAGTTGTTTATTTATTTTGCTCCACGTATGGACGCCAAATTGTAGTAGTTGGTTTGTTACGTTGTTTGCACCACGTTTTGGGCGTCAAGTTGAAGTAGGTAGTTGCTGCTACATATGAAAATCCGATTTGAACTAGTTTGTATTGTGTTGTATTGAAGGAGTTGTATTATATTTCAACTGTTGGGGAGCCGAACTTGTAGTAGTTGCAACAGCACGTAAACAGTTTCCGGTAGCCTTCGCCCCAAATGTATTTTTAGGTGACCTTTGCCCCAAGTTTAAAAAATATTAACTTTGTAATTAAACTGTTTTTTTAAGTATTAAATATTTATGTTTGCCTCGGCTGCGTCAATATTATTGTTAGAGACATGGAAGTCTTGACAGAGCGTGATGCGACAAGAATATAGGCTTACACAGATTTTAAGTTTTAATTCACTCCTTTTTATTAATCCTTGGCACAAATTAAATAGCACTTCACTGATATCGAGAGCTGTGAGGTTCTTTAATTAATAAATTGCACTTTTTAACACGTAAATTTATTTTTCGTCTCACACGAATACGTATAAAATCTCTCGAGGACGCATCACTCATCCGGCTACAGTCACTGTCTGCAGGCAACTGACTAGATTTCAACCATCTAAACTTGTAAATTTCTGTATTTCAAGTCTCTGATTGCCTATTTTTACTCCAATACAATACCCGCATTTAACTAAAGCTTTTTCTGGTTGTTGATTGGCTATATTTTATAAACTGTCACTAAAATTACATTAATGCTTCCAAGAATCACAAATAACATTTAAACTCTCAAATTCATAATTGCCTCAAGGTTACCTTAGTTACCTCATTGTTAGCAACGTTTGACCCATTTCTCACAGCTCCTACATTATTAAATTACGTAATATATTCACATAACATTATTACATGTGGACACAATACATGTGGATACATTTTAGAAATTATTACATACATATTGCTTCAAGGCGGACTGTTATTGAATTTACTATTACATAATTAGACTGAAATTATTTAAGTGTTAAAAATACTGCCTCAAATTTAATAAATTATTTTTATTTGCTATTTTTGAAAAAAGTAAGGTATCAAAGATACAAAAAACATTGATTATTTGATTTAATGTTAGGTATAATTTTATTATTAATACTTGTGTATTTTAATAGGATTGCATAGGAATGTGACACAAAAATTCTATTGCCCTCCAATTGTTTAATTGTATGCGATAGAATTCATGACTGTTTTACATACCGGCTACAATATACGAAATTAACATCGTTGAATCTATTTTACTAAGAAAGAAAAACGCAGTGCTATGGGTATTTTGCTTACAATATCAACTAAAGTTAAAATTTATACTACCCCTTCCTGAAAATAAAGCCAATCATCTACAGACTTCAACACCAATTTAATTAGGCATACAATGTAAAGCCGCAATTTTTCTGCCACTCCTTTTCCCTCTTCTTGGTTTCTGCTGATAGCCATTTCATGGATTTGCCTGAGAAAGCTAGCACGAGGCCCAATGCACCAGTGAGTTGATGACACACCTGATGTAGACGAAGATTTAAGGTGGGAAATGTACAATCCACCAAAGTAAACAATCTGAATAATATCTATGCACCTTGTGGCTGAAATGAAATATTTTACGTGTTGAAACACTGTTATGATCAGCGTAGCGAGTGAAAAAATTCCACTTTCCACAAGTCACGTATATGATTTTATTTACAAATAATAAAAAAATCACAATAAACAATTTTCCGAAATAAAAATTAAAATATATTGTGACAAGTTTAGGGCCTGTATTCGGCATAAAAATGCAATATCGTGCACAGCGTGTTTTAAAGCGAAAATTTGTTTTTCCTTCTTCTTCCACAAAAGGCCTATCGGCTTGTTCCATCCTCAATTAAACATATTCCATCTTGTTCTTGGTCTTCCTACTTGGCGATATCTTCTAGGTTATCTTAACAACATTTTTAGTATTCCTTTCTATTTTATCCTTAATATATCTTGGCACCAATTATTTTTATTTTCATTAATTTTTAATTAAAACTTTTCATTATAGCTTCTGTTTATGACACGGAATTTAAAATATCTCTACTTCCTGCACTTGAAGGTTTTAGTTATACCGTGTTTTTGTTATGGTTATAAATAATAGGCATCTATGCTAAAGTTTCCGAAAGCTCGTTTTTTACACGCGGTGAGAAACTTCTAGAACCAGACGTAGGTGAATTCTAAAACGTCGCCAAGTGCAAAAAGAAGTTTTCTGTACTTGTGACATACTTAATTTTTGCCGCAAAGAATTTGAGAATTATCAGATGCATCAGGAGTTCATGATTGGCTATGCCACTGCAGTAAACAAGCATTTGTTTCGTCGCGATTAATTTCTTCACAGAGAGAACTAGTGTATAACATTATATTAATAAAAATTAGGGACAAAATCCACGAAGAATAAAATTAAATTGAGTTTTTTATTTATGGAAGCTCTTTAACTGCTGTGGTGCTTAGCGTCCCATTCTATATTGGGCGTGAAAGATCGGTAATTTTGCTCAGAGGCCTCTTTATTAGGCTAGGTTTAGACAGGAGAGCTAACGTCCGATCGAGAGTACAGTACAGTCTGACCATTAAAACATCAACACAACGTACACTGTCCTGCAGAATATATGGGCCATTCCCCTAGATCGCTATAGTGCTTTTTCCTCCGTAAGATTTCCACCTTCAGGTAACCAGCTTTTGACTCCACCCAGCCGGTATCAGTTCTCTATATGACTGGCCTGAAAACAATACAGGGGCATAGATACTAACTATTGAACGATGTTTATAATCTATGTGAAATGGAGGGGTGATTCGGATACCATCTCTATGTAAGGTTTCGCTATGATTGGTACACAAGGGAAATGCTAAACCAATTACAAATAATTCTACCTTCTAGAAGAAGGGGTGAACAATTATTATTTTCGTATGTGGTTAAACTGAACGACAGATACGACATTTACATATAGGTTAGCTTTCATCAGCGATATGGAGACGAAGGTTAAAATATTGCTGCTACTAAACGGCAATAAGAAAACCAGCATTAAGAAAATATAAGCTTTAAGTTGTAATGTTACTCTTCGGCATACTTTAGGGGAGGAAAAGCAACCTGCCAATCCAGTGGTCACGCTGTTAGGGGACGGGGCTAGGTTTTGTCAGTACCAACATAAACAGCTCTGTTCCATTATGGGCCACATTTTATACACGCCAGTATACGTATAAGTCAACAACGATATTATTAAACTTGACCTTGCGGAAACCTGCATTTAAACACACGCGGAGGCCAGCCTAGCGAAGTGTGCAACACTGCTGTGGTCGAGTTATAACGGAATAGTTAGACCTTTACGCTTCTCTGCTTTACAAAGCTGTAACACGCTGAATATTATTTTCCTACTTTGTAAGCGTATGACGTCGCGTGGCGGCGTTTGCATTTTAACTTGTTTAAGAACCCGTTCACTGTGAATAACAGACTCAACCGGTGCATTTCCTTACTGTAGATCTGTAGATGCTACGCACCGAGAATGGTGACGTAATACGGTCTATCTATTATGTCTCTGCGAAAAATTCCTCTGTTTCCCGTTGCACTTATTCGTCAGACAGGTAGTAGGTCATATTGACAGTTTCTTCCTTTGCAACAATTATTGCTCATGGCAGTAGTGTTCATTCGTTTACTGTTTATGTTCATGTTTGGGTTTTCTTGCTATATTCAGACGCACGTTCATAATCTTTTTCATATTTTCAGACTCTAGGGAGGATAGGGAACAATTCTGGTAAAAAAAAATGTCCACCCTCCAGCCGGGAATCGAAACCGGTACCTTTGGATTAGGAGGCTAGCATGCTAACCCCCAGACCACTAAGGTAGTCAATAATTTGTTTTGCCGCAGTGTGTTATACAGGATGTCCGTTTCAAGTCGTTCGTCGCTATATACACGACACAGGTACCGAGGGGGATGGCTCAGGCGGTAAAGTCTATGGCCCGCATTCGGGAGATCCCGGCTTCGATTCCCAGTGGCCACCTACTCTGATCATGGAGTTTTTCGTGGTTTTCCTCCGGTCGCCTAGGCGAATGCTGGGGTGGTGTATTCTACCACGATTTCTCCTTTCCCTCATTTCCTGTCACTTCATTTTTCTTTCATGTTTCAAAAAGTGTCTCCGGGTTCCATAGTACGCCTAAAGTCGGACAGATGGCACGGTTGCTGCGCTTTGTAAAACATTTCTTCCCGTAAGCGCCAGGATATCTGCTAGCGTCACTTCGTCGCCTTCTCGTGGGATTCATCGCCTCTGCGGGCGAAGGCGGGTGTTTCAAACTGGAAATGTTAGGGGCTTCCGTGCGTCCCTGTGAACCTGTCTGCCTGCGGACGTGCGACATCCTGGGGCTTCTTCACTTCATTCCTACCTCCCGGGGGCATGTAGTCACAATAGATTTAGTTGGTTGCCGTGGCGAAATGTCCCCCTCGGTTGAATAACCTCCACCTCTACACAGCAAAGGTAGCAGTCGAGTAATGCAAGAAGTATTGAATGGTTTCTCAGGTGAAATCAAAAATAGGCAATCTCCAGTTACATTATCATGCAATAGAATTCCTAACGTTTTCTTTATCCAAGTTCTCTTCGACAGCGTTGTATCGAGGCACTACGTTATTTAAGTTCTTATACAAAATAATTTTAATATGTAAATTTTTTTCAATTCTTAAATCAATGTATTGGCTTCATTTCATTTGGAGTAAGCAAAGAACAAAAGAGAGTATTTTTATAAAGTATTATTGCATAATACTTTAAATATGTTTAAAGTATTTATTTCCACATATATATATATATATATATATATATATATATATATATTTAAAACGATGTACATTTCAATTGGGGATTATTCAGAACTATGGTGTTCTACTGAAACGTACAACGAGGTTTTGGTTTGTTTTGAATGCGCTTGTATTATAGATTGTCCAAAATACCCAAAAATGTGTAAGTTGTTGGCATTTAAGCTATTAAAACCCAATTTAAAGTCCGTAATTTATTCACAGTTGAGTGTTTCCAAAGCGAAGAAGCCGAAAGTTTTCGAAATGCTTGGAAAATCGAATGCAGCTCGATGGGGGGTGGGGATGAAACAACTTTTTCATTTATTTTTATGATCATTAGAGATGAAATGTAACCACAACCCTAACTTATGTAGTAGTCGCAACTGTGTTAATATCTTTATGTCATACGCTTGCTTGACTTCAGTAGTGTAATGGTTAAGATATTCGACTGCCGCGTGTTTGAACAGAGTACATCACCTTATTATATTTGTTTTCCCTTCCTGATTAGTTCTTAATGGTTATTCGTATTCTATTTCACTGCTATTTTATTTGACTACCTTAATTATTGCTCCTTGTATACTACATTTATTGTGTTGAATTGGGAAATATTCTTTTGAGAAAACCAAGCGTAAGCTAAATCGCATAGTAAGCCAAAAAGTTTACGTATTATTTCCAAGCGATGGTCAAGATTTAAGATGTTAATTTGGATTACTTTTTTGATTAAACCAATAATTCATATTACTAGCAGGGCATCTTTACTTTCTGTACCACATACCTAGTAAGTAGAGGAAGTATTCTTTTCCAGAGAGACTAACTTGGTGCCTGGAGTGGAGATTGAAAAAGTTTCTTAAACCTGAATAAAGTCAACCAGACGCTCAGAGATTTAACTACTGTTTTACTTTCTGTATTTCAACTATTAAATAATATATATCTTTTAATAATTTTAACATAGTTTATGGAAACAAATAAATATTTTTTTCTAGGTTTCTAGAAACGCGACCTACGCATATTAGCGCTTTTTGGAAAAGCCTATGTGACAGCCGCACACCTATTTTTGTTTTATTTATTTTTATAACTATGATACCATTGATGTTGTTCTACTTCCTGTTAATCGGGATAAATAACCTATACATGAAATCTATATAAAAAAAATTGTCATTTGATATATGTAAAATGAGCATATAGGATGCTGAGACGACAATCGACTGTTTAAAAAGCAAGACTAGTTCATTAAACACAAAAAAACAAAAACGTAATATGTGGGGTAAATATTGCAATGTTCAAAACAACACGTGAACATTTCGGAAATATTTAAAAGCTTTTTAAATTATCGTAAACTGCACACTTTAACGACACACTATAGAAAGTTATTGCTTATTACATATTATTTCGAAGTCTATCAGAATCAACGAGAAGACATCAAACACTACAGAAAACTGAAGATACATGTTTTATTTGTTATGCCAATATCTGATATATCGCATATTATTATAATCAAAATCGTTATTATAATGGGGTATTTCTTAAAGATCTTTTACTTATGGTGCACATAGATACACTGAAATATACACAAATTTCCTATGAGATCTACAATTTTTTAATTAAGTGGCATACTGCCTTTAATTTAGGTACCTAAGGGGCAGAGAAAGCGGAAAGGATTTACTCCACGCACAATGCAAGTGGAATGAAATCATATTTATATTGCTTTGGTAAAATGTTTCATTTTCCAATGTATACTCATTATCTTCAATACTTTCCAAGAAACTGTTACACTCCAAAATTAGCCCTTATAAGTATTTCTTCGCTTCATTCCTGCTCCAACGGTTCACTGCAACAGGCCCTCTAAATGAGCCGCTGCATAAAGCGCTGCTGCAGCGCTTGGCCCGCTGAATGCACCCATGGAAACATGTAGCACAGTAAGGGCCCATTCACAAGGAAATGTAAGCGCAGACATAGTATAAGCGCAAGACTTTGCATTCATGTTATTTGATGGAAGCATTCACATAGAGTCACGCAACGCGCTACGCAACGCAAGAGTTTGCAAACTCCAAACATTATGCTTGCGTTGCGTGCATAGAGGAAGAATTCTGCATTTCTTTCTCTTTGCATTGCCTGCTGTTCAACAGCAGACGATCGCGATGTGAGACTTTAGCCGTCTAATGTACATGTGTGCACTCTTCCATTAGGCCGTGCCACACAAATTGTGGGTCACCATCTCTCATTTCTCTCAAGAGGTTATGGTAGTCTCCTTACTGAATCCTCTTTCATTTAGTGGATGAACCCGGCATCTGTATCTAGATTTCTTGGTTCACAAATCATAAGGCGCAAAGAGATAATGAATATTGCATTAATATAACCTGTGCAGCTGTATCATCACATATATAACTTGCTGCAGTTTCCGGGCATTATTCCGTATGCGGGAAGGAGGTATGAAATTTTAAGAAACTTACGGAATCGGGTTTTCTTAATACACAGAGTTGATTGGGTAGTATCCTAGGTTCTTAAATTGTGTAGGAGTTGTTACTTTATCGAAAATATTGGGCCCTTCTTGGAGACCGCTTAGCTTTGGCAGAAATCTTGTCAGAAGATATTGCGAACGTGATGAAAAAAAAAAATTTGGCTCACGCTTCGAGTTTAGACGCGCGTATCCTACGGCTACGCCTTGCCGTTCCCCCTTCTTCTAAAAAACATCCCTCGGCTACGCGTTGAGGCTGAGGGTCCTCAATCCCTCGGCTACGCTTTGCGGTTTAGGGTCCTCGATGTTACAATGTTGGCAGCAGAATGCCAACGACAGCAACGCTAACATGATGCAAGTGTGTGTGTGTGTGTTACATGTTGATAGCGAAAGTGCTCACTTCCCACATACGGAATAATAGCTCAGTTTCCATAGTACTTGCACAACTATTTTCAGTGTTTTGGTGAAACAGTCGTGATGTCACTAACGCCACGGGCGGCTGTTGGGCGAGTGTATTTTTTTTTTACCTACTTATTTATAAAATATTGAGTGAACTTTATCTGATATTGCTAGTTATATTATTCAATTTGAAACTTACGGTGCACTCGGAACATTTGCGCAATTAGTTTAAGGATCTAGAAGCCCGTGCAAACTTCTTGCGTTACGCCTACGGCTGCATTGTGAGTGGTGTTCCCTCACGCTTGCGCTTATGCTGCGTTACGTTAGCGCTTACGTTTCTTTGTGAATGTAGCCTAAGAAAGCTTCTGCGACTCCTTGTTCCCATCTTCAAACTGGTTAGTTTGGTACTGGTCTTTCTACCCTAAAATTTTCTGCACATTGTGTTTTCGCACCCAGTATGTTATGAACACACTTAAATGTTATAAAGCACCAATCGCGTTCTTAATGTCTTATATTTCAGCGTAAACATAGGCATATGTTTCTGTGCCACTGAATTTACAGAAAAATCTAACTGTGTTTAGTTTATAACATAAAAAACAAAAAATGAAAATGTTCAGAACTAAAAATGTTTAATACACAGTTAAAACAAAATTTTAGGTCACTTATTAGTTCAACTGCTACAGAATGTTCAGCAAAGGATTTCGTATATCTCCTACCTGCTCCATTTTTATTGCAAAAATGTTTGCTTTAGATCAAGCTATAAAACGGGGTATTGAATATCAACTTAACGCATGCGTTTACAGTGACTCAAACGCCTCTCTTCTAGCCATTTAAGACAAGTATAACAACAAACCTCTGACAAATACAATTAGAAAGAGTGTTATTCAAAATACCAAACGTATTTGTCTATCGTGGGTTAAGGGCCATACTGGAATTGTTAGAAACGAGAGGGCTGATCAGAAGACAAAACTTTCTGTTGAATCCAACCTGGAATTTAGCTATCGTTATGTCCAAGTTCCTATTTAAATTTTTTTTCTAAGGAAAGAAGTAGTAGAGAAATGGAATAATCTATGGTTAAGCAGCTTAATTTGACTACTAACAAGAATTTCTTTTTTAGTTTTTGATCGCATCTCTTGCAAGTATTTTATTACAAATTATAGTCTTACACAACTTGTTACTGAGCACGGAAAGTTTAAAAGTTACCTGCAACGTTTCGATCTAGAGTCAACATATGGTTTTATTTACAAATGTGAAATATCAGAAGAAACAGAATTCCAAATACTGCGGGTTCAAACCCGGCGGAGGAAGATGGACTTTGTCGGGCGTTAAAATCCTTAGCATGGCTTCCTTCAGAAGAGAAGTAAAGCCGGTGGTCGCGTATCGTAGATTTAAAGCACGCAAAAGAACCTCAAGCCTCATAAAAAGGCCTCTGAGCAAAATTACCAGTCTTTCACGCCCAATATAGAATGGGACTCTAAGGACCACAGCAGTTAAAGAGCGTCTATAAATAAAACTCGGTTATTATTGCCTGCTATTCTAGTCGATCGACACTATGCCAGAAGATAAATCCTACTAGGACATCTCCACAATTGTAAAATGAATTATTCACAGTCGTTGACAAAATTATTCACTAAATCGTGTTGCACCTCTGCTTTTATATCCTTTACTTCTACCATTTATTCATCCATTTAATTATGTGTAATACGATAATTTGTTATTTGTTTGGTTTTGTATACGTATTTATAATTCTAATTTGCCATTTGGTCCACTAGGATTAAAGTAGAGTTGGGGAATAAATAATAATAATAATAATAATAATAATAATAATAATAATAATAATAATAATAATAATAATTTCTACAGAAAATTATCCTCATCCCAGCTGTTTTTACTCAATTTTTGGTGTAAGTGTATTTCTCACTCCGAGGAGACATTTCGTAACATACAGAGCGAGATGGCCGCGCGGTAACGTGCGAGCCTCGCATTCAGGAGATCCTGGATTACATTTCTAAACATTAAAATTGAATTTTATTTATGGACGCTATTTAACTGCTGTGGTCCATTCTATATTGGGCGTGAAACACCGGTAATTTTGCTCAGAGGCCTCTTTTTCAGGCTTGAGGTTGTTTTACGTGCCATGAATCTACGACACGGGACCAGCGGCTTTACTTCCTTTCCGAAGGAAGCCATGCTAAGGATTTTTACGCCCGAAAAGAACCATCGCCCTCCGCCGGGTTTGAACCCGCGAACTCGGGAACTAGAGGCTAGCACGGTAACCACTACACCACGGAGGAGGACATTCCATCTGGGGCCGGCTGCGCTGACCATGGTTTTTCGTGGTTTTCCCTTTGGGTCTAAGTTCGAAGTGTCCCTGCGTTTCCTGTTAATTCATTCGTTCATACAATTCTGAGTATAATTATCACAGATGCAAAAAGTACTGTGTTTGTTACTACAGCGTGATAAACGTCAAAACCCCTCTCCAACAATACTGCACTGAATACTTTTTTGCTAAACATTGTTGTTCTACCAAAGCAGTTTAAGTAATCTGTCTAAAACTGTTCCACATTTCCCTGGTGTTGCTTGCAGGGAATAAAACCGCTGCATTTATTTCTATACTTTTTACGCAGAATTCGTGCACTGATATCTTCAGATGTATTTCTTTTTCAAGGATGTTTTTTCTTTAGAGTACTTTCCTTGCTTCCTCGTGCACTTTGTCCTGATTCTCCTTTCCCCTCTCACTCCCGGGCTAGAAATCGCTCATTAGTCGCCAATGAGGCAAGACAGCACAGAGCGTCGGACAGTCGTTTCTTTTTTCTAAGACTCCTCTCTTTGTCGCTGATTGTCACAATTAAAGATTTTTTCATCGCCCTCTCTCTGTAGCGAGTGCTGCGGGGCGGATTTCGTGGGGAGAAGGACGCGATCAAAAGGCGAACACAACAAGATGTCTGGCAATGCCAGCCCTAGCACATCATTCCAATTTACGAATAATTGAACTAATGCTAGTTAAATCTTTCATTCTCCCCTTTTTCTCCCTTTTCTTCCGCACTGAGCGGAAATACTTGTAAGTGGGAACCCGAAACTCGTAAAAAATACACCAGGAAGGAAAAAAAATGCGAGCTATTTTCAGACATTTTAAATTTACAGAGAAAGCGTTTTTTCCCCTAATTACAAATGTCTCATTTCAAGAGGACAAAAATTTAGAGAGTTTAGGTTCTGCTGCTGGACATTTTTGTCTTCCTTAGATTAAAAGCTCTTTAAATTTCATTTCCAAGATGAAAACGCTTCCACACTCTCTTTGAAGATTACGATTTTTAAAAGCAAAGCTTCTAGGTTTTTTATTCTTACTTTTTAAGAAGAACTGGTTGCTCTGTGATTTGACCATTCTCCGGAGATCCAGTTTTCAGATAAAGCTGGGAAAGAAGAATGCTGCATAGTCTATATGTACCCTTCGGCGGTGGAACAATCATCGGTCGGAATGGTTGAGTAATTTTGTTGACATTCAGAGTAGGTGAAATTTCAAACCGTTTCTCTTTAGACACATACTTATTTAATAACAAACGCTACATACATAGTTTTCACATACTACAGAGAAACTTAACATACACAACGAAATAGAGGTGAAGCTGGCGAGTATGAAGATTCTCCACTCCCAGGCCACCAAGTTAGTCTCTTTGGGAAAGATACAGTCTTCACCCCTGAGAAAAGTGGGAGCACAACTAGCATTCAGTTGTTAATTATAAAATATTAGTTGACTGATGTCTTATGTTACCTAGCTATAATTTTCTCTCTTTATACGGTTATTTAGCGCACCGTGCCAAATAACGTGATTAAAACATATATCAATATCAATTTATTGTCATTAAACAGTTATATAACTGCAATAGACATTGTCAGTATATACAATAATACAAATTAATAATACAACATAAACCACACCTTGAGCAACTTTTACAGCAAAAAAGTAACAATTAAATATCAATATCAGATGCATTAAAATCAATAAATTCATTAATAGAATAAAATGGATTATCCACGAGCCAAGAATGCAATCGCTTACAAAATATTTTATAAGGCAAATCTTTTACAGCTTGAGGTAGCTTGTTAAAAAGTTTAATGCTAATATAGGAGTAACTTTGAGAAGTTTTCTTAAGTCTATGCTGAGGAATATCGATCATTTGACCATTACGGATATTATAATTATGAATTTTGGATCTCGTGTCATACATATGTTGATTCTGTTTCATAAAATCCAATACAGTATAAATATACAAATTTATAACAGTCAAAATATTATATCTTTAAAAATAGGGTTTACAGTGTGTTCTAGTAGTTATCTTAGCCATAATTCTTATAGCTTTCTTTTGCACAAGTAACACATCTTGGATATATGAGCTATTACCCCAAAGTAAAATACCATAATTAATAATACTGTGAAAGTATGCAAAATATGAGACACGTATATACTCAAAGGGCACACAATTGACTAAGTTTCTCATCAGGAAGGAAGCAAAGGAACCAAAGAAAACGTTTATTGCTTGAAGGAGATTACAATATTTGGTACTATTATCGCATCCGTATCACAGCGATTCGATTCTATTTTGTTTTGCTATGTCTTAGTTGTTAAACTGTGATATATATATATATATATATATATATATATATATATGTACACAGGCTGGACCATTTAAACTGAGACTGTAAAATATCTCCAAAACTAAGCGTTGTAGAATGAAATGTCTTTAATAAAAGTTGCTTGATATTATGGGGGAAAGTAAATGTCATTAGTCGTTATAATTGTCAGTTTAGGGACAATTTAATTTTTTAAATGGGAACCTACATTTTGAATGTTGTTTTCTCACTAGAAAATGGTTTATATAAAGCTGTTTATTTTGTGATAAGAAATAAGGAAACAAAATAAAAAATGTTGGTTACCAATTACGAAACGTAATTTGACCCTCAAATGCCCATCCATGGATGGTCCAACCATTCATTGCGCTCTTCGTACACAGTCATTCAGAATTTTCGTTGTTATTTACGTTGGTGCAAGAACAATTGCAAAGTACTTTATGCAAATTTTGTTTACTTTTTTACGAGGAGTGAGAAAACAACATGAAAAAGGTACGCTCCCATTCAAACTAATAAAACTAACCCTAAAATGGCCATCACAACGTCCTCCAAATAAAACACGACTGATGGCATTTACTCCCCCTCCCAATAATATTAAGCAACTTTTATTAAAGACATTTCTTTCTACAACGCTTAGTTTTGGAGATATTGTACTGTCTCAGTTTAAATGGTCCACCCTGTGGACATGCATGTATTGTTTGGGATGAAATATCAGCTGCATTTGTTTTAATTTCCATCATTTTATGTAGAGTAAGAACAATTAGTTTTTACTTTGTGGCATTCTCAACGAATAACCAAGCCTTCTTCGCACCTATATTTTGCTATAACGGCAGTGTGTTTATACCCTAATACACAGGCTTTGTAAATACTTTTTTAGCCTTTTGGTAATTTAGGAATTGAAATTAGAAGGCGTTTTATAGCATATGCCCTTCAAAAGAATAGATATTTTAAATTTTGAAAGAACTATAAAAATCGGTTGAGTGGTTTTTGAGATTACTATATATACCCATATACGTACATACAGAAATACATACATACATGTAGTGGCGTACATATAGGTGTACGCGAAGCAGCTACTTCTTCCTTCAAGGTCACTCGCTGGGGCGTCAAACACAATACTGCTCTAATCTCTCTTAGTAGCACCACTCACTGTACGTCACAACTGTCGTCACAACCTCACTCGTAAAACGCACTGAGTGACCAGCACTTTATGTGGCATCAAGTACAACTCAGTGTCTCATTCACTCAGATGTACCTGCACCTACAGTTACTCCGACGCCATCACCGCCACCACCTGCAGCAACAGACACCACCCTGCGAGATGCGATTCAGGATCTACATTCAGAGGTCCTGAACATCGGATCCAGCATCTCAAAACAGGACGAAACACTCGCTTCACTTGTCACCGCCGCTCACTCTACCGCCACGGAACAACTCAGCCGTCTTGTCGTAATGGAATTCACCATCCAGGACCTTCACACCATCGTCACCGACTTCTCAACTTCCTTCCAGAGCTTCACCGCACGCTGCCCGAGGCGGTTCGAAAGAGCCGACACAGCCATCAGAGGCCTGGGGGAATCCATCGCCAGTCTGCCACCGCCATCAGCATCGCCAGCTCCGACAGATTGCCTGGAGGAGGTTAGGCACACGACGTCATCCCTGCTTACGACGATTGCCGAGTGGACTTCCGTGCTCTCGGGCATGAAGAGTGAACAGGAACGAACAAACGGCTACTTGATGTCACTAGAGGCCGCTCGCTTTTTTCTCCACAAGCTACCATTGCCAACCAAAGGGCTCCTTTCGAGGGCCGCGAACAAATCATTGAAATGATGCAATAAAAACAACAACGCCACAGTCCTTTACAACTGCTTTCCACATACCTCCCCGTGTGTGGCCTCGGTCATGGTCGTCACCCGGACATTCCCTTACTCCTCTGCCAGCATAACAAGCTGGCAGCTATCCTACCGCGTACTAACGGGGGTGCAACAGCGGAACCCCAATACCCCTCCTAACTTCTTTCTACTCCACGTTCAATCCTGCCTATTGCCGATATCCCCCCCAAAAAATGCTATAATAAAACTGTCGCGAGCACTATCACTAAAATATAGCCGCTGGAATTTCAAGAGAGCTTTAGAATGTTCGCGAGATGCGGGGAGAAAGATACTTCTATAAAAATTCCGTTATCTGTCGATAGTACTTTTGGTCTTTACGTTGGGTGAGAAAGCTAATCCGTCTCCTTATCTCTTCAACTGACCAGTCGGTCCATGCGACAAGTCGAATCACAGTTGCGTCACGATACGTACATACATACACGCATACAATTTTTCTCTCTTTATAGTACGTACTAGTATAGAGTGTTACATAAAGAAAAATATGTTTTGAAATGCCGATCGATTTCAATAAATATCCAAATCAGTAAGTTGATAAGAGACTGTTGTCACATCCCTATACGCTTATGGAAGCTTAAAGACGTACCATTCTATACATGATATATTAATTTTCGAGAGTTCCTATTTAATTTTCTTTTCTTTTCTACAGCTTGGGCGGAGGTGAAGTATTTACTTGGTAATTGCATTTCAGGTAATATCGTGTATAAGGTAGGCGCTTCCTTATAGACGGCAAGATTAATTAAGTCTTCTTAAATGCATACTATGTACGGAATTAGTTTCCAAATATAGTAGCAGACGTTAGTTGTGTTAATGAGACTTTTTTCTTAAAATTCCTTCCAATAAAGCGACAGCTGTGTCAACATAGAGCTTATTAATCCAAGAATTCCGATTCTTGCTCTCTCTTCTTCTATCTGTCGCCTCCCTAACTCTTTGTGACTTTCCCTGTATATTATATAGTGCACCCTTCCTGACCGTCGATATCTTCTCGTCGTCATACTATTAAAATAGTAAGTAGAATATATGCACTTATCGGGCGAGATGGCTCTGGGGCACGCACGCAATAGGTTGATTCCTGTTCGGTCGGCCAACTAACTTTGAGTTCTTTTTCGCGGTTTTTCCTGGTTGGTAAACGAATGCTGGGGTGGATCATATAGTGCCGTGAGCTTTCCTGTCATAATGTTTCAGGGTTGAAGGATCAGACGTTATTTTGTTGTAGACGTTATTGTAGTTCAACTGTTGGGGAGCCGAACTTGAAGTAGTTGCAACCACACGTATGGTACCCGGTAGCCTTGGTTCCAAAAATTTAAAAATATTAACTGTTTCTTTAAATATTATATTTATGTTTACCTCGGCTGCGTCAGTATTTATATTTTTTTAGAGACATGAATGTCTTAGCAGGGAGGTGGTACGACTGAAGAATGTAGGCATACACAGATTTTAAGAGTTTCTTCACTCCATTTATTAATGTTTGACACGATTTAAATAACACTTCACTGATACAGAGAGCTGTGAGATTCTTTTGTTAATTACTTGCACCTTTTAACACAAACTATTTTTGTCTCACACTAATACGTATTAAATTTCTCGAGGACACATCTCACGTCTGATTAGTAACACTGTCTACAAGCAACTAACCTGACTTCCACCGCCTAAATTTGTAAATTTCTGTATTTCAAGTCTCTGATTGGTTATTCCTAATCCAATAGAATACTTTTATTTAACTAAGCTTTTTTTGGTTGTTGATTGCCTATTTAATATACTGTCTCAAAATTTACATTATTGTTGCTCCTTTATTGACTAGTAGCATTATTAAACTCTCTTACTCATTATTGCCTCAAGGTTACCTCATTGTTAGCAACTTTTAACCTATTATTCTCACAGTTCCTACATTATTAAATTATGTAATACATTTACATAACATTATTGAACATGTACATAGTATAAACATATACAATGAGTGTAATATACACTTTTTATATAGTGTTACATACACATATTGCTTTAAGGCGGGCTGTTATTGAATTTATATATTATATAATTAGACTGAAATCATTTAAGTGTTAAAAATACTGCCTCACGGTGGGCGAGGTGTGTGGTGGTGGAGTTTACTATGAGGAAGTGTCTGCCCTGGCGTTTGGTGTGGGACCGGCCTTCAGAGAGACCTCTAGAGGTAGGCATATGGGGGTCTCCCTGAATCAGTCTCGCTTGTGCGAGTGGAGAGGCAGGTTGCACTGTGTGCTTAGCTCCGTGACCTACTTTATTTCTGTTACCGCTGTTGCTACGTGTCATTTTACACAAACTTTGTTTGTGTATAAATTACTAAAATTCGACATTTTCGAAATTAGATTCGAGTTTCTTGGTATCAAAACATGTTTGTAGAAAGGAAGAATACTTTAGTAGTGACCTTTGTGGAGCGCGATGTTCCAAAGCCTTCGCCGTATGAACTACACGAATGGATTTACGATGTTTTTCGTTTTGAAGAAGATGATTTAGAGATGATTCAGCTAAATAATTATACCAGACAACTATATATCCAATGTAAAGAAGAGATGAAAGTCAAAAAAGCCATCACGGACACCAACGGTGAGTCAATTTTTATTCATAGTAATGGGCAGAGAAGCAAGGTTACGATCACAACTGCAGGACTAGGATTTCGTATTGTGAAACTGTACCATTTACCGAAGGATCTCAACCCAGAATTTATTAGAAAGCAACTGGAAACTTATGGTACGGTGATATCATTGACTATGGATACTTGGGGTCCCCATCTTAGATACCAAATTAGTAATGGAGTACGAACAGCAAAGATGGATTTGCAAAAGCATATTCCATCATATATAGATATTGCTGGAGTTAAAAGCTTTATAAGCTATGAAGGTCAACCTATAACGTGTGCATTGTGTAACGGCACGGGACATTTACGTACCACATGTCCAAGAAGAAGGGTAATTACGCAGACACCACGCACCACAGACGCTCCCACGTGGTCGCAGTTAGTACAGGGCGAGTTCCCCATTAAACGGGTACCGCTAGATATTGAGAAGGTAACAGTTGTGCACTCGACAGAGATGTCAAGTAATACGCAGGAGCAAGTCACTATGTCCGATTCGTCCGGAAAAGATAGTGCTGTCGAAAGCAAAATACCATGTAATTTGATTGCAAAAGCGGATGTGACTTTGTCTCATTCTACAGCCTTTGCTGATGCTGGCATGGAAACGGATATGGTAATGTCGACCTTATGCGCTGTAATGATGGAAGAGGAACACTCCGAGGAAGAACCTGACGCTGTAAATATTGCGCCGAATGCCGGTACAGCAGGCCTGCAAAATAGTGATATAAACATACTGAGCACCACGACTGATAGCGCTTCTTGTAGTAGCCGTGACCCCCGTATAAAAAAGAGACGCACGGAAAGTAGCAATGGTGGACTCACCTCTGGTAGCAGAAAGAAAGAGAAAACGCGTGCATCCTTTGAGAGTGAGTCAACTGAAAACACTTCCCTGTCATGATACGCTATCTTTTCTTTCTTCCTTGCTTGTTATGCATTTTCTTCTTCATTTTCATGTCTTATACACGAATTTATGCTTCATTAAATATTAATGGTATTCGCAATGCCACTAAGCAACAGCTCTTGAAGAGTTTTATTTACAATAATGATATTGATATATTGCTATTACAAGAGGTAAACATTGACAATTTCAATTTCCTTGGTCCTCAATATAATTATATTTGTAATGTGGGTGACGACAATAGGGGTACAGCGATAATATACAGAGCTGCTTTGAACATAACTCATCAAGAGTTGCATCCTAGCGGACGAATTTTAAATATTATTATCGACAACGATACCTTAGTAGTTAACGTTTATTTGCCTTCTGGCTCCAACAAACGGCGTGAACGTGAAGCCTTTATTGACGCTCATATGCCATTCTTTTTCCACCAAAGATACAGCTATTTGTTACTGGGTGGCGACTTTAACTGTGTATTACATGCCAAGGATCAACGAGGGCTATATCATCCATCTCCTGCGTTACAACGGCTTTGTAGTGAATTGCAATTGACTGATACATGGGAATTGTTACATGGTAATACAGTATGCTACACGTATTATCGTCATAATTCAGCATCACGACTTGATAGGATGTATGTCAATGCACTTCATAGAAACAACATTCGGAGTGCTGCTGTTGTTGCTACTGCAGTAAGTGACCATCACGCTCTAATTGTTAAAGTAGCAGCAACCACCCCTTTACCCATTTTTGGCAGAAGTTACTGGAAATTAAACAATGCTCTCTTATATAATGATGAAGTGCAACTACAGTTTCGTATGATTTGGGATAGCGTTACCCTCAGAGCGAATAGATCTCGCTACAATGATCTTCTGCAGTGGCTTTTGATTTATAAGCCTGCCATACAGTCATTTTTCAAATTTGTTGGTAAAGCTAAGGCAAATGAACGAGCTACCATGCTACATTATTACTATGCGTTATTACATGATTTGACAGGACAACAGCATGCCGGCAATGAACTTACTGCCAGACTGTCAGCGATTCGACGAAGAATTAACAAAATTCAAGAATCAATTATGGATGGTATACAGGTACGATCCCGCGCATTCTCTATTACAGACGATGAGCGCGCTGCCTTGTATCATGTGGCTTCGGAGAAGAACCGACATCAACGTAAATTCATGTCTGATATTCTCACTCATGATGATACTCCACTACACACCACATCTGAGATTCTCAGAGGGGCCGAGGAGCATTTTCGAAGGCAATATGGACAACGCCTTACTCTTAATTCCTCTAAAGAAGTCCTCTATAAAGCTATTGACCGAACTTTAGTTGATGTAGACCCAGATGGTTTGGAAGCACCCATTACTATGGATGAACTTCGAGAGGCAATTTTTAAGGCGAGTAACAATTCTGCACCAGGACCGGATGGAATTAGCTATAAATTCTACAAAGTATTTTGGCCCATTATTAAAGACCGCATGTTACAGTTGATGAATGCCATTTTTGAAATGCGCGAAAACTTGTCAGGATTAAACGAAGGCATTGTGATCTTAATTCCAAAACGTCTTAGGCCCCGATACTTTACCAGCTATAGGCCAATTACGCTGCTGAATACTGATTTTAAGATTTTTACGAAAATTATAGCGAACAGACTGCGCCAAGTACTGCCAGCATTGATTGGTCCTGAACAAACCTGTGGAATTCCGGGTAGAAAATTAACCCATAACTTGGTACAACTACGTGATGCAGTTATATATATGGAGGAACATCCTGAGGAAGAGGCAGCTCTTTTGTCACTGGACCTTGAGACGGCATTTGATAATGTAGATCATGACTACTTATTTGGTGTCTTACAGTGCATGAATATTCCTGACCGCCTCCTCACTGCCGTTAAATTAACATACACCTCTGCCTACTCCAGGATACACATAAATGGATATTTCACTAGGCCTATTCCTATTTTGAGTGGTATACGTCAAGGATGCCCCTTGTCTATGTTGTTATTTACAATTTGTACTGAACCGTTGGTTCGAATGATGATGAAACATGTATTTTCAGCTGCTATGACGACAGGTTTACTCACTATAAAGACCTATGCCGATGATATGACCTTGTTCCTCCGTCATAGGCAACAGTTGTATTTGCTCCCTCACATATTACAAGTTTATGAACACGCATCTTCTGCGAAGATTAATTATCAGAAATCCTCATTACTACCTTTTGGGAGATGGCCTAGGATATTAACTCTGGCGGAAATACCCATCAAGGACCACGTCACTGTTCTAGGCCTCCAAATTATATCGAATGTCTCTGAAATGATAAGTTTAAACTGGACATCTTTACTACATCAAATCCGCTACACTTTACACCACCACCAAAGTAGAAACCTCAATATACTTCAAAGAGCCTGGTTTGTTAACCTGTTTGCATTGTCTAAGTTATGGTATCTGGCACAAGTACTACCCCTGCCAACGGAGATATCCCAACGCATTGAATTAGCAGTGTCCTATTATATGTGGAGTGGCCATATGTACAAGGTGGCGAAGTCTCAACTCTGGCGTCCCATCACTAGTGGAGGTCTCGGAATAATGGCAGTATCTGAAAAGTGTTCAGCGTTGTTGATTAAAACGTT
Organism: Deroplatys truncata; assembly: GCA_030765065.1. Lineage (NCBI taxonomy): Eukaryota > Metazoa > Arthropoda > Insecta > Mantodea > Mantidae > Deroplatys > Deroplatys truncata. The sequence continues at coordinate 668,609,970 of CM060990.1, forward strand.
GTACAATCTGGGACTATTAAAGGACAATAAACAACTTCAGTCCAGTAATGGAAACCTAATGCGTCATGCCATTTTTCGCCGAACGGTGAAATGCATTGCCAGTTTACCTCAGAGTTATTTCTCTGGAGGTCCATTTCCTACTACGAAGCAGCTGTATCGTCATCTTCTGTTGAGACGCTCCTCTACTCCTACTATAGAGGATAAATATCCTAACATACCGTGGAAGAATATCTGGCGGGTTTTTCGATACACCGAGATTTCGACGGACTGGAAGGCCTCCGCCTACAAGATCCTAAATGCCATAATACCCACAGCAGAAAAACAATATCGACATAATATTTGTAATTCGCCATATTGTAACCGTTGCCGCAATATTGATACCCTTCATCACCGGTTCACAACCTGTATTCCTGAAACTTGGCAATGGATCAAACATAAAATCCGCTGCATTACTATGTCGGAGAACCCCAATACTATTAATAGGGCTATCTTACAACTCGATATACAGATTCCGCGTTATGTTTTTGCCCAAGTATGGCTTGTAATGGGGTATCTCCATTACATGCTGAAAGATCCCGCTCCAAGCGTGCGAGGTCTCGAGACCTTTCTGAGAGACCACCGGACACGACTAAAAAGGAAAAAATGCGAGACACTGTTGTTAATCGGCCATAACTTAGATGTTCTCTCTCTTTAAGAAGGGGCTTTTGTAAAGAAGAATTTTAATTTTTAAATGTATTTTCTTTACGATTAAGTTTTCCTAATAAAGTCCCCCCCCAAAAACAGGAAACGGTGCAAGTGTAGAACAGTAAAATTTAGAAACTTTGAATCAGGCATTCGACCCACATACTCAATCAAATACAATCTATAAGACAATAAAACAGACTTTTAGAAATTATATACATTCAGAAGAGAAAATTAATACTGTAAAGAAACATGGAATTGTCAAAATAATATAAGAATTATTGTAAATCCTTTTGAGATAGATGTTATCTAATCTTTTTTAAAAAAAAATACTTGTATGTGCTAATGAGTTGTAGAGGAGACGGAATTTGTACACTATTGTATGAAAATTGAAAGAGTAAATAAACAGAAAAAAAAAAAAAAAAAAAAAAGCCAGATTTTATATCTGGAGGCGTTAGGGACTCCACCTGCTCCGAGTTTGCCGCCCCGGATCTAGTAGCCTCTGTCTCTTTCGCTTCATACTTTCCTCCCGGAGGTTTCCAGAAGCCCAAAAGGCGTTCATATGTGCTCAAGTTCCGAAACGTTTCCCCACTTCCTGATAACCATACTTATGTATGCACTTAATTTCTAGAACTCCTTCGAAAATAGAAAAGTATCTCACTTTCTGGTCTTGTGTTAAGTTCAAATTCAAGTCTAGCTAAATAGTTCTAAGACAATTGTTTCAAAACGATGAAGTATGGTTTTAAGGGCAATGTATTCTCGACAACCTTCTATTGCAACCTAGTAGATTAAATTACGTTACTCATGAAACCTGCAGCTTAATTTTTTTCAGAGCACTAAATACATTTAGAAATACGCTTCCAGTCTTAGTTTCTCTCTTCTTTTGGAGGATCATGGCTTGTTTTAAAAACCCTGTGTGAACTTAAGGAAAAATTGCAGTCTCCAAGTTTTTGGGTCGTCCTATATCCCGTCTTCCTACTACTGTGTAATTAAATACTTCTCTGGTGAGATGTTCGTCTTGGACTTCCACCCCTAAGATAGCCGTTATTTCATGTTCTTTCCGAAAGTATTTTTAGGTAACCGATCGATGAATAACAACAACATGAAACGGGCGAAAATAAAATCTTGGCTTTTGTACATATTATTAATTATGGATCCTTGAGAACATTTTGATACATATGTCATGCGAAATTGAACCAGTAATGTCAAACTAAATACAACTTTACATACAAGCACGCCTTAAGGAGGTCAATTTTACCCATAGCAATAAAATACGGTTTTTGAATATCATAATCACTTAAATCTAAGTGAGTTATCATTAAGAACATTCATTTGTTGTACAAGAATTTCATCTTCTCGTAAGGGGCGCCTATTATCATAATTTTTTATCTTAAAAGTTCTTACACTTCTTTTGAACGAGGAATGAAATGTCTGGTGAAAGGGCATTATTGCTTTAACCTCTTAACACAAGCATTGTTGCTGTAATTTTTAACGATTTATGTACGGAGGTGTGAAAATTAATGGGCTCAAGCACATTTTGTGGTAGAATAACTGTAATTTCTGAGTTTGAAAATAATTTACAAATATCTAAAATCCAATCAGAACCTTATGTGAAGTCTATCAATCATTTGTCACCATGTATATGTATTTTTATCCAATAAGAACACTGTATTAGTAATTATTCTTGGTGAATGATCAATTTTCGAACCCAGGGCCTCAAAAATCTATATAGAGAAAAAATTGTATACATCTTAGATCAAATGTCTAATACCTAATTTTCTGGTATAGTTTTGAAACTTTACAGCCAATATTTAGGTGAGGAACGCCTGAAATTGGTCGTCTAAAATCGGTTTTTGGTAAAATTATTTCATTGAAGAAAAAATATTTTTTCCTTCTGTCCAGTACTACAGGATAAAAAGATAATTCTGTGGTTTTATTCTACTTTTTCATATAGGCGCTCAATAATTCCGATCTGTGCAAAATTGTATAAGCATTTTATCACACTATAGGTTCAGTATTTTGGAGAGACAACCCCAAGCAGTAAATAACCAAAAATTTACTTTGATTCTAATAATTTTCACACCTCTGTAAATTCACTTGTCATTGCTATGAAGTGAAATGTATTTAGCTTGTCAAGTACGATAACGCTTAGTTTTGCATAAAGGAGTCAATGTAACCCCTCCAGGTCTTTAAGATAGATGGCATCATAGGTCACAACTGAATGTGAGAAAACAATTTATTTTTAGTAAGTGTAGTGAGCACAGAAAATTAATAATTTATAGAAGGAAATTCTATTGAGCAGAAGTAGAGTTCCTAGGGGTCAGAAAGACCCCCCCTTGCGTTCCATTGTTAAATTATGTTTTAAATTTTAGACATCTGTCAACACTTTAATGCTCCTCACGATGCTATCCTTATTACTGTGAACATTTCCAGACAATCCCCAAATATACCAATTGGAACCTACTATATCAAGTGATTAGCATGGTGGCAGGTGAGTAGCCTATCGCTCATACACAGTGCCACCGGCGAAAAATGGCTCACAATTTTGCTCTTTTACCAGCAAAGGAAAGTTACACCCGATCACCGGCTTTACTTCGCTTCCGAAAGCCATACTAAGAAAAACTCCTCCGGGTTTGAACCTGCGATCTCGGGAACCAGATACTAGTATGGTAAGGCACTAGACCACGGAGGGCGGTAGGCTACTGTATAGAGTTTTTCCAAGATGCACGTCAGCTTTCACTGACGGTCAACTTCAAAAATCTCTAATTGACTTTTAAAAAACTAAAAAAATGTGAAAAGAGAGCTAAATATAAAACGTTATGAAAGTGACATTTGTTTGCGACATATTTAAGTCAGCCAATCATGACTCTAAATATTGAATTTCATGAAATCGATAAAAATAGTATCGTAAGGACCATTGCTTTTGGAAATCCTTTAAACATTGTAAAAGGTCTCAATTTGTAAACCGCTTCACCTATAAACTTGTACTTTATTTCAGCGATCCTATAAAAATACGTAAATCAAGTTAAGATCATTAAATCGATGATTTACAAACTACAATTTTTAGAATTCATGGACCTGTTGCCTTAACATGATCTTTTAAAATAAACTCCAATGCTCATCTAAAATATCATTTGCACCCTTCTATTTGTCTGATCACTCTCAAAAACTATTATTAAATGCAGTACACAATAGCATCGTATTAGATAATGTAATGTTTATATAATTTTTGTAATTTTCACCGAAGCTAGAAGTGTAATTTTATAGACATGTTGAAATATGTACGTTAAACCAGTGCAGTTTATTGACCATTAACTCTTACCGTTTACAGATGATCCACTTTTACACTTATTTTATTTGCCTGCTTTGAAATAGTTTAGTCCCTTTAATTTTTAGAGTATTGATTACGTTTTTTACTTTATATTCCTAATATCTTTACTAAAAGTTCTTTAAAAGAAGACATAAAAATTGAATTATTGAATAAATACTTATGATTTCTAAAATTTCAGATAATAACGCTTTTAAAGCTGATTTCCCACATATTTAATTTGCTTTGTAATAGAAAATAGTCCTAATGTTATCAGAAGGTGTAAATAAAATCATGTTTATAAATTAATACCTTTTGAAGTTGTAATTTTTTTTGTTATGCAAAATGTGACAGAGTAGTAGAAGATTTAAGTACTTTGTATCGTATTTTAAGATATTAAGATACAATTTAAAAAGAAAAACAGAAAATGTAACTTTTTTCACTATTTGTCATTGTTGGAGTATATTGCTCTTAAATGAGCTTTTAAAGCATTATATTTCCGGTTCTGTCAAGGTTGGTATCAATTAAGGCAGCATACCTGGAGAATTCCTATTGATATATAGGTCGTAGTGTAGCTGAAGTGAGAAAAATTACTTTTACGTTATATAAAGCAATATATGAAACTTTAGCACATTAAGATTTAACTACTATTACACAGCCATCTCGTACATAACATTTAACCCAAATGTTCATTCATTCATTGTTTATCCTCATCTTATGTAGGACTTACACCCCCCAGGACTTATAGGCGGGTGCCTGGCGTCAGAGGTCCGTCGAGGAGCAGACACTCATGGAGCAGACAGAATAGCCAGGATGGGTGATCAGCCCGATGCCTGGAATGGGATGAAGGAAGTAGATGAAACTAAATGAAAGGAAAGATGATGATGGAGCAGTTGGTGGAATGAATGGCGGGGGAAACCGGAGAATCAGGAGAAAACCCGCCCAGACGCCGCTTTGTCCACCACAAATCCCACATGCGGGTCCCTGGGATTGAACCCGGGCCGCCTCGGTGAGAGGCGAGCGGTCTAACCACTCGACCACGGCGCCGCCTCGTAACCCAAATGTTAATGGTTTAATTTTCGAAGTAACATGTATGATTTTTATGAATATTTGTATATATCATAACTTAGCTCACATATAGAAAATAGGCTGCATTGTCTTAAACTTTCTCCAAAAAGAGGGGGTTCTGATGGAACACAACACCAAAAAGTCTAAACATTTCTCCAATTACTCAATTGTTGAAAAAGTTTATAAGGATTATATTTATGACGAGTTGTGTTATTTACAAAACGTCGATAGGATAAATATTTAAAACATTATATCTGTTAATATCGATGTATGTTCTACTATGCCGAAATATAGTAATTATGATGTGGTGGCTGCACCTTACTAAACTTCATTTAAGTGCAGTTGTTCATTAAAAGCGCAAGCATGATTGCAAAAATAAATATTTTAACGACCCTTCTTGGAAAGTTGCATCAGGTTTTGCTCATCTGTCCCTCCAAATAGTATTTATTGACCACAAGTAGGTAAGCGGTCTCAATCCTTCGCGAGTCCAGCGGTAACGCAGAAGTTACGCTAATTTGAGTCTCCAACCCCAGCCTTATTCAGTATATTTTCACCGAGTGCTTCAAGGCCTGCAAGATTCATTCCCAGGTAAGTCATGGAAATGTACGCTTAAGTTCTTACACCATAGACCCCTCTTCGGAAGACCCAAAATCACTAATTTAATACATTAAATGATCTAGTAGATAGATTTTTTTTATAGAATCTGGTGTTATTTTACACACCTCAGCTCCCCAATGACACCCCAAAACCCGGTACCGATCACTTCTTCCTTTTCATGCTACTACCTGCCTGTTGTTAGCAACCCCCGGGGCTGTCTGATCCAAGGGTCACTACAATATTTCGCACACAGGTGACATTGAGATTGAGCGTTCACCTTCGGAAATTTTGGCAAAAGTACTGAATCAGACCATTCCGGTAAATCTAATTTATCTTACATTAAAACTTAGACATACACTATTGATCAAAAGTATCCGGACACCCCCACAAACATACGTTTTACATCTTAGGTACCTACTGCCTGGTACTCATTATCCGCCACCTCAGTAATCATTAGACATCGTGAAACAGCAGAATGGGACGCTCCGTGGAACTCACGTCGAATGGCTTTGCGGTCTTCAGTATTGTATAATAAGTATGTCTATAAATTTACAATTAAATATTCCTATTCGAAGAATGGGACCCTTCCCTTAGAAGTATTCTGAACACAGATTCTCCCTTGCAATAATATAAAATTAATTAAACGATAATTTACTATTGCTCACATATGTGATAATATCAAGTCCGTAAAATGCCAAGAAGAAATAGGAACGTTTTAATTTAGCTTCACTCATTCTTTATAACTGAAGGCATTTTAGCTCTGACAGTAAAATAATTCCCTTCAGGGTTTCTTAAAACATGTAATTTTCGATCATCCATGGGCCTAGATGCTACACTACTTTGCTTAAAGATACCCCATCTATGAAATTTAAATAATCTACAATTTCAGGTTGATTCATTTGAAATGTTAATACAGTAATAGGGGTTTAGTATATAAAATGTAGATGAAATTTCATGCATATTCCTTAATTAGTTCCAGGGATATTCATTCTTATTATTTTTTACTGTTTTAAAAAATTTCTCCACACAACACAATAATTTTTTGAAAAAAATTGATATTTCATGGTTAAACTATTTAATAGCATATAAATTAATTTTTTAATTATCTTAATAGTTTGGGAGAAAATAAATGTTAAACATGACAACCCAATGTTTTACTTAAAAACTTATAACTTCACAACTATCCATGTTAACAAAATTTCACCCCCTTAAATTTTATTAATTTAGACCGAAATCTAAGTCGTGTGGAACAATTTGAAAAGAGGATGTGCCGAGAAATGAAAACACAAGAAAAGAGATTTTAAAAATTATATCTTTAAAATAACACTATTATTTTAAGATTCCTTAGGTCTCTCTTGAATGGTTTGTTTACCTTGATATAGGTAAAACTTATGGTTTTTACTACAATTTGGTAGGAATTTTGGCTTACAGGCAGACATTTAAATAATTACATGATACGCTTTTAAAGGTTGCACAGCTATAAAGCCCACATAGAACTAAAGTAGAAGGTTTGCGGATTTGATAACACTAAAACCCATATTTATGAATTCTGGCAATTTTTGACCTTTTTTCCACAGAAGGATATCCTTAAAATAAACATCTGAAGATAACTGCTCCGCAAGATTGAGAATCTATAGCAGGTGCATATTTACGGAGCAGCTAAAAATTCCTAATGTACATTCATTATAAGTTCATGCCAAAGCAAAAACCGCAAGCTACATGACCCAGTCTAAACGAGGAAGGGGCAAATACGCCTAGAAGCTAACACCACAAACTCTTTGGAATGGGGGTTATAAAAAAAAAGGAGCAGCAACACCACCTCCGCCATCACCACAACCAACCCCACCAGCAGTAACGAAAGAGAAAGGGAGAGATTGCTAACTAAAATTATACATTGAAATACTCCAGCACGAGAATGTGTAATAAGAATTCATTTATATAGAAAAAAAGGAGATGCTCCCGTAGCAGATAGGCACCGCGGCAGATCGTGCACTGAAGCAAAATATATTAGACTTTATTAGCTCATGAGAGAGCAAGCAAGCGCGAGAGAGGATGTTTTAGGGAGTCCGCCGAGGAAGAGGAATTTCGCTTTTAATTAACCCTCTTTATATGTCCTGGAATCTGAAAAATTCGGTGCCCTCTAATAATATTCAGGTAGGAAACGAGGAAGAGAGAAAGCATTTGACCATGAAGCAAGGGCTGCTTTTGTCCTATCCCTTGCTCTCAGAACCACCCTCTTCTTGATTTGGAAGAACAGTGTCTGCTGCATCCAGGTAAGGAGAACAGCCCTCACTTCTTAATAATTAATATCAACTTAATTAAGAACAAAAACAAAGTTTGTAATATCAATTTCTTGGGGAGATGCCACACGCTTGGACGAAATGCCACCAGCAAATATTACTCGTAGTATCTCAAAGGATAAGCAGAATATACAACAATATCTAGTTAGTGGACTTAGAATACAATTAAAATTTATGTATACTGGCGTGCATAAAACGTGACCCACAATGCAACGGAGGTGTTTATGTTTGTACTGTGAAACCTAGCCCCACCCTCTACTAGCTTGAGAACTTCTGTTTTTCGAGCATAATTCTAACCACGGTATTGACAGGGTACTTTACCTCCCCAATGTATGGCCGAATTGCCGAAGGATAACAAAACTTAAATCTCGTGTTTTCATGCTACACTACCGTTTTCTTATAGCCGTTTAGTAGCGGCAATCACTTAACGTTCGACTCCATGTCCCTCATGAAAGCTCTCATTTGTATTGGCAAAACGTAAAGGGGTGATGGCAGCAATTAGAAGCTGCAAATATAGAGTACCTAATATAAATGTTAAATGGCTGAAAAAAGTTTATGAAATGGTTGTGGAGGCAAAAATGATGTAAGGTATAGAAATATGGGGATTATATGGAGGATGGGAAAGTATAGATGAGGTGCACAGGATGTTTTGTAGAGAAATACTACGGTTACCGAAGGCAATTGTAAGACAGGTAGCGTAATTAGAGATGGGAGGGTGGCGAGATAGGGGAAGATAATGGAAAGAGCTTTGAAATTTTGGTTTAGAATTTTAAATTTAGGAAAGAGTAATGTGTTAAGACAATGTATAGAATAACAAGAGAATAGTTTAATGAATGATGGATGGGTAAGTCATTTACGGAACATTTTGGAGAAAAATGGGTTAGGAGACATGTGGAGAAGGAGAGAAAACGTGAAACTTTTTTGAAAAAAGGCAATAAAAGACTGGAAGATATAGAAATACAAAACATGTTCAGTGAGATTGCCGAAAAGAGCTCATTGGTTTGTTATAGGATAATGAAAAATACATGGTGTAGGGAAAATATATATACATAGTAAATAAAGAAGAGAGTGAATCTATTGTATGGGTAAGAACCGAAGCATGGAGGCTAAGAAGGTTAAGACAGGGTATTCCTCAAAACCATTGTCCGATATGTGGTGGTAATGAAGACATTGAACAGATAGTATTTAAGTGCCAAGGAACAGAAAATTGGAGAAGAGAATTTTTTAAAAAGAAGTGGTTGAAGGGGGATAGAAATACGCTTATAATCGAAACGATGTGCAAGGACGCTAGGAGCATTGGACAGTTTTTGTGCAAAGTAAAAAATAAATGGCTTTGGACAGTGGATAGAGAAAAGCAAGAGGTAGTGTATCTTATTTTTGAATGGAAAAGTATAGTGAATGTGTGATCGTAAAGTAATCAATAAGTGACAAGTGAAAAACAAGTGGAAATGGGACGTGAAAAACTAAAGCAAGATAATTTATTGACGGGAAATTGTAAAATGTTGATAAACTGTATTGATTGTCTACAGAATGAATGGCCAGGGTCAAAGTTCAGTAGACAATCAAATTGTAAATCTCTTAGCACAATAAATAAATATACAAATGTAGCTGTAGTTCAGTTTAAGCACACACGCAAATGTTTCTTCACTTCTTCTAGGAGGGCGAATTATGACATATTGGGCCAGCCTTTCCTTGGGTACCAATCGTAGCAAAACTCTTTCATAATGGTGGTATCCAAACCACCCCTTCATTCCATATAGATTATAAACATCGTTCATTGGTTAGTTCGTATGCCCGTGTATTGTTTTTTTCAGGTCAGTCTCATTGAGACTGATACCGACTAGGTGGAGTCAAAAGTTGGTTACCTGAAGGTGGAAACCTAACGGGGAGAAAAGCACTATGACGATCTAGGGGGATGGGCCACTTTTTATGCACGACAGTGTACTTACTGTATTGCCACACGTTTTAATGGACAGTGGGACCGAATTTTCTAACTTTCTTAATTTCTAAAAAACTATTCACTTGAAAATTGGCACTCTTAATATGAGCAAATAAAGAAGTGAAGGTGCAAAAGCTCAAATAGTTTTTCATACATTACAATTAAATGTTTTTAATTAACGAAAAATTAAACATTTTCTAAAACTGTCTTCCACATTCAGATTTGTCATAGAATCATGATAGTGAAATTTCTAATACATAGTACAGTATTAAATTTGAAGGATTTGATTGAAGTTGAAGTTATTAGTTGTAGAGAGATAAACAAAGCTGTTGATCACCAGTGTAAAAATTCTCCTTGTTTTTCAGTATAAATTAATGTTTTTGTTACTGAATGAAAAATGCAATCATAAACTGCATGCTTGAACCTTTAGATAATATATTTTAGATTATGTATGTCAATTTGCATACAAATCAGAGCAAAACGGGAATGTAAGAAATATATTTCATGTGAAAATTTGTAAAACCGAGGATAAATACACGGAAAGGCTCCAGTGGGGTAAGAAGTGGGCGTATGCCTTAAGGTTTGTCCAAATTTAAAGAAGTGCATATCACAAACATAAAGAGCATTATTGAAATTTAACGCTTGCAAGCCAAGTCTTTTTATGCTACTTCGAACAACAAACATACATAATGATGCCATATGGCAATATTGGGCTGGAAAGGGTTAAGAGTGACGAATTGTGGAAAATGTCTGGCCAAAATTATTCACAGATGTCCATAGAATGTTTATATTCTTACATGCTGGGGTGAGGGCCAAAATGTTTCCAGAAAATGATCAAATTTAGTTCACCCCAGCACGCACATGGGGGAACGCAACTCGCTATAGCAAGAAGTCCGGGACCTTGGTGTGTAAAAGTGAGAGGAAGGCGTGGGATTTTACATTATTCAAAAACATTACATAACACGCATTACCTGGAATTTATTAACAAACGTTTGCCGACTCTACATTACGAACTAGGAAGAGAGGATGGAGGGAGATGCCCCCGGAGCCGTGGACTGACCACACGCACGTCTTGCTACAAACACTGCACTGACTCAAATGACACTAACTGTATCTCTCCCTTCCAACCGTGTCTAGCCACGCCAGCCAGGATTGGCGTCATACCAGACGAATTTCAAACAAAGCCTTCTCTTTGGAGGGATCGTTAAGCCGAAAAATCAAAGAAACCCAATAATGCTATGTCTAGTAGCGACAATGCAACACAACAGTGCCTGTATGACAATGAGCTTACTGATACGCCACAGTATGATATAATATAAATGACCCAATATTGTTGTCATTTTCGCCTAAAAACTCAGTCTGTGTGTCGCTAAATGAAAATAATCTGTGAAAATTGTCAACAGTTCTTGAAAATATCCTTTTCGGAGTTTTTGTACAGTACTAAACTTTGGCCTCTGTAGATTCCTGCCGTTCAATCACTCGCGTTTTAAACGCCTGTAACGTGGCTATTTAATTGACAGCTTTAAAGGTAAAAAGTCACACCTCAAATATTAAAGGTCGTCCTTCGCACAATGCGTTTCTCAAACGCATTTAAATGTTCATAATGCTCCTTGAAATGCAAATTTCAACCAATTAGTTCGTTTTTTCACCAGATATCCTTAATATAATGATAATTAAACGATATCGGCGAATTTTTTAAGCAGGTAGAATTTGTGTATGTATATTTTAACATAATTTTTTATTTCTTATTTCATAATTTTTTTATAAAGGCCGAGGGATGGAAAACGTTAACAGAGATGTTTTTAGGGTCAATTTAAAATTTGAAATGGGAACCTACAATGAGGGTGAAATTAAATTGACCCTAAAATGACCATCACAATGTGCTCCTAATAAAACACGACTAATATCATTTACTTTCCCCCATAATATCAAGCAACTTTTATTGAATACATTACTTTCTACAACGCTTAGGTTTGGAGATATTGTACAGCCTCAACTTAAAAGGTCCACCCTGTATAATATTCTGTTACTTTTATTATTCTTTTCTTTTTTATTCTTTACATATGGCTGCAGTTTTGAAAGAAGGGACAAAGTGTTCACAGTGAAGCTATGGGTAAATTATCTGACAACACTGTGTATTTTATACGATACTAGTGTGCATAAACATGATGGTAACAGTTAAAGATGTTTAGATAGCACATTCCTCTCGCTCGCCTTCTTATGGTGGTCCATTGGTCCATCTATACATACAAAGAATGCTCGTATACTTCGCGAACCACCAATAAGCTTTTACCAGGAATTTTTACACAATGCTGTGTAAAAGCAAGAGTGAATAAATGTAATCTCAGTCAACTTCGCGGTGTCTTCCCATTTACCCTTACTTTCAGTTTCTACACCAACGCCTATTATTTCCTGATAGACAGAATCCTTGTTTCTTCACTGACATAAGAAAATAGCTAGGGCTGAAAAACTACAAATCTTTATCCAACTGAGAATGCAAAGGAAGAAGAAGCGACGTCGAGAGGACCTCCAAACAGGTACGGTGACTCCGCAATTTAATCTTCGGTAACTGTGAGACAACGCTTCGTTCTGCTATGCCCCGCGCGGGTTACGAACCATCGCCCGCAGTACACAGAACCAACTAAACTGCATTCACTCTTAGGTTGATCCGCAACAAATCAAACGCATGTGACCAGTGCACCGTGGTACAACATGTAGCAATGAGTGCAGTTTTTTTTTTTTTTTTTAAATTTTTGGATGCTCTTTAACTACTGTGGTTCTTAGCGTCCCATTCCTTATTGACCGGTAATTTTGCTCAGAGGCCTCTATTATTTTACGTGCCGTAAATCTACCACTTGGGACCACCGGCTTTACTTCCCTTCCGAAGGAAGCTAAGGATTTTTACGCCCGAAAAAAGCCATCGCCCTCCGCCGGATTTGAACCCGCGACCTTGGGAACTAGAGGCTAGCACGGTACTACAGTCCACGGAGGACAACACAATGAGTGCAGGAAAGTAGTCCCATGGTAATAATCTAAATTTTAGAATGAAATTATCCTTAAATATTCTATACAAATTCCATAAAGTCTAATTAACGTTAATTTGTACCGTTAAACAGAGCTACAAGTCCCAACATGAATAACGTTTGTAGCCAGGAACCAGCAGTTTCTGTTAGTATCATGGCGGACGGTGATTTGCTCTTGCGTTTTTGTCGACTTACGTAAAACATAAGCGGGCAAACCATTGACTAGTGGTGAAAAAACAATAGGGTTGGAAGTTTATTGTTAGTTATGTTAGAAATATCTAACAATTCCCGTGAAAGAAGTGGTGAAATTAACTTTTGAGTTCATCCGTGTGTCGAGTACAAGTATAAACAATGCTCATTAAGAAAAATCTGAAACGGGAAAGTGGTTACACGCGGGAAAAACAAAAAGCGTATGAAATACGCGATGCTAGAATGTCACAAGAATGCAATCGCGTAACAATATACAATTTCTTTTTTAAAAATGAGCCGCCAACAGTTGATAAAGTGCCGCTTCCAGAGAGTGAATAAATGTAAGGTATCGCACACCTGTTACTTTCTTTTTCGCTCATTTCTTTTAGAATTAACTATTATTATATGTGCAAACATTTATTTTGTTGCACTATCAATCTTATCACCTTCAACAGAGTACGCTAGTCACCGTTTAAGTTGTCGGACCCTGTTCTCTTTGCATCACGTGCCGCCTGTACTCGTCACATGGTAGTGAAACTAAGACTATTTCTGGCGCGAATAGCGGAGGGATCCATTATAACGGTGCATTGGTCAGCTAGGTTTTGTTTTGGTGCGGATCAACCTAAGAGTGAATACAGTTTAGGTCCCTCTCTTTTGGTGTATACTTCTGCGAAGGTTTGCCTGTGTTCAGCCTCACAGGGGACCTTAAAGCCTTTATTTTGAGGCAGTATTTTTAACACTTAAATAATTTCAGTCTATTTATATAATATATAAATTCAATAACAGCCCGCCTTGAAGCAATATGTGTATGTAATAATTTGTAAAATGTATGTAACAGACATTAAATATGCTTATATTACTGTAGCCATGTGTAATAATGTTATGTGAATATATTACGTAATTTAATAATGTAGGAGCTGTGAGAATAATAAGTTAAAAGTTGCTAACAATGAGGTAACCTTGAGTCAATAATGAGTAAGAAAGTTTAACACTACTACTTGTGATTCTTGGAGTAACAATAATGTAATTTTAGTGACAGTTTATAAAATAGCCAATCAACAACCTGAAAAAGCTTTAGTTCAATGAAGGTATTCTATTGGAGTAGGATTAGGCAATTAGAAACTGAAAGATAGCAAAGTTTACAAATTTAGAGTTCAGTTACCTGCAGAAAGTGTCCCCAAGAAATATAATATGTATTCGTGTGAGGCGAAAAATAAGTTTACGTGTTTTAAAAAAGTGCAATTACTTACTAAAAAGAATCTCACAGCTCTCTATATCAGTGAAGTGTTATTTAAATCGTATCAAGTATTAATAAAAGGAGTGAAGTAAAATTATAATCTGTGTAAGCCTACATTCTTAGTCGTATCACAACCCTGCTAAGAGAAACGTGTCTCTAACAATAATACTGACGCAGCCGAGGCAAACATAAATATAATATTTAAAGAAACAGTCAAATTACAAAGTTAATATTTTTTTAAACTTGGGGCAAAGGCCACCTGGAAGTACATTTGGGGCGAAGGCTACCGGAAACTGTTTACTATACGTGCGGTTACAACTACTACAAGTTCGGCTCCCCAGCAGTTAAAATATAATACAAACTTCTTCAAATTGGCTCCCAAAACGTGGGGCTAATAATTACCTTCTTCAATCTCCAAGGAAATCTTCATACCGACATTTTGGATGTATTTCATAGGTAAGCGGTAGAGAAAGTAAAAATTCAACAGAAGTTGTTCAGAACTGCTACATGTGCTTGTAGTACTAAATTATGGAGGATTAAATGCCGAAAATTACCAAAAACTTAATATTTTTAGTTTTCTGCAGGCTTATAAATTGGAATTTCCTCTTTAATATGAAGTCTGTTTTATAATTTTAGGTATAACATGTATATTTTTAGTAAGTAGGGGAAGTACTGCATTCCAACCTAAACTTCGATACCGAGAGGCCCCTGAACCCAGAAAAACCGTTTTAAATAAAGGTCCTTGTGTGTGTGTCTGTGAACAGCATAACTCAAAAACGAAAAGTCGGATAAATACCAAACTTGGTATTTAGCTTTAGTATCCTTCAAAAATGCGACACAAAGATGTTGAAGAAAATCCCCTAACCCAGAATACCCTTTACAGGGAACGTTTTTCGAAACATTTTATTTTCTCAAAAATGGCTTCAACGCTTTTCATTAAAATATCATATATTTAAGATATTTTCATGACAAATAAAATGTATATCTTAAATTTTCTGGGAATGTCCTCAAAAGCTCTCTTCTTTTTGAATGGCTTGTGCATAACTGGTAAACCACAAGATATAGACAACATTTTTCCACAAAAAAGATGTATAGCTCGTTAAAACAGACAATTTATGACATATACATTTTTTTTGTGGAGTGATCCATTTCCGAGATATTCTTCGTTATTTGTTTGAATTTTATTTATACTTTTTCTCAAATGGGAATTCGTTATTGGTTTTTTGATGTCCTGAACATGCAAAGAGATTGAAATGCTTAACATGGCAACCAGCTCTTAAAAGATTTGGCTATCGCTTAAAGCCTACCATATTCTCCTTGTACCTACATGAGAATTAGCAATACTGTTTCTGCAAATGTTTATATCGATTAACATGAAGTATATAGAGAATAAGCGTTTGTAAAAATAGCTTGTACAAGAGTAGAGAAGTCATGTGGGTGTAACACATCAGATTTTTTAAATTATGTTGCTTCATTTGCATTTTGTACTGTGAATTCTTTACCACTTCACAGAAAATAATCACAGCTCCTACACATCTTGGAGTAGGGAAGTAAATTTCAGCCAATATTTTAGGGGAAGTTTTGCTCTATTAATTGGTACTACTGTTAAGTAGAGCAGCTTCTATGTTCTCAACTATTTTTTAAATATAGATCAGTGAAATTCGATGACATACATCTATATCCTATAAACACGTCATTCTGATACCTTAACTTTTTTTGAGATAATTGTTTATGAGTTTACAAATTTAATATTGGCAGAATAGGACTTTTAAGTTCCCTTAATATAAAACTTTCGGGATGGCTACAGTCTTTTCCTTTAGTATTGCTTAATACTTCGCTCTTCTAATGTGTGAAAAATTCATATACATTTCTCAAGTATATCTCTAGTTTTTTTCTAATCTTTAAGCTCTATGTAGATTAGCCTTTCCTTCCTAACACGAATTCCAGAAAAACAGTAGATTTTCGACTTTTCTGGCGTTTATTGGCTGCTTCTAAAAGCTATCGGTCACAGCCTATATATCTGATAAGAACTTGTAAACAATAAACCACGTTCAGTTCCACACATACCAATATACGGCGTGACGAATTCCGAGCATTTCTGTCACGTGCTTTCGAAATTGCCCATTAAACTCTGCTGTTCTCTCTGAGAAAGGGCAGTAATTTTTTGACGAATGTTATTCATAAGTTCATCTAAATTGTGTAGATTAGCGGGTTAAATCAGAGAACGCGGTTCATCTACTTACCTTAGATGAACTTAAAAATGGCATTCGTCAATAAATTTCTACGATTTCTCAGATGAAACTGCAGAGGATAATTGGCACTTTATTAAGCAGGGGCCACAAATGCTTGAACAACGAAGGCAGGCAGTTCCAACATTTCCTTGCCTGATATACATACGCATGTTATTTACTTTTCTTTTCACGTGTTTAAGTTATATGTGTTAGAAGTAACTTACACAACAAATCGTACTATATTTACTGAGGACTTTCTGTTACCCGCACCGCCGACATCAGCCTCGCCGGCCGGCCGTACGCCGCGCATCCGGTTCCGCCAAGGATTGCTCACCCAATATTATGACAAATTTTAACCAATGTATGGATTTAAAATGGTTCTAAATATCATCTTGTAGGTCTTCTAAGAAGTATGTGAGATACCGGGAAGAAAGCACAGACTAAGTAGAATTATTTACTTCATCTTTTTAAACAACAGGCTGTGTAAATACTAAAGAATGGGAAGCCACTATTAAATAACTATTTTTGCATGATCGTCTGTTTTTTACGTCTTTGTAATAATATTTACCAGAAGATAGTTTAGAATTCCAACACACTGTTTCGTTTCCATGCCATACTTCGAAACGGATAACTTATGTTATTTCAAAAAGTATCGAAAACTCCTTATTCTACATTTTTCAGGAATCAATGACACGCACCCAATTTTACAATATTGCATCTATCTACGCCTTCGACTCCAAATTTTTCTTGAAATACTGAATCTATGTTATCGCCCATAATATTATTTTCAAACAATCCGCTTTGCGCCACGGCATCAACCATCAAACAATTGACTCAAAGCGTTCTAAATTATAGCGTCTTAGTAAGCCATCGTTTTAGTTATAGCTGTCGAAAATCTGAGTTGATAATAGGCGAGTTAATTAAAATTTGTTTTATTAATAATTAATTCAAAATAATAAAACACACAATCGTGCAAAAATACAGCGTGACCGAGAAGTTTCTAATCGTTTCTATGAAAATGCTAATTTTTGTCTCTTTATTTTGGGTAATCTGAAAGATGTTGACCACACAACAACAGATACACATGCCCTTTGCTAGGGTGAAAGAAATATTTCACCGACGTTACAGTGCGGAAGCCCCGACGCGAAATAACATTAGCGAACTCTGAATGTTCGTGCCGAAAAACGTTCTGGGCGGCCATCGACGTCGCAGGAAGCTGTGAAGTCGATCGAGCAGGGTCCAAAAGCGTCGACACATTCGTCTCAGTCCGGAACATGGAGTCCCAAAGTCCACTGTGAGGCCAACCTTGCGCTTTTGCAGCTTCAACAAAAAAGGAATCATAAATGCGCTGTTGGGTCCACAAAGTGGATTCTGGGATGTCGTTGTCTCTTCTCTTTAGGGAGGAGACGAAGAAGATGTTGGTGAGGGAAAGTAGAGTGAATGGTGTTAATTGGAGCTAAAGTGAATGTAGTGTTAAGTGAAGTGAAATATGATTTTTAAAGAGAAAGTGAAACAATGATTCTATACCAAAGTAATAAATATAGTAATTATTGTGTTAAGTAAAGCGAAAAGAAAATATACGTCTAATTCAGTGAGAGTGATAAATTATTAAGTGCTGTAAAACATTAAAGGTAAATTAAGAATATTGAAAGGTTAAAGTATATATTTTGAGGAAAATTTATTCAAAGTAGTATTTTTTTAAAAAAGAAGAAAAAAAAGCAGATAGAATTTTTGAATCTTGATAAAATTATTAGTAGGGATAAATAGAAAAAATAATATTATACATAACACTTAGAACTTGGTATGATATTAAAAGAAATTGTTAATTGTTATCATTAGTTGAAAATTTATTATTTATATTACGTGTAGTTTGGGTACTGGATACCAGTGGCTGGAATATAGTTTAATTTAGAATAGAGACTTGTTATCCTTATTTTTTTTTAGTTTAGAAATTGGGAATAGCAGGATACCAGTTATTTTAAGTTGCCGGTTACCAGCAACAGATTTAATATATAATATATAATTTTGACTTGAATTTTAACCGTAATGATTATAGTTTTGATTTATCTATTATTTTATTATTTTTAGCTTACTTATTGTATCTATTTTTTTACTTTTCTACTTTTATTCACTAGAATATAAGCAAAATCTGTACAATACTAATGTATGAATTGAAAGAAATATTAAATAAATAACATATTTGGAATACACGTCCTGGTGTGGGAATCAAGGCACCAGGATGGCGTATAGTAGATTTTAAGGCCATTGTCTCCTCAACTTCCGACGTTTATTCGTTGTTGTTGTGGTCAACATTTTCAATTTACCTACAATGAAACTCAGACAATAATTGGCGTTTTCTCAAAATTCGTTAGAAACTTCTCGGAACCCTGTAGTGTGTAATATGTGTGTGTGTGTGTGTGTGTGTGTGTAATCCATAAAAGAATTTTTCATATAGAAAAGTCGAGACTGTCTCGTCTTTTTAAACTACTCCTGGAATCTGTAATAATGTTCTTCCTAGACTCATATCGCAATAGCTATTCCAATATCCTATTGAAGATGCTGACAACAAGGAAATATTTGTGTTACAAATCTCTGAAATGCATGAAAACTTTATTACTCGTATGTTAACGTTATAAACGTCAATGCGATACTTTTTCCTGTAAGATTAGTAGTTATAGTGGTGTATATTCTATGTTTTTCCATAATGGTTAAAAAAATACTGGAAAATGCAATATATAAAATGAGTGCTTTGATGCTAAGCATAAAAATATCTGACAAAAGTGAATACATATTCCACGCAAGTTTATCAAATTTCAAGAACGAAGACGAGGATTCACAATTCATAATTCGAAACGATTTGGTAACTGTCACATCACTAAATAACACCTTCTTGGTGTACTTAAAATTTCCTACTTTGCATATTTCCATAGTCATTCATCATATGGTATAATATTCTGGGGAAAGTCCAGTTATAAAAATAGAATCTTTGTAATACAAAAAAGGGCAATCAGAATAATGTAAAACCTTTGCGGCAACACAAGCTGCAAACCTTACTTCATACTGTTAAATACCTTGACTGTTCCTTCACTATACATTTTTGAAACTCTCGTAAAAATGTATAAGCAGCAAAATAGTTTTAACACAAATGCTGTATTCTGATTATAATACAAGTAATAAATTTAAACTGCACATTACAGGTCATAAAAGAACCCTATATGAAAAAATGTTTATATTATAATGACATTCAATTCTTTAATAAACTCCCCACATATTTAAAAAAGCGTTAAAACCCTAAAAGCCTTCAAAAAAGATTTGAAAAAATTCCTAATACAGGGTTGTTTTTATTAAGTGGAAGATTACCTAGAAATTAATTGGTTTATAAGCTTTCTTATGGAATATATTACATATGTTTACAATTCCAAAATTTAGTTTAAGTACCTCTCATGTAATAAATTAGGAATTCCGTATTTGTGTATTACATCTAATTAGACCTGCTCTTTTTGCACTAATAATTGTACTGTTAAAATGAAGCCAATATTGCCAGTATTGAAATCAAGCGGTGAATAAATTTGAGTCTCTTCCTCAAAGGTGCACAGGTCAATAATCCGATTCCGAAGACAAATTTATAAATTACATTCACTTATTTTTGAGCATAAGTTCGGAACATACGGAATGCATTTAAATAATGAAAAAGAGTAGGTACTAAGGCGTTTTTCAGCTGAATCGAATCGGAGTCGGAAAGAAAACCAAAAAATGCACACTATAGTTTCCGTTAAATCTGTGTGTTCGTAATATAAGTTAAATATTGGGTATTGTAACAAACGAGAATACCATTTGGTGCTAAAGACGCTTCGTCACTTAGGCGATCAGCGTAGCACAAACTTTACACTTGAAAAATTTTTGACACATATTCCGAACAGAACACAACTGACCCGTCCATTCAAATCACAACTGAACTGTAGAGTCACAAATCTAAAAGGAACTGCATTCGGCACAGTCCACTTTTAACTGTCCAAACCCTTGACTCCACTTAACTTTTTAACTTAGTAACTAACTATCCGGGGAAGAGCAGTACCTTATATAGGCCCGCAAACAAAGCGAAATGTTCTAGAAAGGAAGCTAATAGAACATGCCGAAATAATATTCTGGAGCGGTAAAAACGGCAGAAAAGCGGCACATAATGGGTCCGTTGCGCGGCTATTGTTCTGACGGGTCGACCGAAGGCCCCACCCAGGCGCCGGGTCGGGGTGCGCTCACTGGCAGCCCACAGGTAGCTTCGTGCTCGTGGTCACAAATCGTCGGAAAGGATTTTAGCACTATGGCCAACTCTAGGCCAAGTATGTTTACTTAAACTCCGGGAAAAAGGAATGAAGTGAAGGGATTAGAGAGACAGCCAGATATGATGACAAAGGCACAGCACAACGGGGTATTTAACATTTTCAGATTTCATATGCAGGCAGAGCCTCCCTCCGATGGCATCTCTATTCACAGGGAAAGGTCGACGGTATCGAAGCCAGGACATCCCAGTAGATCGTCCCTTCGATACACCCCTTTCCCTATGGACAGGCAGAGGTCAGAATCGATACCAGAAAAGAAACATTTCTCTCCTCAAAGCACATTCAACACATACTCCACAATCTGCCGTCTAACGTGCTTGGCCCCATAAACATGGAAGATGAGACAGAATTAGGGACAGTTTGTGGTATGTAAGAAACCTTTCAGTATTAACACAGGGACAGGAAAAAGCCGAAAAATCTTTAGTTAGGATGGTTAGTCTTTTCTAGGCTTGAACCTGGAACTTTCCGAATGCCAGCCTCTGACAATAATATCTGAGCCACCCCACTGAACGATAAGTGAGGAAATTTGGCAATCCTGGGCGAAAACAAACACCTTTTAGGGTATACTCTAGCTTTTACGTCCGAAAAAAAACCTTAGCATGGCTTCCTTCGGAAGGGAAGTAAAGTCGGTGGTCCTATATCCTAGATTTACGGCACGCAAAAGAACTTCAAGCCTGATAAAAAGGCCTCTGAGCAAAATTTTCGGTCTTTCATGCCCAACATAGAACGGGATGCTAAGAACCATAGTTAAAGAGCGTCCATAAATAAAATTCATTGTTTCCGGCTTTTAAGCCAGGTGAATTGTTGGTGGAACACCGACGTTTCTGGAAAGTGCATCTGTTCCATCTTTAGGTTACTGAATGATTTCAATTTTTTAGATTGTTCCAAACCGTTGAGTTTTGAGCATTGGTACACAAATTCTTCCAATGTAAGCTTTTGGTTTTCCAAACTGCAATGTTAAAAACAAAGTTACCCTCAGATAATACATTGGCTACATTACATTTTGTATCACTGATACAGTCTTCGGAAAGGAACGGGTGCAACAGACATGATGTCTTATCTGACTATACAGAGTGAATCACCTGAAACTTGCACCGCAAATATAGAAAGTGCTATTGATGTGCAGTTTTCACAGCATTGATTGGTAGTCAGGGGCTCGTACATTTAGCCTATAAACAGATTTTAATAATACTGAGAAAGTATATTTTTTGAGCAAACATAGAATTTTTAAATGAAAAGATGCCTGGTTACATCAACAAAATAAAGGTAGGGTAAATTAGAAGGTCAATAGTCTTTGTTGCAGGATTCTAGTTTACGAGGAATCTTATTTTGAAACTTTTACGCACCGACACTTGTACAACCTGTGGTATCACAAACTAAAGAAAAACAAAAGGGCATTACAATACTTCCATGGATTCTTACAAGTAAAGTTCCCTAACAGTTCCAGGCTTGACCACCCGGCCACGGGACGGTCGCTCGGAGACGTCCCTCTAGAGTCTAGTGGGACCGGGGAAACACGACCCAGCAGTTTAGACTCGACAGTTTTCTTCTAACAGGGCCCAGATGAAGTTCTAAATCGCAAGCCTCCACGACATCTATCCGACGTCGACCGAACTACAGTCCCGGAGTCAACCTGAAGCATGAAAAAAAAATTCATGAAAGGAAATGGGAGACAAGGGAAATCCGTGGTAGAATACACCACTCCAGCATCCACCCATTTCAACCAGGCAAAACCACGAAAAGCCCATTGTCAGACCACCGGGTATCGAATGCGTGGAGCCATCTCGCTTGGTCATCTGACTATATAATTAAGCGACGAATTACAATCTCTGTGAATGACACACTTCCACTGTTACGCTTGAGGAGGGGATGTAATATACAATTGTGTTCCAATTCTGCATGCCTGTCATAAATATACTATTATTTTAGATTCATACTTAATTCCTGTGTGTAGTTTATTTATTTATTCGGCATATTTACGACAAAATGTACAAGAGTTGATTAAAGATTTACGGATTCCAAAATAAAATATCAATTATTTTGAAATGTGCTGTTAAAATAATCCATAAATGTCATACATTAGACAATTTATGTTTTAGGTTTAAAGCGTATTGTCAATGGAATTAATTGTTCTTTCACACAAGCCGTGTGTTGGATAGGGTTGGAAAGGCAGAATCAGATGACTGAAAAATACAATGTCATAGCCGGGATTTGAACCACGGATCTCCCGGTCTCCGTCCGGTTGCTCTAACCACTGAGTTACCATGGCAATATGCCGACACAATATTAAAATTCTCCAACTGATTCGCATTTTTCCCGGTAAACCACAAGGAGATTTCAAATTGTATTGAGATGTCATACCCCAATGGCGACTTACATTCTTTGTAAGTACTTAAGTCCCGGGCTTTATAGTTTCAACCACTATTAGGTCAATTAATGGAATTAATTGTTCTTTCACACAAGCCGTGTATTGGATTGGGTTGGAAAGGTAGAATCAGATGACTGTGGTTTACCAGGAAAAATGCGAATCAGTTGGAGAATTCAATGTCGTGTCGGCTGTTGCCATGGTAGCTCAGTGGTTAGAGCAACCGGACGGAGACCGGGTGATCCGTGATTCAAATCCCGGCTATGGCATTGAATTTTTCAGTCATCTGATTCTACCTTTCCAGCGTATTGTCATTTTGGGTACAATTTAGTGCATGCAATCGTGCCGATCTAAAGCGCAGTGGTTTGTGTTGGTACTAAACCGTCTATGTCACGACCAGCGCCACTCCTTCACTTAGCGTTTGTCTTCCTCCCTCTTTTTCCTTCGCTCCTGAGTCTGAAACTGACCTGCGTTCATAGCTTAATTTTTCAGTGCTAGGCTTTTGATATCAAACCATTACAAGAATGACTCGTCCATGGGCTTGTGTGGGCCGTCGTTGCGAAGCATGCCTCCATCCACTTAGGTTAAATGTTTCCGTACTCTTCCCCTATCGCCGGTCACCTAGGCCTAATCCTGTTCATAGGCTAATGTGTGTGTCGGACTTGACTTCAAGGCAACAAGAGATTTGACTCATCCAAGGCTGGAGTGGAACACTGATGATAAATGGTTTCTACCAAGATGAGAGGAAAACAATATAGAAAACCAGAAGCATCGGTATATTTATGTGCACATGAGGCAGTATTTCTAACGCTTAAATGATTTTCAGTCTAATTATATACTATATAAATTCAGTAACAGCCCGCCTTAAAGCAATATGTATATGTAACAATATATAAAAAGTGTATATTACGGTCATTGTATATATTTAATATTATTGTATACATGTTCAATAATGTTATGTGAATGTATTACGTAATTTAATAATGTAGGAGCTGTGAGAAATAGGTCAAAAGTTGCTAACAATGAGGTAACATTGAGGCAATAATGATTAAGAAAGTTTAACAATAGTACTTATGATTCTTGGAAGCAATAATGTAATTTTAGTGACAGTTTATAAAATAGCCAATCAACAACCAGAAAAATCTTTAGTTAAATGAAGGCATTCTATTGGAGTAGGATTAGCCAATCAGAAACTGAAAAGGAGAAACATTTACAAATTCAGAAGTCAGTTGCCTGTAAACAGTGTTCCAAACCGGATGCGAGATGCGTCCTCGAGAAATTTTATACGTATTTTGTGTGAGACAAAATTAGTTTACGTGTTAAAAAGTGCAAGTAATTAATAAAAGAATCTCACAGCTCTCTATTAGTGAAGTGTTATTTAAATCGTGTCAAGCATTAACAAATGTAGTGAAGTAAAATTATAATCTGTGTAAGCCTACATTCTTCAGTTGCACCACAACCCTGCTAAGAGAAACGTGTCTCTAACAATAATACTGACGCAGCCGAGGCAAACATAAATATTAAATATTTAAAGAAACAGTTTAATTATAAAGCTAAATTTTTATTTTAAAAATTTGGGGGGGAAAGGCCACCAGAAAGTATATTTTGGGCAAAAGCTACCGGGTACCATACGTGCGGTTGTAACTACTTCAAGTTCGGCTGCCCAACAGTTGAAATATAATACAACTCCTTCAACACAACCATCTTCACACTTGACTGTACGTCTAGAAATAAATGGCATATTTTGACTTTAATTAACTCAATTAAGAGCATATTTAATTAATATCAGCAGTCTGGTGCTTCTAGGAAGCAAATTCTTTCCCAACAATCGATTTCTAAAGTACAACAAAAGCTGTATCCTCTTTAAGAAGATGTGACTCGGAAGCTTGGATCGAATGCCTCTGCACTTTCAGCCCCACACCACAGCTGACAAATTTCCGGAAAATTCCAGCACGTAAATACGAGGTAGTGTAGACATTCCTCCGTCAGATAGGCAAATCTACCACCGCGGGTTTCCCGAAAAATGCTCTTGTATCGTGTATTTTCTTTTCATGTGGCGTTCTTTTTCTTTCCTCTCCGATTCCTTTTATTCTGCAGCTTAGTGGAAAGCACACAGAATAGGACGTGATGATCCAGAATGTAACTGTAGAGGATTAAGGATGTATCCAGCAAGTTTTTAAGAAGAGGGGTATGAAATCAATTGATCTAATTAAAGTCGGTATTGAAGCCGATTGATTGATATTAAAACTTAAGTTATACTTGTCGTTACTTGCTCATAGAATTCTTCCACTTTATAAAATGGGTTGTCCATCAGCCATCTCCGTAGGGTGGCTCTAAATCCTGCTAAACTGATGTCATGTACACTCTGAGGTAATTTGCACCGAACGAGGCGGCGCCGCGGTAACGTGCGCGACTCGCAATCGAGAGATCCCGGGTTCGACCACCGGCGACCGTCCACTATGAAAAAATTAAATTTAGTAGTATTTATGGACGCTCTAACTACTATGGTTCTTAGCGTCCCGTTCTATATCGGGCGTGTAAGACAAGAAATTTTGCCCTGAGGCCTCTTTATCGGGCTTGAGGTTCTTTTACGTGCCATAAAACTATGACACAGGACCACCTTCCCTTCCGAAGGAAACCATGCTAAGGATTGGAAAGGTAGAATCAGACGACTGAAAAATTCAATGCCATAGCCGAGATTTGAACCACGGATCTCCCGGTCTCCGTCCGGTTGCTCTAACCACTGAGCTACCATGGCAACATGCCGGTATGCCATTAAATTCTCCAGCTGACTCGAATTTTTTCCGGTAAACCACAAGGACATCTCAAATGTATTGATATGTCATACCCCAGTGGCGACTTACATTCTTTACACAACACACGGCTTGTGTGAAGGAACAATTATTTCCATGCTAAGGATTTTTACGCCCGTAAAAATGCATCGCCTTCCGCCAAGTTTGAAGCCGCGAGCTCGGGAACTAGATGCTAGCCCTAGTACCTCTAGACCACGGAGGATGATCCGCACACTCTGACCTATGGGTTTTTCGAGGTTTTCCCGGGTCGCTAGCCGAATGCTGGGGTGTTTCATTTTCCACCACGACTCTTCTGCCCCTCATTTCGTGTACCCATCATCTTCGTTGTCATCTGTTTCAGGGTTGGAGGATCAGGCGATAGTGTTCAGTGGGTTGTGGTTGTACGGTGTCTGTGGCTCCTTCGGGGGAGGACCCCCGTAGTCTCGGGGGCTAATAGAGTGGGCTTGGGTGACATTGGAGGCGTTCAATCTGGAAACATTAGGGACCACGTCTGTGCTTGCGCCCGTCGTCATCCGGATCCGGTCGCCTTTCGGGTCTCTCCCCTCCTCTCTCCCCCTCCTCCCTCCCCCTCCCTCCCTCCCGGGGACACCATAGAAGCACAAGGGGCCAACTGGCCTGCGTACGTTTATCTTAGGTAATTGATAATAATGAAATAGCACAAGATCACTTTATAGTCACTAGATGCTAGTATTGTGTTTTAGAAGATAAGTAAAGCTAATCCATTTTAGCTTAGTTCTTACAATATTCCAAGGATTGTTCAATACTTCTTTGTGCTGTAGAGCTACGTTGAGAAGCACCCTTGAGTTTATAAGGCGTATGGTACGTTATGCGCGTACGACGATCTCCTTTTTAATTAAATGAGATCGGTGTCACTGCAAAAGTTCATCAATTCATATTTAACAACATCTCATTCAAATTCAATTAAATGATGAAATTAGCTATTCACATAAAAGAAGATTTCTTACAACTACCATTCCTTGCTAGGTTTTTTTCAGCTACAAGAAACTATGTGTGTCACTCTGTTTTAACATCATAAATAGTGAGAATGTGAGTATGAATTCGAAACAGCTCAACCGAATTGATACTTCTTTCACCAATGAAAAACACCGTTCTTTCGGACGAACATAGGCTATAAATTGTTATAAACATTTTAAAACTCGGGGGGTGGTTATGAGGCTTTTGTGCTCGTATCACACAATTTCAATCCAGCTTGATCAAATATGAAAATGTGAGGATAATTCTTGCAGTTTAATGCGAGCGTGGCAGATTTTTAATGACTAACAGCCTAAAGGGGTAAATGGGGAGGATTAGAAGTTGGGATAGGAATTAGAAATAGAGGAGGGTTTCAACGCTATGACCAAGGGTAAGACTATGCTCCTCAGATATGTAAACGCTTTCGATTGTTGAAGTTTTGAGCGCTCGGCTTTACGCTTGGCACGTTGAACCATCTACCAGACCGGTAAACTCACGGTTTCTTTGAAATCATCGGCTTCTCTTATGCTTAGGTGGCACATTGCGTTAATCACAAGACCGATAATCAAACTATAGTGCTCGAAAATGGCCATTTCTGCAAATTACTCCACTTCAGTATGCTTACCGTGAAAACTGAAAGAGATCCCAGTTTCGAACTAGTGGACTGTTCCCTAAAAGTTCTTCAGCATTTAAATCCTATTAAACTTTTGTCCTTTTGATGTGCCATTAATTGTGTTGTTTTATAGGTAGTGTAATAGAATAGCTAAAAACGTCATGATTATTGCTGCTAATACATGTGATCTATTCATACATGATAGTTGTCAATGACTGGAGTGAATACATACTGCCCAGTAGCAATAACACAGCTCCTAAAAAAAGCATCTCTGAAGCAAATGCAGATTTACCCTGAACAGAATACCCTTTTCTTCTGTGGATATCTTAAAATCTCTAATGTTTATCATTATTTCCCTTAAAGTTGGGTCGTAAATTTGTTGTATTATAATACAAGCCTATGAAGTTAAAAAACAAAGTGTAAGTTGTTTTTCAAAAACAGTGTTTAAATAAAGGTTTTCGGTTACACTTAAACCCCAAAAATACACTTAAGGATCTGATTTTTTGAAATTAGATCTGCTGTATGTGTTAGTTTGATTGTTAATTTAATATTGAAACATATTCTTTAATTTTGGATATTAATTTTTAAGTAAGCTGTATTAAAACACCCATAAATTAAAAAAAAATCTAGTCATAAAATCTAAGCAGAGAAATTGATAATAAGCTCCTAAGTAATATTGTGTAACATATGTATTAAAGTTGGATAATATTTAGTATAAAAACTTGGAATTAAAATTATAAAGGAAACATTCCCAGATTTGCGTTTAAAGACAAAAACTGAATATTCCATAGAAGGTTATTCAAATAGAAGTAACAGATTTTACATATCTATTTCTAATGAACGACAATATATGGCGACACATGCGATACATCACTGAATAAAGAAAAGTTCAAAATGAGCACAATTTGTTATGCGAAGACGACCAGTGCTTTTCCGTTTGCATATGCAACCACCTTCTACGAATTTATTGCATAAATTCTAAATTTTTTTTATGACGAGGCTGCTCGTTGTTGAACTTACAACGAAATGCACGCTTAAATGAAACAATGGATTCACTCTTTGCATAATGCAGCACACATAACGACTTTTCCTGTGGCGTCGCCATTTTCTCGTAAACAAACACAGCGCCGCTGTAGGCACTGAATGGAACTAAGAGGTGGGGCTTAAAACTTTGAACATCCTCTATTCAAATATGTGTCGTATGTGTAGCTATCTATTGTCGTTCATTAGAAATAAATATGTAAATTTTGCTCTTTTTTAAATAAGCCTGTATATATAACACTATACGGACACAAATGTCTCCCCTTCTGCCTTAGACACTTGTACATAGAAAGAAAAGATGAATGGTAGGAGCCGTACGGGGATTTGTAACAAGGAATGATTTGTTCTTATATAGGTGACAGGTCTTTAAACTTTTCAAAGTACTCCGAAATATCTCCTTTCGCCCCTGCTCAACGAGGTCGGGGGCTACACAAGCGTCTCCAGGCAAGGGCGCAATGCAGCTCTAGCAAAAGGCCAGCTTAGGGCAGATCTTCACAACTGTCTGAGACATCCGTACACTTACAGACTAGTGTGAGACTATGTGGGGACACACAGGCATGAGGCAGCCACCTCCCGCCACAGCTAGTTATGGAAAGGATGTAACAACAGGATGGGTATGTATTTTCCATGGAGAAAACTTCTTCTTTCTCTGTTTGACCTCCTCTTATGTAGGACTTACACTCCCCAGGACTTACAGGCGCGTGCCTGGGGTCAGAGGCCTGTCGAGGAGCAGACACTCATGGATCAGACAGAATATTCAGGATGGGTGATCAGCCCGATGCCTGGTATGGGAGGAAGGAAGTAGATGAAACGAAATGATGGTGAAATGGATGAAAGCAAAGGTGATGATGGAGCAGTTGGTGGAATGAATGGCGGGGGAAACCGGAGAACCCGGAGAAAACCCGCCCAGACGCCGCTTTGTCCACCACAAATCCCACATGCGGGTCCCTGGGATTGAACCCGGGCCGCCTCGGTGAGAGGCGAGTGGTCTAACCACTCGGCCCATGGAGAATACAACTTAAAAAATCCTAGATACCGGGGACTGAATCCAGGATCCCCTAAATGCAAGCCACAGACTTTACCGTCTGAGATAACAATGATTTACAAGTTTATATATAGAAAATCCTAACCTTGTTTTCACGCAACACACGGGAGGCTAATACAGGAATTCTAAAACGTAAAATTTTTTTACAACATCAAATTTTATTTTTAGATACAGATTTAAATTATATTCCTTCAGATACACGTCTCTGATTCCAAAAAGCCGTCTACACAAGCAGAAGTCACTAAAATGTGGGTATAAATCCCCATAACTGTTCCAAATGAATAAATATTGAAAAACAAATACTTCGGCAACAACCTGGATAACCACGCCCTCTGCAGAAAGTAGAAATTACCATCTTAGACTGTCGACACTATTTTATACATTTTACAATTGTACTTACTGCAGGGAAATAACCAATAAAAATAAAGTATAATAAAAACGGGACTTCTGGTAAGCAAAATTACCCAATAATTTACTCGAAGTTTAAATTCAGCTAATCTTGCTTCAGATCTTAAGAGATTGCTTTTAGCCTTCAGCGACCGCAACTAAATAAATGCGTAACAAGAAATAAAACAACACACTGGGTAAACAATATATAACTTAGTGATACAGTATAGAATGTAATCTGTGTTTTTCTACATTACCTACGACTTTCAAAATATTGAACAGAGGAGTAAAATCTGACAATGGGGTACGATACTGATTAACTATATGTTTTAAACAAGAGTCTCTCTGAATTTTAGTTTCTTCAGCTTCTGTTACTTTTGCTTATAGCACATTCACAAAGCATTCAGAGAGACATTAGAAGTATCTGATAATTTATGGATGCAAATCTAATTAAATGAAACGTACAAAGGAATATAAAAGTATGCTTTTAAGGAGATACATCTTTGAAAATTGGTAAAGAATTGACAAAATTCCCGAATTTGGTTTTCTGTCTTAAAATAATAGACATTGCTTCAATAATATCAAGCTTAATTTGGTCTAGCGCTACTACAAAAAGCGTCACGTGACGATTTAACTAACCCTACACATGTGTCATGGCTGCCACGTCCACTGTGTAATACACACTGTCATGATAAATCTAATACAGTGCCTTCGTTTTATGACAAGGCCACACCGCCTTATGTGCGTATCGGCCGAGCCGGCAGTGATTTCGTTACAATACCACTGAGCAGCAGCGGCGCAGGATGTGTCAAGGGAACGTTTATTAGCTGTGAGCTGTCTCAGTTATTGCTATGTCTTCGTGTTATGAAGTGTTTCGACAATACTTGTGTTATGTGTGATTTCCTTAAGAATGTTAGTCCACTGAAATGCCTGCCAACAAATTCACGCTTGAACAGTGTATTTTTACGTACGATACATACGTGAAAACTAAATCATGTGCACAGGCGTGTAGACAATTTCAGCAGCAATTTCCTGCTTATCCAGTTCGGGGTAAAAACACTTGAGATATTTGGTCAATAAATTTATGACAACAGGATCGCTAAACGCTAAAAAATAAACTTCATCGGAACAATCCTCACACCATAGACGAACTTAAGGACAATATAAACGCAGAAATTATGAACAATACGCAAGAAGAAATTATGCGTGTGAATGGTAATTTCATCCAACGATGTCAAGAATGTCTTCGCGCAGATGGACACCACTTTCAAGAATACTTATAACAAGGTACTCATTACATTTATTTAACAACACTCGTGAGTAAGTAACGCGGGAGTTAGGAACGTAAAACCCCGCAGTGTAGTAGACTGTGTACGGAGAACGCATTCGCGTGATCCGCGGCCTTGGCATAAAACGAAGGCACTGTATTACTTGTGATATTACTGACACTTTATTCAAATTTGGCGCTGTTTCGAGGTTTAGGGGCGTTTGTGTGTGTGGCTGCACTGTGACAGACAACTGACTATCACATTACGACATATCACGCGTTTTATCCCAATACTTGGCATTGTTCACAGATTAATAGCATTGTTTGTGATTATGAGCTTTTAGTGTTTCTCTCATGTGAAGAGACTAAACCAGAAAAACTAAACAAATCTAAAAATATAGCTTATATATTTTATAGGGTTAAGATAACAATGTCGTATTTATAAAATACAACCAGGATATTCTGTATCAGTAAGCAAAATGCAGCTAAGGGCCACCTAAGGAGCTGGTAATTTTTAGCTGCATAATGGATCAGAAAGTTGATTTATATATGTTTAACCTCAATTTTCCCAGTTCCATATTTTCTACATTTTACTAACTTCCAAATATCCCACACGATGCAATTTTCGATCATTATGCACGAAATTTTAAACACAGTTTTAAGAGTAACTGTAAATTAAGTGTATCTATTTACATTTGTTGTATTTTTGCTATTCGGACTGAGAAAAATTATAATGTTTAATTCCTATTTTTAAAGAATTATGAAAATAGCAGTTATTAAAAATTATTACCTTTTCTTTCATTAATATTGTGAAGACAAGAAGTTCACATGGGTACAAGTTATTAATAGATTAAAATGAGTGCAAAAACTTATGTCCCATGCATTAATTTTTAAAATTATTACCTATGGATCGTTTTAAAAATAGCTTGCAATTGAGATATTTAAAAAAAATGAATTCTGCATAAAGTACTAGAGCTAAAAACCTGAAATTATTTTACCATTCTTTATTATAACACATAAATTGTATACATTTGAAAGAAATCGAACTAAAACTATAGATTTTTCAATTTTCACAGATGTGTCCCCTTAACACGAGCCACTCATTCTAGAAAATGAATATTGTAACGCTCAGTAGAATAACATTTTTATAATGCTCATTGTTGTCAACCTTGATTTTGTGATGGAAGTAATAATAATAAATATATACATTAAGCGGAAGCCTTCTACCACTTACTGTAACGGCGGATTATTTGATGCCTCGGAAATGGGTTCTTCCAATAAATTCAACTGTTTCGAATACAAACGATGTAATCAATGATATCAATACCAATGCTACTTCCTCTGCAGAAGGATTTCATATTTCAAATTGTAACAACTGTACAGTCAATATCAGTTGCATCAATGGAATAAAAATAACGTTAAATAATATATATGTGTATTAATAAAATTATGGTTGTACCTATTCTACTTTATTTTTGCCACAGCCTTCATATATGATAGAATTTTATGGTTGTCTAAGTGATCATGGTGATATAAACGTTGCTATAAACAACAACGAAGGCCAAACAACAACAAACTAGGGCTCGCCATTGCCCATGTCACAATGTATATTGCTATTTCCATACAAATTTCAGCGGGATACTTTATAATTTAAATTTCAGCGGGATACTTTATAATTTAAATTTCAGGCCGGTATAAACGTTTTATACTATTTCAACACATGTTAAAAGCGATTTTACTTTGTTCGTAGAATTGCTACTCTCGGCTTTCAGCCTCCGTCTGCAAAAATCCCAACTCAGAAAAATGTTTTTGGAGGTTTAAAATAAGGCAATTTTGTCATACGATGGTTTACGTAAAGAAGAACAGAATTACTCTTTCTTTAACTGTTTACCCTCCTTTTTGTAGGCATTACACTCCTAAGGACTTAAAAGCCAATGCTTTGGGTCAGTATCCTGTCGAGGAGCAAGCAAACACTGGATCACAGCATATCCAGGATGGGTGATCAGCCCAATGCCTGGTATGGCGGTGAAAGAGGTGGAAATGAAATGCGGTGATGAAAAGAGTGATACGAAAATTCGCGGATAAAATTATCCAACCCAGCATTCGCCTAGCGATCAAGGAAAACCGCGAAAAACCTTCGCTCAGGACCTCCCGAATGCGGGCTACAGACATTGCCGTCTAAACCATCCCTCTCGGCGAAGAACAGAATATGAAAGTATATTTCTTTGTATTATTTTTACTCCAATTTTCCGGCTAATTGTCAGTTTAAAAATTTTGATCGTTCTTTTATATATGTTATTCTTTTTCAGATTACTCTCGTTTTTAAAGGACTTACAAGCCAATGCTTTGGGTCAGTAGCCTGGCAAGCAAACTCTGGATCATAGCATATCCAGGATGGGTGATGAGCCCAATGTCTCTTCGGCAAGGACCTCCCGATTACGGGCCAGAGGCATTATTAGCTGAACCACTTCGCTCGGTGAAGAACAGAACTTGGAAATATATTTCTTTTGTATTCTTTTTACTCTAATTTTCCGGTTAATTGTCACTTTAAAACTCCTCATTGTCCTTTTATAAATCTTATTAATTTTCAGATTACCTTTATCTTTAGAAAACTTACACTCCCAAGGACCTATAAGCCAATGCCGGAGAATTTTATCATTATACTTTATTACATTTTCCTGTATGCATAGTTTAAAATGACGGTATGATACAAATGACCCTTTTCTTTTCTTTCTTTAGCGGAATCATTTCTACACCTCCCGTAACTCGGAAGGCATATTTATCCCTGCATTCAGCGCAAAATTTTCCCTCAACACATGACATTCCAACATGGCAAGTACGAAGGGTCTTGTGGGGGATTCTACAGCACAAAGAATGAGCCACCCACGAGCTTTGTTGCTTTTCCTTTCGCTCTGCCCTATGTTGGGTCACCCTTCTCCTCCTCCTCCTCGGCCTTCGAAACCACCCTCTTCCAGCAACAAAGAAACAAATGATACGTGATTCGCGCAATTGCACAGATGTTTGTAGTGGCAGGAGAGAAACACTGAGAAAGATGACAAGGGGCCGAAGAAAGGCGCTTTAAAGTGAGGGAAAAGGATGCAAACGCGAGCGTTGTGCGAAAGAAAAGGGAGGATGGGAGAGGAAGAAGGAGCACGAGGAAGAGCAAAACGTTTGTCTTTCTGGAGCTAGTGTGTCAGCTACGTTCTGGCTTCCTCTTCCGTAGTGCTGCAAGTTGAGGTTTAGAACGAAATTTGTGAGTGCGTGCAGCATCGAATGGAATGGTTTGTAGTGGGGTGGGGGCAGTGCTGCTATCCCTGTGGCTATCATTAAAGTGAAACCTAGGGAATGTAGATTGTGTGTTGGAACAGGAATTGGAAGAGTGGGGGAACTTGAGACATGGGGGTGGTGGAGGATAGATGGATGAATGTGAAGTCTGAAGAGAGGTGGTTTGGAAAGAGAACGAATATGCAATACAGGAAGCATTTCTAGCCAAAGCACAGTATGTGTGTTTGCCTTGTTTACTTTCCACACTTAGAAGTAAAAACTATTGTCTTAAGCCATAACCGTGGCACCATGTTACTAAAATTACGAGGGAGGTTCTTAAAGTAGGGTCCGCTATGCCTTAAAACACTTTAGTTAACTAATCTTTTATTCCATTCTTTATAACATAAGCTCCCTCTCTCCATGCAGTTTTCAAAATCAATGAAACTTTCATTCTGATGTAGAATAAATTTTAATTGCTCGCCGTCAGTCCATAAAACAACCTTACAGCTTCTAAGGTGCATGTTTTTGTGTCTACGATTACATGGTAGAAGAAACTGCGTTATTGGCATACTTGGTTTCAGGGGATGGGAACTAAAACTAGTGTTCCGAAAGTCAAGGCTTTATCACAAAGTAGCTGATGTTAATGTGATGTTAGCCAAAACAGACGACACATTATTTTGTAGCGGTTCCCTTGGTAGGACCAACTACGTTGATGATGATGGATGCTGTGTTTCGTACCTGTAGGTTGTGGTGGTATGTCGATTCTGGCCCCACGTTGGACGCCAATTTGGGATAGTATTTCCACGTTAGGGCGACAATTTGCGGTAATATTTCGCCTATTTGATTGCATGCCCCACGTTAGGGCGGCAATTTGCGGTGGTATGTGGCTATTTTACGGTACAGTATTTGTAGGAATTGTCCCGGGTTCGGTACTAGCTCAGAGTTCTTTGCATGGATCTTGGATCTCGGGTCAGTGGTGAATACGACTGTTTAATTTCCTGCTCGTTTATTTACCGTCACCGTTTTAACATTTGATTCCTGCTATTACTTCGACACACACGCGCATTTCTTATTTGTTACACTTCATATCATCGCGCCTATCCGCTGTCTTCCAAACTTTTCTGACAACCATTTCTAAGGAACTACCACGACCAAGTGTGACTTCTAAATTCTCCTACACATTTTCTAAAAAACATCCCCCAGGAACTACCACAGCCAAGTGTGAATTCTAAACTTTTCAGACAACCATCTCTAAGGAACTACCACGACCAAGTTTGTGTTCTAAAATCTCCTGTTTCTCTATTTCAAACGTTCTATATCTCCCCATTGCACTGTCACCTGATTTCTAGCTTCTTCCATTGGAGGCCTAAGGCTATCTGTCTTTTGGCGAACATTGACCCTTTTCTACACCTCTGCGTTCCAGGAACCTAACGGGACACTTAACAATAGAGGGAAAAACCACCCGTTTCCGGCCGCTGATGGCCTTGACTCCCTCAACCCTCATTTCCACTTACAGTAACATTCGCTTTCCAGTTTTATTTAACACTATCCTTACTGTTATTGATATTTATTCTCCCTATGATTATAATTTTATTTAACTACTCAAAACATACTGCTTCAAGGTCGTCTTGATGTCCGTACTCTCGTGACGTATCTCGATGTTCTCGTAGACTGGAATCTGATGATCGTATATCTGTATTGTTGTGTGTGTTAGTATACTGTAATTATTATTTTATAATTGTGCCATGGCTGCTGTATTGGTGTCGGAGAGCACTTGTGTCTTGTCAGAGTTAGGTATGGAGAAGGTTAAAGTACTTTGCACACACGTATTCTGTTAATTATTTCACTTATATTTTGGATAAATCACATGCAAATATTTATAATTCACTATCACCTTTGTCATGTTAAATATGTATCACCGGTAGACTTTAAATATGTAAGTTTAGCGTCTGTTTAGAGACGAGCTTATACACTACCTTCCTGCTCGAACACTGACAAGCTTCCGTTAGCGTTCCTTCCAACCGTTCTTCTTAACGTACGTATTTGAATTATAGGCATGTATCAATGTACCTGATTGGTGCTAATATATCCAATAGCATCCAATAACAGTTATGTTAATGACATCATAAATACTACACAACAGTTTGTTTTGTCTAATGCGCACTGTCACCTTCGAAGTAGTCTCCTTGGGAGTTGATACACTTGTCCCAGCGCTTCTATCACTACTGGAAGCACTTCTGGAAGTCCTCTTCTTTCAAAATGCTCAGAGCCTTCTGCGATTCGCGATGGATGACATCAATGTCCTCAAAACGGTGTCCTCGGAGCCGCATTTCAAGTCGCGGGAAAAGAAAAACCTCCGCTGGTGCCAAATCTGGAGAATAGGCGGAATGGGAAACAGTATTCATCCTATTTTTATCCAAAAATTAGCGAACAGAAAGGGCTTTGTGCACGGGCGCATTGTCATGATGCAGTAACATGTCCAAATTGTCTTTCAAAATGCTTTGAACACTTCCAAAGGAGAATCCTAATGAGTCAGAAAGTCCTCTTATTGTAATGCGTCTATCATTTAAGACCATTTCCCTCACCTGATTGATATTTTCATCAGTTTTGCTGGAACAGGGTCGCCCCGAACGATCTGCATCTTTAAATGGTGTCACACCACTTTTAAATTTCGAAAATCACTCAAATGCTTGAGTTTTGCCCATAACTTCCTCCCCATAAGCTGTTCTTAACAGCTCATAGGCTTCTGTTGCAGTTTTACCGAGTTTAGAGCAAAATTTGATGTTCGTTCTTTGTTCTTCGTAATCTGACACTTTGCTACGCGGAAAAATCGCAGCACGTGCAAAACACGTGTTCACCTCGTCACTGAATGGTCACAGGAAGTCATGTGACCTCTCATTTTTATCGGAAAGGAACGCTGCATGTACAGTCTGGGTACTGCATTTCTCGTAATTTTATATTACTTGTTATATAGCTAACAATGGCCTTTCCCCCTCATAGTATATATTATATGTTATAACGTTATATACTTGTTCTCTAGCATGTGTACATTATGAATATATATGTTTATAAAACCATCTTAATTATTATATGTACAATAATATCAAAGAAAGTATATTACACGTAAAATATTAAAGAAAGAAATTATTAGCTTGTTGGTGCTGAGAAGCTGTGAATTGGATATCTTATTACATTAATGAGTTATTGTATTAGTTCGTCCGTGGCTAGTACTGTATGTTGCTTCAATTTATGTCCTTCAAGAAGCTTTCGTACATGTGCCGCAAATGTCCCCTAAAAGATTATCACAGCCAATTTTCAATACAGAAAAGTTTAACTCCAGAAACAGCTACACGTTTCCTAGATGTACTGGCGGTGGAAGTCTGTGACGAGGTTCTAAGAAAACTTATGCTACGCTAAGACAAATGTTAGATAAACATTGATAACTAGTATAAAATTAGAGTAAGGTTTGAGGAGTTGGTAAAAAAGAAACTATCGAAAATATTGAGTAGTTCGTACTTTATTGCAAAACGGACCTTACTTTTAAAATGCTCCTCGTATTTAACAGCTGTAACTTCAACAATATTATGTAACATCCTGTGTGAGGAATTGTACAAGTGGATACTTTGAAGATTTGTAACCTGAACTGCATATAATAATAATCATCACAATAATGAGACTATTACACCGCGGAACATTTCAAAGGCACTAGTGCATTGATTCGATTGTGTGATTATGAACACTAATTTGAATGCCTTCCTGCGATTATAAAAACTGTTCTGATGGCACATTAAATTCTATCTCCGTCATCTTTATTTGTTCTCCAGGTTTCAAACTAACAACCAGTAAACGTTAAGAGCACATCGGGTGCATGGAAACGCGCCGATACTTCTGGTTTCCTATACGTTTTTTCTGCTTCCTTTATTTAATTTTGGCAGAATCTCCTTATCATCTGTGCTCCACGCCAGCCCTGTGTAAGCCAACCTCTTATTGGTTTGAATTCAAGTCCAACACACACGTATTAGCCTATGAAGAAAAGTAAGGCCTAGGTGAGCGGCGAAAGGAGAGGAGTATGGGAAAATTTCAGCTGAGTGGCTGGTAGGTATGCTTAGCCACGACTGTCCACACATCTAGATGAGTCCGTCTCGTAATTGTTTCACGTCAAATGTACGGTACTCAAATATTAACGTAAGACATACGTCGGTTTCAGGCTTAAGAGCATAAGAAAAGGGGGAAGTAAGTAATGGAGTGCTAGAACCAGGTAAGGGGTGGGATCTGGGCGTGGCAGTGGCGGTTTAGAAATTCTTTACAATCACAAACCACTGCGCGTTATATTGGCACGTTCTTCTAAAGTAATCCCTTATGCTGCTCTAAAGCTCACAGTATCGCCATTGAAGCAACTACTCGAAAACTCTACTGCTGGCGTCTGTCTAGAATGTCCTCTTTTGGATATCTGGAGGCAGAGCAGGAAACAAAGAGATCCTCGAACTTTCGCCATTTGTGCACCTGTCTCTATTGTGGGACCTACTATTTGAGTAGAGGGAGACAAAGAAGGGTTTTCGCACACAATGTTACAATTCCATCATCATTCATAATATATTTCAGCATAACTCTGTTAGTACGCTTCTTGAGGGACCATAATCTAAAAAAGTAGTAATCGGGACAGCAATATATGCGGTAAATGTTTTATAACATATGCTACATAACTGTCTCAGGAAATATACACATTATTATAGAGGAAAATAAGTATGATATAAAATACTAAATAATTATCTTAAATAAAGAAGGAGACCACAAATTTCCACTATCCCAATTTACGGCACGCAGGCGCAATAATCAAGGAAAATTGGGGTTTACAGGAAAGCTGATAAATTACCAGAACACTTTTGAAAGTTAAATCTTTTTGGTCTATAAAATGATGCCAGTGCCAAAATTATTATACAGTTATATAATCTGGATTATGATAAAACATAAATAAATAAAATAGACTCTTAGTAAAAGTAAGTGAAATGAAATAAATACCTAAGGATAATTGCAGGATACCGAAAAACACACCATAAAGGAAATGAAGACATAAGATAAGAATTAGGAATGTTTAACCTGAATGATAAAGCAAAATAATAAAATAAAGTGGACAATCCAAGCACAGAGATTGAAGTGTTACTTTATGAATTATAAACTAAGGGGAAAGACAAGTATAGGAAGGCCTATTAAAGGATGCCTGAACAAGATATGTAGACTGCAACAGACAGAAATATCTAAAATGACGCAGTAATTTGTATCACAAATTATGTAAATGTAAAGAGTGATTGTAGTGTGAATATGCATTATTGTGTGACATTGATTTGAGATGTTTGTTGATTGTAAGCATTGTCGAGAAGTAAGTTTATACGGCCTTACTGAAACTGACAATAATAGCGTGCAATAATGTAGCGAGGGGGTGAGCTGTTTATCATTATTAGAGACGAGCAAATGACGTAATATTGGCGCGTTTTTCTTAGAATTTGCTGGAACATTTTCCCTAGAGCATATGTTTTCGTAATTTTCATTGGATATAAAAATAGACGCTAATGTTGGCGCGTTTTATTAACCAATAGCAGCTCGGTTATAATCTTTAGGCATATCGGGGTGTAGGAGTATAAAAAGGGCTAGGCCAGAGTCAAATTCGTTCAGTCTATCGGAAACATTTGTACACTACACGTCGTCTCCAGTCCATTACACGTCGTTGAATACATCGCACAGTTTATCGATTCGCAGGTTACGCGTAGCAAAGTTATAAAAAAATCTCAAGTGTCGTAAAGTTAATTACACAAAAGTTGAAGTACGCGAATTAAGAATGAGCAGTAAATAAGTTATTATAACAGTTTCAGTTTGGGGAGTGTCAAGATTAATACGTAAAAGTGAATAATATGTTAAGGCAATAAAAGGTGTAAAACAAATTCTTTCATCAGTGTTATCTTTGGATAAAAGACTCCTTTCCGTTTACACACCTTGTATAAGATAAGTGCTCGACCAAAAAGATCATAGCTAGCCGGAGGACAGTGAACCAAAAATTAAATAAAATAACAGGCGCTCAGTAAATGATAACACGAAGTGACCGCGACAAATTGTCTTTTATACGTGCGGCAAATAAACAGTAGTATTCTTTCAAACAAACCTAACAAAGAATCACGTCGCAAATTGACTCCCAAAGGTGGGGCTCAATAAATAAATAAACAAAATACCGTAGCAAAAATCATAAACGAATAATATTAATAATAATAACAATAGTTCCTTTCGTACAAAGAAAATCAGCTAAGGTTGTAAGTTAATGCTCCTTTAAAAATTCGACAAATTCATTTACAAAATTTTCATGAAAAAATAAAGTCTGAGCATTTTAGGCTTATACATTATTTTTCACCTCCCCCACGTTTAAATGTCCTGCAGTGGGATAACCATAGCCAACCAACTGGAAATTTGTACGGAATTTTTGTCTAAGTACTTTAAAAGTCAAGAAAGAGTGTGTTTTACATACTCCAAATTATTTCTTTTTCGTAAGTTTTAAAAACATGCAAGGAATATACAAACATAATGAGCACTTCTGATGCACGGATGCATTAAATTTTGAATATGTAACAGTTTCCATCATGTGGGACATTGACCCAAAAATATGTAGTTTAATTAAGTTGATATATCAAAAAAGTTTAAAAAGAATTTAGATTTAAAAAAATTATGTATGTGCCACAAATAGAGCTATGACATAAATCAAACTAATTTAAATAAAATTGTGAAGTTTAGCGTGTCTTCAAGTAAAATGTTACGTTTTCTGGTTCATTAGGAGTTTAGAAAGCACTTTATTAGCTCAAGATGAGGCATAGTGGGAGTGGTTTACAAATTCATGAAAAAGGGCTTATCAGCTTATCAGCTAATAATTGGATACGACCATAAACCTCGCAGCTGATGTGAATATGTTGCGTATATTCATATATACTGATAAGCCTTTTACGATTTGGGTTTAATCGTTGTTGTCTTAGCAGACCGCCTGTCGCTAAGAAATACGCATCCATAAAGAAAGATCAAAAAACGAGAGCTTATTAATGGGAGCTCATTAGCGAGATTTGAATGTGAATTTTTTTATTTTTATTATAAGAGGTTATCAACGCATAAATTCAAAATCTTCTTTGTGATTATTGATTTTTATTCAAACAACATGCCGAGGCGGCCCGGGTTCAATCCCAGGGACCCGTATGTGGGACTTGTGGTGGACAAAGCGGCGTCTGGGCGGGTTTTCTCCGGGTTCTCCGGTTTTCCCCGCCATTCATTCCACCAACTGCTTCATCATCACCTTTCCTTTCATCCATTTCACCATCATTTCGTTTCATCTACTTCCTTCCTCGCATACCAGGCATGCTGATCACCCATCCTGGATATTCTTTCTGATCCTCAACGGGCCTCGTACCCCAGGCATCCGCCTGTAAGTCCTGGGTGGTGTAAGTCCTACATAAGAGGAGGTTAAACAGAGAAAGAAGAAGAAGTAAATCCTTTATCTTTAAGCACAGTGCGGTTCAAGAGCAATATTATGAAAGTTGTACTTTATGGGAAAAGGAAAACTTTGTATGATGCGTTAAATAAATTAGGTTTAAAATTTAGTGTCCAAATTAGAATTAAATTAAAACATTTACCATAAGAAACAAATAGGTGCTACCAAAACAACATTATATTGCTGGAGTATGTAAGAAATAACTGTTATAATCGCACTCACTATGACATTAGCCAATGACAGGTAGAGTATGTTAGTCAGTTGGCC
This sequence comes from Deroplatys truncata, assembly GCA_030765065.1. Lineage (NCBI taxonomy): Eukaryota > Metazoa > Arthropoda > Insecta > Mantodea > Mantidae > Deroplatys > Deroplatys truncata. The sequence continues at coordinate 668,652,429 of CM060990.1, forward strand.
AATCAAAGTCGTACTACACTGATAGTATTTCATGGTGGTGCATTTGTTTTTAATTTGTATGAATACAGTGAGTGAGATCACATAGGCTGTGGCTACAATAATAGCAACTGAAAATGCCGCGCTTTGGAAGAGGAAATATTGGTAATATAAAAGCAGGTGTAGATAATTTAACGCCAGAAAACACAAAGAAGAACAAAGGTATGGTGTGGAACAAACTTTCAGAATTCTGTACGGAGAGAAATATAAAATTGACGGCTCAGTTAGCGACAAAGAGATTGCTTCCATTCTACAGGACTAACAAACGTGGTTGACGCTAAACTTGGTAATTTCGTTTATAAGCTTCTCGTGTAATTATCTAGCCGAGTAGCACTTGTGCTGATAGTTTTACGTGGCAATTTAATTTCGGTTTCAAATTCATGCATCTTTTCTAGGTTAATTACTTCTCGACCTTGAGTTTCGAAATAATTATTATCACTAAAAGAAGCATTCGTTAACCTCAATGAAATTGCTATAAAGCTATCAGCACTATTGCTTCTACTGTCGATAATTGAAGAAGATCGTTTGTTGTATTGTTATTTGCACCACGCTTTGGGCGTCAATTTGAAGAGGTTTGTATTGAGGGAGTTGTATTATAGTTCAACGGTTGGGGAGCCGAACTTGAAGTAGCTGCAACCGCACGTATGGTACCCGGTAGCCTTCGTCCAAAAATTTAAAAATATTAACTTTGTAATTTGACTGTTTCTTTAAATATTATATTTATGTTTGCCTCGGCTGCGTCAGTATTATTGTTAGAGACATGGATGTCTTAGCAGGGTTGTGGTGCGGCTAAGAATGTAGGCTTACACAGATTATAACTTTTACTTCACTACATTTATTAATGCTTGACACAATTTAAATAACACTTCACTGATATAGAGAGAGAGAGCTGTGAGATTTTTTTTATTAATTACTTGCACTTTTTAACACAAACTATTTCTGTCTCACACGAATACGTATAAAATTTCTCGAGGACGTATCCAGCGTCCGGTTAGAAACACTGCCTACAAGCAACGCGTCCAGTTATGAGAACGGTCTACAAGCAACTGACTTGATTTCTACCGCCACATTTGTAAATTTCCGTATTTCAAGTCCCTGATTGGCTATTCCTAATCCAATAGAATACTTTTATTCAACTTAAGCCTCTTTTTTTTGTTTGTTGATTGGCTATTTTATAAACTGTCTCAAAATTCTCGATTTGGACGACGTGACCGGAACCGCCAATTTTCCTTCTTGCATTGTATTCGGTATCGTTAGAAATCATGCATATTTCACAACGTAACTAAACCAGTCATTGTCCGCGAGCTCATACATTGGTCTCCTACATAACACTCCACAACTGTCTCCTCATATGATGAGCAAAAGCAATAGTATTTGACCGAGCAATTGCTTTGCCCGCTCGAACCACGTTGCCTTGCACACAGATTTGACGCAGCCACGCTAGTCCTCCAACAATGAAGCACTACATGGTGGTGTTATGGTGTGGTCGTGTTTTTCCTGAAGGGGGCTTGCAACCCTTGATTTTTTGCGTGGCACGATCACAGCGCAGACCTAAATTGATATTTTAAGCACCTTCTTGCTTCCCGCTGTTGAAGAGCAATTCAGGGATGGCGATTGCATCTTTCAACACGATCGAGCACCTGTTCATACTGCACGGGCTGTTGCGGAGTGGTTACACGACAATAATATCCCTGTAATGGACTGGCCTGCACAGGGTCCTGACTTGAGTCCTATAGAATACCTTTGGGATGTTTTGCAAAGCCGACTTCGTGCCAGGCCTCACCAACCTACATCGATACCTCTCCTCAGTTCCGTACTCCGTGAAGAATGGACTGCCTTCCCCAAGAAACCTTCCAGCACCTGATTGAAAGTATGCCTGGGAGAGTGAACGCTGTCATCAAGGCTAAGGGTGCGCCAACACCATATTGACTTCCAGCATTGCCGATGGAGGGCGCCACGAACTTGTACGTCATTTTCAGCCAGGTGTCCGGATACTTTTGATCACGTAGTGTATGTTACTTTGAGATTTCGACCTAACTAGGAAGATGAAGCATTCCTTACGAAGTCAAAGACTCCCACCATTATGATTTAACCAGAAAGACGACGCTACTGACGGAGTATGCCGCTTTAAAACAAATGACGTACAATGTGCACGAAAATTATTTGAAGGTCAATTGGCCGTTCCTCATAGAAAATGTGAAGAAATACTTTGTGATGAGGCGAGAATCATATAAATGTTGGAAGCAGGTACAAGGAGACATATGTGGTTTTTTAAATAGTATTGTGGCCTGTTGGAGGATTGGAAATAAAGCAAAATTCCCATTAATGTCTTATGAAGCATAAGCATAAAAGTAATCCTACGTCCTGAAAATTAAATATCGATTTAACCACATGATTTGCTGTTCTAATAACTCAACCATGCTTGCAACGGCTCCACCTTCCCTGTCTAAATATAAAATTTACAAAAAAAAGAGAATCAAAATAAAAATCACAGTCTTTATTCATGACGCATAGTTGAGGCAGTATTTTTAACACTTGAATAATTTCAATTAAATTATATAATATGTAAATTCAATAACAGCCCGCCTTGAAGCAATATGTATATAATAATTTTTAAAATGTACGTAACAGTCATTGCAAATGCTTATATTATTGTAAGCATGTTTAATAATGTTATGTGAATACATTACATACTTTAATAATGTAAGAGCTGTGAGAACAATAAGTTTAAAGATGCTAACAATGAGGTAACAATGAAGTAACCTTGAGGCAATAATGAGTTTGAAAGTTTAAATATTACTAGTCATGATTAGAGCAACAACAACGTAAATTTTGTGACAGTTTAAAATTAGCCAATCAACAGCTAGAAAAAGCTTTAATTAAATGCAGGTATTCTTTTGGACTAGGATTAGCTAATCAGAGACTTGAAATACAAAAGCTTACGGGTTTTGACGTTTGAAATGTGTTCAGTTGCCTACAGCCCTTGGTAGTGACCGAATGGAAGATGTGTTCTCTATAGAAATATTACGTATTCGTGTGTAACAAAAATTAAGTATACGCGTTAACACAGTGCATGTATTAAATAAAAGAATCTCACAGCTCTTAATATCAGTGTAGTGTTATTTAATTTGTGCCAAGGATTAATAAAAAGAAGTGAGTTTAAACTTAAAATCTGTGTAAGCCTACATTCCAGTCGCACCACGCCCTGATTAAAAGAAACGTGTCTCTACAAACATTAGTGACGCAGCCGAGGCAAACATAAATACTATCTATAGAAGTAGTTTAATAACAAAGTTAATATTATTTTTTAAACTTGGAGTGTAACAACAAAAATACATCTTCAAATATGCTTCTCATACGTAGCAGCATATTACGTAACAAATTATCTACTTCAAACTAACGCCCAAAGCTTGGTGCAAAAACTCCAACAGTAAAACTTTCAACAACAATAGACTACAACAGTTGAAGAACAATACTTCTTCAAGTTGGCTTCCCAGGCGTGAGGATAATAAATTGCGTAAGCAAAATATCTTTTCATATTTCAGAAAACTTCTTTTTGGTGCTCCCTGCAATCTGTGTCATTGGTACACATTAGTTTGCAATACCTAAAAATAATCCACTTGAAACACACTAAAAGGAAGCCGAAGAGACGCAGTGCCTTCGCGCATACGAACTCCAAACTTCGCTTTCAGAATCAGGTCGCATAACAAAACCGGAAAAGTGTTCAAAAATGTGTTTAAAACGCAATAACCGGCCCTGTGTAGTAAGGGGTTTTGAAAATCCTAATTTATGATGTTCTGCTTAAACAGATGAGAATGTGTTTTGGATGCTGGTAGACGTTTTGGCTTTTATATGGTGTAAATAATTTTATGTGCAATTCAGGTATTTTAAAGAGAGACTAACTGGCAAAAATTACTAAAACAATATCATTTTTAGTTATGTAGTCTTATCAATTGAAATTACGGTTCAACTTTCCAACATGTGACGCGAGATTTTTTTTCTATGTCCAATATCAGTGGCATAGTTTTTCGTCGGCTTTACATTTTTTGGTGTAATATATAGCAGAGTTATTTTTAATTTGATTTCATGCTGGAGAACGCTTTCTTAACATATCTTAAGGTTTATAATTATTTATTTATTTACTTTCGCATGTAGCCATATTGAACATTTCAGTGCATCTTAATTATGCACCTTGCACCACTTAAAACAATGCAGCCAACAGTCTCTGTGTTCCTAAATTACACTAACTGTATAACTATGTACACTGTCCCTAAATTACGCTAACTAGCTATGTGCACTGAAACTAACTCGTTAACTTAACTACCCTAACCTAAACCTTAATTAAACTCAATCGCTACACCACAGGTAGACCTTCCTAATGTCTTCAAATTAGTTCCTGGAAACGGTCTGCTGAACGGTTCTTGGTGTCAGCATGCCACATCTTCTCACTAGATGATCCCTCGAATGCCGCCTCTGGATGGTCGATGCCGTAGAGCTCGCCAGCGTGATTCAATGTTATTCCTGTGCACATTTGTCACCGAATCCACAAAGTACATAGAATAATTGACTGCAAGTTGGACAGCAAATCCTCCAGGCATTAGCCCATAGTAGCCCCTCCAGGCATCGGTGTGAATGGTGCTGGTGATCTCTAGGTGCCCTGCAATTAAATGACAGAGGTGTTTGCATTCCTATTATTATGATTATGGCATATCCTCATCCACCTCTCATTTTTTTCAACCTATCATCCCAAGGGTTCAGTTGCCCTCTACAATACGCCCCCGATGGAACTTGTATCATCGTATTTTGCTTCTCGATTTGGACGACGTGACCGGGACCGCCAATTTTCCCTCTTGCATTGTATTCAGTATCGTTAAAAATGAGGCATATTTCACAACAGTAACTGAACAAGTCATTGTCCGCGAGCTCATACATTGGTCTACTACATAACACTCTATAATTGTCTCCTCATATGATGAGCAATAGCAATAGCATTTGACCGAGCAATAGCTTTGCCCGCTCGAACCACGTTGCTTTGCACACAGATTTGACGCAGCCACGCTACGTCCTCCAACAATGAAGCACTACCTTTGCCTCACGATTGCTGCATTTCTCCTCCTAGTTGTTTTTCTTATACTTTGCCACGGCTGCTCGAGCATGAGATCTTAATCTCTGGGTATGCGTGGATGTGTACAGAGAAACACGAACGCTTTCTTGGAACACTTTTATTTTCACCATTTAAAATAAAACCTAAGGTTGCCGATCACTTTTAAATGCATACGATGCTACTGTGTCTTTACCAAGACCGAATATTATTAACTACAGCTGAACGTTCTACCCTCTTGCATGTTCGCTGCCAATGTTCACAACTCGACGAGAATGTCGTCTCGTTCTCACCAATCGCTCACGACAGAATGAATTTCACCACCGCGCTACAAAGAGGAAAAACTCCTAACTTCCCCTCTCTCCCCTCAAAACTCTCCTCAAACTTAGCGTCATGAAGCCTCTAATGACCTTCACATCCCGGCCAGTCCAACTGTGCCCATAAATTCCAAGAGAAACTGGCTTCAGCTATTTTACCCTTTATAGCTGTGGCTGGTACCTAATTAGCTAAACTGTGCCTGTCTGGTCTTTCTGTCGCTTTTAACAGTCAACAATTTTGCAATGCTTCTCCTTTTTATACATACACTGAAATTAAATATTTTATAATATATTTTATATCACTATCCTTCTCAGATTATTATGACACTTATTGACTTCATAATTTCGGCTTCAGATTGCGTGACTCTTTCAAGACAAGTTCTAAAAAGAATAATAAATAAACGTAACTACTAAATAATTATTAATACTAATAGCCATAGGAGCAGGGCTCTATTTCATCACTCACCTACCTAGAGCACAAATCGGGATACGTGTAACCCCGTCTGTTAATGTTGTGCTGTAAAAAATTAGATTCACAACATAAGATTCCTGTTCTTAGCAAATCCCCATCAAATAATAGCTGAAGGCAGAGACAGTATGCTTAACACTTAAATTATATAATATGTAAATTCAATAACAGCCCGCCTTGAAGCAATATGTATGTAATAATTTGTAAAAATGTATGTAACAGTCATTGCAAATGCTTATATTATTGTAAACATGTTCAATAATGTTATGTGAATGCATTATGTAATTTAATAATGTAAGAGCTGTGAGAATAATAAGTTTAACGTAGCTAACAATGAGGTAACAATGAGATAACCTTGAGGCAATAATGATTTTGAGAGTTTAAATGTTACTAGTCATGATTAGAACAACAATAATGTAAACTTTGTGACAGTTTTTAAAGTAGCTAATCAATAGCCAGAAAAAGCTTTAATAAAATGCAGGTATTCTATTGGACTAAGATTAGCCAATCAGAGACTTGAAATATAGAAGTTTAAAATATGTATACGCGTTAACAAAGTGCAAGTATTAAGTAAAAGAGTCTCACAGCTCTTAATATCAGTGTAGTGATATTTAGTTTGTGTCAAGGATTAATAAAAAGAAGTGAATTTAAACTTAAAATCTGAGTAAGTCTACATTCTTGTCGCACCACGCCCTGATTAAGAGAAACGTGTCTCTAAAGTAATACTGCAGCATATTACGTAACAAACAATCTTCTTAAAAATTGACGTCCATACGTGGAGATAAATAAATAAACAAACTCCAACGTAAAGACAATACTTCAAGGCAGACCTCTGTATCATTGAGGTACACCGACAGATCAATCTTATGAATCGGACGAGTCATTTCTAAAAGCGTTATAATCTGAAAGAATATATCCAAGAACATACAACCTACAGCTTCTCGCACCAGAATAAATTGAGCTCGGCCTGCATGTCCGTGTTTATAAATCAGTAAAATCACAGAGAAAACATAGCACTTTTCAAAAGTGACCGGCGCTAATCGCTTTCAGATTGTACCGCACAATTGTCGTGCAGATGTCTGGGGATTTTTTTTTTGCAGAGGTTGGCTAGGACTGCTGATGTGCATGTTGGCTGCTAAGTGACAAGGAATAAGGTTTGTGGTCATCGGTCATTTCTGTCTGCTTGTGCATGCGCATTGGTGAACCTTCGCAAATGTTCGAAATTTTCTTCGAAATTTCCTCTTTAATTTGATGCATATATGAATTCCGCATCACTTCACAGAAAAATGTTCTCCTATACACTTCGGGGAGAGATAAACCTTAGCTCATCCATGAGGGGAGATTTGCTCTACAGATTGGCACTATTGTGAAGTATGGCAGCTTCTGTATACCAAGCCATATGCTTTCTTTCTTTGCAAATATGTGTGAGTTTCCTTTCTGCAGTCTTGTTTCGGAGAGGTTTCTCTGTGAATTACATTTTCGGGTATAAATTACACGTTTTCTCAGTAACTACTTTAACCAACTACGAGGGCAGTCCCAGAAGTACCCGACCTGACGTATATATAGCGGTTGTTGTTTCAAACAAATGACTATGGTAGAAATTACCATCCTTATAAAACTTAAGTTTGAAGTTTGACGATGCTACGCTGTTTAGTAATTCTTTGGCAGCCATTAACAGTGAACGCTCTCAGCGAATTTGTAAACATGAGTAAAACTGGCCATCGTTATGTGATACAATACTTTCATTTGAAAGGTCTTAGTACAACTAATATTAAAGCTGAGCTAGATTCTACTCTGGGGGAGTCTGCTCCTTCATTTACAACATCAAAATATTGGGTGGCAGAGTATAAGCGAGGCCGTACGAGCTGCCAAGAGGTGTCGGCCAAATGAGGTGACCACGCCAGAAATTGTGAAGAAAATCCACAAAATGGTATTGGATGACCGTCGAATGAAAGTGCGCGAGCTAGCAGACATCCTAGGCACTTCAAAAAGTGCTGTGTAACGCACACTAACTTAAAAATTAGATATGAAAAAGCTGTGCGAAAGCTGGGTGCTGCGTTTACTCACAATGGAACAAAACAGCGTCGTGTGGCTGTTTCAGTCGAGTGTTTGGCGATGTTTCGCTGCAATAAAGCCGAATTTTTACGTCGATTCATAACCATGGATGAAACATGAGTCCATTACTTCACACCTGAGACGAAGGAACAGTCAAAACAGTGTACTGAAAGGGGAGAATCGGCTCCAAAGAAGGCGAAAACAGTTCCATCTGCAGGCAAGGTCATGGCGTCAGTTTGTTTGAATGCGCGTGGGATAATTTTCATTGATTTTCTTCAAAAAGGAAAAGCAATCAATGGCCAGTATTATGCAAACTTATTGCAGTGTTTGAATGATGAAATCAAGCAAAAGGGATGCATTTAGCGAAAAAAAAGTTGTGTTTCATCAAGACAATGCACCACTTCACACATCCATTATCGCCATGGCCAAAATAAATGAGATAAAGTTCGAATTGCTTCATGCACCCTATTCGCCAGACTTAGGCCCCTCTGATTATTTTCTGTTTCCGAAGTTGAAGAAATGGCTTGGTGGTAAAAGATTAGCCAACAATGAAGAGGTGGAGTTTGCAGTTGATGGCTATTTTGCAGAACTCGACGATTCTCACTATAAACAGGGTATCGAAGCTATTGAACATCGCTGGGAAAAGTGTATCGAGCTGAAAGGAGACTATGTAGAGAAATAAATATGTTTTTTCCCCAAAGTTCTGTGTTCTTTGTTTATTTTAATAAAAGAGTGGTATAGTTGAGAAAAATTCCAGGCATAAATAACAAACTTATTAGACAAAAGTCTATCGGTGAACATAAAAGCATTCGCATACATACTGTAAGAGCTTCAGTCTCATATCTTATATAGTTTCTGAGATAATCGGCCATGAATTGAGTAAACTTTAGAATAGTGGGATAAGCCTTTAGTTGCCGGTGGTCCCCTGTCATAGATTTACGGCACGTAAATTGAAGATGATGGTTTGTTACGTTGTTTGCACCACGCTTTGTGTGTCAATTTCAAGAACGTTATATTCAAGGAGTTGTACTGTATTTCAACTGTTGGGAGCCGAACTTGTAGTAGTTGCAACCGCACGTATAGTAAATAGTTTCCGGTAGCCTTCGCCCCAAATGTACTTTCAGGTGGCCTTTGCCCCAAGTTTTAAAAAAATATTGACATTATAATTTGACTGTTTCTATAAGTATTAAATATTTATATTTTCATCAGTATTATTGTTAGAGACATGTTTCTCTTTGTAGGGTTGTGGTGCGACAAGAATGTAGGCTTACACAGATTATAATTTTACTTCACTCCTTTTATTAATGCTTGACACGATTTAAATAACACTTCATTGATATAGAGAGCTGTGAGATTCTTTTTATTATGAAATAGTTTCACTTTTTAACACGTAAACTATTTTCGTCTCACACGAATACGTATTATATTTCTCGAGGACGCATCATGCATCCGGTTACAAACACTGTCCGCGGGCAACTGACTTCTGAATTTGTTAATGTTTCTCCTTTACAGTTTCTGATTGCCTAATCCTACTCCAATAGAATACCTTCATTTTACTAAAACTTTTTCTGGTTGTTGATTGGCTATTTTATAAACTGTCACTAAAATTACATTATTGCTTCCATGAATTAGAAGTAGTATTGTTAAACTCTCAAACTCATTATTGCCTCATTGTTACCTCATTGTTAGCAACGTTTAACTTATTAATCTAACAGCTCCTACATTATTAAATTACGTAATACATTCGCATAACATTATTACACATGGATACAATAATATAAACATATACAATGACTATAATATACACTCCTTATATATTGTTACATACAGATATTGCTTTAAGGTGGGCTGTTATTGAATTTACATATTATATAATTAGACTGAAATTATTTAAGTGTTAAAAATACTGCCTCAAAATGAACCTCAAGCCTGATAAGGAGACCTCTGAGCAAAATTTCCGGCCGTTCACGCCCAATATAGAATGGGACACTAAGGACCACAGCAGTTAAAGAGCGTCCATAAATAAAACCCAATGTAATTTATATCTACTCGTGTAACATGCAGCTTTAACTGAGTTGTGAATGACAGTGAATCATCTGACGCACTAAATCACGTTTCTGCAATAGCCTGGCTTAGTAACTCACTCTCAGCCATTACATTCACCTACTCTGGTGACCAAAATCTGTGAATCCAGCAGAACCAATCAGAACTTAAGACGTGAGGTAATAGAGCCGTGATCTTTCCTTCCATCTGTTTGTGTTTACGCAGTCAAACTCGGGTTGTTCGCAGCTTACAGGTAATACTGTACGACTATTTCCATAGTACGGATAGAAAATCATTTAAAAGAAAGCTTTCGGTACAAAATATAGTTACATAAAACGGGAAGCAAAGGAACTATTGTAGTTATAAATTATCATTATTATTATTATTATTATTATTATTATTATTATTATTATTATTTGACTTGAATAACAACAATGTGGAATATATGATCTATAGCATTATTAAAATTGGAGAATGTCCAATAGGAATAACTTCAAAATCAGCATACAATACAAAATTGGTTACATGCATCTATACACAGAAAACTACTAATAAGGGTATAATTCATTGAAGAAGATACCGCTTTACAGTTTTCTATAAAGTGAGCAGGTATCGAGTATCGAATATCGAGTATCGGTGCCCAAAAATCAGTATCGATATCGGGTATCGAGAAGTAGTGGTATCATCCCATCACTACTATAAACCTTTCAGGAAATTAAATTTAAAAACGTGGAATCTTTTTGTAGAGCCCACACACAGTCCAATTTTTTTTAAACTTAAGGTTTCAAATATACGAAACTATGTTTAAATCTCATTTCTTCAAAATTAAGCATTATTATTTTGTTAATTCCTCGTAGCTCAAAAAGTCTTCATTGTACTTTTATACTAAAATTTCAACCCATTCAAGTGTTTTAAGTACCGAAAAGGTAAATGTATATTTTTTGCTGACGTTTAAAACAGTTAACTTAAATATTTATAAGGAAACCCTGTTCTTTGAAACATTTCAATTATGAAAAATACTGCGGAAACGTTTGCAAGGAGCGAAATTAAGAGGTTGTAGATTCCGTATGATCTAACCAGCATATTGAGTGTTTAAATCACGCTAAATGGCGTTTGGAAGTCCAAAAGGTAAAGAGGATGAATAAATTAAGAATTTAAAGAGTCGTTTATAACAATATCAATGGAACCTTCTCTAAAATCTTCAATTTGTTGATATTTTTTTCTGATCCACTACTTTTTGAGTAGAAGCGTAACTTAACTATATAGAAACTGCTGTGGGATTTGCTCTATGAATATGTTTTAATCAACAGTTTTTAGATGTTTAAAGTGTTTCGTCAGATCAAAGAGTTTGCTTTATTTTTTACTATACAGGGTGGACCATTTTAGTTGAGACTGTGCATATCTCCAAAACTAAGCGTTGTAGAAACAAAGTCTTGAATAAAAGTTGCTTGATATTATGGGGGAAAGTAAATGCCATTAGTAATGTTTTATTTGGAGTACATTGTGATGATCCATTTAAATTGACCCTGATTGTAGGTTCCCATTTAAAAATTAAATTAACCATAAAATGACCATCACAACGTCCTCCAAACGAAACAACTAATGACATTTACTTTCCCCTTAATACCAACCAACTTTTATTCAAGACATTTGTTTCAAAAACGCTTAGTTTTGGAGATATTGTACAGTCTCAACTTAAATGGTCCACCCTGTGTAAACATACGAAAGAACAGTTAATATGTTTAGTACATTAGAGTTCAACAATTTCTGTTGTTTGCACGTACATTAACATTTCCTGAGGCTTCAGAAGGATATAACGAAAAATGTGTTTTTGTTTTATAAATACAAATATGAAAAATACGATGTGTTACATCATTGTTTCTGCTTCTATCACTTCTACAAAACCTTATTCGTCCATCTGATTCATATTCATTCATTCTCTGTTTAACCTCATCTTATGTAGGACTTACACCCCCAGGACTTACAGGCGGGTACCTGGGGTCAGACGCCCGTCGAGGATCAGACAGAATAACCAGGATGGGCGATCAGTCCGATGTCTGGTATGGGATGAAGGAAGTAGATGAAACGAAATGACGGCGAATTTGATGAAAGGAAAGGTGATGATGGAGCAGTTGCTGGAATGAATAGCGGGGGAAACCGGAGAACCAGGCCCAGACGCCGCTTTGTCCACCACAAATCCCGCATGTGGGTCCCTGGGATTGAACCCGGGCTGCCTCGGTGAGCGGTATAAGCGGAATGCAGCAACCCAAAATAATAGTCAAATGTATAAAATCGGGTCGTTATAAGTTGGCCCTGAAATTCCATATTCTTTGCATGACATTGCGAGAATCAACTGAATAGCAACAGCACTTTTAAAGTGTGGAGGTACTGATAAATCTCAAACCTCGGTAACGGCCGATGCCACCAAAGGTTACTTGAAATAAACTGTGTGTTTTAAAGAGGTCCACATTTTTCTGTAGTATGTTTTTTTGTCCACCTCTTAAGGCGTAGCCGTTATACAAAATTACAAAATTTTCCCTCCGAGTAAGGAACACTTACAGGCTATTCCCAGAAAATTCAAAATAAACATTCCATTGTGTCATGTAAGTAATATAAGTATAGGACAGTTTAATCAAAATCGCTGGAGCCATTCTTATATAGTAAAGATATTTAAGTTTTTCTATGCAAAGCTAAATTTGAACTTAGGGATTTTCTTTAAAATGTAACCGAGTGGAGCGGTAACTCTGTGGCCCGCATTCGGGAGGTCGTGGGTTCGATCCCCGCGGCCGACCTTCCTGACCCATGGTTTTTTCGAGGATTTCCCCGGGTCGCTTGGCGAATGCTGGGAAGGATCATTACGTCCTCCGAATTGCCTGTCCCTCCATTTCAACTCCGTGTGCATGGTAGGGAAAACGATGCTCTGTAGAAACCTTCCTCCCCGAGCTTTAGGTCTCACGTCCCCCAGGGTATGCATAAGACCCACAGCGGGGAGAGGGCCCGGCTACACTAGTGCCCGTCCGGGGAGTTTAAATCTGTAAACGGTATGCTCCTGCTCTGGCTGTCGTGACTCCTGGTCCGGCCACACTCTGTCTCATCTCACTTCATCCCTTCTCCCGTCCGGGGCATAGGGAGAGATCTGCTTACATCGACGTGCTAAGTCCTAACTCTTGAAAATCTTCGTCTCGCATCTTTGGGAGATATTGAACTTATATACTTAAGTTTGATATTTATACGCCTTTTCATTTTTGAATTATTTTGTTCACAGGCACACAGACACAGATGGACTTTCCTTTAAAAGGGTTTTTATGAATTCAGGGGGCCGCAAAATAAGTGTTTGTGGTGATACCTATGCAGAGAGCTTTTGGGTGAAATAACACACTTCCTATCTACTAGGTACGTTATAGAGAAAGCAAAAGAAAAAAAGAAAGGCAAAGCCAGTTAATAACATTTAAATGTTTACGTTACAAAATGATCTCGGAATGGATATGCATCCTATGTTCAAAATTCAGAGTCTTCATTTACCTCCTGGTTCTTCTGCTGTTTTCATCATAATTTTTTTTCACTGTGAACACAACATGGGGTTTTTATAATATTGAGGAAAATATACGCGCCACAAAATCACAAAGAGGGGTTGTGAAATGATCGCTGTGCGTTGGAGGTAGTTTTAAGGCGGCAATAATCTCGCTATAGGAAGGAGAAAACTTTTTCGTTGTTTCTGTAATTTATGATTTTGCCTTCAGTACTTCAGAAATATATCTCTAAAGGATTTAGTTACCACATTTCCCTCCTGAACTTGAGTGAGAACTCTTGTTAGTGATTGCATGAAATACTCCAGCAAGAGAATGCAAGATTTTCAGCAAAAGGGTGGCCATAAATGAAAATTCTGTCTTCGAAATTCTATTCCGATGCTTTCTTTTAAATTCTATCACAACTGTTGAATAATTATATAGATACATTGAATATCAATAGTAGTTTTGATAAAAATAGATACTATAATTGCATTTATTGCCTTAATCAAATGTTTCACAGAATGGAGAAGTCATATTAATGGGAAATAAAAATACTAACATATTAATTATAAAATAATACACAAAACTTGCATATATGTAGACTTATTCCTGTTGTGCTGTTTCAGAAAAAGAAAAATGTTAAAGTGATATATATTTTTTCATAATTTATCTTTAGCAGTCAAATTAATCAAATCATATGTTCAACAAAAATCTGATGTGTTTAACTTATATTACTTTCTCTACTCTTATACAAACTATTTTTACAAACGCTTATTCTCCATATACTTCATGTTAGTCTAGATAAATATTTGCAGAAACTCTTATTGCTAATTTTCTTGTAGGTGCAAGGGGAATATGGTAGGCTTTAAGGGATAGTCAAATCTTTTAACATCTGGTTGCTATGTGGGGCAATTCATTCTCTTTGCATGTCCAGAACATAAAAATATCATAACGAATTCCCATTGGAGAAAATGTGCAGGTAAGTATTCTAAAATTAAAACAAATAACAAGGAATATCTCGGAAATGGTGCACTCCACAAAACAAAATGTATATGACATAAATTCTGTATATTAACAAGCTCTAAATTTTTTGTGTAGAAACATTTTGCCCTTCTCTTACGGTTTACCAGTTATGCAAAAGCCACTCAGAATGAAGAGGACTTTTGAGGGCATTCCCAGAAAATTCAAGATATACATTTTATTTGTCATGAAAATATCTCTATTTTTAAGAAGATCAAAACTTCTGAAAAATGTTCCATGTGAAGGGTAGTCTAAGGTAGAGGATTTTCTTGAAAATCTTCGTGTCGCATCTTTGAAAGACACTGAACCCAAATACCAAGTTTGGTATTTGTCGGACTTTTTGTTTTTGAGTTATGCTGTTCACAGATATACACACACGGACCTTTTTCAATTTTTTTTAAGATTTAGGGGGCCTCAAAACATTTATTTTCGGTGAAATCGTGGTATCGAATTTTTGGGTGGAATGCAACACTTCCCCTACTTACTATACGTAGTAGAGAAAGTAGTAATAAAATGATTAAATTATAGGAGTTTAATTTTTGAAACTCTTTCAGCCTGTGTTACTGCTAACGATTTGAATAATATTGCTTACAAAGTGCATCATTTGGAAATTTTTAATGTCTATAATTCTAAGAAAAATGAACTCTGAGTAAACGGTGTTTTAAATAATTTCAAATCATTACGCCGGATATTCAAAGGAATTTAATCGTTCACGTAATGGGATTTTAAAGGACTGAGGGTAAAGGCAGAATATTCAGTTGAAGCTAATTGTAAGTACCTTTAGGGGAAATCAAAACTGATAGTTAATTTTGCATTTTAACTATTACTAGATGTATCGTCCGTTCATTGGGAGAATGCATTATGTGAGTAAGAGGTTGACGATAAATATGGTGTGATTTTTTGAAAGTCATGGGTACCCTACAGTTTTCACATATACCTAAGGCACAAGTGTCTAAGGTTTTGTCTGTAACCTATAACTTTCACTAAGTATTACACTCAAGTAAAAAAATTTGTACCCTGATTTTCCAAGTTTTGTCTAAAGGAGATTGAAAATAAAGGGTAAGGGAAACTTAAAATGCCTAAGGCTCTATATTATTGAAAATAAGAGTTAATTGGTTTGTGGAAGTGAGTGGTAACGTATGATTTTTGCCAGATCCTACAGTATAATTGTACAATATTTTTATCAGATGAGTTATACAGTTCATATTTTTACATAAGGGTTGAAAATATGGCAGGGATAATTTTTTAAGGGTTATAAGATTTATTATTTTCGTAAATTCCTACAGCATAAGTGTACAAATCTCCGTTTATATATACCTAAAAGCTTAATGTTAATATTAGCATTTGTAAATAGGGATTGTGTATAAGGCTAGCGGAAGTGTTTGGAAGTTATAGGATAGGTTTTTGTTTTCTCTCATATTCCGAAATCCAAGTAAACAAGCCTTTTTATCCTAAAAGGCTTTTGAGAACATCTTTCAGTAAAAATAAAAGCGACATCGGTGATAGGAACACGATATGCAAATCCTCTCCTGCAATAACTCAATTTTAAAATACTTTAAGCCTCTCCATTTAACCCTTCAGACTGGTAAACAATAAAAATAAGCCTTGCTAGCAACTAAGCGCAAAAATACTGTGTGATATCTTCAACGACAGGCCATAAAATCGTGCAAGAAGTATATGAAAACTTCCTAAAACTAGTTTTAACATTTTGGGAATACTTTATTTTGAATTTTATTTTAATGGCAAATTACTGATTTGGGCAATAATGCGTACTAATTGTGATTCTAAATGTTTTGATAGACGTACAGAAATAGAACACAACTTTGTGCCTTCGTTAGAAGTCAAATACGTCGTCTGGTGAAGAGTTTGTCGTTCACAGAGTTTGTAGTTCGTACTCTATCGATTCAATAGGATAAGGATTAGACGATATCCATATTTCTCGATACTCGATACCGATATTGATTTTTGAGCACTGATACTCGATATTAGACACTCGGTACCTACTCACTTTATAAAAAGCTGTAAAGCGATAGCTTGTACACTGAATTGTGTTCTTGTTAGTAATTTTCTGTGTATAAGCGCATATAACCAATTTTGTGTTGTATGCTGATTTCGAAGTTATTCCTATTTGACATTCTCCAATCTTAATAATGCTATAGATCATATATACCATATTGTTGTTATTCAAGTCTAATAATAGTAATAATAATAATAATTTATAACTACAATAGTTTCTTCGCTTCCCGTTTTATGTAACTATAGTTTGTACCAAAAGCTTTCTTTTAAACGATTTTCTATCCGTACTATGGAAATAGTCGTACAGTATTACCTGTAAGCTGCGAACAACCCGAGTTTGACTGCGTAAACACAAACAGATGGAAGGAAAGATCACGGCTCTATTACCTCACGTCTTAAGTTCTGATTGGTTCTGCTGGATTCACAGATTTTGGTCACCAGAGTAGGTGAATGTAATGGCTGAGAGTGAGTTGCTAAGCCAGGCTATTGCAGAAACCGTGATGTAGTGCGTCAGATGATTCACTGTCATTCACAACTCAGTTAAAGCTGCATATTACACGAGTAGATATAAATTACATTGGGTTTTATTTATGGACGCTCTTTAACTGCTGTGGTCCTTAGCGTTCCATTTTCTATTGGGCGTGAAAGACCAGAGATTTTGCTCAGGTGTCTCCTTATCAAGCTTGAGGTTCATTTACGTGCCGTAAATCTATGACAGGGGACCACCGGTGATTAAAGGCTTATCCCAATATTCTTAAATTTACTCACTTCATGGCAGCAATTATTATTTTAATAATGCTATAGGTTATATTATTAGTCAAGGCTAATTATAGTAATTTCTTTGCTTGCCTTTTTATATAACTGTATTTTGTGCTGAAAGTTTTCCTTTAAACGATTTTCTATCCACTTTATAGAAATTAGTCGAACAGTATACCTGTAAGCTACGCTCGTGACACGAGTTTGATTGTGTAAACACAAACTAACAGATGGAAGGAAATAACAAATATTTCCATGGCTGTATTATTTCACGTCTTAAGTTTTGGTTTGTTTCTGCTAGATTCACAGACTTTAGTCACCGGAGTAGGTAAATATAATGGCTGAGAGTGAGTTACTAAGCCAGGCTATTGGATTTGGGGAAGCTTAGAGAATAAAAAGACACTATGGTTCTATAGATTAGTAAAAAGGAAATGGGGAAGTGAAGTGTATGTGGATTATTGTAATAGAGCAGAAAAAGAAGCGTTTGCATGGATGAGAACAGGATCAATGTATCTGAGAGGGCTAAGAGGTAAAAAAAACCGAATTTGTGAATTATGCGGAGGCAGTGAAAGCACAGAGCATTATATGACAGAATGTAAAGAATTAGCAGAATCGAGACAAGAAGTATGGGAAGAAAAATGGATAGAAAAATAGAAGCAATTAAAATGCTAACGAGAAAAGAAGAAAAGCAAAATAAGAATATGGAGGAGTTCTTAAAGAAAGTAAAAGAGAAATGGATTAGAAAAGTAAGAGAGATAAGAAAGTTAGAGAGGCAAACGGAGGAAGGAGAAGATGGGTAATAGGGATTAAAGGTAGCAAGGGATGCTCAGATGAGCCAGAAGGCCAGGGTGCCAGGCAAAAAGAGCAGCATAGCTGGCAAGGAAATTTGTACATAGGTTAAGTTAATATATAAGTGGAATATTGTAAAAAGAATTGTGTAGAAAAAATGTGCAAAGAAAGTATCTATCTATCTAAAAAAAAAAACAAAGCCAGGCTATTGCAGAAATGTGATTTATTGCGTCAGCTGTATCATTTTCATTACAACTCAGTTAACGCTGCGTGCAACATGAGTACCTCTACTGCTTCCCCCACTGGTTTGCATGTTTTCATTTAGACACAAGAGTTTATGGAATGTTACATTGATTCACCCACAGGAAACGCAGTCAAGGTCTATCAAGAACTATAGTCCGGCAACTCTTTGGGGACACATGCGAGGCAGTAACGAGGAGACTTGTGTCAAGGTATTAGACATACTTCGATACAACTGAGTATCTAGGGTATCGTGACACCATCCCTAATAAGGACGCAATAGTCGACACGTGGACTGTGAAAGGAGAGGTTACGCCTTCGCCTCTCAATCACATCTTTTTGAGCTCTGCAGCCCTGTATTTAGAACGTAATGCTGTCAAATGTTTATTCTGCCTCGTGTTTAAAGCTCGCATGCTCTTCATCGTAACAGCATCCTGGAGTTGACTTGGGTTTAGAAAGCCATAAACGGAATAAGGAAATAAGTATTTTTGCATGGCGTTGCAATCTCCGTCCGACAAGCGGGCCTTCAGCCTGGCCATATAGCGCACCGCTCCAACCCCGCCGGAAGCCCACAAAATGTTGCCGCAGAAAGGGTAGCCTCCTTACCGCTTGGAAAAGGAGGTTCCTCGGCGGGATGGGGGGTAAGGAGGAATTACACCATTCCTCATCCCGTTCGTTCTCGGAGCCCACGGAAACAGTCCGGGTTAACCAACTACTGCTCCACCAGTGCGGGGCACCGCTTGCTGAAAGATGTTTCACTAGCGGGCGGAGGAAAGCACTGAATCACACGCATACACACGGACAAAAGGGTTCTTGCACTGCAATATATACCGCTTTATGAGAAGCAAGAGGTGCAGAAATTAAAAAACCTTGCTACGGGAAAATGCATTACCATTCTGCTCTTCCGCTATGCTTTAACAACCTCTGCGCCAAAGATGATAATTCTTAATGAGCCATATATAGTAGAGCACTACTTCGAACAGGTTAAAGTATCTGAGAACAACACACAATATTACTATAATATATGAGCATCAGAAATAGAGCATCGAAACTGAATTTTCTAAGCTGTGCTCCAGATTACTTTAGAAATCAAAGTTGTAACAAGAACCTACCTATTCAGATAGTGCAAATTAAACTACTTACAAACCGTGTTTGCAACATCAATGTTTCCTTATATATGTACAAATATACAAAGGCACTAGAGACACTAAAACACGGTGTAACTTAGAGCAAGTATCTGCTTCTACAGAACCTTCCTGTTAATAGGTGGGCGTAGTATGGGGAATTGTTTGCCCCGCGCTGCATTGTTTCTAACTACTTCTGTTTGCACTCCACTCTCCCTGCGCTCCGTCTGTCGGCTAATCAGTTGACGCGAAGTTGATGCGTTGTGAGACCACGTGTTTCGGTGCTAGTACTGTTACAGTGCCAAAAAATCCGTTTACTTTAGCACACAGAATTTTCATGTACGATTGCTGTGTTAAAAAAAACTTGTTAAGAAGTGAGACGGGGATTTATAGACAGATTCCCTGATGTTCGAGCGCCTCACAGAGAAACGGTTCATAATCTTGTTAATAAAACTAGGTAAATGGGATCTATTCTTAATATGAATGTGAAAAAGATTATTGTTTCACGTATGGAAAAATCGATTTGAAGTAGGAGTTGTATTGTATTTCAACTGCTGGGGAGCTGAACTGGTAGTAGTTGCCACCGCACGTATAGTAAACAGTTTCCGATAGCCTTCGCCCCAAATGTACTTTCAGGTGGCCTTTGCTCCAAGTTTAAAAAAATATTAAATTTGTAATTTGACTCTTTCTTTAAATATTATATATTTAAGTTTGTCTCGGCTGTGTTAGTACTTACTTTAGAGACACGTTTCTCTTAGCAGGGTTGTGATGCGACAAGAATGTAGGCTTCCACAGATTATAATTTTACTTCACTGCTTTTATTAATGCTTGACACTATTTATATAACACTTCACTGATATAAAGAGCTGTGAGATTCTTTTTATTAATTAATTACACTTTTTAACACGTAAAACTATTTTCGTCTCACACGAATACGTATTAAATCTCTGGAGGGTGTGTCTCGCGTCCGGTTAGGAACACTGTTTGCAGGCAATTGAATTGATTTCAACCGTCTAAACTTGTAAATTTCTGTATTTCAAGTCTCTGATTGGCTATTCCTAATCCAATGGAATACCTTCATTTAACTAAAGCTTTTTCTGGTTGTTGATTGTCTATTTTATAAACTGTCACTAAAATTACATTATTGTTGCTCCAATAATGACTAGTAGCATTATTTAACATTCTTACTCATTATTGCCTCATAGTTACCTCATTGTTAGCATCTTTTAACTTATTATTCCCACAGCTCCTACATTATTAAATTACGTAATATATTCACATAACATTATTACACATGGATGTAATAATATAAACATATACAATGACTGTAATATACACTTTTTATATATTGTTAAATACAAATATTGGTTTAAGGCGGGCTTTATTGAATTTATATATTATATAATTAGACAAATCATTTAAATGTTAAAAACACTGCCTCAAATGAATGAATGAAGAATGGTTTATTGCATGCTTTAAACTTTACAAACAATTTATACTATGTATACAATACAATGGATTTCTTTATTATTTCTCCTCCCTTATATTTAACACTGTTGTATATATAATGAGGAATATAATGCATTCACTATTTTATTTTTTGCCTTATTACCCTTTTTTCGTATTTTCTCTAATTTGTTTCACATTTTTAACCATTTTAACCTTATTTTTCTTAAACATTTTCCTGCTTTCTCCAAATATTAATTTGATCCTTTATTAAACATCTTTCTAACTTTTAGCTCTATTGGTAAATGTTTCCATTTCTCTAGTAACGAATTCTCTCTTCCTATATCCGTATCATTGCATTCTAGAATATAATGCCAATTGCCATGTAATTCACTACATGTTGTACATCACTCCAACCTTCCTCTCCCTGTTAAGCCATTTAAATTCATTAACCTTGTCCTTCGTGCACCATATTATGGTCTATTTGTTGCATACTTCAATTTATCTTTTTTTTTCCCATTCCGTTTTAAAATATTTATAATCTATTAATGACCTTTTTT
Source organism: Deroplatys truncata (assembly GCA_030765065.1). Classification (NCBI taxonomy): domain Eukaryota; kingdom Metazoa; phylum Arthropoda; class Insecta; order Mantodea; family Mantidae; genus Deroplatys; species Deroplatys truncata. The sequence goes on from CM060990.1 coordinate 668,673,910, forward strand.
CCTTGAAACTACTTATAATTTCTTGTTTTTCAATATCCTCCACTCTTGTTATAATTTCTTTCCAGAAACCCTTAGTTTTGTTGTTTATTTCAGCCCATGTTTCCCCCATTCTTCCAAAGTTGTGTGTATCTTGTGCATCCAGTCTATTTTTTCCCATTTTGATTCTGTACAATCAAGCATTGCTTTAATACATCATTTTCGTCTAGTAGCTTTATTCTAAACCAGTATTTGATTGCACTTTCTACCATTTTTCCTTTTTGCTCCCATCCTCCCTAGTTCTAATAAACAGGAAATAAGTCGTCGTGTTCTTACATTGGAAAAACTGGATGACAGAAGAACGAAGTCCAAAGAAATCTTTAGGAAAACTTTGGCAGGAATCAGAAATTTCGCAAACCTCTGTTTGGAATGCCACTAAACTTTTAAAACGACAACCCTATAACGCAATGTCTGTTGTTTAGGACTTGCAACCACGCGATAATGTGAATAGAGTTCATTTCTACAATCGATTGTTAGTGATAGCTTACCTGACCAGCGTTTAATTTTTTAAGGACGAAGTGTGCTTTTTATTTACTTGGTCATGAGGAATTAATGAGTGGTAATGCAAATTTTCGTAAAAGGTGTGCGAGATGATTCGAGGTACAACAACATAATTCCAAACATATTTTATGACGAAGGTATGTGATTATTGTCAATAGCAGCTTCTTTATAACAGCACAAGGGCACGTTAAGACCCTAACTTTTGACACCTTGTGGATTTATTGGTTATTTTTTCTTTAAATTCTATTAAATGTAACGTATATGCGCTAATTTAAAATATACAGCGTTTAAATCTACCTCGCTGCTCCTCTAAACTCGATGAATTGTGGCAACAGAGTCGGTAGCATATGTTGACCTGTCTTAAGGAGCTTTTGTGCATGCAAATGGTATGATATAATTACCTTATGGCCCAAATACATACGCATTGTACACACTCGGAGGCGTACATGAAGTGATTCTCGCGTTTTACGTTAATGCCACTAGATGGTAGCACTACCAAAGAAGCAGGTAACATGCACGAGCGCGGAAACTTCTTCCGCTTACTCCAGATCATCTGTACTCTCAACTATACCTTAAAGCTTTCCTCTTTGCAGATGATCTTACGATATTCTGCAAGGGGAAAAACCCTTCAAACATAGCAGAACTTCTCCAAAAAACATTAAATAATCCACAAGACTGGATCCAAGATATTGTACTTAAATTCTCTGAAAACAAAATGTATATGCTTCTCAAAATCTCCAACCAAAATTCCTAATCCTAAGCTATACCTTGAAAACACAAAGATTGAAGTTTTAAAATGTGTAAAAATATTAGGATTAACGTTCGACCAAACACCTAGTTGGAAATCACATATTTCAATATTAAGGGACGAATGCACTAAGCGATTAAATATTGGGGCGAAGACTTCAATTTACTTATACGGACATACCAGAGTATTATCACATCTAAACTTGATTATGGAGCCATAGTTTATGACTCTGCCAGAAAAACGACACTCAAGAAGCTCAACTCCATTCAAATATCAGCTCTAATAATTTCGTTAGGAGCATACCGAACCAGTCCTATTTCTAGTTTACAAATAGAAGCTCAAGAGCCGCCGTCAGAAGCACGTAGAATAGCACAATGTCTAAAATACGCTGTAAAGACTGCTGTAAGACCCAAATCGGAAGCCCATCCATACACCTTATTTGAGAAAAGCAAAACGAGTATGACAAAGACTACAAATCAGGCATTACCTTTTCATCTTAGATTTGAAAAAAAAATCATACATGAACTTAATATTAAAATACCTCCAATAAAGGCTAGAGATCATCATGATTTTCCACCCTGGAGGTCAACTATTCCTAGAATTAATATGAATATGAAAACTCACCAGAGATCACCTACAGACCCTTTCATATATAAGCAAATTTACCAGGAAATCAGTAACACATACGCTAAACAATACACTATGTGATCAAAAGTATCCGGACACCCCACAAACATACGTTTTTCATCTTAGGTGCATTGTGCTGCCACTTACTGCCTGGTACACATTATCCGCGACCTCAGTAGTCATTAGACATCGTGAAACAGCGGAATGGGAGGCTCCGTGGAACTCACGGACTGCAAATGTGGTCAGGTGATTGGGTGTCACTTGTGTCAGAAGTCTGTACGCGAGATTTCCACACTCCTAAACATCCCTAGGTACACTGTTTCTGATCTGATAGTAAAGTGGAAACGTGAAGGGACATGTACAGCACAAAAGCGTACAGGCCGACCTCGTCTGTTGACTGACAGAGTCCGCCGACATTTGAAGAGGTTCGTAAAGAGTAATAGGCAGACATCTATCCAGACCATCACACAGGAATTCCAAACTGCATCAGGATCCACTCCAAGTACTATGACAGTTAGGTGTGAGGTGAGAATCCCTGGATTCCATGGTCGAGCGGCTGCTCACAAGCGACACATCACGCAGGAAAACACCAAACGACGCCTCGCTTGGTGTAAGGAGGTCAACATTACACGATTGAACAGTGGCAAAACGTTGTGTGGAGTGACAAATCACGGTACACAATATGGCGGTCGGATTGCAGGGTGTGGGTATGGCGAATGCCCGGTGAACGACATCTACCAGCGTGTGTAGTGCCAACAGTGAAATTCGGAGCTGGTGGTGTTATGGTGTGGTCGTTTTTTTCCTGGAGGAGGCTTGCACCCCTTGTTGTTTTGCGTGGCACGATCACAGCGCAGACCTAAATTGATATTTTAAGCACCTTCTTGTTTTCCACTGTTGAAGAGCAATTCGGGGATGGCGATTGCATCTTTCAACACGATCGAGCACCTGTTCATACTGCACGGGCTGTGTCGGAGTGGTTACACGACAATACCATCCCTGTAATGGACTGGCCTGCACAGAGTCCTGACTTGAATCCTATAGAGCACCTTTGGGATGTTTTGGAACGCCGACTTCGTGCCAGGCCTCGCCGACCTACATGGATACCTCTCCTCAGTTCCGCACTCCGTGAAGAATGGGCTGCCATTCCTCAAGAAACCTTCCACTACCTGAATGAAAGTATGCCTGCGAGAGTGAACGCTGTCATTAAGGCTAAGGGTGGGCCAACACCATATTGACTTCCAGCATTACCGATGGAGGGCGCCACGAACTTGTACGTCATTTTCACCTAGATGTCCCGATACTTTTGATCACGTAGTGTATTTATATATATACAGATGGCTCCAAATCTGATCAGGGTAATGGCTGTGCTATAATTTTTTTTAAACTTTCCTTGTTTTACCCAGTTAATCTCATTGTGCTTTTACTGTTTTCGTTACCGCTTATTACGCAACCATACAATACACAGACACACACAACCATGCCCATGGCGGGACTCGAACCCGCGACCCTCAGCTTGGCGTAGCTCCAGCGACCACGTATAGTTACTCCGGATGCTAAACTTAAGTACAAGATTCCAGACTTGATCTCTGTTTTCTCCTCTGATCTCTAAGCTGTCAAACAAGCTTTGATTTACATTAACTCAGCACAGCTTAAACACAGTGCAATTCTGATTCACTAAGCACTCTTCAGAGTATCCGAACTTTAATCTAAGATATCCAAAGTCTTTACAACCAAATTACTACAAATAATCAAGAAGTTATGTACTTGTGGATTCCGTCCCACTGTGGAATATCAGGAAATGACGAAGCAGATAGGGAAGCCAAAAATGAAACTTTGCTACCTCCAGTGGAAGAATTGCCAGTGCCCTACAGAGAAGCTCAAAGTTATTTTTTTAGCAGACCAACTTTCAAATGTCAGCAAGACTGGATCATTAAAACATCAAGCACAAAACCCTGCAGATTGCAGACTCTAAAAAGAAAATATCAACTGATTATATCACGTTTACGAATAGGCCATTCACGCCTAACCCATTCCTTCTTCTCGCCAAAGAAAATGCTTCTCACTGCGAGACCTGCAATTGCCGTATCACCATCGAACACCTCATCACTAAATGCAGAGGTTATACCGTGGAGAGAAGAAGAAATAACATCCCTGAAGATATGTTTTAGCTTTAAACAACCCTACTCATTTCAAAAACATTATTTTTCCTTGAAAGACATCAAACAGTATAACAAGATTTAAATATAACACATCAAATAAAAATGTATAATATGTAATAGGTTATACTGTTCTAGCTGTGTTCAAGACTTAATAATGTAAAATATGTTTGTAACAATTTATTATAATTATTGTATTATTTAATCAATCTAAAGTGTACAGTGTATTATTATTGTACTCGTATGTATGGATATAATTCTTGATATGTCCTAGGATTCAAAGCGACTATAAATAAAGGAAATAACAACTTTAATTTACACACTATTTCGTTCTTTCCCTAAAACTGTACTTAATTATGTACAAAACAACAAACATCCACAAAACAGTTCTTTCTTTCGTCATATAACTTATGCATTATTATAATATTATGTTGTTATTAGGAGCGATTGTAGTTATATCACCTTATTCATCAACATAGCTATTAAGCAGCAGATGCTATTTTACTATTCAGAGCTATCTGACTTTAAAATTTTGTGAACACTCCGAATGTTCACTCACGAGCTACTACTGGATACTGTAGTTATAATTTGCATCAGAAATCTATGCGCTTGAACTTAAGAGGCTATGAATATCCGACTCCGCATGCAAACAACATTCTTCCCGGTGCCAAGAAAATTACCGTTCTGCCGGCAACGCGTCCAAACGAAGGCTGCGAAGTTAAGAGTGCTGGAATACCATGTACATAATTGTTATGATCGTCCTGTTGTAGGAAAAAGTCGAAGAAAAGTAACACGTATTCACTTCCCTCTATTTAATAATATGCTCAAGTACCGGGTGAAAGTGTTCGTGGTGCGACACTTTAGAAGCTACTGTCTCTAAGTTACATACACTTAGATAACATTTAATGTTACCTGCTTTGTTGTGGAGTTGACTGTTGAACTTACGAATTAAATTCTTCTATAACAATAAGTAAGCGAAGCGCCAGTCGCCGTAAGTCGCAGAGACTATATTCGGAAACATCCCTCTCAATAGCCACTAAATGTTTCTTACGCCGGCGCGTTCATGTGCACTACACAACTTAAAATATTACACACGAGAGTAAGAATCGCAGAGCCACGAATATGTTACAAATGTATGCATGAATGCGAATGCATGCGCTTTTCTTAACTTAAGTTCTGCCTACATATCAATACCCCTACCAACATTCCTTCTCGCGCGGTCCAATCTTAAAGTCCTACGTATGCGTCTCTCACCTTGTTGCTATGCGGTACATCCTCGAATCTTAGAATTTCATTCCCTTTCTAATTTACAGAATTTCTGCCTATGTGACTTTTCAAACGTACTGAACTTAACTCTCAATGCATTCCAGGAACTTTTATACTAATGTATTTCGTTGTCATAGCTCGGTAATGACCCTTTTTTCCGGACACATCGTTCAAATGAGGCTTACTGCAATGTATACATTGATTTAATATACGGAAATTATTTACTGAAATGATTTCTCTATCTTACTGTTATTTCTTTACTTAATTATTTATATCTTTCTGTCAATAACTCTGGTATCACGGTTTTATACTGAATGATGCATCTGCCGCTCCAATGACACTGCTGTACAAATCCATTTGTATAATAGCATCGAACCGGCCCGACGTATCTCTTCCCATAGATGATACTAACGATTCGAAACAATATGAATATGTTGCACTTTTTCTTTTAGTATAGAATGTGTTCAAAAAGGTGTCTATGCGAGTCTGGAAGCTGCTGAATACATTATTGAACATTAGACGAATTTCTACAGCCGAAATATTGAAAAACCCACGTCAGATACCGTCTTCTTTCCATAAACCTTATCATTTCCAATTCCCACTGATAGAAATCGCAACAATTTATTCTTGTAGAGCGAGCAGGCCAGTGCATTATTGTTATAAAGTACACGTTTTTATGCGAGACAGCAATTTTCTTGGATTTGTTTACTCGGCAGCTCCTATTTCGTCTAAATTTTCGTCGGTTAGAACTTTTATCTGCCTATGCTTCTTTTTCTCTAAAACTGGCCCAGTCTGATTACATTTTTCTAACCAACTATAAATATTGAATTTGTTAGGAACGGTGACTTCAGGAAATTTCTGTATACATTCAGGCTCACGGTCCACATGTGACTCAGTTTCAGCGAAACTTAACACAATAAACACACCCTGTTCTTAGTACACACTACGATGAGGAAGGCTTCTTCGAAACACGTTGGGCCTTGGGGGTACTTCACATGAGCAAGTCAGAGGTGAAGGGCCGACTTATAATCGCCAACCCAGATCCGGGAATCAAACCCCGGACGCTCAGTACGAGAGCCGGAAACGAAACCACTGCGCTACCTCGGCGCCCGCTTCACATTATGTTATTCCAACTATACACGAGCCAAACGTATGAATGAACTACAAGTGGCGTTCCACTCCATAGATGTGTAAGCAGAGTTACCGCAAAGTAAGGTCGCTCAAGCCGATAACTTTTACTAGGCAATATCAGTAGCAGCCAGTTGCATCATTCAAGATAAACCCGGTATAATTCAAATTCTTGAATAACATGCATACCCCTGTAAACCACGAATTTCATTTTGAACTGAATTCTTCAATGCAGAATGCGGATTGATGGATAGGTGGAAGAGTGAATGGGTGGGTGGATAATGTATCTTTATTGGTGTCAAACTATCAAAGGTATTACACGAACACTTTGTATGAGCTAATGACCGTACATACATATTTGAAACACAAGTTAAAGGTGAGAAAAAGAAGGAAAGAAAAAACAGAGATAAATTGCCACTGACGAACCGAACAGACTTCGTTTGGTTTCACCCACTTTAGCCAGGAAACTGCCCATGTTTTGCCAGTTCCTCTGGTCAGCCAGTGGACCCCAACATGCCAATTTAGACATTGTGCCATATTTACCTTTGTTTATTGAATGTCTAAAAACGTATAGCTTACATTTCCTACTGTTTTTTCTTCGTTTTCCTTTATTCTCACTGAGAAAGCTTGTGCTTTCTAAAGACTGAATCCGTTAGCTATCCACTACCATTACTTCTTCATGTGTAAATCATAAATTTCTTCTGATACAGCTCAGAACATGTGCTGGAGTTCGTTATGGGACATTAATGGTTTTTAAACGAGAAAAATATGACTACGAAATCGCGCAGAGGGAGGCTTGTCGTTGATAGTGTTTAAATAATGGAGGTCGCTGAGGCAAGTGGGCCAAGACGTGTGATCCCATGTGACCATGTTCGCCACCTCTTCGGCTTCATCCGTGCTCATCCATCACAGCTTTCTTTAATGAGACTCGGTTGTACCGAGGCAACAATATGTGACGTGCCGGGATCCCCACGTGACCGCTGATCCGACGTCATCCATCACCCCCTTGATTGGCAGGGGCGCTGGAGACGGCGTCCTTATCTGATTGGAGCAGGCGGATGTGACAATGAGTTATCAGATCCGACAGTATTGTTGCGTGTCGTCGAGTAATGGATCGCGCAACCCGTAGTCATACAACGATAAGGAACACTGCCATTGACAAAGATGGAACGTAGTACTGTAACTCCATCTGCATTATCTCGAGCTTTCTTAGCTTTTCTTTTCCCACTTAATGGTATACCACCAGTCACGGTAGTGTAGAAAGGATTAATGGTTTTGGAATTTTCTCTTTTAATGTATATAGCCAACAAAAGAGCAACATTAAAACTAGGTAGTCTTTTTCTGTACCTTCCCTTACATACTTTAGGGAATGCATACGTTAAGGGAAATGTGGTTTCGAAATAACCTAAAATAAAATTTAAGTTATGGCGTACTCTAATGTACAAAGAGCGCCAAGAAAATCTTACTGCACCTCGCGTCTACATCACTTTATTTGTCGTTGTACGTGGCCTTACGAAGCCATGGCCATTTCATTGTTTGTTTTAGGGCACGGTGTTAAATAGTTGCACCAATAACCACAACAACGGTTACAAAATGACGTAGAAACGAAATATATGTTTACGCTCTTGATCGTATTGGCTAAAAGAGAAAGAGGTAGAGTGAGTGCATTCAGTTTGTCATACAGACCTCTTATCGTGATTGGTAGCCCATACCTTATAGGCTAGTGCAGGACACACCTTTGAAAGTATTAAAAGCTAAGGGGAAAACTTGATGAGCGCTCAGGTTAGCGAAATGTAGAATGTGCAGTGTGAGAAGAGTTTCAAATTAAAGCTTGAATGGTATTCATTAAATGCATAGCAAGGTAGCACTTTATAACAAAAAATAAACAGAACTGTATTCTCACAGTGGTATCAATGGTTGTTATTGCATAGAAGCAAACAACTAAATAATAAATATACAAAGCAGCATGTTTTCACTCTAATTCAAACTACAATTGGTTAATATACCTTTACTAACATATTGCTGATTATCTAAGATTATAGACAAAAATATAACCCAATTTTATTGCCATAATATGTATGTCATATTCGGTAAACCATATACATATACACATTTATCTCTAGTTTCTAAACTTGACCGGTCAAAAGAGTAATTTGCATTTAGTAAACGAATATCATCATCTGCGGATGTTTTACGGGGAGTGCCCACTTTCTGACGAGTATGTAGACCGTCTTCCCCACTTTCCTGGAATACTTTTAATCCAGTAATTTACTACAAAAAAACTTTTTTGTACTGCCATTCAAATTGCTGTAACAGTGCGACCAGCCTCTCAATTATCCACGATACCACCACGAATAATTTCGATAGTGTACGGCATGACTGGTTCTGAGACAATAAACATGTTTTGGTTTCAATAACACCAGAAAAAGCAAAGGCATCAACCTCCCCTCTTTCCCCCATATTGCTGCGTTATCAAGCCACCACGCTCTGCGATAGGTAAGGTGAAGGACTCGCCTCAGAAGATCCCAGAAAAGATACAAAATACGCCGAAGATGTTCTTTGGTGCTGATACATTTCAATGACATAATTGCGGAATATATTTTCTTGCAGGTAATGTGAGAGAATCCTAACCAAAGAAAAATGTATAGCTATTTCTTCTTCTCGTTACTGGAAACAAATACCTAGATATTTTGCAAACAATTTGGAGCTCCAGAGATTATAAATACTATTGTTTTTCAACAGGATGGAGCACCACCCCATTTAGACATAATTGTTCGGAAATACTGAGTCAAGCTTTTAGCGGTAAATGGATAGGTCGTACCGCGCCAAGAATGTGGGATCTTCGCTCACCAGACCTGACGCCCTTAGACGTCTAAGGTTTGCCAGGTGAAGCATGGAACAATTAAATCGGCGGGTTAGAGCTGCAGCTGCAGAGATTAAACCAGCTATGCTTGAGAAAGCGTGTGCTTTGAACCGCTGGGGACTGTTTCTAGACGTGCAAGGTGGTCCACTGAAATGTACTCAAATTGTGCTGAAAAAGTAGTTATTGTCTTTACGTTGTTATTTGCCCCACTTTTTGGGAGCCAATTTGAAGAAGTAGTTTCAGCCCCACGTACGGACGCCAATTTGAAAAAGTTGAATTTGTTTCGTTGTTTGCACCACGTTTTGGGCGTCAATTTAAAAAAAAATTGAATTTGTTTCCTTGTTTGCACCATGTTTTGGGTGTCAATTTGAAAAAGTTTGTATTGAAGGAGTTGTATTATATTTCAACTGTTGGGGAACCGAACTTGTAGTAGTTGCAACCGCACGTATAGTAAACAGTTTCCGGTAGTCTTCGCCCCAAAATGTACTTTCAGGTGGCCTTTGCCCCAAGTTTAAAAAATATTATTAACCTTGTAATTAAACTGTTTCTTTAAATATTTATGTTTATGTTTGCCTCGGCTGCGTCAGTGTTTGTTAGAGACACGTTTCTCTTGGCAGGGTTGTGATACGATTAAGAATGTAGGCTTACACAGATTATAATTTTTACTTCACTCCTTTTATTAATGCTTGATACGATTTAAATAACACTTCACTGATATAGAGAGCTGTGAGATTCTTTAATTAATTAATTAATTGCACTATTTTAACACGTAAACTGCTTTTTCGTCTCACACGAATTGTCGCGGTATCGTCATGTTAGTGTTATTTGCTGAGCGCCTGTTATTGTATTACTAGTTTGAATTTTGGGTTCTTTGTCCTCCGACCAGCTATTATTATAGGTCGAGCAAATCTCTTAAACAGGGTGTGAAATTGAAAAGGAGTTGTTACTAAAGTATAACACTAATAAAAGAATTTGTTTTTACACTTTTATTGCCGTCACACTTCATTCATTTCACATGTTTACTTTTGATACACGCCCGACTGAAACTGTTATATTTTCGAATGTAACTATTATCACTTATTTGCCGCACATTATTAATTCGCGTATTTCACATCTTTTAACTAACTTTACGACGCGAGAGATTCTGTAGAACTGCGCGACGTTTGCCTTGTGAATGATTCTGTAAAACTGCGCGACGTGTAACGCGTGAATGATCCTGTTGAACTGCGCGACGTGTAACGCGTGAATGATTCTGTTGGACTGGACATTACCCGTCTCTGGCTTTAGCTTTTTATACTCCCTCACCCCGATATGCCTAAAGATTATAATCGAGCTGCTATTGGTTAATAAAACGCGCCAACATTAGCGTCTATTTTTATATCCAATCAAAATTATGAACACATATGCTCTAGGGAAGATATTCCTTCCATTTCTACAGAAAAGCGCGCTACTCTGATGTCATTTGTTTGTCTCTTCTAATTAATAAACAACCCATCCCATCATTTCATTGTTACCCGCTCCTATTGTCAGTTTCAGTGAGGCCGTGTAAACTTATTTCCTAACAATGCTTATAATTAACAAACATCTCAAATCATTGTCATACAATAATGTTAATTTACACTACAATCACTCTAGCATTTACAATGTTGTGATATAAAATACTGCGTCAGAATACATATTATATTTCTCGAGGACGCACAAGCAACGCATCCAGTTATTAGTACTATCTGCAGGCAACCGTCTAAACTTCTAAATTTCTGTATTTCAAGTCTCTGATTTGCTAATCCTACTCCAATAGAATACCTTCATTTAACTAAAGTTTTTTCTGGTTGTTGATTGGCTATTTTATAAACTGTCACTAAAATTACATTATTGTTACTCCAAGAATCAGAAGTAGTACTGTTAAACTTTCTTACTCATTATTGACTCAAGGTTACCTCATTGTTAACTCTTTGTTAGCAACTTTTAACTTATTATTCTCACAGCTTCTACATTATTAAATTACGTAATATATTCACATAACTTTATTACACATGAATGCAATAATATAAACATTTACAATGACTGTAATATACACTTCTTATATAATGTTACATACACATGTTGCTTTAAGGCGGGCTGTTGTTGAATTTACATATTTATATAGTTAGACTGAAATTATTCAAGTGTTTAAAATACTGTCTCAATGTCCTATTGTGACATATTTTCAATATCATTGCATATTGCGTAATAAAACCTGCTTAAAAACAAAATGTCTAATTACCTTAGAACCACTCTGTTTTATAAGAGGAATCATAAGCCACTTCTGAATTGTCATTGATGTACTATCTCAGGAAATAAGTTTCATGTTAAAGGTAATAGAAAAGCACTCACCACTCAAAAAGTCCTGGTATATTCAAGAATATTTGGAATTTCCGTGAAAAGGAGAAGGTGTACCAATGCTGAAAGCGTAGTGTGGTAAGTAAAATACATGGTTTGTAATCTGTAGGGCAGGACTTAAAATCTCATTTGAGTTGAATTTTATTATAATAAAACAGAAATACGGGTATTGAACAGCATTGCCCAGAAATAGAATAAGGTAACATTTTCGAACTTTTCCGAGCCTTATCCAAAATTGCGTGTGTTTTCAGGCGTATCTCTCACTCTGAGAGTTTGTATGTGCAATGCTCTTTAAAATCCGAAATTGATATCAAGTGAACCTCTTCAATTTATTTGTATGCAATCACAGTTCCAAACCATTCTTATTTTCCAGGGTGTGGAGGGTACTAAGGAAACAGGGAACAAATTTTAACGTTAGAACAGCTTTTACACACAGAATAAGCCTGCCTAGGTAATATTATAGTGACAATATGCATGAAGATATGCAATAAATGTATTGGAAAACTACCTGACAGTTTCCAACAGCTTCGCAATAAGCATTATATTGCAGAAATACCAAACCAAACTTGCAACGTGGAACACATGCTTCTATATGTCAGCGTTCCTCAACCCTACGTCCCGACGCCCTGGCACGTCCTGAGGGCGGGTGGAGGGGAGAGGGTTAGGGAGATAGTGAAATTACGTGATGCGATAAAAGGCTTAGAAAGAATATCTACTGCAAGATAAAGCTGCACTACAAATTGTTTATAAATCTTTCATTTTTGGTACTTTCATTTCAGTTTTATTTCCTTAAATTTCTAATGCAACTTTTAATATTTGGATAGATTCAATAGCCTATGGAATAGATTTAAAGCAACGATAACAGAATTATTTCCTGTTGAGCGTTTATTAGATAACTAAATTTGATTCAGTGCTAGTGTAGATCGTGAGAAGAAAAAAACAGCATTTTTTCAGTAAAAATCGAGAATTCATTGATCTCAATAGTGTCAATAGGTATATATTTATCAGGGTGCCATGAGAGAAGATTTTTTTTCTGTAAAAGCTTATCCACACATTTAACATGCTAGTCTCTAGTTCCCGAGGTCGCGAGTTCAAACCCGGCGGAGGGCGATGGATTTTTTCGGGCGTAAAAAATACTTAGCATGGCTTCCGTCGGAAGGGAAGTAAAGCCGGTGGTCCCATGTCGTAGATTTACGACACGTAAAAGAACCTCAAGCCTGATAAAGAGGCCTCTGAGCAAAATTACCGGCCATTCACGCCCAATTTAGAATGGGACGCTAAGGACCACAGCAGTTAAAGAGCGTCCATAAATAAAACTCAATTTAATTTTATCCACACATGTCAAATCAGAATATATTCTTGTAATTCATATCTGCTTAAGCACAGCACTGACTGAAAAAAAAACATTAGTAAAGATAAAAGTGTGAAGAGAAGAGACCTCCAAAGGCATGTCCATTAAGCCTTACAGCGATCTCCCGGAGGTAGGGCTGAGACGAAAGAAACTGCAAAGGACCAGATCCGGAACGCAGCGCACGCTTAGCGAAAGCGGGGCCCCTAATGATTCCAGAAAGTGGCTATTCAGACACCAGCGTCGAGTCCCCGATATCCCTTGGAGACAGCTACAAAGAGGCGGTCACAAAGAAAATTTCGCGTGGAATTTGTGGAAGATAAGCCATCCCAGCAGTCGCATACCGTCCAGGGAAAACTACGAAAAAAACCCAAGCTCAGTGTAGCAGGCCCAACGGGAATCAAACCCGGGACTTCCCGAATACTGGATATAGCGGCTACAGTCTGATAATCCCTATAGGTTATAAAAACAAAAAAGTGTTGGACTAAATTCAGAGGAACGGCAGTGTGTTTTTCCCCGTATTCGTAACTTCATTTGGATGCGCTGCTTAATTCACAGGGAAGCATTGGGTGCTAAGAACACGCCCAGTGATATGGAAACTGCAGTTAAAATGATCAACTCAGTAACATCCTTCTCAAACAATGCCGACTTTCTTATGAGATTTTGAGGCAGTATTTTTAACACTTGAATTATATAGTATATAATTTCAATAACAGCCCACCTTGAAGCAGTATGCATGTAATAATTTTTAAAATGTTTATATTATTGTAAACATGTTTAATAATGTTATATGAATGCATTATGTAATTTAATAATATAAGAGCTGTGAGAATAATAAGTATAAAGTTGCTAACAATGAGGTAACATTGAAGCAATAATAGGTTTGAGAGTTTAAATGCTATTAGTCATGATTAGGGCAACGATAATGTAAATTTTGTGACAGTTTAAAAATAGCCGCTCAACAGCCACAAAAAGCTTTAATTAAATGCAGGTATTCTATTGGACTAGGATTAGCCAATTAGAGACTTGAAATACAAAAAGTTAAAAGTTTATACGGTTGAAATATGTTCAGTTGCTGGCAGACCTTGGTAGTGATCGGATGGAAGATGTGTTCTCTAAAGAAATGTTACGTATTCGTGTGAATCGTAAATATGTTTACGCGTTAACAAAGTGCAAGTTTTAAATTAAAGAATCTCACAGCTCTTAAAATCGGTGTAGTGCTATTTAATTTGTGCCAAGGATTAATAAAAAGAAGTGAATTTTAACTCAAAAGCCTACATTCTTGTCGTACCACGCCCTGTCTAAGAGATACATGACTCTAAAACAATACTGACGCAGCCGAGGCAAAACAAACATAAATAATATCTATAGAAGCAGTTTAATAACAAAGTTAATATACTATTTTAAAACTTGGAGCCTAACAACCAAAATACATCTTCAAAAAAAAATCGGCTTCTCGTACGTAGCAGCATATTACGTAATAAACAATCCACTTCAGAATTGACGTTCATACATGGAGCTGATTAAATAAATAAACTCCAAGGCAATAACTTCAAGTTGGCTTCCCAAGCGTGTGGCTAACAACAGTAAAACTTCAACAACAATAAACTACAACAGTTGAAGAACATAACTTCTTCTATTTGCAATACAGGATTGCGCTGGTTTTTATAGGGACAATTCCTTGCTAGACTTTTCGAGTCTAGGAAAGAAGCTTTAATATGTTTTATTCATTGTAAGAATGAGCATATAACTGTTTTTAAAAGACAATTGTTTCGCCATATGACAGACATATTTTCTAACCTAAATAAGCTAAATTTGTACTTTCAGGACCAACCATCACTGTTTCCCAAGCTTATGATAAACAATTAAATGAAGAAATGACAGTATGATAAAAAATAATTGCAATAAATAATTTGCGTATATTAAATCAATATATAATGTAATAAGCTTGAATTTAAAACATTGTCAAGGGAAGAAGAAGGTAATCAGGAAGCCAGGTTAACGAAAGTCATTTCATTAGTATCAGCGGAGAAGAGAGTACATTAGCTTAAAGATTATGGGAAGGCAGTTTTATAGTTAAGTTCAGTAGTTTGAACTTGCACGTAGGCCAATTCTGGAAAAGTGAAAGGTGCATAAAATTCTCAAAAATAGGGGAGATACCCTAGAACAAGGTAACAGACGCACATTTAGGATTCTTAAACAATGGTCCGGGCGATAAATAATGTTGGTGGGGAGTAAAATGTAGGGGAAGCATAAGTTCAGAAATACGCTGCAATTTAAATCAGGGAGTTACTGTTGTACAGTTACCGGTACTTACTAATCGATCGTTCGTGCACACCTTCGTGCAAGCAGATGTGCATGCATTCCTCACTCTGGATATTGTGACTATTGATGTGTATTTTAAATGTTCAGTGACGCGCTTGTATGAGTAATATTTCGCTGCATTCACGATAGATCTTTCCGAGCAACATTTTAGCGACTCACGGTAACTTACACTTATTGTATTTCTTATTACGGGAAACAGTTATTTCAAACCGTAACTTTGACACGCAGAAGTTAGCAGGTATAATAATTCTGTTATTACAACTTCTAGTGCTACAATTCAGAGTTATGTAAGAACGTAGGTTTTCACGGCCGGAGTCACAATTATAACTAATATGATGTTCCGGGCTGTTATGCCGTGGTCTGCTGAAGAAAGATTTCCCAGACGTTTCGTCCACAACTGCGGTGGACATCTTCAGTGGCGCGGACGAAGTCTTCTCGGTGAAAGTATCGCAGCGTCTGATGCGTTGGCCGTTAGTGTCGCTCTCTTTATAGTGTGGGCGCTCTCTGCTGATTGGCCCGCTGGTATGAGGGGGCTGGCGCCGGCTGTGTTGTTGCTCTCTTCCGATTGGCTCGCAGTGTTTTTCGGTTTTGTATGACCTTTCTTGTTTTTGATGACTAGATGCCAGTTACTGTTGAGTTTCAATGCTTCTTCTTTCCTATTGAAATTATTGGGATGTTTATAAATCTCTATTGCTTCGCGTTGTTGCCGGGTATGGTAATGCTTTATGGAGGAAAGAATGTTGGTGTCCTGAAATCTAATAATGTGTTCGCCCTCGGCTTCAATGGCATGTTCGGCATGTTCTCTGATGATATCATTACACTTTTTCACCATGTCCTGACTACCACTTATTTCCAGTGGAACCGGTCATTCTACGAGCAAATAGACGGTGTTGCCATGGGCAGCCCCCTTAGCCCTGTTGTGGCCAATTTCTTCATGGAGGCATTTGAGTCAAAGGCACTAAACTCAGCTCCACTCAAACCAACAGCCTGGTTCCGCTATGTGGATGACACCTTCGTCATCTGGCCCCATGGTGAACAAGCTCTTCAAGATTTTTTGTTACATCTAAATAGCATCAATCAGCGTATACAGTTCACAATGGAACAAGAAAAGGATGGCCAACTAGGCTTTCTAGATGTACTCGTTAGCAGGAAGGCTGACGGCACGCTGGGTCATACTATCTACCGCAAACCCACACACACAGACCGTTACCTTAACAAGAACTCCAACCACCATCCTAGACAAAAACGTGCTATGATTAAGACACTCGCAAACCGTGCTTCCCGTATTTGTGAACCACACTTACTTCCACAAGAAATCCGACACCTGGAAACAGCTCTACAATCAAATGGTTATTCAGTCCAAGAGGTGAGAAGAGCCTGCCGTCCAGCCAAGCCCCGACCGGTTACTCAGGACCAACCCAAAAGCAAGTCCATTGTCTTTCTGCCATATTTCAGAAATGTCACTGACCGTATTGAACATATACTTCAACGTCATAACGTCAAAACAGTATTCAAACCTACAAGACAATTAAACAGCCTACTGCGCTCTTCCAAAGACCCCCGAGATCCCCTGTCATCGGCCGGTGTTTACCGTATTCCTTGTTCCTGTGGTTCAGTGTACATTGGTACCACACAGCGGAGCGCTAACACCAGACTTAGCGAACACAAAAGAAACTGCCGCCTGGGCCATACAGAAAAATCGGCAGTCGCCGAACATGCCATTGAAGCCGAGGGCGAACACATTATTAGATTTCAGGACACCAACATTCTTTCCTCCATAAAGCATTACCATACCCGGCTACAACGCGAAGCAATAGAGATTTATAAACATCCCAATAATTTCAATAGGAAAGAAGAAGCATTGAAACTCAACAGTAACTGGCATCTAGTCATCAAAAACAAGAAAGGTCATACAAAACCGAAAAACACTGCGAGCCAATCGGAAGAGAGCAACAACACAGCCGGCGCCAGCCCCCTCATACCAGCGGGCCAATCAGCAGAGAGCGCCCACACTATAAAGAGAGCGACACTAACGGCAATAAATAGACTGACTCTGAATTATAACTAATATGATGTTCCGGGCTGTTATGCCGTGGTCTGCTGAAGAAAGATTTCCCAGACGTTTCGTCCACAACTGCGGTGGACATCTTCAGTGGCGCGGACGAAGTCTTCTCGGTGAAAGTATCGCAGCGTCTGATGCGTTGGTTCAAGGTTCAAGGTTTATTTATTAGTGATAAAGTCCCTGGGGCCAGTACATGAGACCTGGCTTACAGGTGAAATTTAACATCTGGTTATAATTTTCTAGGTTCCTATGGCTTAGTCTTTGGTTTATGAGTAACCCATACGGAGGCCCTCTATGGGCGGCCGAGAAAGGTTACATTTGCGCGATGTTGGAGTTTATCTTGCACTTTCATTAGGCCATTTTTTTTTTTCAGAAAAGTTAATTGTGCTCGATTTTTAGTGTTTATCTCACACTTTGGCCGTTTTTTCTTTCTTTCTTATTTACATATTTACAATTTTTATATACATATATACACTCATGCACACCGATCCATACTTACCCATTCGCACTCGCACTCATACAGCTTCTTTCACCCTCGCTATTTACACTATTTACATACAGCATCAAGTGGCACTGGTGTGCCGTGGTGTCACTGCCTGGTGGATACGCTGAGGTGGCGGCCCCTGCGGTGGTATGTGCGTGGCCGTGAGCCTGTTCTGTGGGCGCGCGGAGCGGCAAGTGGCAGGTTGATATTAAAAGGTTTTTATTCGTTTATGTTTCCTGTGCCTGGGCTCGCCGCTCCCGATGTTGGAGATGAGTATATTATTGTGTGTTCTGATGCGCGCCCACGTGGTGGTAGTTCGCTTGTGTATGGCTTCTGAGATGAAAGGCATGTGTAATTCTTGGTGGATACTGTAGTTTGGAAAGAGTAATGGAGGTCGGAGGATTTTTCTAAGAGCTATGTTTTGGACAGTTTGGAGTTTATTTAATACTGTTTTTGAGGCGTTTGCCCAGGCCACGCACGCATAGAGAAGTGTGGACAGGAGGAAGGATTTGTAGAGGATTATTTTTGAGCGGGTCTGCATTTCCTTACTTCTGAAGACGGGGGCGCATATCTTTAGACGTTGCCGCCCTCTGTTGGCTGTATTTGTGATGTGGGCGTTCCAGGAGAGTCGGCTGTCTAACGTGACTCCTAAGTACTTCACTTGCTGACGACAATGCAAAATTTGACCACCGACCGTGAGGTCCATGGCCGGAAGGTTCAGCTTCTTTGAGAAATATATAAGCTGGCACTTGTGTGCGTTAATTTGGATTTTCCAGTCATGTAGCCATGAAAGGAAGCGGTCAGTGTACCGCTGCATTTCTAAGATGCCAAAGTGTGGATTTCTATGGTGGTTGTAAATTGCAGTGTCGTCAGCGTACATGGCGACCTTGCATCGGGCGTCCACGGGAAAGTCATTTGTGAAGAGGAGGTAAAGGAGAGGGGAGGTGATTGCCCCTTGTGGTGATGAAGAACGTCCCACCTGGACGTAGAAGCGCCGGTTTTCTAAAAAGCTGTGAATCAAATATAAGTAATTTTGGAGGCCGGGAAAGTTGCGGTGCAGTTTATAGATCAGGCCATCGTGCCAGCACCGGTCAAATGCGGCTTCTACGTCCAGAAATAAAGCCAACGTTGAAGCCCCATTGTTGAATTGTTCGGTGACGTCATCAACAAGACGTAATAATTGCAAATCAGTGGAATGACCTTTTCTAAATCCAAATTGAGCATTTGAAAGTTCTTGTCGCTCTGAGATTTGTTTTTTCAGCCGAAAAAGTAAAATTCTCTCGAACAATTTTCCAATGTTGGACAGGAGACTAATGGGCCTGTAATTTTGAGGGTGCCTGGTACTCTTCCCTTGCTTTGGGAGCATAATAACCTTGGCTTGCTTCCAAGTTTTGGGGAAGTAATTGCCTTTCAGGCAAGCATTGAAGATTTTTGTGATGTGTACCAGGGCTTTTCTCGGGAGATGTTTTAGCTCCTCATTGGTCACCCTGTCCGGGCCGGCGGCTTTCCCATTAGGCAATTTCCTAATGAGATTGAAAACTTCCTGAGGTGTAATGTGTGGTAGTGGTTGCTCGTGCTTCCGCGCCACCCATGCTTGTACCCATGTTTGCACTTCATGCTGCTGTGCTGGGATGCTGTTGTGCTCCGTAAATCTCTCTTCGAGGCAGTCTGCAAACAGCTCGGCTTTCTCCTCTGCGGAGAAGTGCAGGCCGAGGTGAGTGTGGAGTGCCTCAGTGCCAGTGTTGACGCTTGAGGAGGTCTTAAATGCCCTTAACAATTTCCACAAAGAGTTGTCCGAATGTGTGGTACTCAACATTTTGTTCTCCCACTGTTCAATTTTGTTTAATCTAATTTGTTGCCGAATGGTGCTGCGTAGCCAGTTTGCTAGCATTTTAACTTGGGGCTGGCGGGTTTGCCTCCAGAGCCTCATCAGGCGTCGCCTCCTGGCAATGAGCTGCTCCACCTCGGGGTACGTGCAGAAGCTGGGTGGACTTGAGGCGTATGTGGTAGCGCTTCGTTTGGCTGTGTGCAGCGAGGCGGTAAAGTTTTCAATGGCGGCGTCAATTTCCGCCTCGCTGCGGTATGATAGCCTGGGCTGCGCCATCTTGTGCATCTCGACTTTGAATTTCTCCCAGTTGATTTCAGCTCTCTTTGTGGGTCTGGGTGCCTGAGCTGTGATAGCACCACAGATTTCGAAATGCACAGGAAGATGGTCGGAGTCCAGGCTATGATACACAGTGAAATTTTGTGAGATTGCCGCATTTTTTGTCAAAACGAAATCCAAAACTTCAGGGTCAAAGTGACCTGAACGATGCCAAAAAGTGGGGTCAAGGGGGGTGTGTACCTCCACATCGTCATGTTCAAGCAAAAAATCTACCAGGAGATTTCCGGCCGCGTTTGCCCGGCGTGACTGCCACCAAGGGTGCCGGGCGTTGAAATCTCCTGCAATTATTACGTGCTCCCCTAAATCGAGGATTTTTTTGAGGTCTCTCTAGAAGTAGGGTGAATTGGGGGCCTGTAAAGCGCTACTAGTACCACCGTGTTGTTATTTATTTGTGTTTTTAGTGCTGTGCACTCTAACGCCTCCAATGCCGGAAGCGTGACAGAAGCACGAGCAATAGCGTTTTTTTATTAAAATAGCTGTTCCTCCCCCCAGTCTGCCAATTCTGTCGGTCCGAAAAATGTCATATCCCGTGAGTTTAAAAGTGTACTCTGCTTGTAATTTAGTTTCGCAAATGAATGCGACATCAATTTTGTTGCGCCTCAGGTAGCCTTCAAGTTCGTACTGTTCCCTGTAGATGCCATCGGCATTCCACAGGAGAGCACGCGTTAAAGATATACCTCCCCTTATGGTAGCCATTTAATTCAGAGCAGAAGAAAGGAAACATATGATGGCTTCGATTTTATCCCAAGTGCTTGTGCTACTTTTGAATTTTTCGAGAAAGGGTTTCACTTTTGGCAAGAGCGCCGGTAAATTAAACGCTTTAAGAAGGGAGAAAAGTTCCGAAAGGCCTCCCAGGTCAGTTGAAGACTCCTGGGAGGAGGGGGGGTTTTGTGTGTTCGGGGTGCCAGCTGGTGGCGGCGGTGGTGCACTTTCCCCACGGGCTGCACCGGCGTATGACAGCCCGGTTTGCACCGGGGCCGGTTTTGTGATGGGCTTTGGCCCTGGTGGAGCACTTGGGTTTGCCCTGGCTAAGGCTGCCAGTTGGCGGCGGTGGCGTTCGTGGACAAACGTCTCACACCCTCTGTAGCTGGCAGGGTGTGCCTCCCCGCAATTTGCGCAGACGGGAGTTGTGTCATCCCTGGCCCGCTTTGGGCAGTCAGCCAGACGGTGGAGGCCACTGCAAAGGACACACCGTGAGGTCAAATGGCAAAATTTGTATGTATGACCCAGTTGCTGACAATTGTAGCACTGGGTGATGTTGTTGCTAGTTTTTAGAACCTCCACGGTGACCATCATATTGCAGATGACCCGTTCTTTCAGGAGGTTTTGGTTTTCAGGTGTTCGCAAGAGACTTACTTGAAAATTTGGTAGGGGCCGCCCTCTCGGTCTGAGCTGGCGGACTTGGACTCCGGTGTAACCCTTGGCTTCCAGGTCTTCTCGGAGGAACTCCTCGTCCAGGTCCACGGGCAGACGCTTTATCATAAAGCGCAGCGGCTGGTCGCTGCGCGGCGTGAAACTGTAATGCTGGATTCCAGCGGCGGCCAGTCGCTGCATTGTTGGCCCGGCATCAGCTTTGCGCTGCAGAAACAGCTTTATACACTCTCGAGTGCACTGCAGCTTGAAACTATCCACCGGCAGGGAGGCGCGGAGGATAGGAAGGATTTTTGAGGTTAGGCTGGGGTCAGGGATGATGATACGTGGTGGTTTTTGGGTTTCGGAATTGGGTTGTGAGGGTGGAGAGGAAGTGTTTGTGGAGGTGGAGGGGGTAGGCTGGGTGCCGCCGGTGGATCTAGGTGCTGCCGGTCGCTGCCGCGCCGGGCCAGATGTTTTCCGTCGCCGTTGCTGCTGTGGTGGTTGAGCCGCTCTCGGCCGGTTCTCTGGTTCCTGCTGTTGTGCTGCTGTTTCGTCGGCCTCTTCGGCGTCGCTGGGCGTCAGGGCTTGAAATCTGTTACTTGTTTTGATTTGGTCGGCCTCCTGCCGAGTTTTTTTCCTCCCTGGCTTTGGGTTTGGCTTGTCATTTTCAATGTCACTATCGGGCCCGCTGCCAGGGTGGGTACGTTTTTTGCGGGGGACACTGATCCGCCAAGCTGCGTCCAGCTCACTAAGGAGACGCTTTTTGAGGCGCAGCTCTCTGTAGCAATTGGTGAGGTCTCTTGAGATGTGTCCGAAATGTGGATTTGACGGTCGTATTTCCATGGCTACATCTTGGTAATATTCACATTCTGCTTCAAGCTCCTCTACTTCTTTTCGAAGCTGAGAGATGCGAGGATCTTCTTCGGCGGCGATGTCCATTTCGTGGTCTGGATTTGAAGCCGTAGCCTCTGCCACTGAAGATGTCCACCGCAGTTGTGGACGAAACGTCTGGGAAATCTTTCTTCAGCAGACCACGGCATAACAGCCCGGAACATCATATTAGTTATAATTCAGAGTTAGTCTATTTATTCATTTTGAGGCAGTATTTTTAACACTTAAATGATTTCAGTCTAATTATATAAATATAAATTCAATAACAGCCCGCCTTAAAGCAATATGTGTATGTAACAATATATAAGAAGTGTATATTACAGTCATTGTATATGTTTATATTATTGTACCCATGTGTAATAATGGTATGTGAATGTATTACGTAATTTAATAATGAAGGAGCTGTGAGAATAATAGGTTAAAAGTTGCAAACAATCAGGTAACAATGAGGTAACCTGGAGGCAATAATGAATTTAAAACTTTAAAAACTACTAGTCATTATTGGAGCAATAATAATGTAAATTTTGAGACAGTTTAAAAAATAGCCAATCAACAACCAGAAAAACCTTAGTTAAATGAAGGTATTCTATTAGATTAGGAACAGCCAATCAGAGACTTGAAACACAGAAGTTTACAAGTTTAGACCGAAGAATTCAAGTCAGTTGCTTGAAAACAGCGCTCATAACTAGACCTGCTGCCTGCAAACAGTGTTCCTAACCGGACGCAAGACACGTCCTCGAGAAGTATAATACGTATTCATGTGAGACGAAAATAGTTTACGTGTTAAAAAGTACAAGTAATTAAAAAAAGAATCTCACAGCTCTCTATCAGTGTACTGTTATTTAAAATCGTGTCAAGCATTAATAAAAGGAGTGAAGTAAAATTATAATCTGTGTAAGCCTACATTCTTCAGTCGCACCACAACCCTGCTAAGAGAAACGTGTTTCTAATAATAATACTGACGCAGCCGAGGCAAACATAAATGTATAATATTTAAAGAAACAGTCAAATTACAAAGTTATTATTTTTTTTAAAACTTTGGGCAAAGACCACCTGAAAGTACATTTTGGGGCGAACTGTTTACTATACGTGCGGTTGCAACTACTAAAAGTTCGGCTCCCCAACAGTTGAAATATAATACAACTCCTTCAATACAAATTACTTCAAATTGACGCCCAGAGCGTGGTGCAAACAACGTAAACAAACCAACTTCTTCAATTTTCAAGCGGTTGGCAACTCGTTTCAATAGCTCATATGTAAGATCACATTATGTTCCTCAGTCAATTCAAACTGGTGTTGTCCTTTCACAATACACTCACGCATATCCTGAGAGAAAGTAATCATAGCTCTACCACTGGAGCAGCTGGACCACGAGACAACAGAACGAGCTACAAGACAACGACAACAGAAGCAGATAAAGTAGACGGGTTCAAAATTGACGACCATTCGTTTCTGCTTCACAGGCAAATTAGCGAACATGCTCACATTTAATAAGTACAAAGCACAAACAACAGTTTAGTTTACAAAGTCTGGTGATTACCATATTTTTCATTATATGCAGTTTATAATTATTGATCTTCTGCACAACATTTTGAAGTGTTTATATGCGGTGGGAGTCAATTTTAAGTAGGTCGTATTGAAGGAGTTGTATTATATTTCAACTGTTGGGGAACCGAACTTGAAGTTCGTTGCAACCACACGTATAGTACCCGCTTTCCGGTAGCCTTCGCCCTAAGTTTAAAAATATTAACTTTGTAATTTAACTGTTTCTTTAAATATTATGTATTTATGTTTGCCTCGGCTGCGTCAGTATTTATTTTAGAGACATGGATGTCTTGGCAGGTTTGTGGTACGACTTAAGAATGTAGGTTTACACAGATTATAATTTTACTTCACTCCTTTTTATTAATGCTTGACACGATTTAAATAACACTTTACTGATATAGAGCTGTGAGATTATTTTATTAGATACTTGTACTTTTTAACACGTAAACTTATTTTTCGTCTCACACGAATACGTATTAAATCTCTCGAGGACGCATCTCGCATCCTGTTACAAACACTGTCTGCAGTCAAATGAATTGATTTCAACCGCCTAAACTTGTGAGTTTCTGTATTTCAAGTCTCTGATTGGTTATTCCTAATCCAATAGAATACCTTCATTTAACTAAAGCTTTTTCTGGTTGTTGATTGGCTATTTTTATAAACTGTCACTAAAATTACATTATTGCTTCCAAGAATCACAAGTAGTATTGTTAAACTTTCAAATTCATTATTGCCTAAAGGTTACCTCATTGTTACCTCATTGTTAGCAACTTTTAACCTATTATTCTCACGGCTCCTACATTATTAAATTACGTAATATATTCACATAACATTATTACACATGGATACAATAATACAAGCATACGCAATGACTGTTACATACATTTTACAAATTATTACATACACATATTGCTTCAAGACGAGCTGTTATTGAATTTAGATATTATATAATTAGACTGAAATTATTTAAGTGTTAAAAATCGAATTATCATTTAAACTGCCCCTGAGATATTCGTAAAGTAGTGCAAAACTCGAAGTTTTTCTCTTCTGAATTTCCTTGTTGATGCTTAAACTTTTATGAATCCGCGAAAAAAATACAATATAATAAGTTAATTTTGAAAATAACCCACACTAAGAAAATGAACATTTTGTGCAGTTTTGCAAAACTTATTAAACTCATTAAATTTAAATATTCTAACTCACAAGAACGCGTAAGCCGTACTGTTTTTTTTTTTGCACATATTACAAATCAGAATCTTCTCTAAATTAGTTTCACTGCTAACATTTAAGTTGGTGTTTGAATATTTTCTGTTTTAGATACATGAGAAATGCAACGCTTAACTTTAGGTATCTCTTAGTCCTAAATTAGTAGCGTTCAGTACATTTCATATTATTTTTAAAACCCCTCACTGTTAACTACAATTCATAAAAAATATTGTGTGTTACATTCACATTACTTTCTCTATCCTCCATCGTTTATTATGAAGAATTGTTTTGTTGGAGTTGTTTATTTATTTAGCTCCACGTATGGACACCAATTTGAAGTGGAATTGTTGTTTACGTTGTTTGCTGCTACGTATGAAAAGCCGATTTGCAGTAGGAGTTGCAACCGCACGTATAATAAACAGTTTCCGGTAGCCTTCGGCCCAAATGTATTTTTACTGTTTCTTTAAATATTAAATATTTATGTTTGCTTCGGCTGCGTCAGTATTTGTTAGAGACACGTTTCTCTTAAGCAGTGTTGTGATACGACTAAGAATGTAGGCTTACACAGATTACAATTTTACTTCACTCCTTTCATTAATACTTGATACAATTTAAATAACACTTCAGTGATATAGAGAGCTGTGAAATTCTTTTTATTAATTGATTAATTACACTTTTTAACACGTAAACTTATTTTTCGTCTCACACGAATACGTATTAAATCTCTCGAGGACGCACAAGCAACGCATCCAGTTATGAGCACTGTCTGCAGGCAACACGTCTGGTTATGAGCACTGTTTGGCCGCAACTGAATTGATTTCAACCGTCTAAACTTGTAAATTTCTGTATTTCAAGTCTCTGATTGCCTAATCCTACTCCAATAGAATACCTGCATTTAACTAAAACTTTTTCTGGTTGTCGATTGGGTATTTTTATAATGTCTCACTATTACATTATTGCTGCTCTAATAATAACTAGTAGCATTTAATCTTCCTTACTCATTATTGTGTCAAGATTACCTCATTGTTAGCAACTTTAGACCTATTTTTCTCACAGCTCCTGCGTTATTAAATTACATAATGCATTCACATAACATTATTGAACATGTTTACAATAATATAAGCATATGCACTGACTGTTAACATACATTTTAGAAATTATTATATACACATATTGCTTCAAGGTGGGCTGTTATTGAATTTACATATTATATAATTTTACTAAAATCATTTAAGTGTTAAAAATACTGCCTCAGTTAGCGGCTATACAAATTGTTCTTACGAAAGTTGAAGTAACATTATTTGTATATGTTTGTATTTGTTAGCCCCACATTTGGGAGCCAATTTGTGACGGTATTACTTATAATGTTTGTGTATGTATGTTTACTCAACGTGGTGAAGCCATTTTGTGACGTGATTCTTTGTTAGGTTTGTAGCTCCATCTGGTGTTAGCAATTTGCGGCAGTATTAGTTTTTGTTTGAAAGAATGCTACTTTTATTTTATTTAATTTTTTGTTTCACTGTCCTCGGGCTAACTATGATCTTTTTGGTCAAGCACTTCTCTTTATACAGGTTGTGTAAACGGAAAGGAATCTTTTATCCAAAGATAACACTGATGAAGAAATTTGTTTTACACTTTTATTGTCGAACACATTAACTATCACATTTACACATTGATCTTGACACTCGCCAAACTGAAACTTTTATAATAAATTCTTACTGATCACTTTTAATTCACGTACTTCAACCTTTTGTATAATTAACTTTACAACACTTGAGAATTTTCCTAACTCTGCTACGCGTAACTTGCGAATCGATAGCCGACGTGTAATATTTCTGCTGGACTGAAGGCGACGTGTATCATACAAATATTTTCGACGCACTGACGGACTGAAGGCGTGTAGTGTACAAAGAATTTTGATGAACTGACGGACTGGAGGCGACGTGTACTTTAGAAATATTTTCGATGAACTGGCGGGGTCTTTACCTCTAACCTACCTTTTATACTCCTACACCCAGATATGCCTAAAGATTATAACTGAGCTGCAATTGGCTAATAAAACGCGCCAACATTAGCGTCTATTTTTATATCCAATGAAAATTATGAATACATATGCTCAAGGGAAATGTTCCAGAAGATTTTAAAGGAAAACGCGCCAACATTACGTAACTTCCTCGTTTCCAATAATGATAAACAGCTCACCCCCTCGCTGCATTATTGCACGCTATTATTGTCAGTTTCAGTAAGGCAGTATAAACTTACTTCCCAACAATAATTACAATCAACAAACATCTCAAATCAATGTCACATAATAATGCATATTCATACTATAATCACTCTTAACATTTAAGTAATTTGTGATACAAATTACTGCATCAAAGTTTATTTTGTTATCTGCTTCGTTCTAATTGAGATAAACCTTTGTAGAACTAGTTACATTACATATTTCGTTAGCATACAAAGAGAACAGCGATAGTCAAATGTTTAAGAACTGGACATTATATGCTGGCCTGAAAATTCCATACCGTTTCCATGCAATCACGAGAAAGAATGTCGAGAGGAATTAAAAGAACATTGAACAAGTGTTGAACAAATCTAGCCATTAATAACGGATATCTCGGAAATGGCTGATGTCATAAAAAAATTACTTGAAATAAATTGTGTGTTTTAAAGTGAACTACATTTAATGTACAGTGCGATTTCTTCTATTGCTCAACGATCACCAGTTGTATAAGATTATATAAAATGCCTTCCAAATGAAGAGGACTTCACATGCTTTTCCCAAAAATTCAAGATACACGGTTTATTTGTCATGCAAATATATTTAAAATATGGTGTCCTAATTAAAATCTATAGTCATTTATCGGAAATTAAAAATTTCGAAAAATGTTCAATGCAAACGGAAGTTTGGGGCGAGGATGTTTTTAATATCCTTTTTGTCGCATTTTTGGAAGATAATGAACCTAAATACCAAGTTTGGTGCTTATCTGAGATTTCGATTTTGAGTTATATTGTTCACAGACACACAGACTTTTTTCTAAAAATGTGTCTTTGGATTCAGGGGCTTCAAAACATGTATTTCCGTTGCAATATCGGTATAATGTTTTGGGATGGAATAGAATACATTATCTACCTACTAGATACGTGGTAGAGAAAGTAAAAATCTGATGTGTTACATTCACACGACTTTCTCTACCCACTATCGCTTATTTTTTTGTTTCTTCTACAAACTATTCTTACGAAAGCTTATTTTTCATCTAAGTCGAAATTAACAATTGCAGAAATTGTTTCATTAAACATTTCGTTGCAGGTAAAAGGGGAATAGAGAAAACCTAATAGATAGATGTTTAAAAGCTGGTCGGTATATGCTGGCCTGAAATTCACCCTCTTTCGATGGCATTGCGAGAACAAAACTGGAAAGCAATAGTACTTTAAGAAAATGACGTTTTGAAAAATTCAGGACGTAATAACTGGTGCCAAAGAAATAGTTATTCGAAACAAGTTGTGTTTTAAAGAGGATTGCATTTTTTAAAGTAGAATTTTGTCTATTCCTTAGTAACTGACACAAAAATTATTTATGAATGAAGAGGAACTAATAGGCTATTCTCAGTAAATTCAAGGTAGGTATATATTTTATTTATCATGTAAATATCTTAGATGAACTCTATTTTAATCAAAATCGTTACAGCCATTTTTAGAAAATCAAAAATATCGAAATGTTTGTAAATGGTAGTTTGGGATGCGGAGATTTTATTGAAAAACTAATTGTTGCATCTAAGACACTGACCTTAAACACAAAGTTTAGTATTTAACGGGAATTTAGTTTTTGAGCAATGTTGTTCACAGACACGCGCGCAGGCAGATCTTTTACTAAACCTTTTGGGGGATTTAGGGAGCCTCAAAACATGTATTTCTGGTGAAATTGCACCTTTAGGTGCAATACAGGATACAACTGCTTCATCTATAGGGAAGATAATTAGCCTAAATAGTGTTACTGATGCAAGACCATTAAAGTAGGTAGATTGAAAAGGCGTGATAGAAAGCACTCTGATGGGAATGTTTTCCTAATAGAAGTATTTGAACAATGTTAGAACAGTAAACAGATGAAACACCCAATTACGTCAAACGTTTTATCCTCACACTAATAATTACCTTCCAGCAGCAATTACAAATAGTTACAAGGACTCTCTGGAATGAAATGAAAGACGAACAGAGACAGTCAGGGGAGGAAAATGAAAATCAAGTTGACCAAGCGGTGATTCAAGCTTTACCACAGATCAAGAGTAGACTCGACACACAGCAGCCTAGAAGGGCAGGTCGACTGAGAGAGAGAGGGAGAGAGAGAGAGCCCTCTCGCAGTGCTGATCATAAGCACAGCCTGCAACTCGAGAGCATTAAATTTACCATTATTATGTTTACCGACAGACTGCTCGAAATGGGGGATGAGAGCTATAATGTTCCACGTAAAAGGGATCCAGTTTTTCCCTACCTAAGCTGCAGTGTGTGGCAGTAATTTGTATCACAATAATGTAAATGCCAGAGTGATTGTAGTGTAAATAAGCATTATTGTATGACATTGATTTGAGATGTTTGTTAATTATAAGCATTGTTAGGAAATAAGTTTACACGGCCTCACTGAAACTGACAATAAGAGCGGGCAACAATGAGCGAGGGGGTGAGTTGTTTATCAATTATTAGAGACAAGCAAATGACGTCAGATTGGAGCGCTTTTCTTAGAAATGGCGGGAATTTCTTCCCTAGAGCATATGTGTTCATAATTTTGATTGGATGTAAAAATAGACGCTAATGTTGGCGCGTTTTATTAATCAATAGCAGCTCGATTATAATCTTTAGGCATATTAGGGTGTGGGAGTATAAAAAGCTAAAGCCAGAGGCAAGTATTGCCCAGTCCAACAGAAACATTTGTGCATTACACGTCACACAGTCCAACAGAAGCATTCGCGTGTAATACGTCGTTCAGTTCAACATAAGTATTCGTGGGTTATAGATCACAAAGTTTAAGAGAATCGTCGCGCAATTCTACAAAATCTCTCGCGTCGTAAAGTTAGTTATAAATGTGAAATACGCGAATTAATAAAGTGCGGCAAATAAGTGATTATAGTAACATTAGAAAACATAACAGTTTCAGTCGGGCGTGTATTAAGAATAATATGTGAAATTAAAGAAGTGTGTAGGCAATAAAAGTGTAAAAACAAATTCTTTTATCAGTGTTATCTTTTAGTAAAAACTCCTTTCCGTTTACACACCCTGATTAAGAGATATGCTTGACTGAGTAATAATAATAGCTAGCCGGAGGACAATGAACCCAACAACCAAAGTAGTAAAACAATAACAGGCGCTCAGAAATAAGATAATACGAAGTGACCGCGACAAATTGGCTCTCATACGTGGGGCATATAAACATGAAGCATCCTACAACTACCAACAAATATATCCACTTCAAGTGATATGATCCTAAATGCACTTGGCTTGCTTACACTCGAACGAGATTACACGATAGCATAAGCGTATAAATAAAGCTAGACATTTCAGGAGGGCAGAGGTTTCGAGAATGGGGAAGATTCATACGTTATATTGTACTTTAAAATATGGTAATTCCTTTATATACTCAATCAATCAATTCATTGAACGTAATCTCAAGTTATAGACTATAACATCAAGAGAAGTTCGTCTCAGTATTACTACACTGTTCTACGAGGGCTGATCAACAAGGACTGAGACTGACTTTTTTTTTGTAGCTTCCGTGATAGTTTCGTATCTGTAACATAAATATTTGAAAAGAGCGGGTTTTTATGTATAATGTTGGTAGACGGCAGCACTCTCGTATTGGTAGGTTGGTAGTAATGCTCTATTTTGTAGACCCTACGTGCATTTCGCATACCAGACAATGGAGGTGATGCATTTTTTAAATGATTATCACCGGTGATGAGTCACGGCTGCATCATTATGATCCTGAAGGAAAACAAGCCAGCTCGGTGTGGAAATCGCCAGGTTCTCCAACACCAAAAAAGGCAAAAGTTGTTCCATCTGCAGGGAAAGTGATGTTGATCACAGTTTTTGACTGTAATGGAATGATTTACCAGCGTGCAGTTCCCCCTCACACTACTGTTACAGCAGCATACTACACGTCAGTATTGGCTACACTGAGGAAGCACATTGCAAAGAAACGACCAGAGCTTTCGGCTGGGTGGCGACTTCATCATGACAATGCACGGCCTCACGTCGCAAATCAAGTCATGCAGTTTCTGGCTCGATTCAACATTACCTGTGTACCACATCCACCTTATAGCCCCGATCTTGCACCCTGTGACTTTTTTTATTCCCATCACTAAAGACAAAGCTTAGGGGTATTCGATTTGAGAACTCTGAAGCAGTGCTCAAGAAAAGTGAGGCGATTCTCAAGGACCTGACAAAGAATGGTCTGCAGCACGTGTTCAAGCATTGGCAGAGACGCTATAAAAAGTGCATTGATGTAGGAGGGGACTACTTTGAAAAAGATCATGTAAACATTGAATTGGAGCAATAAACATCTGTGATAAAAAAATCAGTCTCAGTCTTTGTTGATCAGCCCTCGTATATAATGAAGCCACAAATGGTTCACAGAAAACGAGTAAATATTGTGACAAAAACATCGGTTAACTCGTATCAAACTTTATTTTCTGGTCTGCTTTGCAGCTATGACTTACAAATCGCTCGTGACATTTCGAAACTACCTCGTAACTAACTCACATTTATGTTCTGCCTTCTTGTTATAGTTCTCTGTTGCTAGAGAGACACATTGATGCAGTGTTCCGGAATTTACCACAATGCGGATGGCGAACGTTCTCGAAGAGTAGCCAGTTAAAGCCTCTTCTAATGCTTGGCTGACTGTACCATACAAGTTTGATTTCTCGAATCTCCCGCTTGGCCGACTGCATTACGCGGATCTGGTCACAATATTCACTCAAGAGTTACGTACCACCTTTAATAAATGACATTTAAAATATCAATTTGACAAGTCTGAAACACAAGATCATGCCAAATTTGTCATTTTATACAACCTGATTTTTTTCATCTCTATTCACTGTAACTTAACTTCAGTGCACCAATATGTGAAATTTGAAAAAAAATGTATGTTTTAAGAAATTAATTTGATTTTTACCATATGTTTTGTGATATAGTCTATAACAAAAGCCTGAAATTTTAAATAAATTCTTTTGGTAGTTCCTGAGAAAAATCATCTCTTTTTACACGAAAATCACATGATTTGCAAAATAGGAATGAATTACTTAAGAAAACTAATTTAAAATCATATAATTCTTATCTTTTACGCGATGGAATTCATAAAAAATGCTTTCTACATATGATTTTTAACTTCTTGAAATTTTCCAGCAATAACTTATATTTACTGCCTTGGTAAAATTTGTAAACAAATTGGCAAAAGTTCACACCGCAAGAAGCTATTTGAATGACGGTGAGCACTGAAAGAATAATCAAGAAAAAATAGTTTTAAGGGTAGAGAGGTAATTTTAAACTTTAACACTCCACTTTTGTGTTGTCTGGTACATTAATTACCTTATTTCTGTACCATTATAATACTTGTACCTTCTAAAAGGCATTAAACGCTATAACTCCACAAAATCTTTATTTTTCAGAACCTTTTTTATGAATTTCACAGTTTGATGACAAGAACACCAGAAATATATAGCTGAAACCTGTAGGCTTAGTCCACTCATATTTTTAAAGTTCTAGTAGCATTTTAACCTTCAGAAAAAATTATTTATATACGCTGATTTAATGGTAAACATTTCTATTTCACTCATTTACAAAAATTGAGGGATTAAATCTATATCATATGAAAATAATAGGGAACTGTTTCGTTTCCTGTGAAAATAGTTTATAATATTGAATCAAAGAATAATAAAAGAAACAGAAGAGGAACAAAATGTAGAAATGTAAGTTAAAAATCACAGCAGTATTTTAGAAGAGTTTTAAAGTTAACCAATCATATGTTACAGATTTAAATCTGGATAAGCTTACATCCATGGGTGCCTAGGGGTAATTTATTAAAAATCCATGTTCCTATAAATGTAAACGTTCAGGTTTAGCCAATCTTACTCTTGGTGGATAAATCAAATACCGTTTATTAGACGATTAGTGAAAATATTGGAATTATTTGTAAATTTTATCACTCACTATAGATAAAGCTTACAATGATTTCACTAACCGAGTGGGATGGCTCAGGTGGTAACGTCTGTGGCCCGCATTTGGGAGGTTCCGGGTTCAAATACCGTGGGTCGACCAATCTGACTGAGGTTTTACGTGGTTTTCCTCAACCGCCAAGATAAATACCGGATTGGATATTTAATACCACGATTCAAAGTTCCACTTTAAGCGTAAAACAATAATAAAAAGGAAGAATAGGTGCTAATAGCGAATGCTGTGTCATCTATCCACAGACAATGAAAGCAGGTAGACTGGACAGTACACTAATGCTATCTGCACGGCACAGGCAGAAGATACAGTTGTTATGCGCTAAGGTCTTTGTGGATGCTTGACGAAGCAAGATGATATGGTTACAAAGATGGGACGTAGAAGGCTAATTGTCCGCCATACATCGATCCCCGAGTTATCTACTAACAGAGCCATCGCGATATGACCATGTAGTTAAAGCGACTTCAAATAAATACGAGGGCTGTCCAGAAAGTAACCTCTATTCATGCATAGCACGGGAAGTAGTGGGGGTAGCGCCGCCATTTCGACATCAGCGTGCGCAGTGGCTAAGTACGCTTCTAGCTGTGTAAGGGGAAGCATGGTACTGTCACGTGTTTGATAGTTATAACCTAACATGAGCGCGCCAAGTGTGAAGTGTGAAAAGGCTAAGAAGAGCAATCCAAAACAAACTTCGTGGTCTTCTGACATCTGGTGTTGTGTTTTTGCATGAAAACGCTCGTCCTCACACAGCAAACAACACAAATCAATTTTGACCAAGTTCAAATGGGACGTTTTTGACCATCCTCCGTACAGCCCGGACTTGGCACCTAGCAACTTCCATCTGTTCCCGTGCATGAAAAAGTGGCTTGTAGCTCAGTGCTTTGGCAATGACGAACAGCTTCAAAACGCCCTGACAGGTTAGCTTAGTTCACAGGCGACAGAAGTTCATTCAAGACTGTGAAAAGGTACGACAAGTGCGTGTATCTGTTTAGAGATACTGTAGAAAAATACAGAAAAGCTGTAGTTTTCAAAAGTATATATAAACCTTTGTATGTATACCGGTTTCATGTTTATTTCAAAATGGAGGTTACTTTCTGGACAGCCCTCGTAGATTATTAATAATAATGATTTCACTAATACACAGAGATTTACAACGGAAATTATATTCAGACCCAGGTATTATGCTAAAGTTGTGCTCTGCAATAGTAATATTTTTTTATCTTGTTAGAGCTTCTCAAATTCGTTACACCGTAGGATATTACACTATAAAGGCATAATAGGTGAACTGCAAGTAGCTCATAGGGACTTTGATGCCTTAAATTTCTCACTCTGTGTATCCCTCTACTAATATAATATCTTCAGTCCAAGGCGTTTAACATTACTGAGATACTTAGTGTATGAAATATTCTTTAAAGTAAACAATACGGATTGAGTTTCGTTTGTATTTATTTTAAAATCGCTTATATGGGACCGTTTGACTTCTTTAATATTTCAAATTGTTAATATTACTATAGGTAGCATAGTAGCATCATGAACAAACAATAAGAGTAATAATAATAATAATAACTGAAATTCTATAGACAAAACAGATTAGTGGCTAATATTAAACAAAGAGATCCCAAAATGGATCCCTGCGGTACACCATGATATCATGAACTGCATCGAAATAACTAGGCTTTACACCATTGTAATTATTAACTTCTTATGCCATAATATGGGAGTTTAGAATACAGGTGGCCATAGTAAACATTTTATAACCGGTCTGTGTAACTGGCTGAAACATTTCACATATGAGAAATTTAACATAAAAACTTCCATTTTTTGTTTAAATAAAATGTTTGCTATTCATATAGATGAAATATGTTTATCAAATATTAGCATCAAATACGAAGTATTGTTGCAATATTAAAATATACCTAAGTTACATATCGCACACTGATCCATTTTGGGCCTACTTTAAGTGGTATTAACTGAAAAACTGTTTTTGCAATCGTTTGTTGTGGAGCTTGTGAAGAATTAACATATAATAATGATCATTTTTATAATATATAGAGTGTTATTTTACATGTTTTAAATAATTTTGGCATCTTATGAAAGTAAGATACTTGTCTAAATGTATGTTAGTATAATTTAAAGAAACACAAAAAGTGTATTAGTAAAGTATTAGTGTTGTTATATTGGTAGTTAGGAATAGGATGCGAATAAATACATCGTCCTAACGTTGTGTACTCGGGTTATTTACCGACGCAGTTAGAGCCTTCTGCCGAGACTTCATAGTAATAGTGATGAGTAGATATAAGCAAAACAAGAATGAATACGAAACATTGAATCGTAAAAAAAAAAAATAATAAATAAATTATTAGGTGCGTACGACCTGTATCGCTTTGTCCCTCTGTTCGTACGCATGCAACAATTCTGCAACCACTGCAGGTACAGAGTTGTATTTTTTATATAGAAGTTTGTAGAAATGTATTCCCACAGTTTAAAATTCACTTGAAATCTTTGAAGAACCAAAAGTACTTTAGATCGGGAGCTCCCAGGGAGCTGAAGCCTGGTACCATTGAGTTTGAACAAAATGAATCAGCACATTTCAACTTTGGTTGAAGTTTTTACAAAGTTAAGTGTAGTTTATCTGGGCAGCCTTCCATACATTTGCAATTCTTGGGCGAATCACCACACATATGGAGTTGAAAATTTATACACAAGAGTTTAAACAAAATTTGTCAATACATTTCAAATATGGTTGAAATCGGTACAAAATTATAGGTCATTAAGACAAATGGCTTACGAATCGAGGTTGGAGCCGAATATTTGCAAACCGAGACTAACGGTTTTAAAACATTCCTATTTAAAAGAAATACTGCCAAGAAATATCTACGTGCTATGTTAACTGAAAGCGGGTGGCAGGAATAACATACACTGTAAGGTGTTTATAGGCTCCCATTCCAAACAGTTGCTGTGTGGTGTAATGGTTTGTAATCTCGCTTGACATGGGGGCGACGGATGTTGGACTCCAAGCCGATATTGAAATTTTACTTATTAAGCCTTAAATGTATCTATATCTTGACTGGAGGATATAACTATGTTTTATTTTAAAATTCTAAAATTAATAAAACTTTTTGGAAGTCTCCACTCACGTAAGTAGGCTTGCAAAAAGTAAACTGTGCACATTATATATGTAATGAAACGACATATCGACTACGTTAGTGCTATATAACTGACAAGGGAACAAGTGTAGGTGTTAAATAAAAAATGTTAACAAACGCTAAGTGAGTATTCACACATGTACTTGGTTTGAAATCCACAGAAATTTAACAACAGCATATACTAATAATATGATTTTTAGGATTGTTATTTAAAATGTATACTAAATACAATACAGGAAAGTGCAATCTACTATACATTTATTGCCTGGTTCCGATTTAGAAACGGTTAATAAAAAGAAAAGGTTCTTAAAGTTTGTAATACTATGTGAAATTTCTTTGATATTTCTCGTAAAGAGGCATTATTGAGAATATAGTTTTGTTTATGTACTGATGATTTATTGAACCAATAGATCAGTGGTGGCGAAAACGCGACTCGCGAGGCAGTGTGATTCGCAGGCGCAACTCCTTTTCTAGCCTCTATTTATTTGATTTCCATGTGCTACTGAGTTTTTTGTTTGTTTGTTTTTTTATTTATGGACGCTCTTGAACTACTGTGGTCCTTAGCGAACCATTCTATATTGGGCGTGAAAGACCGGTAATTTTGCCCAGAGGCCTCTTTATCAGGCTGGAGGTTCTTTTACGTGCCGTAATCGTAACTTTAAAAATAATTGCCGGTCCAACCAGGTCTACTTGCTCTTTTATGATGCAAATGTTAGTCTTGAAAAAGGCTGTTTTTTGCATCGGTTAGGTTAAAGAAACCGTACAATCGTAAACTCACTCCTGTTGGGCCCAGTTTCACCAATAGATGCTAAATTTTAACACACTGTTAAACTAATTTAACACAACACAAATTTTGTTTCATCAAACAATGTTAACTTTAACAACCCGTTAAAAGTTGGTGTTAAGGCTAAATTGCCTTTCTTGGGCCCCCCTAGAAAATGTTGAAGGAAGTAAGAAATAATGGAATGAATTACTTTGTAGAAGTAGATGTGATCTCGCCAATACCTGGTGCCCACCTACCTTCCCGTTTTATGTGTTTTATTTTTATAGGAAAATTGCGATATGAGCACAACAAACGTAGCCATCTTCACGCTGAATTAGAAGTGCCAACATAAATAAGAAGTGAAATCCGCGAAGTAAGGAATTTCTGCAAACGTGAATCATTCGAGTTTTAGACGCGCAGATACCTCGGCTACGCCCTGGCGGCGCTTCGCAGTTGCGGCCTAAAGGCCACAACTCCTACACTCCTCTTCTTCTAAAAAAACATCCCTCGGCTACGCTTTGAGGCTGAGGGCCCTCAATCCCTCAGCTACGCCTTGAGGCTGAGTATCTTACCGGCTTTGGCGGCATTAGTTATTCATATGTTGCAAGCATTACGTTAGAGCTAGAGAATGACATACAGTGACATCTGTAGAACATACAAGACCACTTCCTACACTAATGAGGGCCCAAGAAAGGCAATTTATGTATTTTTTGGGGTCTGCTTGATTAATCAGCGATAACACATGTTTGTCCGCTTTAGTTTCAATGCAGTGTCCACCACCAGTTTTAACCGTCTTAAACGCTCTTTGCACCTAATGTTTCTGGTGCTGCACTTTATGTTAGCATAAAATTGCTGTAGTTGCTTACTGGACTTAAGAGAAACGCGTTCATTCCAATTAAATTACGTGTGGATTTTGTCCCAGGCTGCTATCTTATCCTTTAATATAAGAACGTCAGCTTTTTCGCACTTACAATACGTCTGTACTTACTAATTAACGAGTTTCAAACAGTGAAACATTTATTTCAGTTGACATCATGATTCTAACCTCAAACAATCATGAACATCACATGGTCATTGTCATGAATGTAAATAGTTGTTGGCTTTACGTCCCTTCCGAAGGAAGCCATGCTAAGGATTTTTACGCCCGAAAAAATCCATCGCCCTCAGCCGGGTTTGAACCCACGACCTTGAAAACTAGAGCCTAGCACGGTACCGCCAGTCCACGGAGGACGACGTGCTCTTGAGTGTTGTAGTGCTTGTTGGATATTTGACGACTCGAAAGAGAAAGGCATTTTCACCACCCTTGCAATAGTTGAACCAACCACAGAATTTTAATAGTGTAATGTTTTAAAAATGTTACATGCTTCATGGACGCTTAGGCAGAATTGGCGTTCTTTAAAAATAAAGTGCGAGCTTGCAAATATTTCCGAAACTGAAGGACCAAATAACTTAATAAACATGTGGTTTGAGTTATGATAATTATATATTTCTTAATAAAGCTGATATATATTTTTAAAAATTTCCAATGCAATAATTAGTTTAAATTATGTGCACTCAAACAGTTTTCGAATGGGATTTAGAGACAATTCAAACTTAAAGCTGTATATTTGTTTTTGAATTTCAATTATTTTTTATTTTTGCTCTCCCTTAAAATGCATTAAAGTGACTTATTCCCTTTTATCCTGAAATTCTTGATATTTCTCTTAAAACTGCTTCCTTGTGCCCTTTTTTAAAATTTTTGGTAATTTATTCGCCAGTGTGATTCAATAACATAAGGATTCTTCTTAAATGATCTGGAGATAAAGACTTTGTATCTATATTGCTTTTACTTCTAGGGGTATAAGAGTGCATTTAACTACTGGTTTTGTTTAAATATTGCGTTCGGATAAGAAAATGTAATGAAAAACTACTGTTTGAGTGAAAAGAGGTTTATCCGTACATTTGAGTTCATGTGAGTTTAAAAGCTTTAGATAAGCTTAGTGTGCGAAAATGCTGTTGATACTGTCAACTATTGATTCCAACTTTTGTTTTGTCTCACACATTCGATGATCTTTATTAAAATTAGTTACTCTACTATTGTGATTTTTCGAACTTTGTAACTAGATGTACATTTCTCAAACTTAAACGATTTGTAGAAAAAAATATTTGTAATGATTGTAGGGAGACTTTGGGTAAAGCAGAACTAACAATTCCGGACGTCAAATGGGAAAATTTGGAACCAATGATCTATATTAATGTATCACTCAGAAGTATGGTTTTGGTATTAACAACCTAGACATTTAAAACCAAACACTAATTACAGTACAAATATAAATGAAGGCAGAATAATAGACCATGTCAAACATTTAAGAGTAGTCGGTGCTGAAATAGTTAATTTCTTCCAATTTAGCAGAATTTTTATCACAAGTTTGTTCAACATAATTATAGAATAAAAACAATTTTCATGGTCCTGTGTCTAATTTTCTATGTAATTTTCAAACAACTAAAATCGAGTCTGAAGTATCTAAAACGACCCGTGAGATGAAAATAAGGAATTTTTATACCTTTAACACTTGTATCTTAATCCATGAATATACTGATTTACAATAAAAAATCTGATGTGTTACACTCACATGACTTTCTCTACTCTTGTACAAACTATTTTTACAAACGCTTATTCTCCATCTACTTAATGTTAATCGAGATAAACATTTGCAGAGTCTATCTTATTGCTAATTTTCTTGTAGATGTAAGGGGAATATATATTTACAAGGGTAATTTGGAAATACAGTAGCCTTTAAGCACATACATATCTCTTAATAGCCGGTTGCTAGGTGCAGCACCATTCCCTTTCCCACAGATTAATACTCTTTGAATATCCAAGACAAAAAAATGAATAACGAATTCCCATTTGAGAAAATAATTGTTGAAAAATTTAAGGGAAAAGCAAGCAATGTCTCGAAAATGGTGCACTCAACAATAAAATGTTTATGACATAAATTGTGTATTTTAACGCGATCTACATTTTTTGTGTAGTAAAATTTTGTCTATCTCTTATGGTTTACAAGTTATCCAAAAGTCATTCACAATGAAGAATACTTTTGGAGACATTCCCAGGAAATTCAAGATATACATTTTATTTGTCATAAACATATGATATTTTAATCATAAATCGTTAGAGCCATTTTTGAGAAAATTAAAATTTTCGAAAATGTTCCATGTAAAGGGTAATCTGGGGTGGGGGGAATTTCTTGAAAACCTTCGTGTCGCAGCTCTGGAAGATACTGAACCTAAATACCAAGTTTGGTGTTTATCCGACTGTTCCATTCTGAGTTATGCTGTTCACAGACACATACACATAGAGACACACAGATACACACACACACGGACATGTTTCCAAAAATGCTTTTTTTGGATTCAGAGGGTCTCAAGACATGTATTTCCGGTGAAATCTCGGAATCGAATTTTTGGGTGGAATACAATACTTCCCCTACTTACTATACGTAGTAGAGAAAGTAAAAATGCCTAGCGAGGTGGCGTCGCGGTAACGTCTGCGTTAGGAACTTCCGCGCGTTTCTTTAGCATCTCTGCCTACGGCCTGTTGCCTCCTATGGTTCATTCACCTCATCCCTTCCCCCTGGAGGGTGGTAGCTACAATAGATCTCTGTAGGTCTCAGTGCACGAGGTGACCCCTCCGTTGAGTAACCTATATCTATGAAACCAAAGATTCAAATCCTTACAATATTAAAACTTTTCCTGTAAAAACTAATGAAATCTGTAACTTTTTCTTTATATTCAATGAAATATTACACTAATACCCATAATTCAAAACTATAATTCATATCAAGAAAGTGTTCCTTATGCTTTCAATCAAATTCAAAGTACCTATAGTAACAAGTTAAAAGAAATTTAGCAACATTTCATCGCAGGGAAAATTTTTACGTGACATAAATGTAAGAAATCAAGTTACGAAGAAAATTAGTTTTAAAATTTCACATTTGGTCTTCTAATTGTCCAGAAGGACAGAAACACAATTGGATCCTTATTCTGCAATGCTTGTGTATTTTTCCAATAAAGTTTTAAACCGGTGATTTGTTTCGAAATTTGGTCGATAATTCCGTAGCGCGTACCCTTAATTATTTGGACAATATAGGATCTTGATCTTTACACGGAAGTAGCTAAGTTTAGTACTGCGTAACGTACCATAAAATATTAAACTAACACAATTAATAAAAATGTTAATGATCTGAATCTATGGCTCTCTCAATTTGTACATACGAGTCCAAATGGTGAAATAAGAAAGAATGCTGTAAAACGAATAGAAGTAGCAAAAAATAAAGTGTTTATAACAATTTGACTATAACCATCTGGTATTTCTTATCTGAAATGATTTTATGCCATCAAATAATTTTAGAAGCTAAAAGATACGAGAGATTTCAGAATTAGGAGATGAAAAAATCAAAGAAAATTGAAATAAACGATAGAAAAGCAATACTTGAAAACGTAATAGAATGTAAATCAAATGTCAAATTATAAACCATAATTGTGACTGAAATTCTGAAAAACTCAGAAAAACGATTTTATTTGGAGCATGAAGAGGATTACAAAACCTAATCGGTGATACATGTTAGAGATTAGTATAATGATGATTATGTTGATGATAATGATGACGAACTGCGGGCTTTAACCCTCGATTGCATAGTGTTGCCATGTGGCAAAAAAGATGTTTAGTCAAAGTTTTAGAATATCTTACTTAATTGTTTTTTTTGTTTTTTTGTTTTTTGTTATTCTCATACTGTGCTGGCGTTTAACAATAAAATAAAAGTATTTGTAGCTATTTTATATCATAAATATATAAATTTATTTCAATATCATTGTAGTGGTTTTATAACAAAACAAAATCCATGTCAAATATAACCCCGTCATCATCCACGCGTGCCATCACACCGGTTATTTTTCGTGGGCCCTCCGTATCCTTTACCACAGGCACATGTTACTGCAGTCGCTGGGACTCGAACTCACGATGTTCAGCT
The DNA here is from genome assembly GCA_030765065.1 of Deroplatys truncata. Classification (NCBI taxonomy): domain Eukaryota; kingdom Metazoa; phylum Arthropoda; class Insecta; order Mantodea; family Mantidae; genus Deroplatys; species Deroplatys truncata. The sequence goes on from CM060990.1 coordinate 668,716,127, forward strand.
TTGAATGGATAGGCAGTCCATTTCGTCCTGCCTTAAAGATAATAGCTATTCGAGACGCTTACATTAAGGTGCCTGTGACAGGGAACAAGTTTAGGAATTAGGGGAAGAGTGGTATATGTAGCAAAACAATTAATGTATCAAAGGGCTAACTTAGTTCAGAGGTAATTAAGTCTGCACACACTGCCTCAACGATTAACAAAGTAAAAATAAAATAAATCTTGTCACCTTATGCTCGGTCCGTCATTTCGCACGATCGCTGACGCGCTGTTTTTTTCTGTGCGTTTGCAATGATTAGCCGAGTGCAGTTGGAGGTCAGTAGTGGAAGGTAGACCATATAACAGTAACACAGACAATATTAAGAAGCACATTCTTTAAATTATGAAAGGAGGTGTTGAAACTGTCCGCCTTCATTCTGAACGCATTTTTGGCACCCTACAGGGTATACACAAAGGGATGAATAGTTAAGTCACAGACTCCTACTGTTCAAATCCCGCTAGGACCGTCTTCCCTGACTGAGGTTTTTTCCAAGTATTTCCTCAGTTCCGCAAATGTCGGGGAAGGTACCTTAAACTTAGACCTGAAGCTTTCCTTCCTAAATTTTCATTCCCAATTATCGTTTCATTCCATGTCACATCAGAATTCACTGTCTGTAGTGCCCTATGTAGTAAGAATGGGTGTTAAACACTATTAAAATATCACTAGCTGTAATTCATTTTGAGAAATATCGGGGATTTCAAGACGAATATTGTGTTTCATTTCATGCATGGTGGGTGGGTTCGTCTCGAACACGGCATTTTTTAATTTACCACAGACATAGACGGATAAATCAGGGGACCGATGAGGTCATACATGTCTTTCAGTAATTCTGTCTTGTGGAAGCATTTTTGTGAATTTTTCTGATGGAAGAGATAATTTTCTGAATAAAATAGTACGTTATTCATGCAAGCAACAGAATCAACTGTAATCTAGAAAAACGCACCTGTGTAGTAAACAGCCTTTGCGCTAAGTTAGCAACTAAAATTGTCGATACATATTAATATAAAAGTCATGAGCCTTAGCGCCGTGGGATAGAGCGTGGAGATCTTGTTCCCGACTACGGAATACGCCCGTCTTCGACCCCACCCATAGGGCTATGGATTTTAAGTCCTGGGTATAGAACTGCTGCCCACTCGGCATCGTGAGGAAAGTGAAGAGCTGTGATAGACAGCGGGCCTGGCCTTTTTTTCTCCTTAAAGCTTAATTACAACTTTATTTACATTAACATACATGTTACGGAGTTTTCAGTTATAAATATTAATCAGAAACAACTCAACAAGTAAAACTTGCTTAACAGTAAAGACAATGACCGTGTGCAGCCCCTAAGCGTCACGGCCCAAATAACATGACATTCTGCTTCAACTGTTGGACAACAATTAACTCTAATGAATTTTGTTCCTAAATATGACATACACATAAGAGAATGCTTATTATATTCAACTACTACAGTTTCACAGAAACTATGAAAATCCTCTCTCTATGAGATCGTCGTCAGCATGCCTTCCGTATTTCATCGGTGTGCTGTTGCTTTACTCCTGCTGGCAATTGGAAGCCACGAACGATCCATGGCACCATTGAGGTTGTCTCCTCCATACAACCCTTAATGTCAGCTTTCCTAGTATCTCTTCATGATTTCCATCACGACATCATATACCAGAGTGTTGGCGTCTTTGCCCCACATGAAGTCCACGTGGTTGAAGCGCGAGAGAGCCTCCCGATGTTTCTCAACCACACGTTTTAGTTTCAATCTTAGCTCCTCCACTGCCTTTAAGGTCGAGAGCACATCGTGATCGCTGTAATGAAGGGATACAGGAGCCAAGACGTTATCCAGATTGTAGGTAGGTGCCGATGTAGATTTATAAATTTCCATGTTCCGTGAATCTCCATAGTCATATTGTGCAAACTGTCCTAGTCTAAACATCAGAACAAAATGAAGGAATATCTTTCCAGAAGTCCCAGCAGGAGAATGTCCCAGTATTACAGGTATTATTGACATATTGACTTGGGTAGTGTCAAAGCCAGCAATGCCCAGGATGATATTCAAACATACAAACTTGGCAACAGGTCTTGCTCGACACAGCTCTTTGCTCATGGCAAAGAGAGGATCAGAATTAGGGAGAAAACCAAACACTCCCAATCTCTGCAATGTTTTGGTTAAGGTTGAACACAGGGCAGGAGCAAGGAAGGCAAGCAAACAGCTATGTACTCTTTCTGCGCATCCATCAGCTTCGATGGGTTACCCACCAGACAAAAACCTACAAACACATATGTCATCAAGATCACATACGCTATCATACGAATAACCTTACAGTAACTAACAAAAAATCGGTCATCTTCATATACTGCTTAATATGTAGAACTGAAATGGAAACAATACGAACGGCAAATAATGCCTTTCTTAATACGCTGTATGCATATTACTCTAAAAAGTTCATTATACTTGTATTGCTCTCGAATGTTGGGTCAGATCGTACATTATATCCGCTCATTATCTTATATTTCCACCCGGGTCGTACAGCTGGTAATTCGAATCCCAGAAAGTATTTCACAACTCTGCTTGAAGTTTCAATAGGTTTGATCCAATTATTCACCGATAGTTTGAGCATGCTGATTACAGACATCAGACTGGTGGTGCGTTCCAACAAATTGACTACGGTCGTGTAAAGCACTCAGGCGTTCCAACAAACTTCTGGCCTCATGAGCCAACTTTCCGGCTGGGGATGCGTGATGCTGATCACATCCCTTACACCTCTGCCGTGTGTAAGTGAGGCCCGCAGTCTAGTTGGCAGGTCCTAGACCTTTGTAGGCTTTAGTGCCATAGGATTTAATATTATTTATTTATTAATATAAAAACTCTGCTTTAATGACCTACTCTAAAGTCAAAAACTTGCATATACGAAATACTGGTTTATATTTGTGTGTAGATGTGTTGCATTTTTACGCAAGAGCCTCCAAAACTTTTGCGAAGAAAAGTGGTAAAATGATACCTTAGGCTCCACTCACGGAATAAACCTTGTGGCATTTTTGTTAGCTCGTCCAAAGTAATAGAAGGTGAAAAATATAATTGAAGTACCTCCCTCGTTATTTAATGTTTTGAAAATTTGTGTTAAACAAAAGATTATAAACATGATGCTTCTGAAAAGATGCGTTTTCACAAATTTTCGATAGACTGTAAACGTGAGAAGTTATTCAAACATTTTTACTTTCCCCAGCACGTACTTGCTAGGTCGAGAAGGTACTGCACTCCACCCACAAATTTGACACGGATATTTTACCGGAAATACACGTTTTGAGGCCTCTTGAACCCAACAAATTTTTAGAAAGAGGTCCGAGTGTGTGTGAACAGCATAACTCAAAAACGAGAAGTTGGTTAAGTACAAAACTTGGTATTTAGGTATAGTACCTTTCAAAGATGCGACAAGAAGATTTTGAAGAAAATCTCCTACGACAAAATATCCTTTATATGAAAAATTTGTAGATATTTTTCATTTCTAAAAAATGGCTCTAACAATTTTTATTAAAATACCTTATGTTAAAGATGTTTACATGACAGATAGAATGTGTATCTATAATTATCTGGTAATAGTGTATGAACTCCTCTTCATTAGAAGGAATTTTGTGTAAATTTGTATAACTGGTAAACGTTAAGCGATAGACGAAAATATATATAACACAAAAAATAGGTCTCTTTAAAACGCACAGTTTATTAAAATAAAATTGTTTGTGACGTATGTCATTTCCGAGATAACCGTTATTAATGGTTCGAATTATTCAATACGTAGCCATTCTTTTCAAATACTTCAGATTTTCAGTTGTTCCTCGCGATGTCATGGAAAAAGTATACAATTTTAAGGCCAGCACATAGCGTCCAGTTCTTAAACATTTGACTCTCGCTATTCCCTTTGTATCTATAACGAAATGTGTGAGGCAGCTATTTCCGGAAGAGTTTATCTCGAATACGAGGGCTGTCCAGAAGTAACCGACCTAACAAAGAAAACACAAAAAGTTTGGGAAAAAAACATATTTATTTCTCTACATAGTCTTTCAAATCGACACACTTTCCCAGCGATGTTCAATAGCTTCGATACCCTGTTGAAAGTAATAACCGTTGAGTTCTGCAAAATAGCTATCAACTGCAAACTCCACCTCTTCATTGTTGGCAAATCTTTTATCACCAAGGCATTTCTTCAACTTTGGAAACAGAAAATAATCAGAGGGGGCTAAATCCGGCCAATAGGGTGCATGAGGAAGCAATTCGAACTTTAACTCATTGATTTTGGCCATGGCGATAATGGATGTGTGAACTGGTGCATTGTGTTGATGAAACAAAAGATTCTTTTCCGCTAAATGCGGCCGTTTTTGCTTGATTTCATCATTCAAACGCTGCTATAAGCTTACATAATACTCGCCATTGACTGCTTTTCCTTTTTGAAGATATTTAATGAAAATTAACCCACATGTATCCCAAAAAAACGCCATGACCTTGCCTGCAGATGGAACCGTCTTCGCCTTCTTTGGAGCCGATTCTCCCCTTCCAATTCACTGTTTTGACTGTTCCTTCGTCTCAGATGTGAAGTGATGGACCCATGTTTTATCCATGGTTATGAATCGACGCAAAAACTCGGCTTTATTGCAGCGAAACATCGCCAAACCCTCACGACGCTGGTTTTGTTCCATTGTGAGTAAACGCAGCACCCATCTTGCGCACATCTTTCTCATGTCTAAATTTTCAGTTAGTATGCGATGTACAGCACTTTTTGAAATGCCTACGATGTCTGCTAGCTGGCGTACTTTAAGTCGACGGTCATACAATACCATTTTGTGGATTTTCTTCACAATTTCTGGCGTGGTCACCTCATTTGGTCGACCGCTGCGATGTTCGTCTTGGTAGCTTCTACGGCCTCGCTTAAACTCTGCCACCCAATATTTTACTGTTGTAAACGAAGGAGCAGACTCCCCCAGAGTAGAATCTAGCTCAGATTTAATATTAGTTGGACTAAGATCTTTCAAATGAGAGTATTGTATCATATAACAATGGCCAGTTTTATCCATGTCTACAAATTCGCTGAGAGAGTTCACTATTGATGGCTGCCAAACAATTACTAAACAACGTAGCATCGTAAAACTTAAGCTTTATAAGGGTGGTACTTTCTACCATAGTCATTTATTTGAAACTACAACCGCTATATATACGTCAGGTCGGGTAGTTCTGGGACTGCCCTCGTAAAATGAAGTTCAAGTTGAGGTCAAATAAATGGTGCGTTTTAGACAACGATAATTACATTTTGAGAAGAAAAAACCACAGTTCCAAAATTGCCACCAAGGGACGAAATGGCGCTCTATGGGGGTGGTGCAGGTGTTATCGTAACATCTTTGGCTACAGTCATTAGGATACACTTGTGTGCGCAATGCTCTGCTTATGTGTTCATGCTTTGCTCGTCAAGCTTTATTAACAAAATAACAGCGATTTTTTCCGTTGCGAAAAAAATAGTTTGCTTATTAACGATGCTGTCAACTCTAGCATCATATCAGCGACGCCGGTGTGCCGTAATTTCGTCCCGCAAGAGTTATTTTACATGCTAGTAAACCCACTGACGTGGGGATGTTGCTTTTAAAGCACACTTAAAAATATGGTCTGGGCCGGGTTTGATCCTGCGACCTTGGGATCAGAAGGATCCGTTACGAAGAACCCACGGAGAGGTTCCATGACCATTACTGGTTTGCGAAGGATGATCTCAAGCTTTGAACGTACTGGTTCTTACAAGCGTATCCAGGACGAGAACGCAAGTCTGTATGCATCGAAGACTTGGAAAATGTTGCAACTGCTGCTACGTTCTGCAGTGGACAATGCGATTTAGAGACAACAGTTTGTTGCACATGTTCAAGGGCAGCATATTGAGCCCTAGTTGTAATTGTCATTTGTAATGTGTTGGATTAAAGCCACCAGTAACATTTTGCTTCCTTTCGCTCCCTATACGTGCCACTTCATCCTCTGGTAGAAATTTTTAGAACTATTTTTTCTTCTCCTCAGAATGGAATTCTGATATTTATGACCCCTCAAACACGACTTCTTTAATTATGATCACGAAAATTAATTTTCGTAAGAATAATTTGAATAACCACTAATAAGCGATATCGGTAGAGAAAGTCATGTGAATGTATCACATCAGATTTTGTTTTTTGTAATTGGTACACGCAAAACAACATAACTACAGCTAATTACGATCGCATTGTAAGCATAAGGTATAAGCTTTTCTTTTGACAAAATTCTTCCACACTAGACGTGTATAGACACTAAGATAAAAATTTGAATCAAACTTGAAAAATTCAATGCCATAGAAATGAATCGGTTGAGAGGATTTGATGCGCTTGCAAATATCTTGCTATGGTAGTTCAAGTGGTAAGAGCGTTAGCACTGAAAAACGAAGATTCGTTGTTCGAGTCTCGGCCCAGACATTGAATTTCTCAAGTTTGGTTCAGCTTCCCAGGTAGCTGTTGCTATTAAGCCGTTTACTTGTGAATTAATGCAGGAAAACCACTTTTATTATCGCTTTTCAAAATCTTACATGACATGTTATACAGTGAGAGAGAGGCAAGGGATGCGAGCAACGGCGGGCGAGAGAAAGTGAATAGGGAGAAAGAGAGTCAAAGAGTGGTGAAAAGGAAATAGGAAAAGGGAAGGAGAGAGTGCGAGAGAAAGTGTGTGTGAGAACGAGAGATAGATTTTATTATATATAACTTAATAAGGCGAACAGAGCTGTGGGTGCTAATATTAGTAGATTAGACAGTAACACTCACAGAGATGAAGATTAAACACGATCATAAACGTACGTATAACATCGAATGTCACATGCGTTCATTTTATAGCGAAAATAAGAGCGCTAATTTCGGTTCAATTTATTACCATAAATATTTTGGAAAGAAGCCATAAAGCTCGCGAAATTTTAAGTAAGTTTGATATAAACTACTCTTAATTGTGTAATAGGTTGAGCCATTTGAGGTGCGTTTTAAAGTTTTCTTCGAACTCATACATAGGCCCATGTGAATAAAAAGCAAGCGCCTTGTCGAAGTTCATTCTCGTGAATATTGTAACAAATGAGAACACCAGTTGCTGCTAAACACCTTTATTTGTCACTTAGGTACACATGTGTAAATTTTGTGCTACGCTGAGACACTTTTGACACACACTCAGAACATAACACAACTGATCCGTCGAATCGAATTACAACAGAACTGTTGAGTCAAGCAACAACTAAACTGCACTCGCACTGTCCACTTGTCACTGTCAAAACTTCGACTTCTTGACTGCACTTAACTTCGTTACTTAACTAATAAAACTCTCTCACGGGCAAGAGCAACCCCTTGATATACGCCCCGCTTACAAAGCGGAATGTTCTAGAAAGGGAGGTTACTAGAACATGCCGAAAGGAATGTTCTGTAACAGTAAAAACTGCAGGGAAGTGGCACATAATGGGTTTGTGGCCCGGCTATTGTTCTGAACACCGGTCGAAGGTTCCAACCAGGTGTCCCATTGTGTCTATGCCTGTGAGGAAGGAATGATAGGGAGACCCAAAGGAAAGGACACCTGCCTGCCAACTAAGCACTAGGGAGAAATCCTTAATACAGCACAAAATCCAACATCCCGCCGCCACGCACCAATCGCCGTCGCTTGGTCCTGCAACCGTGAAATATATAAAGGTGAAACAGGTGAATGGAAACGATAGGGAAGGGAATTATGGAAATTCTTTCTAGAATAGTGTGACGTAGTGGTTATGGTCCAATATTTACGGGAGGTCGGCACCGGGCAGTCGGAAATAAACGCCCGGCGTAAACACCAGAAGTGCTATCGGCAGATAACGAGAAACTTCTGGAAGTTTCCTTCCTCCCCACATTTAGACTGTGTCTCCAGAAAGTTCTAGAATATTCTGTGAGAGATTCCACTGGCTATATAAGTGAGCGTTCTCAAGAACGCGAGACAGTCAGCTGAGTCGGTCAATGATCAGTAAGCAAGTTGGTGAACGCGTTTCTACTGTGACATCTAGTGCGGTTCTCCGAGCGAGTTGGTGACGATTGCTGTGACGTGTAGCGAGTAATTCTGCGCAGCGAGAGATTGCAGAAGGCTTATGTTCGACTCCCCAGCGAGTGAACTGTCCGGAAGATGATGCTACGTTACGTTGTGACGCGGAAATTGAAGTGGTTCACTTTAGTGAAGCAACAATGTGAACTAAGTGAAGTCCCAGTGAAATTTGAACTAGATCGAAACAGTGACAGTGAGAACTGAGAGAAGTGGGAGTTGAAAAACTGGACAAAGTCACAGGAGAAACGACCACAACGTTCACCTACCGGCCTGGAAAACCACGGTCAGAGTGACCGTCGACCTTGGGATCTCCTAAATGCGATCCTCGGTACCTCTCGTGAATACACACTCATTTCCAGAGCCATCTTGATCACATGCTTGTGAGTATATAGTCGTGTTATCTACACTCCTTGCCAATATCGCTTTGTTGATCCTGTGGTGGTGTGTTGCTCAAGTGTGTAGCGATTAGTGTTAGTGCCGTAAATGTTCCATGTGGTTTATTGTATTTGGTTGTTTCCCATCCAAAACGTTTACAGCTGGTTACGAGCACAGGACCCGACTTCTGGTTCACTTCTGATTCATCTTCATCACGGTGTTAAAGTGCTTGCTTCCAAGATGGCCTTTGAGTCAGGGAACATGTGAAAATCACTTGGTAACAGATCTGGTGAATATGGAGGATGCGAGAAAACTTCAGTTGAAGCTTCTGAGCCCCGCCTGGGTCAAGAGTAAACTTGGAAGTTTTCTCGTATCCTCCGTATTCACCGAAGACTGCCCCAAGTGATTTTCACATGTTCCACCAACTCAAAGGTTGTTCTACCAACTTTTAACACCGATGATGAAGTCAAATCAGTGAACAGCTGGTTGCGAGCACAGGACCCGACCTGGTACAACACTGGCTTGGAAAAACTTGTGTCACGTCCCCAAAAATGCTTTGAAAAACATGTTGACTATCTAGAAAAGTAACAGAAAGATTGTACAATATAAATAACATTAATTCAACATGAATTGTGTGTCATGTTTTTTATAAAATAGGGAAACTTACTTATTGGACGGCCCTCGTACTTTGCTGTTAGTAACATGGTTATTTTTAAAAAAACATAATTCTAATAAATTTTAATAAAAGCATATTATAATGAAAAAATAATATTTATTAATTAATGAACTTGCTACATAAATGTTTATTGGTGAACTTATAAGGCATTCATTTATATTTATTCTGCAACATATTCAGCATATTATCTTAAATAGTTTCTGAGATAACATTGATAGCAAAGGATTTTTAATCTCACTTATGTTAATAAATTATATCTCTAATGGGGTTAATTCTTTTAATTCCTTAACATTATATGATTTAATTCATACATCATATTAACATTAGACTACTAGTCGACTTATTCATTAAGTACCAGGTGGCCCACGCAAGCCGTCCTTAGACGAACACTGCATAGCGGACTCCATCCTGACACAGAGACCGTTAAATGATAAAACAATGCTTGAAAATGAAGATTTTAACTGCTATTACTGGTCCCAGAGCTCATTCGGTAGAGAAAATGCCCGCTATATTAGGTGTTTCGGTTTCGAATCCGAGCTAAGTTCCAGAAAATTGTCTTTAAACAAAAATATTTCACCAGGTATGCCCAGTTTGGTGTTTTAATGTGAGAGTACTTTGGTGCGTGTGTGGGAGGGGGTGTAATTAGTTATTTAATAAGCAATTCGCCCATAAACATATGGCACCAGCTGGTGCCGCAAAGTTATCAAGATTAAACAACATTCCATTTTATTATATTTATGTACACTTAAAGGTGCGTTAGAATTAAATTATTTTGTATTAGTGCATTATTCATATTAAGTACGTGCAAAAACATGCCCGCCTTGGTGGACGAATTGATTTAAGGGCCTTGCCTTTTGGTCTGAATGACCTGGCTCGAACTGCAAGCAGGTGACCACGCGACACTTATAAGCACGAAACTACCGCGTAAACACCTGCAGACGGCAGCATTATAGTGCATTTGCTTTAAGTTGAAACACAGAAAGTATAGAGAGATAGCGCTATATCCCACGTGACAGTTGGTAATCCTTAACTGGCTAATCTCAAAACCTTTACTACTGAAACTATTTAAAATCTGGTTAGGGTGAAACTTGCAATGTAGAAGAGAACAGCCAACACGTGCTTGTAACAATACGAAAGCCAGCGAATCAAGAACGGTCGAATATATCACGATATTTTCCATATTTCACTGCCAAAAGTGCAGTGGCAACAAAAGAAATTGGGGGACTAGGCAGTGAAGGGTGACTGACATGGTATCTCAGCACTCGGACATTCATTAGCACACTTCCCTCTCCTAGACCGGTCAGGTATCATCAAAATGTTTCAACTTAAACCTCACGTACTGTACCTCAGTGACCTTTCGCTTTGTACCTGCACTGGCCCTTTCAACAGCAGTGATGCGGCAACTTCATTTGCACCTATGTATGCGGGAAACATAAAACTGCAAAGGACGGTTTGTTTGGGCCACCTGATATGTGTGTATTTTAAACATTCCTCTACTCGTTTCATTTATTTTTATTTGAAATAAAGGTAAGGCCGAATGGTTAGACCGCTCGCCTCTCACCGAGGCGGCCCGGGTTCAATCCCAGGGACCCGCATGTGGGATTTGTGGTGAACAAAGCGGCGTCTGGGCGGGTTTTCTCCGGGTTCTCCGGTTTCCCCCGCCATTCATTCCACCAACTGCTCCATCATCACCTTCCCCTTTTACCCATTTCACCATCATTTCGTTTCATATGCTTCCTTCCTTCATCCTATACCAGGCATCGGGCTGATCACCCATCCTAGATATTCTGTCTGATCCATGAGTCTCTGACCCCAGGCACCCGCCTGTAAGTCCTGGGGGGTGTAAGTCCTACATAAGAGGATGTTAAACAGAGAAAGAAGATGAAATAAAAGTGCATTATGATTTCAACATTTTGGTAAAATTCATTACTGATCTTGTAATATAAGATATATTAATCCGAGATGGTATTCAAACGTAGTCGGTTCAGGGTTTGTGGTTATTTTTTATATTTGGAAACAGATGTGATGTAATAAATATATCTCATTAAGTATGCCTTATCCTCCATGATGCTTATTAATTCAGTTGATAAAGATAGTGGCGCATTTTCTAGTAAATGAGATGATTATGGAGTGTGAATTTCATAGGGTAAAGAAATTGCATTAAATATTTAATGTATTGAACAATAAAACAACAGCTTCGCATTTTATGTTATGACTTTTTCCCGAAATTTTCCCTTTATCAGTATCATGTTTTTTAAACAAACTTTTCAACCTTTTCATGTGTGATGTTTTCAGAATTATTTTACATGCATTTAATAAAGCAACACTTAGTTTCTCTAACGCTTATCTAAAGTAGAGCAAGCACCATATTCCACAAAAAAATTAAATATCGGCATGTCACCCTAAGTACACGGTTGAGGGCCAATAATTAAAAGAAACCGCTTTCAGAAAGTTTCGCGCGCGACTTTTAACAGCATAACTTAAAAACGTAATGTCGAATGAATACCAAACTTGGTATTTAAGTTCAATGTCTTCCAAGGATACGAAACAAGTATTTCCAAGGAAATCCCTCAGTCATAAACTACCCTTTACATGAAATCTAAGTGTGTTATTTTCTGAAAATGCTATAGCGATTTGCGTTAAAATACTATATACTTAAGACAATTACACCACAAATAAAATGTATAGCTTAAATTTTCTGGGTACAACCTAACTTGTAAACCTTAAGAGATAGATAAAAACGTTCTAACCCAAAATTGAATGTCTCTTTAAAAATCACATTGTATTTCAAATAACATTTTCTGTGGCATTTGAATTAGGTAGTTGCTGCTAAGTATGAAAAGCCGATTTGAAGTAGGAGTTGTATTGAAGGAGTTGTATTATAGTTCAACTGTTGGGGAGCCGAACTAGTAGTAGTTGCATCAACGTATAGTACCCGGTAGCCTTCGCCCAAGTTTAAAAATATTAGCTTTGTAATTTGACTGTTTCTTTAGATATTTTATATTTATGTTTGCCTCGGCTGCGTCAGTATTTATTTTAGAGACATGGATATCTTTGCAGGGTTGTGATGCGACTAAGAATGTCGGCTTACACAGATTATAATTTTACTTCACTCCTTTTATTAATACTTAATATGATTTAAATAACACTTCACTGATATAGAGAGCTGCGAGATACTTTTTATTAATTAATTGTACTTTTTAACACGTAAAATTTTTTTCGTCTCACACGAATACGTATTAAATCTCTCGAGGACGCACAAGCAACGCATCCAGTTATGAGCACTGTCTGCAGGCAACTGAACTGTTTTCCACCGCCTAAATTTGTAAATTACTGTATTTCAAGTCTCTGATTGGCTAATCCTAGTCGAATAGAATACCTGCATTTAACTAAAGCTTTTTCTGGTTGTTGATTGGCTATTTTTAAACTGTCTCAAAATTTACATTATTGCTGCTCTAATAATGACTAGTAGCATTTAAACTTCCTTACTCATTATTGCCTCAAGGTTACCTCATTGTTATCTCATTGTTAGCAACTTTAAACTTATTATTCTCACAGCTCCTACATTATTAAATTACGTAATGCATTCACATAATATTATTGAACATGTTTACAATAATATAAGCATATTCAATGACTGTTACGTATATTTTATAGATTATTACATACATATTGCTTCAAGGCGGGCTGTTATTAAATTTACATATTACATAATTTGACTGAAATTATTTAAGTGTTAAAAATACTGCCTCGCATTAGCCATTTCCGATATATCCGTTTTACTGCTTTCATTTTTCAACACTTTGTCATTTTTTTCTAAATTATCGCCGCTAATCAGTTGTTTATCGCAATGCCATGTAAATGCTATTGAACTCCAAAAGCAGCACATCATAAGGACCTGCTTTTAAGCATCTGAGTATTGATTCGGTTTCATCTATCTCCCTTGAACCTAAAAAGAAATGTGTAACACAGGTATTTTTGCAAAGGCTTAACTCGATTAATATGCATACAGAAAACTAAGTTTTTGTAATAATAGTGTGTAGAGTCATAACAAGCTAAACGATAATGGGTAGAGAAAATAATGTGAACTAAATAAATTTTTATTCATAATATATAGATATTCGGCTGCATACCTGAAATGTTTCAATTAAAAATCGTGTATATTTAGGAGGCTTTCCACATTAAGAATATATTTTGATTTTATGCGCCTTGAAATCAAAATTGAAATGCAGGTCAAAAGAGGACAAACAACTATACACAAATTTTGCTGCACTTCTCATACAGAATGTTGTAAAACGTTATGAGCTTGACATTCATCATTTGCAGCAAAATGTGCCCTGACTCTGAAAAGGTTAAATTCCTAACTTATTTTAAACATTTACAAGATAGGTCTCTCACCGGGTGCCCTTTGCGGCGGTACCATGGGAGGTACTGTGCGCCGATTTGGCGGCACGGGATTTCAGGAATGGTCCCGGGTTCGATGCTAGTCCAGGGATTGGCATGGATCTTGGATCCATGCCTTGGTGGTTAATACGACTGATTCATTTTCCTTCACGTTTATTTCCCGTCACCGTTTTAAAACCTGACTCCTGATATTACCTCGACACACACACACACACACACACACACACACACACACACACACACACATTTCTTTATTGCTGTGTGCCTTATCGCCGACGCATTTGTTTTCAGAACAACCTTCAACGAAATCCCACGAACAAGTGTTTACTAAACTCTCCTGTTTCTTTATTTCAAATTTCCTATCGCCCCATTTCACTATTACATTTCTCCTTCTTTCTCATTGGTTACCTGCGGCTATCAGAGCGCTGATCCCTCTCTATACATCTGTTTTTAAGGCGACCTAACGGTACACTAACAAAGCGTATTCTCTTCTCACTTGGCTAGAAAAAGGGGAAAAACAACCCCATTTCCTGTCTACTGCTGGCACTGTCTTTTCAACTCATATTCATCGGGTTGAATGCTGGCTTCCCCGTGTTATTTAATAATACAATCCCTACTGTTATTAATATTCATTTTCCCTATGGTTATAATTTTATATTTAGCTACGCAGAACGTACTATCTCTCTTTACTATTCCATAACCATCCAGGAATGCTGAAATTCCGCTTACCCTACCCGGGTTAAGCCAATCCACATCCTTAGGCGAATTAGAGAACCCGGAGGATCTAGCTACATCCCAAAAAACAGCATATTTACGCCATGAAATAGAGGCTGTCTTAAGGGAGAGAATAGCTTGAATAGTTCCAGGAAAACTTAGCCTTTTCATGGTATGTAATATATCAGTGGACCCCAAAAAGATTCACTGAGAAGAATTGAACACTTTCTGACCTTTGAGAAAAAATAAACCAGCTAGCATAAAATAACGATATAAAACTCCGATGTATGAACAATTACATTAGTATCACGTACCTAGAGGTTTAGATGCAGGTTCTACACAACAAAATACTATGAAGGGCGTTACTAGACCATTTGTGTTAATTCTCGAAAATTTCCTTAACGAATAAAGCTTAAACTTCCAAATGAAAAAGTAATGCCTGGGAAAAAAAAATTACATTGTGATAATATAGGTTATGTTTCCACTTAGAATATATCCTCCTATGTAAACCTTCTCTCCTTAACAAGCGGGATGGCTCAGGCGGTAGCGTTTGCGGCTAGATTCGGGAAGTTCCGGGTTTGATGTTATTGGACCTGCTACTCTGCCCTCAAGTTTTTTCTTAGTTTTCACGAGTGGGTAGATGACAACTGGAGTAGATTACATAACAACACACATTTTCCTGTTCCCTCATTTCCTATCATTTAATTTACTTCATCTTTCAGGGTTGCAGGGCCGGGCGCAGTGGATGGTGGTGTGCAGCGTATACATAGACCCTATTCTTCCCTGGCATACAACTTTCTACGAAACTGTTCATGAGGTTACGGGACATAAAAGGTGTGGCCAGGTATGTTCAGTTTTGAAACTTTACGACACTACTACCCTGCACCAGCCGCCATTATCTCTGGCAAACCTTTGTATTCTCAAGCTTGGCCATTTACTACCGGATGTATAATAGTCGCAACAGGCCTAGCTTTAGCTTTAGCACTGAAATTCTTCTTTGTTTCGAATCCATGTTCCTATACCTAGGCTCCATTTTACATTTGGACCTACTAAAATACTCACGTATTATAGCTAGACTAGTAATACAGCCTTCCAGGTACTAGTCTTCTAACTGGTCTAAATTGGCTCATATTGCATACATAGTTTCGCAGCAAATATGCTACGTACGGTAATAATAATATCTGTGGAACGATAGCCCTGGACCGACCAACCCAACTGCCAGCCTCTCTCAAATGTGCACGCGAGAGGTGGATGATCATCCAGCCGTTACAAGAAGATGGTGTGGTCAGCATCATGCTTCTCCAGCCGGAAAGTTGGCTTTCAGGACTTACAGATCCATGTTTTCTCAAATTCCTCCCTACGTTGAGTGGGAACCGAACCTATATATGAGCCGCAAAATCCGTACCCCCATGGGTGGATTCGAATCCAGGTGAATTCCGTGGCTGGGAACCGGAACACTACGCTACAATCCTTTCGTCCTCCTTACTATGCTAGCCTCTAGTTCTTGTAGTCGTGAGTTCAAACCCGGCGGAGGGCAATGGAAACTTTTTGGCCGTAAAAATCCTTAGTATGTCTTTCTTTGGAAGGGAAGTAAAGCGTTGGTCCCGTGTCGTAGATTTATAACACGTTAAAGAACTTCAAGCCTGATGAAAACGCCTCTGAGCAAAATTACCGATCTTTCACGCCCAATATAGAATGGAACGCTGAGGACCACAATAGTTAAAGAGCGTCCGTAAATAAAACTCACTTTCATTTCATTTACGCTACAATCCGCTACCCACAGCATAGAACAACTTTATTATTATTCTCATGATACTTGCTAGGAAATTATGGTTAGTTTAAGGAGAAAAAAATAACACTGTTGCTATATGGAATCAGTAATGCAGGTACACTAAGGTTCTGAGAATGGGTTAAAGCGAGATGGCTTTCCGTAATTAACTCTCGATAACAAAGGAATATTAACCTTATTAAAAACACTAGAGCACTTTTAAGGTAAAAATCTTTGCATGAGCTAAGTAAACACACAAGGAAATGTTGGTTATTACCAACCTTCAAAGAACATTGGCTATTGCTTCTTCCTTATTGCTATTTTCCGCTCATGGGTGGATCCATCCCTGCAATTGCAGTCCCTTTCACTATCTCTTGGTTTTTGCTTTCACCTTTCTCAACATATTAAACACTTATCTTAATATTGTGTTCATTTGAACTTTCCAGTCACTATTGCTTCCAGTGATGTCTAACAATCAGTTCCTTCTCATCTACTGTTCCATATAATTTTTCTCCTTCCTCCTCCCGATCAGCATTTTTTCTCTCGCCATTTTTTTCTAAAACAGTTTTACAACATTTTTTATTTCCATTTCCTAAACTCTAGAAATATACGTACTAAAATATCAGACGCTGCAATTGTTTTTCTTCACCTTTTCACAACCTCAAAGTACCAGTATAAAGTGAGTTGTTCTCCAGAAACACTTACAAGTAACGTTTAAATTGACGTGTTAGATTTGTCACGAATATCATCAGTATCCTGGAATGGAGTTTAGTAGTTTGCCTTATCTTAAACTCAAGTTTCCTCTTTCGACTGCTTTCTTAAATGTTCTAAAAATGTTTTCTATTACGATATTTCTTTTTTTTCAAGCTGGCCTTTCATATGAGAGGAAATAACATCTTTACTATATTTTTCCCATTGCACAGCAACAATAAATTGCACAATTTTGTTAAAAAGCAAACAACGTAGCATTAAAAGAAGTCTCTATCCTTATACATATGTTATAGTTTTTAGACAGCTCTATTATTATAAAAAATTCCATAAAACAGAGCCATTTTTGAGTACAGGTAAACGAAAAATGTAACATGGATTGCCTAGACTTCAGACTCTCGTCAGGTTTAAGCTCACGTTTCCTTAAACTCATTTCGCAGACCACCAGTTGCCTGCATAGATTAAAGTTTTAGTGAAACTGAATAAAACCTTCTGAAATATGCAGCTTTAGTGCGGAATTCACATCAATGTTAACCTAAATATTATAAAATGCATCTATTTTAAAACTCGTAATTAAGATAAGGGTACTTATAAAGAAGGATAAAGATAAAATAAGACCTGAAGCTTTCCTGACTGCATAACAACTTCGTCTTTATAAAGTTTATCCTGAATATGAGGATGATGAATACGTTCGAAACGTCGGTCTCAAACCTTCTAATTTCACTGTTGGCACTACACACGCTGGTAGATGACGTTCACCGGGCATTCGCCATACCCACACCCTGCCATCGGATCGCCACATTGTGTACCATGCTTCGTCACTCCACACAACGTTTTGACACTGTTCAATCGTGTAATGTTGACGCTCCTTACACCAAGCGAGGCGTCGTTTGGCATTTTCCTGCGTGATGTGTGGCTTATGAGCAGCCGCTCGACCGTGGAATCCAAGGTTTCTCACCTCACGCCTGTCATAGTACTTGGAGTGGATCCTGATGCAGTTTGGAATTCCTGCGTGATGGTCTGGATAGATGTCTGCCTATTACTCTTTACGGCCCTCTTCAAATGTCAGCGGTCTCTGTCAGTCAACACACGAGGTCGGCCTGTACGCTTTTGTGCTGTACATGTCCCTTCACGTTTCCACTTTACTACCACATCATAAACAGTGGACCTAGGGGTATTTAGGAGTGTGGAAATCTCGCGTACAGACTTCTGACACAAGTGACACCCAATCACCTGACCACGTTCGAAGTCCGTGAGTTCCACGGAGCGTCCCATTCTGCTGTTTCACGATGTCTAATGACTACTGAGGTTGCGGATAATGAGTATCAGGCAGTAGGTGGCAGCACAAGCACTTACGATGAAAAACCTATGTTTGTGGGGTGTCAGGATACTTTTGATCACATGGTGTATATACTTTTATGTTGCATTCAGAGTGAAAAACAACAGAAGTGATGAATAGTACAAAAATACACTTCTGAAAATATTATTGAAAAGTAGAAAGGATACTGAAAACGTAAAATACGTGTTGGCGTATTCCAAGAGTGAATATATGTAGGTATACTGTTCTCTTTCTTATATTTACGTCTTTGAAACCTATTTTTTTCGTATCATTAGAAAGCTTCTTTCATATACTGGGTCCGAAAATAATGCGCAGTAAATGGTAGAGTAAAAATGCAGTACAAAAATAAGTATTTTGAGGATATGCAGATGTAAACAAAACCACTCCTACAGTACTAGTCACCGTCGCTATGTGTGTCACTCATGTTCAGTAAAAAGGGGTACAGTACGTGCATGTACTGTTAGTTTCTCATTATGTACCAGTACTCATTATTTGAGACAGTACGTACGTGAGAGTTACATTTCATTTTGACTGACAAATGAAGATGTTTTATAAATTCACATTTCAATTATATTCATGCAGATTATATATGACACACGTAAGCATTAAACATTGCTCCGCTTTTAGTGCGATAAACGTATTCAGCATTTTTTTAAAATTCTAACATAAAAAGAAAAGCCTTTATTTTAACAAAACAAAAAAAATCCTGAAGTTTTAAACATTTATGGATTTAAATATATGCCACAGTGAGCAAAAATCGGAGCATTACTCAATTATTAATATAGAAAAATAAAATTGAAAATCAAGAATTATGCTATAATAGTAATGTAAAGCTAGTAAGAAGTTATTTACAGTACGACAGTATGAGATATCAATTTTAACTTTAGTACATATTAAGAAGCACATCTGTAATAAAATGTTATTGCAGAAGATGAACATTTCAGATTCATAATCGTTTTATTTTTAAAATATAAAGTTCTTGTCCTAGCATTATAATTGTAAAGGTATTTATATACGTTTACCTGGCTGTAGGTTAACAATGTTTTCAACCTCAGTAAATTAAATTATGGACTTTACCCTAGATATCCACTCTTGCCCTCTAATACCGAAATGTTAACATCCCTTTCCTTAATTATATTCCTATTAACAATTGTGTATGACATTAAAAGTAATGATATATTGGTTGCTATATAATGACGCAGCGGATGTGGCTCAAGTTAATCGGGAGGTTGGCGTCGATTTAGTCGGAGATAAACAAAGATAAGTAGCGCCCGCCAGCACCTACAGATAACCAGAACCTTCTGAAGTTTCTCCTTTTTGAACGTTCTAGAACTTTGAAGAAACTTCTAATTGCTATATAAGCGAGCGCACTCGCAAGCGAGTTAGCGGGTGCGTTTCGGGTGTGGCGAAAAGTGCTGTTTTCCGAGCGAGTTTGTGACGACTGCCGTGATGTGCAGCGAGTGGTGCCACCGCGAGATATTGGAGAAGTCTTATGTTCGACTCCCCGGATTAATCGTCCGAAATAAGAGGCTACGCCGTTTCGCCACGAAGAAAGTGAAGTGATTGTGAGAACTTAGAGAAGTGACAGTGAAAACATCTGTGAAGCGATAGTTAAAAGCCGGACAGTCACAATATAAACTACCAAAAGGAATAATAAACACGAGAGGATGGTATTCTCTGGTAAACACTTTTAAATAAAAATAACTAACTTTCCTCTAAAATAACGTTGAATACTTCTAATACATTTTTGCTATTGCAACACCTTGCTGCTACATTTTAAATCCAATGCTCAATGGGCTTTAAATCAAAGGTCGTCCGTTTAATTCAGTTATCCTCAACCTAATTTTTAATAAATTACTTACTAGACAAAACTTGATATATATTTTGAAGTGGTAATGCTATGTATATAACACCTGGAAAATTTATACTTAGAAAGCTATAAAGCTTCGTCTTGTTACACAAATTAAATATATAGTTTCATTATAAATAATATCTGTGTTTTTGCAGACAGTAAAATAAAAGTTTATTTTTAAAGCTTATCACATAATTTTGAAACTTAAAGGACAATCATTAAGATTCTCATTCAAATAACATACAGAGCATGTATCATAAGTATAATCCAGCACGGAATTTAATGGCTTAGATATATCTGGTTGAAAGAAATCCTTTACCGATAACTTTTTTCAGCGTTTTGACCCCCCCAGGTATATTTTCGCATGTATTTTTTATGCTAAGTTACAATAAATGTCAAGGACTATAAAAGTGAAAAGTGTGTACCAAGTAGGATGTATTTTTCTAAACGAGGTTTCATCGCCTTAACTCAGGTAGCAGAGAAGATTAGGTGCGGAGGAGAGTTTAAGCACGGAAGCACATGGGAGGCCTTTTGAACCTATTGAGCCTCCAGGAGAAAAGAATGACTCAGAGGAGTCATATCCTTGGCTACAGGCTCTGGCGCAAGCTGATACCTAACATCCCGACGCAGGTGGGACAACCTGCAAAGCCTCCCTCCTCAAGGAGAGGTCTTGCTGGGGGTTCATCACACATAAAACTCCACGACAGACAATTCTCAACACATCTTGCTATTCCGTCCACTCGCCTGGTCCTCCGACCCTGAAACACATCAAGGAAATGAAATGACAGGAAAATTCCCGACATTACAAAAACCTCATCAGATTTGGCCTACCAACCTGGCGTAACCGAGAAAAAACCAAGGTCAGAGTGGCCAGTCCAACGGAAATCCAACTTGGGGCCTCCCAAATGTCAGCCTCACATGTTACTGGCACGCCATCTCGCTCTGTAATGATGAGGCACCTGGACATTTTATAACAATCTGCATTAAAATCTGCATGTCTCACTTCGAAGTCAAGTATGCAAAATATGTTCATCATAGTATACCTGCAATTAATCGTTTCAGGATTTTAAAAAACTTGAAACTCAAATTCTTTCCAGAAATTAAATTTAGAGAAAGTAGTCAAGAGGGATTTTTGTCACTGAAGGAATATGGGACATTCAGTTACCTACAATAAATGCAAAACACTACAGAATCATCACTGAAGTACACTCAGACGATGCTTTAGAACATCACGCCAATAACCATGTTTCAATATCTTCTGGAATATGTCACTATCTAATAAACTATATATCCAATCATATGGCTTTACCACCTTGAAAAATGTTGGAGGCAGGAGTCAGCTTAGTTAGCTGCTACACAACTTTGTATACAACACCTCAGCTCTTTATACACCCTAATATATTCGTGTTGTATGCAGAACATGGGCAGAGCAACCATCTCGTGGTTGGGAGGGGGAAGCGCTTTCCCTTTTCGACACAATTGTACTAATCGGCCACGATATGAGTGCGTTCGGTGGGAAGAGGAACTAAACAGTTACAGAACAAGTGGGCGGGGCATCGCAAGGACAGTCAGATAAAGTAAACATCCGCAGTTCCGAAGCTGAGGCCTGCAAATGTAATACTGTTTGCATTGTTCAACTGTGCATTCACCTATCGCCTTGCCCCTCGCTCCCCTCTGATCCCTAGAGCTTGATAACGTTAGGCATGTAACAAAAATAGTGGCGCCCTCCTCCAAGCTCACTCATTCCTTGGACGACTATTACAAACCAATTCTCTTTGTGGAGTGGTGTACGTAAATATAGGCGTCTAAATATGTTGAAGGAGAAAGAGTATAGAGTACGGTTATCTGTTGACACTATAAGTTTGTAGATATTGCATCACAAATGTACACTTAACCACCTTTTCTCTTTATTTATTTATGGACGCTCTTTAACTACTATGGTCCTTAGCGTCCCATTCTATATTGGGCGTGAAAGACCGGTAATTTTGCTCAGAGGCCTCTTTATCAGGCTTGAGGTTCTTTTACGTGCCGTAAATCTACGACACGGGACCACCGGCTTTACTTCCCTTCCGAAGGAAGCCTTGCTAAGGACTTTTACGCCTGAAAAAGTCCATCGCCCTCGGTCGGGTTTGAACTCGCGACCTTGGGAACTAGAGACTAGCCATTTAACCACTAGTGGATATAATGGGTGCAGGTGTGCATTGTTTCTCCTTCTGGAGTGACAAAGGTCATTTAAAGATAGACACATATTGTCAACTGGTAGACTAGGAATGAATTGGACGCGTAATCGTAGATTCTATATGGATTGCGTTTTATTTACCTCTATTATACACTGGGTAGACAAACAAAGGTAGAAAATGGTAGAGCAGAAAGACAGTACCAAAGTAAGCATGTTGAGGTTAGAAACAAGCAGTCATAGATGTGGAATAATAACAGGATTACTGGATGAGCATATTTGAGATCTGAAACGTCTTCATTTGCCAGCCACAATGAAATTTAACTCACACGACAAGTGGGTACATACTGTCTTAAGTAATGAGTACTGTACACAATGAGAAACTAACCATTACAGGAGCGTAGTGCACTGTAGTCTATGTACTGAACAAGACGAGCGTTGGATATTACCGTGCCATCCTGTAGGCTTCACAACACAAAAGCGGTATTTAACATCAGACACACCCACAGACGGTGACTAATACTGCACAAGAGTGTGTTTTGTTTACATCTGGCACACCATAAACAAATTTAACTATCGAAGACACTAACATTAAGGATTTAATGTTGACAGATGTTTCGTAGTGAAAAAGCTTCTGCGAAACCTTTGTTTCTACCCTCAAAATGCTTATTTCGGTATAGTTTTTCTACTCCACAATTTTTTCACGTTGTTTTCTGCCTCCGATATACAGGGTGGAACACCTAAAACTTGCACCGCAAATATTTCGGAAATGGAAAGTGCTATTGATGTGCAGTTTTCACAGCATTGATTGGTAGTCAGGGAATCGTACATTTAGCCTACAAACAGATTTTAATAATACTGAGAAAGTGTATTTTTTGAGCAAACATGCAATTTTTTAAATGGAACAATGTCTTTTTACACCAACAGAATAAAGGTAGGATAAATTAGAATGTCAGTGGCGTTTGTTGCAATATTCTAGTGGAAGTGGTTTACAAGAAATCTTATTTTGAAACTTTTACGCACCGACACTTGTACAACCTGTGGTAGCACAAACTAAAGAAAAAGAAAGTAAATTACAATACTTCTGTGTATTCTTACAAGCAAAAATCACATATCCCTTCAAAGGTTGTGTTCAAAATGATCACCGGCAGCTTCAATACACGCTTCCAGTCTGCTATGGAAAGACTTCTGCACACGTTCTAGCATTACAGCAGAAAATTCAGAGCAGGCAGCAGTAATACGTCGTTTCATATCGTCTGTTGTAGTTGGTACATCCTTGTACACAGTGTCTTTCAGCCTTCCCCACAGAAAAAAGTCTAAAGGGGTAAGATCCGGTGAACGGGCCGGCCAAAGTACAGGTCCTCTTCGTCCAATCCAACGATTTGAAAACAATCTGTTAAGACAAGCTGTAGTACTTCGTGCACTATGGGCTGGACAGCCATCATGTTGGTACCATAGGTTCCTCCTAGTCTGCAAAGGAACGTCTTCTAGCATCTGTGACAGATGGTCTGTCAGGAGGCTGCGATACTTGTGCGAGTTCATTGTTCCTTCTATGAACAAAGGCCCTATGACCGGATGGTTTACTATCCCACACCACACGTTTAAACCACATGGACGCTGACGTCTCACCTGACGAAGCCAACGGGGATTGTCAACAGTCCTATAGTGCACGTTTCTGCGGTTTACCTGGTCATGATTAGTAAATGTTGCCTCATCACTAAACAATATATCTGATGAATCTGGAGCATCATGTCTTAATGCCCATGTACAAAAGTTAACACGATTCTCAAAATCGTTTCCATGCAGCTCTTGATGGAGAGAGATGTGATAAGGATGGAACCTATGTCGATGGAGAATGCGCAGTACACTTGCCTGACTTATGCCACTTCCACGTGCGATTGTGCGGGAACTAATTTGCGGATCTACTGCAACGGCAGCCAAAACATTAATTCCTGCCTCTTCTCCAGTCACTTGTTTGTTTCTCTTACGTTTCGTAAGTGTTACAGTACCACTTTCCCGTAATTGGCTGAAGAGGTTGATAAATAATTACCGAGATGGTTGACGTCTATTGGGATACGTTCCGCATACACCGTACAGGAACGAACTGCATTCTTCCTACACCATGAGCATGTCATGTGCATTAGTAAACCCCAACTTCCACTCACGACTTACTGCTTGAACTGTCACAAACTAACTGACCAGAAAGTTGCAATGCAATCAATGAACAGAAAACACAATGCAAACGAACATAACAACATCGTACCTAGCAACTAAGCAGGTAGAATGGGACAAACAATTGTCGGGTTGGAAAGTTTTCAAAATATGATTTCTCTAAACCACTTGCACTAGAATCTTGCAACAAAGACCATTGACATTCTAACTTACCCTACATTTATTCTGTTGTTGTAACTAGACATTGTTCCGTTTACAAAATTGTATGTTTGCTCAAAACACTTTCTCAGTATTACTAAAATCTGTTTATAGGCTAAATGTACGAGTCCTTGACAACCAATCAATGCTGTGAAAACTGCACATCAATAGCACTTTCCATTTATAGACAAAAGGAACTAGAGCGATAAATGACTTGGGCAACCTGGGAGCCTGCACTGTTTTGTTTACATATGCTTTTAAGTGTCCATACCGGTCCCGCGACCTTCAGATCAAAAGCCAATGGCCTCCCCTTTCACCTAGGGGTGAACGAAGATTACATAAACAAATGAGTAACGGTTTACGCTCACTAGGTAAATTGCACTCTTGCCATAACTGCATTTCATAGATACGTCCAATACCAAAATAGAGTATAAAGGACGAAGTCCATTACTTTGCATAACATAGTTACTTGAACGCTCCAGTTTTCGTATCCGAAAGTAAGATTGCATCCTTGGTAAATTCCACACATCACGGCAGTTATTATCTCACATACATAACTCTGCTAGCATTATTACGTTAACTGCTGAGATACCTTTATCTCTCCTCTCACATTGTTTCTCCCTCTCCTTCTTCTACGCTCTCTCTCCAACCTCTGCAGCAACAGGTGACAGTCAGGAATCATAGAAAGTTTAGAACTACACCTGTAAAAGGAAATGAACTGTATACCACAAGTAATTAGCATAACTCCTTGAATATTTACTATATCTAAATTTTGTAAATAAAATAATTGATAAGGAAGTATTACGTGATACATAATTTTTCGCAGAACTTAAAATATTTTAGATATTTTGGCTTTTTCATTTTGTATCCCATAGTAATGTAAGTAATAAAGATTTATATAGCTCATTCCCTAAATTGAACCTAAGATGTGCTATACACAAGGTTTAAAAATAATCGGTTCGTTGGTTCTTGATTGAAAAGGTAATAAAAACACACACACAAACATATATTGCTACAGACCAGCAGTTTCAAAAAGAGGAAATTATCAGAATAAGTTTTATTGTAAACTTATTATGTGTATAAATAGATTATGAGATAGTATTGATGAAAATGTGAGGTATGGTCTAAGTATAATGTCTTATACGAGAGCAAGTCAATAAGTATTCACACATACATTTTAAAATTTATTACAACAATAGATACCCATTTTTCAACGTAGCCCCCTTGGTTATCAATGCACATGGTCCATCGTTGTATAAGCTTTCTGATGTCCTCAGAAAAAAATATTTTCGGCTGAGCAGCAAGCCATCGCCGCTTCCTTCACTTCTTGGTCTGTGGTGAATCGAGGGCCCCTTAAGGCATTTTTAAGTGGACCAAAGAAGATATGTTTTGCCACTTCATCGACAGTCAATCTTCGGTTCTCTGAATCAGGATATGGACTTGCTCAATGTTGGCGTCACTAGTGGATATGAATTGGTGTCCTGCTCTTTTCTCGTCCTTCACCATGTTTAAACTTTCCAATCCATTCGTACACATTTCGCTAAGGTAAAACATTGTCCCATATTATGTGAAAAGTCTTCGATGGATTTCGTCTCCTGATACACCTTCAAACGACAAAATCGGATAACTTCATGCTGTTCTTCTTTGGTGCAAACGGTGAGGAGTGCAGCCATGCTTATTACACAACAATGCATTACTCGCTGGAGTGTGATGCAGTATTTTGTATCACAAATTATTTAAATGTAAAGAGTGATTATAGTATGAATATGCATTATTATGTGACATTGATTTGAGATGTTTGTTAATTGTAATTATTGTTGGGAAGTAAGTTTATACTGCCTTACTGAAACTGACAATAATAGCGTGCAATAATGCAGCGAGGGGGTGAGCTGTTTATCATTATTAGAGACGAGGAAGTTACGTAATGTGGGCGCGTTTTTCTTTTAGAATTTGCTGGAACATTATACCTAGACCATATGTATTCATAATTTTCATTGGATATAAAATAGACGCTAATGTTGGCGCGTTTTATTAGCCAATTGCAACTCAGTTATAATCTTTAGGCATATCGGGGTGTAGGAGTATAAAAAGGGCTAGGTTAGAGATAGACCCCGTCAGTTCATCGAAAATATATGTACGTTACACGTCGCCTTCAGTCCAGCAGAAATATTTGTACAGTACACGTCGTTTATCGATTCGCAGGTTGCGCGTAGCAGAGTTATGAAAAATCTCAAGTGTGGTAAAGTCAATTACACAAAAAGTTGAAGTACGCGAATTAGGAATGATCAGTAATGAAGTTATTATAACAGTGTCAGTTTGGCGAGTGTCAAGATCAATGTGTAAATTGTGATAGTGAATGTGTTCGACAATAAAAAGTGTAAACAAATTCTTTCATCAGTGTTATCTTTGGATAAAAGACTCCTTTCCGTTTACACAACCTGTATAAAGAGAAGTGCTCCACCAAAAAGATAATAGCTAGCCGGAGGACAGAGAACCAAAAATTAAATAAAATTACAGTAGCATTCTTTCAAGCAAACACTAATACTGCCGCAAATTGCTAACACCAGATGGAGCTAACAAACCTAACAAAGAATCACGTCACAAAATGGCTTCACTACGTGGAGTAAACACAAATAAACAAACATTAACAAGTAAACCACTTCAAATTGGCTACCACAACATGGGGCTACAAAAAAATGTTAAACATAAATAACATTTAACACTCGCAAGTGATAATGGTCAAACATTCCACAAGCGGAAACAAAGAAACAACACGTCGACGTGCGCGTGCACAAACCAATACAGCCAACCTACAAAAAATTAAAAATAGTGTGCGGGTACTTATTGATTTACCCTCGTACAAGTAACCTCTACCTAACTGTAGATAAGTTGAAATCGGGCATGTAAATTGAGACAGAAACATTTACTATGCCCACCCGATATTCTCTCAATTATCAAAATTAGAGGTCACAACCGCAATGTTCTTAAATCAATTTGCTCTGGATAGCCAATTGCCTGTTTACAATTCGCAGGCAATTTAGACATTATTCGACTTTCCTTTTTGCATTGTTACTATTTTTACATTGTTCATATTTATGTTGATTTCATTATATTGATTTCTATTGCTTCTTGTTGTCACTGTAGCGTCTTCTAAAGTGAAAATATTCGCCTTACAATATTTCAGTGTGCACAACCAATGGCACTCGCCGCTCTTAACAATACGCTTTTTACTATTAGCAAATCCATCAGTGACTATCACCATGTCATTTCCCCTCTCGGATGTCCCTCTCCTAACTTCCATGTTCCGTTTCTGTTAGAAAGTACAACAGTAGCCTCATTTTATATTGTATACCTTATGTTATGTTAAGACATGTCATGTCAGAACATGCTTCTGCGAGGGCTGACACTTTTCCCAGCGATGTTCAATAGCTTCGATACCCTGTTTATAGTGAGAACCGTCGAGTTCTGCAAAATAGCCATCAACTGCAAACTCCACCTCTTCATTGTTGGCAAATCTATTACCACCAAGCCATTTCTTCAACTTTGGAAACAGAAAATAATCAGAGGGGGCTAAGTCTGGCGAACAGGGTGCATGAGGAAGCAATTCCAACTTCAACTCATTGATTTTGGCCATAGTGATAATGGGTGTGTGAACTGGTGTATTGTCATGATGAAACAAAAGTTTCTTTTTCACTAAATGCAACCGTTTTTACTTGATTTCATCATTCGAATGCTGGAGTAATTGCTTTTCCTTTTTGAAGATAATCAATGAAAATTATCCAACGCGCATCCCAAAACCTGACGTCATGACCTTGCCTGCAAATGGAACTGTCTCACCTTCTTTGGAGCCGATTCGCCCATTTCAATCCATTGTTTTGACTGTTCCTTCGTCTCAGGTGTGAAGTGATGTTTCATCCACGGTTATGAATCGACGCAAAAACTCGGCTTTATTCCAGTGAACCATCGCCAAACACTCAACTGAAATATCCTCACGACGCTGCTTTTGTTCCATTGTGAGTAAACGCGGCACCCATCTTGTGCACAGCTTTCTCATGTCTAAATTTTCAGCTAGTATGCGATGTACAGCACTTTTTGAAATGCCTACGATATCTGCTAGCTCACGCACTTTCAGTCGACTGTCATCCAATACTATTTTGTGGATTTTCTTCACAATGTCTGGCGTGGTCATCTCATTTGGTCGACCACTGCAATGTTCGTCTTGGCAGCTCGTACGGCCTCCCTTAAACTCTACCACCCAATATTTTACTGTTGCAAACGAAGGAACAGACTCCCCCAGAGTAGAATTTAGCTCAGCTTTAATATTAGTTGGACTAAGACCTTTCAAATGAAAGAATTCTTTCACATGACGATGGCCGGTTTTATCCGTCTTTACAAAATTGCTGAGAGCGTTCACTATTAATGGCTGCCAAACAATTACTAAACAACGTAGCATCGTCAAACT
The DNA here is from genome assembly GCA_030765065.1 of Deroplatys truncata. Lineage (NCBI taxonomy): Eukaryota > Metazoa > Arthropoda > Insecta > Mantodea > Mantidae > Deroplatys > Deroplatys truncata. The sequence goes on from CM060990.1 coordinate 668,745,084, forward strand.
TCAAACTTAAGCTTTATAAGAGTGGTACTTTCTACCATAGTCATTTGTTTTAAACAACACCCGCTATATATACGTCAGGTCGGGTGCTTCTGGGACTGCCCTCATATGTTATAATTTGTACTTACTAAACTGCTTCTCGATGTCTTACAACCTTCCCTTCTGTTCGTGTTTTCACCGGGTACGTTCAGTCGCAATATGAATGAACATAGTGGCTCCACAGGGCGCGTTCAGTCGCGGTTTACATGCCACCTCTTTAAATAACAACATCGAGATAGTCGCAGATAATAATTTAAGACACACGCCCGTTTTCACTGTCCACCTTAAGACAAATGCATTGGTGAAATTTCGTAAAACATTTGAATATTTTCGACCTTTTGTTTTCTGCATTTTTTTTCATACTTACAAATTTTGCTTTCATGGTACTCATTTGGTTGTTTAATATCAACAATTTTAAAACCAAAAGTTAATATTTAATTGGTTCTTTACTATAAAACACCGAATTGTGCTTTAAACTACATTTTTTCAATTGCTTTTTTCAGCATTTTGCACTATTTAAAATGTTCTTTGGACCAGTTATGAGCTTGAATTTTTCAGAAGGGCTTTGGTAATTAGAGATTTAAAAATTACTTTAAAATTATATAGATTTAATAACATTTATACAAGTTTTTCTCTTAAACTATTTAAAATTAAGTAATGCATACACAAATATTTTTTAACGTTTGTATACTGAGATATAGGTATAGCTTATTCAATGAAATGGGAGATCTCGCGCACTTCGACCTACAGAGATCTATTGTGCCTACCATCCCCAGGAGGAAGGGATGAATGAAGGCACCTTATGAACTACAGGCTGCAGGGAGACAGGCTACAGAGACGCGCGGAAGTCCCTAACGTTTCTAACCTCGCAGACTCGTCCCACTGCTGGAGTCGCCGAAAGAGGGCGATGAACGACCCACCAATCAATCAGCGCTCTGTCGTACACGGGGAATACTCTTCCCATTGAGCATGTATCTGCGCCATCTGTCCGGCACCATCATACTCCAGGAAACTTAGAAGCACACCTGAAAGATGAAAAGGAAACAGAATGAAAGGGAAATGATAGAAAGGAAATCGTGGTAGAGAAGAAACCACTCTAGAATTCGCCTGCCGTGTCAGAGAGTGCGTTCGCCGGGATCGATCCCGGGACCTCCCGAATGCGAATCGCACACGTTACCACGGCGCCACCTCACTCCGTTTTATATTCTAAACTGAAGTTTAACATTTGGGAGCGATACAATAATCTGTAGGGTACATGGAGTATTCCAAAATATCACATTCAAAAGCGATTAATTATGATTTAAACATTAATGTCCTAACATGGGTTTGACAAAGCTCATTAAATTTTTGTGTGCATTACATGTTTTATGTTTTGAGTATATCCTAAAACTATCGAAGCAATCATAAGAAAACTGGATTTTTGACATCCACAGATGCACTGCCTAAACTGTTAGTCGTTCATGATACGACAGGTGTATCAGAATCTTTGGTGCTTTACCGGGCATGACATTCGTATTTTCTGAATAAGAGAAGGCTTTGGGAAACAAACCCACCTAGTAATTTGTCCCAATCACAAAGCCAATTCAAGAGCGAGTGTTGGAAGGTATGATAAGTAGAAATCAGTGGATTTATAATATCCCTTTAAGTTATTCCAACGACATTTAATCTATATGCTTTTTCCGAAATAATCACAGATTACTTTATGAATGAAACGTTAGATACATGCATTAATATTATAACCATTTATTTTGAGTTGCACGACTGAAGGCCGGCGGGTCTGACTTGTAGGTAATCGGCTTGAACCTGCTCACTCTGCGGTAACGTAGCTCACGTAATGACGTAGTTCACGTGCCTACGTGGTGTGTGTCTGTGAACAGTATAACTTAAAAATGAAAGGTTAAATAAATACCAAACTCGGTATTTAGGTTCAGTACGTTTCAAAGATGGAACATAAAGATTTTCAAGAAAATTCCCCTATCCCAAACTACCCTTTACATGGAACATGCTGTTGTTGAAATAATAGCACTGGTATTCATGTAAGTACTAACAGTGTATCGTGTTTACTATTCATGTGTTTGTTTCATTTATTGCTTTCTTATATTAAATAATACGTAATCTAACACAACTAGGGCCCGGATTTTTAGGTTTTAGCCTATATTTTTCCTCACTATTTAATTAACATATTTCAAGATATATACTCCTTTCACACCTCCAGGAGCAGAATATGCGAATTGCATTACACCTAAAAAAACCTAAATAAGGGGTTGACACCTAAAATAACCTAAATAGCTGTTTTTCCTTTTTGGAAACGAAGAATGTTATTTTCGCATTGAAACTCATTGTAAAATTATTTCCACCACTTATAACCAGTAGTTAGTTCAAGTTACTACAGTTAAACGCAGCACATGTGACGTGGTGACACCTGGATGCAGCTGACAGAAGGTCAGGACTTGGCTATCTGCTGCCATTTACTATGCCGAGCACTTAAAATACGTTAAAAATATCGTCAATCCTGCATTGCCGAGGCTAAGAAATCACTCGAGCGGCCCACTCTTGCCGCTTCCCTTGCATACATTAAGACACATTTTTGTTTTATACCAGAAGCTACTCTCCGGTTGGAAAGTACAAATTTGCCACTGAAAGATGCTCTAGATATCATTGGCAATGATTCCAGTAAAGAAATACCTGGACTAGTGGGAATTGCGTGTTCTTCGAAGTTGCAGAAAATTCTTCAACGAAATCCTGCTTTTGAATATACGAAAATCAGCAATTCAGTTCTGCAGGGAGAAAAGTATACAGGAGAACTACCTCTAGAACCTGCTGCACTGGCATCTTATCTTCTACGCTCCAATGACGTCATGTTCCATTGAAAGAACCTTTTCTTCATACAAGAATGTGTTACGTGATAATAGGAAATCATTTACTCCAGAAAATTCGAGAATATATGTATCTACTGCAATGCGAAAATATAAATCTTACAATTAAGTACCAGAAAAGCAGAATTATTCATACCTGTATTGTTCCACGAAGCAAAACATAAAAACAATATTTTAATCAGATAAAACCTTAAAAAAGCTATTTTAAGCATATAAGAAACCTAAAATGAAAGTTTATTCCATCTAAAAATCTAAACATAACATTCCAGTTGCATAAGAAAATGTACTCTTAGGTTCTCTCATTTATATTTTATTTTAGCCGTCTCCGTATCAAAACGAAGTTTTTACTGTGTTTGGCTTCTCCATTGATTTTCCCCACAATGCTTCTTAATTAATGCAAAAGATATTGATGTAGATTAATACATAGCAAGTCCTTATCCATGCAAACACACTGTTTACATCTTTGTGTTGCTGTCGCCAAGCTTCTATCCCTTTCTACTGGTAATGTACCATGTTTCAACTGAGAACTTAAGTTGAGATAGGTGTTGTATTGTATTTCGACTGTTGGGGAGCCGAACTTGAAGTAGATGCCACCGCACACATGGTAAAAAGTTTCCGGTAGCCTTCGTCCCAAGTTTAAAAATATTAACTTTGTAATTTGACTGCTTCTTTAATTATTATATATTTATTTTGCCTCGGCTGCGTCAGTATTTATATTTTTTAGAGACAAGCATGTCTTAGCAGGCAGTGGTGCGACTGAAGAATGTAGGCTTACACACATTATAATTTTACTTCACTCCTTTTATTAATGCTTGACACGATTTAAATAACACTTCACTGATATAGAGAGCTGTGAGATTTTCTATTAATTACTGGCACTTTTTAACATGTAAATTATTTTTGTCTCACACAAAATACGTATTAAATTTCTCGAGAACGCATCTCGCGTCCGGTTAGGAACGCTGTCTACAAGCAACTGACTTCTGAATTTGTAAATTTTGCTCCATTTTAGTTTCTGGTTGGCTAATCCTAGTTCAATAGAATACCTTCATTTAACTAAAGCTTTTTCTGGTTGTTGATTGGCTATTTTATAAACAGTCACAAAAAATTACATTATTGTTGCTCCAAGAATTACCAGTAGCATTTAAACTTTCTAATTCATTATTGCCTCAAGGCTACCTCATTGTTAGCAGCTTTTAACCTATTATTCTCACAGCTACTACATTATTAAATTACGTAATACATTCACATAACATTATTGAACATGTACATAATAATATAAACATTTACACAATGACTGTTACATGCCTTTTTATATATTGTTTCATACACATATTGCTTTAAGGCGGGCTGTTATTGATTTTATATATTATGTAATTACACTGAAAGCATTTAAGTGTCAAAAACACTGCCTCAAAGTTCAGCTATAGCCAATAGGCTTTCTTTGGTATGCCTTCTGTGTGATGGTATTAATTACGGAGTTGTGGCTCGCAGTTCCTTCTAATGCTGTTTGGCATGGTGTATAGTGGGAATAACGTTATATTTATTCTGTAGTTACGGGGTTGTGTACTGTATAAATAGTGTGTTTATTATGTTAAGTTTACTCAAACGGAGTCACGCAGGAACCATCCGCTTGATTTTATACATGCATTCCTTTGTGTCAGCGTTCTTAACGAATCCAAAAGTTTTATGTTTTTAGACAAATTTAAACAGACTAGGATAACATTACATAGTCAACAGTTCCATTCGAAGGAAAATTAGGCCATATAAGGACTATGGAGAAGAGAAATTTTTCCCTAGCATGTAGTTTTCATGGAAGTGGTGACTGGCCTGCTCGGTCTCCAGATCTAAGCCCATGTGATTATTTGTGGTGAATGCTTAGGACAGGATAGGACTAGAAACGGATGGGGACTTAGGGCCTTATGCCTAGGCCACCGGGTGGGAGAGATGAGGTGAGAGGACACAGAGGGCGGCTGGACCTGGAGGCACGACAAGCAAAGGGCAGGGTCCCTACCATTTACAGATTTGAACCCCTGGGTGCTGGCTGGTGTAGCCGGCGCCCCTCCCCCCTGTGGGCTTACACATCCCTTTGGGGGCCCGGGATCCGGAAACCGCTCGCAGCCCCGGGGGACGAAGATTTACTCAGAGCATCCTTTTTCCTTGCCATGCACACGCCGGAACCTCTCGCCGACACTTGTAACCCTGAAAGAAGCCAAGCAGATGAAAGGTGAAGTGAAATAAGAATAGAGATGAAACGGAGGGACAGGAAATTCGGGGATGTAATGATCCTTCCCAGAATCCCCTGGCGACCCGGCAACCCCTCACCAAAGAAAAGGAAGGTAGACTACGGGATTTGAACCCACGGCCTTCCGAATGCGGGTCACAGACGTTATCGACTGAGCCATCCCGCTGTGTCCGGCGTATGTTTTACAATATTTCGGCTTCAGTAGCTCATCCTGTATTCAAAATCGTGTCCAATATTTGACAGACTTCTATAGACGTAGAGAGGCATCATGTCGAACAAATTTATAAAATAAAATATAAACGAAGCATATTCATGTTGTTTCCCATCACTACCATTATCTGGGGGGTGAGGGGTCGGCGCGCCGGTCTGCCAATACTGCACGAACAGATTAGTGAGCAGTGCCTAAGAGCCGAGGGCTGCCCTCGCGTCATTTAAGAGACGCCCGTATATAGGAATACGGGTTTTATGACGTGTACGTATGCACTGCAAATGTCAGAGAAGCAATCGGTAGCGTAGCCGCCCGTTTATTGTCAAACAATATATTGGTGGTTCACTCTATGAAAACACAGTTAACTTCAATTAAAAGGTAACTTAGAATCAAATAGTTCCCTTCCAGCAGTAGAACTTTAAATTACCTGTCTGAAAAATAATAGTAAAAAGTCTGTCAAAGCCACATAAATTTGTTCTGATGAAATTAACACAGTTACTTATAATAAACAGGGTAGTATAATCCAAGGTGTATAAAGGAAGCATACAGAAGCATTTCTGAATAAACATACATATTTTCTCAAAAAATACAAGGAACTTATGTACAATCAAGTTCTTGTTTCTGCTTCATTCACTGCTTGAGAGATATAATAGGTCGTTAAAGCTGTGTTTAGCACCAACTTTGGGGAACGCGTGTTTCCTGATATTATGCACCAAATCTGTTGAGCGTTGCATTGGAAAGTCACTTTGTATGTATCTTTTACCATTTTTGCAGGTCATTCATAGGTTTTAATGAAGCTATCGGGGTTTATCTTGATTGACTTAACTGGCGGCACCGTGTTTGACTCATAGCAGATATCGGGTTAAATGACCTTGCTCTACGGTAACTTGGCTCGTGCGCCTACGGAGACTAATGGCTTTGCTGTTTAGTATAAAGTCGTTTAGGATGGTGCCTCCCGACAAACTGTTTCAATGTTGACCTACTGAGCCAGTTTCTGAAGTACAGGTTTGGGATAATTTCTGCAAGTGATAGGTCATGCTATGAAAATGACCCTGGAATCTTTAAGAGTGTCTGTCAGTTCAAGCTTTGATGCTGCAGTGTTGGCAATGTAAGTTCATTATGGTCATATTGAGCGCATTTTCTGACATATTCTCACAAGATCTTTCTTGCTTCTTTCACCTGGCAGATGCTTCTTTATGTTCGTAAATTGCGTCCACATAATTGTTAACCATCTGTACATGAATGATTTATGAGAAATCAGAAACATTTAAGGTTTTAAAATTTGTACAATGCCTTTTTAGATAACGTATACGCCTTTAGTTTGAAATTAGTGATATTTAACATATTTATGAAGCAGATTTTGGGGCGAACTTCGCTCTTGTCTCTGCCTGGAAGCTAATGGCGTAAAGTAACAAATCAAAGACGCAACAGGCGATTAACCAGCTCTTACTCTTCACATTAAAGCTAGTCTAATTAAATCAAGCTTCAATTGAGTTATCATCGGAATAACATTTTTTTAAACCTATATTTAGCGGGTTTTCTCCGGGTTCTCCGGATTTCCCCGCTATTCATTCCACCGACTGCTCCATCATCACCTTTCCTATCATCCATTTCGCCATCATTTCGTTATCAACTACTTCCTTCATCCCATTCCGGGCATCGGGCTGATCACCCATCCTGGGCATTCTGTCTGATCCATGAGTGTCTGCTCCTCGACGGACCTCTGACCCCAGGCACCCGCCTGTAAGTCCTAGGGGGTGTAAGTCCTACATAAGATGAGGTTAAACAGTGAATGAATGAATTTAGTTTTCCTAAAGACCAGGACAGTTGCAGGACTGTGCTTATTTTATTGAGAATAATATATTGCTGAAATCTTCAGAAAAATTAGATCGTTAATTCCTACTTTCATACTATTTAGCAGTCCCTTACTCAGAATTAAAAATAAAAAAATAAAATGAAACGTCACTTATACAGGCAAAGTACTTTGATTACTGCAATTTCTTTTAAAGATCAGAATTCTAGCCTGGTGATCAAAGTGCAGTGTGTACATAAATGTGCAGGCGTTAAATCTGTTCGACCATATAGCACTATCTCTTGGTTCTATCTGAATGATCGATGAGACATTCGTTTTTTATTCTACTGTTCAATATTATTCATACTTCTTCTCCTTCGTTTCTATCCTCTAGTATGATTAACTCCATCTTCTTCTAGACTAATAAATGTATTTCTATTACCGGATTTGTAGGTCGTGTTCTAGAAGGCATAGAAGATACCGACGTTTCGCCAAGAGCTGCGCTTGGCATCTTCAGGTTGAGGTGATTGAAGTGATAAGATCCGCGAGTACTCCGCGAGTACAAGAATAACCATAGCCAGAAGAAAAGTTAAGATTAATGCGCGAATCAAACAAAATAAGAAGGAGATAAAAGAGAATATTAAAGATTAAGTAAAGGGGGGAATAAACATTATTATGGATGAAATAAAATAAAGTAGAAATGAAATAAAATATTATTACGGATGAAATAAAATAAAATAGAGGCACGTATAAATAGATCAGAAAGTAAAAGAACGTGAAAGGAAACAGACACAAGAAAATACGCCAGAGGGCAAAACACTTAACAAATACAGGAAAGACTAGCCGGAGAACAGTTAGGTTCTATTGAAATCGCCAAGTGCTCACCGGCGGGCGAAACAAAGAAACGGATGTGCTAGTCACTCAAGCGCACAGAAAATTAAATCAGCCGTGAATAACGAGTAACAGTAGAAACGCTAACTGAGCCTAAGGGCAATGAAATTGAACCAATGGGTAGAAATCGCAGAGGAGCCATAGAACCAATAAGGAAGATTAAATGTCACGTGAATAGTAAAACCAGGGAACAAAACTAGAAAAGAGGCGTGAAATAGATTTTGGTCTAGGAGCAGGAGCGCGTTTTAGACACGCGAAAGATGGAACACTTTGTGTCGGGAAGAGCTATGAGAAGGACGTAAAAACTTTGTGTCGGGAAACGTTAGGAGGAGGACGTAGAAACTTTGTGTCGGGAAGAGCTATGAGTAGGATGTAAAACTCTGCGTTGAGAAGAGCTAGGATGAAGACGATCTAGCTTGTGTTGGGAGGAGATAGAAAGAGAATGATAGAATTCAGTATCGGGAAAAGAGATAGGGTAGCTAGGGATGACAAAAGTCATATTGTAAGTAAAGGAGAAATAGAATAAATTCAAGGGTAAAAAGCACGGAGACTGTAATGGGGGAAAACTGATAGGAACGCGTCTTGTGTGAAGGGCCTGCAGTACGAATATAGTGTGGATCTTCATAATAAATGGGCCATTGAGAGGAGTTGTGAGTATCATTCACCTCCCATCCACACAATCCCTGAGGTAAGATTCTCATAACCCTCCATCCTCTACCTGAGCAGCCGGCAATCACCTGAAACCATACACCAAGACCTTACCAACCAGAAACGTTACCTTTATTTTCCAAACCCCGCTACAAAATGGCACCCAACGTGTCTTACACCCACGCCTAGCACCCTACCAAACCAACACTCACACCAACACAACGGAGGACGCCGCCAAGGAACCAGCCACCATCACTAGACCAACAGCAGCAAAGCACAACAGCACCGAGTAAGTACAAACAACATTTCATACACCAAGAGAAAAGTGAATGTTACTCCGTAACGGCAAAACAACAAACATCACCATGGAGAACGCCCTTACGGAGGAACAAACAACAGAAACAACTAATCAACAAGAACGTGCCGAAAATCCCTATACACTAGAGGCAGTTATTCAACAAATGTTTATACAATTCCAGCAACTTACCTCTCAAATCACCGCACAAGGTGAAACACTTAACTCTCAAATCACCGCACAAGGTGAAACACTGCATTCTCAGATCACTGCACAAGGTGAGAAAATCACCGCACAAGGTGAAACATTACAATCACAAATTCAGACACAAGGTGAGAAAATCACCGCACAAGGTGAAACATTACACTCACAAATTCAGACACAAGGAGAGACACTAAACGCAAAACTAACAGCACAGGAGAAACCCTCAAACAATTAGAACAGAGACTGATGAGCCAGGTACACACACAATTAGTTGCCCAAGGGGAGAAACTCGAGGCAAAAATTCTAGAGCAAATGAACACGAAATTCTCAGAACACCAAACACATATAGAGGAGCAGGTAAACCGACAAGCAACCCAAGTGTCGGAGATGAATGCAGGGCAAGTGTCTTTACAAACGGAGGTCATTAGCATTAGAACAGATGTTCTGGAGGCATGCTCCGAATTAAAATCTTTAAAGGGAAGGGTCACACAAATGTCTGCTGACCATGTTAACCAAGAACAGCTGAATTGTGATCTGCAAGCAGCATGTGTAAATATTAAGGAAAATATAAATACAGAAATAACAGCAATGAAAGAACTCATCACCAATTCAACAAACCAAGCAGCTGCAGAACACAACACGGCATTAGAACTAATTGACAAAAATTCGCGTGAGTTGGCACAGGTTAGAGCAACAATAGCAAGACAGCAGAATGTGTCAAATCAAAATGCCAATAACCATGCCACCTCTCGCGAAAATATCACCGCGGAAACGCAACCTGCAATTCACGTGCAGCTTGCGTCGTCGCAGTCACCAACTTCTAGTTTAGCTCATGAGGAACATAGCTATATGAATGTGCATGCGTACCCTATACATTTTAATTTATTAAATGAGATAGCCGTACCACAGTTCAATGACTTGCGAGACAATGCGAAACGATACATTATGGATCTGGACGCGTATTTCGAGTTGAAACAAATTCCGGAAAACTTGAAATTATTGATCTTAAAGAAAGGGCTACAAGGCAGGGCACTCTCTTGGTTCCGGTTAGCGATCGGCGACCACACCACATACTCTGACTTCAAACACTTATTCCTAACAAAATATTGGAATACTACCACCCAATACGCGGTGAGAATACGAATAAATAATGGGAAATATACACCAGGACAGGGGCAACAACTAATCGACTACTTCCTAGATCTGGCACAACAGAGCCAATTACTAGATCCACCCATGCAGGAAGATGAATTTGTAAAATTAATCGTGAGACATTTCCCGGATAGTATCCGAAATAATTTAATTGTGGCTAGGGCGACTACCATTGCCGACACACTAGAACTGCTGACGGCGCTACAAGGACACCAGAGCGGTAGCTCAGAAAATAGAGCACCGACACAAAATTTCAGTGGGTTAAGGGCACACCCCAACTATCAACAAAGACGAGGTCCATACCCTCAACAAAACAGATACGATGACAGGGGCAACCAGTTTACGAGACACAGGGGCGACAACCATTTCCACAGGAACCCATCACGAGACAACGGGAGAAGGTACATAAACTATGTAAGAGTGAACGGGAGCCGGAGACATAACTCATGGGGCACAAACACACCGGAACCCCGTGAATACGAAACAAGACAAGATGGACGCCACAGCCCGAACAAAACCTTCAATGAACGCAGCCGCCCAGGACAAAACGTAGACGCACCATCATGGCCTCAGGAAAACCGACGGGAACATATAGAATACAACCCACGGTCAAACCACCAACGAAATGACAACACGCAAACAAAACACACAGGGACCATAAAAAAGCAAACATGGTTCAACCGCGACAACCAGGGACCGACACAGCAGGATGAGAGGTGCGGTGGCGCATTCGGTATCAACGAAACGACGGAAAACTAAAACGGGGTCAGGATCAATTCCCGTCTCTAGAACCCCCAGCTCTTTGCAACACAGGGAATAACACCTCCATTAATGAAGAAAGACAAGGCGATATCATAGACTCACCACAAGTGTCAATACAAATAGCAGGCGAAGCATACCAGGCTATCGTGGACTCCGGAGCAATGGCTTCTTTATGCAGCATGGAGTTCTACAAAACGATAATATCGCGTGGAATAAAACTGCAAACATTGCCTGTTAAGAATGTTTACGCTATCTTAGCAATAGGGAGAAAGAAAACCCGAATCCAACAACAAGTAATGATACCCTTTAACATTAAAGAGATAGACTTTGAGTATATTTTTCTAGTGGTTCCACATTTAGTGACACAATTAATAATTGGGAGCGACCTGCTATCTGAATTCAGGGCTAATGTAAATTATAGAACGAGGGAGCTCACATTAGTGACAACAAACAATGAAACAGTAACTACACATTTCCTCAAGACGCCAGGTATAACACCAGACTTAACGGAGGGTGAAAGAGACATCCATCAGAACAGGTTTTTTGTACAAGTCATCAGCCTTGGGGGCGAAATATGTAAAACGCAGGTAGAGATAGATGCTAGATTTTACGAGGAAGAGGAATTAGAAGATATTAATGAACTCGCCGACGAAGAATATAGAGAAGATGAAATAAAGAATAATTATATAATGCCCGTGGGAGGCGCAAAGATAAGCGGACTGGATGACTTACCAAGTGAAGATGACAAACAATACCTGTACGGAGAGACGGACACCCGACAAATTAGAGAGTGCATTGCACGAAAGGTGAATGACATCTCAGCCCTCAGCAAACGACAAAAACAAACACTAACTACAATTCTATGGAACAACAGAGAAGCATTTTCAGACAAAACAGGTTGCTTTAAAAATTACGAATATTCCTTTGAGGTGAAACCAGCTCCACCATGGAAATATAAATGTAGAAATATACCAATAACACTTCAAAACGCAGTACATGACACGATAACACAAATGATTGAGCAGAAAATAATACAACCATCGAATTCGCCATATATAAACCCCTTATGTGTTGTTGCAAAGAGCTCAGGAAAGGTTCGCATTACGATAGACGCTCGCCATTTAAACACCTTTATAATACCCGACAACACGAGGACCCAAAGTATCGAGTACATTCTTGCCGGAATCGGAAAGAAAACGTGGTTCTCATGCTTGGATCTCAACAACTCATATCTACAAATCCCATTGGCTCCCCATGTCAGACAATACACGAGTTTCATTTACAGGGGTAAAGTATTCGAATTTTTAAGGATACCTTTTGGGTTATCGGTCAGCGGCTCAGGATTTTTGAGAGCGACAGAGAAAATTTTTGGCAATACGACGCAAGACTACCTTACACAATACATCGACGACTTCCTGATACACAGCACGGACATTGAGAACCACCTTCAGCACATAAACACTGTGTTAACAAAAATCAGACAAAATGGGCTGACACTGAATCTAAACAAAACAACATTCTTCAGCCAAGAAATCAAATTTCTAGGATATATCATCTCGGACAAAGGAGTGGCACCGGACCCGGAACGCATACGCACAATTCAGGCAATACCACCCCCTAGAAACGTTAGACAACTAAGAAAATTTTTAGGTATACTGCAATATGAAGCTCGCTTCCTCGCAAATTATTCCAGAGAGGTAGCACCCCTAAGAGAGCTGTTAAAGAAAGGCACACGCTGGAAATGGTCGGAGGAACACCAAAACACTTTCGATAACATAAAACAACTTTTTGGAAAAGCAATACTATTGGAAAGACCAAACATGCATTTACCATTCCACATTTATTCCGACGCAGCCATCACAGGTTTCGGAGCCATCTTGTGCCAATACGACGAGAAAAATGAACAACATATTATCAGCACGGCATCTCGAACTTTGACCCCTACAGAGAAAACAGCGGGAATTACAGAACTTGAAATAGCAGCAATATATTTCGCGCTACAAAAATTCAAGCACTACGTATATAACAGCTCAATCACAATATACACTGACCACGTGAGCTTATCATTCATCAAATCATGCAAACTTGTCAGCTCCAAAATAGCCCGTTATATACATGAAATAACAGCATATGACGTCAATATAAAACACATCCCCGGAAACAGCAACATTTTCGCGGATACACTGTCCCGACTAGGAAACAGAGAAGGAATTCCAGAATGCATGGGACATACCAGAAGAGAAATTAAAATTCTGAGAACCTCACTACACCCAGGTAGCGAACTCGCCAAACAGGTAAAACACATACAAACATTGCAGCTGCAGGAACCAAAGTTGGCAACCCTAATGAGCCAGGCAAAGGACATTACACCTGACCTGAAGGAGACGATAGGGCTGCACAAAGGCACACTGTACAAACTGAAAAGGTCGAAACAACCAACGTGGCTGACATATGCGCCGAGCTCTTTGGAAACAAAAATAATTGACACTTTCCATAAAACGATGATCCACGCAGGATCAGAAAAGACCTGCAACGCAATCCAACAACACTTTTACATCCCAAAACTACATCGAAAGGTACGGCAGCATATAAGCGAATGTGACACATGTCAAAAATGTAAACCAATGAATATAAAATACGACACACCACCTCAGAATATCATCAGGGATAAACCCCTAACACTAGTCGCGGGAGATTCCCATGGTCCTCTACCAGCAGGAGTAGGCGGCATGAGACACATTTTTGTATTGGTGGATGTATTCACAAAATTCGTAAAATTATACCCTATGCGAAAATTAACGAGTGCAGCATGTGCCAAGAAAATCATCAATGACTATATACCCAAATATGGGAAAATGAATGCACTTCTCGTGGACAACGCTTCGATACATAGGGGAAAACAATTTACAGACAACATAAGGGCACAGGGGATAAAAATCTACAACTCAACGGTATACCACCCGCCATCGAACCCATGCGAGAGATACATGAGAGACCTCGTGATATATCTAAGAATTCTATGCAATAAAAATCACACATCGTGGGTGGACCACATACCCACGATAGAACGAACGTTCAATGAAACACCGAACAGCAACACAGGTTTCACACCCCTGACTCTACTCACAGGACAGGAACACTACCTCATGGAAGGAATGCCCTCAGCTATCTCGACAAAAGAAGCCACTCAGGTGGAAAAGTTGAAACTGGCGTATGAAAACATAATTAGGAAAACACAATTAAGAAACAAACACATGAAACGACACAACAAGACATGGAACCCGAAAGAAGGAGATAAGGTGTTATACAAGGCACACCACAAGTCATCCATGTTGAAAAAAGAGAACAATAAATTACATTTAATGTGGCACGGTCCGGCCGTAATCCGGAAACAATTGAGTGATCGAGCTTTCGAATTACAAAACCCACGTACTTTGAAAATAATTGGTAGGTACAATTTGGCCTTAATAAAACCGTACAAAGTACCTACAAAATGACGGGGAATGAACCACAATGTAACGTTAAAATTGTCTCAGTAAGTAACTAAAACAGAAACATAAACACAGCAGTTGAATTAGCGTGTAGGAATAACGTAAGGTCAATAACACAACGACCAGAACAGGGTAAAGGCATGACACATAACGAAAATAAGAGTAAACGACTAGGAACTGTAAAAGTGTGTAACATGTAAGTTTGTTAAACCTAAGGCAAAGAATGTAAATTCATATTAAACTTAAACAATATGCAAGAAAACTTAGTAATCTATGCAAAAGGTGTAGAGTTACAGAGAAAGGGGAAATATACTGTTAAGGCTTAACCAAAACAGAACAGAAGGACAATCATCTGGATATAGAAAATGTTAAAAGTCTCATCATGGTAAACACTGAACTATGATACAAATGAGTGTAAAGAATATTATTATGTATTGAATGTTAGGATAAGGTCATAGATTAAGTTCATTGTAAATAACATTAAGACAGCACTCATGAGCAAAACTAGGAACAAAATAAAAACGTAAATCTGTGGAAAATTATGTTTACTTACACTCAGGTATAGGGACTTGCACAAAAATGTAAGGTCAGACAGACACGTGACTATTCCCAGGTAGACTCAAAAAGGTGAATGACATCCCTAAACAGTCACAACAACTCGTGTGAACAGTGAAAAGTGAACAGTGCGCGGAATACGTTAAAAGAAACACAAAGCACTAGTACACGAAATGAAACCGAAAAAAAATGAGTGCTTAAGTAAGTGAAAGCATGTTTCACTAAAGGGAAACATGAAAATATACACCAGACAAAAAACTAAAACAAGAAAACGAGGCCTGAATGAAAAGGGCGTAAAACCAATGAAAATGTAAATAGGTATAGACTAGGTTATAAGTAATAGATAAATTAGGTAAAGTAAAGTGCGCCACAAGGCACCAGGAGACGCAGAAGTCAGTCCCTGGAAACAAATTTTTCTATGTAAATTTTTCAGGTGGAGCCACAAGCATAATTTGTAAGTCAAAATGTATATAAAACAGTTCGTCAGAACTACGTACGGAAAAGCCTAACACAAGACGCGAGGGGGGAACTTTAACGCAAACAGCGAAGCACTAGTTTCAGTGGGTTTTCAGACAAGCCATTAATTTTATTCATGCGCATAAAATGAATGCCTTATCTGAAGGGCATTTGAAGTGATAAGATCCGCGAGTACTCCGCGAGTACAAGAATAACCATAGCCAGAAGAAAAGTTAAGATTAATGCGCGAATCAAACAAAATAAGAAGGAGATAAAAGAGAATATTAAAGATTAAGTAAAGGGGGGAATAAACATTATTATGGATGAAATAAAATAAAGTAGAAATGAAATAAAATATTATTACGGATGAAATAAAATAAAATAGAGGCACGTATAAATAGATCAGAAAGTAAAAGAACGTGAAAGGAAACAGACACAAGAAAATACGCCAGAGGGCAAAACACTTAACAAATACAGGAAAGACTAGCCGGAGAACAGTTAGGTTCTATTGAAATCGCCAAGTGCTCACCGG
The DNA here is from genome assembly GCA_030765065.1 of Deroplatys truncata. Lineage (NCBI taxonomy): Eukaryota > Metazoa > Arthropoda > Insecta > Mantodea > Mantidae > Deroplatys > Deroplatys truncata. Next base: position 668,761,227 of record CM060990.1, read on the forward strand.
CGGGCGAAACAAAGAAACGGATGTGCTAGTCACTCAAGCGCACAGAAAATTAAATCAGCCGTGAATAACGAGTAACAGTAGAAACGCTAACTGAGCCTAAGGGCAATGAAATTGAACCAATGGGTAGAAATCGCAGAGGAGCCATAGAACCAATAAGGAAGATTAAATGTCACGTGAATAGTAAAACCAGGGAACAAAACTAGAAAAGAGGCGTGAAATAGATTTTGGTCTAGGAGCAGGAGCGCGTTTTAGACACGCGAAAGATGGAACACTTTGTGTCGGGAAGAGCTATGAGAAGGACGTAAAAACTTTGTGTCGGGAAACGTTAGGAGGAGGACGTAGAAACTTTGTGTCGGGAAGAGCTATGAGTAGGATGTAAAACTCTGCGTTGAGAAGAGCTAGGATGAAGACGATCTAGCTTGTGTTGGGAGGAGATAGAACGAGAATGATAGAATTCAGTATCGGGAAAAGAGATAGGGTAGCTAGGGATGACAAAAGTCATATTGTAAGTAAAGGAGAAATAGAATAAATTCAAGGGTAAAAAGCACGGAGACTGTAATGGGGGAAAACTGATAGGAACGCGTCTTGTGTGAAGGGCCTGCAGTACGAATATAGTGTGGATCTTCATAATAAATGGGCCATTGAGAGGAGTTGTGAGTATCATTCACCTCCCATCCACACAATCCCTGAGGTAAGATTCTCATAACCCTCCATCCTCTACCTGAGCAGCCGGCAATCACCTGAAACCATACACCAAGACCTTACCAACCAGAAACGTTACCTTTATTTTCCAAACCCCGCTACATGATCCATGGTCCGTGTTGGTCAGAACTCATTCGAGCTCAGCGATGCCTTCTAGATCACGACCTACAAACCTGAGAAACAGAAACACATTTGTTAATGTTAATGCTGGCTGTGAAAGAGTAACTTTATACATTCGTCTTCTTCTCATAAACGCTCTGAAGCTCATTATATACTGTCATCTCAAACATAGTTTATTCATCATCCTTCATTGTAACCACTGTCCATGTCTAGAATAAGGGATCTTAGAGACTGCCAAACTTTACCTGCTTTTCGCAAGAAAATATTTAACATGTTTAGAGGTACTACGGTAGATAGGTTTAATGTACTGAGCACGGAGGTGCCGCGGTAAGTGTGCGACTCGCATATGGGAGGTTCCGGGTTGGATTCTCGGTGACCGATGAGGAGTATTTTTAACACTTAAATGATTTCAGTTTAATTATGTAATATATAAATTCAATAACAGCCCACCTTAAAGCAATTGTGTATGTAACAATATATATATATGGAGTGTATATTACAGTCATTGTATATGTTTATATTATTGTATCCATGTGTAATAATGTTATGTGAATGTATTACGTAATTTAAAAATTTAGGAGCTGTGAGAATAATAAGTTAAACGTTACTAACAATGAGGTAACAATGAGGTAACCTTGAGTCAATAATGAATTTGAAAGTTTAAATGCTGCTAGTCATTATTGGAGCAAAAATAATGTAAATTTAGTGACAGTTTATAAAATAGCCAATCAACAACCAGAAAAAGCTTTAGTAAAATGAAGGTATTCTATTGGAGTAGGATTAGCCAATCAGAAACTGAAAAGGAGAAAAATTTACAAATTTACAGTTCACTTGCCTGCAGACAGCGTTAATAACCAGACGCAAAAAGTGTCCTCAAGAAATATAATATGTATTCGTGTGAGACGAAAAATAAGTTTACGTGTTAAAAAGTGTAATTAATTAATAAAGAAAATCTCACAGCTCTCTATATCAGTGAAGTGTTATTTAAATCGTATCAAGCATTAATAAAAGGAGTGAAGTAAAATTATAATCTTTGTAAGCCTACATTCTTGTTGCATCACAACCCTGCCAAGATATCCATGTCTCTAAAATAAATACTGACGCAGCCGAGGCAAACCTAAATATTAAATATTTAAAGAAACAGTTTAATTACAAAGTTAATATTTTTTTAAACTTGGGGCAAAGGCCAAGGGCCATTTGGGGCGAAGACTACCGGGAACTGTTTACTATACTTGCGGTTGCAACTACTACAAGTTCGGCTCCCCAACAGTTGAAATATAATACAACTCCTTCAATACAAACTACTTCAAATTGACGCCCAAAGCGTGGTGCAAACTCCTACAACAAAATAACTTCTTCAAATTGGCGTCCATACGTGGAGGTAAATAAAATACCTTCTTCACCGACCACTCTAACCCATGGTGTTTTCGTGGTTTCCTTGGGTCGGCAGGCGAATACTGGGGTTCCTCTTCTACCACGACTTTCCTACCTCTCATTTCTTGTATCCATCCTTGTCACCCGTTTCAGGGTTGTAGGACCAGGCGACGGTGTTCGGCGGATTGTGGTTTGGTGGTGGATTTAGCTATGTAGTGGCTTCTTCCCTCGCGTCGTTGCGGCGCTGCTCAGTTAGGACCGGCATCCGAGCGGGCTCCACCAGGTCAGATCGCTGGGGGTTCGGAGGCTTAAGCAGGCAGCGGATGCTTCGAAGACGAAGCGTTAGGATTCAACGCGAAGAGGGACTTACTACAATACCTGAATAGATCGACGTGCTAAGTCCTGCATTTCCCAGATGGGGCACCTCAAGGAGGAAGAGATGAGGTGGGAGGAGACACAGGGCGGCCGATCCAGGGTCCACGGTCCCTACCTGTTACAGATTTAAGCTCCCTGATGGGCACTGTTGTAGCCGGCTCTCCTTCCCCCCCTGTGGGCTTGTATATCCCAGAGACCACCTCATTATGTGGGACGAAGGTTTCCACAGAGCATCCTTTTCCCCTGCCATGAGCACGTCATGACCTCCCGCCGATACGTATAACCCTGAAAGAGACCAAACGGATGAAAGGTGAGGTGAAATGGAGGGACAGGAAATTCGGGCTTAACGATCCTTCCCAGCATTTGCCTAGCGACCCAGGGAAACCCATGGGTCAAGAAGGTCGGCCACGGGAATCAGACCCATGCCTCCCGAATGCGGGCCACAGACGTTACCGCCTGAGCCATCCCGCTCGGTAACAGGAAACATTAAGAACCCCTTCCATGCTCGCGCCCGTCGTCATCCGGATCTGGTCTCGCCTCATTCCTCCCTCCCAGGTCCACGGTAGAACCAGAAAGGGCCGTTGTGACCTACTTGTGGTGCTTTGCCCCGGTTACTGCGGACCCTCCGTTTATCCTTACCTTTAGGTTTAATCTTTAATACTGCTTTGTGCTGGTGTTTGTTGTCTACTATACATTTATGTTCTATCATTATGGTTTATCAACAACTTCATTATAATAGTAACACTTTTCTTAGCCTTTCCTTAGTTAGTCGTCCTCCGTGGACTAGTGGTACCGTGCTAGCCTCTAGTTCCCAAGGTCGCGGGTTCAAACCCGGCGGAGGGCGATGGATTTTTTCGGGCTTCGGAAGGGAAGCAAAGCCGCTGGTCCCGTGTCGTAGATTTACGGCACGTAAAAGAACCTCAAGCCTGATAAAGAGGCCTCTGAGCAAAATTACCGGTCCTTCACGCCCAATATAGAATGGGATGCTAAGGACCATAAATAAGCGTGCATAAATAAAAAACTCAATTTAAAAAAAACAATTCCCTTAGTTAACTTATAGTTGATGTTCTTATGTAGTATACGAGTACATGTACTAGCTATATACATATTGTAATAGCATTTTATATGTCTCTTTTGGTTAACTCAGTATATTATTGTGATTATTTGATGTTGGTAGAGCGGAATTTAAACAATGAATGCGTTTAAAAGGATGTGTTAAATTCACTTACTATAATTTTAGTCATTAATGGGATACAAAAAGAAAGGTTAAACTGTATTTCATATTTCTTATCTATTAAAATATATTTTATAATTTATAAATAAATTTGTATGCCTCCGTAGGCTAATATAGCATGTGAGATATTTTAATTTTTGGGTTGTATTGCACAATTTTAATATTTCTATTTAATTATATGATGGTATTATTTCGATTAAGGTATAATTGCATTTTAAATGGCTGAAAATTATTTATTGTCCGTTCGGCAAGCTTGGTTTGAGATTAAAATACCAAAAGTTCTACCTTCATTTTTGCGCTCAGATAATAAACCCACATTTTGTCAGAGATTATAGATGCTTAAGCTCCTTTAAAGGTATTTTCAATAAACTAGAAGATAAAATTCGATTACTTGTTAAGTTTTCAAAATGTAGTAGGCATAATGTTGCACCCTGAATGCAGTAAACCGTACGTGCATGCCTGCAAGTTGCAGGGTACTTTTTGTGTAGGAATACATCTCTTTATCTCTCACTCCAACTGTCTCTTTCTCCTTCCCAACAGGCCGCTAGAGCGGTGTTTGCACACTGAAACTAATATCGAGTGGCCCCGTCTCTCACAGATATCCCTCAACAGAAAAGCTAAGCCAAGCAGCCCCTCGAGGAAGAACGATGAAGGGAAAGGGTGCAAAACTGGGGCCGCGACCCACCACACACTTCCCTTCAACTGATTTCTCGACAAGGATTGAATTAGCACTACTGCTTTCTTAAAATGCCTGTCTTTTGCGTGGGCAATGTGCTACGTCCTTTGATAAATTGTAGGGAGGCTAGGATGAGAAGTACTACTCCGAGGTAAATAACTACTGATATATATATCAGTAGTAGTTATTAAGTACTTATTATTACATTAATTACATAACACAGTCGCATGGGTCATAAGACCGCAGAAAAATACCTGGTCTGTATACGTGACTTGCAGAATCGACCAGAAACAACTATGTTTATAATCACCACATTATATACGAGGGCCGATCAATAAAGACTGAGACTGATTTGTTTTCACAGATATTTATTACTCCATTGCAATGTTGACATGATGTTTTTCAAAGTAGTCCCCTCCTAACTGAATGCACTTTTTATAACGTCTCTGCCAGTCCTCGAACACATGGTGCAGGCCAATCTTTGTCAGGTCTTTGAGAATTGCCTCACTTTTCTTTAGCACTGCTTCAGTGCTCTCAAATCGAATGCCCCGGAGCTTTGCCTTTAGTAATGGGAATAAAAAGAAATCACAGGGGGTAAGACCGGGGTTTTAAGGCGGATACGGCACACAGGTAATGTTGAATACAGCCAAATTCCTGGACTTGATTTGCGACGTGAGGCCGCGCGTTGTCGTGATGAAGTCGCCACCCATCCCGATGATGTTCTGTACGTTTCCTTGTAATGTGCTTCTTCAGTGTAGCCAATACTGACGTGTAGTAGCTGCTGTAACAGTAGTGCGAGGGGGAAACTGCATGCTGGTAAATCATTCCATTCCGAAACACCAGGCCCACCTTGCTTAGCACAGAGGACTCGCCCTTCTTTGAAGTCCTTGAACCACCTAAACACCATTGCACGAGGTAGTGCATCTTCACCGTATGTTTGCTTCAGCTTTTCGAAAGTTTCAAGGCTGTATGATTTAAACGAAAATAAAATTTTATTGCACTGTATTGCTCCTCTCGTGTCACCTCCATTTTGTGGTATGCGAAATTCAAGTAGTGTCAATAATATACAGCATTACTACCAACCTACCGTTACGAGAGTGCTGTCGCTTATGGGCATTATACATGAAACCCTGCTCTTTTCAAGTATTCGTGGTAGAGACATAAAACTATCAAGGAAACTACAGAAAAACATCAGTCTCAGTCTTTATTGATCAGCCCTCGTATTTAAAGAAAATTTACATAAGCACCTTATTTCTTAGTACACGTACTTCCATTAAGTATGTGCCCAAGCTTGGCCAGTTTTGGCTGTTCAGAATCAAGTCCCAGCATGCTCTCTCCCGTCTGTTGGAAGATAAAAATACTTCCGGTAATAATTTTTTTCTAATACTCTCCGTCTGCACGCATGTTGCCAAAATATGCGTCCCGTCTTCTTGTTCCCCGCATAATGGACAAATCCTCCTGCCATCATCATCAGCAATCTTGCGAGCTTTCCACCCTCCCAACCTAAGCCATACTAACTGTGGATATAACCGAGCGAGGTGGCGCCGCGTTAACGTGTAAGACTCGCATTCGGAGATTCCGGGTTCGATTCCTGGCGTCCGCCCACTTTGACCCATGGGTTCTTTGTGGTTTCCCCGGGTCTTCGGGCGAACGCTGGGGTGGTTCATCTTCTACCACGACTTTCCTGCTCCTCATTTCGTGCACCCATCATCTTCCTTGTCGTCTGTTTCAGGGTTGTAGTACCAGGCGACGGTGTTCGGCGGCGTGTAGCTGTCCACTCTGTAGAGTTTCTTCCCTGGCGTCATAGAGGGGCCGGGAGGCGTCAGATGCGTTCAGTCTGGGAACGTTAGGGACCCCGTTCATGCTTGCACCCGTCGTCATCCGGATTTGATCGCCTTCGGGTCTCTCCCTTCATTCCTCCCACCCAGGAGTCATGGTAGAAGCAAAAAGGGGCGTTGCAGTATGCTTGCGGTACACATTTGGAATTCTACCATTAGCCTGTGAGTATATTTTAGCTGTACTTTTAACCGTGGTTGAACACCCAGAAGTGTTCATAAAAAATCCAGACATACACAGCAAACAAATCAGAAATGGGCAGGACTTACACAGGCCAAGCAATAACCTACAAGTATTCCAAAAAGGGGCTTACTACAATGGTATAGTATTATTTAATTCACTTTCATCATATATTAAGGAACTGAAAACTAATAAAAATAAATTCAGGTTAGCATCAAAAAGGATATCTCATCACTTCTACACAAAGGAGAATTTCTTTCATTCAAAAAAATAACTGACTATAAAATGTTACCAAATTTTATAAATACATTAAGTATAAATAATATTGTTTTAAATTTTTTTAGCTCTAACTTGCTCTACATAAGGAATACAATTTATTTACATACAGGTACACAACGTAATTATGTATTTATGACGTAATCTACATCCTAGAGTAGACTAGCTTTCTTTAAGCTAGTCTAGCTCACTATAGGGTCTAAAGATCGAGATGTTATGTTATGTTACTCTGGTCCGTTTGCGGAGGTCCCAGGTTCGATTCCCGACGTACAGGGCTCTGATCATGTGTTTTTTCGTGGTTTCCTCGTGTTGGTAGGGGAATACTAGGGTGGTTCCTCTGTCCCCCTAATTCCCTCTAATTTCGTTTCTCCTTTGGGCTTCGAAATTGTAAAGTGTCAGTCGGTGTCGGACATATGGGACACATGCTTGCTCTTCTCGGCCCTGCCAGATTGTGGCCTTCTTTGTGCCACTTAAGATATGGCTTGAGCTTTCCTCTACTCCGTCAGAGGACGGAGGACAGCCCGACGGTGTGATCGGGTCTTCAAGTTTGGAATCATTAGAACTCTGCGCATCTCTGTGATCTGTGTACTTGCCTCCTGCGGTTACTTTACTCCATCCGTTCCTTCTGTGGGCGGGGGGTGTCAACAAGATGTTCCTCTCCGTTACCTTGTCATAGTCATAGTGTGCCGCTGCTCTAAGCAACTGAGCTACCATGCCAACTTGTCGGTATACCATAAGTTCAACTGACTCTTTTTTTTCTCTAAACTACAAGACGTTCTTAAATTTATTTTGCAATAACACACCCCATTAGAGACTTACTCTCTCTCGTAAGTACCTTAAGTCCCGGGTTCCATACTACCATTAGGTCAGTTACGTTAATTATTTTTCTTCCATATATGCCATGTGCATGCTAAGTTGGAAAGGCAGAATCAGACTTTAATGTTGTGCCAGCATTGGGTATGGTAGCTTAGTTGGTTAGAGCAACGGCACGGAGGGACGAAGATCCACGTTTCAAATCCCTGCTATAGCATTGCATCTTTTCAATCTTATTCTATCTACCTTTCGGGACTATGAATCATAGTTCAAAGAGCGTCCAGAAATGAAAAAGAAATGAGTAAAAATCTGTCTATCAACAGAGTACCTCAAAATGTCTGTGAAATACTAAACTTAATATTTAAGCTCAGTTTCTTACAACGGTGCGTCACCAATATTTTCAAAAATCTCCCCCACCCCAAACTAAGCTTTACATTTACAATATTTAGTTGTTTTTTATTTTTTAAAAAAAATGGTTCTAACGATTTTGAATAAAATACCTTATATTTAAGATATTTTCATGACAAATAAATGTGTATCTTGAATTTTCTGCGAATAGTCTGTGAGGTCTTTCTCATTTTGAATGACCTTTGTATAATTGGTAAACCGTTTATAAAAAATATCTGATGTGTTACATTCACATAACTTTCTCTACCCTCATCGCTTATTAGTGAGTATATAAATTATTCTTACGAAAGCTTATTTTTCTATAATTACACATTTCTTTATAGGTACAAGGGAAATAGCGATAGTCAAATGTTTTAGAACTGGACGCTACACGCTGGCCTTAAAATTATATACTATTCCCAAATCTTCGCGAGAAAAAACTGAAAATCAACAGGATATCTCCGAAACTGCTGATGTCATAAAAAGGTTTTTGGAAATAAATTTGAGTTTTAAAGAGATCTGCAGTTTTTGTGTAGTGCGTTTTCGTCTATCGCTTAAGGTTTACCAGTTATAGAAGATTATATCAAACTCCTTTCGAATGAAGAGGACTCTATAGATAGGCTATTTACAGAAAATTCAAGAAAACATTTTATTTGTAATGTAAATATCTTTAATATATCGTATTTTAATTAAAATCGTTAGAGCCATATTTCAGAAAATTAAAAATTTCAAAAAACGTTTCATGTAAAGAGTAGTCTGTGGTTTTGGGATTTTCATAAAAATCTTTGTGTCTCATCTTCGGCAGATACTGAACCTAAACATCAAGTATGGCATTTATCCGACATTTCGTTTTTGAATTACTCTGTTCACAGTCTCACACACACAAGGATCTTTTTCTAAAAATGCTTTTTTCGTGTTCAGGACGCCTCAAAACATATTTCTGGTGAAATCTCGACATGGAATTTTTGGGTGGAATGCAATATTTGCCCTACTTACAATACATAGTAGACAGGGCCATATTTAGAGGTGGGTTTAGGGTTCAAATCCCCTCCTCGAAACTTCTGACAGTTTTCTTTATTTAAATTCATATCAAACCAATATGAGAAAATTTCATTAGATAACAGTAGGTCTAGTAGCACATTTACAAGGAAAGGGATACTTAATATTGCCGCCTTACATAGGTACAACCCGGTTTTCGAAGCAGTGTCGGCGTTTTGTTCTGTAAGGTGGAATAGCTTCACTCTTGTCCACATGACATCTATATAATACAGAGTAGGTACATTGTAACTGTGTAGGGTACTGTTTAGTTTAGATTTAGTTATGAAAACCCTCCCCTCTCCGAAATTTTTTCTGGATACATGCATTATACTAGAAAATGTAAAAATGTATATTTTGTTAAAGGACACAGTTTATATCATTTACATTTTTTCCGTAGTACTAACCGTTTCCAAGATAATCTCTGTTATTGATGTGAATACTCAAATACTACTTTCAAGCGGTAAATTTTTATTCATTTTTACTCGTCTTCATGTAAAGAGCATGAAATATCAAAGCCATCAAATAGCGATTTGCATTATAAAAATCCTTCTATCGGTTTAGCCTACTTACACCTACAATAAAATATACATAGTGTGGACCATTTTAGTTGAGACTGTACAATATCTCCAAAGCTAAGCGTTGTAGAAAAAAATGTCTTGAATAAAAGTTGCTTGATATTAGGGGGGAAAGTAAATGCCATTAGTCGTGTTTTGTTTGGAGGAAGTTATGATGCTCATTTTAGGGGCAATTTAATTGGACCCTAATTGTAGGCTCCTATTTAAAAAAATTAAATTACCCTAAAATGACCATCATAACGTCCTCCAAACGAAACACGACTAATGGCATTTACTTTCCCCCATAATTTCAAGCAACTTTTATCACAGACATTTCTTTCTAAAACGATTAGTTTTTAGTTTTGGAGTTATTGTACACCCACTAGTTAAATGGTTCACCCTGTATAAATTTACAATGAAATTTTATCGAATTAACAAGAAGTATATAGAAGAATACGCTTTTGTATGATAGTTTGAGTAACTAGAGAAAGATACGTGAGTGCAACGTATTGGAATCCTTCCATATGTAATGGCGAATTTTGAGAAGATGGTTTGTTATTATCTTTACGTTGTTTGCACAACGCTTTGGGCGTCAATTTGAAGTAGTAGTTGTATTATAGGAGTTGTATCGTATTTCAACTGTTGCGGAGCCGAACTTGTAGTAGTTGCAACCACACGTTTGGTAAACAGTTTCCGGTAGCCTTTGCCCCAAATATACTTTCAGGTAGCGTTTGCCCCAAGTTTAAAAAAAATATTAACTTTGTAATTTGACTATTTCTTTAAGTATTAAATATTTATGTTTGCCCCGGCTACGGCAATATTGTTTTAGAGACATGGATATCTTGGCAGGGCGTGATGCGACAGGAATGTAGGCTTACACAGATTATAATTTTACTTCAGTCCTTTTATTAATACTTGATAGGATTTAAATAGCACTTCACTGATATAGAGAGCTGTGAGATTTTTTTTATTAATTAATTACACTTTATTAACACGTAAACTTAGTTTTCGCCTCACACGAATACGTATTAAATCTCTCGAGGACGCACAAGCAACACACCCAGTTACGAGCACCGTCTGCAGGCAACTGAATTGATTTCAACCGTCTAAACTTGTAAATTTCGGTATTTCAAGTCTCTGATTGGCTAATCCTACTCCAATGGAATACCTGCATTTAACTAAAGCTTTTTCTGGTTGCTGATTGGCTATTTGTTTATAAACTGTCACTAAAGTTACATTAATGCTTCCAAGAATCGCAAATAACATTTAAACTCTCAAACTCATTATTGCCTCAAGGTTACCCCATTGTTAGCAACTTTTAACTTATTATTCTCACAGCTCCTACATTATTTAATTACGTAATATATTCACATAACATTATTACACATGGATAGAATAATATAAACATATACAATGACTGTTACATACATTTTACAAATTATTACATATCATATTGCTTCAAGGCGGGCTGTTATTGAATTTACATATTATATAATTAGACTGAAATTTTTAAAATACTGCCTCAATTTATATTCTATTCAGTCTTGTGTTATATAACATGCACTCTAAACGTTTTTTAATTAGACGATATGCAGTTGGTTTATAAAGAATCCAATGGTTAAATAATAACCAAGGAGATAAATGCTGTAATATTGGTATTGATTTGCACTATTGCGTTGTAGATTAAGTATACAATATATTCTAAAAGGAACTCGGCTGTTTATCCTCAAAGCTACAGGTATCCTAGAAAGAAAAGCAATTTAGAATTAAAAAATGTTCTTAGTGTAAAGGAAAAGAAGCATGGACCGAGCTGGATAGCTCAAGCGGTAACGTCTCTGACGCAAATTCAGGAGATCCCGGGTTCGATTCCCGGCAACTCTAACCCACGGGTTTTTTGGGGGCTTTTCTGGGTCGTGAGGCGAGTGCTGGAGTGGTTTCTTTAATCCCCGTATTTCCTCTCCCTCCACTTCGTTCCATTAATCCTTTTATTCATCCTTCAACCCGTTTGGTCTGTTTCAGGGATGGAAGTGTCCGTGATGGTGTTTCGGTGCAGCTTGCCAGAGAAAAGGATGATCTCTGTGAACTTTTTCCATTCCTGAACTTCGGCTGGTTTCCAGGGTATAAGGGCCGCCGCTTGGGGGCGAGGACCTGTGTGGTTCGAGGTCCCCGGTCTGCCCGTCCTACTTTCTCAATCTGGAAACTGTATGGACCCTGTCACTGCTGTTCCGTCACTCCTGGTTCCGGCCTCCCGGTGTCTCCTTTCACCTCATCACTCCCTACCAGGGCTCCCCCTAGTGGGGGCTATATATTGAGTTTTATTTATTGGCGCTCTTTAACTGCTGTGGTCTTTAGCGTCCCATTCTATATTGGGCGTGAAAGAGCGGTAATTTTGCTCAGAGGCCTCTTTATCGGGTTTGAGGTTCTTTTACGTGCCGTAAATGTACGACACGGGACCATGGCTTTAGTTCCATTTCGAAGGAAGCCATGCTAAGGATTTTTACGCCAGAAAAAAATCCACCGCCCTCCGCCGCATTTGAACCCGTGACCTCGGAAACTGGAGGCTAGCATAGTAGCCACAATACCACGGAGGAGTCGGTGTAATATCCTCATTCCTAGATCGGTGCCGAATCTCCTCCACTTTACAACACAATCCAATTCAACAACAATGGACAATATTATAGAGACGGTCATTGAGGTCGTTTTAAGGCCAACACAGTTTTTTGTAATGAAGACAAACCATTATTTCATCAAATTCTGAACCCAGATAGGTACAACCACAAAAGACTAATTTAAAACACTTTAATTACATATTTACTTTCTCTACCACAAGCAATAGTGTAAACAGAGGTAGTGCCGTACTCCATCAAAAATTGGCTGTCAAGAATCCGCAGGAAATACACGTTTTGAAAACCACTGAACCCAGACTTAGCATTATAGAAAAAGGTCCTCGAATATTTGTGTGTGTACATAAGGTTGTGTTTTTGGATTTACATTTGTTATGTTTTTATACCATTTTTAAAAATTCAGCTGAGATAACTAAAGCATTAGAATTATGTTATGAACTTGTAACTATACCTATATTGGGCCTAGTGTGAACTCCCAGCACACCCTTATGGAAAATATATGCCTAATTGTCTGAATGTGGGAATAAAATTTTAAGGTAATAGTATGAATAGCACTAGAGAACAGTAAAATCGAATTTTTAAAATTAACTATTATAGACGTAGCTGTGAAATTTCGGGTTAAAGTTTTCAGATACAGATTATGAAATTCGTTTTTCATTACACAATATTGTGTATCAGTGTCTTTGCATACGTCTCTGAGGCTCCTATCTGGACTGCAGTTTAAATGCTATATTTGGTACAGTTGTGTGTCTACTTAAATATAAGTATTATACAAGAATCAGCCACCTCACTGACGTTTGACATCAGCACATTAGTGCGACGCAAAAACAGAACTGAATCAATCTCTATTTTCCATTAGAACTGCCTTCCCACTGGCTTCGTATTTTCTCTTGCCTGCTTCACCTACCTTTCACATAGAGGCGGCGTGTGTCGTCACAGAGCCGCGAATTGATTTTGTTATACGCTGTTCAGGTGAGTTTGTGACAAACTTTAAACTTTGATAGCTGGTGTCAAATTGTACAACATATTTTGCTTATAAACCCATAGGAGTCAAAAGAAGAGTAAGAGGCATCAACCAACAGGAAATGGAATCGGATTGTAAAATTAAACCTTCTCTAAGTCTAACAAATGAAATATAATTGAATTGGGGTAAAGAGGCATATATACTTAACTTAGGAAGAAAGGAAAGATCAGGAATGGCATGGTTTAGACTGGGGGACTGGAGGGCACAGAAAATGACTGACGATTCTGGCAGGAGAATCTGCCCATTCTGTGATTTGGAAGAGGACTGGGTACATATTTTGGCGGAATGTGCACAGTGAGAGAACCAGCGAACAATTAAACTCAAAGAAAAATTCTTAAGTCCCTCAAGAAAGAGATTGGTATGTTGGGAGCTACTGGTTGACCAGAGAAACTGGCGAAACATGGGCAATTTTTTTGGTAAAGTGCGTGAAGCTAGGTCAAATTTGTTCAGTTAGACAAAGGTAATTTATCTTGTTCCTTTTTGTTTTGTTTTATTTTTCTGTTGTTTATTTGTTACCATACTTGTATCTTAAATATGCATATACGGTCAATGACCCATGCACTAAATACTTGTGTAATAAATTCAATAATTTGAAACCAATAAAGATACCTTATCTATCTATCTACAAACCCATAATTGACGAGCTACAGTATAAAACTACATAACCTTGATAACTGTTTCACTAACGACTATTGCTCCATTAGTTTTTTTTCTCTTTTGTATAATGGAATGCATGTTATTAGATAATAACCAGGAATAAGAATTTCGAAGTACTAAATCCAGATGAAGGGAAATGAAGCCGAACTGTTACTGGAATGTACGCAGTGACGTCGCAGGTTACAAATAACCCAACCCTCGCACAGTAGGCGTTTAAAGACAGCATTCCCCAGACCGTGTATACTTGTTCAACTCATGGTGGTTTATATTCTTTGTATTGACATAATCGTTTGATTGTATATAACGTGAAGCCAACTGCTTAACTGTGTACGTTTTTCCCCCACAATATACAGGGTTATTCTAAATTAGTTACCTGATAATAAAGCTAAATTATGCATAGTTATCTTACGCAGTTTATTTCCATTTCCATTACATACATTGACATTACCATTAAGTTTTATTTGCAATGTTTACAAATGTTCAATGTGACTCCCTTTTGTCATTTCCATTACATACATTGACATTAACATTGTTTTATTTGCAATGTTTACAAATGTTCAATGTGACTACCTTTTGTCACAAGGCACAAGTTGTGGAATGGTCAGCTCCAAACTTGCTGTAGTTGTAGACTTCTTTGGACTTCGTACATAAGTTCTCAGGACTTCCACAATGAGGCCTGCTACAGGAGGGTGTCCTTGTCCTTTCTCTCGGTGTCCCACACAACCTGTTTCTACGAATCGATCATACCATGTTTTGATAGTTTTCAACTGCGGGGGAATTTTTTCATACTTTGTACGAAAACGTCTTTGTGTGGTAATTTGCGATTTAGTTTCATGAAACCACAGACAACAATGCGCGCGCTCCGCACCGCTGTAAGACTCCATGGCGACTGCTAACTAGGCTCCAGGTGTTACGAGTGCTTCACATTTTCCCGCCAGACGAGCGAGCAAGGGCATGTAGCGAAGTCTGGTGACCATGTTTAAAACTTGATGATACGACATAAGGTTTGATGAACATCGGAATAAATTTCCGTCAACAGTTTCGAAATAATTCATTCATACTTTCAGGTAACTAATTTAGAATAACCCTGTACTTCACAAATTGCAAATGATTACATTTCAACAATGTGTATAATTCTACAGAATTTCTCCTCTTAATTTTGAAAATACAGAATTTTTAGCAACAGCATTCTCAAAACATATTTATAAATACTGTGGCGTGTATGTGTGTGTGTATTGCCACGCCAGACACATTATTGTGTCGTTGGCGACAGTATTGTTGGTGTAATTCTTTCGGCTGGGGTTTTGAAGTTTCGTCTGGCGTGGCGAGGGTTAGAGTGGGGGAAGTAAGCGTTACTTTCTTTGTGTGTTGTGTGTTAGCGTCATTTCTGGTCGAGTGACTGGTGTGGAAGGTCGTATGTGAATTGTGTGTATGTAACCGCGTGTGTGTAACATCTCCCTTCAATTTCTTGCCTTTTACCTTTTGAGATGTAGGGGCACCGTACTTATATTCAATAAACCACAGGTAATGTGATTAATGTGAAATTATGTGTATTTTGTGATAACTATCCCACGCCTGCTCTGGAATGTGTAGTTAAAGTTTCTGGTCCTCTCGCTTCCTCTAATGCTATGCCTCTCAATGTATATGTTGGGTAACTAAAATTTAATATCTAGCTACAAACCTTTTGGCCTCACCCCGGTATATAACAATATTAACTTGTTTATGAATCTCTACCCGTTATTTACATTAAACCACTTAACAGTCCGGTAACTTTGGTTGCTGAAAGAAAAAGCTATATAATCATAAAAAATGCAATTGAAAAAAAATAAAGGAAATGATAATACAATTTTTGGTAACTGCTTAACTGTGTACATTTTTTCCACACAGTATACTTCACAAATTGCAAATGATTACATTTCAGTACATCTTAACATACCCAGCGTACAATACATCGCCTGTGGTTTAAAGGAGATGCTCAAGATGTCACCCACTTGGCTCATTGCATACCCATAGAATGTCAGAAATGTTCAAGAACATGTGGCCTCCTACGAATGTCATCAAATGTGACTTTAATTCTGGTCAATATAAACTATAATTATTGCATTAACCCAAAGAAGTTAACCCATTGGTAGAGTTCTGGAAAACGGGAAGGTTAAGCAACAGGGCCTCCTCTTTCTATGCATATGCCAGATAATGAGGTCTAGAAACCTCAGCCAGAAAATACTTAAGTGAGGGGAATCTCCATGATGTTGGAACTACATTCGTTCACGTACCTCGAGTGCATGGAATCCTGCTGTATAATGTGCAATGGTTTATGTTGGTAAAGAAATACAAAACCGCCTATGCTAGCCCGGTTTTTGTCGAGTGGAGAGGAAATGCATTTTACGTACTAACCTCAGAGAAGCTGAAAATATGGGACTCACCATCAGAGAATGGCTCCACCCATTAAAATCCCTCTACCGGAAAGGGAGAAGAATAATGAAAGGATGTGAAGTCAGTGGTGACAGTAGCGCGGTCCCACGTAGTACCCGCGTTTGTGTACTTTTCCCCTTTTGCCGCTCACCTAGGCCTGACTTTCGTTCATCGGTTAATGCATGTGTGTCGGAATTGAATTCAAATCAATAAGACTAGTGTGGAACACAGATAATAAGGAGATGCTGTCAAATTTAAATCAAGAAAAACCACCAAAGGAAACCAGTAACATCGGCACATTTGCGTGCAATCGACTGTATACCAAGTGAAACTTCCTCCAAGAGCTCAAGTAATACAAGGAAAAGCTGCTTTACAGCTTACAGGTTCGTTGCCGGCTATGGGTTTATAGCAAAGATTGTTCTGGAATTAATTGTTCTTTCACACGAGCCGTGTGTTGGACAGGGTTGGAAAGGTAGAATCAGATGACTGAAAAATCCAATGTCATAGCCGGGATTTGAACCACGGATCTCCCGGTCTCCGTCTGGTTACTCTAACCACTGAGCTACCATGGCATACCGACACGACATTAAATTCTCCAGCTGATTCGCATTTTTCCCGGTAAACCACAAGGAGATCTCAAAATGTATTGAGATGTCATACCCCAATGGCAAATTACATTTACTGTAAGTACTTTAAGTCCCGGGCTTTATAGTTGCAACAACTATTAGGTCAATTAATGGAATTAATTGTTCTTTCACACAAGCCGTGTGTTGGACAGGGTTGGAAAGGTAGAATCAGATGACTGAAAAATTCAATTTGAACCACGGATCTCCCGGTCTCCGTCCGGTTGCTCTAACCACTGAGCTACCATGGCAACATGCCGACACGACATTAAATTCTCCAGCTGAAAAAATGCGGGAAAAATGCGAATCAGCTGTCGGTATGTTGCTATGGTAGCTCAGTGGTTAGAGCAACCGGACGGAGACCGGGAGATCCGTGGTTCAAATTCCGGCTAAGCCATTGAATTTTTCAGTCATCTGATTCTACCTTTCCAAAGATTGTTCTACTTGACAGCATGTATACCATCTCTCAAGGTTTGTCACAAACTCAATAGAACACCCTGTGAACTTGGTGAACATACAGTATTTCAGTATTCAGTATAGCTGAAGGACATCTTGTTTGTTTAGCAGAATTGGCAGGGTTCTTTAAAAACACAAATCATCTTCATTCCCTCCTCATTTCAATAAAAGGAATTCATATTACATAACACAAAAGAACGCAGTGTATACCGCAGGAAATAAATCTGCTAATGCACTATTTCTTCACATTTAAGTGCCCCAACGTATAAATTTTTAACCCTGTATTTCTAATCAATTATCTAATTATATTTGATATTTATGACATAATATTACATAACAAGATTTGAAATTGTGAGATCAATTTCTTTAGTAGTTCTTGAGAAAAATATTGTTCTTTCTTTCTAAAGGATCACCCAGAAAATCTCCTTGCAGTGCAGTTTTCAACATTTTTAAACCAATTTCAGTTTTGAGGCAGTATTTTTAACATTTAAATGATTTCAGTCAAATTATATAATATGTACATTCAATAACAGCCCGCCTTGAAGCAATATGTGTATGTAATAATTTGTAAAATGTATGTAACAGTCATTGCATATGCTTATATTATTGTAAACATGTTCAATAATATGTGAATATATTACGTAATTTAATAATGTAGGAGCTGTGAGTATAATAAGTTAAAAGTTACTAACAATGAGATAACAATGAGGTAACCTTGATGCAATAATGAATTTGAAGGTTTAAATGCTACTAGTCATTATTGGAGCAATGTAAATTTTGAGACAGTTTAAAAATAGCCAAACAAAAACCAGAAAAAGCTTTAGTTAAATGAACGTAATCTATTGGAGTAGAATAAGCCAATCAGAAACTGAGAACGAGAAAATTTTACGAATCTAGAAGGCAGTTGCTTGCAGAAAGCGTTACTAACCAGACGCGAGATGTGTCCTCGAGAAATTAATTACGTATTCGTGTGAGACGAAATTAGTATAGTGCTAAAAAGTGCAAGTATTAAATAAAAGCATCTCACAGCTCTCTATATCAGTGAAGTGTTATTTAAATCGTATCAAGTATTAATAAAAAGGAGTGAATTAAAACTTAAAATCTGTGTAAGCCTACATTCTTGTGGCATCACGCTCTGCCAAGACTTCCATGTCTCTAACAATAATACTGACGCAGCCGAGGCAAACATAAATATATAATATCTAAAGAAACAGTCAATTTTTAAACTTGCGGCGAAGGCTACCGGAAACCGGATACTATACGTGCGGTTGCAACTACTACAGTACAACTCCTTCAATACTAACTACTTTAAATTGACGCCCAAAGCGTGGTGCAAACTCCTACAACAACGTAAAGACAATATCTTCTTCAAATTGGCATCCATACGTGGAGCTAAATAAATAAGCAACTCCAACAAAAGACCTTCTCCAGTTTTGTACTCTAAACTTATGATTCACAAACTTATCGCATGGTTTTCAAATGAAAAATAATTATGTAGGAAATAATTCTATAGTTGTACTATATTTCAACTGTTGGAGAGCCGAACTTGCACTACTCGGAAACACGCTCAAGGTCCTGCCACTATGCTGCCAACCGATCAGCATTTAACTACACATAGTTAATAAGGTATAATCCTTTTGTAGCAACTCAAAGTTTTGAAATTATAGTGTGGTCGATCAAAAACCGTCGTCTGGAACTTGACTATAATGCTAAATAAGACACTCGTATGAAAATTATGAAACTCGTTTCATAAACTGAGGCAGTATTTTTAAAACTTAAATAATTTCAGTCTAATTATATAAAATATACATTTAATAGCAGCCCGCCTTTAAGCAATATGTGCATGTAACAATATATAAAAAGTGTATATTACAGTCATTGTATATGTTTATACTATTGTATCCATGTGTAATAATGTTATATGAATGTATTACGTAATTTAATAATGTAGGAGCTGTGAAAATAATAAGTTAAAAGTTGCTAACAATGAGGTAACAATGAGGTAACCTTGAGGCAATAATGAGTTTGAGAGTTTAATAATGTTACTTGTGATTCTTGGAAGCAATAATGTAATGTAAAATAGCTAATCAACAACCAGAAAAAGCTTTAGTTAAATGAAGGTATTCTATTGAATTAGGAATAGCCAATCAGAGACTTGAAATACAGAAATTTACAAGTTTAGCCAATAGAAATCTTGTCAGTTGCCTGCAGACAGTGATTGTAACCGGATGCGTGATGCGTCCTCGAGAGATTTTATACGTATTTTGAGTGAAAAAAAATAGTTTATGTGTTAAAAGTGCAAGTATTTAATAAAAAGATCTCACAGCTCTCTCTATATCAGTGAAGTGTTATTTAAATCGTATCAAGCATTAATAAAAGGAGTGAGGTAAAATTATAATCTGTGTAAGGCTACATACTTGTCACACCAAAACCCTGCTAAGAGAAACGTGTCTCTAACAATTACTGACGCAGCCAAGGCAAACATACATTTAATACTTAAAGAAACAGTTTAAATAAAATGTTAATATTTTTTAAACTTGGTGCAAAGGCTACCTAAAAATACATTTGGGGCGAAGGCTACCGGAAACTGTTTACTTTGCGTGCTGTTGCAACTACTACAAGTTCGGCTCCCCAACAGTTGAAATATAATACAACTCTTTCAATGCAACCTACTTCAAATTGACTTTCAATACGTAGCAGCAAACAACGTAAAGAAAAACACTACTTCAAGGTCCTGCCACTATGCTGCCATCCGATCAGCATTTAACTACACACAGTTAATAAGGTAAGATCCTTTTGTAACAACTAAAAGTTTTGAAATTATAGTGTGGTCGAACAAAAACCATCGTATGGAACTTGAGTATAATGCTAATTAAGATACTCGTATGAAAATTATGAAACTCACCAAAACTCGTTTCATAAACGTACTCGTGGTTTAATCGCTACAATTACAGTCTTGTTGCATAATATACTATTAGAGGTATACAGGTAATTATGGAATTCAAAACTGTACTTCTCTGTTGGCTACCATTTAAATTATTGTATACCATTATACAGGGTGGACCATTTAAGTTGAGACTGTACAATATCTCCAAAACTAAGCGACTAATGGCATTTACTTTCCTCCATAATATCAAGCAACTTATATTCAAGACATTTGTTTCTACAACGCTTAGTTTAGAAGATACTGTATACTCTAAAATTAAATGATCCATCCTGTATACCCATTGCTCTTTAAAGTATTAAAATGCATTACTGCACAAAAGCTGTCATTTTCAGAAATTTCGACAGTTATCACACTTTGGTCCAATTAAAGTCGTTTTATGGATGCTTTAAATTCCAACAACTACGTTATTGATTTTAATACATACATTGGGAATAATAATAATAACAATAATAATAACAAATGTGCACAGTAAGCATTCAGTCTTGGTACTCTATAGAGAAACAACAATCTAAGGTACTTCTAAAGTTAAAAAAAAAGAAAAAAAATGAATTACTTCTATATGCATATATACGTGATCATTTTTAATTATACTTGAAAATTTACAGCTAAGGCTTTTATTTATTATTAGATTAACACATTGGTGAAAATTTTAAAGCAAAGCTTTGCACCGCAAGAAGCAATTTGAGTGAACCAGCACTGAAAAAATGCAATAAAGAAAATAAGTTACTTTTAAAGGCAGAGAGAATATAATGGAATTCAAAACTGTACTTCTGTTGGCTGGTATTTTAATGATGTAACGTCTGCACCATTATGTACACATGCCTCTTAAAAATATTAAAATGTGTTAGAACAGACGACTAAAAAACTCAATGCCATCGCCGGGGTTTAAACCACGGATCTCCCGGTTTCCGTCCGGTTGCTCGAACCACTGATCTACCATGACAGCATGCCAGTACAACATTAAATTCTCCAACTGATTCGCATTTTCCCGGTAAACCACAAGGAGATCTCAAATTGTATTGAGATGACATTCCCCAATGGCGACTTACAATGCTGTAAGTACTTTAAAACCCAGAATTCATAGTTTCGAACACTATTAGGTCAATTAATGGGATTGATTGTTCTTCCACACAAGCCGTGTGTTGGACAAGGTTGGAAAGGTGGAATCAGACGACTGAAAAATTCAATGCCGTCGCCGGCATGTTGTCCTGGTAGCTCATGGTTAGAGCATGAGGCAGTATTTTTAACACTTGAATAATTTTAATTAAATTATATAATATGTAAATTCAATAACAGCACGCCTTGAAGCAATATGTATGTAATAATTTGTAAAAATGTATGTAACAGTCATTGCATATGCTTATATTATTGTAAACATGTTTAAAAATGTTATGTGAATGCATTACGTAATTTAATAATGTAAGAGCTGTGAGAATAATAAGTTTAACGTTGCTAAAAATGAGGCAACCTTGAGGCAATAATGAGTTTGAGAGTTTAAATGCTACTAGTCATGATTAGAGCAACGATAATGTAAATTTTTGTGACAGTTTAAAATTAGCCAAACAACAGCCAGAAAAAGCTTTAATTAAATGCAGGTATTCTATTGGACTAGGATTAGCCAATCAGAGACTTGAAATACAGAAGTTTACGGGATTGGACGGTTGAAATGTTCAGTTGCCTGCAGACCTTGGTAGTAACCAGATGGAAGATGTGTTCTCTAAAGAAATATTACGCATTCGTCTGAAACGAAAATTATGTATACCCATTAACAAAGTGGAGGTATTAAGTAAAACAATCTCACAGCTCTTAATATCAGTGTAGGTTTATTTAATTTGCGTCAAGGATTAATAAAAAAGAAGTGAATTTAAACTTAAAATCTGTGTAAGCCTACATTCTTGTCGCACCATGCCCTGTCTAACCAAAAAATGACTCAAAAATAATACTGAAGCAGCCGAGGCAAAAACAAACATAAATAATATCTATAGAACAGTTAATAACAAAGTTAATTTTTTTTAAACTTGGAGTGTAACAACAAAAAAATACATCTTCAAATCGGTGTTACATACGTAGCAGCATATTACGTAACAAACAATCTACTTCAAATTAACGCCCAAAGCGTGGTGCAAACTCCAAGAACAATATCTACTTCAAGTTGGCTTCCCAAGCGTGAGGCTAATAACTTACGTAACAATAAATTACGTAAATAAATTACGTAAACAAAACACCTTCTCAAGTTAAGCTCCCATACGTGGGGCAGTTAAACTTAAAGCAAGTAATCTTCATCAAGCAACAGGGCGGAAACAGGGGGTACGTGGTGCAAATCTCGACTAAGGCATTGAATTTTTCAGTCGTATAATTCTACCTTTCCAACCTTGTCCAACACACGGCTTGTGTGAAAGAACAATTAATTCCTTTAAAATGCATTGCTGCAACCAAATCGGTCTTTTTCAGAAATTTCGACAATTATCACACCTTGGTCTCATTAAAGCCTAGGAGGTTATATAAAGTAACATGTTTCAAAAGAAAATACTTCCAGTCTTTCATAAACATAAAATAATTAGCCGATTTACGGACGCTGATAACGAGGTTATTGATTTTAAGACATGCATTAATTGCAAATAATAATGAAAATGCAAAGTAAGCATTCATTTCTGGTACTCTATAGAGAAACAACCATCTAAGGTGCCGTTGAGTGTTACCAGTGATATGGAAAGCACTGTATACACGGTTTTCACGAAGGAAATGAATTTTCTTCCTGGAGTCGGTTGGTTCGGGCCACGCTTCGTGAGGAAATTGGGTGGTAGGTAGTGAATCCCGGTGAAATGAAAAAAAAAAGTAAACAAATAAAGCGCTAGCTGAGACTTCATGTTGACCACATGTCACCTATTTCCTGATTGGACGTCGCCGCAATGTCATGAGCTTTTTTTGTGGCAAAATATGTTCACACTTTTGCCCCATCTGAAAGGATAAATTAAAGACAGGCCACAAAACTATCATCATCATCTTTCATAGTTTAAGCCCTTTGGCCTGTTCCGGTCTCATCATTTAAACTGTTCCGTCCATCTTCTTTTAGGTCTGTCGATGTTTCTTTGGCCTTTTGGTGTATATCTTAAAACCAACTTCGTATTACAGTTATCATCCATCCTCTCCACATGTTGTTTCCAGTTGTTTTGATTTTCTTTAATTACTTCTAGTAATTTGAAAATTCTTAATTTAAATTTCTGTTAAAGTATATGCTGCTACATGTCTTAAAAAGCGCATATCTGCTGCTCTTTCCATTTTTTTTGGTCTTTGTCCAACATTCGGATGCATACTTTAACACTGGAACAGCCATCACTTTGTAAAATTTTATTTTCGTCTCTTTCTTGGTATTTTTAAAATTTCGTTTGATGGTACCGCATATTTGGTTGAATTTATTAATTCTATTTATTATGTCATAATTTTTTAAGTATGAGACGTTACATCCTAAATAATTAAAACAGTTTATTTGTTCTAATACTGTCTCTTGTATTACTACTTTTTCTCTTAATGTTTCGGGTCCTCTGAAACCCAATGATTTACTTTTGTGTGGTGATATTTTTATTTTGTAATTTTGGCTTATTTTTTTAATTGATATAGAGCTTTTTGCATACTTAATTCTGAGCCACTTAAGACCAGATCGTCTGCAAATAACATTCAAGCTTTTCTGCCATTCTCTAACGTCATCTATATATATATATAGTTATTAAATAACGTGGGTGACAATGGACACCCTTGTGGGACACATTTATTTGTTGTTGCTGTATTCTTAGGACTTTTTTGTTCGGAATTGATCATTATTGAGTTATCCATATATAAATTTCTAATTATTGTTATCAAATGTTTTGGTATGCCTTTGTTTTCCATTATTTGCCATAGTGCGTTCCTATGTGTATTGTCGAATGCTTTTTCAAAATCTATGAACAATATATATGTAGGAATGTTATACTCCCTGTTTTTCAATTATTTGATTTAAAACAAATACATAGTCCATACAGGATCTTCCCTTTCTAAATCCGTTTTGGACTTCCAGTACTATGCTTACGATTATGATATTTAATCTGTTATTTATTATTGCTGCATATAGTTTATAGCAATTATTCAGTATGCTTATTCCTCTATAATTGTTGCAATTTTTTCTATCGATTTTTTTATTTATTGGATATATTTTTGCTATTTTCCATTCCTCTGGAACGTAGCCAAACTTCCGACGTATATTAAATAATGGTGGAGGGGCAAGAAAACTATTAGTTCTGAAATGAACTGCACTGGCTTAGTGTCTGATCTAGTGAAAGTAACTCTACTTTCCTTTAAATACACTTGAACTTTTATGAATGATGAATGTTTTCTATCATTACTGAGCGAGGGAGTTGCCTCCGCGGTAACGCGTGAAGCTCGCATCCAGAGGTTCCAGGTTCGATTCCTGTTGTGCCGTCCACTCTGAACTTGGATTTCTTCGGGGTTTTCTCTGGGTTGGATTATGCAATGTCAAAAATTTTCCTGTCCCCCATTTTTTTCCGCGAGTCGAATGATCGGGACGGCAGACGAAGCCTGCCACGGTAGGCCTGTGGGGTGTCAATATGTGGATGGATGGATGGATGAAGTATCTTTACTGGTTTCAAATTATTGAAGTTATTTCACAAGTATTTAGTGCATGGGTCACTGACCGTACATGCATATTTAAGATACAATAGGGTGACAAAATAAACAACAGAGAAAGAAAACACAACAAAAAGGAAAAAGAAAAAGGGAAATAGAAATAATTTACCTTTGTCTAACTGAACAAATTTGACCTAGCTTCGCGCACTTTAGCCAAGAAATTGCCCATGTTTTGCCAGTTCCTCTGGTCAACCAGTAGATCCCAACATGCCAATCTCTTTCTTGAGGGACTTAAGAATTTTTCTTTCAGTTTAATCGTTCGCTGGTTCTCCCACTGTGCACATTCCGCCAAAATATGTACCCAGCCCTCATCCAAATCACAGAATGGGCAGATTCTCCTGCCAGAATTGTCAGTCATTTTCTGTGCCCTCCAGCCCCCCAGTCTAAACCATACCATTCCTGATCTTTCCTTTCTTTCTAAATTAAGTATATATGCCTCTTTACCCCAGTTCAATTTTATTTCATTTGCTAGACTTAGAGAAGGTTTAATTTTACAGTCCGATTCTATTTCCTGTTGGTTAATGTCTCTTAGTCTTCTTTTAACACCTTTCCATACGTTTTTTGTCATTTGTTTCAACTCTTAGCCATACTTACCCCATTCCTATTCTCCTCAAACCCCTTTCCAAATCAGCTGCCCAAAACTTAGGATATTTGGAACGTTAGGCACCCCGCCTACGTCCGAGCCTGCCACCCTGGACCTGGTGACCCTCTGTATCCTTCATTCACCCCTTCCTCCTGGTGGTTTCCAGAAGTACAATAGGCGACTGTGTTGGAGCTGCCCCCGCGGATCTGATCTCCCTCTGTGTCCTTCACTTCGCCTCTTCCTCCTGGTAGTTTCCAGGAGAACATTAGACCCTCATGTGCGCTTAAGTGCGAAAACTCCTCCGTTTCCTGATAATCACCAATGCTGTGAAATCCTATGGATTCTACTGTTGACCGAATCGCTCATGTGAAACTATGTGAAAATAATAGCATAAAATAAATTACTTTTTTATGAATTTAATTCATATTTTAGTGTACATCACTTATGGACAAAACATGGAAGAAAAATAATTTTGTTGTGAGAATCTAAAAATTAAAATACGACTTTTGGCAAACGTTTTCATTTCTACAAAAATTTTATCAGCGGAACTTGCCTGTGTTTTAATTTTTAAAGGTTCCATTGTGTGAAATAGTGTTTCAGGACCTCTAAACCAAAGTTTTCAATACTTTTACACATTAATCTGATTTTAATATCCATTCGAATTTTAAAATATCGTTTTTTAAATGTTGTTAAATGCATTTATCAACTTATACGAACTTCTCAGTTCTCACATCAAAACTGGTTTAACATGGTACCTAATAGTAAAGCTTCTTATTCATGCATGTAATTTCATAATGATATGCAAGGTATAAACTAAATTACCTTAAAAAGTGAATGTGAACAGATTAAAACACATAATTTATTTCAAAATTATAGGCATAACTTTGAAACCACATTGGTTAGTAAGTTCTGGGTTTTACCAGATGCTGTTCATTGATTTTGCTGAATATTATACACAAAGGTTGCTTCTTCTTTAGTGGGGAGGTGTTAAATTTATCTTTAGAGCTTTGTTTTATCACCTTTCCTCAGTATTTTGTTCTTTCATGTGTTTGCACAGAAGCAGAGTACATTTAGTTTGCTTCATAAAGTTCAATTTATGCCGCACACTATAATGCTATAATTCTGTTTCCGCATGTAGAAATACACCAAAATATGATGTATATACTTCAGTACTTTTGGCTCGCTTACTGTATTTCGATGAAGTATAACGTTAATTTCAATTTGCGGTATACGCACTTATTGAATCTCTTTATGTTACTGTAATAAAGTTTCAAAGCGAGCTTATTTCTTTATAAAACATTTAGATATTACATAGAAATTGACCAGGGTTTTGTTCATTGACATTATGGAAAATTATATTAAGAAATTAAGAGCAACACTTTTTGTTTCATCATTCCGTTATTATTACCCTGACAGCTAAGTTAGAAAATTGTGATTCCGGCAAGACTTCCCAATTATCTATGCAAAAACCAGAGAGGAGAACTAGTTCTCGAAATCGCGGGTTCAAACCCGGCGGAGGGCGATAGATTTTTTCGGGAGTAAAAATCCTTAGCATGCCTTCCTTCGGAAGGGAAGTAAACTCGGTGGTTCCGTGTGTGTATTTACGGCACGTAAAAGAACCTCAAGCCTGATAAAGAGGCCTCTGAGCAAAATTTCCGGTCTTTCACGCCCAATATAGAACGGACACTAAGGACCACAGTAGTAAAAAGAGCGTCCATAAATAAAACTAGACGAGACGAAAACAAGAGAAAGTGAGTATGTATCCAGAGTTTTTATACACCAAAATTTAACTAATTCTCTAGGTTACCGTTTAAGCCAAATTCAACTCGGCACTTAAGGCAAAATCATAAACTTTTTAAATCTGATTCCTCTGCCACCCATGTGTACGCCACAAGCCGCAATTGTATGTATTTTTGGTGTTATAGTGGTAAACAGAAATTGAAAAACGTGTTGCAATTCCATTTTATAACAGTTTCCATATATTTCTTTATATAGTCAAATAAACAATTTAATAAATGTCCTATATAATACTTAGTTTTAAATAATTCATACTCGCCATAATTTTTGGAAACAAAGAATGTAAGGGGAATTTAATAAATAGATTAATTGTTACTCCATAGAATAAACAAGCTCACGAAATTTTGCACAAAAGTATACATTTCTAACTGCTTTGGGGTATTTTGCATTTACTATGATTTTTTCACTATAGCAAAAGAAATAAAATGAAGAAAAATGACGAGAAGTAGTAAGGCAAAAATAATATATAATTATTTTTATACTCAATTGATATATTGTATTTTAAAGGGCCTAACGTCCATTTTAACAATTCCGGTTTTTAGAGACTGTGAATCAAACTATTCGGCTTTTATAATAATAATGGAAAATACCTTAAAAATATAAATGTTTTGAATGAGAACCTACCCTTTTATGTTATTTTCTCACTCTTCTAATAAACTAAACAACATTTATATAAAGCACTTTGCAATTGTTCTTACGCCAACGTAAATAACAACGAAAATTCTGAATCTCTGTATACAAAGAGCGCATTGAATGGTTGGACCATCCATGGATGGTTATTTGAGGGTCAAGTTACGTTTCGTAATTGGGAACCAACATTTTTTATTTTGTTTCCTTATTCTTCATCACAAAATAAATAGCGTTTTATAAACCATTTTCTAATGAGAAGACAACATACAAAATGTGGGATCCCATTTAAAAATATTAAATTGACCCTAAAATGACCCTCGTAACGTCCTCCAGACAAAACACGACTAATGGCATTTACTTTCCCCCATTTACCAAGCAACTTTTATTAAAGACATTTCTTTCTACAACGCTTAGTTTTGGAGATATTGTACATTCTCAACTTAAATGGTCCACCTGTATAATGGTTAGTTTCTAGTTGTGTATCAGTGCTCGTTAGTTGAGACAGTAGGTAGACGTTTATGGTGTGAGTTGGATTTAATTTTATCGAGTGGGATGGCTCAGACGGTAACGTCTGTAGCTCGCATTCTGGAGGTCGTGGGTTCCATTCCTGACCCATGGATTTTTTTCGGGGTTTCCTCGGGGTCACTAGGTGAATGCTGGGAAGGATCATTACATCCCCAAAATTTCCTGTCCCTCCACTTCATCTCAATTCTCATTTCACTTCACCTTTCATCTGCTTGGTCTCTTTCAGGGTTGCAATGTCGTCGGGAGGTCTCGGCGCGTGCATGTCAGGGGAAAAGGATGTTCTTAATAAATTTTCGTTCCCCGGGCTGCGAACTGTCTTCGGGTCCGGAACCCCCAGGGGGGATATGGCTGCATTTTCTACCTACTGGGGAGTTTAAATCTGTAAACAGTAGGGACCCTGCCCTCTGGCTGTCGTACCTCCTGGTCCGACCGCCCTCTATCTCCTTTCACCTCATCCCTCCCTCCCGGGGCCTACTTACACAAGATCTGCGTAGGCCGAGGTGCAAGGTCCCCTTCCGCTCCTAGTCCTATCCTACACTAGCCCCTATTTAATTTTGACAGGATAATGAAAATATTTCATAAAGTCAGATTTCTATTATGTTCATGCAGCAATCCTGTTATTATAGTGCATCTGCGACCCCTTACACTTAACCTCAAAATGCTTAGTTAGACACTGGCTTTCTGCTCTACAATTTTCTGCATCGTGTATGCGTCACATTACATCTCTTTTACATCTGTCGTTTGAGGCTAAATGCATGCGCGAGCTAAAGTTCCTGGATAAAATACGAGGGCTGTCCAGAAAGTAAGCTCCGTTCATGGATAACAGAGAAGTAGTGGGGGTAGCGCCGCCATTTCGACAGCAGCGTGCCCTGTGGCTCAGTACGCTTCTAGCTGTGCAAGGTGGAGCATCGTACTGTTGCGTGTTTGCTAGTTATAACTTAACAACATGAGCGCCAAAATACAAATTCCGTCAAGAGTGAAAAGGCTAAGAAGAGCAATAGAAAACAAGCGCCGTGGTCTTCTGGCATCTGGTGTTGTGTTTTTGCATGACAACGCTCGACCTCACACAGCAAACAACACAAATGAACTTTTGGCCAAGTTCAAATGGGACGTTTTTGACCATCCTCGTACAGCCCGAACTTGGTCCCTAGCGACTTCCATCTATCCCCGTACATCGAAAAGTTGCTTGCATTTGAGAAGTTTATTTTATTACGCCCCACGTATGGAAGCCAATTTGAGAAGATGGTTTGTTACGTTATTTGCACCACACTTTGGGTGTCAATTTGAAGTAGGTTGTATTGAAGCAGTTGTATTATATTTCAACTGTTGGGGAGCCGAACAGTTGAAGTAGTTGCAACCGCACGTGTAGTAAACAGTTTCCGGTAACCTTCGCCCCAAATATACTTTGTGGTGGCCTTTGCCCCAAATTTAAAAATATAAACTTTGTAATTTGACTGTTTCTTTAAGTATTATATATTTATGTTTGCCTCGGCTGCGTCAGTATTTTTTTAGAGACACGTTTCTCTTGGCAGGGTTGTGGTGTGACTAAGAATGTAGGCTTACAGAAATTATAATTTTACTTCACTCCTTTTATTAATGCTTGATACGATTTAAATAACACTTCAGTGATATAGAGAACTGTGAGATTCTTTTTATTAATTAATTAATTACACTTTTTAACACGTAAACTTATTTTTTGTCTCACACGAGTACGTATTAAATCTCTCGAGGACGTGTCTCGCGTCCTGTTAGGAACACTGTTTGCAGGCAACTGAATTCTAAATTTGTAAATTTTGCTATATTCAGTTTCTGATTGGCTAATCCTAGTCCAATAGAATACCTTCATTTAACTAAAGCTTTTTTCTGGTTGTTGATTGGCTATTTTTTTAAACTGTAACAAAAATCACATTTTTGTTGCTCCAATAATGACTAATAGCATTATTAAACTATCTTACTCATTATTGCCTCAAGATTACCTCATTGTTACCTCATTGTTAGCAACTTTTAACCTATTATTCTCACAGATCCTGCATTATTAAATTACGTAAT
This sequence comes from Deroplatys truncata, assembly GCA_030765065.1. Classification (NCBI taxonomy): domain Eukaryota; kingdom Metazoa; phylum Arthropoda; class Insecta; order Mantodea; family Mantidae; genus Deroplatys; species Deroplatys truncata. The sequence continues at coordinate 668,791,796 of CM060990.1, forward strand.
ATGTTCATATAACATTATTACACATGTATACAATAATATAAACATATACAATGACTGGAATATACACTCCTTATATGTTGTTACATACACATGTTGCTTTAAGGCGGGCTGTTATTGAATTTATATATTAATAATTTGACTGAAATCATTTAAGTGTTAAAAATACTGTCTCACAGCTCAGCGCTTTGGCAATGACGAAGAGCTTCAGAACGCCGTGACAGGTTGGTTTAGTTCACAGGCGGCAGAAGTTTATGCAGAGGGTATTTCAAAGACTGTAAAAAGGTATGACCAGTGCTTGAATCTGTTTGGAGACTATGTAGGGAAATAGAGAAAAGCTGTAGTTTTCAAATTTATATAATAAAATTTTTTTATGTACACTGGTTTCATGTTTATTTCAAAATGGAAATTACTTTCTGGACAGGCGTATTATATTTTACGAATACAACTGTTAAACATATTCAAAACTGAGTATAAGAAGAGAGAAATGGCGTACAAATGTTCAATACCATACGATTTCTTTTGTTTATTTTTTATTTGATTTTTGATTTTTCGTTTATAGACCACACAAAACTAATCCATTAACGTCTTAGTTTATGATTTCCTGTTACGGGTGGTGATAATTGCGAATATAGCTCTGTAAAAAGGAACTATAGGGTAGTTAAATTATAATCGAACCGGCTCGCGGTCTCTCTTTACTGTGCAAGACAGCCGGCAGTCGCCGGGGAAATTACGCCGGCAGCGGCGACTAAAATCCTTACCTTATAATAGATGCTGAAAATGTTGACCACCTGCTCTCAAACAGGCAGCATATCTCCTGTAAATATTCTCGCTCACTCTCCGAAGCTCAACAGCAGGAATTCTTGTGATTTTTTGCACAATGTTTTCTCTAAGTTCCTGTAGTGTACGAGGATTGGAACTATACACTTTGTCTTTTAAAGAACCCCATAAATAAAAATCACAACTCGTTAGGTCTGGAGAATGAGGGGGCCACAAATCAACTCTAATTATTCTGTCATCAAACACCTCTCATATTGTATGCAGTGATTCGGCAGCCGTATGTACTGTTGCAGAATCTTGCTGGAACCAACCATACGATTTCTCTTCTTCTGTCAAGCGATTGCAAAATGGCCTCAGAATTAACCTCTGATATGGCTATGCATTTATTGTTTCATCAAAGAATATGGGCCCCATTGTGCAAGAAATCACAAGAATTTCTGCTGCTGAGATTCGGAGAGTGAGCGAGAATATTTACGCGAGATATGCTGCCTGTTTGAGAGCAGAAACTCAACATTTATAGCATCTATTATAAGGTAAGGATTTTAGTTGCCTCTGCCGGCGTAATTTCCCCGGCGACTGCCGGCTGTCTCGCGCAGTAGAGATAGGCCGCGAGTGGGTTCGAATATAATTTAACTACCCTACATATATAACTATATATATATGTGTGTGTGTGTGTGTGTGTTATTCTGTAGCAGATTAGATTATAGCCGCAGGTTCAGAACGCAGGATAATTATGTAAAGTATTGCACTTTAAAGGTTAAAATACGTATATTTAATATTAAGATACGACTTTGTATTTATTTTTTAATCCAATATTCTACGAACATGGTTTCATGTCGTACAAATCATGTTTAGTTTTCCTTCCTTTACTCATTTAAGAGACCATTACAAAACTAAATGATCATTTTGGAAAGAATGAGCTCCAATGTTAACCAGAAGTAAGAGTTCTAAGTATTTGTATTAAATGCCGCAAGGCGTTTAGTTGATATTCCTGTCTTAGATGGTATTATAGAATGGCAATGCCACGCTATCTTGAGGATACTAGAATACTACGTTAAAGAAGCTCCAATGATAAAGCTGAATATTTCCTTGTGAGTCTACCATACACAGCGAATGTGTTTAATGCTCCACTTAACTTTCTGTCCGTTATAGTCTAACCAGTCTCTTTCTATCCCCGTTACTGTTTATCCATCAAAACAAACAACATAACGTAAGCCTAACAAGGTATTATAAGTGTATAGTCTATTTGTCCCATCTTACGGCACAGAAGGTCAATAGGAGTTTATAACAACATTTGCCAGCAATAACAGCCGAACCTGTTAATATGAACAAGTTATAGTCTTTGTTATAAAGGCAGAAAAGAATTTATGTGTGAACCTGTTTGATGGTTTACGTAATGAGTGCTGCAACTTGGAAGAATGTATCAGTAGGCCTTGGGAATACGACATTTATTTTACTAATGTTTAATATTTCAATTGAGTCTGAATGGACGGTTTGTTGAATGTGCAATTCAAATGATGTTTCACAGCTTTGAACGGTAAAAATAGTTACCTAAAGCCCGCGAATGGAAAGCTATGTTATGGAATATCTGACAGCTCGAGGTAGGTTCAGCTTTAAAGTGGATATTCTAATTTCATTGCTCATAGCATTGTAAAACGGCAATAAGATGTTTATTAAATGTTTCCAGCAGATTGTCGTTTCATTTTAAAACTCACAAGGGTTAAACTTTTTGTTTTAGGCGGTTCCATGTGTGAATAGTGGTAAAAATGTACGAGACACTTTAAAGACCATGGTAAACTCCTCTAAGATTCAGGATATTTGAGAAATTAACTTTCCTCTTTGCTTGCAATATTGTGGCTGTAACGTTATTTGAAATAAAATATTTAAAAACGAGTTTTATAAGCAGTCTCATTTCTAGGACAGATAATTCGTATATCTTTCATTTAGCTCTGGCAAAATTTTCAAATTCTGTCACTGAAACTTTCATTGTGCAAAAATGTTTATATATTCACATTTAGAAATTCTAAAATGCAAGAAAACAGGTTTAAAGTTTCAAAACGTAGTGAATTGTATAGCCACATATTCATTTAATTTATTACACGACTGAACTGAGGAAATGACATGAAAATTAGACACAAAATGTTAAAAGATAAGAGTTCATATATTTTAAAGGCAGGAAAATAAAATATGACATTTAGTAATAATTTCATTTAGTTTAATTTATTTAAATTTAATTTAAATGTTTAATTTAATTCCATAACTAAATATTTCAAATCAGTAAGATATTGCGTTAAAACCATGCACCTGTTAGTGGACTGCACTTAGCTGAAAGGTTGAAGATTGTGATAGAAATTTGGATTATTCTACAGGATGTGTAGCACCCAGAGAAAACCTGGTTTACGTTGTTTCATCCGTTTAATCCGTTGTTTAATATCTATGGCTCCCATTCGGGAGATACCAAGTTCAATCCCCGGAGCCAGCCTGGTCGAGGGTTTCTTTTAATGGTTATCCCTGTTGTAATGAAGAATGCTAGGTTGGAATTTCCAAGTTTTCCGCACTCCTATCCTTCCTGCCGATTCATCCTTTGCTAGACCTGGTATCTTAAGGGGTATACTGTAGGAGCTTGTGTGATACGCGTACGGATATCTGTAATACTTGTTAAGACTTTTCCTGGCACCGCGCTGCCCCCTTTCCCTGGGACGCTTCTGCAGCGTTCGGTCTAGGTGCACAAGCGGAGGTCCGTTGGCGAATCGCTACCTGAGGCGAATTGCTCCTGGTTGTAAATCCCCCATGCTGCTCCTCCCATTCATCTGTCCCTCCCGGAAACAGGTACCCACAAAATGCTTATGATGTGAGGGGGAAATGCTGTGAGAACAGCCTGGTTAGTAGTCCAATAGAGTAGTTACTCCAATATGGCTTCACCATCTTACTGCAGTGAACATGTTGACTATAGCTACATCTGAAGAGAACTGTAGATGAGGAATACAGATATTCAAAGTGTGAATACCGATAACGTAAGGTACATAGTTTTCCCGTTAGTGGGGAAATTCAGGAAACAGTTCGCAGCTATGCCGCTAGTTAGCGCTGGGGACAAACCGCTCTAAAGACAGAGGGAGAATGTTCGGATAAATCATATACTACTAATTTTAGTGCAGTTTAATAAAAGAAATAGACGTATCTTGCGTCATTAGCTTTAAGTTCATAGTCTGAGATTATGTCCTACTTATTTCATGTATTTCATACGACATAATGCTCCAATTGGAATAATAGTCATGAATAAGATGTTTATGTTTATGTAAAGCTTAAATGAAGAAGAATCCGGCAATTGTTTACAACCTGAAAGCAATGATTCATTTTAACAAACTAATTGCTTGAATGGGTGGCTTTTAATTGCCATATGTTAAAAGCTAGACAAAAAGCTTAAAGGATTTACTGCTGAACTTTTTCCACGTATTTCCTATAAGAGAATTATTAGTGATGAGGGCATTATGCTGTATACACTTATAAAAATCGAAAATATTATAAAACGACTTGCAAGACTATATTCGTGGTGCAGAAAAAATGTTTCGGACGTTCACCGACGCACCATACTTTTACCTTTCTGCAGAAATAATTTTAAATTCATCTGACATTAAATAGTACACAAGGATAGGATATGATAAGAATCACGAAGGCAGAAGGATTTGGGCACTGCAACACACATGAAGCCTTATTGTACTTTTTGTAACCTCTGGGAGGAAAAGCTGATATGAAGGACCAAAGGGCGACAAGATTTGGGCTGCTGGCCCGAACGCAGGCGGGGTATCTAATGTTTCCAGAAGCTGACGCCGGCGGTACCGACCGCACAGGCCTCCTTCTCTCCATGGAGATGTCTTGCTGAGGGCGCGTTACTTTCTGGACGCTAGAGCAGACAGTTCCTCAAAGCAAACGCCACCTTCACAATACAGATAAACAACTAAGGGCAAATAGCCAAGGGTATAACAAGAATAGAAGAGGCGTGAGAAAAAATCAAGAAAGAACCTCCACACACCTCATTGCCCACAGAGGATAAAGAATACCTGGCAAAACATTCTACAGAAAATAAAGGCTATTTGACAATTTGTAACGTGATGAAGAATACAAAATCATCAGACGATAGCATGGTATACATCACAAATCCACCGTTAACGTCCTGTGGCGTTGAAAGAAGCTCCTCGCAGTTCAAAAACTGTTAAAGTGATCGATGCCGACGTTCAACAATCGATAATTTAAGAATGTCTAAAGCAGAGCAGTGTAATTCGGCTTGTGAAGTTTCAACATATCCCTCATATTGTGGCGTATTATTAATTTTATTGTCATTACCAGACGCACTGTTGTGCTGTATTGTTGCTACCATATGTAGCATTATTGGGTCTCCTTTAGTTATATTTCGGCTTAACGGTCTCTTTTTTCGGTGCAGATCACGCCAAAGGGAGAGATCTCTTTGAAACTGTCTGGTATGACGTCAGCCCTGTCTGGCTTTGGCTAGACACTGTTGGTGTGGGAAAAGATAGCGCCACTCGAGTGGAAGTGGTCGTTGGGAACAGACGCGTGTGTGACCGGTCTACGGTTTCGTGGCATCTCCCTCCACCCTGTTTCCTTCGTTCATTATGTAGAGTTGCCAAACGTTTTTGTGAATAAATCCCAGGTAATATCTGTTATGTAATTTATCAGTATAATATAAACCCCACGCCTTCCACTAAATTTACACACCAAGGTCCCGTACTTTTTCTGCCAGCGAGTTGCGCCCCCCCCCATGTGTGTGTGTGTGTGTGTGTGTGTTGGGGAGACCTAAATTAATCATTTTCTTGTAACCTTTTGGCCTTTACCCCAACACGTAACAATATTTGTATACTGTCGTCTGCTAGACCTTAATGGAGTGTAGCATTTCTAATTTTCAGACTGGTTTGTGTAGTGTGGAAGTCAACACAGACACTGCTCATGCAGCTGTATAACGTCTATGCACACGCAACCTGACGAGAAACCACACAAACTTCCCAGCTTTAATGGCAAGGGAATGAAATAGTGGGAAATAGGAAGAAGAAAATTCGCTGGATTATATAATCTACTCCGGCATTCGTCAACCAGCCGGATAAAACCACGAAAACCGAGCGGGATGGCTAAGGCGGTTGCGTCTGTGGCCCGTATTTGGGAGGTTGTGGGTTCGATTCCCGCGGCTTACCTTCCTGACTCAAGGGTTTTTTTCGGGGGTTTTCCCGGGTCACCAGGCAAATGCTAGGAAGGCTCATTGACTTCCCCGAAATTCTCTTCCCTCATTCCCTCTCATGTCAAATTAAATTGAGTTCTATTTATGAACGCTCTTTAACTACTATGGTTCTTAGCGTCCCATTCTATATTGGACGTGAAAGACCGATCATTTTGCTCAGAGGCCTCCTTATCAGGCTTGAGGTTCTTTTACGTGCCGTAAATCTACGACACGGGACCACCGGCTTTACTTCCCTTCCGAAGGTAGCCATGCTAACGATTTTTACGGCGAAAAAATCCTTCGCCCTCCGCCGGGTTTGAACCCACGATCTTGGATACTAGAGGCTAGCACGGTACCACGGAGGACGAGTGCTCTCCGGCTGGGTGGTCAAGCTTGTAACTGTTAGGGACCTCTGCGCGTCTCTGTCGCCTGCGCCGGCCGGTCCTGCAGTCCATAGTTACCTGAGGTTCCTTCACCTCATCCATCCCTCCCGGGGGTGTATGCACAAAAAAATCCCTGTGTGGGTCGAGGTGCCAAGTGTTCCCTCCGTAGCGTAATCCTAAAACCACGAAAAGATCCTGTCATAGGAAATCGAAGCCGGGATTTCCCGAATGAGAGCCTCACCCATTATGGTGCAGCCATCTCGCTCGGTAAACGGCACAATAGTCTCCAAACATTATTTTAAAGAATATTTATACTTCATTTAAATTTAAGAGACTTGTTCTTTCTGTCTACACGACAATTCATCTTTAAAATAACAAAACACACACGGACTCCGTAAATTGATGTGTAGTACTAGCATTGGTTTGATATTATTTACCATGAAACTTATTGCCTTTCAGTCATTTGGGAAAAGGAGATTACAGACAAAATTGAACTCAATCACACATTAATTTATACTGACTTTGAAATTTCCTTACAGCTAAAGCAGATGATAATAAATACACCATACTTAGCGCCAATACTATGTTTTAGCCAGAAGCGAACTTTTAAAACTGAAACCACCAAACAACATTATATTTTCAAAGTTTAATATTTTTCTCTTGAAGAAATATTCCTCAAGAAAAACAGCGGCATGTATTTGGCAATGGGTGCCAGGAATATCTTTCTAAATCTAGAAAGATTAGATTTTTGCAGACATGTTTTGAAGTTGTAGATGTATTATTGTATTGTACTTTGCCCCATGCTTTGGGCGTCAATTTAAAGAATGTTTATTTTCCCCACGCTTTGGGAGCCAATTTGAAGTAGTTTGTATTGAAGGAGTTGTATTATATTTCAACTGTTTGGGAGCCGAACACTTGAAGTAGTTGAAACCGCACGTATGGTAAACAGTTTCCGGTAGCCTTCGCCCCAAATGTACTTCTAGGTGGCCATTGCCAAGTTTAAAAAATATGAACTTTGTAATTAAGCTGTTTCTTTAAATCTTTAATATTTAAGTTTGCCTCAGCTGTGTCAGTATTTATTTTAGAGACATGGATATCTTGGCAGGGTTGTGATGCGACAAGAATGTAGGCTTACACAAATTATAATTTTACTTCACTCCTTTTATTAATACTTGATACGATTTAAATAACACTTCACTGATATAGAGAGCTGTGAGATTCTTTTTATTAATTAATTACACTTTTTAACGCATAAACTTATTTTTCGTCTCACACGAACACATTATATTTCTTGAAGACACTTTTTGCGTCTGATTAGTAACTTTGTCTGCAGGCAACACGTCCAGTTATGTGCGCTGTCTAGAAGCAACTGACTTCTAGATTTGTAAATTTTGCTATATTTCAGTTTCTGATTGGCTAATCCTACTTCAATAGAATACCTTCATTTAAATAAAGCTTTTTCTGGTTGTTGATCGGCTATTTTTATAAACTGTCACTAAAATTACATTATTGTTGCTCCAAGAATGACTAGTAGCATTTTTAAACTCTCAAACTCATTATTGCTTCAAGGTTACTTCATTGTTAGCAACTTTTAACTTATTATTCTCACAGCTCCTACACTATTAAATTATTTAATTCATTCACATAACATTATTACACATGTATACAACTATATAAGCATATGCAATGACTGTTACATACATTTTACAAATTATTACATACACATATTCCTTTAAGGCTGGCTGTTATTGAATTTACATATTATATAATTAGACTGAAATTATTTAAGTGTTAAAAATACTGCCTCAAATTCCATCTGGTGAGCGACTATGCTCTAACTTGAAACACATTTGTACTTCAAATACTTTTTTGTGGGTTTAGATATCACCAAAATAATTACGATGTCAAATTTGTATTGAGGCCCTGTACGATATAACAGCACAAGAAGCAAATTACTTTATTCATTTGTGATTCAAACGTTTCAAAATTGACACCATTTCAATTGATGTTTCTGTAAATATTTTACAACCCATTGCGCTATCTCGTATTAAAGCAAGGGGTATATCATTCATAAGGAAAGAATTAAACCCTAAATAAAATGTCCAACTATTTCCAAGCTTACGATTAACCATTAACAAATTAAATTCTACCTTCTCAATTCTACAACTACCTTTGTAGGGTAACGGTGAAGAGGAAATAATCTAGGTATTTAACATTCAATATACATGTGCTAAATGAAAAAATTCCATCCACAGAAGAAGTTAATGCACTACTCCAACGTAAGCAACGTCCAATATTGGAAATCTAGCCCTCGGGAAGCAAACCTCACATTTTTATCGAATTCTTGTCTTTCGCCAGAAGTTGAAGGCATCTTTAGCTGTTGATTGCTTCTCCGAGCTGCAGATAATATTTAAGTATCAGTCATTGGTGTTTTCAGAAAAGTGTATACTACTATTTGGCTGAAATATACTAAACTTATTAATATTGTCCTGAACGAAGAATGTGTGCGCAATAAATTCAGCAAAAACGATGTTTAATTGTAGAGTCCGTCGGAAAAATTGTAATTTCATAATACCTATGGATGGGGCATAAAATAATGGAACAAACACAGCATCAACTGTGACGTTTCAAATGAGAATAGTATAAATCACACAACCAAGGTGATGAATAGTTCTTAAGGTTACTATTATATCCAGTAGTACTAATCCACAGGGCGGAGAAAATAAGTTAAAATAAATACAAAGGCAAATAGTATAAAACCCACAATTTAATTACCTGCATTTACAGTCGCCTATCCGATTAAGCTGTCTCGCTATAAGCGGAGTTTACCTTCGGTTTTCCACGTCTCTACCTACCAGTAGCGCCCAGCGTACCCATTGACCTCTATTCGTTGGAGTAAAGAACAGCGATAAATACCCTACCCCCGGTCTTCCATGTTTCTACAGCTCCCAGGATACATACCCAAATCCTCCATCTTCTTCTCGATCGGACATGTTACGAGTAATTTTCATTTAGCATCTGCTATGCACGAGTCTAACTATATGATTCCCTAAAAACTGTGTTTAGCTCGGGTTTTGACATTCTGATCAGTCCCTCATTCGTGTTTTAGCTCCGACTGCACTTATAATTCAATATTTTCTGAGAATTGTAAAATTGTTTGTTACCCTAATCTGTTTCGGAATTATTTTGCGGCGTTCACTCTTTAAGAGCAATTAGTTAAAAAATTCCCAATCTGTATATGTAGCAAATGTTTCACTGTGGTGTTTTGGCATCTTTGTTTCATTAAGATTCTGTGAAACGTTTTATTGAATTAAGTTTATAACCAAATTAGTGTTGCTTATTTAGGTTAAACTTATTTAAATCAATAAAGAGTATTTATTATTTTGGTAGTGTAAACGTAGAATGTGTTTCTTATGAAGAATCCATCGAAAGAACGTGTTAAGCAACATTTCCTATTTAATATCTTCTGCTATATATTAGCTCAAAGGGAATAATATTTTTCTGGTACATAAGAGTGGCAGTTACTCTAATCAGTACACTAAAGATACAAGGCAAGAATACCCTACATGAATCTTGATATAGGAAGAGCAAATAGAGATTCATATTGGCAATTTAACTGTATATCGGGTTTACTATCTAATATTCACGTTAACTCATAGCACAACTCCAAAACTATGTATGATGGTTAGGGCAATTCATGATAATCAGCACGTTTTAAGATTTTCTACAGTCCAAGATATAAGTATATTTTGCTACAATACCCATACATATCTGAGATGCATAATGAATAATTTATTGCAAACTTCATTTTCTTTCCTTTATTCGCAGTTACTGGTCGATAACACAAACAGTTCTTTGCTTTTATGCAGATTTTTTCCTTTCATCAATTTCTGTTTTGTGATAGGGGAAAGGTTCCTATATTGAACCACTTGAGCCTAAATAGTAAATAATAATTATAATTTCAAATCAAAATTTTCAGAAATACAAGCGTTAAAGTGGCAAATGCTTGCGCTATAAATATCCTCAACACAATTTAAAATCAATACATGTGTCAATTAAATAACATTTAGAAAGTGAGATGGTGTAAATCGATTCAAATTAGGAACGTGATCCATAAATTGAACCACCTGTGTCTTAAAATGAACCACATACTTTTACGTTTAAAAGTATTTTTATTAATACAAAATACATATATTTTCTTGTACATTAAAAGCAAATATGCTATCAGCAACAAAGATAGAGTCCAAAATTGTGATAAGAATAGCAATTTCCTTGAGCATTTGAATATTTATATAATGACAATCACTTGGTTTTTGGAATAGGTATTATTTGCAAATATGGAGCTTTTACTAATTTTTACTCTCATACAAAATAGACCAATTATACACAGTCTTCACAATAAAACACTTTATCCTTGGCACTAACCTTTGCACACTTTAGGTGAAGCTGTATCCTACAGCTCACACACCGGATCATGTCCATTTCAGAGAATTCACATATTCATGTCATCCACTGCTTTTAACATGATTCTTTTTAACTTAGCATATTATGTTGATATTTCTTCACACGATATACTATTCGCAGTTGAGCAATCCTAGAACATCAATAGGTTTCCTAAATTGGACCAGTTCAATATAGGGTTCACACAGTGGTTCAATTTATGAGCCACGCCATTTTGGAAGCTTTAGCATCTATATAACAAGGAGAGACGCTGCTTGAAAGAAGTGTGCATGATATTGTTGCTAAATAAACCCTTCATAGCATGTAATATATATATATAGATCATCTCAAACTTATCTAATTGGTCGTATAAGCTTAGCTAGATGAGTCAAATATTACTTCTGAAGCACCAAAAACACACAACACTTCATACAACTGAAACCACAGCTCAGAATGAAAAGTCAACAACTCCAAGCATTCATAGCTGTACACGCAACGCTTCTGCTAGAATTATGGTGACATCTGTCGAGTAGTTTAATAAATATCGGAGCGGTTCAAATTAGGGACCTTTCCCCTATTTCTCGTTTACTCCTACGTCGCAGGAGAGTTTACCATGCTAGCCTCTAGTTTCCGAGTTCAAACCCGGCGGAGAACGGGGCGTAAAAATCCTTAGCATGGCTTCCTTCGGAAGGGAAGTAAAGGCGGTGGTCCCGCGTCGTAGATTTACGGCACATAAAAGAACCTCAAGCCTGATAAAGAGGCCTCTAAGAAAAATTACCGCTCTTCCACGCCCAATATAGAATGGGACGCTAAGGACCACAGCAGTTAAAGAGCGTCAATTAATTTCCGCCATTAGTAACAGCGGTTGAATGCTTCGAAGGGGAGCATTTGCTCTAGAAAGCCCAATTGGGAAGGAAAGAAATATTAATACTACTGCTAAATCGAAAAACATATAGAAATGCAACAAAGAGTTCAATAGTTTTTACGCATGTGTCCATTTAAATGAAAAGTAGCTTTCAGATATAGCAGTAATGGCCAACTGGAAATTCTGTGACGTCAGAGAACACGTCTTCTTGCTTCCGGCCCCGAGGAAAGAAATTTGAGGTGTGCCAACCAGGTGAGGTAAGGGGAAAGGTGAAGTTGTTAATACGGGAATGGATAATGTAAAAAGGGGGACATACGTTGTGCTGTGTCAAGTATGACGTAGTGAACCATTTGGATAACCCTGAAGATTGTCATTTATGAACATGCTGAAACACCCCTTTTGTAAGCTTATTTATATATTTCGAATTACTTAACGTACAGTAGTACCGAAGTAAAAACAATTCAGCAATATTCCCTCATTTGTAAAGTTAAACTTTCGCTTTATCAATGTATTCACGTTACTTCATTCTAAGTTACCTGGAGATTGCTTAAACTATGACGAGAAAACGAGAGTGTAGTTTCAATGGTTTAGATTTATACATTTTAGTGGGGAAAGTTGTAAACAGTTTTGGATGTGGTTAAAAAGGGTCTATGGATGTTGTTCCCTGCTTAGGACGGTGATGTTGAATTTACCTCAAGGCCAAGTTAGAGCATTTAAAGCACTGAATATAATGTAGAGACTTCAAGAACGATATAAAGCATCGTGGTGTAGAAGATACTGCGTATATATAATAAAGGTATATTCACTTTTACATTCCATACGAGTTAATCCACGAAACACGCTGGCTATGTTCATCTTCCTTCAATGAAGATAAATTCCGCTACGTACACCAACAGTATTAAGAGTTTTTGGAATTAAGAATGGAATGCCTTACAAGCAGAAAAAACTGAAAACTGGAGATAAGAGAAACCAAGGTGTAAATAAAAACGCTCGAAAATAACGTATAAGCAAATTTACGTTACAGGGAATGGATTATCTGACGGAAATGAGATTTGACGACGGTGATGGGAAAGTAGCAGGACCATATTCCATTTTTCCGCGTCAGTCCTCATACTGGCGACACGTGGAGTGGAATAACAAGACCAGCTTCCAGTTGTGATCGCTCGAATGAGCTTAGCGTTAGCATCTGAGCAAAGAGAATCTAGGAGAGACCGTTGATTCACGCTCACCAGTTTCAGAAAATGAGAAACTGGATATCAGAAGACAACTTACCCACACGTTAAAATACGGGCGCTCTGTGCAAATCCGAGAATCAGCAAACTACCGAAGTTCGAACACACAGTCACATGATCCGTGAAATTTATAACGCATATGACCGTCACCTAGGGAAGTTCATGGCTGTAAGCCCCAAGACACCAGGTAGAGGCTGTTAACTCAAACAAAAGCATACGCCCCCTTGTTTTGCATAAAGAACAAAACGGTTTTTTTCTTGAGGATATTTCGAGAGTGTAGAACATACATATAATCCCCTGTGGAGATCATTTTTCTATAAACAAGGAGCATCCTACTCTTATCCCCTTGCTAATTGGTGGCAGTTCGGCCTTCAAAGCTCACGACAAAACGAGGAGGGAGAAAGAAGGATAAAAGGGAAGGAAAATCTCTATCTCATCTGCCGCCTTTTGAAGGCATAAGAACGTAGTTAGTCCCAAACCACCGGCAACTGCTAAGTACGCAGGTTTCTGTGTTTTTCTCGCTTCTGCCCCCTCCTCTTGCACAGGTCTCAAACACACACTTTACCTTGTTAGCCATTTCCAAGTTCTTTTTATCTCGGAAACATAACGGTCTCATACGTGTACAAAAGCGAATCAACACATAAATAACCGCATTGAAGTAAGCAAGGAAGGAAAGACGAAAGGAACGAAAGAGAAAAGGGTTTGGAGAAAGAGAGATAGTTTTGACCACACAATAAGGCGATTTGCTTCCTGGTTAATCCTGGTCCAACGAGCTGGGAGAGTTAGGAACAAGGAATAAAAAGAGACGTTACAAAAGAGCCCTTGGGGCAGCAAGGCAAGTTGCAGGGACCAGCGTTTATGCGAGATTATTAACGGCGGAGGTAGCTAAGCTCGCTGTGACCACAGGAAATAAAAACGTCCGTCCGCTACTATACACTGCTTTCCACCCACACGCCGCAGACGACGCTGCAGCAAGAAGGCGAGATTACAAGCCTCCTCATCTTGCAGACACTGGTACTAATCCGCTAACTTCCTAAAATATCACAACATTCACTTGTCAACGCATTCCTCTAAAACTACATCCTTCGTCTTAAGGGGAGACTAAATGGATAGAATTGATAAAAAATTGCACTTTAATTCTTTATGGATTCTTGTAAACTGAAATCTCCTCTTTAATTCCATACATGTTTTATCATTGGAGACACAATACCTACATATTTGTGTACAAAAAAAAACACCGACAACCTTCAGTGTTTTGGGCGAGATATTAAAGTGAACATTTTTGAGGGAACCCATGTCCGGAAATACATGGTTTGGACGCTGTGACCGAAAAGCTTTGCGCAACATTCATGCATGGGCAGATGAAAATCTGCGTGCACAAATGGTTAGAAGTAATCAATACAGATGAAAGTATGGATCGGAATAATTATGACCAGATCATTGGGCCATTTCTACTGCCAATCAGACTAACAGGACCGATATATCTCACTTTTATCAGAGTGGCCTTCCTACTCTACTTAATGTGGTACCACTACAGGTTCGTAAGGTAATGTGATTGCAACACGACGGAGCTCCAGCTCACTTTGATCCAAATGTGCGACACCCCAGGACGCCACATTTCCCAATCAGTGGATTGGTAGATGGGACCTATACTATGGGCACCTCTTGACTATTTTCTGTGGGATACCTTGAAGACTAAGGTGTATGCTACCCTTGTAACATCAGAAGAGGACCTTATCGCACGAATCCACGCTGTAACTGAAATACTGACCACCAGTCGCACTTACCTAGTTAACCACGTGCGTTTGTTTCTGCATCGCCGATGTACGTTCTGTATTCAAGTAGGTCAACAGTTTGGACCCCTTTTTAGGTAATTAGTCCACGGTGTGATACTGTTGTTGGGTTTCTTAACGAAATGTGGAATGCACACCCATCAACATATCCGAATCGTCCGCAAACTTCGACGCTCCACAGCGTCCAACCATGTATTTCCGGACACGGGTTCCCTCTTGAAAAATGCTCATTTTAATGTCCCGCTCAACATACTAAGCCTTGTCGGTGTTTTCTATATATATACACTATATATCTTGGAAGTAGATATAAAACAGAGGACGGGAATAGCATGGCTTAGGTTGGGAGGGTGGAAAGCTCGCAAGATTGCTGATGATGATGGCAGGAGGATTTGCCCATTATGCGGGGACCAAGAAGACTGGACGCATATTTTGGCAGCATGCGTGCAGACGGAGAGTATTAGGAAAAAATTATTACCGGAAGTATTTTTGGCTTCCATCAGACGGAGGGCAGCGTGCTGGGACTTGATTCTAAACAGTCAAAACTGGCCAAGATTGGGCACATACTTAATGGAAGTACGTGTACTAAGAGATAAGGTGTTTATGTAAATTTTCTTTAAATATATGTGGTGCTTGAGCACTTCTGTGTGTATGTGTGTCTGCATGTGTGATTCAGATTGTTTTTCAATTTTATACGTATGTATATAATGTGGTGATTATAAACATAGTTGTATCTGATCGATTCTGTAAGTCACATATACAGACTAGGTATTTTTCTAGAGCATGTACGGTCTTATGACCCATGAGACTGTGTTATGCAATTAATGTAATACTAAGTACTCAATAAATATCACTACTACTACTATATACACTACATATTTAAGACTGGCACTGCATCTAACATTTCGTTGACAGTGAATTCTGCAACAGTTCACAGAAAAAAGTCATAACTTCTACACATACTGTATGTAGTAGAGAGGTTAACTTAGTCTCGTCTTTTACTTGAAGGTTTGCTATACAAACTGGTACTACTGTTAAATATGCCAGATTCTTGCACTCAAGCTATGTAGTTTCTTTCTTTGCAAATACTAGGGTAATCCATAAGGTCCGAGACGTTTTGAAATAAACAATTAACAAAATGCAAATATCATCGTTTATTATCTACATTTGAAAGGTACACTCTTTAAGCTATTTTTCTACATAATCGCCATTCAAATTGAGGCATTTATCATACCGAGGCACAAGTTTTTCAATGCCCTCTCTGTAGAAATCCGCCGCCTGCGACTTCAACCACTGGTTTTCACCGGCATGCAGTTGAGCGTCAGTATCAAAGCATCAATTTGATGCACCAAACTCCATGAAATTTGGGGAAAATGTTCCGATCTGAAAGTTCTGTAATCGTGGAACGACGATTTTCACGAATTTTATCATTGTTTTGCATTGACAGTACATCATCATAAGGCTAGGCCTACCACTGCGATCCTCGTCGTGAACATTGGTACGGCCATTTTTAAAATCAATGCACCATTGCCTGACTCGACTTTCACTCATTATTCCCTGCCCGTAAACTTCACAAAGTTGACGATAAATTTCAATTGGTTTGTTCTTTTTAGCCAACCGTACTTCACAAGTGGCGGGATTTTCTATTGCAGCGCACATTTTAACAACTAACAGAGAGCACAGTAAGGAAGGCACAGTCCTGAAGCTACCACAGCTGGATGCGTACTGAATGTAGGAACGTTCTGACACAAAGGTGGCGGCTCAGGCCTACTCATCGCTACGATAGGCCAAAACGTCTTGGACTTTCTGGATAGTTGGATATTGAAGATAGCTAAATGAAATCTTAGGAGGATAAAAACAACCTCTAAATGCTGTCGTGGATCTACTTTGTTGTTAATAACATGGTGGTTTAGTTTTAAAATAATAATTGCAGAAAAGTCTTAATCAAAGGACGATATACTTGAGGGAAAAATTGCATCTTCCTCAAAAAACAAGCTTATAATGTAAAAGTAATTCACTGAACTAAGAAGGCATGCGTCTACATCCTGAAACATTCCAGTCTGATATCTTAAACAGTTTCTGAGGTAATGGGTCATGAAGTTAGCAGATTTAACACTGGCAAATAGGAATTTAAATATCCCCTTAAAACCTGCGTCGCTGATTGAAAGTCTATCCACAATGTCATTACTAGAGTCAGGAAGTTAGGCATAATGTATTTTTAAACGGTGGCAATAAATTAAAAGATATGTAGACATAATCGTGTTTTGAGGTATTTTGAGGGTATTAAACCGGTTTATATTTTGCCGCTTTAAGCTGCCTATTTGTGTTGTAAATGCCAATTTTTGCCTTTTTAAAATCAGCTTAAAGCTTTTCCAATTTATTTTAAAGTTTTCCTAATTTCACGAAATTCCAGATGATGGCCACCTTTCTATCTTGGAACTTGGACATCATTTTCGTTGAAGTGTCTTTTGTATTGTAATGTGTGCTACGTCTAAGGCTTGAACATTTCTCTCTGAAAATGGGTTCTCCAGTATCGGGAACACATTTTGACGAATAGCGATGGTCAGTTGCTGTCACGTGAAAGCAGATATAAGATTTTTTAAGAAGTTTTATTTAAAGTCCTTTCAACTTCAAGGTCATATCGCGACCAGTATGATAAAAAGTTGGGATACGTAATTAATGCATCAGTAGGCATAATTATAGCGTTAGCGAACGTAAGGATTTTTGCCTTTTTAAAATCAGCTTAAAGCTTTTCCAATTTATTTTAAAGTTTTCCTAATTTCACGAAATTCCAGATGATGGCCACCTTTCTATCTTGGAACTTGGACATCATTTTCGTTGAAGTGTCTTTTGTATTGTAATGTGTGCTACGTCTAAGGCTTGAACATTTCTCTCTGAAAATGGGTTCTCCAGTATCGGGAACACATTTTGACGAATAGCGATGGTCAGTTGCTGTCACGTGAAAGCAGATATAAGATTTTTTAAGAAGTTTTATTTAAAGTCCTTTCAACTTCAAGGTCATATCGCGACCAGTATGATAAAAAGTTGGGATACGTAATTAATGCATCAGTAGGCATAATTATAGCGTTAGCGAACGTAAGGATATTAAGTGTCCATTGCCTTTTCACTGTTGCCGAATAAATAAGCAACTACATATTTATTATTTGAACGTTCTATCGGAGAAAGTTGCATAATTATTTGTAGTTACACCACACAATAAGCTAGAGCGCGATGTTATACTATCACTTAATCCACTTACATCTAAGAAATTTGACCAAAAATTGTGAAAAATTAAATAATATACTTTTTCATCATAAAGCAATATGAATTCTAAACTTTAAGAAGACAGATCGTCTTTTTTGTATTTGGCGCATTTAAACTGCCAGTAAATTGAAGTTTCAAGAGGACATCCGCATGATTATTAATAAACAAACCCAACTTTAAACCCGGTTTTCTAGCAAACCTTTTATAAGCATTTTTCCTATGTAAAAATGCTTCACACTATGCAATTTTTGGTTATTTGTTTCAATAAAAATTATACTGTATCTCAGTAGTAAATTAAAGAAAATGACCATATAGATTTTTAAAATAATGCCCCAGTTTTGAGAAAAAATAATTAAGTTTGAAAATACATAAGCATAAAAGCAAAATTTTTCTAGGATAATCAGAGGTTAGTATAAAATATCCATTATGAAAGATATTTTTGCAAACGTATTAACTGCAAACCTGAATTTGCGATGTGAATTGAAAAATGCATCGTGCAAATGCATTTTGAGTAGAGTAATGAATTTAAACAACAAAAACCTTATACTTAATTAATTATGTAAGCTAAAACTTTTTAAACAAGATCAAAATGCCATGTAAGGTATGGCACAAATTTCGATAAAACGTCTTATACGCCGTGGATTTTTTCAAACTTCGCAGATGCATCATTACCTTAAGCTGCTGCATTTTCGGAATGTGGAAGCTGTCTCGGTGTTCTCATATATTTGGAAGAAAAATGTGGAGTAGCCTGTATGACTCACTTATATCAATACGAAGTAAATCCGGGTGAAAACGTATGTGGCAATAATGCGTAGGTAGGCTTAAACCTAAATCCATATCAGGCCTACCATTGTCTCCAATTGAATCAGGAATAAATTCCCAAGGCATTTCTGGAAACCGAACCCAGAGCACCAGAAATTGCAAACGGACGCGCTGACCACCAAACCAAAACCGAAAATTTCGATATGCCATAGTTCTCTTGCGTATTTGCAAGTGAGAAAGTGTATTTCGGCATCCTATTCATTTTCAACACTGTCGACTGCTTCAGTGTTAAGAGTATTTACGTGCAATGAGAGCCATTTCAGAAGATCAAGCAGGCAATTAAGGTGTGTCAAAACTGCGTTATCTGCCGGGGAAGCGGCTTAGTTAACCCTCCTTTAGAGAGGCGGATCGGGGTACCGCTTCTGTTTGAACAGTCGCGTATTCTGATCTCATATGCCACTGATGGTGAACTGTATGCGTACCACTGACAATGTAACAACTGCGGTCAAGGTTGCAGTATGTATGCACTAATCAATGGCTGTCTCCTCAAGCACAGTCCACTGGGTAGCGGTCATCAGCAGTGACGAGCAGTGCCAATTGTCACTAATTGTTAAATTGTTTGTTTGCAGAATCTCAAGAAATTATTGGAAGCCATTACTGAGGTTAGCAGCATGTGTTTTTATTATTTATAATAAAAGGTAATTTGCACTATCACAGTTAGGTAAATATTTGCACGCATGAGTTGGCAATAATTGTTTAAAGTGCATCTGTACTGGGGTTTCATTGGTAATGTCGCCCGTTTCACGGCTGCCGTGGAGTCGGCAGTCGAAGAGGTTACTCCCGGCGAGTACTACATATTATCCACGTAATTGATTGCAGTTCTTGCAATTAGAACTGTAATTACAATGAAAATAAGCACGCAAATAAAGACAGATTTTAGAAACACCTTCCTGCTATAATGGTATTATATATTTTAATATATTTCAAATTGTATCTCTCTTGCGCAATGATTCATCTTCCAAAACAGAGTAAGTTTCTTGTCTGATACTCTCTTTAGATATTCCAGTGTGTGTAGTATGTTTTACTGGCTACCTTCTTTTTCTCTTCAATAACCCTAGGCCTTCTTAGTTTTGATTTTTCCCAAGAGTAGATCCTACAGCTATAAATTTGTTTATACATCCATACAGACTTTGTAGCAAATACCGTTAGCACCGCCATTTA
Source organism: Deroplatys truncata (assembly GCA_030765065.1). Classification (NCBI taxonomy): domain Eukaryota; kingdom Metazoa; phylum Arthropoda; class Insecta; order Mantodea; family Mantidae; genus Deroplatys; species Deroplatys truncata. The sequence continues at coordinate 668,811,754 of CM060990.1, forward strand.
ACGTTCCTGCAAGATTACGTTTTTTACACTAATCGTATATAAATATACTTTGTTTTAATGTCTGCACATATGCGAGGTGGTCCAAACAAGCCGTCCTTTGCAGTTTTGTTTCCCACATGCATAGGTGCAAAAGAAGTTGCCGAATCACCGATGTTGAAAGGGGCAGTGCAGGTACGAAGCAATAGGTCACGTAGTGCTGATGCATGTGTTTACGTGGTACTTTTGTACTGATAAGCATCGCGTGGTCGCCTGCTTGAAGATCGAGCCAGGTGATTCAAACAAAAAGGTAATATTCACCAATAACGAACACACGGATATACCGGTAGTTATGATCTATGCGGAGACACACCAAAATGCAGCTGAAGCTCGAAAGCTGTGCTCTGAACATTTTCAGAGGCGGCACCTGTCTTCTGCACAGCTTTAATTTTTACGTACAAAAATGATACATACAGAGGTAGAACGTGGGCCTGAGAGGTCCTTACATCAATTTGTGCACCAAGGGGCTGGCATGTTTTTGCACATAATTATTATGAATAATGCACTAATTGAAATTACTTTAATTTCAACGCACCTTTAAAGGTGCATAAATATAATAAAAATATAATTTTGTTAAATCTTGTTAACTTTGAGGCACCAATTGATACTCTATATTTGTGCTGAGTGTAGGTTAACTGTCATCCGGTATAAACTAACTTCAACTAAGGACGGCTTGTGTGGGCCACCTGGTACAGACACTATGTAAATGATAGTAATACATTAACACCACTTTTACGCAGTATTAACTGTGAAAAACTTAGTAAGCTCAACAGTTACATTTTAAACGAAGTTGATAATAACTGCAGTTGGAACTGAAGTGATGAGATGGTCACAGCGTTTGCGCCAAGCCAGAGGTGCGTGCAGCGGGAGCTACGAATTTATTGACGGAACAGGCATTGAACCACGGAATCGGAACCATTGGCGCAAAACGTGCGTCAAACACAAGATGAACTGAATAAGGGTGGATCTTTTGTGCCCTAACGGTTTGCTAAAACATACATAGACTGTAGACGCCTGCACGAAAAATAAAAGCGAAAGGGAGTGTACAGAAATAAGTAAAAAGTATTTGACCTATTTACACACATTTTAAGATAACGAATAATTTTGTCTCATAATTTTAGAATAATAAATGATACCAGTGTGTAAAATGGGCTATCCTAAAAAGAGAAATAGCAGTCATAAAATCATAGTTTATGTATATGTATGCATATGGAACATTCCGTGTGCAATAGAACGGCAAAAACACCTCGCATTTCTTGTTTCCAATGTAGTTCTTTCTAGTAATAAGGAGTGCTAAGGAAAACATATTTATCGAATATTAGTATCTAAAACTCAACGGTTGTCACGTTATTTAACGATAAATGTATCGTATTAATTCAATTGGTCACATTTTAAGTGCACATAGCTCTGGAACCCTTTATTTCAGAATAGTGTACCAAATATCATTTTGTAGATAAAAGTCAGCATTATATTGCAGCAACACTAATTATTTTTATAATGTTCACAAAAAGTCTATATAAGGTTTTTACTTATTTTAAGCGTCTTCGGAATTTTATATAACTAAAATATTAGACTGAGAATATTCCATGGTGTCATTAAAAGAAGCTGGCAATGTTGGTAAAGTGGTAATGCTAGGATGTTCGCAGTTATAACATAAAAAGCAAATAAACGCAGCGATTTATGTGGTTGATGCACGATGATCACCAAGCGCTCTGTGAATCTGTGAGGAAATACTTAGAACCGCATACTGCTTAGTAAGCGTCCTCATGTTTAACCCTATGCACAGCAGCTTGCTTGACCTTCAGTTCAAAACAAACGTGCGAGAGTGACTATGAGCACGTATTTTACTACTCCCGCGCATTAATTACTTTAAGCGAATCCTTATCAGACACCATTGCACTAAAATATATGCTTGATTGTGATTAAATTACGGAAGCTTACTATATATAATACAATTACTTTTATTAATCCGTTACTGCCTACACTTGAAAGCATTCGCTTAAATAAAAGTAAGGAGAATATGTTTACTTATCAGTATGAAATTAAAATTTAGGGAATCAAAATAAAGTTCGATTTAAATAATTAGATTTAAAGATTTCAGAGTTATAATAGTTTGAAGTTGGGAATTTTAGGAACATACAATAAATTTGAAAACTTTAATTTAAAAACTATGATGTTCTGAATTTTAAGAAGTTCCATAAAGCATTGTATTAGGCTTGTTCCCAATACAAAAAAGTTTCGTTTCGTTTAAAATATTCAAGGTCGATTTTCTTTCTGTTTCGGACGATTTGAAACGGAATGTTCCATGTGTGTGTGTGTGTGTGTGTGTGTGTGTTTGTGTGTGTGTGTGTGTGTGCGCGCGCATTTCAATTAGTTGCTGGAATGGGATTTCTAATGTTACACAGAATCAAAAAGTCAAAACATCTCACATAACAACAATTTGTAAACATAAACCTTCTAACAATATATGATTTACAAAAATGGACAAGAGGAATTTAGAATTTGTAATAATCCTTCGTTACTATTTGTCGTGTACGTAAGCCGGTTATCACAAGAAGAAGTATAGTTCGATCACATTGCAAACAAAAGGAGGATGCTAGATTTTGTGCATTGTTAATACATTAACTTTTGTTTTAATTCTTATAAGCGTGCCATAAAAATCTGTAAAGTTACTGGCTTTCAAAACATCACATAGCGTATATGTTGCACAGAAATCAGGGAGAGTAACGGGGCGATGAAGGAAGAGAGGGGAGTGAGCGGAGAGTGAGGGATTGTGAGGAAAAAGAGATGGAAGCGTGTGTAGAGTGAGATAGCGTGAGAGAGACATACCAAGATGGCTCCGGTGTAACGTGCGAGGCTTGTATTCAGGAGGTCCTGGGGCCGGCAACACTGACCACTTGCTTTTTGTGGTTTTTCCTGCTGACCTAGACGAATGCTGAGTGGTTTTTCCTCTACCACGAATTTTCTTTCCCTCGTTTCTTATCTATTCGCTTCCGCTTTCATATTGAGGCAGATTTAAGCTCTGTACAGTGTCGGTTGGGGTCGGACAGATGGTGCAGATGCTTACGTTCTTCTCGCCATCTCTGCATCGCCTCAGGTGGATCCAATTCTCCCCGGTTCCGCCAGAGGAAAGTCTTCTCTGAGCAACGTTGTCCTTCGTGGTCTAGCGGTACCATGCTAGCCACTGGTTCTCGAGGTCACGGGTTAAACCCGGCAGAGGGCGATGGATATTTTTCGGGGGTAAAAATCCTTAGCATGGCTTCCTTCGGAAGGGAAGTAAAGCCGGTGATCTCATGTCGTAGATTTACGGCACGCCTGATAAAGAGGCCTCTGACTAAAATTTCCGGTCTTTCATACCCACTATAGAATGGGAACCATAGTAGTTAAAGAGCGTCCATAAATAAAACTCAAATTAATTTTTTTTCTCTGAGTAGCCGGCGAGTGTGACCGAATCGTCATGCTTGGAATCGTTAGGGACCACTGCGCGTCTCTGTCAACCGACCTGTTTGTGGTCTGTAGCCTCCTACGGTTCCTCCATCTTATCCATTCCTCCCGGGGGTTGTAAGCACCAATGATCCGCGTTGGGTCGAGGTGTTCCCTGCGTTCCCTGGTCATTTATTTATAGCGGGAGAGAGAGTGAGAGAAAAAAGTCTCTGATTTAACGCAATAAGGTATGGAGAACTGAAAAAAGCACTGCTTTGCATTAACATTCAACTACTCAGTAGTGTACTTATGAAAACGATTTGATCCTTCTAGTTAGAAGCTCTACTAGTTTTAGGCTAATTGTGAAGAGATGTAAAGATTTTTGCCCAAAAGATGGGAACTACACTTGGTCATCCAGTTATCAGTAAATAAGCTTGACGGCTGCCTTGGCTGGTATGATAAGAGCCCGGGCAGGACAGGTAACACGATGGAGAGAGTTCGTAATATTGTAGTTCAGTATGGCACTCAAAGTGATGCCGAAAGTGCCTGTCAAATAGTTTATCTTTTAACATAAGTTATCTTTCAGCTCATCGGAATTTGTTTAGTACACCTTTTAATTTAATATTCGATGGAGGTGGTTAAATATAGAGATCAAGGGCCATAAGCAGGCTAAGGATCCGAGACAAGTTAGCAACCACTCTATGTGCAACATTAGTATATATGTTCCCTAAACACAATACTGTTGATATAAACAAGGATGCCAATGCGCTGCCTTATTTGCTATTGTAAACGAAGTAGGACAGGCACTTTGGAATCAGAGGCACAAGTGTATTGTATTTATAGTCACGAAGCGGATTATACACGGTCTCACAGGTAAACAACATCCCAATGCGCCACTCCACTCTACTCGATCCACAGTAAACTTCACTTCACTCTTAAGTTGTCCGGCTCCATAGCCTGGCCAAAAGTTATTGCACTAAACTTATGATTAAACCTTTTGTGACTTGCTTGTAAGGATATATTGGCTATGTGAACCTTGGTAAAATCCTGTTGAGAAAAAAGATGATAATGCGTTCACAGACAGTACGTCCGGAAAAAGTATTGAAGAAGTCTGCAACGCATTTATCACTGTTGACTGCTTCTTAAGAACAATTTCACCTAGAATTGTCTCGCCGCAAAAAGTGCACCACACTCTCATTTTATGCTCTGTAATATGTTTCTCCTGCGACAAATTACATCCTTCTGTTCTACAGCGTAGCATATGGTTGAATGTGTTTAATTATGTGATTATGCTCGCTTGTATTTTGCGGATGAATCTGTTTTATGTATTGCGTCTGAAACGTCTATTGTCTGAACATTGTTAGAGAATATGGATTAGATGGACGAACTAAACGAAGATGATTTGGGTCAACGCCTTGAATTCTCTGAGACCTGGCTGCAGATGCTGGAAGATGATCCTGACAAAACAAGACGTTTTGTCCAAGACATAATTATGTTTATGGCGACATGAAAACCCAAATGTGACTGTTCAGTACGATTACCTGTCTCCGGGAGTGATGGTGTGGACAGGAGTGACTTAATAGGGCTTAATTGGACCTTTTTTTTAATGTCACTGGAGAAACGTACCTGGATCTGTTGACAGAACAACGTTGGTCCTCTCTTATAGGCGCGGGAAGACTTTGGAGATTTGTGGTGTCAGCAAGATGGAGTTCCGCCGCATTACAGTCTGATAGTACGAGAATCGCTTGATGAGTGGTTTCCAAAAAACCGTGGATTGGACGTCGGGGTCCTATTCAATGGTCCCTCTGGGGGCTCTTAAAGGGTAACATTTACAAGCATAATATCCAAAACTAAGCTCATCTGCGCAAGACTATTACTCAAGAATTCACTTTAACTCCCATGGAGGTCTGCAGAAAGGCAAATGGTTCAATTAAGGCTTCAAGCCTACGTCGACGTGAATGGAGCCCAAGTTGATCACTATAAAAAGTCGATAAACAGAAAGTTTTCATATATTTCATATATTTCTTAACGGCAATGAAGTGGGTAATAATATTTTTGTATAGGTTTTTATTTCTCATCAAACATTTGCCCCTTACTTCGCGGCCACCCAACACATTATAGGCAATCTCCAAACTGAGTCTCATGAACCGAATGAAATTAATACCAATAGTTTTACGATACAGTTCATTCAAAGTTCACTGACAAATGCTAATAATCAAACTTAAGATCTTTCGCCTCAGTAACTTTTAAGGTAGGTTATCTTAGTTGAAGCCGAAACTGTAAAGTCAATAATTATCATAATAACTTAGGAAGGATAGCGAAATAAAATAAATAATTCATATGTAAAATCAGTGCATGTATCAAAGGGGAACCATTGGGAAAATTGTTCACTGTTAAAATTGACAGAAAGACCAGACAGGCACAGTTTAGATAATTAGGGACCAGTCCCAGGTATAAAGGGTAAAACCGCTGAAGCCAGTTTTTCCTGGAAATAATGTGTGCAGCTGTACTGACCAGGAAGTGAAAGTCACGAGTTCTTCCTTGTATTGTGCGTTGGTGAGGAGACTCTCGCTGGGGCCCTCTGGGTGGCGGAACAACATTCTCGTTCAGTTCAGAAGACTGGGTGTGAACTTGCAAGAGGATTAACGTTCAGCTGTAATTGATAATCTTCGGTCTCGGAAGAAACACAGCGATATCGTAAGAATTTAAAAGTGATCGGTAAATCTTAAGTCTTATTTTAATGGTGAATAAAAGCGTTAAAAGAAAGCGTTCGTGTTTCTATGTGCACACACTCACGCAAACCCAGTGATTAAAGTTTCATGCTCAAGCAGCCGTGGCAAAGTAAACAAACAAAAAACAACTAGGAGGAGAAAAGCAGCAATCGTGAGGTAAAGGTTCATGGTTGTAGGACGTAGCGTGTCTGCGTCATAGTATACCTATATATAGAAAAGTAAGAAATTCCCTTTACGACAAGTTTTAGGAGTTTTGGAAACGTTGTACGTGACATCAAGAGCTCCTGCACATGGTAGATTTCCCTTCTTATCCCATTATGGTTTCTTTGGATTTGTGAATCGCAGAACTACATATTTACAACTCCAACACTACAAAAGTTATATTATCATAGTTTCTCTCAGAATAAGCAGACTAGGAATCAAAATAAACACTCCTTCCAAAGCAGAATATTCCGAGATAGATAAGGTATCTTAAATGGTTTCAAATTATTGAAGTTATTACACAAGTATTTAGCGCATGGGTCATTGACCGCACATGCATATTTAAGATACAAGGTTTGGCGACAAAATAAACAACAGAAAAGGAAAGAAAACAAAAAAGAATAAGAAAAAGGAAAATACATATGGATTATGTTTGACTAACTGAACAAATCTGACCTAGCTTCGCGCAGTTTAGCCAAGAAATTGCCCTTGTTTTGCTAGTTCCTCTGGTCAGCCAGCAGATCCTAAAATGCTAATCTCTTTCTGAAGAATTTTTTATTGAGTTTAATTGTTCCCTGGTTCTCCCACTGAGCACATTCCGCCAAAATATGTACCCAGTCCTCATCCAAATCGCAGAATGGGCAGATTCTCCTGCCAGAACCGTCAGTCATTTTCTGTGCGCTCCAGCCCCCCAATCTAAACCATGCCATTCCCGATCTTTCCTTTCTTCCTTAGTTAACTATATATGCCTCTTTACCCCAATTCAATTTTATTTCATTTGCTAGACTTAGAGAAGGTTTAATTTTGCAATCCGATTCTATTTCCTGTTGATTGATGTCTCTTAGTCTTCTTTTGACACCTTTCCAGATGTTTTAGTGATTTGTTTCAGCTCTTTGCCATACTGACCCCATTCCTATTCTCCTCAAACCCCTTTCCAAATCATGTAACTTCATAGTGCACTATATTGAAGGCATACGCACGTGTTATCTCTCTGCTGCGAAAACCGCAAAAGCGGATCTTAGCGTCTCGTAGCAACAGCTGTCCTGCCGGTCGTGAGCGCCTGCGTTCGGCTGAGGCGATTAACATAAGTAATCCCATTAGAGCTTACGAATTTATCTCATAAATCTCGTTACCTCGATTGGAATTTATTCAGACGATTCTTCGAATAAAATGTAACAGATTATATACGCAAAAATGCGTACTTTTTTATAGGTATTGTATTAGTTATACAACGGAGGGGGACACATTGCGCACAGCGGCCTGCATAGCTCTATTGTATCTAACACTCCCAGTAGGAAGGGATGAAGTGAAGGAACCACAGGAGGCTACAGGCCGCAGACAGACGGTACACAGCATTTTTTATTTTATTTTTATCAACATTGTATTTATATTTTGTTTTTTATTTTTTTATTCTTTATTTATTTACTATTTTTTTTGTGAAATCAAATTTCATTTATTTAATTTTATACTTTCACACAATTTTTTACCTATTTACTTTAACTACTTAATTTAAAATTAGTTATATATATGTATATATATAATCTGTAAAATGTCGTTTTGTAACATCATTTAAAAAAGTGAATAAAGATCTGTAGTATAAGCCCCGGTTTAAGGAATTAGGTACCAGGGTTAAGTATTAAAGATTCTTATTTATTTATTTATTTAGTACACAGAGTTCCTAACAGGTCCAGGCTCGAAGACGCGTCCCATTGATGGAACTGCCTAAGAGAGCAATAAACGACCCGTCGTCCAAGCAGCCCTCTAGTATCCATGGTGAGTAATCTTTCCTTTTAGCAAGCATCCGCGACATCTGTCCGGCACCGCCATTTGCCACGAAACCTAGAAGTACACAGGAAAGATAAGGATACCCAATGAAAGGGGAATGATGGGAAGTAAATCGTGGTAGATGAGAAACCGCATCCGCGTTCACTTACCGATCAGGGAAAACAACGAAAAACCCAAAGTCAGACCGGATGGTCAACGGGAATCAACTCGGGACCACCCGAATGCGAGTCTCGCTCGGTAAGTACTTTCTTGTTATGTTGTTTAAAATCAAATCACCATTATATAAACTCTCAGATAATGGCATATTAAATTAATAACTAAATAAATGAACAATCGAGTAGGCACATTTTTTCGAGATCATAAATTATTTGGAAATTTACACTTCACGAGTGTGCGTAGATAGAAGGCACAATTTTCAAAGTTGAACGTTGAGGGAATCTACTGGTTTTCAGTAACACAAGCTAAACTGGATGTTGAGGTAGTAGAATTTAGCAACTTCTCCAGAGCTGATGAATAGTGCTGTTGATTTATCTACAGATACGCCTTCAGTGAATATGCATTGATATGATGTGACTTTTATTAATTCTTGCTCCTGTATTCTTGCCCTGCGCTATAGATATAGCAGCACGGACGGCTAACCGATCAGACGTAGGGATGCCTTCTCCGAGGAGATTTCGACCGCGCCAAAGATGTCCATCGAAGTTATGGAACACCTGTCTCCAGCAGACCATGACATATCAGCCCACAAAATACTTACAATTATATTTTCTATGGTAAACATCAAATACAGGGCGTAAGAATGGACTAGTTGCTTGAATGCATTGTATATTTTCCGCCGTTCGCAAATTACATTCATTTAAGTAAATTTAATGTAAGTTCAATGATTACCCGTGTTCGAGTAGGTAAATACTGAAAGTAATTTTCGTTACATAGTTATTTATGTATTAATTTGTTTTCTTCTTCAGAGTAAAACTCCTTACACCCACTTTAGAACTATTGAGACGCTGAAGGAATTTAGTGTGTACTATAATGACCTAAGGTCGAAAGAACACATAGTTCGAGAGGGATGGCTCAGAAGGTATCGTCTGTGGTCCGCATGCGGGAGGTCGTTGGTTTGATTCCCGCGGGCGAACTTCCTGACTCATAGGTTTTTCGGGGGTCGCTAGGCGAATGCTGGGAAGGTTCAGTACATCGTCCCGAATTTCGTCTCCCTCCATTTTACCTCCATTCTCATTTTACTTGGGAAAAGGATGCTCTCTGTAACACTTCGTCTCCCGGAATGGGAGCAATCTCCGAGTCCCGGGCCTTCCAGGGATGTGCAATACTGCAGGGAGTAGGGGAGCCCGTTGTACCAGCTGGCATCCGGGGAGTTTATACCTGGAAAGGTGGGAACCCCGCTCTCTGCCCTGTTATGCCTCCTAATCCGGCCGCTCTCTGTCTCTTCTCACTTCTCTCTCTCGGGGGCACCCCGTTAGGATCTTAGGCACGAAACATCTTCGTAAATCGAAGCCCTAACTCCCCCTCCGCTCCTAGAGCTATGAACCTGGGTCTTTCGAATTACTAGTCAGACATGGTACTCGTGACCAAAGAGAGATGCCAAACCAAAGGTTTCCTTTAACGATGAACGACAACACACATTCGCAATTTATCAAATATAAGAAAACGCTCTTAAAATTCTTGAAATAAAACTATATAATAAATCCTTTAAGGAAGCAACGGCTTCCAATTCCTTCACCACGTGATCTAGCTTTAAACATTTAGAAAAAATATCAATACACGTTTTGTAAGATAAACATTAACCCTAAAAATAAGAATTGCTCTTATAAGAGACAGAGAAACGTATTATTCCATTAATAATTATAAAACATTATAATTATAAAAATTCCTTACGTGAAGTAAATACGACGAGATTTATGTGTATCACTGAAGGATGTTTAAGGTAATGCAGCTGTGAAGTTTGGAAAAATCCACAGTATATATAATATATTGTCGTACGCCTCTCTTTAAATTACTTTACAAGAACGGATGTGAGCTACTCGCTTGCAAGAGGTACGGGCAAATTATACAAAAACTTCACATGGCGAGGCTACGACGAGGGACGCAGCTAAAGAAAGTACAGAAAATAATGGCTATTCCAACATAATACCTGGCTTACGGGAAGGGAAGGACACTACACTACCATAATTAAGACTCCAGAAGAGTGGATGACTAAGGGTTTAATGAGATAAAACTGGTTAAATTACTTACATTCTTTTCCCATTTTCTACCGACGAGGACATCGTGCTTTAGCAGTCGCACTTCTTTCCTGCACGGATCTTACTTACTGACTGTTAAACCAACGCTAAAAACTCAGGCGTCACTGACGCTATCCCCTCCCTAACACTTAGTTCCCCTACTCCCAGGCAGACTGCTGTCACGGATCTCGGTGCCCAGAGAGTCGTGTATCTTATCATCTTAGGCATACGCCACAATATATTGTTGAAATTTAATCTTGTTATTACGTATAATAACAGCAATATTTTTGCCATGATTCAACATTCTAACTTGTAAGGTTATTTTATATTAATTTTTATATGGTAAATTCATTGTTCTATTAAAAATACCCCATACGATATATTTTTAGAAATATTTAGATAAAAATTAATGTTTTACTAAGTGATATCAATTCAAATTCCTTATATTAAGCTCTAGGTATTTTAAGGACGATTATTACTTTTGTAATTTCCAAAGTTTGTCAAAAATATATAAGTTATTTATCAAAATTGGAGCATTTTTTTAAAAGTCAATAGCCATTTTCTTTAATGTACTTTTGAGAGGCAGTACAAACATATTAGTACGCAATTTCATCGTGTGGAGTATTTGGAATACTGAAAAACACTGTAAAAGTTTGCAAGAAAACAAGGATTAAAGTTGGGCTTGTCTATTAATAAACATGCGCCTGTCCATTTATAGCGTCGTTTAATTCATAGTTTAAACGTACCAATGGAAAATACTGCACGTTTTGTTGCAGTATAGAATTCATATTATTTTATTATCAATAACATCTAATTTTTTAATTTTTCCCAATTTGTGGTTAAATTTTACATTTGCATTACCTTAAGGGGAGACTAAATGGCGAGAATTGTCAACAATATAATTTTTAGTTATCATACTGTATTATTAATTGGAATATCTTCTTTAATTCGATATATCTTTACCATTGTAACATCTACTTTTGTACTGCCCATTGAAGGAGAATTATTGTAGCCACGTACGATACTAACTTTCCGGTGGCCTTCGCCCCAACGTTTAAAGCTCAACTATTTATTTTTTAAATGTTTATTTAAATATTATATATGTGTGCCTCAGCTGCGTCAGTAGTAATTTGCAGAAACACGTATCTCTTAGCGGGTAGTACGGCTAAAGAATGAAGGCTTAAACAAATTATAATTTTTAGTTCACTCCTTTTATTAATCCTTCACACGATTAAATAACATTTCGCTGATATATCATACTATAGAGCTGTGAGATTATTTTTAATTAGTTTTTAACACGTAAACTTTATATTATTCTCGCCGTAATGAACTTTTAGGTCTCACATTGAATACGTATAAAATCGAGCTGCTCGGGAACGCTTCCTTGTAGCGTCTAGCGCCTAAATTCGTACATTTACTCTATTTCAAGTCTCTGATTGGCTAATCCTACTCCAATAGAATACTTTTATTTAAGTTAAGCTTTTTCTAGTTTTTGATTGGCTGTTTATAAACTGTTTAAATATTACATTATTGTTCCAAGAATTATTAGTAGTATTATTAAACTTTTTAATTTATTGTTGTCTCAAGGTTACCTCATTGTTAGCAACTTTCGGCTTCTATTCTCACAGCTCCTACATTGTTAAAACCACGTAATACATTCACATAACTTAATTATACATGTACATAATATAAACATAATACAATGACTATTACATACACATTTATATATTATAGTATACTTCTTGCTTTTAGGCGGGCTGTTATTATATTTTATATTATATAATTAGACTGATATCATTTAAGTGTTAAACATACTGCCTCACCATTTTGCGCCTCAAGTTGGTACTACTGTATGTATGTCAGCTTCTGTGCATGTTAAAGATGAGTGATTTCTTCCTTTGCAAATATATGCGAGTTTGTTTTCTCTATTTTTTTATTTTAACAGAAGTTTTGTGAATGACATTTTCTAGTACCCGTTTTCACAAAGGGATAGTTAAATGAAATGTTAGGACGATAAAATCCACCCCTATTTGCTGTTGTGGATCTATTGTTGTGCTTTTTTTTCTCGCAAGGGGCAGATGAGGATGTAAACACTGCAGCCAGAGGCCTATTTTGCCGTATGGAACCTCCGGGAGTTCTTTTACGGCACTTGAAAGAACCTCAGGCCTAATAAAGGGGCCCCTGAGCAAACGTAACGGTCTTTCACGCCCAATATAGAACGGTACGCTAAGGGCCACAGCAGCTAAAGAGCGTCCAAAAATGAAACTACATTTTTTTGGGAGGAAGGGATGAGATGAAAGATCCAAAGGGTGGTTGCCCGGACCAAGTAGTGGCAGGTGAGGATATTGAGAGGTTCCTAAAGTTCACAGAAGGAAACACTCCTCTTGATAAACAGGTCCGAACTACCATGGTTTCGTACAAGAGGAGGAAGAAACATATATAGAGTGCATATCCATCGCGCACACCGCCAAACTACCCAATCAAGCCCCGTACCCCGAAAGGTGATAGGAAATGAAATGATGGTAAATAAGGGGCCGAAAAATTGGTGGTATTAGAAAAATCACCCCAACATTCGCCCGTTTACTTTGGTGTTAACACTTTTGGTTATTCAAAAAAGTGCTGATAAATTTTAACCAAAGGATGTATAATTAGGAATATCATGGAATTAATTGTTCTTTCACACAAGCCGTGTGTTGGACAGGGTTGGAAAGGTAGAATCAGATGACTGAAAAATTCAATGCCATAGCCGGGATTTGAACCTTGGATCTCCCGGTCTCCGTCCGGTTGCTCTAACCACTGAGCTACCATGTCAACATGCCGGCACGCCATTAAATTCTCCAGCTGACTCGCATTTTTCCCTGTAAGCCACAAGGAGACGTCATACCCCAATGGCGACTTACATTCTTTGTAAGTACTTAAGTCCCGGGCTTTTAATTTGAACCACTATTAGGTCAATTAATTCTTTCACACAAGCCGTGTGTTGGACAGGGTTGGAAAGGTAGAATCAGATGACTGAAAAATTCAATGCCATAGCCGGGATTTGAACCGGATCTCCGTCCGGTTGCTCTAACCACTGAGCTACCATGTCAACATGCCGGCACGCCATTAAATTCTCCAGCTGACTCGCATTTTTCCCTGTAAGCCACAAGGAGACGTCATACCCCAATGGCGACTTACATTCTTTGTAAGTACTTAAGTCCCGGGCTTTTAATCTGAACCACTATTAGGTCAATTAATTCTTTCACACAAGCCGTGTGTTGGACAGGGTTGGAAAGGTAGAATCCGACGACTGAAAAATTCAATGCCATAGCCGGGATTTGAACGACGGACCTCCCGGTCTCCGTCCAGTTGCTCTAACTACTGAGCTACCATGGCAACATGGCGGCACGCCATTAAATATCATATATCATAATCCTATTTCCCTTAATAAACAAACTTAATTCTATGAAAGTATATCAGTGAACGTAGAAGACATTTATCTACATACTGTAAAATTTTCAGTCTCTTATGTTGAATAGAGTCTGAAATGATTGGTCATGAATTTATTAGATATAATATTGTTGAAATATGGCTTTTAACCTATCTTAAAAGTCACTATCATGAGCCGAGAACCAACTCTTAACTGTTTAGCTTCATCGACGGAAGCCCTTACTGTTAGGAATTTCCAAAGGTGATTAAAACATAAACTGCTTCTTTGTCCTGGTTTAGAGAGCTCAATGTATTCAGAGAAAAATGGGACGGTGTGTTTTAAAGGCATCGTTAAGTGATTATATTCTGTAGACACTGAGGAATTTAGAACTGAAAATGGTAGGAGCCATTTAGGTTATAATGGCTAACGGTTTTGAAGTAAGGGGCAACAACCTATAGCATAAGAAAGGCAAAATGATATAGTTTTAAATATTAGCACAGGAAAAAGTAGCATCTATGGTTTATTTTAGCAGACATTTCGATAGTTACAAGTGTTAGGTAATTACTGTAAACAATTCGGTTTAAGCCTCAATGCATTTTTGGAAAGAAATTAGGTTTAAACATTCAGAACATACAGATTCCAGCCCTGTGTCTTTGTCCCTTTCCAACTCAGCTATGATATTCTAATCCCCTAATAATGCTGCAGTCTTTTGGTATTTGATATTGTATGTCCTGAAAACATGCAATCTTAATTCTACAAGATAACGTGAAATGCTAAGGTTATACAGGGTGTTCAAGAGATCGAACACTTATTCTTCAGGATGTAGGTTACGGAAGAAACGCACACAGTTTTAAAGTTATAAGTTTAAAAAGGTTAAAAACACTTTCGCATTTTCGTGCCATTCACTTTTCTAGCGAGGTTCATGACATTTGCACCTTAACGCGGTGAACTGCCCTTTATGGTTAGTTAAGACTCAACATGCACGAAATGAGAACTATTGTATTAAGAAAATAGGTTTTTAACAGTGGGCAGAGCTGAAGTTTGGTGAAACAGTTACAAATTCCTTGAAACTTTGGCTTCAATTACTATTACACGTTTCCTTCTCCAAGTCCTACAAATTGATTAAGGGGCACACGGTCTAATGATGTGAAATTGCTTTCATCGAAGATAGTGTTTTTCTATCCACTTTCGCTCATGTTTTCATGCGTTGAAATTCTTGAGCTCCGTGCGTTTAGAATTTTTATACAAATTTTAATAATATTTAAATACAAATGCAAATGTAAATGCAATATAATCATGCTTGATAGTTGAATTTTAGCACTTAAATTACGTCCCTTCATTCCATAGCATTTACTTAGAATGCAATTCTTGCAGCAGTTAAATATAACTCTTCCAGCGCAAGCAGCCATCTCACCATCAGTTGTTGATTGGTCTGATATGCACTATCATATGTGACTAATTGGTCATCAGCTCGTAGAGGCTAGAGCTGAGAGTAATTAATTTTATTTTTACGTAAGTTTCTGTTCTTCACTATCGTCGAAAGAATAGTATGCAATACATAGGCGTTAAACTTTGCAGAAACCCAGAAGTTAAAATACTCGACTTATTTTCAAACTACTTCGTTCTGTAGATGTGCACTTACCGTACTTGTATCACAATATATAATTATTTACACCACAACAAAGCATAACTAAGGAGTTTCAAGTACAGAGAAGTACAGTTTTCAAACCCCGTGTAATAAACAGGAACTTCCGCTTTAAGACATCCTGTGTATACTATTCAGATGTTTATGCTCAATGCGGGCTCTAAACTTAAATCTCAATATATATATTTTAATTTGGATTGTTTATTGTGGATGTTGTTATGATTTGTAAATAAAATCGTGTACGCAACTTGTGGAACGATGGTTTTTTTTTTATATTTACTCGCTATGCTAGTGATGAAAATATTTCTTCTCGTAACAGAATCCCACTGCAACCACAAGTTACGTAAATAACCGCATATTTTACTCGATTTTGATTCTTCGTAAACTTTTGCACATTAAACATAATGCACATGTTACAGTTTGTAACCAATCTTGTTAAAATTGTCAGCAAAAACTACAAAAGAATACATCTAAAAATGTGGCATGTGATCGTTACTGTACCTTTAAATTTTAGAAATAGCTATATTTAAAGTTTAAGACTTTGTTCTGAAACTACCAGAAGAGTAAAAAGGAAATCAATATTAGGTTTGTACATTAGTGTTTAAATAATAGGTTAATATATTTCATTTTTTAAAAATTATGCTTTCTCATCGTGAGGCGCAATCTATTAATTAACACACACTTAATGTTTTGGCACAGCATGTGAAAAAATTGGAAAACCTTTGCATAAATGCTTAAAGATTTATAAATTTCACTGTGGGTACCGTTAAATATAATTTGTTTTGCATTTCTCCGCAGAAATAATCATGTGGAGTTACTAAGCGAACGCTCTGTGTTTTGACAACTATCAGCGGTGGCGGCGTCGGCGGTGATACTAGTATTAGGAGTACGAGAGTAGTGTTGCTGGTGGTAGTGGTGGTGATGTGTTGGTAGTGGTGATAATTACAGCAGTAGTGGTGGTGATATTAGTTGAAGTAACGATGGTGGTGTTAGTAGTAGTGGTGATAGTAATAGCAGTAGTGGTGTTGGTTGTTGCAGTTTTGATAGCAGTGCAGTGATGGTGGTGGTAATGTGATGGTAGAGATGGTGGTAGTAGTAGTAATAGTAGTAGCGGTGGTGATTATATATACGTATGTGTGTGTGTGTGTCTGTGTGTGTGTACCGTTTGTTAATGACGCTGTCAATTGTCAGGCGGTCAGTGCCACCGGTGTGCCGAATTTTCGTCACACAGGAGTTCTTTTACATGCTAGTAAATCTACTGACATAGGACTGTCGCTTTTAAGCACACCTAAAACCATCGGTATGGGCCGGATTTGAACCCTCTACCTGGGGATCAAAAGGCCAGCGTCTAACCAACTGAGCCACCCAAACCGACAGGTGGTGCTGGTGGTTGTAGTAGTAGTAGTAGTAGTAGTAGTAGTAGTAGTAGTAGAAGAGTGTGTGGTAGTTGTTCAAATAGTAATAGTGGTAAAATAGTGATAGTAGTGATAATAGTGGCGATAGTAGTGGTATTAAGCGGTAGTTGTGACGATAATAGTACTAGTGGTGATGGTAACAATAGTGATACTACTAGTGTAGTGATGATGATAGTAGTAGTAGTAGTAGTAGTAGTAGGGGTGTTGGTGGTAAATGGTGATAGTAGTGGTAGTAGTTGAGTTTGTGGGTGGTGATAATAGGGGTAGTAGTAGTGGTGGTGGTGGTGGTAGTGGTGATATTAGTGTTAGTAATGATGATGGTACTTGTGGTCATAGTAGTAGTAGAGTAGTAGTAGTGGTAGTGGTGATGGTGGTGGTAGTAATGGTGACGGTACTTGTAGTCATAGTAGTAGTAGAGTAGTGGTAGTGGTGGTGGTAGTAGTAGTAATATAGTAGTAGAGTAGTAGTAGTAGCAGAGTAGTAGTAATAGTAGTAGAGTAGTAGAGTAGTAGTAGTAGGGTAGTAGTAATAGTAGTAGGGTAGTAGTAATAGTAGTAGTAGTAGAGTAGGAGTAGAGCAGTAGTAGTAATAGTAGTAGTAGAGCAGTAGTAGTAGTAATAGTAGTAGTAGAGCAGTAGTAGTAATAGTAGGGTAGTAGTAATAGTAGTAGGAGTAGTAGTAGTAGAGAAGTAGTAGTACTAGTAGTAGAGCAGTAGTAGTAATAGTAGAGCAGTAGTAGAGCAGTAGTAGTAATAGTAGTAGTAGTAGAGCAGTAGTAGTAATAGTAGTAGTAGAGTAGTAGTAGTAATAGTAGTAGTAGAGCAGTAGCAGTAGTAGTAGTAGTAGAGCAGTAGTAGTAGAGTAGTAGTAGTAGAGCAGTAGTAGTAATAGTAGTAGTAGTAGAGCCGCAGTAGTAGTAGTAGAGCAGTAGTAGTAGAGCAGTAGTAGAGCAGTAGTAGTAGAGCAGTAGTAGTAGAGCAGTAGTAGTAATAGTAGTAGTAGAGCAGTAGTAGTAATAGTAGTAGAGCAGTAGTAGTAATAGTAGTAGTAGAGCAGTAGTAGTAGAGCAGTAGGGTAGTAGTAATAGTAGTAGTAGAGTAGGAGTGGTAATAGTAGTAGTAGAGCAGTAGTAGTAATAGTAGTAGGGTAGTAGTAATAGTAGTAGGAGTAGTAGTAGTAGTAGTAGAGCAGTAGTAGTAGAGCAGTAGTAGTAATAGTAGTAGAGCAGTAGTAGTAATAGTAGGGTAGTAGGAGTAGTAGTAGTAGAGAAGTAGTAGTACTAGTAGTAGAGCAGTAATAGTAGTAGTAGAGCAGTAGTAGTAGAGTAGTAGTAGTAGAGCAGTAGTAGTAGTAGAGCAGTAGTAGTAGAGTAGTAGTAGTAGAGCAGTAGTAGTAATAGTAGTAGTAGTAGAGTAGGAGTAGTAGTAGAGTAGTAGAGTAGTAGTAGAGTAATAGTAGTAGTAGAGTAGTGGAGTAGTAGTAGAGTAGGAGTAGTAGTAGAGTAGTAGAGTAGGAGTAGTAGTAGAGTAGGAGTAGTAGAATAATAGAGTAGTAGTAGAGTAGTAGAGTTGTAGTAATAGTAGTAGTAGAGCAGTAGTAGTAGAGTAGTAGTAGTAATAGTAGTAGAGTAGTAGTAGAGTAGTAGAATAGTAGTAGAGTAGTAGTAGTAATAGTAGTAGTAGAGTAGGAGTAGTAGTAGAGTAGTAGAGTTGTAGTAATAGTAGTAGTAGAGTAGTAGTATAATAGTGTTTAATGTCCGGTTTAGTACGTGCGGCATGGCAGGCGTTGGGCACTGATCATACGTAAAATGAAATAATTGGGAAAGGAAATTAGCGAAGGCAACGTCCTAGGCCTAACTTTAAGGTACCCCCCGGCATTGACAAGTTATGAGAACTGAGCAAAACCTGGAAAAATCATGGTCAGGGAAAACTGTTCTGGTATAATTTGAATGGCACACCTTCTGTTTAGGACTCCGTGCCATAACGATATCGGCTACTAGTGTCGGTTCAGGCTTTCGGGTGCAGATACAGATGTAATAGTTTAGTAACTGGCATTAGGACTGGATTTTGAAAGCTTAAATCACAAATGAAACATTGGTGTCATGGCTAGGAATCCAATAATCTTTCAAGGAGATACATAGATATATTAAAATTAATTTATAAATGTGCTTGTTATTTTAATACAATTATGGCCATTTAAAATTAATAAAACGTTTCATTTTCTTCAAACGTTTGTAAATGCAACGAAGTCTTAGCTAGAACATACCCTCCTATGTATATGTTTAGTGCTAAGTTTACCCAAAATGTATCCTAGTGCTTATTTTTACCTCCTATATCACTTACCTATAATAAACGGAGGAAGTACTCTATTCTACCAAAAATTCTATAACAATATTTCACCGTAAATACATGTTTTGTGGTACCCTAAATAATAGTTTTATAAAAATGCGTATTTGGGTGAGGGTATGTAAACATGACAATTCCAAAACTAATGTCGACATGTTAGACACATACAAAACTTGGTATTTAAGTTTAGTATATCCAAAGGATGCAACACCAAGATTTCCCCAAACCTCGCTTTACAAGGAAAGTTATTCGTTATATTTTGTTTTCTCAAAAACGTCTATAAGGATGTTCTTTAATGTACCATATGTTTAAGATATGTTAATGTCAAATAAAATAAACATAACGATTTTAAAGAATAGCCTATGAAGTTCTATTCATTCCGAATGAATTTTGTATAATTTTGTGTAACCATAAAAGGCAGACAAAAGCTTACTGCGCAAAAGTATAGATCTCGTTAAAATAAGTATCTACCTCCACATTAACTATTTCCGAGAAATTCATTTTTATTGGTTTATATTTTCTAACGGTTTATAGTGTTTTTAAGTAATACGTCGTTATACTTTGTTTTTCTCGGAGGCGTGCAAAGAGTAAAATTTCAAAGCCAGCATATAGCGATCCACTTTGAAACATTCTGAGGCAGTATTTTTAACACTTGTATTATTTAAATTAAATTATATAATATGTAAATGCAATAATAGCCCACCTTAAAGCAATGTGTATGTAATAATTTTTAAAATGTATGTAACAGTCATTTCATATGCTTATATTATTGTAAACATGCTTAATAATGTTATGTGAATGCATTACGTAGTTTAATAATGTAAGAGCTGTGAGAATAATAAGTTTAACGTTGCTAACAATGAGGTAACCTTGAGGCAATAATGAGTTTAAGAGTTTAAATGCTACTAGTCATGAATATAGCAACAATAATGTAAATTTTGTGAAAGTTTAAAAATAGCCAATCAACAGCCAGAAAAAGCTTAAGTAAAATGCAGGTATTCTATTGGACTAGGATTAGCCAATCAGAGACTTGAAATACAAAACGTTAAAAGTTTATACGGTTGAAATATGTTCAGTTGCCTGCAGACCTTGATAGTAACTGGATGGAATATGTGTTCTCTAAAGAAATATTACATATTTGTGTGAAACTAAAATTAAATATACGCGTTAACAAAGTGCAAGTATTAAATTAAAGAATCTCACAGCTCTTGATATCAGTTTAGTGCTATTTAATTTGTGTCAAGGATTAATAAAAAGAAGTAAATTAAAACTTAAAATCTGTGTAAGCCTACATTCTTGTTGCAATACACCCTGTCTAAGAGAAACGTGTCTCTAAAACAATACTGACGCAGCCGAGGAAAAACAAGCATAAATAATATCTACAGAAAACCAATTTAATAACAAAGTTAATATTATTTTTTTAAACTTTGAGCGTAACAACAAAAATACAACTTCAAATCAGCTTCTCATACGTAGCAGCATACTACGTAACAAACATTCTACTTCAAATTGGTTTCGCAAGTGTGAGGATAATAAATAAACAGTAAAAAAAATATCTACTTCAATTTGGCTCCCATACGTGGGGCAGTAAAGCAAATATCTTCAAGTTTGATTATCGTTTCAGGATTCTGCAGTCCCCTTGTAACCATAACGAAATGTATAATGAAACCATTTGTTGATTAATATGAAGTAGATAGTAGATAGTAGATAGTAGAATAGGTTTTGTAAGAATAGTTTGTGGAAGAATGCGTGGAGAAGGTAATGTGAATGTAACGCATTATATTTCCTTTCGGATGCACGCGACAGGCGATTTGGAAGTACACACTGTTATTATTTTCACCTTGTCCCAGTAAACGCGGAAGGTTTTATTAGGTTTTGTCAGTTATCTAATTTCCTTTCCCCTATATAACCTTGTTACAGTTTTGACGTCGCACACATAGGCATTCCTGGCGCCAAAGTTTTACTAAATGATGAAGCAGGTCACTCAGCGGTTTCAACAGCGTCTATGCACGAGAAATCCATTAATTACAATGCAGGAGCGGAAGATGACGCGCTAACTCTATTGGCAAATGCAGACTGGTTTCACTGCAATAAGTTAAGTTACCTTATTAGTCTCAGTAGCATAAAGGCACGTCTGATTTCATTTTTCTTGTTGTATAAACCTCGCAAAAGTTCCGAAAAGTACAAAAAGGATACGAGTTATCAGTAACGGCATGAAGTGATAGATTTACAAAAGAAATATATAAATATGTATGTAAACAGGGTGGACCATTTAAGTTGAGACTGTACAATATCTCCAAAACTAAGCGTTGTAGAAAGAAATGCCTGTGATAAAATTTGCTTGATATTATCAGGGAAAGTAAATGCCATTATTCGTGTTTTGTTTGGAGGATGATGATGGTCATTTTAGGGTCAATTTTATTCTTTTAAGTGGGAACCTACATTTTGTATGTCGTTTTCTCATTAGAAAATGGTTTATAAAATGCTTATTTTGTGATGATAAATAAGGAAACAAAATAAAAAATGGATGGACCAACCATTCATTGTGTTCTTCGTATACACTTTTCAGAATTTTCGTTGTTATTTATGTTGGTGTAAGAACAATTGCAAAGTGCTTTATGCAAATGTTGTTTAGTTTTTTATGAGGAGTGAGAAAACAACATAAAAAATGTAGGTTCCCATTTTAAAACATTAAATTGACCTTAAAATGACCATCACAACGTCCTCCAAATAAAACACAACTAATGGCATTTACTTTACACAAACATATATACTTATGTTACACTTTGCGTATCTTTGGCACGAAATTTTAGGCTGTCATAGAATACAGAAACTATATTAATAATTTATGGGCCAAAATTAATGTACAGGGTTGACAATGGTAACTTAAATAAGCTTTAATTTTAAAACAAAATGTGGTGCTAATACTTAAATTAGTTATATTCCGATTAACACTTTCACAGGTATCATGTTTTACTACTTCTAAAAAAAGAACATTATTTTATTTAATAACGTTAATCTGAATTAAGGTTAGTTTAGAGTAGAGTTCAAATTATGCAGGACGGGTTTGGTCAGACGTAAGATTCAGCTTTAATATTACAATTCTTAGTGATGAGCTCGTTTGAATAAAATGAAACTTGAAATTGAAATTTACTGTTTTCAACCCTTAATCATACACAGTATAAAATAGGCACTGTGCAATAACAAATAAAATAATACATGCATAAAAATAGGTAGTAACATTAAAAAAATCTATACCACGTAACCAAAACAAGCCGTCTTTTGCAGTTTTGTTTCCCGAATACATAGGTGCAAAATAAGTTGCCGCATCACTGCTGTTCACAGGGGCAGTGCAGGTATAAAGCGAAATATCATTGAGGTAGCGCTGCTGTCTGCAGGTGTTTACGTGGTAGTTTTGTACTAAGTGTCGCGTGCTCGGCTGCAAACAGTTCCAGTCAGGTCATTCAGAAACAAGCAATGTTCACCAAAAACGAACATAGGGGTTTTTTTA
This sequence comes from Deroplatys truncata, assembly GCA_030765065.1. Taxonomy (NCBI): domain Eukaryota; kingdom Metazoa; phylum Arthropoda; class Insecta; order Mantodea; family Mantidae; genus Deroplatys; species Deroplatys truncata. The sequence continues at coordinate 668,834,490 of CM060990.1, forward strand.
CGTATAGAAATAATATTAAGAAATGATGGATCATTCCAGGTAGAACGTAGGCCTCAGAGGCCCATACATCAAGTAGTATACCAAGGTGGGCATGTTTTTGCACATACTTATTATGAATAATGCACTAATAGAGAATAATTTGATTCCATTGCACTTTTAAGGGTGCATAAATATAATAAAAATATAATTTCAATTAATATTTTTAACTTTTCGGCAACAATTGATGCCATATATTTGTACTGACTGTAGATTAATTGTCGTGGAACTAAATGACTTAACACGTGTGAATTCTTTTAATGGTCAAATTGCTCATTAAATAACCGATACCCCCATACATATAGGTACTCTTACAACAGATCCTGGACATACCATGAAATGTTTTTGTTTAAAGACAATTTTCTGGAGCCCAGCCGGGAATCGAACCCGGAACACTTCATATAGCATGCAGCTTCTCTACCGAATGATCTCTGGAACTAGTAATAGCAGTTAAAATGTTCATTTTCAAGCATTGTTCTTTCATTTAGCGGTCTCCTCTCTGTCAGTGTGGCGTCCCCTTTGCAATTCTGCTTAGGCAAACCTTTTGGCATCCGTGCTATCCGGTATAAACTAACTGCAACTAAAGACGGCTTGTGTGGGCCACCTGGTATGTGTAATTTATTTCGACATATCAATCATCCATGGTATAAATTGCTCGAGCCTTTAGCCATTTGGACACAAGTTTTTAAAAGAATTTGTGGACAATTCCCTAATAGATTCTGAGGATATTAAACATTTGGCTTTGAGGTATTTATAACTTCATTGTTTTAGCTAATCTATATTTATGTAAATTCTGTCTTTTTTATAATTGGGATTATGTCAGCGTTCTGTAAATCCATGTCTGTTTTGTTTAACATATGTCAAATTGCTATAAATATAGAGTGAAGTGAAGGTCATAATTTGTAACTCTTTAAAACATTTCCACGTGAATCTTTTTGGAAAGCCCTTGAATACATCGTATTGCCTTTTTTCCCATACAAGGACTTTATCTACAGAAGAAAAATTACTCCATAGTCTGATTTCATAATTGATAATTGAATGGGAAAAGGACATGCCATTATTAACATAGAACGTGATCAGTGATTTCTAACTTTCTTAATAGACACATAACTCTTGGGAATATTTTACAGATCAACTTATATGATTGATCCAGGTAAAGCTGATCTCCAAAAAAAACCCTAATAATTTAACAAACTTTGTTTGATTTTCAACAGATATAATTTCGGAATTTGGAGAGAAGATTATATCTTCAGTTTTAATTGAATTAATTCTGTGTTGGTTTGAAAGGAACCAGTCTTGAGCAGCTTCAGAAGAAATTTTTGGTTAGCTTTTACATTTATTATACTTTTCCCTGCTGTATTGAGAGTTGTGTTATCGCTATACAAGATATAATGCGCGGGTAAATTTGCATCAAGTCATTTATAAAAACTATGAATAAAAGGGGGCTTAACACACCGCCTTGAAGTACCCCAGCAGGTCTTTCTTGAAAGTAGATAAAATTGTGTTTTATTCAACGTTTGTAAACGATTACTTAAATATGATTCCAATAAGTTTCTTTAAATGTTTATTGTACTATAAAACAAAGCTTTTGATTAAAAATATATGATTATGCAGTCAAAGGCCTCTGTTAAAAAAATTAAAGTGGCTCCTGTAGGGCATATATTTTCAAAACCTATTAATACATAATTAACAAGTTGTTCTACAGCTTTTATTGTACAGCTTTTATTTTTAAATTAAATGTTGCTGTTAGTTCTATTGTATAAGGATTATATTTGGGCTACAGTCGAATATCTTTCACCAATTTGGAATCCATATTTCGATTCTTATAAAGAAAGTCGAAGTAGCTCAGAATAAGTTTCTTAGACTTATTTATTGAAGCTCGCTAACACAATAATAATATTTCAATGTGTTCAGCTAATGTACAGTATAATACACAAGTGTCTACTGTTCCCTATGGCACGTATAACACAGAACACGAGGCGCATGCGCGTAGACTGTATGACGTATGGCGAAGGAGAGAGTAGAAATGATTCTCCCTCTCTTTCTTCTCAACTGCCGATTTGACTCTCTCAATCAGGCCAACTCATGCGTTTCACTTTTCGTCTGATCCAGGCCAATTGGCCTTACCGCGCCTAAAGAAGTTTCACTCTAAAAATACCTCATAATCAAAACACCAGTGGGCCATACACAACCGAAGGGTTGCATATATTCAGATGTTTTGCTTAGATGCCCAATTAAATTTCAACAAATGAAATATTTAGTTCTCCTGTGGTAACATTTGTCTACAGCTTATTGGTTTCCAGTTATAAAAAAGTTAGTACGAAGTAGACTTAACGTTTTATTTACAGAAAACTTAACAAAGATATTATCTGTTATGTCAGAATTTCAAGCATGTTTTAATCAAAGCTGCTATATCCATTTTTGATACAATTACAAACAAGACTACATTTTTTATATTTAAAGGTTTCTCCGTAATCGGTGGAATTTTCTCAAAATCCTCGCCTTGCCTATTTACGTAAAATACATCTTCGACACTTGATTTCGACTTAAGGTGTTCTCTGTTTCTCCGTTCTCCCCCTGGGCATATCCTTCTCCTTTCTATCTCCCTCCCTTCTCAATATCATACACAAACACACACGTTTATTCAGATCTAATTTTATATCGTATTTTTGAATGGAATTTAATACTTATTACCTTATTCTTAGGCTAATTAAATGGTTGCAATTAGGTCTTACAGATAATTATGCACTACACAAGTACTGCATACTATTGAAAGTTTCTACAGCTTAGGCCAAGTTTTATAGATTCGTGAGAAAAAAACCTGACATTTGGAACACGTTTCAGCAACCCAACTCATCTTGTAGGTAAGCACTTTAACACCGATGATAAAGTTAAATCAGAAGTGGTTACGAGCACAAAACCCAACCTGGTACAACGCTGGTTTGGAAAAACTTGTGTCGCGTTACCAAAAATGCTTGGAAAAACTTTGCGACTATGTAGAAAAGTAACAGAAGGATGTACAATGTAAATAAAATTATTTCAACGTGATAAATTGTGTGTAATGTTTTTTGTAAAATAGGGTATCTTACTTATTGGACGCCCCTTGTAGTTTGACGTAGTCCTACGTAGTTTCTCGAGAGGTTACGAGGTTATGTGACGAAGTTCGTAACCTTGAAAGAGATTTATTAAGAGTATAAGTTTCTTTAAATCTTTAAATCGAATGCGTTACGGAGTACTATCCAATACTACAAACAGTGGGAAAGAGAAAACTGTTAATGTCAAAATTAAGTTAAGCTAAATCAGAACACAATAAGATTACATTTTTAAAGTATAAGTTATTTGGAAATTCACACTATTTGAATATGTATTGTTTAAGAAAATAATTTTCAACGTTTAAATTTAAAGGAATCTGCTGCTTTTGGGTGATGTAAACTAAAGTGGAGTGTTGAGGTAGTAGGATTTAGTAATGAATCCTTAGCGCCAACAAATGAGAGGGATGACTGTCACTTTTCTCAGTTCTCACTGCAACTGTTTCGTTTTTATGCAGTTCAACTTCACTAATATGACTTTGTCCAAAGTGAAGTAGTTCAATTCTGCGTCCCTTCACTTCTTCCTTCGTGACGCAGCCTCTTCACGCCAGACGATTTATTTCACTAGGGAGTCTGAAAGGGTATATACCACACATATATATATATATATATATATATATATAAGAATTGTACATAGTAATAACATAATTCACCAAGAAACATTAAAATATTTAACAACCAAGAATTGTACAAAGTAGATTGTAGAAGACGGGTGAGCTTGCAAATTCTAGGTAAAGCGCACCTTTAACCAAGTTAATGAACAGGGAGCCAGTAGCGGTAAGGAGAAATAGAAAGAGACAGATAGAGACAGAGATATTGAATCCGCTTCCTGGCGCGTGATGGGGACGCGTACGCGCAAAACTTTAGAGTAAAATATTCTCATACATGTTAAGGAAACGCGGTCTGAGGACCAATTAGAAATGTCGTTACATTTTGAGGCGCAGAGGTAAGCGTCACTAGGCTCAGGTATATAAAGGGGAACAAAGCCCCAGATTTTCACTCTCTTCTAGAATCCCGTCGACACAATGTGCTACGCTCTGGACGACAAATGCACGTGTGTGCATATGGATGGGGAAGACGTATGCAGTTAGTTTAGGCTCCTGATTTATTCAAATGTGGGATTGGTATAATGGGAAAATCTAGCCGCCCATAAATATTTGAATTAATAATAAACCACACTTATTAAGGGAATGCAGTATATTTTAATTTGACTCATCTACGATAACCCTGAGACCGAAGAATTAGCTATATAGGTAAAGATTATGAATGGAAAATACAGCCGCCGACGAGCATCCATAGCCGAGGACAAGGACAGCAGATAGCATCAACCAGCTTTCCAGATACTACTGATCAACGATCTCCCGCTACAAGTCGAACACAAGACCTCCACAACCCGTCGCTCCGCAGTAACACCCGCTGCACGTCACAACATTCTGTCGGAGAATCGCTCACTGACTGACCCACTTGAACATCTCAACAATCCCACCACTCACAATTCAACTCTACTGTTGCGAGCACACTCCCTTATATACGGCTGCAGGGTTCTTGGAAAGTCATGCTGAATGTTATAGAAATCCCGAGAAAGATCCAGAACGATCACCTTACGGCTAGAAGGCCCTCCTGGAATTGTTTACATAAGCTGGAAACTCTTCCCACTATATGCTGACTAGCGTTGCGTTGAAGGTCACGGCATCGACGGCTGGCTTCATCACAATATTATTAGATAAACGACTTTGATTGGTCGACATTTGAGGCATTACTAAGCTTTATTGTTAAATATGAAATAGAATACTGGTTGTAAAGTGAGGCAGTATTTTTAGCACTTGAATAATTTCAATTAAATTCTATAATATGTAAATTCAATAAAAGCTCACCTTGAAGCAATATGTATGTAATAATTTATAAAATATATGTAACAGTCATTGCATATGCTTATATTATTGTATCCATGTTTCGTAATGTTAAGTGAATGCATTACGTAATTTAGTAATGTAGGAGCTGTGAGAATAATAAGTTAAAGGTTGCTAACAATGAGGTAACCTTGAGGCAATAATAAGTAAGGAAGTTTAAATACTGCTAGTCATTATTAGAGTAGCAATAATGTAAATTTTGAGACAGTTTAAAAATAGCCAATCAACAACCAGAAAAAGCTTTAGTTAAATGCAGGTATTCTATTGGAGTAGGATTAGCCATTCAGAGGCTTAAATACAGAAATTTACAAGTTTAGACGGTTGAAATCAAGTAGTTGCCTGCAGACCGTGATAGTAACCGGATGCAAGATGCGTCCTCTAGAGAAATATAATACGTATTCGTGTGAAACGAAAAATAAGTATACGCGTTCAAAAAGTGCAAGTATAAAATAAAAAAATCTCATAGCTCTCTATATCAGTGAAGTGCTATTTAATTTGTGTCAAGGATTAATAAAAAGGAGTGAATTAAATCTAATAGTCTGTGTAAGCCTACATTCTTGTCGCACCACGCCCTGCCTAAGAGAAACGTGTCTGTAAAATAATACTGACGTAGCCGAGGCAAACATAAATATGATATCTAAGGAAGCAGTTTAATAACAAAGTTAATATTTTTTTTAAACTTGGGGCAAAGGCCACCTGAAAGTACATTGGGGCGAAGGCTACCGGAAACTGTTTAACATACGTGAGATTGCAACTATTACAAGTGTTCGGCTCCCCAACAGTTGAAATGTAATACAGCTACTTCAAACTGATGTCCAAAGCGTGGTGCAAACAACGTAAAGAAACAATCTTCTTCAAAAGCAATGAGAGAATACTTCAGTTGCACTGGTTCGTTTTCTGCTTACCGCATTTCGGAAATTCCCTGTAAATGTAGCAACACCAGAACAAAACACAAACGTTTGTAGCTGTGAAATATGTTAGCAAACAATATTCCTGCAATACATCCAACAATGTGAAATAAGAAGCCAGGCATTATGGGCAGACAGCCAACTATATTTCTTTTGTGCGAGTTCGATTCTTTTATTTCTCACATTGGTTGATACTTGGTAGTACTTTGGAAGCAAGAGGGGGTGATGGGAGTGGGGTAGTTTCTCGAAATGATTCCTTGTGCAGGCGGCCGAGGATGGTTTCCATTAGCGAAATGAGAAGAACGTTCCCGCCCCAGCACCCGCTTGCTGATTTAGTAGCAAGCTTCTGATCTCCCGGTGCGACGTTCAAAACTTCTCTCTCGCTCTGCTATTCGTTCTTCTCTTTTTTCTACTGAGTCTGTTGTTGCCCTTTATTAGATTCAGCTTGGGTCAGATTGAGAAATGAAAAAGGAATATAATCTGCTGTTTCCAACGAAACAAAAAATATGGCACTGGTGGTAGTCAACAAAAGAACAATGGTCTAGAATGTGCACAGTATTGTACAATAATTAGCGTAGTTACAGTGAAGAATATTTAAAAAAGAACAAAATAAAGGTTTCCATTTCCATCCACACATTACATTTTGCTTTTGTGTCTTACTTGAAAGTTAGTGAAGGAAAGGTTCCTAATTTGAACCGCCTCTTATATTGAAGCGCTCCGATATTTCCCAAACTGTTCGACAGATGGCACCATAATCCTAGCAGAAGCGTAGCGTGTACAGCTATGAATGCTTGGAGTTGTTGATTTTGCATTCTGAGCTGTGGTTTCAGTTGTATGAAGTGTTGTGTGTTTTTGGTGCTTCAGAAGTAATATTTGACTCGTCTAGCTAAGCTTATACGGCCAATTAGATAAGTTTGAGATGATCTATATATATTACATGTTATGAAGGGTTTATTTAGCAACAATATTCATGCTCACGCTTTTTCAAGCAGCGTCTCTCCTTGTCACATAGATGCTAAAACTTCCAAAATGGCGTGGCTCGTAAATTGAACCACTGTGTGAACCCTATATTGAACTGGTCCAATTTAGGAAACCTATTGAAGTTCTAGGATTGCTCAACTGCAAATAGTATATCCATATAATATGATAAGTTAAAAAAAATCATGTTAAAAACAGTGGATGACATGAATATGTGAATTGTGAATTGTCTGAAATGGACATGATCCAGTGTATGAGTTTAGGATACAGCTTTACCAACAATGTGCAAAAGTTAGTGCCAAGAAGAAAGTGTTTTATTGTGAAGACTGTGTATAATTGGAATCTTTTGTACGAGAGTAAAACTTTGTAAAAACTCTATATTTGCAAATAATACCTGTTCCAAAAGCCAAGCGATTGTCATTATATAAAAATTCAAAATGTTCAAGAAAATTGCTATTCTTATCACAATTTTGGACTCTACTTTTGTTGCTGATAATATATTTGTTTTAAATGTACAATAAAATATGTATTTTGCATTAATAAAAATAGTTTTAAACTTAAAAGTATGTGGTTCATTTTAAGACACGGGTGGTTCAATTTAAGGACTACGTTCCTAATTTGAACCGATTTACACAATTTCACTGTTTAAACGTTATTTAATTGATAATTGTATTAATTTTAAATTGTGTTGAGGATGTTTATAGCGCAAGGATTAGTCACTTTAACGCTTGTGTTTCTGAAAATTTTGATTTGAAATTGTAATTATTATGTACTATTTAGGCTTAAGTGTTTCAATATAGGGACCTTTCCTCTATTAGGTTAAGAATTTTTTTTCTCTGCTCTACACAAATTTTATACGTTTTAAGGCTAGTTATATGATCTTGGAATAAATATTTGGCTAGTTAAACGTTACATAACCTAACGAGAGTATAAATTGCGATACGCTGTCATTGCTGTTTTGGAGTTCTTATTTTGCTGAAACTTTAGTAGTATTTTCCATTAGTTTTCGCATTCAGCTGTTCCCAACCTGTCATAGCTTTACTGCGAAACAAAGATTAGTTCTGCAAATGGATTACACAAAAGCAGAAGCATGTGGTAGAGGCTAAAGAGACAAATACTTTGACTTCTTGCGATTCAATACATATATTATTAGCTCTCAAACGACTATGAACAAAAGCGCTGAGCAGCTCAGGCAGAAGTATAATAGAGATGTCTAATGCAACGTTCTGTCGTTTGATGGCAGGGCTGTTCCATGCGGTGGGCGCTTCATTATCTTCTGCTAGTAGCTCTTTGTGTTTGCTACAGTTTTGTACCTTTAAATTGAATGTAGTCTAGACTGTAGAGCACTATTCGGTTCGACGATTTAGTGGTTAGATTCCCCGCCGGAATCAACAAATTCTCCTCTATCGAACAAGGTTTTTCAGTTTGCCCTCGTCTGGTCTGTAAATGTAAGTGTACATGCATGTTTATCACGTTTATTCTCATAATTATTTTATTACTATTATTAATTCATTATTAAGCTTTAAAGCATACATTAAGTGGAAATAAATTATGGAAATAAATATGAAGAAATGCAAGATATGAGATTGATGGTGTTGGCATAAAATATTTTTTTTCTGCCATGTGGAAGTCAGGATACAACAAAATTCAAAATCAGCCTCTATTAAAAATACAGTTTACAATAAAAGTTGCTAGTTTCTAAACTCCCCATATAGCCTTCATAAATACATGGACCTTAGGCATAATGTATTTTGATAATGATCTCAAAATGGGCAAAGAAGAATCTGATGTTGTTGCTTCTCATACTATTAGCTTCTAATGGCATGCAACCCTTTATTTTCAAGTAGGATTCCGAAACTGCTGGTAGGGAAAGGACTTTTATTGCTTTTTGCAGAGAAGAATTTTCAATAGCCTTTATACGCTTATGTGCTGCGAAGTGTCCGAAACGTAATGATATATTAATCTTAAGGAATTTGCAAGCCTTACGGTTTCAAAGTGCATCGTTCATCCCGCAAGCTACACGTGCGCAATCTGTTGGTGTTAGTTCACGATATCTCTATTATTTCAAGAAGAATCTGACTAATGGGGGCACTAAATAATTTCTATAGAAGGAAACAAAAACAGGTGTAACCTTAACTTTTCTCTAAAGTTATGCATAGCACTGATAATATTCACATGATATTTTGTGTTTTGTCGATTACAACTTAACCTTTCTAGTGAACGGGGGAGACACCCAGCACAGCGGCCCTCAAGGCATATATTGTGCACACACCCACGGGAAGAAAGGATGAGGTAAGGTAACCGCAGGAGATATATGGGTTGCAGAGCGAAGCCTGCACAAATGGACAGAGACGCGCAGAGTTCTCTAACATTTCCAGGCTTGACCACCCGGCCACGAGATGACGACTCGGAGACGTCCCTCCAGTGGAACCGGGGAAACATTTCCAAAGCGCAAGCCTTTGCGCCATTTGCCCGACACCGACCGAACCACTGCCCCGGGGTCAACCTGAAACGTGAAAGGGGAAGGAGAGCCGTGGTTAGAACACACCATTCCAGCATTCGCCTTTGTCAGCCAGGGGAAACCACAAAAAATCCATGGTCAGAATGGGTAGCCACCGGGAATCGAACCCGAGATCTCCCGAGTGTGAGCCTGACACTTTACCGCGGAGCCACCTCCCTCGGTTAATCGTTACGTATCGAATTGGAGAACTGCTACACTGTTTATTTGGCGGTGGTGGGGGGGTGCTTTGGTAGTAATTAACCTTACTCTGTCGATATCGTGCTTATAATATTCTAGACACCGTATTTGTATCAAATCAATACTTTATCTCGGTTTTATCTAACTGCGTGTATGTGTTCCAAATCATCACTTTCAGCGCGGTAGCTTTTCTCAGCTATAATATCTCATTTTCGTCGTATTCATCGGATCACCTTCACCTACTGTGTTACGCTTAATGGCTATCAAAGCATATAAAGAAATTGAGAGTTTTATCGAACAACATTATTATGCTCGAAATAACGTTATCGCCACATGAAATACGAAATACCTTATACCGTGGTTGCAGCATGAAAGACTCTATTCTTGCATCGTACAAGACAGTTTAGCTTTTAAAAACCGAATATCAAACATGAATTTATTCCAAGTTTGTACAACTAGTATGTATTATGCATTGTAGTTTAGAATGTCTATCAGAATGTGCTTATCTCTTTTGTTATTACTTACATATATATTTTTGCACTGTCACATAGAACTCATTTGAAATAATACCAATACAATACCAGTATAACAATGAAGTATCCAAATAAATGATTGATCTGCTTATACGAATAAAATGTATCACTGGATAAAACTATGTCGATAAAGTGAGGCAGTATTTTTAACACTTAAATGATTTTAGTCAAATTATATCATATGTAAATTTAATAACAGCCCGCCTTAAAGCAATACGTGTATGTAATTGTATATAAAACGTGTATATTACAGTCATTTTAAATGTTTATATTATTGTATCCATGTTCAATAATGTTATATGAATGTATTACATAATTTAATAATGTAGGAGCTGTAAGAATAATAAGTTAAAAGTTGCTAACAATGAGGTAACAATGAAGTAACCTTGAGGCAATAATGAGTTTGAGAGTTTAACCATACTACTTATGATTCTTGGAAGCAATAATGTAATTTTAGTGACAGTTTATAAAAATAGCCAATCAACAACCAGAAAAAGCATTAGTTAAATGAAGGTATTCTATTGGACTAGGATTAGCCAATCAGAGACTTGAAATACAGGAATTTACAAATTTTAGACGCTAGAAATCTATTCAGTTGCCTGCAAACAGTGTTTCTAACCGGACGCGAGACACGACCTCGAGAGATATAATACGTATTCGTGTGAGACGAAAAATACGTTTACGTGATAAAAAGTGTAATTAATTAATCAAACGAATCTCACAGCTCTCAATATCAGTGAAGTGTTATTTAAAACGTGTCAAGCATTAACAAAAGAAGAAGTGAAGTAAAATTATAATCTGTGTAAGCCTACATTCTTGTTGCATCACAACCCTGCTAAGAGAAACGTGTCTTTAACAATAATACTGACGCAGTCGAGGCAAACATAAATATTTAATACTTAAAGGAACAGTCAAATTACAAAGTTAATATTTTTAAAAATTGGGGCGAAGGCTACCGGAAACTGTTTACTATACGTGCGGTTGCAACTACTACAAGTTCTTCAAACTGACTTTCCATATGTAGCAGCATAAACTGTCTTCTTTAAAAGGCGAATAAAATCAAAATAACTGAAAAATTTCATGCTTCAAAAATATGATTCAACCAGTATAAACTATTGACATCTGTTGTTCAGTAAACTGATGTGGTAAGTTTTATCAAACATACAGTGGCTACAGAAAGTACTCGTATCAAATTTATAAACATTCTTGTAACCAACTTAAGGGAGACAAAATTCTAGTTTTTTAACATACAGAAAGAATAAGCGATATTACAGCTGAAGTTTTCTAGCGTTTTTCAGGACTTTTAATTTTGTTAGTTTTATGTTCTTCCATATATTTTTCACGTTTTCGTGAGCTCTGTTCACAAAATTATTTTAAATTCATTTAGAATATCTACCATATTCCTTCTTTTAATATATAAAACTGGGATGAAAATAGGTTTTGATATCACGGAGCAAAAAGGGGGGATATATGTCAACGCCAGGAGTTGTTAACGTTTTATTGCTTTTATTTATTATTATTATTATATTATATTATTATTATTATTATTATTATTTTACTATTATTAATTATTACCACCTCGGATTTCACGACTTCATAAACTTATTTATCCATCAAATCAAGAGTATTGTACATACTGTGTAACAACAGCTTCTATATTAAACGCATATAAAATAATTTTGTAAGCACCAAATGTGAAAAAGCTTAAAAATCAGTGCAGGTTATAAAACATGGTAAAATCAATAAAATAAAAACTGAAATAGTTACAGGACTCGCGAAGCGTAATGTCATTCTATTTCTGCTCATTAAATTCAAAATCTTCTCGATTTTAATTTGTTGTTACAATTTTAACCTTTATACACAGCCATTCCCGAATCGGGACATGAACCCGCGTACATCCACCCATCGGAGTACCAAAGCCGAGGCTCCAGTGACATTTCCACAAAGTGGCTTTCACGACTTTCTACCCTTTATATACTGTGCTAATTGTTTTACCCTTCCTTGGTACATCATATTTTACTCCTGGTGATTCGGCAACTTCTTCGGCGTTGCTGTGATGCTATCGAGCCTAACTTTTCGGAGAACTCAGTGTTGTAAACACAACATTATAAAACCCTAAATTGGAGAATATATCTAGTCAGTATTGTTAATTTGTTACCATATGATTATGGAAAGAATGTGCAGATACTGTGTCCAGCTTCAAGTCCGAAAAGAAGCCCAAATAAAGCAATCCGTCTTCAGTTCCATCTGGTGTGCAAACTACGGAGTTCTTCGAGAGGTAGGATGTTGAGAAGATGCTGTATTTGCTAAAATAAATATCGCTAGGTACTGGCTGCGAATAGTTATCTGTGGCCAAACAAGTGTGATGAATATGTTATGGTCATCAGATGAATAACATAGAGCATTCAAAATGGTGGGCGGCGGGGCTACAACGGGTATTAACAAAAAAAATGGCTTAAACGATATATGGCAAAGGGGTAACGAAAACAGATGCAGTGCTTTGAAAAAAGTCAAAAGACGACTAAGTGATATAAGCAGGTAGAAATAAAATCTGAATGTAGACAATGACCAGCATTATAGCTACAAAATGAAATAAAAGCTAGGTGGGATAAGTAAGCAGATATGTTGGAATTAGAAATGAAACAGAGGACGGGAATAGCATGGCTTAGGTTTTGGGGGGTGGAAAGCTTATAAGATTGTGAGGCAATATTTTATATCATAAAATGCTGTGAATTCCAGTGTAATTGTAGTGTAAATTAATATTATTGTATGTACAGGATTTTAGATGTTTGTTAGCTATAAGTATTGTTAGGAAACAAGTTTACACGGCCTAACCGAAACTGACAATAGAAGTGGGTAACAATAAACCGAGGGGGTGAGTTGTATATCACTAAGAAGAGATAAACAAATGGCGTCAGGTTAGCGTGCCTTTTTTTTTAGAAATGGAGGGAATATCTTCCCTAGCGTATATATGTTAGTAGTAGTGATTGGTTGACCAAAACAGACGCTAAAGTGGGCGCGATTTGGTAACCAATAGCAGCTCTATTATAATGTTTAGGCAATTCGAGGTGAAGAGTATATATTCTCGAGCTATAAGCAAGTTTCGCACAGTTCTGAAGAATCTCTCACGAGGTGCACGTCACACAGTTCTGAAGAATCTCTCACAAGGTGCACGTCGCAGAGTTAGTTACAAAAATGTAAAGTACGCGAAGTAATTGGTCCGCGGCAACTATAACGACTGTAGTTACATTAAGAAATATCACAGTTTCAGTCAGGCGTGTATAAAGATTAAATATGTCAATTATTAATTGTGACGGCAATAAAAGTGTAGAAACAAATTTTTTTATCAATGTTATCTTTTAGCAACAACTCCTTTCCGTTTACACGCCCTGCTTAGAGATACTTGCTCGACTGAGTTATAATAGCTAGCCGGAGGGCAATGAACTCAAATTTAAGATAATAAAAGAAGAGGCGCCCAGTAAATGTGATAAGTTATATCACTGCCATGAGAATTGCGACAATTGTTGACGACGCTGGTAGGACGATTTGCCCATTATGCGGGGACAGGAAGGCTGGACGCATATTTTGTCAAAATGCGTGCAGACGGAGGGTGCTAGTAAAAACTATTATATGAAGTATTTTTGGCTTTCAACAGACGGAGTACAGCATGCTGAGACTTAATTCACACTGAATTATTAATATAAAGTACTTCTACAATACACGCTATGTAACTCAGGACAATACTGGTAAAATTTAATAATACAGTATGAAATATTTCGGAACGTGACGAAAATTCTTTATTATAGTGAGTTTTTAATTCTCATCAGCAAATCATTCTTACTCCCTCATGTGGTTAAAAAACTATACATTATTCAATAAAATGAAGAGAACATCACAAGCTATTTAAATAAAGTTCAAGACATGGAGTTTTAGGTATTCTTAATATTCATATCTCGAGCATAAGGTGTTTTAAACAAAATAGTTTGAAGCGTTCTTGAGAAAATAAAATATTAAGGAAAAATGTTCCATGTAAAGGTGTAATCCAGGAAATTCTGTGAAAATCTTCGTGTTTGCATTATGGAAATTTAGGCCTTAAATTTTTATGTTCATCTGGCTTTTCGTTTTTTATTTATGTGACTCTCTCTCAGTTATAGGAGTTTTTAAAAAATGTTTTTAGTTTTGTTTTGGGTTCAGATGAGCTAAACTTGTGTATTCCGGTGTAATCTCGATATCGAATTTTTTAGTGGAGTCTATCGCAGGTAAGTAAATAAGTTGACTATTTGATTAATGACATACGGTTTCTGGGTAGATTATTCATAAAGTCATTTCTACATTGGAGTACCAGTACTTCAAGAAACAAGGAAGATTCTTCTTAAGCACTACCAGCCATGAACATATGTGGATCATGTTAATCTTTTCTGTTTCATTGCTCTAGTAAATACATTGTTCTTAAATATCACGCGGGTATTGTGACTTTATACAGTCTTCACTAATGTGATTTAGTTCAGCTTTCAGACTCATTTTCTCTTCTTCCTTCCAGCTTCACTCGCTGGGGCGTCGAACACAAGACCTCTCTAATCTTTCGCAGTAGCAGCGGTTACTGTTCTTCACAAGTGCGCTGGAACCTCAATCGTAGAACGCACTTTATGTCGCATCAGAAACGCACATACTATCTCACTGACTGACACGCTCGCTTACATACTACTGCAAGATTTTTTGGAAGCTTTGTGCGAGGCGAGGAAAAATCTTTCAGAATTATCTTGTTGCTTCGGGAGCGTTTCTGGAATTTGTGTCGGAGGAAGAGCGCTCCTCCTTATCTCTCCAACTGGCCAGTCGGTTGGCGCCATCCACGTAATAAGCTCTGGGCATACCTACGTCACAAGAAAAACGTTGTCCAAATCACTTGTTTACATCTGTCAATAATATACGTAAGGGTAACAGAAATAGATGCTAATGCGTGAGTTGTTTCACAACCACTACAAATTTTACCAAAAACAAATGTATGTTATTCCATGCTAAGCTCTACATTATATTGTCTTCCTCTCATCAAAAGAGTTAACATTTCCCCTACATTTTATGAGCCTGTGCGATGTGTACTACATTGAATTAAGCAGTATTGAAAATAGATTAAAATCGATTTAAATATACAGAGGACATTAGGAACTAACGAACCCTTTTGACTTCGGCAACACTCCTAAATTTTTCAACTGTATTTTGAAGTGGAGACATTCACAACGCATGCGTTAGGGTATTAATCCTAACAACCACGAATGTATCCATCACGATAGTAATAACTGACAGTAGACTAAGGGTATGTCGTGCGCTACTGGCATGCAGGGAATGGGAGTAAGGAAATACATAGCTTTTGCCTAAGTTCAGAAAGCTAGGCTTATAATCAGAGACAAGGGTTGTATGAACAGAGCTAAATAGGATGTTTGTGCTTTGTTTGTAGGCTATTTTATGTCAATATTCAGATATTGCTAGTGTGTGATATTTGCTTTTTATTTTTGCAGTCTGTATTAGTCTTTAGGTAATACAATGTGGCAAAAGGATACATCTGTGCTAAGTTCCACATTGTTTTGTGTTTTATTTTATTTTTTATACTTGAATATGCTTATCTTCTTTATTATCCAGAGGATTTTAAAAACTCGTACGTTCTGTTGGACCCATAGATTATGGACTAATGTGTAGGTATATAAGTTTAAACAAATATATTAATTTATTGTATTGTTTCCAATGAAAAATGAGGTTTTCTAACATAGACCTTCTTTATTTCTCACAAAATAAATATGTTTTTTTGGCCTTTTTCATAACTATCTTAAGTAATATTAATGAATAATGTGACACCACAAGCCATTCGTAGATCATTTGTATGTAGAAGTAATATTAAAATAAAGACGATTCATTACTATTGTATTATTTTGTAAGATATATGCTCTATACAGCAGGTTGTTTTACTGCAGACTTTAACTTGATGTTGAATGCATTTGAGCTGAGCTAGCTTTGAACTGCTTATTCTATCGTCGCCAATTGTGTAAATGATTTAAGCTTTGTTTGGCGCGACCACATTTTTCTCGTCTTCAATTATTGAAATTACATTTTCTTTGCCATACATATTACCATGGTGATGCAAATGTGTAACTAAATATTTATATGTTTGCCCTCTGTTTGGGTAAACGGTATTCTTGAGTGTTTGAACTGAAGCTTTGGATCTATTTGAAAACCACCAATTTAATAAGCAGTGCAATTTTCAATAGTGCACCACCATCACGACCCTTACTGATGTTACAGATCGGATTCCGGATCAAACAATGCGCAGCTCTATTTGTTTTACGGTTTTAACGTTTAGTGTGCAGTACAGATTCCCCGGCGTTTCTTTTATCACTGATTTAATTCAAACGTCGGCAGCGTGTGATCACATCACCATATTGCATGTAGTTATGGGGATTAATTTGTTTTAAAATGATGTTGGAGGCACTAATACAAATTTTCATGTTATGATTACAAATGGCATATGGCTTTCCTCTAAAATAGAACACCAATCAAAGAGAATTTGTGCTGATTTTCACTCTTTCGAGGGAGAGGGGCGTGAATGACGCTACAGTTGATTTGAACATAAATTCCATAGCCAGAATTTCCATCCAGTTTTATTATACGCTTTTAAAAATGGTACCTTAGTGGTGCTTACAAGCCCCTGGTGAGTTTTAAAATTAATTTAAGAGCTTTTATTACCTACTAAAATGCTCAAAAGCCCTGTCGATGGAATAATTTTACGCACTGCATAAACTTAAATTTGCGAGGTTACTTACGGAATCAAATAGTCACACAGTATTACTAAAATTATGTCGACTGCGTGTATTATTTGTTATTACTCATTGTTGTTATTGGTATTAGCGGAAATAAAAATTATTCGTCGTCGTAACGACTTCACCAACGACATTAATAAAATCGCGTTCAGTTTTACAAACACTGGTCATTGTTTCCAGATAATTCCAAGAGAATATTATACTTCGTCATTTACTCTAAATGCCGTCAAAGGCTTGGCATAAAGTTAACACTTTTAGTGTTACCTTCATCACGTAACAGTGGCACTTTATGTGAAAAACACGTTTTGTGGATCCACCATCAGCAGTCTTCGATACCCTGACAAAGTGTTTGGTATTTAGAGATGCATTAGTTAAACAAATATTTAAGTTAGACTAAGAGCATTTAGGTGTGGAAAACTTTTAGGCCAGTCCTCAGGTTCTCCACAATCTGTCCTAACAAAAATATAAAGAAATGAACGACAAAACAATGCTACTACTATATCAGTATACCAGATATACCATCTCGCTCTGTGTTTATGTAGACAGATAAGTTTATAATGCAGAGTGGATGGTTACAGATGACATCCTCTTAGGAGCTGATTCATTGTACAAAGAAAAATAAAAAAATCTTATGTGTTACACTCACATGACTTTCTCTACTCTTGTACAAACTATTTTTACAAACGCTTATTCTCCATCTACTTCAAGTTAATCGAGATAAACATTTGCAGAGTCTATCTTATTGCTAATTTTCTTGTACATGTAAGGGGTATATATATTTACAAGGGCAACATAGAAATACAGTAGCCTTTAAGCATATACATATCTCTTAATAGCTGGTTGCTAGGTGCAGCACCATTCCCTTTGCCACAGATTAATACTCTGCATATCCAAGACAAAAAAATGAATAACGAATTCCCATTTGAGAAAATAAGTATCGAAACATTTTAGGGAATAACAAGCAATATCTCGAAAATGGTTCATTCAACCAAAAAAATGTATATGACATAAATTGTGTATTTTAACGCGATCTACATTTTTTGTGTAGTAAACTTTTGTCTATCTCTTATGGTTTACCAGTTATGCAAAAGTCGTTCACAATGAAGAATACTTTTGGAGACATTCCCAGAAAATTAAGATATACATTTTATTTGTCATAAAAATATCTTAAACATATGATATTTTAATCAAAATCGTTAGAGCTATTTTTGATAAAATTAAAATTTTCGTAAAATGTTCCATGTAAAGGATAATCTGGGGTGGGGGGATTTTCTTGAAAACCTTTTTGTCGCATCTCTGGAAGATACTGAACCTAAATACGAAGTTTGGTGTTTATCCAACTGTTCGTTTCTGAGTTATACTGTTCACAGACACACAGACACGCACACGGGCATGTATCCAAAAATGCTTTTTTTTGGATTCAGGGGGTCTCAAAATATGTATTTCCGGTAAAATCTCTGTATCGAATTTTTGGGTGGAATACAATACTTCCCCTACTTCCTATACGTAGTAGAGAAAGTAAAAATTACACTCCATGGGTGTTTATTTCAGTAAAAAAGTGTTTACGTTGTCGTATTATAATTTACTTATCAGAAGATTAAAGCAAGTTTTAGCCAAGTATATGGCAAAACATATGAAGCGGCATATTGGGATCCCTATAAAATTAATCAAATTGATTCGTTAGAAAAAATATAGGAAAGAGCTATAAAATTCATAAACGGAGCTAAATATGTTGGGCCTACAAAGGAAGAAGAGATTCAATGGGAGACTTTAAAAGTTCGGCGTAAGAGGCATCGGTTATGCATATTATTTAAAGCTTATACTGGAAGGGTTAGGGAACGATTGAAGAACACGACATATTACGGAAGAAACGATCATTTGTCTAAAATTAAGGGAAGAAGGCACAGAACTGACGTAGAAACATTCTCCTTTGTTAGTAGAATCATTGAAGATTGGAACGAATGCTTGTAGTAGCCACTCAGGGCTGTCCTCTGTTCGTGAGGAAATTTAGGAGATATCTGAATAGAATAAATGTTGGATAATTAATTATAAACGTTACTTAAATATGCCTTGAAATTTTATTAACTTTTTGTGAATACTAGTGTTAAACGTATTGTCTATACTGACTGGATAGGTAATTAATGAATGTAAATAGTAAAGAAATTAATGATTTCAAACCCCTTCAGCTGTTATATTACACTGGTAGGCAATTTAATATGATTGTTGACAGAAAGCTATTCAGATTATTGTTTATTGTTCATTGCATTATTATTGTTTGTGGACTTATTTTTTGTAATATTGTTTTGTATATTTAACTCTGCCTCCGGGTAATACCCATTTGCAGTGAATAAATGTATACCTACATTTTGGGTTATCTTCGCTTTTTCCCGTAAGCGCCTCGTTTCTCCAAAATTTAGCACTTAGTTTTGTATTAATCGTTTTTTGTATTCAAGTTACGACGGCGCAACAACGGCTGACTTTTGATCACATATACATTTCACATGGCTGTGGTATCTCCATCCTCTCCCTATCAAGTGCTCAAATATTCTGAGTAATGGCTGTTATGTACTGTTTTTATTTTCTTTTACTGAATATTAAAACAAAATATAAAATTATTTAGTTGTTAGCAACGTTTATTAAATGTGTAGTGATAATAATAATCTGCTGCTTGATAGTCCTTTTGGGCCTAAACCTACCAAGCGGCTGACGACTTCACGCCCATATGCGCAGGCACTATCCAGCTGATACGGGGAGATATGTTCAGACCATGCTTCCCCAACCCGAAAAGTTTTTTGTGACCTAAAGACCGCTATCTGTCATAGCTCTTAAAATACATCGCAAGGCTGAGTGGATAAGTGAAAACTCTGTAATCACTTAGGTAGGCTCGAACTCACGTACATTCCATGGCTGGTAGCCGGAACACCACATTCCTATTCACTATGCTAAGGTACAGGACGCATTTTGTTTCAGAGTTATAAAGTAACTAACTATTTGTTTTCTCTTTAAACGCGTTATAAGTCAATTTTTAAGTTCACTTTTTCATAGTTTGATTCAAACATATGCAAGGGTAGATGGCTTTAGTTGCTTTCATTAAACACTAAACATTTAGCTGAAAACACAGGAATTAACTGTCATAGGGATTAAATACCACTATCGCGGTTTACATCCTACCATGTGGCAGTAACAAATTCGCAGCGGTGTTGGCAAAAGAGCGCGTGGTCTACACCACGATGGACCTGAAGTGTGAATTTCTCACCCACCTGCACTGGAAACTCTAAACACTAGAGTACACATAAATGTATATTATAAATAAAGTAATTTTCTCTGTACCTCATTTTATGTTCATTCTATGTAATAGGGGATGTCATGATCCAAAACTGGAAATACTTCTCTAGTGACTTTTTTTAATTATCCTGTAGAGCCCGATGGTAAAGGGCATTTGATGTGTCGGTAGTTTCGAAAACCGTCAACTGTTGTAAAAATATTAATTAAGAGAAAATGCGTATAGTATTACAGTTTTGAAAGATGTAAAGCGTTACCTGAACAATGATTTCTGAAACGGTTTCATAACATAAAGAATGAGTTTTAATTATGTTAGTAGTCAATTACTAAGGATGTGTATTTATAAACCTTCATTAACAAAATAAAATATTATGTTTACACAGTAAGGCTTAAATTTTGTTTTCTTAAAAGTGTATTATGAATTACTGCGTTACCTCAAATTCAATTGATATATATTAGCGGTGGGACCTCGATACCGTCGATAACCCAATACCCTCGATACTCGGTAGTATCGAAGTATGTCTAATACTTTGAGACAAACCTTCGATACTTTTATATTTTCAAGTTTTGCAATATTGAAAGTTGTTACGTTTAACTTTGTACTAGATAATGAATGAAAGGAGTCCAGACTTCACGTTATTGCCTCGCACGTGTTCCCAAAGAGTTTCTGGACTATAGTTCTTGATAGACCTTGACTGCGTTTCCTGTGGGTGAATCAATGTAATATTCCATAAATTTTTGTGTCTAAATGAAAACTTGAAAATCAGTAGGGGAAGGAGTAGAGGTACTCG
This sequence comes from Deroplatys truncata, assembly GCA_030765065.1. NCBI lineage: Eukaryota > Metazoa > Arthropoda > Insecta > Mantodea > Mantidae > Deroplatys > Deroplatys truncata. Next base: position 668,855,521 of record CM060990.1, read on the forward strand.
TCTAACATGCAGCGTTAACTGAGTTGTGAATGAAGGTAAAACAGCTGACGCACTAAATCACGTTTCTGCAACAGCCTGGCTTAGGGACTCACCCTTACCCATTACATTTATCTACTCCGGTAACCAAAATCTGTAAATCCAGCAGAAACCAATCAGAACTTATGACGTGAGGTAATACAGCACATGGAAATATTTGATCTTTTCTTCCATCTATTATTTTGTGTTTACGGAGTCAAACTCGGGTCACGAGTGTAGCTTACAGTTATACTGTACGACTAATTTCCATAATATGGATAGAAAATCGTTTAAAATAAAGTTTTCAGCGCAAAATATAGTTATATAAATAGGGAAACAAATAAATTATTATTATTATTATTATTATTATTATTATTATTATTATTATTATTATTATTATTAGACTTGAATAATAATATGGGATATATAACCTATAGGACTTTAAAGCTAAAAATTGCTGACATTGGAGGTCAAATAGAAATAACTTCGAAATCAGCATACAATACAAAATTGGTTACATACGTTTATACACAGAAAACTACTTACAAGAACATAATTCAGTGAACAAGCTATCGTGTTTACAGTTTCTTTATAAAGTGAATGGATATCGAACATCGAATATCGCTGCACAAAAACGAGTGTCGATATCGAGTGTCGAGAAATAGAGGTATCACTAATATATACACTTCTTTGCATCTTTGCTCTCCAGTAAAGTATAAATGCCATAGTTAAACTACCAATAAATTTTATATATTTTCTGCTGTTTTATTTAGGCAATTATTTTGCCATTTTTTACTTTGACTTACCCTTGAATGATCTTTATGTATGTTCAGATTTTCTACCTCACAAATTTCTTCCGTTACTACACGTTATTATCGCAACTTGGTTATGGTTATGAGGAAACGAAGGGGGATTTTTGGCACGTGAGCGCATATGAAGGTTTATTGTGGTTCTGAAAACTTCCAGGGGGAAGAGGTGGACGCAGGCAGGGTCCCTAACGTCTCCAGATATTACACAGGACTACCTCTCACCACGAAGAGGTCTCGCGTAGAGCCCATCACATACCGAACGCCAGGGTAGACAGTTCTTCAAAGCAAACGCCTAGCCCGCCGTCCACTCGCCTGATTCTTCGAGCCTGAAATATAATAGGCAAATGAAGTTACAAAAATGAAAGTGAGGAAAATTTGCGGCATTATATAATCCATCCCAGTACTTGCCTACAACCAGGGAAAACCGCGAAAAAGCCTAAGGCCAAAGTGGTCGGCACAAAGAGAATCGAACTCAGGACCTCCAGAATGCAAGCGTCACATTTTACTGCAGTGCCACCTCGCTCAGTAATATTGCAACTCAGTCTAATGCAATCAGGTACACAGTCTTTGTATACATCAACAAGTGAGAACAATGCAACGTCTGTTCTTTCTGTTTGACCATTGGCTAAAACAGAGATTGGAAACATGTTGTAGGACATCACTTTCTTCGCTGATTATTGGCTTGTCTTTTCTTGATCTTTCACAATCGTTTTCCCCTCATTTCATTTATTTCACTTTCCTTTTGCTAGGATTTGCCTGTACGGCGTACCTCCGACGATAAGAAGGCGTTAGCAGCCGGCGTTTTTAGAAAGGTCAACCGGAGAAGGTTCGTCGGTGTCAAAGCAAACGTCCTCTCGCTGGAGGCACTGCGATGCGAACAAAATGATGCTGGGGCTAAACTCTGGATATAGTAAAGATCCCCATCGCCTCCACTGCCTCTCTCTGTCCTGCAGCAGACCTGCGGTATTGCTCCTCTTCATCCCTTCTACCAGAGTATACATGACAGATCAACTACTGTACTTCGATTACTTTAAGAACCATATTAGACATAAACCTTTGTGATTTTCTCGATTAGTAAGGATAGGATGTTTCTCCATTTCAAAAAAGCTTCAATCCCCACTCATATTCAACAGCTGTTGTTAGCAACTGCCTGGAAATAGGGAGAAGTAAAGGGAGGGTCTCGTCTTCATTATTAATCGACAGCGCCGCTTAGGTACCCAGCATCGTATACTCTCTACGTCCCTAGCCCCACTCATTTTCCCCATGTGTTTGATTTCGCACTGCAGTTATAAAATGGAATAAAAGAACATAAACATATATTTATTAAAGCTTGTAAATAAACAAATGAATATAAAGGTAGAAGTACGTATCAGGTAAGCACTCCCGGAACCGGGGCAGAGCACAGCACGCAGTTAAGTCGGCCAATTGTGCTTCCAACGTGACTCCTGGGAGGGAAGGATAAGGAGAGAGACCCGAAGGGCGACCAGATCCGGATGCTGACGGGTGAAAGCATGGATGGGGAACCTAACGTTTCCAGATAAAACGCATTCGACGCCGCATGGTCCTTACCTACAAGCCACCAAGCTCTAGCGACCCTCGGAGCTGAGGGAAGACCTAACAGCGGTGCCGCAGCGACACCAGGGAAGAAATCTTCACAGAGCGCAAGCCACCGCCCAGCCGCAACGCGCAGAACAACGTCACCTGGTCCAATAACCCTGAAACATATAACAAGGAATATGGGTACAGGAAATAAGAGGAAGGAGGATTGTGGTAGAAGATGAACCACCCCAGCATTCACCTGCGACCCGGGGAAACCACGATCGATCCCGGGACCTCCAAAATGCAGGCCGTAGACGTAACCACCTGAGCCATCCTGCTCGGTAACAGATGACTGTACTACTTTTAGTTATGTAATTAGGTCCCACAAAGCTACAGACGCTTATTATCGACATTTATGAAAAATAAGCATAATGTGACAGAGATAAATTAAAATTATGTGTCAAAAAACACTTCTGCTTTGCGTCAGAGAATTCCTGCGTAAAAGTTTCGGATACTTTAATCACCTCTCGGAATCCAAGGATAAGTCCATCTTATTTAGAAAACTTGTAGCGGAGGTGAATTGCTGCAACTCTGAAATATTTCAATATATAATTCTGGATAGCAACATTCTGCAATGTTATTTCCTCCTCAATTCTTTTTATTCTAGAAGAAGCTTCCACTTAAAAAGCTTTGGCTCGCTTTTTTCCTTTTATTTTTCGTGATTCTTGAGAATGCAGGATAATACTTTAAGAAAGTGAAGACGAATTTACGCCATGGAGCGGTCATAAATTTCAAGGAAACATATTTCATGCTAATGCCCAAAGTTGAACTCACATAAAGCAAACTCCATGCTACTTATATGCATAAAGACGCTTTTTGTATTTCGTTTTAGCACACATGTAATAGAATAAATTGTTAAATATTTCTAGAGCCCTCTCTTCATACGAAAACGTTTTTTTCGCTGGAAAGGGGAAGCAACAATAATCAAAGCCAAAAATTCTAAAGTTTTCTTTCTTATTTTCCTTACGTTTACTAAATGCCTCAGACATACTCTGTTTTCAGAAAGTTTTCAAATAAAACTTGTTAACGAAGAAATAAAACTTATTACGCGCGTACAATAGCATCTCTACAGCGTAGAAGTTAAATACCTGAAAGCTGATTGTTTATTTTCTATGTTACCGATGCAAAGGACTATAAAATGTCGCTTTGTTTCTGTTGTTATTCCTAAACTTTCAGGCTGCGACATTAAGGGTAAGAGGGTAGGTTAGCATTGATACAGCTATTACTGTAGATTTGTAAATGATCGTAGTCCCAGTGGTTTTAGAGTATACATAGAAAACAGCTGAGTGTCGGGAAAAATAGCAATTCAGTGGAGTATGAAGACAAAAAGATATCCATTAGGACTTTTTCACACTACTCATCGACCGTCCAGTCCACGTCACTCCACTTGCTTTTTATTCCACGTTCCACAACCTGCCTAACGGCCACAGGCTTCTATTCACGTTCAGTAAACATTGAGGAATAAATTTGTACGTATGTCTTTCTTCGGTTTTAAATATTCACAATTCCTATGTTTAATAGCCAAATATTATTTTCATAGCTAGTGACTGTTCAACTTATTCACACTAAAGCTCATTACTCAGGGGCAGATCAGAATGACCATTTTATGAGGTTAACTTACGTTGTACTATAGCATTTTTATGTTGAAGGAGATAGGGTGAGTCCAGATGTAAACAACAGGTGCGCGCCTGCAGTGCTCGAACAGGTTGTATCAAAAGAATGTGTGTACTATGCTGTACATGACGATTGTTAATATTTTTATTCCGTTATAGAACACTGAATTTTACATATATGTAAAGTGAATAGCACAATAATATAAGTACAAGAGGAGATTGTCGAAGGTGAGTGACTCATTTAAACAAAAGCTATTGACGCAGTAATTTGTATCACAAATTATCTAAATGTCAAGAGTGATTATAGTGTTAATATGCATTATTGTGTGACATTGATTTGAGATGTTTGATGATTGTAAGCATTGTCGAGAAGTGGGTTTATACGGCCTTACTGAAACTGACAATAATAGCGTGCAATAATGTAGCGAGGGGGTGAGCTGTTTATCATTATTAGAGACCAGCAAATGACGTAATATTGGCGCGTTTTTCTTAGAATTTGCTGGAACAGTTTTCCCTAGAGCATATGTTTTCGTAATTTTCATTGTATATAAAAATAGCCGCTAATGTTGGCGCGTTTTATTAACCAATAGCAGCTCGGTTATAATCTTTAGGCATATCGGAGTGTAGGAGTATAAAAAGGGCTAGGTCAGAGTCAAATTCGTTCAGTCCATCGGAAACATTTGTGCATTACACGTCGCTGAGTTCAACAGAAAAAGTCATGGTGAATGCATAGCATAGTTTATCGATTTGCAGTGTACGCGTATCAGAGTTATGAAAAATCTCAAGTGTCGTAAACTTAATTATACAAAAAGTTGAAGTACGCGAATTAATAATGTTCAGTAAAGAAGTTATTATAACAGTTTCAGTTTGGCGAGTGTCAAGATTAATATGTGAAAGTAAATAATGTGTTCGACAATAAATGTGTAAAACAAATTCTTTCATCAGTGTTATCTCTGGATAAAGGACTCCTTTCCGTTTACACACCTGTATAAGGTAAGTGCTCGACCAAAAAGATCATAGCTAGCCGGAGGACAGTGAACACAAAATTAAATAAAATAACAGGCGCTCAGTAAAAGCTAACACGAAGTGACCGCGACAAATTGTCTTTCATACGTGCGGCAAATAAACAGTAGCATTCTTTCAAACAAACACTAATACCATAGCAAATTGGCTACCACAACGTGGAGCTAACAAACTTAACAAATAATACCGTCACACTATATCGTGAGAAACTGCTTTCGACATTGCAAGAGGTGCTTAATAGGTGCATACATATAATTCACTTATATCACTGTCTGATATATTTCTTATTCTGTTTGCGAAGCGGAACATTATGCCTACTACGGTATATTTCTTTACCCACCGTCTGTACACAGGGGACACGTACCAACACATTATGCTCTCTGCTTCGGTAACTTTAAATCACGGACCAGGTCTCTCTAAACTACCCTCTGATTACTACTTACCCCTAGTAAGTAAGGAAGTGTTACATTTTACCCAACACTTCGATACGGAGATTTCACTGAAAATACAGGTTTTGAAATCCGTTAATAAGAATGCATTTTTATGTGTGTATGCGAGCATATTTATGTATAACTAAATGTTGGTTAAGGATAGCAGTTGCTGAAATTTGGTCAAAAATTTCCATTAATTCAAAAATTAGTTTTTACGTCCAGGAATACTTTTAACCCTTAGCTTTAATTACATACTATTGTTTTTGCTCTCAGAGTTTACTAAGCTACAACAAGTGATAACTTAAATATCCAAGAGACACGGCCAAATGTTTACTTACAATGTCTTTTAACAGACCTTGATTTTCCTTACACTTCTATGCATTAAAATATTCCACACGATGTAGTTTGTAACTTCGGGAGAATGAACTGAAAAAAGTGGCATATGCTTTTTGCCACACCTTTATATTGACCACTTTCAAATTAATTCGACCACTGAGGATAATTTATTTCTAGTTATATTTAGAGGTTGAACATTTTTGTGAAATAAACAGAAGAATGACTAACATGCTATGTGCCAGTTTTGTAATTTGACATTTAAAGAATGTGGTGATGTTTTTATTTTTTCAAAATTAGGATTTCTGGATCTTGATAAATTAGCACAATATAAGTAAAATAATATACTTTTTCTCAAAACATATTAAAGATATATACATGCCATTTAAATCACGCTTATAATAGTGGTGGTGCAGTATGTGACAAAATTATGGAAACATTTAGATAAAAACTGCAACATTTAGAAAGGCTACCTTAACAATATACTTGGTTTTTAAGTTCACGTTCAATGATGAAACACGAAGATTTTTAACAAAATCCCTTCACCCCAAACTAACCTTTACGGATAAATTGTTTCTTTATTTATTGTTTTATTAAAATGGCTGTAACGCTTTTGATTAAAATAACTTATTTTTAAAATATGTGCATGTAAAAACGCATATGTTGAATTTTCTATGAAAAGCATGTGAAATCCTCTTCATTCTGAATGATTTTTGTATAATTGATGAACCGTAATATATAGTCAAAATCATACTTCATAAAAATGTAGATCGTGATAAAGAACACAATTTATGATTTTTTTGTAGTGATAACCATTTCCGAGATATTATTTGTTATTAGTCTGAATTTTCAAATAATTACACTTCTTTTGAGGTGGTAAGATACTATTCTTTTTTTTCTCGTGGCCATGCAAGTACCATGGAATTTCAAAGCCATCACATAGAGGCCTGCCTTTTAAAAATCTGACAATCGCTTTAGCCTAGTTATCCTCCTTAACCTACAACTAAATATGTAATGAAATTATATGTAGATTATCATGAACCCGATAGACGAATAAGCTTTTGTCAGAATAGTTTGCAAAAGAGTGAGCAGAGAAAGTCGTGTGAATGCAATGCATCAATTTTTTTTCTATCCACTATGTGTTTACCACAACAAATATTAGAGTGAAATTATTTTATTTCCATAAAACTGCAGTAATATAGGTTTTGTTAAACCAGGTGGCCCAACCGCGCCGTATTTTAAGTGTATACACATCACTTCGTGCATTAAAAGAGTTGCAGAGCCCAACGGGGCCAAGTAAATACAGGTCAGTAAGGAACTGGAGAATTAGCGTGAATGAGCTTCAAGTGTCATTCATAACCCGCCTTTAACTACAATGGTCTTATCGGCGACATTTGCTTTGGAACATATTATTGTCTATAACCAATAGTATTAACTAGTATTGACTTGTCTTTGGGTTTCTAGTAAACTTTGGGATTTAATCGTTGGATCACACACACATTCTCACTTCCAGACTCTGGCGAGGATAGCGAATAAACTTGGTTAGAGAAGATTTCCTACTCCCAGCCGAGAATCGAACCCGGGACCCCTCGTACAGCAGGCAGGTGCTCTACCTACCGAGCTACGGGGCCAAGCAAGATTCGTTCTACTCCTCTTGCTTATTAGCAAGACGATGAGCTTCCCAGGCTTGCAATAGATGGTAGACAAAACAGACCCTTGCACTAGAGTGTACTGTTCGTGATGATAGACAAAAACAGACCGAAAAGGCTTTTGAAGTAGAAAATATTCTATTGCACAGGCTTTATTTTCAAGGGAGTAAACTTGCTTTTTAGACTGATAAATAATTAAAATGTCGGTATTTCATCTATCAGTACCCGACCATGGCTATTTTTAATTGTGTTTACGCTGTTCTTTCTAATATTTACGGACTGTAAGCATCAAACATGAAAGCACGCAGTGCTTCACCACCATTTTTTCGCTTGTTATTGTCATCATCATCATCATCTAACCGTATTGTTATGCTGACATCCTCACTGAACAGGTGTTCGAAAGTTTGCCCCTGTTGATTGATAAGATGTTCCAACCGTCTACATGTATCCAAATGAACATTTCTGAGTAGCAGCAGCAACAACAACACTGCTGCAGCAGTGGGTTTTTAGTGTGCTAATGCGCCAGTTCCGCACTGACCTATGTTTACTTGGAATTGGCTGCGAGTTCTGCAACTCTCTTAACACACAAAGTGCTATCTGCACTTATCAAATACGGCGCGGTTGGGCCACCCGGTAGATAGGCGAGGAGGATGAGACGGTTGTCAGCTGTTTAACAAGCTGTCGACTTACTTGATGTACCTATGGTCTCTTTCCACGAGTTCCTGAGAAACAGAATAGGGAAAAGTCTAAAATAACTTTTGGGACTTCATGTCAGAATAAATTAATATTTTTATATTTTGGTATATATTTGCATTATTTCCAAGCTATACAAAATTAAATGAGGATGACGACCTCACAGGACACACTACATCAAATATCTCTACAACGCATCCCTTTTGAGAGAGTAAAAAAGTAAAACTTTATATATAGGGTGTAGAAATTTCATTGAATATCTTGCGTCTTTAAAAGATGTCCAAGTCTTAAAAGTTTCAAATTTGCTACATACATACACACAAATTTCTACAACAATGCTTTGCTTCTAATCTTTCGGTCCTGAAACCTGCAATATAAATGCAATCTAGACATTGAATTTGCATAAAATGGATTGTTTCCACTACTTTAGTTTGCCAAGAGAGAAAAAATAACCTCACTTTCTCTATATCTTGAGCTCTTGATCTCGCTACTCTTACTTCATCCAAAGTTCTTGTCTCCATCGTGTCCTTGTGTTTTCCGGCACCAATTTTCCCATCGTAGGACTGAGATAAATTTAACATTCTTATCATAATCGCATAAGTTTTAACAGCACTGGCTTGTGATTTCTGGTGCTGTAAAGCATTTCACGAAGAAGTTACACCGACTTGCAGATGTCCCGCTTAAAGAATTAACAATCAAATCATCTCTAAATGTTTAACTTATGTATACCTACATTTAATAAATTTACAGTTCGATAAACACACAATGACAAATAAACACCCATTTTCCTGCAATGCATTGCCATAGTGATACAAATATAACAGATATAGGGTATAGAAGGACATCTCGCGCAATGACCTACGGGAGATCTATTGTGCCTACCGCCAACCAGGAGGAAGGGATGAAATGTGAAGTGGAGGAATCACAGGAAGCCACAGACCACAGGCAGACAGGCCATACAGACGCGCGGAAGTCCCTAACTGTTCCAGGCTCGAAGACCCGTCCCACTACTCGAGCCCTCCTTAGAAAAGTTATGACTACCTAGCCCTTTAGTCTCCACGGTACAAGCATCCGCGTCATTTTCCGGGACCGCCATACGCCACAAAATCTAGAAGTACACCTGAAAGATGAGTAGGAAACGTAATGAAAAGGAAATGATGGAAAGGAAATCGTGGTAGATGAGAAACCATTCCAGCATTTGCCTACTGATCTGGAAAAACCTACTAGTCACCGAGATCATGGGTTCAAACCCGGCGGAGGGCAAAGGCTTTTTCTCGAGCGTAAAAATCCTTAGCATGGCTTCCTTCGGAAGGGAAGTAATGCCGGTGGTCCCGTGTCGTAGGTTTGCGGCACGTAAAAAAACCTCAAGCCTGATAAAGAGGCCTCTGAACAACATTTCCGGTTTTTCACGTCCCATATAGAATGGGACGCTAAGGCCCACAGCAGTTAAGAATTTGCCGGCCCTCGTAGCCGTGGTCGCTGGAGTGTATAGCTTCGGCGCTTCGTCAAGCTGAGACCCGCCATGGGCATGAGTGTTTGTGTGTGTGTGTGTGTGTTGTATGTGTAATTCCAGTAATAAGCGTTAAAGTAAACAGTAAAACACAGAACTCAATACTCATAAACTGGGCAACTAAGGAAAATTTGAGAAAAAAGGAGCGTCCATAAATAAAACTCAATTAAAGTTTTTTTAGGAAACCCCACGGAAAATCCAAGGTTAGAGTGAGCGGGGTTGGGAAGCGAGCCCACGAACTGCCGAATGTGAGCCTCACACGTTACTACGGAGCCATCTCATCTTTTACAACAGATATAGCAATGTTTTTCTCCGATTTTGGCATTTTTCTCCTGCCTATCTTTAGTACCTTGTAACTGTTTTTAGACGCCTAAAACCTAAGCTTTTTCGCATATCATCTGGTGTCTGTTATTACAAAAGCTTGATCTAACCACGCTGAAAGAGCTTAGGCACTCCAGTGAAAGCTTAGTATATGCCCTGGAAGGATTTAGTAAGATCGGAAGGAGGGATGGGCGTCTGGACGAATAGTGGACCGGAGAACCAGTCAGAACCGGAGTCTACAGCCTGAGTAATGGGAGATCACGGAAATTGAATTGGTGTAGAGAAATGAGGCAAAGTTTGTGCGAGTGTGTAGATGCTCGCCAAGCGTTCTCTCTCCCCCTCTTCCTCGTCTTATTGGCCTGGAACACCACCAGACGAGCCCCGCTCATCTACCATCCTTGAAAAAAACACATTCATCGCATAACACGAGCGCTGCGATGCGGAAACTAAGAATAGCCAGTAATGACCAAATATATCAGATCAATAAGACAGCCAAGGTATACATATCAGATACGTGTATCGGAAATTTGATTGGAATTTGTACCGCGATATCGAACGTTTTGACAAATGTAACTTCGTAACTGTAAAGTATTAGCAAACTGTTCTTCAGCATAAAATGAATAACGGTTTACCTCTTAAATAAAAACCTATATGAGGTAAATGATACAAAGTTTACCACCATAGCCAGTCACTGCAACAACTTTTTGATACATTTGAAGTAGTTTATGTTAGCTGGAGTTGTATTGTAGTTCAAATGTTGGGGAGCCGAACTTGAAGTAGTTGCAACCGCCGTATGGTAAAAAAAATGTTTCCGATAGCCTTCGCCCCAAATGTACTTTCCGGTGGCCTTTGCCCCAAACGTTTAAAAAATATTAACTTTGTAATTTTTGACTGTTTCTTTAAATATTATATCTTTATGTTTGCCTCAGCTGCGTCAGTATTTATATTTTTTTAGAGACATGAATGTCTTAGCGGGAGTGGTGCGACTGAAGAATGTAGGCTTACACAGATTATAATTTCACTTCACTCCATTTATTAATGCTTGACCCGATTTAAATAACATTTCATTGATATAGAGGGCTGTGAGATTCTTTTATTAATTACTTGCACTATTTTTGTCTCACACAAACTACGTATTAAATTTCCCGAGGACGCATCTCACGTCCGGTTAGGAACACTGTCTACAACAACTGAACTGATTTCTACCGCCTAAATTTGTAAATTTCTGAATTTCAGGTCTCTGATTGGCTATTCCTACTTCAATTGAATACTTTCATTTAACTTAAACTTCTTTCTGGTTGTTGATTGGCTATTTTATAAACTGTCTCAAAAATTACATTATTGTTTTCAAGAATTACCAGTAGTATTATTAAACTTTCTAATTCATTATTGCCTCAAGGTTACCTCATTGTTATCTCATTGTTAGTAACTTATAACCTATTATTCTCACAGCTCCTACATTATTAAATTACATAATACATTTACATAACATTATTACACATGTATATAATAATATAAACATATACAATTACTGTAATATACACTTTTTACATATTGTTCATACACATATTGCTTTAAGGCGGGCTGTTATTGAATTTATATATTATACAATTAAACTGAAATCATTTAAATGTTAAAAATACTGCCTCACATTATGGGTGAACATTTGGGCAACTATACTTTTCATGATATGCAAACTTCAAACTTTAAAAAATAAATGGAAGTTAAAACCATTTAACATTCCTGAACAGAACTTCGTACACTTGCACTACAGGACCCAAAGAAAACTATAGAATACCTTACAGTATCCAAGGGCTAAACCTAAGATGACAATTTGTTGGAAGGGTGGAACCAGACTGCAAAACTCAATGCCATAGCCGGGATTTGAACCACGGATCGTCGCCTTACCGTGCCACTGCTCTCACCCACTCAGCTACAATGGTAACATGCTGATACGACATGAAACTCCCCAACTGACTCATATTGTGTTTTTTCCTAAACTATAAGTTATAGTGGTTACCATGCTAGCCTCTAGTTCAAACCCGGCGGAGGGCGATGGATTTTTTCGGACGTAAAAATCTAACATGGCTCCCTTCGGAAGGGAAGTAAAGCGCTGGTCCCGTGTTGTAGATTTACGGCACGTAAAAGAACCTCATACCTGATAAAGAGGCCTCAGCAAAATGACCAGTCTTTCACGTCCAATTTAAAATGGGACGCTAAGGACCACAGCAGTTAAAGAGCGTCCATAAATAACAAATAAAAAAAATAAGCTTATAGTTTCATTGACACTCCTACGAACACGAATTCAAGGAACGAGAGTGATCAATTACATAAAAGTAATTTTACTTCTGGGGACAATTAAATGACTGAATGTCCGCGCAAAATTTTACAGCGCGTTATATTTATTTGAGTGTGAGGAAAGTAGCGGATTAAACGCCCCGAGCTAGTCTTTACTTCGACATTCTTGACTGCAACGTTTCGCATCACACGTCACTAATAAACAATGAATATTGCAGTCTTCATTTCAATCCTAGTCACTCCGAGAGAGCATCTACAGCACACATATTTTTAGCTTCTATGTGTATATACTGGCTGCGAATAATTAAAGGTGATCAAATAACTCTGAGAGCAATATATTATCGTCATCAAATGAACAACATAGAGCATCCAAAATGGTGGGCGGCGGGGTTACAATGGGAATTATCAAAAATAGGCTTAAACGATATCTGGCAAAGGGGCAATGAAAATACACACAGTGCCGTGAAAAAAGTCAAAAGACGACTATATGATATAAACAGGCAGAAAATAGAGTCTGAATGCAGACAAAGATCAACATTGGAGCTACAAAATGAAACAGAAACTAGGTGAGGTAAGGAAATATATATTTTGGAATTAGGTATAAAACAAGAGGACGGGAATAGCATGGCTTAGGTTGGGAGGGTAGAAAGCTCGCAAGATTGCTGATGATGATGACAGAAGGATTTGCCATTATGCGGGGAACAAGAAGACTGGACGCATATTTTGGCAGGCGGAGAGTATTAGGAAAAAATTATTACCGGAAGTATTTTTGGCTTCCAACAGACGGAGGACAGCATGCTGGGACTTGTTTCTAAACAGCCAAAACTGGCCAAGCTTGGGCACATACTTAATGGAAGTACGTGTACTAAGAGATAAGGTGTTTATGTAAATTTTCTATAAATATATGTGCTGCTTGAGCACTTTTGTGTGTGTGTTTGCGCGTGTGATTCAGAGTGTTTTTCAGTTTTATATGAATGTACGAGTATTCGTATGTAATGTGGTGATTATAAACATAGTTGTTTCTGGTCGATTCTACAAGTCACGTAAACAGACCAGATATTTTCTAGAGAGCATGTACGGTCTTATGAACCATACGACTATGTGATGCAATTAATATAATACTAAGTACTTAATAAATACCACCACCACCACCACTACCACTACCACTACCACTACTACTACTACTACAAATATGTCATGGGGCATGGGGTAGAGGGTTGAAGCGTGGTATTCCGGTTACCAGCCGCAGAATGCGCGTGGGTTCCAGCCCACCCTTGGGGGATGTGGATTTCCCGACGCATATATAGAACCAGTGCACACTAAGCATAGCAATATATTTGAGGAGCTATGATAGGCAGCGGTCTACAGGCCACGGATATTGCTTGTGACCACATCATCTCCCCGTATCGCCTGGATGATCCTCTACCTGTGCCATTCACTTATGGACGTAGGTCGTTATTTGGCTTGGTTGTTCTAGGCCAAGGAAAAAATGTATTACTACAGCACATTTTTAACATTCGACCAATCTGGACAAAACTAAAAACTTTGACACTTATGCTACCTATAGCTTTGTAAAACTACCGAGCATCCTTATTTTCAAAGCATTACTTATAAATCTAATGGGTGCCTATATTTTGCATGTTGTTTTCTCATTAGAATATTGTTTACAAAAACCTGTTTATTTTGTAAGGAAGAATGAGGAAACAAAATAAAAAATGTTGGTTCCCAATTACTAAACGTAACTTTACCCTCAAGTGACTATCCATGGATGGTCCAATTATTCGTTGCTTTCTTCGTACACAGCCATTTTCGTTATTATTTACTCGTACGTTGGTGTAAGAACAATTGCAAAGTGCTTTATACAAATGTTGTTTAGTTTTTTAGGAGAAGTGGGAAACCAACATAAAAGGTAGGTTCCCATTTAAATAAATTAAATTGACCCCAAAATAACCATCACAACGTCCTCCAAATAAAAAACGACTAATGGCATTTACTTTCCCCCATAATAACAAGCAGGTTTTATTTAAGACATTTCTTTCTACAAGGCTTAGTTTTGGAGTTAGTGTACAGTCTGAACTTAAATGGCCCACTCTGTATACATAGGGAATTTTAATCATAATTGTTACAGCTAGCTTTGAGAAAAATAATTCGATAAACTCCCAGTGCATAGTGTAGTTCTGGGTTGGGGGAATTTTCTTGAGTCATATCTTTTGAAAGACACCGAACTTATATATCAAGTACTTATCTTATATTTCATTTTGAAGCAGTTATTTTGTTGTAGGAGTTTGCACCACGCTTTGGGCGTCAATTTGAAGCAGATGGTTTCTTACGTTATGTCTTTACCACACTGTGGGCGTCAATTTGAAGAAGTTTGTATTGAAGGAGTTGTATTATATTTCAACTGCTGGGGAGCCGCACTTGTAGTAGTTGCAACAGCGCGTATAGTAAACAGTTTCCGGTAGTCTTGGCCCCAAATGTATTTTTAGGTGGCCTTTGCCCCAAGTTTAAAAAAAATTAACTTTGTAATTTGATTGTTTCTTTAGGTATTAAATGTTTGTGTTTTCCTCGGCTGCGTCAGTATTATTGTTAGAGACATGGAAGTGTTGGCAGGCGTGATGCGACAAGAATGTAAGCTTACACAGATTTTAAGTTTTAATTCAATCCTTTTTATTAATCCTTAACACAAATTAAATAGAACTTCACTGATATTGAGAGCTGTGAGATTATTTTATTTAATATTTGCACTTTTTAACACGTATACTATTTTCGTCTCACATAAATATGTAATTAATTTCTCGAGGACACATCTCGCGTCTGGTTGATCACTGTCTAGAAGCAACACGTCTGGTTATGAGCACTGTTTGGAGGCAACTGAATTGATTTCAACCGTCTAAACTTGTAAATTTCTGTATTTCATGTCTCTGATTGGCTATTTTTACTCCAATATAATACCTGCATTTAACTAAAGGTTTTTCTGATTGTTGATTGACTATTTTTATAAACTGTCACTAAAGTTACATTAATGCTTCCAAGAATCACAAGTAACATTTAAACTCTCAAACTCATTATTGCCTCAAGGTTACCTCATTGTTATCTAATTGTTAGCAACTTTTAACCTAGTTCTCACAGCTCCTACATTATTAGAATACGTAATGCATTCACATAACATTATTGAACATGTTTGCAATAATATAAGCACATGCAATGACTGTTACATACATTTTACAAATTATTACATACACATATTGCTTCAAGACGGGCTGTTATTGAATTTACATATTATATAATTTGACGAAATCATGTAAGTGCCTTAATTTTTGAGTTATGCTGTCCACAGCACTAACACACACAAATGAGGTCTCAATGCATGTATTTCTGGTGCAATCTTGATATCGAATTTTCGAGTAAAATACAATACTCTGTCTACTAGATACTTAAAGAGAAAGTAAAAATTGTCTCTTATAGATCTTCCAGTAAGTGTAATTGTTTCTATTTTTAACCTAGTTGTATTAAAACGTCACAGTATTTGGCTCCATACACCAAATATCCCAGTAAATAAATTCTAAGTATTGTGACTGTCCAGTTCTCACCTACACTTCACCAATGTGATTTAGTTCAGTTTTCACTGTCACTTCACTAAGTTCTCATTGTCACTTAGCTTAGTTTTCGCAATGCAGCGGAGTAATGAAATACCCGCTTCACTCGCTAGGGAGTCGAATACAAGAGCTCTCTAATCTCCTGCAGCAGCACTCACTGTACGTCACACAGTCGTCACAAACTCACTCGGAGAACAGCACTTATTAGCTGCATCAGAAACGCACTCAGTGTCTCACTTACTGACTCACTCACAAACACGCTCGCTTATGTACAAGTGCAACAGCTTCTGGAATGTTTGCATGGAGAGGAAACAAGCATCCAGAACTATCTGGTTATCTCTCGATAGCGCTTCTGGTATTTACGCCAGGCGAGAGCTTCTACTTATCTCTAGGTATCTCTCCAACTGGCCAGTCGATCGGCGCCATCCTCTCGCTAAGCTTTGGCCCTGGAACAATATACAGGGTGGACCAATCAAGTTGAGATTGTAAAATATATCCTAAACTAAGCGTTGTTGAAAGAAATGTCTTTAATGAAACTTCCTTGATATTATGGGGAAAGTAAATCCATTAGTCGTGTTTCGTTTGGAGGACGTTATGATAGTCATTTCAGGACAAAATTAATTTTTTTAAATGGGAACGTACAATTAGGATCAAATTATTTGACCCTAAAATATCCATTACGAAGTCCTATCATTAAAAGACTACTAATGGCATTTACTTTCCCCCATAACATCAAGCAACGTTTATTCAAGACATTTATTTCTACAACGCTTAACTCAAAAGGGTGGACTTAAATGGTCCACCCTGTATTATGTTTTTCACTTATACTTGAACCTAAATATAGAAATGTCAGGTTACTAATATAAGCAGTAGATTTTTCTTAACTCTCCAATTTTTCAACGCCTCACGTGTCCTTACTGATCTAGAAAATTTTGGAAAATTTTCGAATACAAATAAATATCAGAAATCAAGTCAATAATCTTCGCTTTGAGTGTTTGAAGCTTTACTTTAATGTTCTGGGCACAATGCATATAAGCGCATTACTAATGTACGTACCATGAAACTCCAGTAAATGTAATATATCAACGGTGAAAACACATTATAAAAGCCTTTATTAATTACTTATTTTTATTTTTAATTATTTTATGTAGAAGATAATAACTCAGGCTTAAATCTATTAGTGTTTAAGTGAGGTATGTATAATTTGTTAAATTCCTCATATATAAAATAAATGTCTGATGTGTCACGCTCACACCACATTCTCAACTTATTGAAACTTCCACATGCTCCTTTATATATTATGCATTAATATAAAAACTAATTTAGTTATTCACTTTACGTCACCTATAATATCCTTTCTACTAGAAATAATCTCCAGTTAAGCAATATGGATTTAGTTGCATGCAAATATTAAAAACAAAATAAAACTTTACGGATACCGTGTGTCATTCCTATTACTAATGAATTCATGCGGGAACAAATTCATAATCACATATTTTTCTAACATGCTGTATAGGTACTATATGGCAGTTCAACTTGAATAAATTTAAGGACGTGATAACGGATATTTAGAAAATGGCTAATGCTACGGAAAGGTTATTTTATATTAACTATATTTCAATAAGCTAGCATTATTCTTATAGTACGTTTTTGTGTTATGATTTACCACTTATATAAATTTCATTAAATACTAGAGGGCGTCACAGGCTACTTGCACAACAGTCAAGGCGAACAATTTATTTTAGTCGTGCAAATGCCGTGAACGTATAGCATTTTAATGAAAATCATTGGAGCTATTTGAAATCTTCGTGTGGAGTTTAATTCCAAGTGTGGTATTTATCTGAGGTTTCCTATAGAGTTATGCTGCTCTCTCTCTCTCTCATACATACACGGGAAATTTTATACTTTTCGGTTCAGGGAAATAAAAACGTGTATTTGAAGTGATAACTTGAAATCCAATTTTATAACACTTACCTACTCTAACTACCATAGGTAAGTTATCTAAAAATCTATAAAACATATCAGTACTATCAGAATTCCAAAATTCATTATTATCATGAAGTGCCTTCCTAGCCAATCAAGCAGAGATTTTTCTTTTAAAATGTGATAAATTCAGTAAAAATGAATTTGACTGAATCTTGTTGGCGACCTTAGCAGACACAGTCTAAAACTGGACATTGGTAAAGACATGTTAAATACATTCATATATGTCTAGTGGCATGAGTGTTGGTATCACAAAAGGAATACATTTAAAACACAAAAAAAATTATAAAATGTAAAATCACGTGACAACCACAGTACAACGGATGAGCCAAAAGGGTTCCAGCAAGGTAGTGTCACAACACATAAGCTAGAATTTTCATAGAAGCTGTGTGTCACGTGTCGGCTTTTTGAGAATGAAGTAATCAACTCATTTCGAAAGTGAAGACCTTATGTGATCACTAAGATGCCCAGATTTCTCTGTTTGTGACTACTTTCTCTGGAGGTATTTTATGAGCAAGATTTATTTAAACTGTTCACAAATTTTTATAGACAATATTTACAGATAAATGAATGCTACTCCAGTTGAAATGTTACAAAAGGCTATCTTTCGGTGACAAATATCGCAGGTTGTCAGACTGTTGTTGCATAAATGAAGGTCATTTCTGCGACATAGTTTTCAAGAAATGAAAATTTTTTCTTTGTTGGATATAGCGGTACATTATTGGTATTCACCTCATACATTTTTAAACTACATCAATGTTATAATTAATGGTTACACTTGTAAACATTTGGTTTCATTGACCTTGTCCTTGAGCAAAAGTTCATGTTCAAATTATATTTGTTTAGTGTTTGAAGAAAACGGTTCTATATATCGAATGAGTAATCTGAATTACTTCGTTGTTTACAACGTAATGTTGCTTTATTTTTTGCATATATGATTTTTTTTGCTTATTGTATCCTGTATTGTGTATCTGGATGCAACCATTACGTAAAAATATTTTAATAGGCATAAGTTATAATGAAAATCAGATTAGAATTGTCTACTAACCAACAATTTAACCTTGTTTTTAAAACTACTTATACTTAGTCTTAAAACAGTCTGGAAGAATATTAAAGATTTTAGACCAGCATATTAAAAATTATCCAAGGTTTTGCTTAATTATAAATAAAAATGTTCTAAATCTTTAAAGATTTACGTCAGAAAGCTTTAAAATAGGTGTATAATGAGCAACACAGCAGTTAATGACTTAAAATTTGATTTTGAGGTTTCAAAGCAAACACAACATTGGAAAAATTATCCCAAAACACTAACGCCATGGAGTATGACACTATCACTAACTTTACTAGAGAAATTGTGTGACCTTTTAACGAAGAAAGAGCAAAATAACCCGAATTCTACATTGCAGACAAATGAATTGATCCTAAAATTTATTTTCACTTAAGTGAAGAATTGTAGGCAGCAATACACGGAGTCGAGAAGACAACGTTATTTGGCAGACGTTCGATGGCATGTTTGTTTTTGTTGTGCTGAACGGAAGCGAAGAAGCGTCAGCGTGTCTAGTGCATCTTGACGAGAGAGAGCAGCACATTCCAGGGGTTTGCCCCCGCTGTGGCCACAGTCCGCGGGGAGCCCCAACATTCTCCTCACCTGACCACTACCACCAACCATTAAGAGCCAAATTACCCTTCTCAGCGGCAGCCACCGCCACCACCGCCGCTACTACTACTACAGCCACCACCACCACCGCACCATGTCCAAGTCGGGGAAGGTTGAGGGTTCACGACGAGACATCTTCTTATCCTCGCCTCTCCTCACCTCCTTCCAATGCCGGTGAGGGTCCAGGAAGCGAGTAGGAAGGGGAAGTCCGCCAATAGCTTCGTGTATCTGATACCTCAATGCCATTTGAGCCAATGTTTACCTCCGGAGTAGAATTTATTTACTATCTTCAACTTCTTTCCCTCTTTCAAAGTATGTGAAATTTGAAAATCTCAGATAAGCTAAGATTAGAAGCCCTATTCCACCAACGTTAACCTGCTAAATTAATGACCCATTATCTCAGGAGCTATTTATGACGTCAGACTGAAATTTTTACATATGTAAATACATGCCTTTTACGTTCTCTGCTCTACTTTTACACAATAAGTTTTTTATTAAGGAAGATACCATTCTTTCTCAATTAAAACATCATCAGCAACTATTTTTAAACACTAATCAACAAGTTACTAACACCAAAATGGATCTACCACTACACTCATGGATTGTTATCGTCTTTTTTCTTATATAAAGTTCCCTTGTTTTACCCAGTTTGTGCTGTTTTCGTTACAGCTTATTACCGCCTTTACACAACACATAGACACACACAAACACCCATGCCCATGGCGGGATTCGAACCCGCAACTCTCAGCTTGGCGGAGCGCTGGAGCTATGCACTCTAGCGACCACGGCTACGAGGGCCGGCATATCTTAAAATTTAATTTAGCTATCTTCAAGGAAAACGTGTAGTTTAAACCAGAAACTTCAGAAAAATCTGCCCAAAGCAAAAAATGGATTAAATATAATTTCGTATATTTACAAAGAAAGAAACCACATGGCTTGGGCACACAGAAGCTGCCATACTTTACAGTAGTACCAATTTGTAGAGCAAAACTTCCCCCAAAAGATGGGCTATGTTTACCACCCTACTCCAAAGTGTAAGGTTTATGATTTCTTACTGTAAAATGGTGGAACATTCAGAGTAAATAATGCAGTACCATTTCAAAAATATAATTACCTTGTCCAAAATAATAAAATATATCAAATTTAAGAGAAAATTCCAGTTTATAACACTCCACAAGAAGCAAAAAAATATTTCTTGCTATAACGCGGTAACGTGTGTTACTCACATTCGGGAGGACCTGGGTTCGATTCTCAGCTGCCGCCCAATCTGACCCATCGATTTTCGTGGTTTCCCGGAGTCGGCAGGCGAATGCTGGTGTGGTTTCTTCTCTATCATGATTTCTTTTCCAACATTTCTATCTCCTTCCCTTTCCTTCTCATTTTTAGGTGTGCTTCTAGGTTACGTGGTGTTTGGCGGTGAAGGACAGATGGCGCGGATGCATGTTCAATGGACACCAGAGGACTGTTTGATTGATGGGTCGTTCATCGCCCTCTCTCGGCGGCTCCAGCAATCGGATGAGGCAGTATTTTTAACACTTAAATAATTTCAGTCAAATTATATAATATATAAATTCAATAACAGCCCGCCTTATAGCAATATGTGTATGTAACAATATATAAAAAGTGTATATTACAATCATTGTATATATTTGTATTATTGTACCCATGTGTAATAATGTTATGTGAACATATTACGTAATTTAATAATGCAGGAGCTGTGAGAAATAGGTTAAAAGTTGATAACAATGAGGTAACTATGAGGTAATCTTGAATTTGAAGGTTTAACAATACTACTTGTGATTCTTGGAAGCAATAATGTAATTTTAGTGACAGTTTATAAAAATAGCCAATCAACAAGCAGATAAAGCTTTAGTTAAATGAAGGTGTTCTATTGGATTAGGAATAGCCAATCAGAGACTTGAAATACAGAAATTTACAAGTTTAGGCGGTTGAAATCATTTCAGTTGCCTGCAGACAGTGTTTGTAACCGAATGCGAGATGCGTCCTCGAGAGATTTAATACATATTCGTGTGAGACGAAAAATAAGTTTACGTGTTAAAAAGTACAAGTAATTAATAAAAGAATCTCACGGCTCTGTATCAGTGAAGTGTTATTTAAGTCGTATCAAGTATTAATAAAAGGAGTGAACTAAAATTATAACCTGTGTAGGCCTACATTCTTCAGTCGCACCACAATCCTGGCAAGACATCCATGTCTCTATAAAATAAATACTGGCGCAGCCGAGGCAAACATAAATATTAAATATTTAAAGAAACAGTTAAATTACAAAGTTAATATTTTTTTTTTAAACTTGGGGCAAAGGCCACCTGAAAGTACATTTGGGGTGAAGGCTACCGGAAACTGTTTACTATACGTGTGGTTGCAACGAATTTCAAGTTCGGTTCCCCAACAGTTGAAATACAATACAACTCCTACTTCACGGACGAGCTTGGAAATGCTAGGGACCTCTACGCATCTCTGTGGCCTGTAGCCTACTGTTGTTCCTACTCCTCGCGCGAAGCGATCTGCACTATATTTCATTTTTACCACACTGCAGCATAACTAGCATGCCAGTATATGTTTTCATAATGCTATACTATCTGTCATGTACAGAATATAGACAAGTTCAGTTTTGGAAATATTTATTTTTGTAAACAAAGACCAGATAATATCTTCGCTGCTAATGTTCGGCGAGAAAAGTCTGAAATGTTTAGAAACGACTGAGTGGTCACTCGTAGCCACATATTCGTAAATTTCACGAAAATGACACCTTTGCTAAAATTATAGTGTTCTTATAATCGCTTCAGATGGGCTATAGATTTTTATATACCGTGCACATGGGACCCTAGTAACTTAATAATTTGGGATAATAGTTATTAGAATTGTTACCAAAGGGATGGTTCAGGTGGTGGCATCTGAGGCACGATTTGGGAGTTACCAGGTTCCAAACCAGGTGTCCGACCTTTCTGACTAAGATTATTCAGGGTTTTTCGTGATCTCTTGGTACATGCTCAGGTGAATTCTTGCGTACCATAAAGTTTTCTTTTTATTTCATTTCCCGTAACAAGATGCACAATCCGGAGAAGCTAGGGACCCGGCTGCGCTGTATCTGCCGCCATCAGATCTAGCCGCCCTTGCTTCTTCAGCTCATTCCTACCTCCCAGAGTTGAGTAACTTCAATAGGCCTGAACCTAACCACAGTGTTTAAACTGTGAATCGTTACTTCAGAAACCCTATTAGAATTATTATAATAGCTAGAATAGTATTATTTTTAACATCATTATATGCAGTCCTTAGAAATCACGTAACTAATCTCTAATGAAATAATTAATTTCGTAAATGCAATATAGGCAATTGTATATATTAAAAAACAACGCCTTAAAACATGAAAATGCGTGGTTTGCACAAGAATTCAAGAACCCTTATAAGTTTTCCAGAAAAGAAGGAAGAACTGTTCTTAGTATTCGTGTCACATGGAGAACAAAACTATCTTAGGTCTAGAACGCTTCCTTCCAAAATTTTCTTTTCCAATTATTTCATTTCATGTATCACCAATGTATCATCTGTGGTGACGTATGTATTAAGAGCGCGTTAAGCACTATTAAAAATAAAAGTTACTGGGTTTATTTTGATTGGCGTGACTGGCGGCCGCTGGACCGATTAACAGGTATCGGAATGAAAGACCTCGCTCTCCAATAGCTTAGCCCACGCGGCTACGGAGGGTAACGGCATTTGTAGTAAAATCTAACTTGTTTTGGATGTGTATATTGTGAATAGTTTTATTCGAAGCTATTATGCTGAGTGTGCTTACTGTGTGCAGTTGTCATGGTGTAACACTACAGAAGAGGGTGTATTTGTGCTTTTTTTTATAGAACAAAGTCGCATTTGGACTGTCAGCTTGAATAGCATTCCCTGGTGCTATCGTTCATAAAAAAACCTACAATTTGGAGGTTGTTAAAGAAACTAATATAAATTTTATAATAATCCTTTAAATCATCCTATGTTAATATATGTTGGAATAAACATATGTTAGAAAGTGGATTCAGACCTCAAAATGCAATGTCACCGCCGGGACTCTAATCACGGAACTTCGGTAGCTCTGATTGAGCTACCATGGCGATATGTCTGTAGGAGAATTAAAATTTCCCATATAATTCATTACAGTAAATAAATAAATAAAATAATCTTTGGAAAAGCCCACGAATTTCTACAAATTCCGAAACAAGCGAACGTTATAAAACGAAAACCTCAGTAATTAAGAAATCTTTCTTAGCTTGAAAATTGTCTGCTGCCACAGCCCAGTGTTCCGAAGGTCAGTCAACTACTCACAAATATGCTTTATAACCTTACTTTTCTCATTACTTAATATTATGCCATTAGACTTTTTCTGCGCATAAATAAAAATTTATTATATTTATGGAATTAGAAAGCTTGGCCTGAACCAACTTTCTGAATATATTTTTATTTAGAAACTTAAAACATAAAACAGTCAGATTTTTTGTAGCTTTCACAGCGTAGTGTAATAGCGTAGTGTATCTCTAATAATGTACCTGTGGTTTAAATAAATTCAGAAAAAAAGTGAGAAAGATATATAATATTTTAAAACTATTTACCAACTCCACACTTTAACCACCAACGTAGGTAACAAAATACATCTCTGGTGGTACAAACATAACAAAACATGAATAGTTGTTTGTTTCTTGGCGTGCGATGATGAAATGCACTCTTAAGAATGTAATATTATTATACAACCGTTTAACACCATATTAAATTAGAAAATATATATTAAATGTGTATTTTAATTATACTGAATATTTGTTGCGTTTCATTAAATGGAAACTAAAACTCAAAGCTATATTTGGAAAGGTAGAATCAGATGGCTGAAAAATTCAATGCCATAGCCAGGATTTGAACCACGGATCTGCCGGTCTCCGTCCGGTTGCTCTAACCACTGAGCTACCATGGCAACATGCAAACATCACATTAAATTTTCCAACTGATTCGCTTTTTCCCGGTAAACCACATGGAGATCTCTAATTGTATTGATATGCCATACCCCAATGGCGACTTATATTCTTTGTAAGTACTTTAAGTCCCGGGCTTTATAGTCACAACCACTATTTTCAGTCATCTGATTTTATTTTTCCAACCTTGTCCAACACACAGCTTGTGTGAAAGAACAATTAATTCCACAAAGCTATATTTAATTTTTTTTAAATTCTAAGTCATCTTAAACTTATCATATTATATCAAACCACTCTCTGTTATTTAATATTTATTTATAATGTTAAACAATGACGCTGAAAGAATATACAAAACTATCTAGACAGTGTATTCTCTTCATCCATCAATGTCTTCAATTGTGTTCTTCCTATGTTATACAGGATACGGAGAAACCATTGTGTAAACAATTGTAGAAGAGTAATGCAGCACCAAACTAAGCATTTTCAGGTTAGGAGCAAAGAGCCACAGATGTGGCATAACAACAAGGAGCGCTGCATGAACATAACTGAAATCTGACTTTAAGAAACATCTTCATTTTCCAGTCAAAATGAAATGTAACTCACACGACAGATCTGTACGTACTGTCTCAACCAATGAATACTGGTACACAATGAAAACAAACCATTACATGCGTGTACTCTACTGTACTGTACTCTTTGTACTGAACAAGACGAGAATTCGGTATGATACCATAATTATTAACGGACTGATAAGAATAATTAAATACAGAGGTGATAGTAAGAGAGATATATAATTACAATAAATAATTTCCAGATATTAAATCAAAGTATAATGTAGTAAGCCTGAGTTAAAATATTTATCAAAGGAGGTCATTAACGTCATATAAGACAGCCACGTAGCAGTCGAAGTAAGAAAAACACATCAGTACAATGATTCCTAGAAACCAGTTAGGAGTTGATTTTAGTACGTTAGCAGTCACACAGGGCAATTCTGTAAATTAGAGAGACAAAAGAAATTCTGAGAAAAAGCGAAAGGTGAGTTAGTAGCAGTCAGAGATGCACATGAACAGAGTTTGATATTGGCCCGCTCGCGCAAGATGTAAAGTTGGAAGGGGAAACATGTAGGTGGAGATAAAGGGAATGAAGGCTTGCAGTTTTAAATCAGAGAGTTAGTCTCTCTGGTACCGGCACGTTCGTGCACACAGTCGTGCATACATCAGTGACTCTGTACCGCTACCGGTACGTATTGCTCGTGTGATATTTTAACCACCCAGTGATGCGCTTGTGTGAGTAAGATTTTGCGGCTATTGCGAGAGGTTTGCCGATCTGCATTTTAGCGACTCAGGGCAAGTTACGCTTCTAGGTTCTTTTATTCTGGAAACAGTTATTTCAAATCGTAAAATTCATACTGCAGAAGTTAGCAGGTATGATAATTCAGTTGTTACAATTTCGAGTAGTGTGATTTCAATATTTATCCTGAAACGGTCATCAAGCCGCTTAAAATGTTCAAGTATCAGATCGCATTAAATTTCTCATTCAATTTAAACTGGTGTTATCCTTTAAAAGTATGCCCACGCATATCCTGAGAGAAAGGTCTCCTAGATTACCACTTGAGCAGCTGGCGCACGAGTCAACAGAACGAGCTACGAGCTACGAGATTGCGGCAGCAGAATCAACAACGAAGCAGATTAAGTAAACTGCTTCAAAACTGGCGACCATCGTTCTCGCATCAGGTATTACCGTACCATCAGTAGGGTTCAAAACACATATGCAGCATCGGACATCACACACACCTAACGACAGTGACTGTTACTGTACAAGAGTGCATTTTGTTTACATTCGACACGCCACAAACAGGTTTTATAATCGGAGACTTTAACCTGACGGATTTAATGTTGACGCACGTAGCACAGTAAAAAAGCTTCTGTGACCCTTTGTTCCTTTCCTCAAAATGCTTATATTGGTAGTGCCCACTCAACAGTTTTCTGCACAGACTATACTTAATGCGCTGTGATGGTACTGATCATGTAGACCATAAAATATCGTATAGAGTGCTTGACTCTGTGCGTGATCTTGCTATGCGGTATTATTGCCTCAACAGTTTTAGTGCTTATTGTCCGAAGTGAAGGACAGGACAAACACAGAGACACAGAGGCGGCAGGAAGAAGACTGCAAGAATGAAAAAAGTGGCTCCTGGGAAGAATTATGGCGGTACGCCCAAACAAATCGAAGAGTGAATTTCCCTTCTCTATTCGACTCAACTGCCCGGAAAATAGGGATGACCATTCGGGCAACCTGAACGCCCCCTATTCCCGATCTCATCCCCATCAAAATTCCCTCAGACCACTTGACCACTCTCAGTAAGTGCGGGGGTTCTCCAAGATAAAGAAAATTGGATTACGGAAGGATGTAAACTGCCTACCACCAAAGGTCAGAAAAATTGTTATGGCGCACAAAAGAGGATTGCCAAAGTAATTACCAGAAGTGGCCCTACAGTAAAATTTGACCCAAATTTCCAACATGCCTGTTCTCTTATTGCCTCGCAGTGCATTGTAATTAAATATATCGTTTAATATTGAGCAACAAATATTCAGCGAATAACCAGTGTTACACTTATGCACATAATTAAAATAAACGACTATTTTAGATCCATTAAATAATTAAATTTAAGTATTAAAACAGGAAGTGATTTTTGGTTTTGTAACTATTTTCTCAGCATTGGCTGAATAATAATAATAATAATAATAATAATAATAATAATAATAATAATAATAATAATAGCGTCGGGGTAGCGCAGTGGTTTCCATTCCGACTCTCGTCATGAAAGTCCGGGGTTCGATTCCCGGATCTGGGGTGGCGATATTAAGTCGGCGATATCCGCGCCTTCACCTCTCACTTGCTCAAGGCCCAACGGCAAAGCCTGTAGGTCCTTTCATTCCACCGCCATCCCCATTATCACCCTACCATCGTAGGCAACGGATTCCACTCCCTGGGTGCCTCCACCTCAGAAATGGATCCATTCATCGCTTGGTGGAATAAAGTATTCCCGAAAGTCTTAGACCATATGGGGAGCGTTAGAAACAACAAAGTCGATGATGATGATAATAATAATAAATACAGCAATAAGGCATAATTGGTGTCGTAAGATTTCCCCATGTGCACTTATATTATTGTTGTGTGTTGAAATATTCTACGACTGGAATACACAAAGTAATACTCAACCTTGGACAAACACAGATATATAAAGGAGCGAGAGGGTAATTTACTATTCTATTCTAATATTATAAAAACGTATGTGTGTCGTCCTCCATGGTGTAGTGGTTATCATGATAGCCTCCAGTTCCCGAGGTCGCGGGATCAAACCCGGCGGAGGGTGATGGATTTTTTCGAGCGTAAAAATCCGTAACCATGGCTTCCTTCGGAAGGGAAGTAAAGTCGGTGTTCCCGTGTCGTATATTTTCGGCACGTAAAGGAACCTCATGCGTGATAAAGAGGCCTCTGAGCAAAATTTCCGGTCCTTCACGCCCAATATAGAATGGGACGCTAAGGAACACAGCAGTTAAAGAGCGTCCATAAATAAAACTCAATTTAATTTGACGTATGCGCGCGCGCGCGTGTGTGTATGAGTGTGTGCATAGAGTAAACCAAAAGTGACACAACAGGTTTTGTTAATTTTTAAGAGTTTATAAGACATTATTTTTCAAACGGACATAACTTCTAGGAAACCTTCTAAATTCCACTTCTAAGTGACTAAAAGACTTAATAAAAATTTCCAAGGCTTGGGTGTTAAGACTACGAAAATGGTAGGATCTTAATAAAAGATAACTTGCTAGGACGGCTTTATATATAATTTCCGGTTTTACAATGCACATTTTTCCGGCACACAAGACTACAGTTTTTTACCTGTTCTTATTACTTTTCTCCATTCCTGCCTGTTGTACCATAAATCTTTATCAATTTCCCAATCCATCATTGCCCCTCTAATTCCTTGGATCCACGTGCTATGTGGTCTTTCTTCTCTCCTCCTTCCTGGTGGCGTCCACTCCATCGTTCTTTTGGGCGATATTTCATCTTCTATTCCTTTAGAATTCCCATACCATTCTAATTGTTTCTGTTGAATAAAATCTAAAATTGAATTTTGAACATTCATATTTTCTTTTATAATTTTCATTTCTAATTTTTTCTCTTTTAGATATCCTATCACATCACTTCCAATAATCCATTTCTGTTGCCAATAATTTTCTTTTTAACTGTAGCTTAGAGCTCATACGTCGGAGCCATTTGAGTTCCCAAGTTGTTGTTACTCCAAAGAAAATGCATGTAAATACAAAAGTCTGTTATACTTTATTTCAAGATGGCCACGCTTTAGCAGTATAGCCTTGGAGAGATGTATGTAATTTATTCCCTAATTTTCTAAGCAATCATAAAATTAGAGTAAAAAACAGGTTGCTGAAAACGGTACAATATGTGATAATATTTTACTATTTAGTTATCACTTATAAAATCTGCAGATGTTTGTAATAAAGTGTATCAAAACATCAGAGTAACGTCATAGCAATTCTGGACACGTATGTAATGAATTTTCCGGATGCGAACATTTTTCAATACAATTTATTGAAGTGAACTTTGTGCTTTTCCTCATAACGTTATAACCGACTTCATTATCAAAATATATTAAACATATAAAATATATATACCTAGAAAATGAAGAAAACTGTAACAGACTAATTCATAAATCACTCAATTGATATATTTTATAATTAATAACTTAGAAGAATATCTTTCTTGAGGGTTATAGATTGCATACCAAGTTTAAAATTTTTCAGTTGCTGAATTGGGAAGGGTGGCAAGTATGAAGTCTTCAAATCTTCCATTTCCCCCCTATTTCGTTGAGTACTGTGATATCAGGGGAGTATGTGTTTACCTAATATGGATTTTTGGAGAGTTTACGGTGCTAAATAACTTCGGAATAAACAGAAGGTACAACATATTAAAAATATCAACAACTATACTTATCTTGAGCTTATTCAAACAAGGTCGAAGGATTTCAGGACCGATGGCATCAAACAGAGAAAAACACATCTTCCGTGATGGTATACCGTTCGGGGACGAAACTTTACTACGTAGTAGGCAGAGGAATTGGATAAAAACTGAAATTTGGGTATTGGAAAAGTTGGATATCCAGATCTCACCGGAAATACATGTTTTTAGGTTGAGGCAGTATTTTTAACAATTATATAGTTTGTAAATTCAATAATAGCCCGCCTTGAAGCAATATGTGTATGTAACAATTTGTAAAATGTATGTGACAGTCATTGCATATGCTTATATTATTGTAAACATGTTCAATAATGTTATGTGAATGCATTACGTAATTTAATAATGTAGGAGCTGTGAGAATAATAAGTTAAACGTTGCTAACAATGAGGTAACAATGAGGTAACCTGGAGCCAATAATGAGTTTGAGAGTTTAAATGCTACTAGTCATTATTAGAGCAGCAATAATGTAAATTTTGAGACAGTTTAAAAATAGCCAATCAACAGCCAGAAAAAGCTTTAGTTAAATGAAGTTATTCTATTGGAGTAGGATTAGCCAACCAGAGACTTGAAATACAGAAATTTACAGGCTTAGACGGTTGAAATTTATTCAGTTGCCTGCAGAGAGTGCTCATAACTGGGTGCGTTGCTTGTGCGTCCTCCAGAGATTTAATACGTATTCGTGTTTAGGTGTTTACGTGTTAAAAAGTACAAGTAATTAATTAAAGAATCTCACAACTCTCTATATCAGTGAAGTGTTATTTAAATCATATCAAGTATTAATAAAAGCAGTGAAGTTAAATTATAATCTGTGTAAGCCTACATTCTTGTCGCATTACAACCCTGCCAAGATATCCATGTCTTTAAAATAAATACTGACGCAGCCGAGGCAAGCATAAATATTAAATATTTAAAGAAGCAGTTTAATTACAAAGTTAATATTTTTGTAAACTTGGGACAAAGGCTACCTGAAAGTACATTTGGGGCGAAGGCTACCGGAAACTGTTTACAATACGTGTTACAATACAAGTTCGGCTCCCCAATAGTTGAACTATAATACAACTCCTTCAATACAAACAACAACTATCTCAAGGTCTCGTGAATAAAAATTGTGAAAAGGTCCTATATGTGTATAACTCAAAAACTATATCTCGGGTAAATACAAAACTTTGGATTTAAGCTCCGTATCTTTGAAAGATACGACACAAAGATTTTAAATAAAATCTCACCCCAAACTACGCTTTATATAGCAAATTTTTCGAAAAAACAAATGATTTCTCAAAATGCCTGTAACGATCTTGATTAAAATACCTCATTTAAGATATTTACATGACAAATAAAACGTATGTATTATACTTTGTCGGAATAACCTCTGTGGTGCCGTGGTTGTTATGCTAGTTCTAGATTCCGAGGTCACGGGTTCAAACCCGGCGGAGGTCGATGGAGTTTTTCGGGTGTAAAAATCCATAACATGGATTCATTCGGAAGGGAAGTAGAGCCGGTGGTCACTTGTCGTAGATTTGCGGAATGTAAAGGAACCTCAAGTCTGATAAAAATGCCTCTAAGCAAAATGACCGGTCTTTCACGCCCGGTATAGAATGGGACGCTAAGGACCACAGCAGTTAAAGAGCGTTCATAAATAAAACTCAATTTTTGGAATAACCTGTGAAGTCCACTTCATTCGTAAGCCATTTTCTAGCATTTTATTTTACCGGTAAACCTTAGAAGACCTTAGACATAAATTTACTATACAACTTTTTTGTGGCAGCATCCATATCTGAGTTTGCGTTATTATTGGTTTGGATTTTTCAGCATTTATCACTTTTTTAAAGTACTATGACTATTCAGTATTTTCTCGGAATGTCATTGGAAGAGCGTGAAATTTCAAGGCTAGCATAAAGCGACCGGCTTTGAAACATCTCTCGATTTGGTTTCCTCTATCTGATCACAGTACAGAGCGGGATGGCTCAGACGGTAATCTCTGTGGCCCGCAACCGGGAGGACCCGGGATCGAACCCCGGCAACCGCCCACTATGACCCATGGTTTTTTTTTTCAAGGATTTTTCCGGGTCGTCAGCCAAATGTTTCAGTGGTTTCCTTCATCCACTGAATTTCCTGTCACTCCATTTCGTTCCATTGTTTATTTCATTCATCGTTCATCCCGTTGGTCGGAAGTGTCGGCGATGGTGTTTCGATGCAGCGTGGCAGGGGAAAAGGATACTGTTTGTGACTCTTTCCGTCCCTCGGCTTTCGGGTGCCTGTCGGGGTATCCGAACAACTTTGAGGGGCACTGAACCACCCTTTGCGAGGCTGGAGCCCCGGTCTGCCGGGCCTTCTATCTGGAAACTTAGGGACCCTGTCACTGCTGTGCCGTTGCTTCTGTTTCCGCCCATCTGGTGTCTCCTTCCACCTCACCCTTCCTCTCGGGAACGCCCTGGCGTAGTTACAATATCCACACTGGATCGGTGCCGAGTCCCCTTCAATCCTATCCTATCCTATCCTATCATCATTTTACTTAAAACGAAATGTGTAATGTAGCTCCTATTTTTGCAAAAGTGTGTCTCGATTAACGAATCAATATATATTTAAAAATATAAGTGTTTGTAAGAACAGCTTGCAAATGCAATTGGAAACTAAGCGTTTGTTGGTAAAGAAAGCCGTGAGCATATAAAACATATTTTTTAATTTAATTTTTACCAGTCTTAACACGAAAGACATGTTTTACGTAATAGTTCGATTTGCGCGATTCGTTCGCTGCGAAGTGCACATCCTTTTCTCTATTTGTGTATTGTGCCCCCTATAGCACATGACAGACTGCGGTTGTATAGGCAACTTCTCTACCTTGCCTGCGTGGCGTGTAGCGAGCCCTCAAGGGGTGGAGTTTTGCTTTGGCCGAACAGATGGACATTTGGAATGTAGGACTGTTTGGAGAGGCAGAAGTGTTTTACTATCCAAGGCGTTTACTTCAAAGGTAATTTTGGGTGAGACATTTGCTGCATTCATTCGATATATTTTTGATTTTACTAGAACGTAAACCTAACGTAAGTAGTAGAATAGAAGTAGTGGTAGTAGTGGAGTGGGTGTATCGATATGTGGTGATTTTGGTGGTAGCAGTAGCAATGCGGTAGTGATGTGAAGTCTGCGCGAGTAGTACTAGTGGTGGCGGTAGTGGTTATCGTGATAATACAAGTAGTAGTGCTGATATTGGTAATATTAGAGGATTACGGAGGAGATAATGGTGTTAATAACAGTGCTAATTGGTAAAGATGATAGTAATAGTAGTAGTAGTAGTAGTAGTAGTAGTAGTAGTATTGGCAGCAATAGTACAACATTGATGGAGGTGATTGTATGGATTAGTAGTAGTGGTGGTGGTGATATTCGGTTGGTAGTAGTGAAACTGATGGTACATGTAGTAGCGGTAATGGTAAGTGGAAGTTGTGGTTCTACCAGTATATTCCATATTATAATTAGACTGACATCACAATTAAGGTGTTTGCAGCAGTAAAACAGAACCAACTACTACCAGTGACTTACTCCACGTGGATAGGATATTCTGATGGCTTTTGATGCACTAATTTGTATCATAAATTATTTAAATGTAAAGGATGATTATAGTATGAATATGCATTTTTATGGGACATTGATTTGAGATATTTGTTGATTGTAATTATTGTTGAGAAGTAAGTTTATACTGCCTTACTGAAACTGACAATAATAGCGTGCAATAATGCAGCGAGGGGGTGAGCTGTTTATCATTATTAGAGACGAGGAAGTTACGTAATGTTGGCGCGTTTTTCTTAGAATTTGCTGGAACATTTTTCCTAAAGCATATGTATTCATAATTTTCATTGGATATAAAAATAGACGCTAATGTTGGCGCGTTTTATTAGCCAATAGCAACTTAGTTATAATCTTTAGGCATATCGGGGTGTAGGAGTATAAAAAGGGCTAGGTTAGAGGTAAAGTCCTTCAGTCCGCCAGTTCGTCGAAAATATTTGTATGTTACACGTCGCCTTCAGTCCGTCAGTTCGTCGAAAATATTTGTATGTTACACGTCGCCTTCAGTCCGTCAGTTCGTCGAAAACATTTGTACGTTACACGTCGCCTCAGTCCAGCAGAAATATTTGTACAGAACATGTCGGCTATCGCTTTTGCAAGTTACGCGTAGCAGAGTTATGAAAAATCTAAAGTGTTGTAAAGTTAATTATACAAAAGGTTGAAGTACGCGAATTAAAAGTGATCAGTAATGAAGTTATTATAACAGTTTCAGTTTGGCGAGTGTCAAGATCAATGTGTAAATGTGATAGTGAATGTGTTCGACAATAAAAAGTGTAAAACAAATTCCTTCATCAGCGTTATCTTTGGATAAAAGATTCCTTTCCGTTTACACAACCTGTATAAAGAGAAGTGCTTGACCAAAAGGATAATAGCTAGCCGGAGGACAGTTAACCAAAAATTAAATAAAATAACATTAGCATTCTTTCAAACAAACACTAATACTGCCGCAAATTGCTAACACCAGATGGAGCTAACAAACCTAACAAAGAATCACGTCACAAAATGGCTTCACCACGTGGAGTAAACACAAATACATAAGCATTATAAATAATACCGCCGCAAATTGGCTCCCAAACGTGGGGCTAACAAAATAAAAAATATAACAGAAGTATACCACTTCACTTTAATTTTGGTTACAGTTAGATATGAATGAATTCCTACTGGATGGAGTCGGGGGTAGCAGCGAACTCTGCTCTAGTCATGAAGGATGCCACATTGGTGGTGGTACTAGTAGTAGTAGTAGTAGTAGTATGATGGTTAGGATGGTGGTATGGTAGCGGTAATAGTAGTGATGGTACTGGTGGTGGAATAGTGGTGGTGGTAGTGGTGGCAATGGTGGTAGCAGTGGTGGTGGTAGTGGTAGTACTGATAGTGGTCGTGGTTGTGGTAATAGGGTAGTGGTGGGTGGTGGCAGCAATAGTAGTGATTTGGTAGTGTTGGTAGTGGTAGTAATGGTGGTGGTTGTGCTGGTGGTGGCAAGTGGTGGTGGTGGTTGTTGTAGTCAATGGGTAGTAGTGGTTGTGTGATGGTTGGGATGGTGGTATGACAATGGTAATAGTAGTGATCGTAGTGGTGGTAATGGTGTTAGTGGAAGTGGGGTAGTGATAATAGTGGTGGCAATGGTGATAGCAGTGGTGGTGATAGTGGTAGTAGGGATGTTGGCGGATGTGGTGGTAGTGGTAATGGTAGTATTAATAATAATTATGGAGGTAGTGGTAGTAGTGGTGGTAGTGGTATTAGTGATAGTGGTTGTGGTAATAGGGTGGTGGTGATTGTGGTAGCAGAGATGGTGGGTAGTGGTGGTGATGGCAGCAATAGTAGTGATTTGGTGGTGGTAGTGGTAGTAATGGTGGAGGTTGTGCTGGTAGTGGCAATTGGTGGTGGTGATGGTTGTACTCAATGGGTAGTAGTGGTAGTAGTAGTAGTAGTAGTAGTAGTAGTAGTAGTAGTAGTAGTAGTAGTAGTAGTAGTAGTAGTAGTGTGATGGTTGGGATGGTAGTATGGCAGTGGTATTAATAGTGATCGTAGTGGTGGTAATAGTGTTGGTGATAGTGGTAATAATGGTGGTGGTAGTGGTGATAGTGGAAGTGGGGTAGTGATAATAGTGGTGGCAATGGTGGTAGCAGTGGTGGTGATAGTGGTAGTAGGGATAGTGGCGGATGTGATGGTAGTGGTAATGGTAGTATTATTAATTGTGGAGGTAGTGGTAGTAGTGATAGTGGTTGTGGTTGTGGTAATAGGGTGGTGGTGATTGTGTTAGCAGAGATGGTGGGTAGTGGTGGTGGTGGCAGCAATAGTAGTGGTGGTAGTGGTAGTAATGGTGGTGGTTGTGCTGGTGGTGGTAGTTGTAGTCAATGGGTAGTAGTGGAACTGTTGGTGGATGTAGTAGTTGTATTGGGATGAGGTGGTGATGGTTGTGCTATCAACAATAGTAGCAGTAGTAGTAGTAGTAGTAGTAGTAGTAGTAGTATTAGTGGTGACAGGGGTAGTGGTAGTTGTGGTGTTTGGTTTGTGGCTTAATGCTAACGATCCTTAAATGATGTCTGTCGTGATAACGCGCAACATAAATATTAATGGGATAATAAAACTTACAACGCTCCCATGACACTACTATATGAATTCGTTCGTGCATGAGCAGCTCACCGATTCGCCGCTTCTCTCCTAGATAAGGATAAGGATGCAAAATAAAATGAATACTACGCTTACCTTATGTTTTAATAGGTGTTAGAAATAATGCCCCACTGCCTCAGCAAGTCTGGCCTTATTTACAGTATTATTTAAAATCTCGATGAATTTCTGCAGTCAAAACATTGATAAGTACAGGCAGGAGGGTGTCTTCTATTTCGTGAATTTATTATGTTAGCTTTAATTTTAAGTATCCCCAGGTAATTATCATATTGTTTTAAACCTAGAGATCAAGCGGGCCAACTATTTATAGTTTAATGGCCGTCTACATTGTCTTCTTCTAACACGCACCCAACAGGCTTTAATGTGTGTACATAACTTAGATTGTGGATTTGTTAGGAACATTGAGATCGTGAAGTTTTATAATAAAGTAAAGCTCACAGTCCACCTTTGATTTCATTCGCGTAAAACCTAACAGTACACACATCCTGTCCTGTAGTATACTCCATGATAACTACACACAGTAAACACAACCAACGAACAGCTTCACATAACGTTAGTGTCACTATACAGCATGTCAAAAAACTATGTGTAATACAAGTACACTTACAATCCGTATACACGAGAGCTAGGCTACCGCACAACAAAGTCATTCAACCCGACAACTGCTAGGAGCCAGACCCGGTAGCTAGCAGTCGCATCATTCAAGATAAACGCGGTATAATTCCTGTTTACTGTATTGGAGATAAGAAAAAATGGAGACGCATAGCTAATGTAATAGGATATTGCCGTTTACAACATGGATTTTTAAAGTCCTCTTTCTTTTTATGCTATCTTTGCTTTTTGTTTGGAAGTAAAATGAATTAGATTTTGCCCCAGTATTTTTTTGCCCTCTGTATAATATAAATTTTATTCTGCTAGTCGTTGTTGGGCCTTAAACTTTTACTTTCTCTACCACGTACATACTAGGTACAGAAAGTTTCCACCCAAAAATTCGATACCGAAATTTCAACGGAAATAAATGTTTTTAGGCTCACTGAATAAAAAAAAATCTGATGTGATACATACACATGACTTTCTCTACTCTTGTACAAACTGTTTTACAAACGCTTTTTCTCCATATGCTTCATGTTAATCGAGATGTTAATCTTACTGCTAATTTTATTGTAGATGCAAGGGGAATTGGTAGGCTTTAAGCGATAGTCAAATATTTTAAGAGCTGGTTGCTATGTGGCGCATTCCATTCTTTTTGCATGTCCAGGACACAAAAAAAAATGAATAACGAATTCCCATTTGAGAAAAAGTATTGGAAAAGTTAAGGGAATAACAAGCAATGTCTCGAAAATGGTTCACTCAACAAAAAAATGTATATGACATAAATTGTGTATTTTTTGTATAGTAAAATTTTGTGTATCTCTTATGGTTTACCAGTTATGCAAAAGTCGTTTACAATGAAGAATACTTTTGGAGACATTCCCAGAAAATTCGATATATACATTTCAATTGTCATGAAAATATCTTAAACATATGATATTTGAATCAAAATCGTTAGAGCCATTTTTGAGAAAATAAAAATTTTCGAAAAATGATCCATGTAAAGGGTAATCTTGGGTGGGAGGATTTTCTTGAAAACCTTCGTGTCGATACTGAACCTAAATACCAGGTTTGGTGTTTATCTGACTGTTCGTTTTTGAGTTATACTGTTCATAGACACACACACGAACATGTTTCCAAAAATGCTTTTTTTGGATTCAGGGGGTCTCAAAACATATATTTCTGGTGAAATCTCGGTATCGAATTTTTGGGTGGAATGCAATACCTCCCCTACTTACTGTACGTAATAGAGAAAGTAAAAACGACATTTCAGAAAAAGACCCGTGTGTGTGTGTTTCTAGGAGCAGTAGAACTCAAAAACGAAAAGCCGGATAAATACCAAACTTGGTATTTTGGTTCAGCACCTTCCAAAGATGCGACACGAAGATTTTCAAGAAAATCCATCACCCCAAAACTATCCTTTAAATGAACATTTTTCAAAATTGTGGATTTTATAAAATGTGATTAACGAATTTGATTAAAATTCCATATATTAAAGATATTTATACGGCAAATAAAATGTATATCTTGCATTTTCTGGAAATAGCCTATGTAGTCTTCTTCATACGGAAGGAATTTTGTTTAATCTGGTATACCTGGCAAACGTTAAGCAATAGACGAGAACGTACCACACAAAAAATATAAATCTCTTAAAAACACACAATTTATTTCAAGTAACTTTTTTATGGCATCAGCCATTTCTGAGATATCCGTTATTAATGTTACGAATTGTTCAATACTTAGCCATTCTTCTAGTCCTGCCGACTTTCAGTTGTTTTATGCGATTGCATGTAAAGAGTATGGAAGCGTATAGCTGTAGCGGTTCCTACGTGGTAGGCCCCACTAAGTTGATGATGATGGATCCGTAGAGAGATGATGGATGCTGTGTTACTTACCTGTAGGTCATCTTGATGCCTACTCTTATGATGTATCTTGAGGTTCTTGTAGACTGGAATCTGATGATCGTATATCTGTGTTCTTGGGTGTGTTTTAGTATGTTGTAATTCTTATTTTATAATTGTTGTATTTTATGTTGGAGAGCAATTGTGTCTTGTCAGGGTTAGACAATTGCAAGGTTAAATTATCTTCTACAAACGTATTCTGTTAACTTGTATTTTTACATAAATCACATGTATATATTCATTAATCACTATTACCTTTGTCCTGTTAAAGTATGTATAACTGGCAGACTTTAAATACGTAGTTTTAACGTCTATTTAGAGACGAGCTTATACACTACCTTCCTGCTCGAACACTGACAAGCTTCTGTTAGCGTTCCGTTCAACCGTTTCTTTTAGCCTACGTATTTGAATTATAGGCTAGTATCAATATACCTGATTGGTGCTACTACTCAATAACATCCAATAACGGTTTATGTTACATATATATGTTTACAGACTTCCATTGTCTTGATTATGAATCCAAGGTTCTTACATGCTTACGTAGATACTAATGCATTTCTCGTAATTTATATTACTGGTTATATAGCTAACAATGGCTTTTCCCTCTCATGTTATATTTTATGTTATATACTTGTTCTCTACCATGCGTAAATTATTAATATATGTATTTTAACATCCTCTTAATTATTATACGTAAAATACTAGCAAAGAAAACACATAACACGTAAAACTTAGAACAAAATATTAAAGAAAGAAAGAAATCATTAATGTGTTGAAGCAGAATATCTTTTTACGTTATTAGCCCCTCGTTTGGTGCCAAGTTTAAGAGGGTTATTTGCTGTGGTTACACCACGTATTGCGGGAGATATGTTTCTTGGAGTGCTCGCCCCACGTACGATACAAACTTTCCGGTGGCCTTCGCCCCACGTTCACTTTTCTACTGGCCTTCGCCCCCACGTTAACTTTTCCGGTGGCCTTCGCCCCACGTTTAAAAGTGAACTTTGTAATTTAATGTTTATTTAAATATTATATATGTATGCCTCGGCTGCGTTAATAGTAATTTTCAGAACACGTATCTCTTAGCAGGGCTGGTGTGGCCAAAGAACAAGGCTTACACAAATTATAATTTTATCGTACTTTGTTTATTAATCCTTCCACGAATAAATAACACTTCACTGATATATCTTACTTTAGAGCTGTGAGTGTTTTGTTAATTACATCGTTCAACACAAACTTTATATTATTCTCACCGCAATAACTTTTCATGTCTCACATTGAACCTGTGCCGTACCG
The DNA here is from genome assembly GCA_030765065.1 of Deroplatys truncata. Classification (NCBI taxonomy): domain Eukaryota; kingdom Metazoa; phylum Arthropoda; class Insecta; order Mantodea; family Mantidae; genus Deroplatys; species Deroplatys truncata. The sequence continues at coordinate 668,895,023 of CM060990.1, forward strand.
ATCGGGTACGCAATCTTGCAGCGTCTGCCTGAATTTGCACATTTCATCTATTTCAAGTCTCTTATTGGCTAAGCCTACTCCAATAGAATATCTTTATTCAACTTTTAGCTTTACTAGTTGTTGATTGGCTATTTATAAAATGTTTTAAATATTACATCATTGTTTCTAAATTATTGTTGTCTCAAGGCTACCTCATTGTTAGCAACTTTCGGCTTCTGTTCTCACAGCTCCTACACTGTTAAATTACTTAATACATTCACATAATATTATTATACATGTACATAATAAAATAAACATAATACAATGACTGTTACATGCATTTGATATACTATTACATACACATATTGCTTTATGACGGGCTGTTGTTATATTTTATATTATATAATTAGACTCTCAGTGTTGATGTTGAGAAGCTATGAATTAGATAGCTTATTACATTAATGAGTAATCGTATTAGTTTGTCCGTGGCTAGTACTGTATGTTGCTTCATAGCATCCAGTTGTAAAACAACTGACTATCGCTCTTTCTTTCGTATCTCTAATGACGGTATGTAATATAGCTGTTTATACAAAGGTTTACCTTGATTAAAATGAAGTAGATAGAAAATAAGGTTTCATAAGAATATTTTTAATGTAGAGTCAACTGAAAAATTCAACGCCACAGCCGGGATGTGAACACGGTTCTCCCGCTCTCCGTGCGGTTGCTCTAATTGACTCAAATTGTTTTCCAGACATACCTACCAAGGCATCTCCATCGAGATGACAAACTTAGCGGCGACCTACTTATTGCAAGTACTTCAGTGCTGGGTACATAATTTATTCAGGCCTTTTAATTTTTTTATTGTTATTGTATAAATTAATTATAATTTTAATATTGGGGAATTCAATGCCCCACCGGAATAGTCACAGTAGCTCAATGGTTAGAGCAACCGCACGGAGAGCGGGAGAACCGTGTTCAAATCCCGGCTGTGGCGTTGAACTTTTCAGTTGACTCTACATTAAAAACTTGCCTAGGCCAGGCTAAGGTCTATTAAAAGTATAATTAGTTTATACAATAACAATAAAAATCGTAAGAATAGTCTGTATACCCATTAATAAACGATAGAGGGTAGAGAAAGTTAGGTGAATGCATCACAACAGAGTTTTTTTTATATGTGTTCCTTATCTCTCTTCGAAATATAGCTTTCTACGATTAAAATATATGAATCTGTGAAATGTTATTAGCTACAATACGAAGATGTAAAGTAAATCGATAAAACAGCTTTAAAATGAAACTTTTCTTGGAATGGGCAACAAGCAATTATGTACTAAAGCCACGTGCCTCCAGTGAAATGAACGTAGGAGCTACACTTTAACACATCTAAGAGATTGCAAACTAGTTGCCGCCAGAAGGCAGTGAAGGAGCAGATCAATGGGTCGGCTCGAGTAGAGTGGCGCACTCTCCATCTCTCTCGCACACAGATACACAAGCACACATGTAGTATATATCTGCCTCTCTTTCCTCTCTCTCCCTGATAATGAACTGCTCCGCTTTGATAAACTGGTGAGCGCGATTGATTCTCCAAGTTGGATGTCGGAAAAGGAAGCCTCCCTTAGCAGCTAAGAGGATTTCCGATACCAGCCTCGAAAGTGGCAGGGAAGTTCTACAGACCGGGACAACTACACTACTTAGCGGCCCGCGATAAATAAACCGTTAACCTGTTCTTATGTTTGTGTTCTATTTCTCTATATTATGTATATATACACAACTGATGCGAAATTTCACTGATAAGTACACGCGAACGCCTTTCAAGCAACCTATGGCCTCAGTGGTGTTCTATTCACCAATCAGAATAGATACTTTTAAAGCACGACGACGAAAAACTAATCACCAATATTCATATAATCTATGCTTCGATTCGTCTGTGGATATAGGTAGCCTTCGCTGACGGTTAGTACAAACTCTAAAACGGCGAGATTTGATGACCTATAATGTAATAATCCCGTGTCGCTACAGCCCATGAAGAGCCTAGACCTGCCCACGTATGCACGGCAATTCTGGGTGATCATCCGACCAATACGAGGCCAGTATCACGCATTCCCCAGCCAGAATGTTGGCCTCCGTGAACGGGATCGCTACCTATCCAGCTCCTCACTTTCCTCTCGTTGCTGAGTAGGCACCGGTCCTTAACTCAGAACTTAAAATTCGCACCCTCATAAATGTGATCGAACCCAGCTGCATTTGGATGGGACCTAGCTCTCAGGGCCACGGCGCAGGACGAGATTTGGTAAACTGAGAATTCAAAATATAGAAGAAGCTATACGAAGTCTAACCCCTATAATAAAACGAAACAAAAATGTGGTATTGAATCATGTAAGCCACTCCAGTGATTATACTTGAGTACAGAAAATGGATTGATCTGTCGTTTTCAATTACGTATATTACCGAATCCCCCTTTGCTTAGAATTTATCCTACGTAATTTAACTGAGATTTCAAACTCATGCTTGATGTGTCGAGCTTGCTGCTCGAAATATGACAAGTATTCGTTAGCTACAATTAAATTAGTAAAAACTATCAACTCTCGTAGATTACTGAAGTCTCTAGGTTTGCAAAACTAAATAAAATACAGTATGATTGCGGAATGAATGCATAGTGTGTGGTGTAATAGACGGCAGAGAGACCAGGGGTGTTTACTTCGAGAACAGAGCACTGTGGTAGCTCGATTTGTGTTTGCTGGAAGCTATTTTTATAGTATTGTTTAACGACCGTTCTTACTTTATACGGCAACACAGGCGGTGGACACTGATAATACATGAAATAATAATTGGAAAAAGTTTAGGGTACCTCCGCGATAATTATCAGTCATGACTAAGGAAAACCTGGTAATAAATTCAGCCAAACAGAACGGCCCTGGCGGAATTAGAATTTCAGCCTCCCGCTCACCTTAACCACGTGTCATTGCTGGAAGCTATGAAATAGTGACAACACTGAGAATAGTCTGTAGTGTGGTGAACGTAATGCAAAGACACACGATTATAGGTAATGTATATCTCTACAGGAATGGAGATTGTATACAGGACCAGGGTGGCTTATCCAGTTATAAGCAGGCAGAGGGGTTTTAGAGAGTAAACAGAGCTATCGTGTTACCGCACGGACTATGGGTAACATCAGGTATTGTGACGGACACTCTCCTCCCCAACCCAACAGACCGTTTCGTTGCGACTGTTTCATTTATTCGATGCATATGTAGACCAGTGGAGAACTATGGTAATATGTCTACAGTAAATAAGAGTTCATACATAAAAAACACCACAATAAGCATCGCTTGTAGCGGAATTTGGCGTGGAACACTTCAGTATAGATGGTGAAACCATCAGATGTAACATTAGAGCTCAAAGACGTTTAAAACATTATGTTAAACAACAAGGAACATGTCACATTATTAGAAAGGAAAGAAATTTAAAAAATTAACAGCTTTGGATGTAAAAGAAAAGATTACGTAACTCAGATTTCTGTATATTAATGTCTAAATTAATTAATAAGGTAGGTTTATTGCGCACTATAAATAGCTAACATATATTTTGTTTGTTTTGTTTTTTTCCTTCCAATATTGCTCAATTCTGGTCTACCTGCTATCGAAGTAGGATGTACTGCCTTCATACTCTATATATTTGTTTGCAGGGAACACTGCAAGCTCACAAGCGCTTCCACCTTCCCTCGGTACGTTCCTAACTTGATGATTTACTTACTAAAACCCCTCTGCCTGGTTATAGCTTTTATTATGAACATGCTATCCCAAACAATCAATACCCAATATTAAAAACTTGCCTAGGCCAGGGTAAGGTCTATTAAAAGTATAATTAATTTATACAATAACAATAAAAAATTAAAAACCCTGAATAAATTATTTACCCAGCACTGAAGTACTTGCAATAAGCAGGTCGCCGCTAAGTTTGTCATCTCGATGAAGATGCCTTGGTAGGTATATCTGGGAAACATTTGAGTCAATTGGGGAATTCAATGCCCCACCGGCACTAGAGCAACCGCACGGAGAGCGGGAGAACCGTGTTCAAATCCAGGCTGTGGCGTTGAATTTTTCAGTTGACTCTACATTAAAAACTTGCTTAGGCCAGACTAAGGTGTATTAAAGTATAATTAATTTATACAATAACAATAAAAAAATTAAATACCCAAGGAATTTGGTGAATTTTTAATTTGAGATAATACATACCGCGTTAAACATCAATGTAAATATTCCTGGTTCGTAGCTTTTATATGCACTGGTAAAATAATAATTTAACTTGAGAAACACTATCACTTTCAATAAAACTGTGAAGTTTATTGTTATGCGCATACATTTTTTGTCATTAAATATGTTCTAAAGAATATTTATTTGGTTACTAAACAAAGATTTTCTATGCTTTTTTTCATTTCATGGAATCAAATTTTAATTTGTTCTTTGTGTATTAGTAACAAAAGTTATTGTATCCATAATAAGTTTTAATAGCATAAAATCAGTATACGTCAGCAAGAGTATGCTTCTCTTTGGGACGAAGATCTGATGCGGTTCTCCGAGACAAAAGTCGTCTCCTGTAGAACTTGCTGCTTTGTTCTGGAAGTGGTTCCGAATTAGAAGACTTTCAATGAACCATGTGTGCAATATTATTAATTGCAACTTTGGTGCCAGAGGGGCCTCATGTGGCTAACCACAGATTACTTTATACTGTTTAGTATTTATTTTATCCTGATTATGAATAGTATTTCTAATGCTGAACAAATCTATCCAATAAACCGAAAAGGAAAAAAAGAAATTCGTGTTTACTTTACCTGGTGGCATTAGAATAGCTAGTAAAGCGAACAAATTTGTCCCAAACTTATTCTAATGAATCGTACACTATTTTAGGTTCTATAATTTTTACTTTCTATACTACGTGTAGTGAGTAGGGGAATTATTGTATTCCGCCCAACAATTCGATCCCGAAAATACATGTTTTGAGGCCCCCTGAATTTAAAAAGCACTTTAGAAAAATGCCAAAGATGCGAAACGAATATTTTCAGGAAAATCTCCCACCCCAGACTACCCTTTACATGGAGCATTATTCGAAAATGTTGATTTTCTCAAAAATGGCTGTAACGATTTGGATTAAAATATATATTTAAGATATTTTCCTGACAAAGTGTATATCTTGAATGTTCTAGGAATGTCCCAAAAAGTCCTCTTCTTTCTGAATAGCTTTTGCATAACTGGTAAACCGTAAGAGATAGACAAAATGTTTAAAAAAAATGTAGAACTCGTGAAAACACACAATTTGTCGTATACTTTTTTGTGGAGTGTACCATTTCCGAGATATTCCTTGTTATTTGTTTGAATTTTCCAATACTTTTTCTCAAATGAGAATTCGTTATTCGTTTCTTTTAATGTCCTGGAATTGCAAAGAGAATGGAATGCTCCACATAGCAACTAGCTCTTAAAAGATTTGACTATCGCTTAAAGCCTACCATATTCCTCTTGCACCTACAAGAAAATTAGCAATAAGATTAACATCTCGATATCTCGACTAAGATGAAGTAGATGGAGAATAAGCGTTTGTAAAAATAGTTTGTAGAGAAAGTCATGTGAGTGCCATACATCAGATTTTTATTGTTTGGAATATGTTACATATGTACTGGATAAGATACAACTTATACATAGTCGTCCTATCGTTTCAAGGTTGCTATCCCAAAGGTTCACTGAATAACTAGAAAGAGACCTCTATGTTTAGCTGCAGAAACATTCAACGGCAATTCAGAGACCATTGCTATTTGCGAACCGGTGTCCTTAGGAGGTTACTTCGAGGTACAAACACATGATAATTACAGTTCGAAGGATCGCGGTTGTAGAGAGTATGGTGGATTAACTCATGTTGGGAGCTCTGCACCAAACCTTGGCATTTCTTGCCCCATGTGCACCGGCGTTACCGTGCAACATTCACTCCCGTACAAATGCCACCTCCGTTGACTCTTTCTGCCATAAAAACTAAACAACTGCAAGCTGCGTATTTGGATAAACTCATGTCACGATCGAACCTAGTCTATCTACTTTCACAAATATCTGGAGTGGACGAATTTCAGCATCTTCCAAGTGGCACAAACATGAACAGAATCATCCCCCGGAATATCCACTATAATTTGTTGCTTCAACCATTTCCACTCTTCATGTATCTATAGACACAGTGACTTTCTTTTCACTTTTTAGTTGCATGTTAAGTCGAGATGCTTCAAAAATATGATTTCTCATTTTCCAGGTAATAAGAATACAAAAGATTAAGTTTTAAAATGATGTGTATGCATATTTATGTATATATCACTGCGCTTATTGAACAATCTGACCATTTAAACTGCAAATTTAAATATAGCGACGCATACGCATGCCCATTGTGTTTTTTTCTTCTCAGTTTCCCACAACTTGATTTCTTTGATACTTCAGGTAACTTTTCTCAAAAAGTATTAAAGATAAGTGTACCAAATTTTTATTCCTTATTTCTGGGAACTATATCTTTGTGATAAATTATTTTTTCTTCACATTTTAAAATAAATTTGAGAATTAAAATCTATTTGAAGAAATGTTTGCCTTTTAATGTTACACAAACTGAATTGCTTTTTATGCTCAGAAGGTTAAATATATTGGAAAAATGCTTTCTTCCCAGTATAACATTATCTTTTTATGTGATTTAGGCAAACAATTGTGATCATGGAAACAAACTCATAATAGGAGAGTGCACCTTAAGTACGAGTTGCAAGTATAAGAAACACAAATTTGGTTACCATTCATTCAGCAGTTATTGTGTAAACAGAATTTAAACTAGTGACATATATTAGTTTTCTTAGCTTCCTAATGAATTCCCAGGGTCCAAATTTTGAATTCAGAGTGGCAACATGTACATAGAGCTAAATTGGGTACCCTTATGTAGAACCTTCTAAGCATATATATTTCCTGGTTCAAAGACATATTAACTAAAAATCCAATTATAACGGCAAAAATCTAGATGAAACCAGCTTTTATGTTGTAGCTTTTGGGAGCTAGACATTCTAATTAATCCCTGGATGTTACGATATACTCTGGAAAGTCATAGGATTATGGAGGTGATGTGGGATTCTTGTTTTGTTTTTACTTAGGTGAGGGAGATAACAGGAAAAGGTAGTATTTGTGGGCTAGCTCCGGCAGCGTACGTAATTTTTTTTAGGAAAGCAGAGGCTCTTCTCTCAGGGTTTTGGAGACGAGCTAAATGAGAAATACTCGTTTATTCCGTCACTGCTACTTTATGTTGCGCCACAAATAAATAAAAACAATATTCCTACGTTTTCTACGTCCCACGACCAAACAAAATTATGAAACTTATTTCCATTTCCTATCCTTCAAGCTCTCTCGACTTTGAACGCCATATCCTAACTGTTTTCCCTATATTTAAATTTAATCAGCGACGAAATCCGCCACTGATATTTCAAGAATTAATACGCCGAGTTATGTTTCTCAGCAACGCTAAGGCACAGAGTTATGACAGCGCTATAACACGAACTACAGATGTTTCCCACGTTCGAAACCGTGCCCCTGTCCTAGACAATCTTCTATTTTAAGCACATTTTATGGTTTCCTCGGGTTTTAATTATAGTCACGTGGTTTATGATTGATTTGATTGGTTCGCACGATAAATTTTAACACACGTTTATTGATTTTACAATTTTAGAAAGTCCTTGCTTATTGCGTCTGCAAATACGACATTAATTCTCGCGTGATTACAGTTTCTGTGCGCTTGGCTGATTTTTAAACGTCTGGTTTTCCCTCCTTATTATTCTGTGCATCCGGACTTTTCACTTTTCCTCGCCTTCACTATTTTAGTTTGGCTACCTGTAAGCTATCCCCTAGCTGGGCACCTGGGGTCCCCCAGCTGAAAATTGTTTCAACTCAATATATTTACTTTGCTTCTTCTCAATACTTGCTGCTTATAGAATGATGTATTTATTATTTACTTATAAATATCTAGTTTTCTTTTATTAATATTGTTATGTACTGGAATGAGGCCAGAAGGTTTAGTTAGATATTACATTTTAGTTTCCCCAGCATATACATTGGGAGGCATAGCTGCAGAGGCAGCAAGAGTAATCTTAAACTACACAATCCAGAGCAGGCGTGGGATAGTTATAACAAAATACCCAGAATTTCACATTAATCACATTACCTGTCGTTTATTCAGTATAAGTACGGAGGCCCTACATCACACACAAAATAAAAAAGGAAGAAATTGAAGGGAAATGCTACACACACGAGGGTATATTCACATGATTTTACATACGACCTTTCAGACCCAACACTCGACCTAAAGGTGACGCTCACCACACAACACAAAAGAACTAACGCTCACTTACCCCACTCTCTCCACCTCTGGCCAGGATTGCCAGCCAGACGTGGCAAGGCGCCACGTCAGACAAACTTCAAAACCCAAAGTCGAAAGAATTACTCCAACAATACTGTCGCTAACGACACAATAATGTGTCTGGCGTGACAATACACACACAGACATGCTACAATATGTTCCCTTTTTATTATTATAATTTTCTTAGCATACTTTGTTTCTTTCTCTTGTTAATATTACTTAGCGTTTCGTTTCCATTTTTATTCTTTATAATATGATAGTTATTGTTCTTATCTTTGATCGGGCGAATATTACAACCTCAGGGGAGTATAAAGAAAGGGAGTACAAACGATGCTAGCGTGCAAGGTATCAGTAACCCTCTTATACTAATACAACGGTGCATATACATATGTGTGCCTTGTTTAATGCATCATAATATCATGTCACGGAGGGGAATCTAGTAACGCTATGAACAGTGCCCTGGGCATCAAGGTATTCTGAGGTCGGGAAGCGGTCAAGTCGATATGCAGGGGTACATGGCACTCAGGAAGTAGGCTTCATGTCGACCAACAGCTGGTAAGTCAAATGGAGCCATTATCATCACCAACACTATACTCAAGAGTTAAGAGCTGGAAGCTGTAACAGCCGACCTAAAAACACACATGAATATTAGATGTGTACCGGAAGATGGGTGTGTGAGAATAAAGGAAGACGAAGGTAGAGAAAGGGAGAGGGATAGCCCGGAACTACCGTGCCCTGCGCATGGCTTCTCCGTTGAAGAGGAAGTTAAGAATATTCTATTAGAAAAGAACAAGAGGTTTCAGTTAGTGGGTACAGTTCGTGTGTTGTAAATATATTTCCCTTAAAGTATGCTCCATGTAGCTTAAGGGTTGCTACATTTCAGCTGAAGATTTCAGCTTTTGGTGATATTTTTTAGTATGCCAGATGCTCGAAATAACTAAGTGCAATTTTTTTGTACTGGGATTTACCATAAAATATTTTCCATAAGTGCATTATTTCAATTCATATGTATTATTAACTTTAGAAAATGTTGCACGACATAACTTTGAATGGAAGCTTTTGGTTAGTTGACCAAACAATTCCCTAAGTAACAGGTTATGCACTCCTGAAAACTTTCTTCTTATAAATTTCACGCTTTATGTTGTGACTGGTCGGGAATGATGCCGCTCTTTTGCTTCTCACCTGATCTTCTGATTCGTAGTCCGACGGCTACTCTCTCGTGCTGGAAGATGCTGTAAATTAAGCCTAGTGCTATCGACTTAATCACAGTTGTGGGTGAAGGCACTGATATCACCACGTGTTCAAATATTAGTTGGACTGTGTTCAGATATAAAAAATAAAACCTGCTATTTGTAATAATTTATGGGAAATTAACTCATTGTCGTCACACGATATTACCCCCACCCTCCACACATTGTCTCACTGTTTCAGAATTACAATCACAATGTGGGCTACTTTGACAAAATTCTCCCTTAATACGTAAATGCCCTGACGTGCACATTCGCGCCAATAATCTAACATCCATTTTAATTGGTCCTTACATAGTAGTATGAGACTTCAATCCCTCTATTTCTGTTGTCACGTTTCTGGTGTCGTATTTGGTAATTCCGATATATCTCTGTCTCTTTCTCAAGTCTGTCCTCTCATACAAGTTGACACATTTTTCACTCTCTGTGATGCTAATGATGTCTCTATGTCTCTGTCGCCTTATTTCGTCGGTCCACACTCTTATACAAGCTATTACTTTTACCAATTCCCTGTACTGCTCTATTTGTTTTAACATGCTAGTCCATTTTCCTGCCCAACAGTTCTTTTACAATGTTCCATACATAAGATTATAATGTATACGAAGGCTGATCAATAAAGACTGGGACTGATGTTTTACCACAGATATTTATTACGGCACTTCAATGTTTATATGATCTTTTTCAAAGTAGTTATCTCCTATTTGAATGCACTTTTTATAGCGTCTCTGCCAGTTCTCGAACTTACGTGCTGGCCACTCTCAGGTCCTCACTTTTCTTCAGCACTGCTTCAGTGTTCTCAAATCGAATGCCCCGGAGCTTTGCCTTTAGTGATGGGAATAAAAAGAAATCACAGGGAGAAAGATCGGGGCTATAAAGCGGATGCGGCACACAGGTAATGTTGAATTTAGCTAAAAATTCCTGGACTTAATTTGCGACGTGAGGCCGCGGGTTATCGTGATGAAGTAGCCACCCATTCCGATGAAGTTCTGAACGTTTCCTTGCAATGTGCTTCCTCGGTGTAGTCAATACTAACGTGTAGTACGCTGTTGTAACAGTAGTGCGAGGGGGAACTGCACGCTGGTAAATCATTCCATTACACCATTCTGTAACACTTTGCTTAGCACAGAGGACTCGCCCTTCTTTGAAGTCCGTGAACCACCTAAACACTGTTGCACGAGGTAGTGCATCTTCACCGTATGCTTGCTTCAGCTTTTTGAAAGTTTCAGAGGCTATATGATTTAAACGAAAAACAAAATTTTATTGCACTGTAATGCTCCTCTCGTGTCACCTCCATTTTGTGGTATGCGAAATTCAAGTAGGGTCAACAATATACAGCATTACTACCAACTTACCGATGCGAGAGTGCTGCCGCCTATGGACATTATACATGAAACCCCGCTCTTTTCAAATATTCATGGTAGAGACAGGAAGCAATCATGGAAGCTACAGGAAAAAATCAGTATGTCTTTATTGATCAGCCCTCGTATATATAGTATTATTCACAATCTTTCTGCTACTTACATCTGCTCCCCTTTCTTACTTATTTCTCCTTTTACAATATAGTCTTTCCTATTGTTTGTTTCCATACCTGTGACCATATTCTCCATTAATTACTTTGCATATTGATCATGGGGTGTGTGTTCCTTGAGACAGTATTTTTAACACTTGAATAATTTCAATTAAATTATATAATATGTAAATTCAATAACAGCTTGCCTTGAAGCAATATGTATGTAATTATTTTTTAAAATGTATGTAACAGTCGTTGCAAATGCTTATATTATTGTAAATATATTCAATAATTATATGTGAAAGCATTATGTAATTTTATAATGCAAGAGCTGTGAGAATAATAAGTTTAAAGCTGCTAACAATGAGGTAACCTTGAGGCAATAATGAGTTTGAGGGTTTAAAGGTTACTAGTCATGATTAGAGCAACGATAACGTAAATTTTGTGAAAGTTTTTAAAATAGCCAATCAACAGCCAGAAAAAGCTTTAATTAAATGCAGGTATTCTATTGGACTAGGATTAGCCAATCATAGACTTGAAATACAGAAGCTTACGGGTTTTGACGGTTGAAATATGTTCAGTTGCCTGCAGATCTTGGTAGTGACCGGATGGAAGATGTGTTCTCTAAAGAAATATTACGTATTCGTGTGAATCGTAAAATATGTATACGCATTAACAAAGTGCAAGTATTAAAGAATCTCACAGCTCTTAATATCAGTGTAGTGCTATTTAATTTGTGTCAAGGATTAATAAAAAGAAGTGAATTTAAACTTAAAATCTGTGTAAGCCTACATTCTTGTCGTACCACACCCTGTCTAAGAGATACGTGACTCTAAAACAATACTGAAGCAGCCGAGGCACAAACAAACATAAATAATATCTATAGAACCAGTTTAATAACAAAAGTTAATAATATTTTTTAAACTTGGAGTGTAACAACAAAAATACATCTTCAAATCAGTGTTAAATACGTAGCAGCATATTACGTAACAAACAATTTTCTTAAAATTAACACCCAAAGCGTGGTGCAAACTTCAACAACAGAATACTTTCTCAAATTGGTTTTCCAAGTGTGGAAACAAATGAATAAACAAACTCCAAGAAATATACTACTTCAAGTTGGCTTCCCAAGCGTGTGGCTAAAAAAATTACGTAAATAAATTACATAAACAATATACTACTTCATCCTCTACAGTGTAAAGACAGTTTATATAGGAATATATCACATGGCTTGTTAAAAACTCGACATTTTTATCCATTTTATAAAGATTTGACCTTCTAAAATCAAATTCATACAAATTCAAGCTGCGAACAAAAGCCAGTTCTGTGGAGAAGAAAAGGGGTGGTATGCCGCTGCTGCTGCTACTATTAAGTCTACTTTCACATATTCATTCTGTCGTAGTTTAAAGAAGTTAAATTAACTCTGTATACTTAATTAAATTTTTATTTCGCTTCTAAAATGATTTAAAGAAATAAAGCTGGAAGAATTCAAATTATGAAAGTCTTCTTTTTACTAAATTTTGAATCTCATCTTCAGTGCATCGTATCGTTTATAAATACTATAATTTACCTGAACAGTCTTGATTTTATTTACCCTCGTATTTACATTTACATAAAGCTGTTCCAAAAAAGTGCGTATATATTCGATTTTTATATGAATATTAAATCATCTTCAACCAATAACATACAAATGAGTATTCCTCAACATATGGATGGGATTGAAATATTCACGTTCACTGATTTTATGACCAACCACGGAGCATATAATTAAGTGAAGATATGTAATTAATTCTGAACGTTGATTATCATTTCTCGGGCTATCAGATTATAAACTGGGCGTTAGTTGCTTCAATCTCATTAATCTATTGCAACTGCATATTTTTTTTATTAGTTTTGTTTTTTCTTTTTTTTTACTAGTAGGAGCGCCCCCACACCCGTGCTTTTGTTAGTAGTGACGTGCTAGTGCGTGTAGAAAGAAGTGTGTTATATGATCGGGTTCCGCCGAAGCACCCCGGTTAGTAAAGACATATTTCTAGCACTAAAGAAGAGTAAGAGCGGATTGCCTATCGACACAAGGGAATTGCTAGAACAAAAAAGTTAAGAGATGATGCTGTATATACAGGGTGGACCATTTAAGTTGAGACTGTACAATATCTCCAAAACTAAGTGTTGTAGAAAGAAATGTCTTTAATAAAAGTTACTTGATATTATGGGGGAAAGTAAATGCCATTGGTTGTATTTTATTTGAGAAGGTTATGATGGTCATTTTAGGGAAAATTTATTTAAGATTCTCTTACAGAGGAGAGTTGGTATAGGTTTTGCAATGAGTTTTGGGTAGAGTATTAAGAATAGTAATTTGAACACAGTTCAGAAAAGTTTTGTTTTGGCACAGATGAGTAAGATTCAGCTGCTAATGCCTTTGGGAGTCAATTGTTTTGGAGAAGAGTGATTTACACAGTGGATTTATTGCAGGTAAGGCATATACGCGGCTTATATAGGGCGCTTCACTTGCTCTTGGCCCCAAATGCCTTCTCTAACATGCAGCAGGTTATGAGATAAGGTATTGAGACTCTGTATTTATATTTTTTTTCCTTCTCTAGGAAACAACTGTATGCGGAGAATTGTTTTTTACCTAGAACTTTTACACCGGTGTGTATTTAACAATGCGCCAATGAATGTGTAACAGTTTCTTAAAAATGCTACTATTATGAAATTAAGAGAATACAGCACCGTTGTCCACCTACAAAGCGTTTGATTAAGTCACGACAGCGGACAGAGAATAACTATCACTAGTTAAATCTTATAATGTATAAACTCCAGCTGTATGTTCAATGTCAAAATTATGAAAAAGTATAGCACAATATATATCATAAATACGTTAATATATACTTTTATAAACAATAAAACGTTTTAGTAATTTTTGTGAACATTAAATCTTTTTTAGAAATTTAAGTTCCTAATTCGCTATTTTATTTGAATAATGTTTTGGTAGGACTACCAAAGGTATTTTGGTTAATGAAAAACTGAATTTATATTTAATAATCTTATATAGTATTTCTAAAAGACTTCAGATATACAGAGAAGCCAAAAAGCAAAAACACTACCAAAGTTCGTCTGATTATTACATTTTCCAAAAAAAATGCAACTTGTCATTTCTGAAAAAAAAACAATGAATACAACCGTGTTAAAATAAAGCTGAACTATAAATACCAGATAAAACTGTTTCTCATTTAAGCCAAGCTTATGCTGAAATTTCAAACGTTCCTGACCCATAAGGGAATGCCTTGAAATTTTAAGTACATACAAGGAAGGCTGTGACATGATTGTATATAAATTTTAAATTTGCTGCAGCGAATAATATAGGAGGTACTATATTTTATTCTATAAAGTGTTCACTGCCCTACGTAAAGTTATTTGAATGTTTACAATGTTTAAAGTAAGTAGCGTTTTAATGTTTTGCAGAGCTGCAGTCGGGATATTGAGCATGCGCTATCACTTCCTCCATTCATTAGGAAGCCAGATGCAGCTGTGAGCAACCGTCACTTTGTGTTTTCCTGTTAGAGCGTGTCGAAATGTTCAAAACAATCGAGCGATCCGCCTATTGTGAAATCCGATCAATGATTCGGTTTTTGAATGCGAGAAATGTTACGCCAGTAAACATTCATCGCCAATTGAGTGTATGGAGAAACAATAATGAGTAACAATGCCCGTCCTCACACACCCAAACAAACTAAAGATCTGATCGCATCATTTCGTTGGGAACAATTCGGCCATTCTTCCTATACTTCCGGCTTTACCACCAATCGATGTTCATCTGTTCCTTCATCTGAAGAAATTCCTTGGTGGAAAAAATTTCAACGACGATGAGGTTCTGAAACAAGAAGTGCAGAATTGGGTTTCATCACAGGCAGCATCATTCTTTGACGAAGGCATTCAAAAACTAGTTTGCTGTTACAACAAGTGCCTAAATATGAAGAAGGTTTATTGTTGTATTGTAGTTCTTATGTTTGGGAGCCGAACTTGAAGTAGTAGCAACCGCACGTATGGTAAAAAGTTTCCGGTAGCCTTTGCCCCAAATGTTTAAAAAATATTAACTTTGTAATTTTTGACTGTTTCTTTAAATATTATATATTTATGTTTGTCTCGGCTGCGTCAGTATTTATATTTTTTTAGAAACATCAATGTCTTAGCAGGGAGTAGTGCGACTGAAGAATGTAAGTTTACGCAGATTATAATTTTACTTCACTCCTTTTATTAATGCTTGACACGATTTAAATAACACTTCACTGATATAGAGAGAAATTTGTGAGGTTCTTTTTTATTAATTACTTACACTTTTTAACACGTAAACTATTTTTGTCTCACACAAAATACGTATTAAATTTCTCGAGGACACATCTCGCGTCCGGTTAGAAACACTGTCTACAAGCAACGCGTCCAGTAATGAGCGCTGTCTACAAGCAATTTACTTGATTTCTACCGCCTAAATTTGTAAATTTCTGTATTTCAAGTCTCTGATTGGATATTTCTAATCCAATAGAATATGTTTATTTAACTTAAGCTTTTTTTCTGATTGTTGATTGGCTATTTTATAAACTGTCTCAAAATTTACATTATTGTTGCTCCAATAATGACTAGTAGCATTATTAAACTTTCTTACTCATTATTGCCTCAAAGTTACCTCATTGATAGCAACTTTTAACCTATTATTCTCACAGCTGCTACATCATTAAATTATGTAATACATTCACATAACATTATTAAACACGTATACAATAATATAAACATATACAATGACTGTAATATACACGTTGTATATCTTGTTACATACATATATTGCTTTAAAGCGGGCTGTTATTGAATTTATATATTATATAATTAGACTAAAATCATTTAAGTGTTAAAAATACTGCCTCAAATAATAGCTCTGACTCTGTAGAGAAGTAGTGTAAGGTAATGAATGATAAAATAAAGTATTTGGAAAATAATTCAGTTATTTTTTTAAAACATTATCGGTACTTACTTAAAAAAACACGACTCCTAAACTTTCCTGTGAGTAAAAAGCAAAGTGAAGTAGTTGCAGCCCCACTGTTGGAGATCCAAACTTGAAGGGGTTATATTGTTGTAGTTGTTGCACCACGTATAGTATACCAACTTGAAGCTGTTTTAGACTACACACGTAATGGATGCCAATTTTGCGGGAGATTGCTTCTAGGAGTGTTCGCCCCACGTACGATACAAACTTTCCGGTGGCCTTCGCCCCACGTTTACTTTTCCGGTGGTCTTCGCCCCCACGTTTACTTTTCCGGTGGCCTACGTCGCCACGTTTAAAAATCAACTTTGTATTTTAATATTTATTTTAATATTATATATGTATACCTCGGTTGCGTTATTAGTATTCTTTTTTAGAATACGTATCTCTTAGCAGGGCTGGTAAGGCTAAAGAACAAGGCTTACACAAATTATAATTGTATTGTACTTCGTTTATTAACCCTTCACACGATTAAATAACACTTCAATGATGTATCCTGCTTTAGAGCTGTGAGAGTATTGTTAAATGCACTTTTTAACACGTAAACTTTGTATTATTCTCACCGCAATGAATTTTTTATGTCTCACACTGAACCCGTACCAAATCTAACTGACTGCTTGGGTACGCTTCCCTGTAGTGTCTCCCACCTGAATCTGTACAGTTCCTCTATTTCAAGTCTCTGATTGGCTAAGCCTACTCTAATAGAATACTTTTATTTAACTTAAGCTTTTTCTACTTTCGATAGCTATTTATAAACTGTTTTAAATATTACATTATTATTGTTCCAAGAATTATTAGTAGCCTTTTTAAACTTTCTAATTTATTGTTGTCTCGAGGTTACATCATTGTTAGCAACTTTCGGCTTCTACTTTATAATTCTGTTTACTACGGAAAGCAGCTTGCTTCAATTCTCACAGCTCCTACATTGTTAAACTACGTAATACATTCACATAACATTATTATACATGTACATAATAAATAAACATAGTACAATGACCGTAATATACACTTTATATATTATACATATATTGCTTTAAGGCGGGTTGTTATTAAATTTTATATTATATAATTAGACTGATATCATTTAAGTGTTAAAAAATACTGCCTCAAATGGCAAAGGTACATATCACGGAAAGGCCCCCGAAAACGGGGCAGAGCATCGCACGTAGTCCAATGTGGCCCTTTATGGTTCGATAGGACAGGGTGGACAATGTTTCCTGATTGAACTCGTCCGACACCGCTCAAGCCCGCCTACAACAACATAACGCCCTAGGGTCCCCTTAAGGGGAGCCTGCTCCGTGAGTATCCGGAGGACGGGTCCGTGAGCGGTCCGACCAACGCCAGGGTGAGACCTCCACAAAGCGCACCACCACCGCTGGTCCTTCAACCTTGAAACAGATGATGATGAAGGAAATGATGGACAGAAAAGTTTCGGTAGAAGAGGAAGCACCGCAACATGCACCTATCGACCCGGGGAAACCACGAAAAGCGCAGATTGGACGGTCGCCGTAAATCGAAACCGGGACCTCCTGAATGTAAGCCTCATACATTGCGACGGGGCCATCTCGCTCAATTTTCTTTGAGTAGTTTAATGTATGGTTAAAAGACTCCAACTGGACGCTTTATTGCGTATTTCAGGGTTTCAGAAAAAAAAATACATCCGAGGTTGTAACATTTTACAATTTCAATCATTCTACGGGTTCTAATCATTAACAATTTATGAAAAAGGCTACTTAAAACCCATTACTTCTGTACTTTAAAAGTTTCAGTAAGATAGATGAGAAATTGAACCGCTTGGAACATTTTATACACTGAAAATGTGGAAAATTTATTTTCTTAGTAAGCATTCTTTAAAGACACAGGATTCGTTTTATGTTCTTAATATTTACATGAGTTTAAAATATTCTTCAGATATATAATTTCAATGAAGTAAGTGGACTAGTATTTATAAATACTACAAGATGTTGAACTTTCAACCAAAATTTCGGCATAGGATATCGTCCATATTTGGTGCCGAGATATCATAACATAAGACTTGTAATAACTGTCATATTTATACCTTTACAACTCTACATCTGAAGCCACGAGACGAGAAACCCCGTGAGGTGTTTACTCTCTTATACACAAATTTCCTTGAAAGTGACTAAAATCCATCGTTTCATAGATATAACAATGTAACGCATTTTACGCAAATTCAGTTGAATATTAGCACCCCACGTTATCAACGAACGTGGTTTAAAACCTCACGTCATCATTAACAAAGAGTCTCCGGTGTTTTAGATAACTCCGATCGAGTAACAGATGGTGTTTATGTGCCCATTATTCATATCAGGGTTTAATGTGCCATGTGGGGTCGTTTTCAACCAATACACAGATGCTGCTACTGTTTCTGCGAGAGTTCAGGTGAATTAAGCCGTATACACTCCACAAAAATCAGACAAACATTTAAGATACGGGACAATATACACAATTTACTTGAAATATTGTAAAGATAAGGAGCAGAAAGTATTAACATGGTAGTCTAAATTGTTAAAAATGGTATTTTCATTATTTTAAATTTTATGAAAGCTTCTCTGCAACACAACAGATTTATTTACATATGGACTCTTTAGAATGTGTTTGAAAGCCTTTATTATACTTGCTTAATAGGTCTAACGGGATTAATGTGTACATTTTCCAAAATCGAAAGTATTCTATTGAGAGCTTTAAATCGATTACCACATCCTACCTCGTATATTAAAGCGTGGTTGCAAAGTTTGGTACAAGTATGTTAAATCGTTTACGTTATTTTACAAAAAAAACAAAACAAAACAGAAAACTATCTTTATAATTACGATATTTGCTTTTAAATTAATGGTTTTGCGTAGCACCTTCTAGTTAGCATTTATTGGGGAAATTATTTTAGAAGTTACACGTTTATACCTTAAAAATTGCATCGCAAGGAGAATTTTAATTGCTGAAAAGTGCATAAAATACAACCAAAAAACTGCACCGGAAAATTTACTAATGAAAACTGGCTGAAATTCTGCTTGTGTGTCCTCTATTTAACGGTGCAAATTTTTATTTGAAATACACAATATAGAAAGCTAAAAACAAAAGCATCCCAACTGCGGAACATTTATGGAAACCAGGGGAAGTAAAATTATGGATTTTAGCCAATATGAAACAAAATATGGGTTTGATTGTTTCTGTTAGCTAAATAACGACGAGAACACAGAATGAAATACATAACCTTATTAGAATTCTATTAACTTCTATTTCCATTATAGGGACATCTTTAAATTGTTGCATGCGAATATGTGTTAGATACTAGTGAATTTGCCATAATGAATACATCACAGTTTATTTTTTGATAACTGCATTGTCAGAATAAGAACTCACCTGCAAGGGCTTGTTTTGCTTTAGCAGATATGAATTGGTTTGATAAAATTTCCCACTTTTATTCATTGAGAGGATATTTATTCCTACCCTGTGACGAGAAGCTTGGGATCACAAAACGTGCACTTAATCACAAATCACAGAGAAATAACTTACATACTCAGGTGCACGGAGGAATGGAGGGGCAGAGCACTCCACGCAGGGCAGCCGGACCCTTGTGCTTCTACCATTACCCCCGGGACGGAGGGATGAGGCGAGAGACACGAAGGGTGACTAGGTACGGATGACGATCGGCGCAAGCACAGACGAGATCCCTAATGTTACCAGATTGAACGCTTCCAACGCCGCCCGAGCCCTTTCTATTGGGCCCCGAGCATCGGGATACCCCGAAGGAGCTCCCACTCAAAAGCACCCAGAGGCTGGTTCCAGTTGACTAGTCCCTGAATAGCGTCAGGATGAAACCTTCACAGAGTGCACTTCCACCGCCCAGCCGCAACCCCCCGAACGCCGTCGACTGGATGATGGGTACGGAAATGAGGGGCAAGAGAGTCGTGGTAGAAGATGAGCTACTACAGCATTAGCCTGCGACCCGGGGAAACCACGAAAAACCCATGAGTCAGAGTCGGTGGTCGCGTGGATCGAACCCGGGACCTCCCGAATGCGAGTCATACACTTTACCTTGGCGCCACCTCGCTCGGTTTCAAAGCCAGATACATTTCTTTGGAAAGTGGGTAGTAAGTGCTATTTAGGATTTCACCAAATTGTGGCCTAATTTTATAAGATAACTTTATGCTTAAAACGATCGCGTGCTCCCATAGACAAAAATTTTCATGTCCTACATTCACATGGCTTTCTCTACCCTAATTCGTATATTAGTGAGTGTACAAATTATTTTTACGAAAGCTTATTCTTGTATCTACTTCATTTTAATCCAGATAAACATTTGTAGATACACCTACATTACACATGTCGTTAGGTTACGAAAAGAAAAGCGATAGTCAAAAGTTTAAGAACCGGAAGCTAATGCTGGCCTTAAAATTCCACACTCTTTTCATTGACATCGCGAGAAACAATTGAAAATCGATGGGACTTAAAAAGAAATGACAAGGTATTGAACAAATCGAACCATTAACAGCGGATATCTCGGAAATGGATGATGCTGCAAAAAAACGCTATCTGAAATAAATTGTGTGTTTTAAAGACATATACATAATTTGTGTGGTTTCTTTTCGTTTATCGCTTAACGTTTTTCAGTAATATACGATTGTACACAATTCTTTCGTATAAAGAGGGCTTCACAGACTATTCCCACAAAATTCAACATATACCCTTTATTTGTCATGTAAATATCTTTAATATATGGTATTTTAATCAAAATGGTTGTTGCTATTTTTTAGAAGCTCAGAAATTTTAAAAAATGTTCAATGTAAAGGGTAGTTTGGGATGGAAATTTTCTTGAAAGTCTTTGTGTCGCATCCTTGGAAGGTACTGAACCTAATAACAAGTTTGGTATTTATCCGACTTTTCGTTTTAGATTTATGTTGTTCACAGATAAACAATTAAATTAAACTATACTGGGATTTATTTATGGACACTTTTTAATTCCTGTGGTGCTTAGCGTCCCATTCTATATTGGGTGTGAAAGGCTCAGAGGCCTCTTTTTCACGCTTGAGGTTCTTTTACGTGCCGTAAGTCTACAACTTTACTTCCCTTCCGAAGAAGGTCACGCTAAAGACTTTTACGTCCGAGAAAAATCCATCGCTGGGTTTGAATCCGGGACACATCCGGAAAGCTTTTTTTTTTGTTTATTTGTTTGTAATTCAAGTGGCCTAAAAGCGTGAATTTCCGGCGTAATCTCGAAAAGGTTTTTTGGTGGAGCAATAACTTCTCTACGTGCCTATATGTACACGGTAGAGAAAGTAATCAAACGAACTAATCAATTTATGCAGTTATTTCAATTACTCGTCCAGAACGAAGGGATGTGTTGTAATATGAATCAGAATTGGTAGAAGTATACAACAGACTTTCATCTATCTCAGTCAGGAGCAGTTGTACACGCCTCTACTACTGAAGAATTGTATTGAAATGATAGAATTTTGATTAAATTGAGTAAGACATAGGTGGTTAGAAGTCCTACAATATATGTTTGAGGAATATATTAAATTTTACTTTCTCTACTACATATTTAAAGTAGAGCAAATATTGTATTCCACCCAAACATTCGTTGTCGAGATTTTATCGGAAATAAAAATTTTGAGGCCGCCTGTACCTAAATATGATACTTAAAATCCTCTTACCCCAAACCACCCTTTATGTTGAAAAATGTAATTGATTTCTTCAAACACTCCTGTAAGGATTTTTTTATTAAGATTACGTCTATTTAAGACATTTACACATCAAATAAAATGTATGTTTTGAATTTTCTGGGAATAGACCGTCAAAGCATCATTCAGAAAGAAAGAATTCTGTATCATTTTGCTTAGTATATAATCTATAAGAAATATACAAAGACGTACTAAAAATGTGGACCTATTTAAACGACACACTCCAATAACTTTTAGTGTACCATAAGCCTTTTCCGAGATATCCGTTAGTATCAGTTTGAATGTTTCAAAACTGTCATTTTTAAAGTGCTGTCACTATTCACTTGTTTCTGGCAATATCGTGGGAAGAGTAAGGAATTTCAAGCCCAGCGAGACACGCTTTTAAACATCTGCCTAACGATTCCGTCTCCTATTTCCCCCTTGTACCTATAACAAATTGTGTAATCAAATTGTTTCTGTAAAGGTTTATTTGAATAACATGAACTAGATATAAAATTAAGCTTTCGCAAGAACACCCTGTAGAAGTTACATAAAATAAACCATAGTGGACTAAGAAAGTCTTTGAATGTAACACATCGGATTTTAATAAACAGACTATCCGGAACACATGCCTGAGCTTAAGTGACAAAGCATGACTCAACATAAGACAGCATACATATATTTTATAAACAAAATGAGAAGTCAACATACCTGAAATTTTGATTTAGTAAGTTTTAACAATTTTAATAATATTCATGAAGTTTTTATGATCACGCCATTGTGTTATAGTAATAATATACTATATAATGCTAATCCTCTTCAGTTACGGAGATTGGTTCGTTAAAATACTTTAGTTTCAGAATGGTATAAAATACAGTGCGGTTAAGGACAGAGACCGGCTATATACGTAGCACGCTGTATTGCAGTGATCTCGGTACTTGGCATACGCGCGATCTGTGGCCTTACCTTAAAACGCCCGCACTGTATTTTCACATCTCTCAGCCGAAATTGAATATTTTTATGAATTAGTTTATTTACTTCATTTGAATTTTCCTACATCATATCTGTATCTTCTTGATAAGAATATATTCCAGTATTTTCCTTTGTTTCATGTTCCTTAGTCTGTTATACGAGATTTTTAGGTACCTGTCTACAATGACAAATAAAATTAGAATCCTGAATATTTTCTGAAGTGTTACTCTTGCATCAGAAATGCTTTAAAACGATCTTATTGTTACATGAAAAGCACACGCTTCGCTTTAGATTATTTGTTAAAGATTTAGCATTGCTAGAGACAATTAAATACCTGGCATAGTAAATGAAGAATTGCACCTCCTAGAAGTTAATCAGAAGTGTGAACAAAAGGAACACACGCTAAGAGATTTCTGGGAAAATAAACGGTGTACATTACCCGTAGAGTGAAGAAAACAAGGAAAGGCGTTACAGAGGTATATAAAACACACACCAAGAAAGCAGAAATAAACTTCTAAGATTTCTTAACTCCAACAACAGCCTTTAACTTTCATTCCAGAAGAGAAGTAAATTCATTTTAAAACCCTATTCAAAGAATGCAGCAGTCCGTTAATGGATCTAGTTCTATAAGGTACACATAAATACCCTGAAATTAAAAAATGTATTAATAAGATAGGGAGCGTAAAGTACAAGAGGGGTTATTTGTTGTTAAATGTGGTGGTATTTGTGATAAACCCTACCGAAATACTCAGGATGTGGTATGTGTTCATCTGAGGGGGAACCTCACCACTGTGACGAGCTTGATCTATTGTGGCTACATCCCTCGTGAGGCAGGATGAGGAGAAGGAGCCCTAGGAGGTCTCAGATCCGGAGGCAGACATGCGCACAGAGACAAGCAGAAGTCCGTAATATTTCCAGTTTGAACACCCGCTCATCAGTAGAGGCGAAGGATCCCGGGAGAGGGCAAAGAAGCGACCCTAACGGGCGAGACAACGCACCCTGGCGTTCACGGAGAGAAACCTTTACAGTGCGCAAGCATCCACGCCATTTGTCCGAACCGAAGGACCCGAAGATGCACTTGAAATGTGAGAGAGATGAAATGACAGAAAATGGGGAAAGGAGAAATCGTGGTTCAACGCCACTCATTACAAACTTGCCGAACTTCTATAGGGGCAGTAGATAAATAAATTCATTCCTGTACTTTTATACGCGGATGACATTACAGTTTTGCCAGTGACGACAGAAGGCTTACAGAAAGGTATTAATAGGTTGCAAAATAATCGTAACCAATGGGGTTTGGTGGTAAACATTGAAGTAGGTTTGTTGCTGCTACGTATGGAAAGCCAGTTTGAAGATGATGTATTATATTTCGACTGCTGGGGAGCCGAACTTGAAGTAGTTGCAACCGCACGTATGGTAAAAAGTTTCCGGTAGCCTTCGCCCCAAGTTTTTAAAAAAATATTAACTTTGTGATTTGACTGTTTCTTTAAATATTATATATTTACGTTTGTCTCGGCTGCGTCAATATCTATATATATTTTTTTTGAGACATAAATGTCTTATCAGGGAGTGGTGCGACTGAAGAATGTAGGCTTACACAGATTATAATTTTACTTCACTTCTTTTATTAATGCTTGATACGATTTAAATAACACTTCTCTGTTATAGAGAGCTCTGAGATTATTTTATTAATTACTTGCACTTTTTAACACGTAAAACTATTTTCGTCTTACACGAATACGTATTAAACTTCTCGAGGACGCATCTCGCGTCCGGTTAGGAACACTGTCTACAAGCAACCGACTTCTGAATTTATAAATTTTGCTCCATTTTAGTTTCTGATTGGCTAATCCTAGTCCAATAGAATACCTTCATTTAACTAAAGCTTTTTCTGGTTGTTGATTGGCTATTTTATAAACTGCCACAAAAATTGCATTATTGCTTCCAAGAATCACAAGTAGCATTATTAAACTTTCAAATTTATTATTGGCTCAAGGTTACCTCATTATTACCTCATTGTTAGCAACTTTTAACCTTTTATTCTCAGAGCTCCTACATTATTAAATTACGTAATACATTCATATAACATTATTACACATGTATACAATAATATAAACATATACAATGACTGCAATATACACTTTTTATATATTGTTACATACATATATTGCTTTAAGGTGGGCTGTTATTGAATTTGTATATTATATAATTAGACTGAAATCATTTAAATGTTGAAAATACTGCCTCAACATTAATAAAACGAAAACAATGGCTTTCAAAAATAGCTATAGGTGTGACAGGGATGAAAAATGGTATTACAAGGGGCTAGAACTACAAAACGTTAAACATTTCTCCTATTTAGGTGTAATGTTTAATACGAGAGGAAAATTAAACAAACATCTCTCAGTAACTAATTATAAAGCACGAGGGCAGTTAAATGAACTATTACTTTAAAGATGTATAGGACTATGATAAGGCCTATTTTGTTATACGGAAGTGAAATTTGGGGATGGGAAAGAGCAGAGCATATAAATAAAACACAGATAGCATTTTGGAAAAGAGTTCTTGGAATTTCACAAGGTACATCAAATTCGGAGGAGGTGGCATGTTATGAGGACACAATACACTGCAAAATAAGAGCAGTGAAGTGCTGGCTGAGGCTGAAGAGAGATAATTACACACTACGATCCAAATATTATAAATACCAGCGAGAAAACCTGTCTCCTAAGTTTTGGGCAGCTCATTTAGAAAGAGGTTTGAGGAGAATAGTTATGGGGTAAGCATGGCAAAGAAAAAAACAAACGGAAAGGTGTCAAAAGAAGTCTGAGACACTAACCAACAGGAAATACAATCGGATTGTAAAATTAAACCTTCTCTAAGTCTTGCAAATGAAATAAAATTGAATTGGGGTAAAGAGGCATATATAATTAACTTAGGAAGAAAGGAAAGTTGAGGAATGGCATGGTTTAGACTCGGGGGTTGGAGGGCACACAAAATGACTGACGACTCTGGCAGAAGAACCTGCCCATTCTGTGATTTGGATGAAGACTGGGTACATATTTTGGCGGAATGCGCACAGTGGGAGACCCAGCGAAGATTTAAACTCAATGAAAAATTCTTAAGTCCTGTTAGAAGGAGATGGGCATGTTGGGATCTACTGGCTGACCAAAGGAACTGACAGAACATGGGCAATTCCTTGGCTAAAGTACACAAAGATACTCTGTATTCACTCTTAGATTGATCCGCATCAAAACAAACCCAAGTGACCAGTTCACCGCTATAATGTATCCTTCCGCCATTCGGACTAGAAATACTGTTACAGTTTCAGATCATGTGGCCAGTACAAGCGGCACGTAGTGCAAAAAAGAACAGATTCCTTATTTCGATAACTGAAACGGTGACTAGCATATTCTGTTAAGGATTAAAGGTGATAAGATTGATAGTTGCAAAAAAATAAACGTTTACACATATAATAATAGCTAATTCTAAAATAAATCAGCGAAAAATAAAATAACAGGTATGCGATAACCTAATTTATTCGCTCTCTGGAAGCGGCATTTTATTAACTGTTGGCGGCTCATTTTAAAAAAAGAAATTGTGCACTGTTACGCGAATTGCTTTTCTTCTCAAAATCACTACATTCTTGCATCGTGTATTTCATATGCTTTTCTCGTTTCAGATTTTTCTGCACAAGCACTGTATATACTTGTACTCGAAATACCTGAACTTAGAAGTTAATTTCAGTTCTTTCGCGGAAAGTGTTGGATATTTCTCACATAACTTATAAATAAAGATTCAACACTGTTGTTTTTTCACCCCTAGTAAATGGTTTGCGCGGCTAATGCTTACGTAATTCGACGAAAACACAAGAGGAAATTCACCGTCCGCCATGATACTGAACACAACTGCTGGTTTCTGGCTGTAAACAATATTCTGCGCCTACCCGGATGTCAGGTGACTCATACAAATTGCATCATGGGACTTGTAGCTCTGTTTTACGGTATGAATCAGCGTTAAATAAAACCTTAGGTATTTGTATAGAATATTATACTATTTAAGAATAAATTCATTCTAAAATTCAGAGTATTAACATGGGACTACTTTCCTGCGCGATTTGCTACCGTGTTGCACCACGGTGCACTGACCACGTGGGTTTGTTTTGCCGCGGATCAACCTAAGAGTGAATACAGAGTAGGTCATATTTCTTCAGGTAGTCAAAGGCAATTTATCTCTGTTTTCCTTTTTCTTGTTTCTTTTTTTGTTTAATCTGTTGCTTCTTTTATCACCACACCTTGTATCTTAAATGTGCTTGTACGGTCAATGACCCATGCAGTAAATAATTGTGTAATAACTTAAATAATTTGAAACTAATAAACCTGCATGTCTATCTATCTATCTATCTACTATTCAAGAAATTTCTGTCAATTTTACTTTCTATCTAAATATTCCATATCGAGATCTCACTAGAAATACATGTTTTGAGGCTCCTAAATCCAAAACAAGAATATTTAGAAAACGGTTCGCCTGTGGGTCTGCGAACAGCGTAACTCCAAATAAGAAAACTGGAATAAATGCCAAATTTGGTATTTACGTTCAGTAACTTCCAAAGATGCGACACAAGGTTCTTAAGAAAATCCACCAATGTAAACAAATATTTTAAAGTTTTCGTATTTCTAAAAAATAGCTTTCAGATTTTGATTAAAATAACAAATATTAAAGATATTTACATGACAAATAAAACGCGTATCTTGAATTTTCTGGGAATAATCTGTGAAATCCTCATTCGGAAGGAACTTTATATAATGTTGTAAAACTGGTAAAGGCTGAGCGATAGAGGAAAACGTACTACACAAAAAATGTAGATTTGTTTGAAACACAAAATTTATTCCGAATAACCTCTTCTACGGCATAAGCCGTTTCCGAGATATCAGCTATTAATGGTTTGCATTGTTCAATACTTTGTCGTTCTTTTTAAGTCCTGTCGAAATTAAATTGAGTTTTATTTATGGACGCTATGGTCCTTAGCACCCCATTCTATATTGGGCGTGAAAGACCTGGAATTTTTCTCAGGGGCTCCTTTATCAGGCTTGAGGTTCTTTTATGTGCCGTAAATCTACGACACCGGACCACCGGCTTTACTTCCCTTCCAAAGGAAGCTATTCCAAGGATTTTTACGCCCGAAAAAAATCTATTTCCCTCCGCCAGTTTTGAACCCGCGACCTTGGGAACTTGAGGCTAGCACGGTACCACTAGTCCTGTCGACGTTCAGTTGTTCTTCGCGATTGTATGAAAACGGTATGGAATATTAACGGCCGCATATAGTATCCTGTTCTTAAACATTTGACCAACTGTCTTCCCTATGTATCTATAACGGAATAGATAAGTTAGCTATTTCTGAAAATAGATTTCTTGATTAAAATCAACGAGAAAAATAAGTTTTGGTAAGAATAATTTTTATACTGACTAATTGAGAATAATACCCTATTGAGGGTAGAGAAAGTCATGTGAATGTAACACATCAGATCTTTTATGCAAAAGGGCTATTCGTCTATCGGGAATTACTGTTTTCGAAAACCTTTCATCTACAATCTGCGTTGAAATTGTGTTTTGAAAACGGAAACGTTGTGCAGTTTAAAAATAGCATTTCTCCAAGTTTGCACCGACATGCTTATTATGTCTTATAACCGATTCCGAAAGTAAGTTTGTGGTCTTAGTACTTTAGGCTACAACAGCATTAGTCCCCTCATGCCGAAACCGAACCTAAACTTCCTGTGACAGAGGCGATGTAGTATAAGGAGGTCATACCCAAAACCTCAGTTGCCAGTTTTAAATACAAAACCCAGAAAACGATCGCCAAATCGTCTATATATAAACTACGCGAAAATAAGAATATATTAGCTGTCTAGACTGGACAACCCTAACTGCTTAATGGATTGTAACGTGGTGTTTGTGGACAGGGCCTCAGATTACCGAGTGGAGTGCGATAGGTACTCCGTCCAGTTATTTCAATTCCGCGCGCTACCTTGTAACACGCCCCTGAAGCAGAGATGTCCATTTGGACATAGTGAATTGCGTTGAAGAATTGGAGCATAGATTTCGGTTAAAAGTAGTAGCTGATATTTTGGGTGTGGCCTATATCGCTTTTGTCGCAGGAATTCGAAGGTAGGTTTACACCTGATATTTTTCTTGTATATACAGGGTTGATCAATTAAGTTGAGACTGTAAAATGTCTCCAAAACTAAGCGTTGTAGCAAGAAATGACTTGAATAAAAGTTGTTTGATATTATGAGGGAAAGTAAATGGCATAGTCTTGTTTTATTTGGAGGACGTTATGATTGTCATTTTAGGGACAACTCGATTTTTTTTAAATGGTAACCTACTTTATTTATGTTGTTTTCTCACTCCTCATAAAAAAACTAAACAGCATTTGTATAAGCGCTTTGCAATTATTCTTACATCAACATAAATAACAACTAAAATTCTGAATGGCTGTGTACGAAGAGCGCAATGAATTGTTGGACCATCCATGGATGGTCATTTGAGGGTCAAGTTACGTTTCGTAATTGGGAACCAACATTTTTTATTTTGATTCCTTATTCCTCATCACAAAATATACAGCTCTTATAAACAAAATGCAGTTTCCCATTTAAAAAATTAAATTAATCCTAAAATGACCAACATAATGTCCTCCAAACAAAACACGAGTAATGGCATTTACTTTCCCCTATAAAATCAAGAAACTTTTATCAAAGACATTTCATTCTACAACGCTTAGTTTTGGAGATATTGCGCAGTCTCAACTCAAATTCCGCACCCTGTATATCATGTGCGAGACCTTGGAACCACACCTTGCTTTAGTGCTTCCAGTTCCAACAGAGAGCAACACCCAATAGAAGTCTTTCAACTCACGAGATTTAATTACTCAATTGAACTCTTGCATGCATCTGCAAAAGGTAATTAATTATTCGTGATGCATTTTGGAACACAAAATCATTAGCAACATGCACATGTCGAGACACGGATATTTGGCTCCTCATGCGAATACTCTTTTAGAGAAATGAAGATCCATGTTTAAGAGTCCTGACAATGAAGTGTTTAAAGTCTCTGATTCAGTATTCCAACTTAATGTATACAGACGGCTTGCGTGAAAGAGCAATTGACGAATATTAATTAAAATAAGTATGCGGATGCAACCATATGTGTTAATGCCAATAGAACGTTGCTGATTCGCGAGTGCATTGCTGACTGTAGGGTGGACAGAGAGAAACGTCTCCCAATACTCTTGGAATGGAACGAAGAATGACCACACGGTCCGAAAGAACACGAGTCAGGCAAATGCCAACGGGCTGGAAAAGAACAAATTTGGTACCTCTGGAATGTTAATGCAGTGTAACGCAATTGCATTAAATACACTTTTAAAACGTTCCTACATCTACCATTTTGTACTATGAACTATGCAACACTTCAGAGTAAAAAAAATAGTAACTCCTACATTTTTTGAAGTAGAATGGTAAACTTTAGCCAATCCTTTAACTGACGTTTTGCTGGTTCTACTGTTAAGTGTGGTAGGTTCTGTATGCTCAAAACATGTAATTTCTTTCTTTGCAAATAAATGCGAGTTTATTTAGTTCTTCTAGTACCAGAGGTCACGGGTTCAAACCCGGCGGAGGATGTTATTTTTTATATATAAAATCCTTAGCATGGCTTTCTTCGGAAGGAAGGTAAAGCCGGTGGCACGTAAAAGAACCTCAAGCCTGATAAACAGGCCTCTGAACAAAATTTCTGGTCTTTCACGCCCAAAATAGAACGGGAAACTAAGAATCATAGTAGTTAAGGAGCGTCCATATACAGGGTGGACCATTTAAGTTGAGACTGCACAGTATCTCCAAAACTAAGCGTTGTAGAAAGAAATGTCTTTGATAAAAGTTGCTTGGTATTATGGGGTAAAGCAGTCGCGTTTTATTTGGAGGAGGTGGTGATGGTCATTTTGGAGTCAATTTAATAACATTAAATGGGAATCTACATTTTGTATTTTGTTTTCTCATTAGAAAATGGTTTATAAAAAGCTGTACATTTCATGATGAGGAATAAGAAAACAAAGTTAAAAAACGTTGGTTCCAATTACAAAACGTAACTTGACCCTCAAATTTTCATCCATGGATGGTCCAACCATTCATTGCGTTCTTCGTACACAAACATTCAGAATTTTAGTTGTTCTTTACGTTGGTTTAAGAACAATTGGAAAGTGTTTTATACAAATGTTGTTTAGCTTTCTATGAGGAGTGAGAAAACAACATAAAAAAGGTAGGTTCCCATTTAAGAAAACTAAATTGACCCTAAAATGTCCATCACGACGTCTCCCAAATACAACACGACTAATGGTATTTACTTTCCCAAATAATATCAAGCAATTTAAGACATTTCTTGGGGATATTGTACAGTGTAAACTTAAATGGTCCACCCTGTATACAACTGAATTTTATTTTTGCATTCTTGCTTTAAACAGATATTTCTGTAAATGGTACTTTCTTGTATAAATGATCCGCTTTCTTAAAAGCTATTAACTGAATAAAATGTTAGGGTGATAAAAAATATTCTCTAAGTGCTGTTATGGATTTACTAAAGAAAATCCGATGTGTTGCACTCACATGACTTTCTCTACTCTTGCACAAACTATTTTTACAAACGCTTATTCTTCATATGCTTCATGTTAATCGAGATATCGGGATGTTAATGTTATTGCTAATTTTCTTGTAGATGC
The DNA here is from genome assembly GCA_030765065.1 of Deroplatys truncata. NCBI lineage: Eukaryota > Metazoa > Arthropoda > Insecta > Mantodea > Mantidae > Deroplatys > Deroplatys truncata. Next base: position 668,926,617 of record CM060990.1, read on the forward strand.
AAGGGGAATTGCTAGGCTTTAAGCGATAGTCAAATATTTTAAGAGGTGGTTGCTATGTGGAGCATTCTCTCTTTGCATTACTAGGACAAAAAAATGAATAACGAATTTGAGAAAAAGTATAAGTATTGGAAAATTTAAGGGAATAACATGCAATATCTCGAAAATGGTTCACTCAACAAAAAAATGTATATAACATAAATTGTGTAGTTTAACGCGATCTACATTTTTTGTGTTGTAAAATTTTGTCTATCTCTTATGGTTTACCAGTTATGCAAAAGTCGTTCACAATGAAGAACACTTTTGGAGACATACCCAGAAAATTCGAGATATACATTTCATTTGTCATGAAAATATCTTAACCATATGATATTTTAATCAAAATCGTTGAGCCATTTTTGAGAAAATTAAAATTTTCTAAAAATGTTCCTTGTAAAGGGTAGTCTGGGGTGGGGGGATTTTCTTGAAAACCTTCGTGTCGCATCTCTAGAAGATACTGAGCCTAAATGCCACAATTGGTGTTTATCCGACTGTTTGTTTACGAGTTATTCTGTTCACAGACACACACACGGACATGTTTGTAAAAGTGCTTTTTTTGGATTCAGGGGTTCTCAAAACATGTATTTCCGGTGAAATCTCGTTATCGAATTTTTGGGTGGAATACAATACTTTTCCTACTTACTATACGTAGTAGAGAAAGTAAAAATTGCTGATAAATTTTAGTACAAAAATAGTTTACTTAAAAAATAATATATTCCTTAATAAACAAACCTATTGGATAAAAGTAGATCAGTGTATATTTGCATGTCTATATCCTGTAAAAATGTTATTCATATTCTTATATAATTTCTTATGTGTGTCATTAATTTAGTGGATTTTTCAATCGCGGTATAGAGCCTTTTATCTCCCGTTAAGATAATCTTGATGAGTTCACTATGGAAGGCTCACAAGCTATTCTCGGAACGGCGTCTGAAGTAAATCATCTTGCTGCAGTTACTTATGTGGTATCACGCTACGGTGGGGTAAAGGTTTCGCTGGGAATGTGGCACTAGCAGGCTTCGTGTTGAGTTTAAAGGAGTATACAAGGAATGACCCGCGGGCAAGACGTGCAAAGTCCGATGTATCGGATATCCGACAAGCCTGCTGGGAGCGCCACCCAGTAACGACGAAAGAAGTGTGAGGAGAAGGAGGTGGGGTTAGTGAAATACAAGCAGAAGGGGAGACGGTTGTGCTCGCACCTTCTGGCGAAATACCCACGGCGGCAGAGTGGACTACGGGATCATTCGCTTCCACCCCATCCCTAACCCCACACCAGGCAGGCCAACCCTTGCTGAGAAACGAATGGACACTCGCAGCACTATTGAAAATAGCAAAATCTGAATAAATAGTTTTCTTTGCATCTTAATTTGAAGGTGATATGTTCAGAAATTTTTGTAACGATGGTCAGACATAAAAAGTATACCTTTTATCTTGTAAGAATCTACTGTTTTATCAGCAGGAAGTTATAGGGTTTATACTACTTAAGAATTTTAACCCCATTTTAATTGGGGTAACGTCAGATCTTTATGACAACGCAGATATTCACGAGAATTTGAATGTTTCATAAAATCCAAAATTCTACGGTTTTCTTCTGTAGGTTTTGACCATTTTACCAAGCCTCAGAATGTAAAACACGTAGTGAGCACGACATATGAACGAGCTATGCCAAACCGTTGTTAAGATATTAATTTTTAATTCATAATTAATACATTTCGGATATGATAATATGATATGCACCTTGGATCCTACATTTATAGTAATGATCTCAAATTTTTAATTTCAGCTTAGTATACAAACATAAAGATATGCTGCTGTCAACAAAAAATCATTTGTTTACAAGTTACTGAATTGTTAAGCTTTTCAATGCGAGTCCTGGAGAATAATAATTTCAGCTAAACTGTTTAATATTTTTAAGTAATGCGTAACAAATTTTAAATCCATTCCTGAAGTTCTTCTGAAAGTTTCAGGCTACTAAGTTATAAACTGTGGCACAAAGACCATTTTGAATGATGAAAAATGCTGAACCGAGCGAGGCGGCGCTGCGGTAACGTGTGCGACTCGCATTCGGAAGGTACCGGGTTCAAGCACTCGGGTCAAGAAACATTTTTTTAAAATTTATTTATGGGTGCTCTTTAACTGCTGTGGTCCTTAGCGTCCCATTCTATATTGGGTGAAAAGACCGGTAATTTTGCCCACAGGCGTCTTTATCAGGTCTGAGGTTCTTTTACGTGCCGTAAATCTACGACACGGGACCACCGGCTTTGCTTCCCTTCGGAAGGAAGCCATGCTAAGAATCTTTACGCCCGAAAAAATCCATCGCCCTCCATCATCCGCAACCTCGGAAACTAAAGGCTAGCATGGTAACCACTACACCACGGGACCAACCTGACCAAAGAATTTTCGCGGTTTTCTCTGTCGCTAAGCGAATGCTGGGTTGGATAGTTTGATCCGCTAAATTTTCTAACACCCCTTTCATCACTACATTTCCTTCCGTTCTTGTTCACTGCCATACTAGGCATTGGTCTGATCACCCATTCTGGAAATGCTATGATCTAGTTTGTTTGCTCCTCGACAAGCTACTGACCCAAAGCATTGGACTGATCACCTATCTAGGAAATGCTATGATCTAGTTTGCTTGCTCCTCGAGAGGCTACTGACACAAGCCTTTGGGCTGATCACCCATTCTGGAAATGCTATGATCTAGTTTGCTTGCTCCTTGAGAGGCTACTGACACAAGGCATTGTGCTGATCACCCATCCTGGAAATGCTATGATCTAGAGTTTGCTTGCTCCTCGAGAGGCTACTGACACAAGGCATTGTGCTGATCACCCATCTAGGAAATGCTATGATCTAGAGTTTGCTTGCTCCTCGAGAGGTTACTGACACAAGGCATTGGGCTGATCACCCATCCTGGATATGCCATGATCTAGAGTTTGCTTGCTCCTCGAGAGGTTACTGACACAAAGCTTTGGGCTGATCACCTATCCTGGAAATGCTATGATCTAGAGTTTGCTTGCTCCTCGAGAGGCTACTGACCCAAAGCATTGGGCTGATCACCCATCCTGGAAATGCTATGATCTAGAGTTTGCTTGCTCCTCGAGAGGCTACTGACACAAGGCATTGGGTTGATCACCCATCCTGGAAATGCTATGATCTAGAGTTTGCTTGCTCCTCGAGAGGCTACTGACACAAGGCATTGGGTTGATCACCCATCCTGGAAATGCTATGATCTAGAGATAGAATTTAAACTTCAACGCGGTGCTTTGCCTTAATGGTACAGGACCATTAAATAACGATTTATCAGTGTAAGACTGCTGATATTAAACAAAAATAAAGTATAAGATGCATGAAAGTATAAGAAGTAAGTACAATGAAAATTTAAGATGCAGCTAAAGTTTTCGCATTTTTGGCAAATTTCACCGATACATTGTCTTAAGTCAATTTTGGGTTGTGATGATGGAATACTATTGAAGAGCTAATCAAGCACCTATCGAGTACTAATCGTACCTTGGAATTAATCGTAATTGTGTAAGTAACAAGTAATTTTAATTTAACTCCTAATGTCCTAAATTCGGTTCCGCATGAAGGAACAATCGAGTTAAGTATTACAAAGCTTGGCATACATAACGGCAGTCATACGAATCATCATACCTGTTTGGTGGAATTAGACGCATTATTTAAAGTAACCGTAATATTTTTGTTTAACTATTCGATTTCTTAGGGTTTTATGTCAATTCATTTACAGAATGTGAATGACTCACTCGGTATGTTTAGCTACAGCCGAGTGCACGGAAACTTGCCACTGCTTTTGGTTTCTTATAATGCTTTTCTTTATTTAATGTTGGTAGAATCTCTTATCATCTGTGTTCCACACCAGCACTGGGTGAACCAATCTGTTATTGGTATGAATTGAAGTTCGACAGATATGCATTAACCTATGAACAAAGATCAGGCCTAGGTGAGCGGCCAAAGGCGAGAAGTACGGAAACAGTCTGGCACTTAAGTATAAGCTTATGAACACAGGTCGGTTTTAGGTTCAGGAGTGAAGGAAACGGGCTAGTAAGACAAACATTAAGTTGAGTGCTAGAATCAGGCAAGGCGTGGGAACCGGGCATGGCGTGGTTTAGTATTTCCTTACCAACATAAACTACTGCGCATTATATCGGCATGATTCGAAGTACTCGACTCTACACTGTGGAGTACAGCTTTTGTTGGACTACAAACACTATTTAATTTTTCTTGCTCTATCTGTTCTTACCTATAGATACCTTATATGATTTGTTATTGTTTGTGTAAAACGTGAGTCAGACAAGGGACTCCAAAATGTATATGCTTCCACATAGAAATCAAACTGGCATGATCACAAATTCGCGACGTTAAGACAATAAGAGGTTAAGAACAGGCAACACTGATGCTTCTGTTTTCTAAAATTTTTCAGTCAATCTGCTTGAAAAAAATAATCTTAAATTTAGCTTGGGTAAACGGTGAACGGTTTTAAATGTGGTTTTGACGTTTATTTTTAGATTTCAAGCTAAGGGATTCAAAAATAAATCTTATTCTACGATAAATATTTCATATGATGAAATGTTGAAAACGTTTCTTTTAAATATCCATGTCATTTTTCTAATCACTATACACACAGTTTATGTGCTAACTTTAGTTCAAAAGAAAATATTACAACAAAATATAATAGTAAATTTCTATTTTTAAAACTCATTTTTGCTTTAAAATATCAATAATTAAACCACCCTTTGCAATAAAGCGGTTTTACACCACCTAAATGACTTAGAGGAAGGTGCGTGAAAATTTTCAAAAGGATTGGATAAAAACACCTATCTTGTGGAACGTTTTGAAGCGTGCTGACAAAAGCTCAAATTTAAATAGTAAGTAATTTTAATTCCAAATATGATCCTGTTTCATGTAAATGCTCACAATATCAAAAGAGAAAATAAGCATTTTCCGGGATTTCCACCAGACTTGAGTGGTGCAATCCTTAAAGCAGCATTTGTCAAACGTTTTTTATCCACGTGTATGTGTACCTAAAATAGACTCAGCATTTACTACATTTAATTTCAAATCAGCATCGGGTTAAATCACTGAAGAACTCGAAGTGTACAACATTATGACACCCAGCGGGATGGCTCAGGTGGTCCAGGGATCGATTCCCGGCGACCGTCAACTCTGGCCCATGGGTTTTTCGTGGTTTCCCCGGGTCACCAAGCGAATTCTGGGGTGGTTCATCTTCTACCACGACTCTCATTCCTCTCATTTCCTGTACCCATCATCTTCCTTGTTATCTGTTTCAGGATTTTAGGACCAGGCGACGGTGTTCCGCTGGTTGCGGCTGGGTGGTGGCTTGCGCTCTGTAAAGGTTTCTTCCCTGGAGTCCCTGGGGTACCGCTCAGTTAGGTCTCTCCTTAGCGTAGGGTTACACTACGGGGGACCCTGGAGGCTGGTGGTTTGCGCCCAGTGACCGCACCGTCGTATGCGTTCTATTTGGAAACGTTAGGGATCCCATCCATGCTTATGCCCATCGGCATCTGGATCTGGTGGCCCCTCGGGTCTCTCCCCTCATCGCTCCCTTCCAGGGGTCACGTTGGAAGCACAACGGGTCACCGACCGGCCAGCGCGCGGTGCTCTGCCCCGGTCCCGGGGCCCCCTCATTGATACGTACCTTTACCTTTACCTTTACAATATTTTGACTGTATTTCTAAAGCAACTGTTCAAATTTTGGGTTACTTAGAATTTCCATAGTAATGTTATAACAGGAACCGGAATTTATTAGATTTATAATGTTATGCAGGAACTAAATGATGACAAAGAAATATATTCGAATATTAATTTGGGCTACAGATATTCAGAAAATTTAGCCTTCTCTCACCTCTGCCATGTAATTGCTTTCTAAGCTTAGCTTGAATAACATTTAGGAATTCTGAGCATAACCGCAAGGAAAAACAGGTAATGTTCAGCTCAAAGCGTTGGTAATGATAATCGTGTTAAGTTCTTGCTAATGGCCAAAGGTGATATCTTTAACGATATTTATTTACATGTACACTCTGTAAAAGATTAAATCCGTTTGGGTAAAGAGATATGCAAACCGACGGAGATGTCAGAACCGTCACATTACTTATTCATTCACCTATTTTTTCACCCAATTCTCCATTTATTCCACCAACCATAGGTCCATTCGCCCTCCTCTCAAAATCTCAATATTATGGTCTTCTGTCCTTTACCACATAATCTACCTTCTTATGTGTTTTTCACATGTTTTCTTTAGAATATTGTAAATATGATGCACATTATATTCTGCTGCTCACTTCAAACACCACCAAATATGATTATTCTATTATGACACGACAGATAATTTTGTCACAAAATTAAAAACCACATGCCAATGGTACCACTAGACTTCTCCAAGACATTCGACAAGAACTCATTGGAAGCAGATATTATTATCTCTTGTGTGAACTCAGCAGTATGTTAGGTAAGTTAAAACAAGAAATCACGAGGCTCTGACAATAAATCCGCTGAATTCGTTCGTAATATAATAGATTTTTTTAAACCACATAATAGCACATACCAGGTAGCCCAAATAAGCCGTTTTTTGCTGTTTTATGTTTCCCGCAAAAATAATCACAGAAAAAGCTGTCGCGTCACTTATTATCAAAGAGACAGCACTGCAGGTACGAAGCGAAAGGTCACTGAGGTAGTGCTTACTCTCTACATGTGTTTACTTGGTAGTTTCGTACTGATAAGCGTCGCGTGGTCGCCTACTTGCAGGTCATCCAGGCAAATAGGTTACCAGCAACATGTTACCAGCAATGGATACACAGATGTGATTATGATCTATGGGAAGACGCACCGAAATGAGGCTGAGACTCGAAGGCTGTATTCTGAATGTTTTCCGGAGTCACTTCTACCTTCTGCGTGCGTTATTCGACGAGCAGATATGCAATTAAGTAGTGATGGATCATTCCAGGTTTTATTACTTATTAACCATTAATTCTTCTCATAGTAATTAGGACAAAGATGAGCTGCAGCTGAAGTGGTAGTTCAAGGATTTCAACACAACGGGTTTTAAAGGAGCGAAAATAGCATCCGTACTAACTGCTTTATGGAGACGATTTCCAGAATCGTGTGCCTATTTGCATAAGGCTCTTAAATATCTGGTTTTTATGGAGAGACACCAATGCAAACAAACATAATCTCCATTTTTTTAATAGAGTCAACTGAAAAATTCAATGTCATAGCCGGGATTTGAACACGGTTCTACTGCTCTCCGTGCGGTTGTTGTAACCATTGAGCTATTGTGACCACATTGAACGGTGGGACATTGAATTCCCCATTTGACACAAGTTTGGTTCCCAGACAGACCACCAAGGCATTTCACTCGAGATGACAATCTAGGTGGCGACTGCAATCGCAAGTACTTCAGTGCTGGGTGTTCATGGATTTCTTAAGGTTTTACTATATTATTATTATTTATAATTAATTGAAATTAGTTATACTGTTGACAGACCTTAGCCGGTCTTGGCAAGTTTTTAATGGAGTCGACTGAAAAATTCAATGTCATAGCCGGAATTTGAATACGGTTGCTCTAACCATTGAGCTACTATGACAACATGCCGGTGGGTCACTGAATTCACCAATTGACTCAAGTTTGGTTCCCAATGGTTGGAGCAACCGCACGGAGAGTGGAGAGCCGTGTTCAGATCCCGGTTGTGACATTGAATTTTTCAGTTGACTCTATTAAAAAGTTGCCAAGACCGGCTAAGGTCTGTAAAAGGTATAATTAAGTGCAATTAATTATATATAATAATAAAGTAAAATAGTCTCTATGATTGAGCTCCTCAGAATCCTCACTGATTATAACCACATCATACGCAGGCTCAGTGGGGTGTTAACGTGTGGCACAGCAACTGGGGTGATATTGGGCCAGTTTATTTGGCTCCCAAGCATATTGGAAGGTTTTATTTGCAATTCTTCCAGAATGGGCTGAATATTGAGAACCTTCTAACAGATGTCCCACTTTAAGCTCTAAATCACTGGTTTTAGGACAACAGTATACCATCCCATTATTCTAGAGGAGTTAAACAACATTTCAACAATGTGTACTCCGGACGGTGGATAGGTCATAGTAGCTGCATTCGGTGGCCAGCAAGATCGTCCCCTGGATTCTTTTCTTATGTGGATATATCAAGCCAGGGTTTACGAAACAGAACCAGAAAATCTAACAACTCTAAAGAAAGGATAAGTCACGTCTGCGCTTCAATATCAGCAGAGATGTTAAGACGTGTCATGCTGATACTGAGAGGTGCTTACATCAATGCATCCACCAAGGCGGACATGTATAGGGTCTTTCAATAAGAGTGTCCTATCTTTAACATGTGATAGCTGCCGTTGTTATTGAGTTACAGCAGTCATTTCTTTCATGTGGTTACAATTGTTATTGACAAATAGCCATGGAACATTGCAGCATTCAGCAACGCGTAGACAATTTATCATCAAAATCGATCATCTGTTCGCCAAACCTTCCGTGTATTGCGTGAAGTTTACGGTGTGCATAATCGTCCCTGCGAGAGAACGATTCGGTGTTTGATCGATAAATTTGAAAGAAGTGGTTCTGTCAGCGATCAAAGAACGCCTGTACGTAATTGACGTAAGCGCTCCAACGAAAACATAGGCGCCGTTCGTCAAGAGTGTATGCGAGAACGGAAACAAATCAATTCCTCGTTGAGCGCAAGAATTGGGGCTTTCGCCGACCACAACTTGGCGAATTCTGCATCTGGACTTGAAGTTTCACGTTATAAAATGGTGTTAACTCAAGAACTAAAGGCCAACGACCATAGGTTGTGCCGTGTATTCGCTGACTGGGCTATGGAGCAATTGGAAGTTGACCCGGATTTTTATTAACAAACAAAATTGCCGCTATTGGAGCAATCACAATCCAATGCAGATTCAAGAACGACCACTTCATCCCCAAAAGGTTGCTGTGTGGTGTGGATTTTGGTATGGTGAATCATTGGTCCATTATTTTTTCCAAGAGTAAGATGGAGAAGCTCGATGGAAAAAGATACCGGGTTCTTAGAAGGGACTATTTTTGGTCTCAATTAGATGATGTGGATCTCAGAAACATCAGCAAGATGCTGCCACATGACATACTACTCTCGAAACAATCGATCTTTTGAAGGAGAAGTTCAGTGGTTTCATCATTTACCGTGGTGGTGATGTTAACTGGCCCCCGAGGTCATGTGATTTAACGTCGTTGGATTACTTCTTGTGGGGTTATGTTAAATCTCGAGTTTATGTCAACAAGCCAGAAACAGTAAATGATCTTATGAATAACATCACGCGTGTTGGACCTAATTTAGGTTCTTCCGTCATTGAAAATTGGGTCAACCGTATACGCGCAACCTAACGAAGTCGCGGCGGTCACTTAACTGATGTTCTCTTCCACACGTAATGACATTAATTATGTTCCAAAATAAAAAATAAATAAACCTCTATCATTTATAGAACGTGTTTTATTTAAGCTCAAAGATAGGACACTCTTGTTGAAAGACGCTATATTTGAACAAGTTAATAGAAAGCTATTTTATTCTAGCGTAGCTTTAAAGCAACACAAATACACGAAAAAATGACGTTTTGTTTAATCTTGTCAACCTGGTAGCACCAATTGGTGCCATATAGTTGTACTCATTGTAGAATAACTTTAATGTAATTATACGACTTAACACATGTGTTCAGAATTTTGCCCAGCGGCAATCATGAATTCCTATTTATGGGTGAATTGATTATTATTTGAACGATGATGATAAACTGGTGGCCTCTAATGAAGCCATGCACGCAAGGTTCACGAGGCCATTGTGTCTTATATTCTGGCATTACTGTAGCTCAATAGTCCGAATAAAACGGACCACGTCCTTAATATCTGTCTTCTTATATCCTCAGGTTCCAAAAAGAAGGACTAAGGATACATACCTAGGCACATGGAAACCTTCGCATTTGTATAGTATATGCTGTGAGATGTCAAAGTCCCTCGCACATTATCTACATAAAGGGTCCTGTACAAGACTCATTATGCATAAACGTCTGCGCAGAGTATTGGGACCCTAACATAGCCCACAATCCCTACCAGCTTAATTCTAGATGAATCCAGGAGGAACTCGCTCACTCTGCGGTCAGGCCCAGATATAAAATCGTGGGCAGCCTGGCAGTGGTTTGCTTACTCCATATCTTAAGATCATCCCTTGCTGTGAGCTGGGTAATCTCATACTTGACATTTCTAACTCAAGCTTCGCAAAATGGCCCGTGCCCTATAAAATCGAGCCCCGAATCCCTGCTCGCTAGAGCGTCTGTCATCTCATTGCCTGTAATACCAACATGCCCCGGTACCCAAAGAAATGTAACCAGGCAGCTGGTACATAATCTATTCAACGTCCTCTGGCATTGCCACATCAGTCTGCATGTAGCTGAGGCAGTATTTTTAACACTCAAGCGATTTCAGTCCAATTATATAACATAAAATATAATAACAGCCCACCTTAAAACAATATGTGTATAAAATAATATATAAAATGTATGTAACAGTCATTGTATTAATTTTTATATTATTGTGTACATGTTTAATAATGTTATGTGAAAGTATTAGGTAATTTAATAATGTAGGAGCTGTGAGAATATAGGTCAAAAGTTGCTAACAATGAGGTAACCTTGAGGCAATGATGAATTGTAAAGTTTAATAATGCTACTAGTAATTCTTGGAAACAATAATCTAATTTTTGAGACTGTTTATAAATAGCCAATCAGCAACCAGAAAAAAGCTTAAGTGAAATGAAAGCAATCAGAAACTGAAATAGAGCAAATTGTGCAAATTCAGGCGTCAGTTGCTTGTAGACAGTGTTCCTAACTGGACGCGAGACGCGTCCTTGAGAAGTTTAATACGTATCCAGTGTGAGACAAAAATTCATTATGGCGAGGATATTATAAAGTTTACTTGTTTTAAAAAGTGCAAGTAATGAATAAATAATCTCACAGCTCCCTATGTACGTGAAGCGTTATTTAATCGTGTGAAGGATTAATAAAAGGATTGAAGTAAAAGTTGTAATCTGTGTAAGCCTACATTCTGTAGGCGTATCACACCCTGTTAAGAGAAACGTGTTTCTACAAAATCAATACTGACGCAGCCGAGGCAAACATAAATATATATATAATATTTAAAGAAACATTAAAATACAAAGTTGATTCCTAAACGTTGGGGCGAAAGGTACCGAAAAGTAAAGTTGGGGCAAAGGCCAACGAAACTTTGTACCATACGTGGTTGCAACTACTTCAAGTATTCGGCTCCCCAACAGTGGAATTACAATACAATACAACTCCTACTTCAAATTGGCTTCCATAAGGGGCAATAATACTTCTTCATAGATTTAACCGTCCTTTCAAATCTGCCATTCTATCCGAGCAGATGTACACATCTACTCGTCCGCGTGGCATAGTGTAAATATGCATCGCAAAGAACTCAGCCTGGAAAACTACCAGGGGGAATGACAAGCCTGGTTCTAGGGCCATAGGTCCCAGACCCTGTGCTGCCGCCGAGGCGAGAAATTAAATTACCGATAAAACACAACCATACAGATTCACATTGAAATATCAGATCCTGGGTATACTGCGAAAGGTTCTTAATTAAAGAAAGCTTTCTCGCGCCCAGCCGGGAGTCGAAACCGTGACCCCTCACACAGTAGGCAGTTGCCCTACCGACTGAGCTACGGGACCAGTCATAGCGGTTGATGTTTGCTTTCAAGCATTAGTCTTTCATTTGCAACATCCCTTTGTCTGTATGGCGCCCCTTTACAGTTCCGCTTAGGGAAAACTTTTGGCTACCGCGCTAGCCGAGATCAATTAACTTCAACGAAGAACGGCTTATGTGGGCAATCTGGTATACATTTTATTGAATCCATATTTTCCCATCTCATTTGAAAGGCCACTATCATTACTATTTTAAGGAAAACAGAAAGGTCACAACTGTTTTAAAAACTGCAGTCCAGTCTCCCTGACAGGTATCTTACTGTAATCACAGAGGAAATAATCGCTCGACAATGAATGCATACCCTGAAAACTATAATAAACATTCCACCTTGGCAGACTTGAGATATTATTGTCCAACAAATATAAGTATTAACTTTTAACACTTCAAAGCAAACTTAGACAATGAACTGCTAAGTGAGAAGTGATATTTATATGTGAATTAAGAAAATTCCAAGTTGTAGGCATTTAAACATTTTTACAACTCAAAATTGTGCTACCAGCAGTTGCTGTGTTAATGTACTCTGTGCTTTACATATTGTAACATGCTGGGGTGATGGCCGAAAAGGTTACCAGAAAATGATTAATTTAGGTCACCCCAACACACACATGGGGGCACAACTCGCTGGCAACAAAAAGACCGGGACGTTGGTGTATAGAATTAGGAGGAAGGTATGGGTTTTATATTACACAAAAACATTACATAACACACTTTACCTGGGATTTATTCACAAAAACGTTTGGCTTCTCTACTTAGTTAACAAATGAAACAGGATGAAGGGAGATGCAACAGGCCATAGACCGGCCACACACGACTGGTTCCAACGACCACTTACTCTCGAGTGACGCTATCGTGCCCCCACCAACCGTGTCTAGGCAGAGCCAGACAGGGCTGCCGTCATGCCAGACAATTTCAAACAGATCCCTCACTTTGGCGTGCTCCACGTCAAAAGGAAAGACCGTCAAGCCGAAATATAACTAAGGAGACCTAATAATGCTGCGTCTGATAGCAACAATACGGCACAACAGTGCTCATGGTAATGTCAATATTAATAATACGCCACAATATGCATCCCCATGTTTTTTTTTTTAATTTCTGACGCACTATAACTACTATGGTTCCTAGCGTCCCATTCTATATATTGGGCGTGAAAGACCGGAAATTTTGCCCAGAGGTCTCTTTATAAGGCTTGGTGCATTCAAAAGGTTATTAAAGAAAGACAATGCTAAGGAAACGCAACTGCGGGTTATGACATCACGATAATCGTTACTCCTTCCATTTCTTAATTTAAAGAAGTACAGGGTATAGTTTCTTTTAACAGACGATATAACATGTGTATGCTATTTTACATTTTCTCTAAGAATTGTGAAGTACTGGCCGAGGCTGATGCAGAGAGATAATTCCACAATTCGGTCCAATGTCATAAATACCAGCGAGAAAACCTTCTCCTAAGCTTTGGGTAGCTGATTTAGAAGGGATTTGAGGAGAATAGGCATGAGGTCATGGCAAAGAGGTGAAACAAATGACAAAAACATATGGAAAGATGTCAAAAGAAGAAGACTAATAGACATCAGCCAAGAGAAAATAGAATAAAATTGTAAAATTAGGTCCTGTCTAAGACTTGCAAATGAAACAAAATTGAATTGGGGTAAAGAGGCACATGTACTTAACTCAGGAAGAACGGAAAGATCAGGAACGGCATGATTTAGACTGGGAAGCTGGAGGGCACAAAACTGACTGGCGATTCTGACAGGAGAGTCTGCCCATTCTGAGGTTTGGGTGAAGACTGGGTACAGCCTTTGGCAGAATGTGCACAGTGGGAGAAGCAGCGAACAATTAAGCTCAAAGAAAAATTCTTAAGTCCTGCTGGAAGGCGATTGGCATGTTGGGATATACTGGCTGACCAGAAGGACTGGCAAAACATTAGCAATTGCCTGGTTCAAGTGTGCGAGGCCAGGTCACATTTGTTCAGTTAGTCAGAGGCAGATTATCTCTATTTTTACTTTTTTGTTTCTTTTTTCTTCTTCTTTGTTGCCTTACTTTGTATCATAAATATGCATGCACGGTCAATAACTCACTATTATTTGTGTAATACCTTTAATAATATGAAACCAGTAAATATATCTTATATATCTACTAAATCTTTCAATTAGAAACCTTTGGTACTCACTGGCATACACTTTTAAGAAGTCTTTCCCAAGGAGGACTGTAGATGTTCTGCACATACTAACTCCACTTTCTTCTAGGCTAGGAATGCAGTACTATAACATAATTGTATTCTCTACTAGAGACTATTATGTTTCCTCTATTATCACCTCGAGATAAGCCTACCATAAGCTTTGTAATTCAAGACTCCATGATAACGAAGGTTAAGCAGTCGAATCCTTGGTTCACACTGTAAAAGGAGGCCCTGCATCCTTTCTTACCCTTTACCAGCCAAAGTTTCCCATTTTGGGAGCATTTACCCAGAGGGCCAAAGAAAACCTTCGCTGTGCTTTTTCTAGTGTTATTGAAACCAAAACATGAAATTTTCTCAAAACCAGTCATACCGTATACCGGCGAAATTACTTGTGGACTTACCGTGGGTATGTGGTAGGCTGGTTCCACTGTAAACAGCAATTGCAACGGCAGTGCATAAAAGTATTTTTATAGTAAATTACTGGATAAAAGTATTCCAGGAAAGTGGGGACGACGGTCTACATACTCGTCAGAAAGTGGGCACTCCCGTATGCAAATTACTCTTTAGTTATAATTGATTGATCATGTTTAGAAACTTGAGATAAATGTGTATATGGTTTACCGAATATAACATACATATTATAGCAATAAAGTTGGATTATATTTTTGTCTATAATCCTATTGTATTCCTATGATCAGCAGTATGTTAGTATAGGTATATTAACCAATTATAATTTGAATTAGAGGGATAAATGCTGCTTTATTTATTTATTATTTAGTTGTTTGCTTCTATGTAGCAACAAGCAGTGATATTACTGTAACAATACAGTTTAGTTTATTGTTTTATAGTGCTGCCTTGCTATGCATTTAATGAATACCATTCAAGCTATTTGCACTCCCTGAAATTATTCTCACACTGCACATTCTACATTTCCCTAACGTGGGGGCTCACTAAGTTTTCCCCTTAGCTTTTAACCTTTTCAAAGGCGTGTCCTGCACTAGCTGATAAGGTATGGGCTATCAATCACGATAAGAGGTCTGTATGACAAACTGAATGCACTCACTCTACCTCTTTCTCTTTTAGCCAATACGATCGAGAGCGTGAATATATATATATATATATATATATATATATATATTTCGTTTCTACACTATTTTGTAACCTTTGTTGTGGTTATTGGTGCAAATATTTAGCAGAAGCAGTGGCGTACCGTGGCCAAAAGCAACCAATGAAATGGCTACGGTTTCACACGGCCATGTACAACGATAAATGATGTGGCATAGACGCGTGGTGCAGCGAGATTTTCTTGGCGCTCTTTGGACATTATAATTTTTATCTCCCTGTTCTTTTGATACATTTTGAGCAAATCTGAAGTAGAGCTCTAAATTATAAAAAACATTTTTAAAGCCACTTCAACAACGTTATCCGAGGCCTAGCTCACCTTCAAATTCGTTAAAAGTTTTACAATTTCCACTTCTTGTATTTAAATTCCTTTTAGTAAATTTGGAATTGTATGAACGTATTTTTCTATGTAAATTAGAAGGAATACCAGGAAAGTAAAGTGCAGTAATAAAAAATCCTTGTAAAACAGAGCATGAATTCACTATGCTGACCTATACATGAATGTCCCACTTTGGGATCGTTGGCATGTTACATTGTATAGCTGACATTCAATGTTAACACAATTGCATAAAGTTTTGCATGATATTTCGAAAGTATATAATTATTTTACTAGCATCCTATTAGAGCAAGCGTGTTTCAAATTTCTCTGTTTAAGAGTATTGTTCATCGTAGATAGTATATTTAACTGGAGAATAAAACTGTTCTCTGAAGTTGAGGTTTATGTTGCTTTTACAAATAGAGATGTGCTGGGACATTTCTCAGAAATATTATAGTTCTTTGGAATGCATCAGTTGTGAACACTTGTAAGGTAAAGACTGGGAGGTTCAGTGATGTACATAGCGATTTAGTGGCGGTTTATTTCGAACATTTATTATATCAATGTAGTAATCGTATAATTATAATATAATCACTAATTAGGTAGGAGGTGGTACCCATTTGCAAATGGACTTATTTTATGTTATAGTAGGCTTCATTTCTTTATTATATCAATATCTATATTTAAAACAAAAATTTAAACATATTCAGTTTCAAATATCCAGTTGAAATTGCTGTTATCAAATATAGTCGTGCTGATAGGAAATCTAAGGTGGGTATAGAGCTGCACCGGGATATAGATATGATGGAATAAACCATGTATTAGTAGTAGTATCATCATAGGGAAAGTGCGTTCTGTGCCAGAAAAACACTTAAGAGTTATACGAGGGCTGTCCCAGAAGTACCCGACCTAACAAAGAAAACGCAAACATTTTGGGAAAAAAACATCTTTATTCTCTACATAGTCTCCTTTCAGCTCGACACACCTTTCCCAGCGATGTTCAATCGCTTCGATACCCTGCAACCGTCGAGTTCTGCAAAATAGCCATAAACTGCAGATTCCACCTCTTCATTGTTGGTGAATCTTTTACCACTAAGCCATTTCTTGAACTTTGAAAACTGAGGATATTTTCAGAGGGGGCTAAATCTAACGAATAGGGTGCATGCGGAAGCAATTTGAACTATTAACTCATTGATTTTGGCCATGGCGATAATGGATGTGTGAACTGATGCATTGTATTGTTGAAGCAAAACCTTCTTTTTCGCTTAATACGGCCGTTTTTGCTTGATTTCATTATTCAAACGCTGCAATAAGTTCGCATAATACTCACCATTGATTGCTTTTTCTTTTTGAAGATAATCAATGAAAACTATACCACGCGCATCCCAAAAAGACTACCCCATGACCTTGCCTACAGATAGAACTGTCTTCGCCTTCTTTGGAGCTGATTCTCCCCTTTCAATCCACTGTTTCTTCGTCTCAGGTATGAAGTGATGGACCCATGTTTCATCCATATTGTGCAC
Organism: Deroplatys truncata; assembly: GCA_030765065.1. Classification (NCBI taxonomy): domain Eukaryota; kingdom Metazoa; phylum Arthropoda; class Insecta; order Mantodea; family Mantidae; genus Deroplatys; species Deroplatys truncata. The sequence continues at coordinate 668,943,596 of CM060990.1, forward strand.
AGCTTTCTTATGTCCAAATTTTCAGTCAGTATGCAATGTACAGCACTTTTTGAAATGCCTACGATGTCTGCTAGCTCGCGCACTTTCAGTTGACGGTCATCCAATACCATTCTGTGAATTTTCTTCACAATTTCTGGCGTGGTCACCTCATTTTGTCGACCACTGCTATGTTCGTCTTGGCAACTCGTACGGCCTCGCTTAAACTCTGCCATCCAATATTTTACTGTTGTAAACGAAGGAACAGACTCCTTCAGAGTAGAATCTAGCTCAGCTTTAATATTAGTTGTACTAAGAACTTTCAAATGAAAGTATTTTATCACATAACGATGACCACTTTTATCTATGTTTACAAATTTTCTGATTGATTTCCCTATTGATGGCTGCCAAACAATTACTAAACAATGTAGCATTGTCAAACTTCAAACTTAAGCTTTATAAGGTTGGTACTTTCTACTATAGTCATTTTTTTGAAACAACAACCACTATTTATACGCCATGTCGGGTACTTCTGGGACTGCCCTCGTATATATCAAATATGAAAACATTAGTCAAAATTCATGAAGGGTTTTGAATACCATCAAATTAGTTTTAAATCATGGGGTTGTTTTATGTACCAAATGTAATGCACTATTTTAAAATGATTCACAGTTTAGCTTTTCACAGTTAACATGTCAACATATCCATTTTGGGAACATACTCAAGCTCCGAAAACAGAAATGGTGTTTTTTTCAATATTCTTAAAGTAAATTGTGTAGAAAGTCAAAACAATTGTGTGTGTTTTTATTTGTAATACCTCAAAATTCAAACAAATCAGTCATTAAAGGGCTAATCTTCCAAACCAACTATTTCCAATTTTAGAAATATCTTACTGGGAATGTAAATATTGTTAATTTTTTCTAACCTCCATAATGCCGTTGAAGATATGAAGTTGGCATATAATGGAGTTAAGGTTTATAACATAAAACTACTCTCAAGGTTTTGTGCCCAGATCACTTAAGACCACTGAAGATTGCGTTGCGGGGAAGGGTGCCTCTGTTAATACGTCCTGGTTACCTCACGTAAGTGAATAATCAACGAGTGTAGTATCAGATGCTACTCCTCTCCGAAGTTAGTGGGCATGCTGAGAATATCTGGGATCATCTAGCTACTTATGCACGTATTCTTTCTTTCCTCTCATGCACATTTAAGGTTTGAATTACTGTATTTTACAAGATTTGTTTTTCAGTGGTATAGCTTTTAGTTTTTCAGTATGGTGTGTGTGTTAAAATGGAATCAAGAAATCGACTTAATTGTCTTTGCATAGTTTAGGAATACTGTGTTATATTAAGCTTATTATCATTACCAGACGCATTGTTATGTTGCATTGTTGCTACCGATGTAGCATTATTGGGTCTCCTTAGTTATATTTCGGTTTGAAGTTTTCCTTTGGGCGTGGACCACGCCAACGGGAAGGATATGTTTGAAATCGTGTGGTATGACGTCAGCCCTGTCTGGCTTTAGCTAGACACGGTTGGTGGGGGCAAGATAGCGTCACTCGAGAGTAAGTGGTCGTTGGAACCAGTCGTGTGTGGCCGTTCTACGGTCTGTGGCATCACCTTTCATCCTGTTTCCTTTCTTAACTATGTAGAGAAGCCAAACGTTTTGTGAATAAATCTCAGGTAATGTGTGTTATGTAATCTACAAAATAACGCCTTCCCTTAAAATTACACACCAAGGTCCCGGTCTTTTTGCTGCCAGCAAATTGTGCCCCCATGTGCATGTTGGGGTGACCTATATTAATCATTTTCTGGTAACCTTTTCGGCCTTCACACCAACATGTAACAATTTTAATTCTCAATGTTTACACAAACATAGTAAAACTGTATGGAAATGGCTTTTCTCTGATAATAGAAATCAGAATTTTGTTTATCTGGAGATTTGAAAGTTATATAACTTCTACTTGGTCTACAGTTGGGATACAACAGAAACATGTCTTACTGTGTTTGTGAGATAGCCGTGCTGAGGTAATCATTTTAAGATTCAACAGTGGACTCCAAGGATTGAAACGACTGTGGGGAAAAACAGCGTGAAACATAAGGTGCTCGTTGACGCAGAGAAGATATTTCTTGCATACCTTCACATTAAACTGGGCCTCATGAAAAAATATGTGTGGGCACCGAATCATGAAGGTGAAGGCTTTAAGTATCTGAAAGCGAAGTTTGGGAGAATGAAGAGTGATACAAAATTGAAGGCAGGAATTTTCATTGGACGAGAGATCTGACAGTTGATGTGTGACAGGATGTTCAAGACAAAACTAACTGCTGTTGAACACGAAGCGTGGGATACATTTGTACTCTGACAACTAGGTTTTAGGAAATTATCGAGCTGATAATTATGCTGAGCTTGTGCACAACATACTCAGAGCGTTTCAATCTAAGTTGTCGCATGCCATTAAAACTGCTCTTTCTACATTCTCATCTTGCCTTTTTTCCCATCAAATCTCAGTTCTGTAAGTGATGAACATGGTGAGAGATTTCATCACGACATATCAACGAGTAAATGCGGCTCGTGTATGATGGGTGATTTCTACAGCGATCAACTATATTCCAACATAAGCGGAAAAGCAAAGGTCTCAATCACGTTTTTAAGTTCTGTTGTTTACCCATTTAATGATTACTGTGCTTCAACGTTTACTTTACCGCTTATTATCGCAACTACACATACAACACACACAAACATCCATGCCCAAGGCGGGACTCAAACCCGCGACACTCAGCTTGGCGGAACGCCGAAGCTATACGCTCCAGCGACCACGGCTACGAGGGCCGGCAGTCTTTAACAAAGGTTTTAGTGCTTACTACATATTATAAGTGTATATCTTCTTATAAATTTGTTTACAATAATATAATTTAACAATTTGCAAAGATATAAGGCAAACTCAATTATACCTCTGACTTAACGATAAAGGTATATACTGAATAGTAAGATTTCGATTATTTTTAGACTCTCATAACTCAAAATGTTGACGTGTTAGAATAATTCTGATTACAGATCTGGAATCAGCGCACCAGTTTCAGTAAAACTATCCGAAATTTCCCCAATAGCATTCAAAAAGGACTTTTAGCCAGTACTATACAGGATGTATCATAATTGATGACAAAAACTGAAAAGGTTGAAAGTATACGATAATAGAAGAAAAAAGTTCCAGTAAACATGGGTCCACAAACAAGCCGTATGCGAGATTTATTACTGCAAATGTGTGGTTATGAGCCGCCACTGACGCGAATTGCTTGAGTGTGTTCCCCTTAAGCAACTTGTGGTACATGCATGATGGAGCACTGGCACATTTTTCTACTACTGTAAGAAGATATATAACGTGAAGATGTGGTCCAAGATGGATAGGTCGAGGAACGCCGGTACCTTGTCCTCCACGATCGCCTGATCTCAATTCTTTGGTTTTTTATGTATGGGGACACTTCTAAAGTGCAATGTAAAGCCCTCCCGTTGATACCGTTGAAGTACTGGAGCAGAGAATTGTACGTGCTTGTCAAGAATTCCGAGTTGATCTGGGGGTGTTTGAAAGATTTCGAAACTCACTGCAGAGACGAGTGCAGTATTGTATCTAGATGCAAGAACGACACTTTGAACACCTGCTTTAATAGGGAAGAGTGTACAGTATTAATAACATGTGACATACTAAAGTAGAACTGTATTTCTTGTTAAGCTATGAGTGAATTTTGAGGCAAATTAGAATGACAATTATTAAAGAAAAGTCTACTTTTCAAATTCATTTGTACCAATTAGGACGATGTTACTTAACGAAGTCAGTGACTGCTTGTACTCGCACATTTGCAATTCTCTCGCACATGGCTGGTTAGCGGATCCATGTTCACTGTGAAGAAAGTTATTATTTCACGTATGGAAAAGCCGATTTTGAAGTAGGAGTTGTATTATATTTCAACTGTTGGGGAGCCGAACTTGAAGTAGTTGCAACCGCACGTATAGTAAACAGTTTCCGATAGCCTTCGCCCCAAAAATGTACTTTCAGGTGGCCTTTGCCCCAAGTTTAAAAAAATGTTAACTTTGTAATTAAAACTGTTTCTTAAAATATTTAATATTTATGTTTGCCTCGGCTGCGTCAGTATTTGTTAGAGACATGAAAGTCTTGGCAGGATTTTGGTGCGACAAGAATATAGGCTTACAAAGGTTTTAAGTTTTAATTCACTCCTTTTTATTAATCCTTGACACAAATTAAAAAGCACTTCACTGATATAGAGAGCTGCGAGATTCTTTTATTTAATACTTGCACTTTTTAACACGTATACTGTTTTCGTCTCGCACGAATACGTAATTAATTTCTCGAGGACACATCTTGCGTTTGGTTATGAGCACTGTTTGGAGGCAACTGAACTGAATTCCACCGCCTAAATTTGTAAATTTATGTATTTCATGTCTCTGATTGGCTAATCCTAGTCCAATAGAATACCTGCATTTAACTAAAGCTTTTTTCTGGTTTTTAATTGGCTATGTTTATAAACTGTCACTAAAATTACATTATTGCTTCCAAGAATCACAAGTAGTATCGTTAAACTCTCAAACTCATTATTGCCTCAAGGTTCCCTCATTGTTAGCAACTCTTAACTTATTATTCTCACAGCTCCTACATTATTAAATTACGTAATGCATTCAGTTAACATTACTGAATATGTTTGGAATAATATAAGCATATCCAATGACTGTTACATACATTTTACAAATTATTACATACACATATTGCTTCAAGGCGGGCAGTTTTTGAATTTATATTATAGAATTAGACTGAAATCATTTAAGTGTTAAAAATACTTCCTCAAATGGAACGTTTTTGCTTCTACTATCGTTTATTTCAATCGTTTCAGTTTGCGCTATTAATTATGATACATCCTGTATACGAATCCTACCCTGAGGACCGCAGTTAGTCCATGCTAGCTAATAGAGACGCATGGATTTTATGAGTGTTCAGCTTATAACGACGTCATTCCTTGTTTTCAGGAACAGCAATTCCTGGTGCATTTGGTGCACCAGGAATTTTGATTGTTGCATCGATCTAACCAATATACCGTTTACATGTTATTAACTGTATACTTCGTATGGTATTATCATTTTTATAGTCTGAATTCTAGTATAATATTCCGTAACACATTACAATACAATAGTAACGATAATAATTATTCCCAACCGCCATGAATCAGAATACCTTTTGTAGCTGCTTTGATCTACATATCCGCAACTATGCTTTGTATATAAGTGGTTACGGCGGTGGGTTTCTAATGAAGAGGTTCGGAGTTCGAGTCCCTCTCCGTCTAGAGTGTTTCATATCCGTAGATTGTTGTACTTGACGTAGACATGTATGTACAGAGCCACAACTTGTAATTGATTAGAATGTGTAACATCCCTCCCCTCCAAAATAAACCCTCATTACCGGCGCGCCTTGTAAGCTGTACTATATAACTTCAAGAGGTGGACAGGAATTCGGGAACAGCGTGTATGTTAATAGAATGTTACTCCTTATTTCAATAGATAGTCTTTTATTTTTATTGTGAAGTGCAATGCTCTGATGTTCTGTAGAGTAATGTCAGCCAATAAATACTAGGATATGGTGTCAGGCACAGAGAGATCTCGCTGAAAAGCGCAGGGTAAATATGGCAATGAGAAAGACGAAGTAAGTTTTGAGAGATGGGCTATTCTAGCAAGAGGAATGTATGTTATGCTATGTACATAGCTGAATTAAAACCTTCCTTCCCTCTACACCCCTTACTTAGTTGCCACGGAGCAGGACTACGCTACAGTGGCATTAATACGTCACACGCAAATTGATTCGGCATCCCCTGTTCTACAAAAGTGAATTACTTTCCTATGTAAGAAATTTAACTTATAATTTCCCAGTTAAAATAAACATAATTCGTAGGGATTCCGACCCCTTCAGCTGCCGTGGTGCGAGCTCTGCGAACCCCTAGCACTCGTGGTACTTCTGACATTACTAGAAGTACGCTGGGCCGAACATTCGAGTCTCTCCCGTTGGGGAACTGTTCGGATTGGGTTGGACTCGGTGGGGCAGTTGTTCCCGATACCCATGGGATATTGGGTACGTCTGTATGGTTTTCCATGCCGACTGGGTTGTGAGACGCCTCAATGCCCTCCGGTACCGACCTGGATAGCCGGTAGACGGCATGCTAGATTGCTGTCGGCCCCACCGAGGTTTTCAGTAGTCGCTCTTTTAAGGATGACGCGCGTAAGTAGCGTATCCACTTCCATTTCCCGCGAAAGCAGGGCGGCCTTTTTAGGAAACAAGGTATTGACCTCATGGGAAATCCCCACGGTTGGAGAGCCGCTCGGATGGCGCTAACCCTGGGTCATAGGAAGGAGCTGGAGCTTATGTTCTTGCCCAGGTAGACCTTCGAAGGAACCAGTCACACCAAACTCCCTTTATGTGGAAAAACGTTCCTAATTTTTATTTTGTAAAAAATCTTATGTGTCATATTCACATAAATTTCTCTATTTACTATCGTTTATTAGTGTATATACAAACTATTCTTACAAAAATTTATTTTTCTATCTACTTCATTTTAATACAGATAAATGTTTGCAGAACTAGCTACATTACCTACACATTTTGTTATAGATACAAAGGGAACAGTGATAGCCAAATGTTTAAGAAGTGAACGCTATATGCTGGCCATAAAATTCCATACTGTTTCCATGACAACGCGAGACACAACTGAATGTCGACAGGCATTTAAAAAATTGTCAAAATATTGAAAAATTCGAACCATTAATGACGAATATCTTGGAAATTGCTTATGCCACAAAAAGTGACATATAAATTGAAATAAATTGTGTTTTTAAAAGAGGTAGGTACATCTTTTTGTGTAGTACAAAATTCCTTCCGAATGAAAAGGACTTCACAGACTATTTCAACAATATTCAAGAGATACACTTTATTTGTTATTCAAATATGTTTAATATGCAGTATTTTAATCAAAATCGTTAGAGCCATCTCTTAAAAAATAAATAATTTCTAAAAATGTGTCATTCCAGTATGGAAGCATAACTCAAAAACGAAAACTCGGATAAATACCCAACTTGGAATTGAGGCAGTGTTTTTAACACTTGAATGATTTCAGTCAAATTATATAAAAAATATAATAACAGCCCGCCTTGAAGCAATATGTGTATGTAACAAGATATAAAAAGTATATATTACACTCATTGTATATGTTTAAATTATTGAATACATGTAATAATGTTATGTGAATCTATTACGTAATTTAATAAGGTAGCAGCTGTGAGAATAATAGGTTAAAAGTTGCTAACAATGAGGTAACAATGAGGTAATCTTGAGGCAATAATGAATTTGAAAGTTTAGCAATACTACTTATAATTCTTGGAAGCAATAATGTAATTTTTGTGACAGTTTATAAAATAGCCAATCAACAACCAGAAAAAAGCTTAAGTTAAATGAAGGTATTCTATTGGACTAGCATTAGCCAATCAGAGACTTGAAATACACAAATTTATAAATTTAGGCGGTAAGAAATCTAGAAGTCAGTTGCTTGTAGACAGTGCTCATAACTGGACGCGAGAAACGTCCTCAAGAAATTTAATACGTATTCGTGAGAGACAAAAATAGTTTACGTGTTAAAAAGTGTAAGTAATTAACAAAATACTCTCACAGCTCTCTATATCAGTGAAGTGTTATTTAAATCGTGTCAAGGATTAATAAATGGAGTGAAGAAAAACTTAAAATCTGTGTAAGTCTACATTCTTCAGTAGCACCACAACCCTGCAAAGAGAAACATGCCTCTAACAATAACACTGACGCAGCCGAGGCAAACATAAACATAAATAATTAAAGAAACAGTCAAAATTACAAAGTTAATATTTTTTAAACATTTGGGGCAAAGGCCACCGGAATGTACATTAGGACGAAGGCTACCGGAAACTTTTACCATACTTGCGGTTGCAACTACTTCAAGTTCGGCTCCCCAACAGTTGAATTATAATACAATTCTTTCAATGCAACCTACTTCAAATTGACGCACAAAGCGTTGGGTAAACAATATAAACAAATCTACCTCAAATTGGCTACCAAAGCGTGGGGAAAATAACCATACCAAAAAAAAACCTTCTTCAGAATTTAAGTTCATGACCTTCCTTAGATGCGATACGAAGACATTCAAGAAAATCCGCCAACCTAAACTACCCTTTACATGGAAATTGTTTCGAAAATTTCGATTTTCTCAAAAATGACTGTAATGATTTTATTAAACAATGATACATATATTAAAGATATTTACAAGAAAATAAAATATGTATTTTATAATTTCTGGAAATAGCCTCAGAAGTAACTTTCATTTTGAATGACCTTTGTATAATTGGTAAACCGTAAGAGATAGACAATTACTGCACAACAAAATGTAGATCTCGTCAAAGCACATAAATTATGCCCATTACTTTTTTGAGGCCTCAACCGTGGGTATTCCTTGTTATTGTTTTAAATTTTCAAATACTTTAACTTTTCTCAAGTGTAAAATCGGTCTTCGTTTGCTTATTCTTTTTTCTCGTGGTTATTCAAAGAGAACGGAATTATCAAAGCCTCATATAGCGACCGCCTCTTAAATGTATTTGACTCTCGCTTAAGTCTACTGTATTTCCCTAATCCCCTTGTATCTACAAGGAAATATGAGGGTCATTCAAATGAAACCCGGTCACTTGTGTAAAGTAACGGTAACGATTTTATTAACTCAAAAATAGTCGCCAAAACTGTTGGCACATTTATCCCATTGCGACACTAGCCGGTCGATTCCATCTTTGAAGAAGCTAGTAGGCTTCGATCCAGACCTGGACCCATTCACACACTTCATCATCCGTTGTGAATCGATGTCCGCGAATAGCTTGTTTTAGAGGTCCATAAACATTAAAGTCACACGATGAAAGGTCTGGACTGTACGGTGGATGCTCCAGCGTTTCCCATCAAAACTGCTGCAATGTCGTCTTCACCGCATTGGCATCGTGTGGGCGGGCATTATCATGCAGGGGAATAACGCCATTGGACAACATGCCTGGGCGTTTCGACTTGATGGCTCGTCTAAGGTTCTGTAAAGTGGCTTGATAACACTGGGCATTGATGGTGGTTCCCCGTTCCAGGAACTCGAGAAGCAGTGGGCCCTTTTGGTCAAAAAAGGACATCATGACCTTACCAGAACTGGTGTGCACGGCCTTTGATTTGTTTGGAGGTGGTGAAGTCGCATGTTTCCACTGCTTGCTCTGACGCTTGCTTACCGGTTCAAAACTGTGACACCATGTTTCGTCACCAGTGACAATATGCGACAGAATGCTGTATTCCTCCTCATGATAACGTTGCAGATGGCTCAAAGACAGCGCCATTCGAGAATTGCTCTTTTCGGCGGTCAGTTGGTGGGGAACCCACTGCTCACAAACTTTTCGAAATTTCAAGTGTTGATGCATTATGGTGTGAATGGTGCCCACGCTAATACCCAGTAATCGATGGATCTCGTCCACGGTGATTCTGCGGTTGCCCAAGACCAAAGCATTCACTTCCGCAATCATTTCAGATGTGATGACACGATGAGCCTTTCCAGGACGAGCATCGTCTTCCAGTAAATCGCGCCCCTCAAGGAATCCTTATCGCCATTTCACCACACTTGAACGACACAGACTGTACTCACCGTACACAGCCTTCATCCATCGATACATTTCACGGCCTCCAACTCCCTCCGCCGTTAAAAATCGAATCACTCCTGGTTGTTCCTGCTTACTCGCCTTCATGTTCAGTAGTGGACGATAACTTGTGTGACCAACCTTCTCTTCGGCGTGAAACCACATTTCACCTATGCAACGTTAAACGTTGCGCACGCTGCAGTCGCTCTACCAATATAATATAACTGAGCTGCAATTGGCTAATAAAACGCGCCAACATTAGCATCTATTTTTATATCCAATGAAAATTATGAATACATATGCTCTAGGGAAATGTTCCAGAAGATTCTAAAGGAAAACGCGCCAACATTACGTAACTTCCTCGTTTCCAATAATGATAAACAGCTCACCCCCTCGCTGCATTATTGCACGCTATTATTGTCAGTTTCAGTAAGGCAGTATAAACTTACTTCCCAACAATAATTACAATCAACAAACGTCTCAAATTAATGTCACATAATAATGCATATTCATACTGTAATCATTCTTTACATTTAAATAATTTGTGATACAAATTACTGCATCATATGCCCCACTAGAAACATAATTATAAATATTTACAACTTGTTTGGAAATTTTATAATTGAGTTTTTAGTCTCCTAAATCTTGGAACACACGCTATCACTTTCACTTAACACTTCACACGTATTTAACACACGATATATGTTTTTCCTTTATCTTGCCACTACTTACTGGCTCTGGTCTAATGTGTTTAGACATTAATCTGACATCACAATTTTTTTTATAGAAAATACTGTACCCTGAATTATTTAGTTACTGTTACAAAATTATTTACTTTCTTATATTGTTGACAACAATTTGTGCATTTAAAATTTTTTTTGTAATTACTATACATATTTACTAAAATATTCACCCTCTACACAAATATATTTACATCTCTTAAATCTAGGCACTGTTTCACATTTTCTGTTTGCTACATAAGTATTTGTTTTTAATTATTTTTACCCATTTTTGTTGTTTTGTACTTTATATTCACAATACTCTTGGAATTATATCTACGTATTTTTACTTTAATATCATACTAAGTTTCAATCTTTACATTCTTAATTTCAAATACTGTTACAGTTACGCGCAGTTACGTGGTGCCATGGTGTAATGCAAAGTTAGACGCACTGACCAGGTTTCATTTGAATGCCCCATATATATTGTAATAAAACCATTTCTGAAAATGTTTATCTTCATTAACACGAATTAGGTAGGAGAATAAGCTTTTGTAAAAATAGTTTATAGATAAGTGAGTAGAGAAAGGCATGTGAAAGCAACACCAGATTTTTACCCATTCGTCCTTTTTTGTTTTGTTTTGCAGTTTTTAGGTCTTGAAGACTTTTTCTGTCACTTCACTTCTTTCGACTACATTTTCACTGATATTTATCAATTCGAACAAACAACAATGATTTATACAGATTAATGTAATCCATAAAATCTGATGCGATACATTCACATGACTTCTCTACCCTGCATTGTTTATTAGTGGGTAAACAAACTATTCTAAATAAAGCTTATTTTTCTATCTATTACATTTTATGCAAATAAGCCTTTGAAGAACTAGCTACATTAGACACTTCATTATAGGTACATACAAAGGGAACAGTGATAGTCAAACACTTAAGCACTGGATGTTGTATACTGGCCTTAAAATTCCATACTTTAATTGTATGGAATGTTCCATGTAAAGTGTAGTTGGGGTGGGGGAGTTTCTTGAAAACCTTTGTGTCCTACCTTTGGAAGATGCTGAACTTAAATACCCAGTTTGATATTTATCAGACCCTTCATTTTTTAGTATGAAGGTCACAGGTACATATACACACGGACATGTTTCTAAAAATGTATTTTTGGCGAAATCTCGGTATTGCATTTTTGGGTGAACTGCATGTTAGAGAACGCAAAAATTGCTTTAACGATTTTAATTACAATACAATATATTTAATATATTTGCAAAACAAATTAAACGTATATCTTGAATTTTCTGTGAACAGCCTGCGAATTTATCTTCATTCTGAATGATGTTTGTATAATTCGCAAACTGCGGAAATAGACAATGTACTAATCCAGTAAAAATTAGATCTCCTTAAAGTACACAATTTACATATGTAAAATAAATTTGTTTGTGGCGTTATGCATCTCCGAAGTATTCTTTCTTACTGGTTTGAATTTTAAAATACTTATACCTTTTCCAAGTCATGTACAAGTTATTGTTTGTTCAGAGTCAGGCAGTGGTAGGCACAGTAGAAAACCGGTTATTCGCGGCAAGGTCGGGTTCGTGTGGTGGCTCTTTGTTAGTGCTACCGTGCGGCCTCTCGAATTCTTTATCTCCCCTTTCGACTATGTCAAAAACCTCTGAACAGACCATAAATGTCATCATATAGCCGCTTTTTAAACATCCGACTATCTTATTTGCGTATTGTATTCTCCTAATGCCTACAACGAAATTTGTAAATGTGTAATGACAGTTTATCTCTATTAACAAGAGGCACAGTGAAGAATAAGACTTTATAAGGATAGCTTGTAGATGGGTGAATAGGGAAAGGCATATAAATGAAAATGCGGAATTACGTACGTTGTGAAAAGGGTGTTATTTTATTTTTAATCTTCACATGCGTATTCTTTTACTTCACTACTTTCTCTACTACGTAGAGTAAGTAGCCGAAGTATTGCATTCCAACCAAAAATTCCATACCGAGATTTCACCTAAAATACATGTTTTGAGGCACCCTGAATCCAAATAAAGCATTTTTGGAAACAGCCCCTTGTGTGTGACTCTCTGTCTGTCTTTGAACAGCTAATTCAGAAACGAAAAGTCGGCTAAATGCCACATTTGGTATTTGAGTTAAATACCTTCCAAAGATGCGACACGAAGACTTTCAAGAAAATCCACCCACCCCAGACTACCCTTTACATGGAACATTTTCGATAATTTTGATTTTCCTAAAAATGGCTCTAACGATTTTGATTAAAATACCATATGCTTAAGATTCATTCTGAATGACATCATATTACTATACTGCGATAAAAAGTTAGGTCGCTCAAATGAAAATTATGGATTTTTAGGTTTTCCACAGGTGCATTGCCTTAAAAAGTATTTGTTGCATCTACAGACCTATTTTGTCTCTTTCTGCTCCTCCGCAACTAATTTAGTGTTGGTTGTACACTTTTATAGAGGCGAAACTTGTCATTTTAATACAATTTTATAGGAAGCTTCTGCCAGACATTTAAATCGTTATGACTTGATTTAAAAGGCCCTAGAGCTTTAAAAGCTAAATATGACTAAAGTAGGAGGTTTGCAGTGTTAAATAACACTGGAAACCATATTTATGAATTTTGGCAATTTTGGGCCATTTCTTCACAGATGGACATTCTTAAACTCTGCTTGAGATTTAAATCCCAAATTTCGCTAACAAAACCTTGCATGTTTATCGGAACTTACGTCAGTATGTCTTACTGCATATTAGAGGGTTAATTTTTATCATAGAATAAAAATAAACACTTCTGGAGCTTTTGGATAAAAGGATGCTAGGTACGAAAATTCTTTTGAAATTGGTTTCCAAGAAAACTACAGTTACCAAGTCATAATAGTGGACAACAAATACTTCCCATTTTTAAACACTGTATAAATGTGTTATGTATGTTTGTGATAGATAAGGTAATAGAATTACACTATATATTTAAGATTAGTTCAAGAGAACAGTTGAATGTATTCTTTCCAGCGAAGGAGACAGCATTAAGATTCCTTAAGTTGCTCAACATTCATTTGTACCGGTGTGTACAGGCAATGTCGTCGCTGTCCATCCTCTTCCCATCCTTCCTTGCTTGGTTCGGATTTTCAAGTGGAATCAATTTTCAAATCCACTTGGAAATTCAGCTCTGAGCGGATCGCTTCTCCTCCTCCCCTCATGTTGAGAGCTTCCGCAAGGCAGATGGCTGGGTGACAACATTCAGAAAAGGGAAAAACGCTGACCCCATCCTCACCCACTCGATCGCGACACGTTAGCTGGACCCGAGTAGGTGTCCGAAACGAAAGGGAGAGCAAACTTTGTTGTAAGATGAATTTGAGATGCAGACGCCGGCATTCAGACTATCGGAGAAACATAGGTCACAACTCAAGAAAAAAGTGAAAGCTTTGTCGTTTTCTAAAGGCTTTCTTTCTGCTGATAACCCTCAAAAAGAGGAAGGAATTTCTTCCGGAACGCTAAACTGGTGAAAGTTCGGAGTTAGAAAATAGTTTACAAATGTCTAAAATCAAAACAAAACTTTATGTGAAACGTGTCAGAAATTTGTCACTGTGAATATGTATATTCCCCCAATAACAATACTGCATTAGTAATTTTTCTTGATAAAAGTTCAATTTTCCAACCCTTGGCCTCAAAAATCCACATAAATTGAGTTTTATTTATGGGCACTCTTTAACTGTTGTGGTCCTTAGCGTCTCATTCTATATTGGACGTGAAAGACCGAAACTTTGCTCAGAGGCCTCTTTATCAGGCTTGAGGTTCTTTTACGTACCGTAAATCTACAACACCGGCTTTAATTCCCTTAAGAAGGAAGCCATGATAAGGATCTTTACGTCCGAAAAAATCCATCGCCCTCCGTCGGGTTTGAACCCGCGACATCGGGAACTAAAGACTGAAAAAATATTCACACGAGATAACAGATATAATCTTGAATTTTCCTTTATTGCTGAGGTGAAGAATGGCTGAAAGATCGTCTAAACTTCATTTTTGGGAAACTTATTTCATTGAGAAAATAATATTTCCTTTCTTACGGGAGTACAGGATGAAAGGTTGACTGTGTAGCTTTTCTCCACTGTTTCTTATAGTTAGTCATCTATTCTAATTGGTGGAAAATTAACAAACATTTTATTAATCCAAAGCTTCAATATCTTGGAGACATAACCAGCACACAAGCAGTAAGCAATTAAAACTTTGCTCTGAGTCTAATACTTTTCGCAGCTCTGAACTCTATTCCACGCTAAGTAGAATCTTCGGGAGATCGCAGTCGAGTACACGGAGAAATAAACCTATTATTTTCAAGTCCTGTCAACAGTCAGCTGTTTCTCGCTATCCCATAGAAACAGTATAGAATTGTATCGTCAGTGTATAACCTCCAGTTCTTAAACATTTGAGTATCGCTATTCCCTTTTTATTTGTAACTAAATGTGTAATTTAGCTATTTTTGTAAAAGTTTATTTTGGTTAAAATGAAGTAGATATACAAATAAACTTTATTAAGACTAGTTTGTATATCCAGTAATAAACGAAACAGGGTAGAGAAAGTCATGTCAATATAGAACGTGGTAGAATGTTTATTTAAGAATTTTACCACTTTCTTTACCATTATTCGTTTACGCAAAACATTGTATTGCCGGTTTTTAAAACATCGCATGACATGTGCTTTGCACAGAGAGGGGGAGATTGAAAGGAATACAGGAGAGGAGGCAAAGGAAGGTGAACATTAGAGGCAGAAAAAAGAGTGATAGAAGGTGAAAGAGGAAAGAATCTCTCCTGCTAAAGTAATAAGGCGAGCGGAGCTACGGGCTTTGTTAGTCGTACATAAAATAGTGACTAATCCATAGCAAAGAATGTTTAAGCAAGGCAGCATTTACGGATAGTGTTACCCTGAATTAGCAAACCGCTTGGGACCGCTGCAGTGGCTGCGAACTCAGACAGTATATCTTCTCCCTCTCTGTTCTCACGTTTAACCAAACAAACGTGGTGGGGCCAAGGGAGGTGCGAGGCTGAGAACCAATGTGGTAGTCGCGTGTTTGTCCCTACTTTGTTGGCGGCCGAAGCGGCTTCGCTGCCCGGTACAACAGGCCACGCGCATTCGGTACGTGGTAAGCCGACGACCGCCTATTGAAGCCAACCTTACTAGGTACTGCAGACCAAACAATTTACCGCAAAACGAAAATCGATGCCTCGGCTTCAAAACCGTACGATGGTGGGTTTAAATCAGTCTTAATGCTTTCTTGCTAATTACAGGCTTCTGTTGCTCCGAGAAATTGTGTAGCACTATAATTATACTAATGAAACCTTCTATTTAACCTTTCAAAGCGTTTTATGAATAATAGCAAGCAGAAATATGAGAAATAATGGAAAGCAATTATAAGTACTGTACGGGTGAGAAGTTGTATCTCATACGTAAACTGATTCTGTACGCTGGTCAGTAAACGGTGCGGAAAAGCAAATTGTAGCAAATTACAGAGTAGAAAGGCACTACCAAAATTAGCATTTTGAGAACAGTAACACGGTGTCGCAGAAGCGTTTTTACCGCGCTACATGTGTCGACATTAAATCTACCATATTAGAGTCTCGATTATGAATCCTCTTTGTGACGTCTCGGATGTAAACAAAACGCATTCTTGTACAAAGAACGCCAAAGAAAATCTCACTGCACCGCGCGTCTATGTCACATTATTTCTTTGTACGTGGACTTGCGAAGCCATGACTATCTCATTGTCTGCTTTAGGCTACGGTGCAAGGCTGCGCCACTCCTTCTGCTAAATAGTTGCATCAATAACCACAACAAAGGTTATAAAATGGAGTAGAAACGAAATATATGTTTACGCTCTCGATCGTATTGGCTAAGAGAGAAAGAGGTAGAGTGAGTACATTCAGTTTGTCATACAGACCTCTTATCGTGATGGTAGCCCATACCTTATCGACTAGTGTAGGAAACGCCTTTGAAAGGGATAAAAGCTAAGGGGCTCCGTTGTCTTTCGTAGTCTAGGGGTACCATGCTAGTCTCCGATTCCCAAGGTCGCAGGTTCAAATCCGGTGGAGGGCGATGGATTATTTTCGGGCGTAAAAATCCGCAGCATGGCTCCTTTCGAAAGGGAAGTAAGGCAAGAGGTCCCGTGTCGTAGATTTACGGCACGTAAAAGAGGCTTCCATAAATAGAACTCAATTTAATTTTGCCGGCCCTCGTAGCCGTGGTCGCTGGAGGGTATAGCTCCGGCGCTGTGCCAAGCTGAGGGTTGCGGGTTCAAGTCCCGCCATGGGCATGGGTGTTTATGCGTTGTATAATTGCGTATTAAGCGGCAACGAAAACAGTAAAAACACAGTAAGATTAACTGGGTAAAACCAGGGAACTTATAAACAAAAGGGGGGGGGGAACTTGATGAACACCCAGGTTAGCGAAATGTAGAATGTGTAGTGTGGGAAGATTTTCAGGTGGTGCAAATTAAAGCTTGAATGGTATTCAATAAATACATAGCAAGGCAGCACTTTGTAACAAAAATAAACAGAACTGTATTCTCACAGTGATATCAATGCTTATTGCTGCATAGAAGCAAACATAACTAAATAATAAATAAATAAAGCAGCATGTTTTCCCTGTAATTCAAACTGTGTATAATTGGTTAATAAACCTTTACTAACATATTGCTGATCATAGGAATACAACAGGATTATAGACAAAAATATAACACAATTTTATTGCCAATATGTATTATATATTTGGTAAACCATATACACATTTATCTCTAGTTTCTAAACATGATCAGTCAATTATAGCAAAAGAGTAATTTACATTTAGTAAACGAATATCATCTGCGGATGTTTTACGGGGAGTGCCTACTTTCTAACGCGTATATAGACCGTCATCCCCACTTTCCTGGAACATTTTTATCCGGTAGTTTTGCACTGCCATTCAAATTGCTGTAACAGTGCGACCAGCCTCTCAATTACCCACGATACCACCACGAGTAATTTTGCTAGCATACGGCATGACTGGTTCTGAGACAATAAACATGTTTTGGTTTCAATAACACCAGCAAAAGCAAAGCCATCAACTTGCATTCTTTTCCCCCTTATTGTTGTGTTATCAAGCCACCACGTTCTTAGATAGGTAAGGTGAAGGACACGCCTCAAAAGACCCTAGAAAACGATATAAAATCCGCCGAAGATTTTCGTTGGCGCTGTGTGTACATAAATTATGGTGTCCCGAGTATTGGACCTGTACTTCGATATTATATCCTCGCGTATTCTAAAACTGTCAGAAATATTTCCATATCAGTTCTAACTTTTATGTAGAGCATAAATACATACATCTTTTTTATTCTAGTCCCTGATAAAGCTGAGGATATCAAATGTTGAGTGGCAAGAATTCTCAGTTAAACTTGTTAATTGTTTATATTCTAACAAAATCTATGAGCTCTCCTTCCGTATCCCTTCTTCGTTCATTTCACAGGTTAAACCCAGAAACTCAATCCATTTGAAAATATATTATTTTAATTTGCAAAAGATAGCAGGAATGGTCAGTGGCGGAATGGTGAGGAAAATCTAACCGTTCCTTTTTTGGCAGTATTTCCGCTAGGTCTCCATTCCAGACCATGTGGCTGTCGGATCGTTAGAAATGTAGAAAACCTCTGTCTTCCGTATTATGCCTTGGAAATTCACAAATTTGATGGCAGTGGATGATTGATAATAATCCATTGCATTGAATCTTTCGCTACTGACGCACTATAAGTTTTTCGGTTTTCGGGGGCAGTTTGTGTGTGATACTAGGAGAGGGCTACATCATCCGTTCTTCTCGTTACACCTGTGATATCTTTCCAATAATTTGCTATTATTTTAAGTAGTTTACAAATACGCATCGAGTTATTTCTTTTTTACTTAATTTATTTATTCATTGACGATATTTTAGAGGCAATTAAGATAGAAAATGGGCGTCTTCCAGTAATTGGAAATAAAGAAATACCGGGTTTGTTATTTGCGGATGATTTAGTTGTAGGAGCAATAACCAAGATTGGTTAACTAAAGCAATTGGAGCAATAGAAAAGTTCTGTAATAAGTGGAGTCTCAGAATAAACACAAAGAAAACAAAAATAATGATGTTTAAAAAGGGGAATAAGTTAAGGAAGGATGAAATATGGTGGTGGCAAGGAAATGAAATCGAGGTGGTTAGGAAATTTGACTATCTAGGAGTAAGATTAAATAGTAATGGGAGTTGGAATGAGCAAAAGAAAATAATATTAGCAAAAGGAAAACTGGCAATGAAAGCTATTAGAGCTTGCCTAGATAAAATACCAGAGTTGCAAATAAAATGTTTGGAGAGAATATATGGAGCAGTAGTAGAGGCTAAAATGCTATATGGAGTTGAGATATGGGGTTTAGAGAGAGGGTAGGAAAATGTAAACAAGGTGCACAGAAGTTTTTGTAGATTAATTCTAGGTCTACCAAGGGCTTCACCCAATGGTGTCGCCCATTTAGAGTTAGGGAGGTTTGGTAGCAAAGCAAAAATTGTGGAACGGGTATTAAAATATTGGCATAGAATTAAGGAACTGGAAAATAATATGTTAAAGCAGTGTCTAGAAGTGCAGCTAAAACTTACAAAGAGGATACTTGGTGTAAGTATATAGAAGGAACTCTGAATTAAATACGTTATGGAGATATTTGGAGAGAGAGGCAGCTACTGGAGAAAGGATTCTGGAGAAGGGTAAAATTAAGAATTGAAGATAATGAAAGACAATAAATTTTAGGTAGCTTTAATTTCAAATCTTCTTTATGTATATATGCAGATTTAAAAATGGTGTAGGAAAGAGAAAAATATGTCGATATATGCATGGGCGAGGACAGGAGTGGTGATGTTAAAAGGCTTAGGGGAAAGAGAGAACCAAGGAAAGTGTGCGCTATGTAATAGAAAGTATAATAACTATTGGCATTTAATTTTAGAATGCGAAGGAACTAAGGAATCGAGGAAAAATGGCAGAAGAAGAAATGGTCCAATTTTCCAATTGAAATTATAGGTAGAAAGATGATGGGTGTCAAATGCAAGGGAAACATATTAGAAGTAGGAAAATATTTAGATTTAGTCAGAAAGAGATGGCTGAAGAAATATAGGAATAAGGAGAAAGAAGTAAGAAGAAATATAGATACTGAAAAGTAGATTAGTAAAAGGTCTCAATAGCTCGATAACCACGGTGTTTGAGCTATGAGCCCTTGGAAACATGGCAACTTAGGGAAGGATAGAAAAGGTTATGTTAAGAGTAGACGTAGGTTATGTATTTAAGTATTGATTTGTAACAAATTTATAAATGTTAATAAAGATTCATTTATTCAATCAAATAGGGCCCATTGACTCGGTAACCACAGTGTTAGAGGATATGGGCCCTAGGAAACCAGCAACTCTGTGAAGGCTGTAAACTGAAATATGTATTCACTATGCATTTAAAGTAAATATCCATCCACCCACCCACCCATCCATCCATCCATCCATCCATCCATCCATCCATCCATCCATCCATTTACTTAATTTTGCTTCGCTTGGATAGGGCGGGTATTAAACGGGGGCATAAGGATAGCCGACCCCTGCCGTGATAATATTATTGCTCCATAACCGTCGCCACTAGGTTTTTTCACAACATCAAGACACAGTTAAAATGTATGATATACAGTAATTCATATTTGTGTTTATGATGGTACGTATTTTCTGTATTTGTAATTTAGTACTGCTTTAGAACTAAAGCTTCTTATGGGAGGAATAGATAATACATGCATTTGCTGTAGGTAACTGTAGCACTTCTAGCTTTAAAGCATGCAAATTTTAAACTAAAAAGATTAAAATTTTACTTTAATTTTGTTATTTTTTATCGATAACAAATAATCTACTATGCTACTCTAAGAGATCTAACTACACTAACCATGGTATAAAAGTGATCACACTGACGGAAGATTAAATTCGGAGTTTTAATTGATTTCCTTACCTCCGTGGTGTGGAGATAGTGTGTCTGTCGTAGTGGTTACTATACTAGCCTCTAGTTCCCGAGGTCGCGTGTTCAAACCCGGCGGAAGGCGATGGATTTTTTCGGGCGTAAAAATCCTTAGCATGGTTTCCTTTGGAAGGAAAGTAAAGCCGGTGGTTCCGCGTCGTAGATTTACGGCTCGTCAAAGAACCTCAAGCTTGATAATGAGGCCTCTGAGCGAAATTACAGGTCTTTCACGCCAAATGTAGAATGGGGCGCTAAGAACTACAGCAGCTAAAGACATTCCATAAATAAAACTCAGTTTAATTTAATTTTGGGTAGCGTGTCTGCCTCATATTCTGGAGGTACCGAACTCGACTCTCGATTAGGGCGAGTTACCTGAACAAGGTTTTTTTTTTCCAGAGTTTTCCCTTATCCTGAAAAGTATAATGTCGGGTAACCATAAGCTCTAGGTAACCCGGGTCATTGGAGTATCATTTCAACCATTTCATTCATTCCCCTTCCGTTATGACCTATCCGGTTATAGGATGTAAACTTAAAAAGGTATTACAAATTAAAGGACCTTAAATCAAGTTTACAAATATATTGTGAGTACTCCCCAGTGATCTGATATCTCATTTTAGGGAATCGTAGCAGCTTAGACTGTAAATTTTAGTACTTCGGCTTGAAAGGCTCAATAGCCCTCAGCGCTGAGTAAATATATATCTACCCCAAGTTTTCAGTATTAAATAACTAGTGCAGGATCAGTTCTATTAACTCTTTCGGCTGTCATTATTTTCCAGATGCGCTACAGGTGGCTTTTACTGGATCATTGTCCTTAATCCATTTAAATCAATCATGTTAGACCGGGGTTGCCACTGGAGGGGGCAAGAGATTAAACCCATCCCGCTGTTTAGTTCTTTGGTTTGCCTACCGTCTAAGGAGCTTCCATGCTATTAACATTGTGTCGCCGTAAAGTCCAACTACCCCCAACACGAAGTTTGAGGGAGAAAGGAGGAGGATGACACCCAGTGTCACAAAATGGTATACACGTTCTGAACAGATACCTCTAAAGGAAACAAACCCTACAATGCACTCTGATAAAGTCTCGGTCACTCGACAACATCGCTAGCCTCGATGTTAAAATCTAGATGTAGATGATCTTAATGTAGAGCTTGGGTTGTAATTCAGATAGTTTCAGCAAAAAAATAGCTTTCTTAAAATTGTACACACATCACAACTGGTGAGTTAGCAGAGATTCCAGTAGGAGGCTCTATAAGCAGAGAAGGTAGCGATTCCACAACGTATTTACAATGCGTGCTTTAAATTCACATTTGTTGATAACTGATAGTAATAAACGCTATTATTTACATCATGAGGTTTATTGCAGACTTAGCTTAACGCAAATTCTGAAGCGAAGTGGTACGTCATGAATTATTAACACATTCACACTGGGACTTTTCACTCATAATTAATTTTACTTCAACATTCAAAGAATGCCGTTTATTTTATATAACGTAACATTAAATTAAATTGGGTGTTATTTAAGAACGATCTTTAATGCTGTAATCCTTAGCATTCCTACGGCACGGGACCACTGGCACATCCCTTCCGAAGGAAGCCATGCTAAGGATTTTTGCGCCCGAGAAAAATCCATCGCCCTCCGCCGGGTTTGAACCCGCGACCTCGGGAACTAGAGGCTAGCATGGTAACCACTACTTATATAAAGTAGGTTTTAGATCTAGATTCGAGTGCTTGTATTATATGGAGCCCTTATAGGGTCAAATCTCTTATACTTATTTTAATAACTTAACGCAAGCTCTTAAAATATGCATCTAAAATTGCGTTTGTTTTCTTTATTTTATTTCATAAGATTCATTACTTCAAGTTCTTTTTCAGCTTAAAAGCTTATCACGCAGAAGGTACTGTCATCTGTTACTCTTTATCTACAACTATCATACAATAAGGTTAATGATCCTAACCTAAGACAATCAAATATGCTTTTATGTTCCTAGCATCACACCAAACAGGTTTCGCAGTATCATTTTTATTCCATGAGAAAGTACTGATTCGTATAAATATTTTCCTGTACTTAGAATACAATATTTTTCAATGAACTACTTTACTGAAATATTGATATGCTCAACAAATTTTACTAAGTTTGCTATATCCTGTGTTCGTGTATTACCAATTACAGACTAATTAGCTTAATGTATATATATATATATAGGTATGCACCAGTATTAACAAATTTTTGTCTTTAGTTTTGGTTTGTACTGTAATTAACATTTAGTATTATTTTTGTTGTAGTTTGTTGTTAATTTATTCTTATTATGTTGGTTGTAATTACATTATACTGTGTTGTGTTAAGTAAACAATTTAATTGGGGAAACCTGATATGTCCATAAATAAACTATACTGCGGTAGTTTTCTCTTAATTTCCTAAACTGTGTTTGCTGTAGACTTGGTGTTTGCAGCAGTTATGCATGTTTTCTAGAGAATATTCTTGGTTGTTTCTCTAGGGGTGAAAATTAAAACTAGACAAATAACACTGCTCCCCTCTGCTTGCTATTTCAATGGCCTTCTCATGGAAATCGGATGACTTTACGTGTAAAAATACTTAGGTACGTATACCATTTTTGTAATCTTTTAAAGCGCATTTTTAGGTCCATCTACGTTACCCATTTGAAACATTGAGCACTTTATATACATGTATATATTTTTATTGCAAAATAGTTTTATTGTACATATTTAATATTTTGTAAATCTATATCTTAAAATTCTGACACTCTTTGCATACAAGCAAAGGTTTAAGCATTCATGGGAAGAAAATTTTTATTTATTTTCAATAGACGTGACAAGTTTTTAATGTAATAGAAATTTGATGCTTGCTGTTTATATTTTAGCATCATAACTTGAAATGTTGTAAACTTTACGTGTGTAAAAAGAACAAGTTTATGTACATAATTGACAATTTTGTAAAATCCTGACACCCCTTGCATGCAAGTAAGGATGTAATACCTTGTACAGTGGCACTGGTTGTAAAAGCCAGGTTATATTAAGTTCAATACAATAGAAATATAAAAGCTTTTGACATGTTCTATGTTAAAAGAACCTACAGAACGCATTTTAATCTAATCTAATCTATATTCTAATTGTTTAGATACGCAACGATCCGTTGTTGAGTGCAAAGGCCATTTAAAGCATGTAAGTTATTCTGAGTTATGATCTATCTAAAAACCCATAACTACCTCTACTAGAGCTGCATCAGTTGTCTAGTAGAGTTTATAAAGTTTAGTATACGGTGTGCTTTTGTACTCACCTCTTTAACCATCTATAAGCGAAACACTGATTGATCTGTCGTATCAAAATCCGCCAAAAATAAAATATCAAATCTAAACTAATATAGAAACAATGGGCTATCAATTCAGAGTCATGCCTATAACCAAAATTGGTGCTGTACAGTAATGCGACATAAAATATACTAGGGAAATAATATAACCCTGGCGTGAATTAAGCCCCCTGCCGTACACAATAAATTAAAACAGAGACAAGGGTATTCTTAGGCTGAAGTTTGATCAAACTTTTCAAAAAATTCGAAAATTGGTTCTTATGTCCAAAAAATACCTTGAACCTTTAGCTTTAATTATATACTATGGCTTGTATACTCACAGCCCTTTAAATCTTAAACACGTGATCATTTAAATGCCCAAGAGCACACAGTCTAATGGCCTGTAGTAGCTTCCAATGTCCTTTACTCGACTTTAATTTTTCTTACGCTTTTGCACATTAGAAGTGTTCCATACGATTTAGATTGCAACCAAGCTTGTTAAATTTTTTAGAAGAACCTCGGAGAGAATAAATTTAAAATGTTGGCATATTGTTTTTTCTGCAGTTTTAAACGGCTCAAAATATAATTCCAAAATAATTTTAAAAATGATACTTAAATCATTTTCTGAAACGATCAGAGGAGTGAAAACATTTCCATATCCCAGTTTTAGGTATTAGTATTTAAGTAATGTGGTAGTATTTTCAAAATTACAATTCCTGCATCCTGTTCAGCACCTGATTAATTATTATAATAAAAGTAAAATATTGTTTTCTCAAAAACCGATAGAGATAAACGAATAATACACTTATAATTATTGTAGAGCAGCACGAGACAAAATTGCTAATACATCTACATAAAAACTGCAAGATTTAGAAATTTCACCTGTGTGTTATCATAGTCTTTTCTGATCATAAAGAATCTGGGGAAATAAAGTCTGGAAAAATCCTTACGCTTTACCGCAATTCAGGTTTGTTTGCTTTCCCCCCCCCCCAAGTTCTCTAGTTCTTTTAGCATTGTCAGTTGAGGGTGTCAGTACGAGGAATCCAAGTAAGATAGCAAAGCTGCCGCAGGGCTGAGGTAATGGCCTTAGCTGCGAGTAAAGCCGGAAGCTTATATTTTGATAAATTTTCTTTACATCATTTTGTTTATTATTTATCTTATATTCTTAAAGCTTGTGAAATAAACTCTTTATTTAAATTCTGTTATTACCTTTTTGTGTTATAATAATCCTGGGACACGTAACTGGGTGGGAGGTTCAAAGAACTTTGTTCACCAATTGTTCAATTGCCAGGTCGAACACCTGCTGCGTTTCCCCTGACTGTTGTAGCCTTGATTTGAGCTGACTAGAATAGGCTGTGGCCAAGCGATGGTTCCCGAACCTATTTTCGAGGGCTTTCCAGATTTATCCGGACATAGCCGACGTCGGAAAACGATTAAATTTTATAACTCTGAATTAAATCAATAAATAGTAACTCATTATTGATGGTTGCTTAGGTAAAACCATGGATCAAGCAGTTGAGATTTACTTAATTTTTCTGAGGATAATAAAATCCCTCACCACACCGAAATTCATAATAAAACGTTGAATAATTGGCACCCAACACATTTATTGAACGTTTACCTAGAGTGTAACAAAAATAATAGCGTTTTTCAAACCATAAGCAATACCAGTTCTGTTGTCAGACAGAAAGGCAGTGGGATCGTCAGCCTTTTAAAGCAGATACCAAAACAGCCGTCCAAGAAACTAAATCCTCGGGTTTTCTGGATGCAGCGCGACCGATGCAGGAATAACGTTAATATTTCGTATCACAACGGATTAGGAACCTGGATAAATACTTTTCTTGGAGCTTATTAATATTTTTATTAATTAATATGAAAACTAAACTTGGAAATCAGAAAATTAATAAAATATAACTTATTTCTTTCCCTGTGTAGCTTTGACCTAATCGCTTATACCGTGAACATTTAAAAAATTACGTATTTCATCAGCAAAGCTAATGCATCCTGTAAAAAGTTTCAAGAGAATATATAACCAATTTAGCCTTTATTTCACGCATATTGGATGTCTAGCATTGGTTTTCTTGTTTTCAGTCATTTAAATATACGTAAATGACATTTATGATTAGGACGTGATCCAATACTGCCACTGTTTTGTAAGAAATGAATGCATTCACAGTATAATATTGGAACAGCTCTCCAAAATACTTATTCTTGGGAAAAAACCCTGAAGTGGCTTCTCTGAGTGACAGAGCTTCAAGATGGGCTGTGCGACTTTGAATTCCACAGTGTGTGTAGCCCTAAAAAGTTTTTTTTTCATTTAAAGTTGCCAGAAGTTTTATGTAAAATATTCCCAGTAGAAGTGTTATTGTCCAGTTGAAAATAAATTTACAGAATGTATAATGAAATGTAAGTTAAAAAATATCTACCTGTTTTTATATAAACCCCATTGTTTAGAAGTAATGGGCGTTTCATTTTCAATACGTATTATGATAAATAAAAAAACCAGTTAACTCGTAAAAAACTTTATATATTATACGAAAATAGCTACTACAGGTCTGCAGCAGCGTCTTGCAAACCGCTCGTAACCCGCTAGCAACTATCTCGTAACTGACTCATACATATTCTCTGCCGCCTTATTCCCCTGTTGCTAGGGAGACACATTAATGCAATGTTCAGAATTTACCAAGACGCAGATAGCATACAAGCCAGTCCAAGTTTCTTCCAACGCTTTGCCGACTCTGGGTACAAAGAGAGCAAAAGAAAATCTCACTGCACTTCGCGTCTGTGTCACCTTATTTATCGTTGTACGTGGCCATGACCATTTTATTGGTTGCTTTAGGCCACGGAGCAAGGGTGCGCCACTCCTTCTGCTAAATAGTTACACCAATAACCACAACAAAGTTTACAAAATGGCGTAGAAACAAAATTTATGTTTACGCTCTCGATCGTATTGGCTAAAAGAGAAAGAGGTAGAGTGAGTGCATTCCGTTTGTCATACAGACCTCTTATCGTGATTGGTAGCCCATACCTAATGGAGGACCGCCTTTCAAAGGGTTAAAACCTAAGGGGAAAACTTGATGCGACACCAGTTTAGCGAAATGTAGAATGTGTAGTGTGAGAAGTTTTTAAGGGGGTGTAAATTAAAGCTTGAATCGTTTTCATTAAATACATAGTAAGGCAGCACTTTATGACAAAAAATAAACAGAACTGTATTCTCACAGTGATATCAATGCTTATTGCTGCATAGAAGCAAACATAACTAAATGATAAATGAATAAGACAGCATCCTTTCCCTATAATTCAAAGTATAATTGGTTAATGTACCTTTACTAGCATATTGCTTATCATAGGAATACAACAGGATTATAGACAAAAATTTAACACAATTTTATTGCCAATATGTATTATATATTCGGTAAACCATATACATATTTATCTCTAGTTTCTAAACATGACCAGTCAGTTATAACAAAAGAGTAATTTGCATTTAGTAAACGAATATCATCTATGGATGTTTTATGGGGAGTGCCCACTTTCTGACGAGTATTTAGATGTCTTCCCCACTTTTCTGGAATATTTTTATCCATTAATTTACTATAAAAACACCTTTATGCACTGTTGTTGCAATTGCTGTAACAGTGCGAGCGGCCTCCCACATACCCACGATGCGTCCAGGAGTAATTGCGCTAGTACACGGCATGACTGGTTCTGAGACTATAAGTATGTTTTGGTTTCAACAACACCAGAAAAATCAAAGGCATCAACCTCCTTTCCACCTTATTGCTGTGTTTTCAAGCCACCACGCTCTGCGAAAGGCAAGGTGAAGAACACGCTTCAAAATACCCCAGAAAACGATACAAAATCCGCCGAAGATTTTCTTTGGCGCTCTGTGTACCATATGAGTTTGCTTTCAGGAATCACCTGCGTTTCACCAATAGCTTTGCCGACTGTATCACTCGAGTTTGGCAACTATTGAATATTAAAAGGAATTAAGATACTAAAACAACAAAGTTCTTATATATGTCTTCAGAAATGCAATTAATAAAACCATATGCTTGTAGACGCACTCTTCCTGAATAGAGAAACCATACATTTTCTCCTAAAATCTGAAGAATCTTCTAAGTAGAGAATTTCATGTATTGCATTTGTATTTCATACAACTACGACGGGTATGTGTAATGCAAGATCCGTTGTGCTGTAAATTAATTCTCGTCAATCTCCTACATACTCTTCAAACCTTACACGGATTTTCTACCACTTGTCAAAGTTTTGGATTTTTTGTTCACAGTGTAGAATATGTTTTTTTTTAAGAACTTGGTCACAGACTTCTGTCGCCAGTTCATTTAGGAAGCGCGTAGCTGTTTCTGGTGTTATATTTATCTGTGATAATCTTTAAAGCAACATTAGTGGCGAATGCTTAGGATACGCCTGCTATGGGGAACATTAGATCAACAATTGCTTTTTTCAGCTACTCAAGTTATGAAGGTCGGACTACGGGAGCACCAGCTAGAATACCCCCCGAAACCAACAACGTACTTCCTTCTGCCATGGCATTTTAGATACAGTACAGGATGGTTATATAGAGTGAGGGAGAAATTCTATGAGGAAGTACCACTAAAATTTTCCTTTAGTCTCATTTATACCCCGCCTTTTCCTTTGGCACTTATTGCCCATTGGCAATGGTGTTAACTAGTGTAACTCTTGTTGTTGAGTTTCTTACTTTTTTGGGTTTTAATCATTAGATAACACACACATTCACGCTTCCAGAATCTGGGAACGATAGGGAATAATGTTGGCTGGAGAAAAATTCCCACCCTCCAGCCGGGAATCCAATCCGGGACCCCTCGCACAACAGGTAGGTGCTCTACCCACTGAGCTACGGAGCCAGCCCACTAAAATTTGTTGCTAACTCAATGAGCTTTTGATTGTGAAAACCGTGAAGAATGAAAGCTTAAGTTAATTAATATCGAGTGAGGTGGCGCCGCGGTAACGCGTGCAGCCCACATTCGAGAGGTCGCGGGATCGATCCCCGGCAATCACTCACTCCGACCCATGGGATTTTCGTGTTTTCTCCGGGGACGGTAGGCGGATGTTGGGGGGGGGGCTTCTCTTCTACCACGATTTCCTTTCCATCATTTCCATTTCATTCCGTTTCCTTTTCATCTTTCAGGTGTGATTCTAGGTTTCGTGGCACATAGCGTTGCCGGACAGATGGCGCGGATGTATTCTCAATGGAAACATTATTAACCGTGGACACCAGAGGGCTGCTTTATTGGTGGGTCGTCCATCGCCCTCTCTCGGCGTCTCGAGAAGTGGGACGGGTCTGCTGCGAGTTGGAAATGTTAGGGACCTCCGCGTGTCTCTGTTGCCCGTAGCCTCCTGTGGTTCCTTCACCTCATCCGTTCCTCCTGAGGGGTGGAAGCCGCAATAGATCTGTGCAGATCGCAGTGCGCGAGGTGTCACCCTCTGTTGAATCACCTCTACCTATACCTAAGGTAACTAATTATAGGGTATACAACGGAGGGGAACATCTCGCGACCTTCGTGAGTTGTATTGCGATTATCGCTTACCAGGAGGAAGGGATGAAGTGAAGGAACCTAGGAGGCTATAGACCGCAGGCCACAGAGATGTGCGGAAGTCCCTAAGAGTACTGGTCCCACTACTATTGCTCAGAGAGGGCAATGAACGACCAGTTCAAGCAAACAGCCCTCTAGTCTCAACGAGGAATACTCTTTCCTTTGAGCAAACAACCGCGCCAGCACCGCCACACCTGAAAGAAGAAAACGGATTGAAGAGGACATGAGGGTAGATGAGAAATCACCCCAGCATTTACTTACCGATCAGTAAAGCCGGTGGTCCTATGTCGTAGATTTACAGCACGTAAAAGAACCTCAAACCTGATAAAGAGGCCTCTAAGCAAAATTTCCGGTCTTTCACGCCCGATATAGAATGGGACGCTGAGGACCACAGCAGTTAAAGAGCGTACATGAATAAAACTCAATTTAATTTAATGTAAAAACCAACGTCTGAGTGGGCAATCGACGGGAATCGAATCCGGGGCCTCCCAAATGCGAGCATCATACGTTACCGCGAAGCCATCATGCATGTAAGGTAATTAATTACTGAGAGCATTTAGTAGTTTTTTAATGCATAACGGACGCTTGTATCCTCTTCAAGACCATTAAGTTAAGAATCTCGAAATGTTTTGTGCATCTTAGCCGAGACATGACTATTGTAATGAATACATTTCAAAAAAATTAAAGAAAAATTTTGGAATTTAGAGTTTTTACCTACGCGTTGCTTCAATGCAAATGCGACATAAACTCTATGGTTGAGACAAAGGGCAATTAATTATTTGCAGCCCTTTAGAGCGTAGCTGGTATTCAGTTTGCGATCCAAATTAGAGAAAAAAGGCAGTACTTCTGTCACCTGGTTATCCTGAAATTTCTCACGGTTCGGGAGACATACTAACCGCGTGTAATTGTGAAAGCGATTTTTAATATTTTATAATGGTCGTTATGCTCTTTTTCTTCCAAAAGCTACTCACCTATATCTGACCCTTTCACATGCAACTTTGGTCACATACGTGGGCTTGTCTACTGTAAAAACCACTTTGCACAAAAAAAGACACGCAGAGAGTGTGAGGGTAGCGGAAAAAAGAAGAGACAGAAATAGGAAAAGAGGAAAAAATTGTGGAACCGAAAACACCGCGGTTACACACTCGGCTATGAAAATTAAATGCCCCTAACATGCAGTTGGGCGAGCGCGCGCGTCGGGAGGAGTAGGGGGAGGATGAAACACGACTCGGCCTAAGCTGACACACACGCGCGCGCGTGCACACGCGCACATCCCCTTCTACTAACTCGCCAGTAATTTAGACCATTACACACAGGTGGTGTAGGGTAGAGCAGAGGGTGGCGGGAGGTACAGTTACAGGGCACGGCGATTATTTTTTAACTGCGCACACACACATACACACGCAGCCACATACGTAATATATACACAAAGTGTCTGTACCTTAATTTCCGACCACTCTCTTGCACTTGTCACATTCCTGCATCTCCCGTTTCCTGTTAGAGGATTTGATTCAGGAGGTTTGTAGGACATAAAGTGGGTACTTCGATAGACGTTTAATCATTAAGCTTTCCTTCCTCGCAGGAACCCCATAATTCATTAATTGCCTGAACTATCCCCGACCCTAACGTTAACTTAATCTCATGTTGATCAAGCCACAGCATCCGAGAAAAACGTATCACAGCTCACCAAATGAGATTATGGCTGAAGCTTCAGGATGGTGAATGTGTACTGCCGCTCCGACATTGCAAAATATGTTTAGTTAGCCATTAGCATCATGTCGCTAAATGTTTGGTATGACCGAGATCATTTAACTGAATACGTGATGAATTATGTTAGTTTAAATGGAACCGAGCGGGATGGCTAAGGCGATAATGTCTATGGCGAGCACTGGGAAGTCCTGGGTTCAAACTCCCGTGGCCGAGCAATCTGAACGAAGGTAGGCGAATGCTAGATTGAATAATTTGATCTGTAAGTTTTCCTTCCTCCCCGTAAGGGGGGGGGGGTTCCGACCCCTGCAGCTGCCGTGGTGCGGGCGCTGCGGACCCTTAGCACTCGTGGTACTTCTGACGTTGCCAGAAGTACGCCGGGCCGAACATTCGAGCCCATCCCAAAAGGGGGTTGTTCGGATTGGGTTGGACTCGGCGGGGCAGTGGTTCCCGATACCCATGGGTGATTGGGTACGCCTGGCTATGTTAATTCCACCCAGGCCGGGTTGTGAGACGCCTCGAGACTCTCCGGCACCAGCCATGAGGGATAGCTGGTAGACGGTAGCTAGAAACTGTCGGCCCCACCGAGGTTGTTCGGTAGTCTCCCCCAGTAGGGTTCGCCCTGCTGGCCTGACGCGCGTAAGTGGCGTATCCACTTCCGTCCCTGCTTGGAAGGGTCGGTGCGGGAGGTGTCCTTGCCCGATTTCGACCAGGCAGGGGGGCGGTATATAAAATAGGCACCGCTCCTAATGGAAAGCCCCACAAGTTTACTCCTGGGTTTGCGAGGGTGTGGTCTCTGCGTCGGCAGACCCGGTCCCGTATTTAGATTGTAAGTTTTCCTATCATCCCTTTCATCACTATTTTCTTTTCTTTCTTCAACGCCATACCAGGCATTAGTTGTAAACATTGTATACAATATATCTACATTCTAAATATATATTTAAACACGATACTGATCTACCATTTGCTTCTGTGAATTCTACACTGCTTCACAAACAAAAGGTATAACTCCCACACGTTTGGAGTAGACAGGTAAACACTGTTAAGAAAGGCAGCCTCCTTATGCTTGAAGAAGGTGTTTTATTAGCTCCACGTATGGATGCCAATTTGAGAAGATGTTTTATGTTATTTATTAGCACCACGTTTTGGGCGTCAATTTGAGGTAGTTTGTATTGAAGCAGTTGTATTATATTTCAACTGTTGGGGAGCCGAACTTGTAGTAGTTGCAAACTCACGTATGTTAAACAGTTTCCGGTAGCCTTCGCCCCAAATGTACTTTCAGGTGGCCTTTGCCCCAAGTTTAAAAAAAAATATTAACTTTGCCTCGGCTGCGTAAGTATTATTGTTAGAGACACGTATCTCTTAGCAGGGTTGTGATGCGACAAGAATGTAGACTTACACAGATTATAATTTTACTTCACTTCTTTTATTAATTCTTGACACGATTTAAATAACACTTCACTGATATAGAGAGCTGTGAGATTCTTTTTATTAATTAATTACACTTTTTAACACGTAAACTTATTTTTCGTCCCACACGAATACGTATTAAATCTCTCAAGGACACTTTTTGCGTCTGATTAGGAACACTGTTTGCAGGCAACTGAACTGATTTCAACCTCCTAAACTTGTAAATTTCTGTATTTCAAGTCTCTGATTGGCTATTCCTACTCCAATAGAATACCTTCATTTAACTAAAGCTTTTTCTGGTCGTTGATTGGCTAGTTTATAAACTGTCACTAAAATTATATTATTGTTGCTCCAATAATGACTAGTAACATTATTTAACCTTTTTACTCATTATTGCCTCAAGGTTACTTCATTGTTACCTCCTTGTTAGCAACTTTTGACCTATTTCTCACAGTTCCTACATTATTAAATTACGTAATGCATTCACATAACATTATTGAACATGTTTACAATAATATAAGCATATGCAATGACCGTTACATACATTTTACAAATTATTACATACACATATGGCTTCAAGGTGGGCTGTTATTGAATTTACATATTATATAATTAGACTGAAATCATTTAAGTGTTAATAATACTGCCTCATGCTCAAACCACGTGGTTTATTTCCATGCATCCATATATACAGGGTGGGCTATTTAAGTTGAGACTACACAATATATCCAAAACTAAAAGTTGTAGAAAGAAATGTCTTGAATAAAAGTTGCTTTATATTATGGGGAAAGTTAATGCCATTAGTCGGTTTATTTGGAGGACGTTGTGATGGTCATTTTAGGGTCAATTTAATTTCTTTAAATGGGAACCCAGCTTTCTTATGTTGTTTTATCACTCCTAATAAAAAACTAAACAACATTTGTATATAGCACTTTGCAATTGTTCTTACACCAACGTAAATAACAAAAAAATTCTGAATGGCTCTGCACGAAGAGCGCAATGACTGATTGGAACCTAGATTTTTTATTTTTGTCCCTATTCCCCATCACAAAGTTAAACAGCTTTTTATAAACCATTTTCTATTGAGAAAATATACAAAATTTAGGTTCCCCATTTAAAAACATTAAATTGACCCTAAAATGATCATCACAACGTTCTCCAAAAACAGGACTAATGGAATTTACTTCCCCCCATAATATCAAGCAACTTTTATTCACGACATTTATTTCAACAACGCTTAGTTTTGGACATATTTCACAGTCTAAACTTAAATGGTCCAACCTATATATATATGCGGGTTTATTCTCTCTATTTGTGCTTTATACAGTTTTTTATATGAATGAGAACTTTTGATATACATGACTCGTTTTGTTAGAAACTATTGAAGATATTGAGTCGGCTACTTTTTCTCATTTTTGTTAATGATAAGCAATAAATATTAAATGTCAGGTAAGATTGTTTGCGGATGATTGCATTATTTACAATAATATTCGGAATACTGTAGATTAATCCACGCTTCAAGGTGATTTAAATGAAGCAGCAGCAGCAGCAGCAGCAGCAGCAGTAGTAGTAGTAGTAGTAGTAGTAGTAGTAGTAGTAGTAGTAGTAGTAGTAGTAGTAGTAGTAGTAGTAGTGGTAGTGGTAGTGGTAGTATCTATTAAGTACTTAGTATTACATTAATTACATAACACAGTCGCATGGGTCATAAGAAAGTACATGCTCTCTAGAAAAATGCCTGGTCTGTTTACGTGACTTGAAGAATCGACCAGAAACAACTATGTTTATAATCGCCAAATTATATACATACATATAAAATTGAAAAACACTCTGAATCACACACGCAAACACACACACATACACACAAGTGCTCAAGCACCATATATATTTAAAGAAAATTTACATAAGCACCTTATCTCTTAGTACACGTATTTCCATTAAGTATGTGCCCAAGCTTGGCCAGCTTTGACTGTTCAGAATCAAGTCCCAGCATGCTGCCCTCCGTCTGTTGGAAGCCAAAAATACTTCCGGTAATAATTTTTTCCTAATACTCTCCGTCTGCACGCATGCTGCCAAAATATGCGTCCAGTCTGCTTGTTCCCCGCATAATGGGCAAATCCTCCTGTTATCATCATCAGCAATCTTGCGAGCTTTCCACCCTCCCAACCTAAGCCATGCTATTCCCGTCCTCTGTTTTGTACCTAATTCCAAAATATGTTTTTTTACCCCACCTAGTTTTTATTTCATTTTGTAGTTCCAATGTTGATCTTTGTCTACATTAAGACTCTATTTTCTGCCTGTTTATATCACATAGTCGTCTTTTGATTTTTTTAACGGCACTGTGTGTATTTTCATTAATAAATAATTGGGTTGCTGCAAATAAAATGACAATTAATGCTAGGAAAATTAAGCCCATTGCATTTAGCAGATCTAAAGGGGAAATCCTACAGAACTATTACATGGGCGGGAAAAATATCCGCAGGTGGTCAGATGCAAATATTTGGGCGTGTACTTGACGAGTAATGCTGGATGGCACAAGCACGTAAATTCTGCATCTAGGAAAGAGTGAAAAACATTGCATTTGATGATGACGATACTGAAATAAAGGGAAGCCCAAAGTCCAGGGAAGCTGCCTGTAAGTCTTTAGGGCATCCGGTGATGGAATGTTGGGACCCGTATAAAATTAATCAAATTGACTTATTAGAAAAGATACAGGGAAAGGGTATAAAATTCATAAAAAGAAGTAAACATTTTGGGCCCACAAAAGGGGAAGGAATTCAATGGGAGCCTTTAAAAGTTAGGCGTATGAGGCATCGGTTATGCATATTATTTGCGGCTTTTGCTGGTTTAAATGCATGGGTGAGCGATGGTGAAAGATGGGAAAACCCCAAAATTATGGAAGAAAAGATCATTTGTTTAAAATTAAGGGAAGAAGGCACAGAACTGACGTAGAAAAATTCTCCTTTGTTAGTAGAACCATTGAACAATGGAACGGATTGACTGTAGCAGCCTCTCAGGGCTGTTCTCTGTTCGTGAGGAAATTTTAGGGAAATATGAATAGAATAAATGTTGGATAGTTAATTATAAACGTTACTTAGATCTATATTTGAAATTTTATAAACTTGTTGTGAACACTAGTGGTAAACCTACTGTCTATACTAACTGGATAGGTAATTAGTGCATGTAAATAGTAAGGTAATTAATAATTTCAAAACTTTTAATTGTTGTGTTACACTGGTAGCTACAATAATATTGTTGTTGATAGAAGGTTATTCACATTGTTCTTTATTGTTCATTGTGCACTTATTTTTGTACTATTATTTTGCATATTTAATTCTGCCATACGATAATACCCATTTGCAATGAATAAATAAATAAATAAATAAATACCAAATTACATCTTAGGAGGACAAAAAATTCCTAAATGAACTACTTTGATGCTAAAAACATGGTTATTTATTTAAATTGCTGGTAAATATTAATAACAAATTGTGAAATTAAGAAAACAATTCTGTGTTCCTTAATCAAATAAAAGTAGATCAATGTATTTAGAAGTCAGGCAGCCACATCCTGTAAACATTTCAGTGTGATATCCTAGTTTCTGAGATAATGTATCATGAATTTAGCAGATTTAACATTGGCAGGATAGGATTTTAGGTCTTTCCTATGGCAAAATAGTTATAAAACTGACCTATATGTGTGTATAACCAGGTGATCCAAGAACTTAAATTTACAGGAAAGCAAAGGGAAAAATAATTCTTCAAGGAGGTCTCTATGGTTCAGAATATTGAGATGAAAAGTTATTTTATATTATTGTGAGGATTAAAATTGCGTAACTCGGGTGCTTATATCCAGCAAAATCCTCAGAGAATCCTGAAACCTGTGGTACTTTTCATAAGCCGATCAAATGTTAGATTAAGAGTATGGCGCGAAACGGCGTAGTTCGGATTAAAAAACTGACGCGGTAATTCTTTCTGCCCCACGTTTAGTTGCAATATGACGCAGCCACGCTCCGTTCTCCAACAATGAAGCAATACCTTTGCCTCACGGTTGCTGCTTGTCCCCTCCCAGTTGGTTCTTCTTTTGCCACGGCTGCTCCAGCATGAAACCTTAACCTCAGGGTATGCGTGGGTGTGTACAGAGAAACACACAAACGCTGTCTTGGAACACTTTTATTCACTATTTAAAATAATACTGCGGTTTGCCGATCACTATTAAATGCGTAAGAAGTTACTTTGTCTTTACCAAGACCGAAGAATACTAACTACGGCTAAGCGTTCTACCCTCTAGCATGTTCGCCGCCATTCTTCTCCACACGACGAGAAAGTCGTCCTACACTCCCCAGGCACTCAGGCAGGCTGATATACCCACGCTACTACAAGGAAAACCAACGCCTCAACTTCCCCTCTCACCCCTCAAACTTAGCGTCATGATGCTTAGAGAGTGGCCTTCACCAGACTAAGTGCAGCTGTACTCGGCTGGTACCAGGAAAAACTTGCTTCAATGGTATTTACCCTTTCTACCTGAGGCTGGTCTCTAATTAACAAAACTGTGCCTGTCTTGTCTTTCTGTCGCTTTTACAGTCAACAATTTTCACATTGCTTCTCCTTTTTATACATACAGTGGTTTTAAATATATTATTACTTATTTTATATCGCTATTCTTCTCAGATTATTATGATAATTATTGCCTTTATAATTCCGGCTTCAAAATTTAGCCAATCAGGGTAAGACTAGGAGATGTATAGCGAGGAAGAACAATACTATAAAAAGTGGAATTAGGAGGATACGGTGCTCATTTGCTTTATTTTTGGTGAACGGTGTGTGTCGGAAAACTTGATATGCAATGTTGATAGGCGCGCTCCAATGAAAAGTGAAGTGTAGTTTTGATAACTAGGGCAAAAGTCTCATACGTCGTTATGGACATTGATATCTATCAACAATCAACTTTTTAATAAAAATAGCTCTCACAAGTCAAATAACTGCTTCCTTCGCTCCACGCAATCAAGATACCAATAGATATACTAGGCGTGTGTTTAAAGTAAGTACTGAAGTTGTAGCGGGAAAACGTTGTTCCTCTGGTTGATGTCCTCTGCTGCAGTGTTCTTGTCTTTGGCTATTGCTGCTCGTCGACTGCTGTATTCTCCATCCTAATCATTACCTATCTAATTAATTTCACGGGTCTCAGGGTTTTCGTAGGTGAGGCAAATTAAAATACACTGCATTTCCTTTTAAAAAATGTGGTTTATTATTAAATAAATACTTATGGGCGGCTAGCTTTTCCCATTGTAACAATTCCCACCATTATAATAATTAGGAGTCTAATGTAATTGCACACACGTGCATATGTCGTCCAGAGAATATCACTCTTTGTCGACGAAATTCTTTGAGAGAGTGAAAATCTGGGGCGTTCTTCCCCTTTTTATACCTAAGCCTAATGACGCTCACCTCCGCGCCTCAAAATGTAACGACATTTGTAATTGGTCCTCACACCGCGTTACCTTATTATGTATGAGAATATTCTGCTCCAAAAGATTTCGCATCCCAGTGATGCGTCCGGAAGCAGATTCAATGCCTTTGTCTCTTTCTATTTCTCCTTATTGCTTACAGTTTCCTGCTCATTAACTTGGTGAAAGGTGGGCTCTATCTTGAATTATCTTTTACCTGGAATTAGATAGCTCGCCCGTCCCTTACTTATCTAAGTTACAATTTACTTTTGTATAATTCTTGGTTGATAAATATTCTAACATCTTTCTTGGTGAATTATATTATTATGTACAATTCTTGCTTAATATTGATTTGTATGTCTATGTGTATATATGCGGTATATCAACTTTCAATATCTTTTAAAAAAGGTAACTACATTATTTCGCAAATACTTTATTGTTATTATTATTATTATTAATTAACTTACACTGTTCCACATCGCCACCGCTGTTATTCAGGCAATTGTGGTAACTGTAAACCCGTGTATGCATACGTCAAAGAATGATGCCGCCCGTGATGAAAGCCAAGTCTTCTTGTTTCACATCATCGTCGTTGAAATGCTTTCCACCAAGGAATTTCTTCAGATGAAGGAACAGATGAAAATCGTTTGATGCCAAATCCAGACTGTAGGGAGAGTGGTCAAATTATTCCCAACCAAATGATGAGATCAGATGTTGAGTTAGTTTGGCTGTACGTGGCTGGGGATTGTCGCTCATCATTGTTTCCCTCACGCAATTGGCAGTGAATATTTGCTGGCGTAAGATTTCTCGCATTCAAGAAACGAATCAGTGATCTGACATCGATTGTTATGAACATTGCAAAACACTCTAACAACAGGAAAACACAAAGTGATGATCGCTCACAGCTGCGTCTGGCTTCCTAATGAATGGAGGAAGTGATACCGGTGCTCAAAATCACGACTGCAGCGGCAAAATATTAACACGGTGCTTGCTTTAAAAAAACGCTTCGTACAAAATCAGAAACCCTTTCTTACCAATAACTAAAGAATGTCCACAGAGGTCACGAAGCCCATGACGCCGCAGGGTCAGCTGAGCTACGAAAAGAGGAGGAACAATGAGGGAGGTCATACTCTGTGACCCCACCACGACTGCCTCAATGTCCATTAAGATATGCATTTTCTCCGCTTAATGCAGTTGTTGAGAATTTAGTCTGAGGAAAGAAACTAATATGATTGTAAACTGCTTTATACTTATATCTAAATAGCAAAAAATGTCGTTATTTCTTGAAGGTTTACATCAGAATCATTGTAAACGTCAAAAGCAGACCGCGGACTTTTAAAACAATCGTTTTTGTTTGTCCACAATAAGCTCTTTAATGCAACACAAGAGAATCATATAGTTCTAGATATGTATTTTTTTATTTATGCAACCTGCAAGTTTCATAATTTCTTAGATCCCTGCTCATAACTAGTTTTACAACTCATTTTATATAGATGAATATCCCACACTTACAGAAAACCCCCGTTTAAGAGACACAAGTTACCCTGGAGTAAGGTCCATGTCAAACCTTACTCCTTTCTGCTACTTATAATCAGTCAATGTGAAGATATGAACAGAGAGAAGAAAAATAATATATTTTATGCTCGACCATGCCAAAATGTAGTATTTATACGAACGAATGGTAGCAGGACTTTAATGGGCCTCATTAAAGTACACCTGTTCATTAAAGTATTGGTATTCGACCAATCAGAAGTGGCCACGTAACATTGTGAAAGCGCAAGTATCGATTATTCGCGTAGTACGTCTCACAACGCTAGCAACTTTGTTTGACACCGGTGCTGCAAGGTCATTGTATTGTAACCAAGATAAAGGAATAACGATTGTAACGCATCACTCAAACCAGAAAAGAATACTTATGAAACCTTTAATTTAGATACATAGTCGAGCATAAACAGTCGTATGAAACTTGAAGAAATGTTTGTTACTGCTATGTTTACCACGCTTTGGGCGTCAATTTGAAGGTGTATTGAAGGAATTGTATTATATTTCAAATGTTGGGGAGCCGAACTTGAAGTAGCTGCAACCGCACGTATGGTACCCGGTAGCCTTCGCCTCAAATGTACTTTCTGGTGGCCTTAAGTTTAAAGAATATTAACTTTGTAGTTTGACTGTTACTTTAAATATTATATTTATGTTTGCCTCGGCTGCGTCAGTATTATTGTTAGAGACACGTATCTCTTGGCAGGGTTGTGATGTGACAAGAATGTAGGCTTACACAGATTATAATTTTACTTCACTCCTTTTATTAATGCTTGACACGATTTAAATAACACTTCACTGATATATAGAGTTTTATTAACTAATTACACTTTTTACCACGTAAACTTATTTTTCGTCCCACACGAATACATATTAAATCTCTCCAGGACGCACAAGCAACGCATCCAGTTATGAGCACTGTCTGCAGGCAACTGAATTGATTTCAACCGTCTAAACCTGTAAATTTCTGTGTTTCAAGTCTCTGATTGGCTAATCCTACTCCTATAGAATACTTTCATTTAACTAAAGCTTTTTCTGTTTGTTGATTGGCTATTTTATAAACTGTCACTAAAATTACATTATTGTTGCTCCAATAATAACTAGTAGCATTATTAAACTCTCAAACTCATTATTGCCTCAAGGTTACCTCATTGTTACCACATTGTTAGCAACGTTTAACTTATTTCTCACAGCTCCTACATTATTAAATTACGTAATATATTCACATAACATTATTGAACATGTATACAATAATGTAAGCATATGCAATGACTGTTACATACATTTTACAAATCATGACATACACATATTGCTTCAAGGCGGGCTGTTATTGAATTTACATATTATATAATTAGACTGAAATTATTTAAGTGTTAAAAATACTTCCTCAAACTTGACTATAACGGTGATTAAAACGCTCGTATGATGGTTATTAACCGAGCGAGCGAAGGGAAGCGAGTATACTATTAAGTTCACTATGGGATAGAGAAGGCATTTTACATGTCTTAGTCCAATTCAACATAATGCACGTTGTGAAGGAAATCCAAACTTTTAGTACTCGTATCACGTAATATTTCTACACGCAAAGCAGATATAGCGCTTAGCATATATTGAAAATAGGATTCGCGAGTCATTTGTACTATCATGGTCTCTCCCTCTGTTTGACTATGCATTAAATTTGTTTTCTAAGAGCCAATAGATGGAATCATATTTGGCAAAGGGAGGCATACTCACCATCCTTGACCTAAAGGAGTGTATCATAGCTAGTTATCCACTTGGGATTAAACGTTCTTGAGCAGGATCAGCCAACTGTATTAACTGTAAAATTGCACAGCCTATGTGACATAAGATTACAGCAACGGAGCGGTTCCTGAAAATTGTTCATGTGATTTTGAAAAGAAAGGGAAGGTTAACCGCGTCTTCTTTTACAAAATGGTAGCTCTTTTGCTCTTCTCTTTGCTCATAGGGCAAAATAAGCATGCTTTGTGACGTCGCAGCTGCCCGTTGGCTGATACTGCTCTAAAGGCCACTCACATCACTGTTGCCGTATCCTCTGACAACCAAATGTATTGAGATTTCACAGTATTTTCGCAGTTTAATAACTACAGTTAGTGAACAATGAGTGTAGTCCCTGGTGTATTTAATTTTTACCCTTTAAATGTGAAGTAGAAGATGTTTACTTCACGTATATATTTTTACGTAATATTTATTTGCTTTAAACTTGAACAAGGTTTGTTTTGCTGCTTTTGTTTTGTTTGGTTACGTAATTTTAACTGCCCCACGTATGGGAGCCAACTTGCTGTAAGTTTTCTTCACGTAATATTTAACTTGAAGGCTTTATTTAGCTCCAAGCTTGGGAAGCCTACTTGAAGAAGTTGTTTTGTTGCTTAATATTTTTTAAACTTTAAGATAGGTATTTTAGTTACGTAATATGTTTTTACGTAATTATTTAGTTGCTTTAGGGAGTTTGCAACACGCTTTTGGCGTCGGTTTGAATTTGTTGCTTACGTAATAGTTACTGTTATTACGCAATATGCTGCTACGTATGAGAAGCTGATTTTAAGATGTAATTTTGTTCTTACACTTCAAGTTTTACACTATAATGTTTAACTTTGTCATTAAAACTGCTTCTATATATTATTTATGTTTGAATTTGCCTCGGCTGCG
Organism: Deroplatys truncata; assembly: GCA_030765065.1. Taxonomy (NCBI): domain Eukaryota; kingdom Metazoa; phylum Arthropoda; class Insecta; order Mantodea; family Mantidae; genus Deroplatys; species Deroplatys truncata. The sequence continues at coordinate 668,985,705 of CM060990.1, forward strand.
TCAGTAATGTTTGTAGAGTCATGCATCTTAGTCAAGGCGTGGTGCAACAAGAATGTAGACATCACAGAATTTAACTTTTTAAATTCACTTCTTTGATTAGTCCTTGCACATTTTTATAAAACACTACACTTTTTAAGAAATGTGAGAATCTTTAATACTTTTACTTAGCACGTATACATATATTTACGTTTCACACGTAATATTTCTGTAGAGAACACATCTTCCATCTGTTCACTACCAAGGTTTGCCAGCAACTGAGTAACTTTCAACGGTTAAAACCCGTAAAATTCGGTATTTCAAGTCTCTGATTGGCTAATTCTAGTCCAATAGAATATCTGCATTTTACATAAAGCTTTTCTTTTCTGTTGATTGGCTAATTTTAAACTGTCAGAGAAATTACATTATCGTTGCTTTAATCATGACTAGTAATTTTCAAACTCTCTAAAACTCATTATTGCCACAAAGTTACCTCATTGTTACCTCATTGTAGGCAACTTAAAACTTATTATTCTCACAGCTTTAGCATTATTAAAGTATATAATGTATTAACATAACATTATAAAACATGTTTATAATAAAAATAAGCATATGCAATTACTGTTACATACATTTTAAATAATTATTACATACATATTGTTTCAAGGCGGGCTTTTATTGAATTTACTTATTATATAATACAATTAAAATTATTCAGGTATTAAAATACTGCCTCAAATGTCACTTGAAGTAATAATAGTTTGGGAGAAGATACAATCTGTTTGCTAAAGAAGTCAGAAGGAGATTTTAAGTCACTGAAGACATGAATGATAAAATGCACGGTAGCGATAAGGTCGTAGAGAAGTAAGCTGCGGTATATCAATAATGTCGATGTTTCGAGCCATCGATACCCTTACCTTGGAAACTCTTAGCTACAGAAGTGGGCACTGGTATGCAAATTATAACTTCAGCTCTTCTGTAGCTGTTCTTTGACCGAACAGAAAGACAATCTATATTCTTCAAAGCACAACAAATCCAATAATAGTATATTTTCAGCAGCAACATTATAATGCTGGTGATTAAGACGTGAGTTTTATAATTTTCATATGAGCGTCTCAATTACCATTTGCATTTTTTTACAGTTTTTACAAAAACATCTTACCTTGCTAATTGTGTGTAATTAAATGCTGATCGGACGGCAGAACCTTGAGCGTGTTTGCGAGTAGTGCAAGAGATGACAGCACTGTTGATTCCACGGCTTATTGATTATTTGTAGGTAACGTGAAAGCAACATTTATTGTAGCAGAGGAAATGAACTCAATTTATTAGAAGGTTAAACTTACAATGGACAATCTGTATCTCAATTTTCGGCGGTGTTAGATTTTCCAAATCAGTGTCAATTTCAAAACTCCTGCCTGCATTTTATGTCCTCTTGGACTGCTGTTTTGAAGGTTTTAAAAGGTATGGGTGATAGGGGATCATAATGAATTGCTGAAGGAGTATCGATTTCATAACGGTGCAGTTGCGTCACAAATAACCATCGTATGATAGAGTGGTCGACCAAAAATTATTAATAGCAGCAGTTCTCAGCTGAAGTCATAGAAGGTAAATGTGGATGAGTCATTCATGAAACATGGAATGCAGTTTAATATTGTAGGTAGAGAGTGAAAGTTTTAATTAGCTTTCCCGATGTATTGAAGGACGTGCTACCAGCGACGTGAATCCCAACGCCACATGGAACTATCTGACAGAAGAGTAAATTGCCTCCAACTACGATTATTGTTTGTACTCTTCTTCATTTTAGTCGCCAACAGCAAATAAATATACTGTGGATGAAAGCATGGGGTTTTCGTGGTTTCCCTGGGATCGGCAGGCGAGTGCTGGGGTAGTTTCTTCTCTACCACGATTTCCTTTCCATCATTTCCCTTTCATTACGTTTCCTTCTCACCTTCTAAGTGAGCAGTTAATGTGGATTGGGAGGGATAGTGAGTGGAACTTTGGTGATGTTAGATGCATGGAGGCATGGATTTGTTATTAATAGGAGAAGTTGGAGTTTATGTCGTTTTGGAGGTAGAGTTGGTGTTAAGAGTAAAATGGAGAATGTGAGTGGATATGTGTTGATAGAAGAACGAAGAAAGAAGATTTAGCGCTTGGTTAAAAGAGGTAAAGGTTCAGTATATGGCGATAAAATTTAAAATTGATCCATAAAATAAATAAAAAGGAAGATAACAATAGAAGAAATAACATGGAGATTAAATAAATTTTAAGGTAAATAAATAAACAAAACATACATAAATGCATAAATAAATATACAGGATGTATCTTCATGGGTATCATATATTTCGGGGACGTGTTCCTGACATCAAAACTGTAAAACAAGTTCTTATGTCCATGGGTCTGAAAATAAACCGTTTCGTTGTTATAGGTCAAAGGAAGATGTATTCCATGAGTGAACAAACGGATATGCACTACACGTATGGCCGTGCAGACGGCAATGCAGCACGAGCACGTGAACTTTATGCAGAAGTGTAGCCTGACAGGCCGTTGCCGTGTGCAAGAACATTCGCACGAATTGACCAACACTTGAGAGAGAATGGCGCATTTGAGAGGAGTACTAGGGATGTTGGGAGACCAAGAGCGGTACGAGGCATTGAGCTTGAAGAACGAGTTCTTCGTGCTGGGGATGCAGACCCATCACAAAGCACAAATACGTATGGCTGTAATGGAAACAGTCATATGACTATCTGGAGAATTCTGTATGAAAATCTTCTGTACCTGTATCACCTTCAACGTTTCCAAGGATTAATTGAGGCGGACTTTTGAGCCAAGAAGACGTTTCTGTCAACGCATGTTACAGCAGTGCGCTGTGTTGTTCATCAATTTCCTAGGCTGTATGTTATTCACGGATGAGGCTGGTTTTACTCGCGACGGCATCTTCAATTTTCACAACACTCGTAACTGGGCATTTGAAAATCCTAACGAAGTACGACAGGACAACCATCAACAGAGGTTCTCTCTCAACGTATGGGATGGAATCATTAATGATCACCTTATTGGTCCCTACTTCTTCCCTCCGCGTCTGAATGGACAAACCTATCTCTAGTTTCTCAGAAATGATTTGTATCACTTAAATGATAATGTGCCTTTGGAGATCATCTAATTAATGTGGTTTTTCACGATGGTGCTCCAGCTCATTTCAGTATGATGGTTCGTAAGTTTTTTAATTATCTATTTCCGCAAAGATGGATTAGTCGAGGGGGACCATTGCATATCCTGCTCGATCGCCTGATTTGAATCCAATGGATTTCTTCCTCTGGGGACATTTGAAGTCGTTGGTTTATGCGACTCCTGTACCTGATCTTGACATTTTGAGAGGAGGTATCCAAACTGGATTTGACCAAATACGAAGCACACCAGGAATTTTCAACAGAGTACGCCAGAGCATGGAACGCAGGCTTACTGCATGCATCGAAGCAAGGGGAAGCCACTTCGAGCAATTTTTGTGACTTTCAATTTTGTGTTGTAACTCGGAAATAAATTATTTTCAGACCCATGTTCATATAAACCTTTTTTACTGCTTTGATGTCAGGAACACGTCCCCCAAATATATGACACCAATAAAGATACATCCTGTATAAATAAATAAAATAATAAAATACTATAAATTAAATAATTATGAAAGCAATGATATATAAATAAACAACTTTAACTTAATATGTTTATTAAGGACATTTTTAAATTAAATGGAAATATATGTAAATAAACTTACTACAATAATTAGTAGCTTGTAGAAGGCTTTGTGCTAGCTACCAGTACATTTTCGTTGGTTTCCAGTAAATATAATTAAATATGAGTAGATAGTAGCTGGTTTCCAGCAGCTATGGATAAATATAGAATTTAGAATTATAATTAAGCTTTATTTACACTTCTATTCTAATCTAACAATCTCCTTTATTTTTATTTCGATTAATTGTTTTGTAATTATTTTATCTGAAAAAATTATGTAATATAAAATGTAAATTTGTTGTGAGAATAATTAATGTAAAGTTTGAATGTATGTACCGATGTAATAACGAAGGTGCCGGGATAGTATATTCAACTTTTATTTATTTATTTGTGCTTCTAGGTTTCGTTGTGCATGGCGGTGACGGAGAGATGGCACGGATGCATGCTCAATGGAAAGAGTATTCCCCGTGTACACCTGAGGGCTGCTTGATTGGTGGGTGGTTCGTCGCCCTCTCTCGGCGGCTCCAGGAGTGGGACGGATCTGCGAGCTTGGAAATTTTAAGGAATTCATTATGTCTCTGTGGTCTGTCTGCCTAAGGCCTGTAACCTGCTGTGGTTCCTTCACCTCATCCCTTTCCTTTGGGTGTGATAGCCGCAATAGATCTCTGCAGATCGCAGCACGTGGGGTGTCCCCCTCCGTTGAGACACCTATACCAATGAATGAAAGCAGTTTGCATTTGGAAAAATAACATCAGTACTTATTTGAAAATGTTGTCATGCTTTTGATCTCAGTTATCGTATAGAAGGCAGCGGATGTGATACCCAACATGATAGCGCTCTTATGCAGTTTAAACGCCAGAGGCGTTATTTGAGATAGCGGGAATGTTTTAGAACCCTTTTCTCCCCGACTCTCGAACATTCTATAACTCTCTCGCAAAGTCCAGCAGCCTTATAAGTGAGCGTGCTGGTGGGTGCGTTTCTGGTGCGACATAAGCCGCTGCTAATTCAGTGCATTTTCCGAGTGAGACTGCTTCAACAGTTGTGACATACAATGAGTACTGCTACTGCGAGAGATTAGAGAGGCGTTGTGTTCGAATTCCCAGCTAGTGAAAAGGAAGAAGGAATATGCTACTTCGCGAAGAAAAGTGCAGTGACAGGGAAAGTTGAACTAGATCACATTAGTGAAATGCCAGTGAAAACTGGACAATGTCATATTGGTCATAATTCACTTAACTTTTCTATTCATTCATATACTGGTATACATGACAGCTGTAGTGCGGAATTATGGCATTCTTAGAATGCCTGGTTAAACCATTACGTAAGCCAGCGATCGATTTTAAATGATTCTAAAAGCGTGGACCATGTATAGGATGACCACAGGCCTTCGCTGTTTTGTCAAAACGGTTCATCAAGTCGGCAAAGACCCCCTAGGGCGAAGTAATGCTCGAATCGCATCACCACCACTATCATTATCGTAATTGTATCAATCACGCTTATCATTATCACTGTTTCTGACGCCACACCGCAAGAAACTTACTGTTACCACACTCATTGTGCATGTTATCACCTATACAGAACAGTTACGGCTACGTGGTCTGAAATGCATATTGTCTGAACAGTAATTACGTCTAGTAACAAAAAGACTACAACAAATGAAACTATAGTTAGGAAGAGTATTTAATAATCCATACCTAAACGCTAAAGTTATAATGCCAAATTTTTTCCAATTTGAATTAAATGGACTCACAAATGTTTACTAATACATGATAAATGTCTAATCTAATATTTATATATAAACTTGAAATTGATTTAGCAATAGAGTGGGCGTATTCTTGGCAGTAATGGGTCGTTGTAGAAATTAACTTGGCTGTTCATCGCTATTTTCTCCCTAGGATTGACTGACGTTCTCCGTAATTACTTTCTCCATGTTCGTGCCTCTCTTAGTTCATTAATAATCTTGGAGACAAACGAATTAATAGATTTCATGTGTAAGTTGAACCAAAATCCTCACTTCATTACAGTCGTTTCCAAAAACATCAGAAACTTGAGGGTATAGATGGTCATGTGTGCCAATTTGGCAGCACGGAATTTGGAGGAATAGTCCAGGGTTCGATGCTAGTTCAGGTTCTAGCATGGATCTTGTATCTAGGGTTGGTGGTTAATACGACTGGTTCGTTTTCCTGCCCGTTTATTTCACGTCAATTTTTTAAAATCTGATTCCTGATGAACCTCGCCACACACACACACACACACACACACACACACACACATTCACGCATATCTTTGAGCGCTACGTTTACTGCTGTACTTCATACTGTCGCGCCTACCCGCCGGCACTCACATGTTTTTGGAACACTCTACAAGGAAATACCACCGACAAGTGCTTTTCAAAACTCTCCTGTTTCTTTATTTCGAATTTTTCTATCCCCCATATTTCGCTATCACATGATATATACCTTCTTTCTTATTGGTTGCCTACTTTAAGTTTCCACACGAACTCGTATGCCTACAGCTATCACAGCACTGACCTTTCTTTCTACGCACCTGTTTTCAGGCGACCTAACGGTACACGAACAATCAACAACCAGAAAAAGCTTTAGTTAAATGAAGGTATTCTATTGGAGTAGGATTAGCTAATCAGAAACTGAAAAGGAGAAACATTTACAAATTCAGAAGTCAGTTGCCTGCGGAAAGTGTTTGTAACTGGATGCGTGATGCGTCCTCAAGAAATATAATACGTATTTGTGTGAGACTAAAATATTTTGCGTGTTAAAAAGTGCAAGTATTTAATAATAAAAAGAATCCCACAGCTCTATATATCAGTGAAGTGTTATTTAAATCGTGTCAAACCATTAATAAAAGGAGTGAAGTAAAATTATAATCTGTGTAAGCCTACATTCTTATCACATCACTACCATGCCAAGATATCCATGTCTCTAAAATAAATTCTGACGCAGCCGAGGCAAACATAAATATATAATATTTAAAGAAACAGTCAAATTGCAAAGTTAATATTTTTTTTAAACTTGTGGCGAAGGCTACCGGAAGCTGTTTACTATACGAGCGGTTGCAACTACTTCAAGTTCGGCTCCCCAATAGTTGAAATATAATAACTTCAATTTGACGCCCAAAGATTGGTGCAAATAACGTAACAAACCAACTTTCTCAAATTGGCTTCCATTCGTGGGGCTAATAAAATAACTTCTTAAATAATACTAGTAATAAGCTGTTTCTTTGATGGTTGTAGCTAATAACGAATAAGTATAAAGGTATTTTAACTACAGACGAAATAATTTCTTGCGTAAGTGATTTTATTTTCAGCACCTTTTATATTCCATAGATAGTGGGAGAGTCATTCAACTAATTTAACTACTATTGATCCCAGTCTAACAAATGTTTCATCTAGTGAAATCGCTGATGTGTTTGTGCATACACAGCTTAGAAAACAAGCACAAAAAAGAAGAGCTAAGTGCAGGAGAACTGTAAACCGCAACCAGGAACCTAGCAAAGCAAACAAGGCTATTGTGGCTAACAGTGTTATGTTACGTTGCTTAAGTACATCTCTTCGCCAATAATTACTTCAGATGCTCCAGGCAATTTTCCAACAGCAAAAAATGATGCGAGTAAACACTTTAGCGCTTTATTCGCTTTTCACATCTCTGTTTAACATCGTTAGAGTGCTCTAATGTTTTAAACAGATCAAGAATTCTTTAAAAAGGCTGGAATCACTAGTGTTTAGCTATAACCTTTATAACTACTGCCTAAAATATTCTATTTGTATAGAAAGAATGCCACCATATCACAATTTCTTGATACTGAATACCGGACTGGTTTTTGCTTTTTCTACTACGTATAGTAAGCAGGGGAAGTATTGCATTCCACTCAAAAATTCATTACAGAGATTTAGACCGGAAATACATGTTTTGAGACCCCCTGTATCCAAAAAAAGCATTTTTAGAAAAAGTTCCGTGCGTGTGTCTGTGAACAGCATAACTCCAAAAGGAAAAGTCGGGTCAATACCAAACTTGATATTTAGGTTCTGTATCTTTCAAAGATGTGACACGATTTCCTTCCTAATCCTAATAGACACATTTCCCAAGAATTGTTTTAAAAGCATATATTTCGTTCAGAAATCCTGATGGGCACATATCCTAGGAATTACTTTAAAAGTACATATTTCGTTCAGAAATCTAATTAAACAAATCTCCTGATGTTATAAAACCTCAATGAGGGGGTTTCATTTATATTCTATTCACAACTATTTTATTAAGGCCTCTATCTCCTAAGACTTGTTTTAATAACAAATATTTCGTTCAGTAATCCTGATGGACACATTGTAGCGGTTCCTCCGTGGTAGGACCCCACTACGTTGATGATGGACCGTTGGGAGATGATGGATGGTGTATTACGTACCTGTAGGTCGTCTTGATGCCTGTACCCTACGATCTCGTAGACTGGAATCTGCGTGTGTGTGTTAGTATGTTGTAATTATTATTTTATAATTGTGCCACGGCTGCTGTTTTTTGTGTCGAAGAGCAATTGTGTCTTGCCAGGGTTAGGCATGGAGAATGTTAAAATATTTTTTCACACACGTTAAGTATTTCACTTGTATTTTAGATAAAACGCATGTAAATATTCACAATTCACTATCACTTTTGTCATGTTAAGATATATATAACTTGCAGACTTTAAATCCATAGTTTTAGCGTCTGTTTAGAGACGAGCTTATACACGGCCTTTCTGCTCGAAGTCTGATAAGCTTCTGTTAGCGTTCCCTTCAACCGTTTTCTTAGCGTACGTATTTGAATTATAGGCATGTATCAATGTACCTGATTGGTGCGACTATCCAATAACAGTTTATGCTTTATATATATATATATACATATATATATATGTGTGTGTATATGTGTGTGTTTACAGGCTTCCATTGTCTTAATTATGAATCCAAGGTGCGTTACATGCTTACGTAGATGCTACTGCATGTCTCGTAAGTTTTATTATTGGTTATATAGCTAACAATGGTCTTTCCCTCTCATATTACATTCTATATGTTATAACGTTATATACTTGTTCTCTATCATGTGTACATTATGAATATATGTGTTTTTAACATCCTCTTAATTATTATATGTAGAATATTAGCAAAGAAAATACATAACACGTAAAACTTGCAACAAAGAATATTAAAGAAAGAAATTATTAAAGTGTTGATGCTGAGAAGCTGTGCATTAGATATCTTATTACATTAATGAGTTACCGTATTAGTTTGTCCGTGGCTAGTACTGTATGTTGCTTCAACATCTCCTAAGAATTGTTTTAAAAGCATGCATTTCGTTCAGAAGTCCCCATTAAGACACTATTGAGTTTTCTAGGCAGTCTTCTTGCCTTGTTTACATTTGCCAATGAACCTACTACGTAATATTGACACGATTCCCACCGGCTTCCTGCGGATACAGGGAGGCACCAAGAGGCCCTACACTGTGCATGCTTAGAAAGAGAACAGCGCCCATGTCAACATTCAGCAGAGCTAGCAAGCTTATCCGTGAACGCAAAGATACAAGTAATAGTCCTAGGGTGTTGTTCGTTTCTCTCTTTCTTAGCTTTGAAGAGTATGTAAATTTTCATATATTATACCTGTATAACACTGTATAGTATTCCTTGCTACCATTTTGCTTGAAATTTCTAGGTGAAACTGTTTTTCTGTGTTAGAAACCTTTGCAATTTAAAGGGAATATTCTCTGCATATTCAATTTCGAGAAAGGATGGAAAAACGGTGCAATATGTGTTTCCGAAAATGTCCCTCACAGCAAAGAAGCGAGTTTACATACCGCTTAAATAATACTTTTGTTTAAGGATTATGAAGCAGAGCATAACGATAAGAAACAGAAGAAATTAAAAATATTAAAACCCTAGGAAGTTTTAAGAGAACCAAAAGGCGTATATTCGTAGCTTTATGGAACTGTAAACCAAACTATGAAACATGAATTAAAGGGTAATTAGGTATAGGAACAGTCATTATTAGAGCCCGGATTTTAATGAACTAAGAATCAGCAAAATATGGAAGCATTTATGGCCTAAAACTTATATAAATATGATCTTAAAACATAAAATATGACCATTGTTGTCGATTTTTTATATACCATGTAACACAAAATTCATTTCAGAACAAATTGTGAGTATGGTACTTAATTTGTGCAGTGTTTTAAACTAACCAGCACTTATTTTTGAAATGTTTGTATGTGTCTGAAAAAAAACCACGAAGTACAGTGAAAACAATAAAGCCACGTGTTTACTACTGCACACCACTTGTTTAAAGTATTCCAAATTATTGAACACGTCCTGTCAATCTTCGGCTTCAGTAGAGTTGCACTGGATCATAAGGTGCATCTACAGGTTTTCAATTTTGAAAATTTCTACGGTTGTCGCTGAAGATAGCTTTGTACCTGGAAAAGCTCCTCTCCATATTGCAGGAGCGTATTTGAAGGCGGTGAGGCCACTGAAGGCCAGCTTTGGTTCATTGTCTTCAAATGTTGTGACTTTCCTAGAAAGACTGTCACTAATTTTGCACATTGTAGAATAACCAGGATTTCGCTCGAGAGCACTTGCAATTTGTTGTTCACCCCAACTAGTGTATTATTATTATTATTATTATTAGTATTAGTAGTAGTAGTAGTAGTAGTAGAAGTAGTAGTAGTAGTAGCAGTAGTAGTAGTATTATGTACTTAGCATTACATTAATTGCATAATACTGTCGCATAGGTCATAAGACCGTCCATGCTCTAGAAAAATACCTGGTCTGTATGCGTAATTTGCAGAATCGACCAGAAAACAGCTGTTTTTATAATCGCCACACTATATACATACATATAAAATGAAAAATGCTCTGATCACACACACAAACACAAACTCACGCACACAAGTGCTCAAGTACAACATATATTTGAAGAAAATTTACATAAACACCTTATCTCTTAGTACACGTACTTCCATTAAGTGTGTGCCCAAGCTTGGCCAGTTTTGACTATTTAGAATCAAGTCCCAGCATGCTGCCCTCCGTCTGTTGGAAACCAAAAATACTTCCGGTAATAATTTTTTCCTAGTACCTTCCGTCTGCACGCATGCTGCCAAAATATGCGTCCAGTCTTCCTGTTCCCCGCATAATGGACAAATCCTCCTGCCATCATCATCATCATCATCATCATCATCATCAACAATCTTGCGAGCTTTCTACCCTCCCAACCTAAGCCATGCTATTCCCGTCCTCTGTTTTATATCTAATTCCAAAATACATGTTTCCTTACCCCACCTAGTTTTTTTTTGATTTTGTTGCTCAAATGTTGATCTTTGTCTACATTCAGGTTCTATTTCCTGCCGGTGTTACACTCCTTGTTTACTACAAAGCTTTATTAGTAATTTGTTGTATTTATTTGTGACATTATCACCTGAAACATTGTCATGTGAGCAAAATTTCATATTTTTATTCTTGTGTTTTTAAACATACGACAAAAATATGTATTTTTGGCAAAAGTTGACCGAAATGTAACCTATTATGACAAAAGTTTGCCGAAATGTGATCTGTTATTAAAAAAGGTGTAAATATGAATTTATATGCGCAATAAAAATACATTTTTCTACATTACAGTACTTGGATTAGTGCATAAATTGTTGTAAAATTCCCCTAAAGTCGGGCCTTAGTCATTATCTAGTACCCCAATTCAATGTCATAATATCAGGTAAAAATGTTAACTTTCCCTTAAGTAGAGCGTAGTGTGCGTGAAAATAGCTTTAGAATTATAAGGCTTAAAGCTTGCTTTTTTAACAACCAATCAATTTATCTTCACTGGAACTGCCTCGTATCAAAGTCAGGCACTTCTAGGCCCTTATACTGCTCCAGGAGGAAAATTTACGCCCCAAAGCATCTCTCTCCTCGGATTTAATACATCTGCATCCCCAAGGGTTAGGCAGAGAACGTAATGACCTACGATTTTCTTGCGACGATTTTGTGTGAATGTGACTTGTCAGAGACTGTTCGTGTCGACGTGCTGTCCGTTAGAAGTCATCAGAACTAAAGAAGTGCAAGGAACAACTTCTCTGTCCCCATCCTCACCCCAATAATTTGCAGATATTTGTGCTGTCCCCAAAGGGAGGCAGCACTGATACGTTTGCAGCCTGCATGTCGACCACGTGACGCCGCGATGAGGATTGGCTCAATCGTGGCAAGTCACGTCATGGACATAGCCCTGGAGCTGGTCGCTACGATGGACAATCGCTTGGCTGTAACATAGACCCTGTTCCCCAAGCGAGTAAAGGACGCTGTTTCTAAAGAATACATCTGCCTCGTTTACAGAAAGAACTGTAGATGAAAGCTTAGGGGAAATCCTTAGACATAATTCCCTTAAGTATTTCCTTTCGTGTAAATTGTGTTCTGAAAAGGTTATTTTAGTAAAATCTGTGAATTTAAGGAAGACTAAACAACGAAAATTATAAAAAAATGCCATTTTTAGCTTTTTGTGTAGCCTAATTATTTGGAAGTTGATACTTAATTTGATACACGCTTATGATTACAGCCAAAATATTTATATTTTTAAAAATGGTATTTCATTTGCCATATTGTTTGTGAATTCTACACCACTTTAATGAAAAAAAATCTCGTAACTCCAACACACTTTGGAATAGGAGAGATAAACTTTAGCTCATCTTTTAGGCGAAGTTTTGCTCTAGAAATTGGTACTAATGATAACTTTGTAAGTTTGTCTTCTCAATTTTTGCCTTGAACAGTTTTTACCTGTGAATAAAATTTTCTAATATAAAGTATTCATTTTTTTCAGAAACTATTGAAGGCATATGAATTAAAATTTAGGACTATAAAAGAAACCCTTAAGTTCTGTTGTGGAACTACTTTTGTATTATAATCACATGGTTGGTTATACTTCAAAGAAATAATCACTCAAACTGTAATCAAAAGATAATAGAAGAAATAAAATAGTGATGTTCTCGAATAAACAAGTGCATTGTATAAATTATATCAGGGTATTTAGAAGGCTTGCATCTATATTCTGTAAACAGTTCAGTCTGATATCCTAAATAGTTTCTAAAATAATGGGGTCATGAATTTATACATTTAACATTTGTGGCATACGACTTTTAATCTCCCCTTTAATCTGTGGAAAAGGAATTAAACGTTGTATATAATCGTTCAATAGCACAAAAATATCACCCATACTAAGTACTTTATTCAGTCGGTACTTTAAGGGCTCAATGGAATAAGGGAAGTGTCCCATTCAAGTGCATAACACATGCCCAGAACTTTTTTTTTAATTTATGGACGCTCTTTAACTGCTGTGGTCCTCAGCATCTCATTCTATATTGGGCGTGAAAACCGGGAATTTTGCTCAGAGGTCTCCTTATCAGGCTTGAGGTTCTTTTGTGTGCTGTAAATCTACGACACGGGACCATCGGCTTTACTTCCCTTTCGAAGGAAGCCATGCTAAGGATTTTTACGCCCGCAAAAAATCCATTGCCCTCCACCGGATTTGAACCCGCGACCTCGGGAACTAGAGGCTAGTGGTAATCACTACACCACGGAGGACGACATGCCTTGGACGAGAATGCTACAAGTACACTGACGTGTTGAGATCTAAAACATAGTTGTCCTCGAAACGCAGAGACTGGTATTATGAATTAAAATAGTTATTAAAATGATTACAAGGAAGTAAATAAATGTAGAATATATTACAAAATATTTCTAAGGGTATCTTTTCAAAACATCTAAAGCAAATCATCTCCAAAGGGCTTAAAAACATGGAAAAAAGGAGAGAAATATAAACACATTGTTCTGGACATATTTTGCATACATAGGAGATGAACATCGTGTTATGAAATTTCTGTCGGCTATCTAAGTATGATCTGTAATATACCGAGGTAGCTAGATGTAAATTAATTACCCTATAAAGCTTCATAAATCCAATTACATAAAACATAATGGGATTTAAACTCGGGTAATGTTTCTTTTATGACTCTATCACTCCTGACGTTAGTTAAAATAATGTAACCGAGCAGGTTGGCTCAGGCGGTAACGTCTGTGGCCTGTATTCGGGAGATCGCGGGTTCGAATCTAGTGGCCGACCTTCTTGACCCATGGGTTTTTTGGGGTTTCCTCGGATCGCCAGGCGAATGCTGGGCAGGAGCACTAACTCCCCCAGTATTTCCTGTCCCTCCATTTCACCCACATTCTTATTTCAATTCAGCTTTCATCCGCTTGGTCTCTTTAGAGTTGTACGTATCGGCGGGAGGTTTCGGCGTGTGTATGGCAAGGGAAAAGGATGCTCTGTGGAAACCTTCGTTCCTTAAATGGAGGCGGTCTCCGGGTTCCGGGCACCCCGGAGGATGTGTAAGCTCACAGGGGGATGGGAGCCAGCGCATCACTGCCCATCCGGGGAGTTTAAATCTGTAAATGGCAGGAACCCTACCCTATGTCTATCGTGTCCTCCGGTCCAGTCGCCCTGTGTCTTCTCTTATCTATGCCTCCTCCTGGGAGCGCCGCGTCCGGGGCATAGGTACAAAATATCTATGTAGGTGGACGTGCTAAGTCCCCTTCCGCGTTGAATTCTAATCATAATTCTAATGCTAAATTAATGTGGACAGTGAAAATATTTCCAGCATACTGAGTGGTTAAAATTAAAGCCACTTTAGCCGAAATTTTGAAATATTACAATTTTTAAGTACCGGTCTTCAGAATTCTGTCAATGCTGCTCTGCTACAATTAAAACCTTGTTTACAAAGTTCGTGGAAACATCTTTAACAATTTTCGAGATAGTAGCATACTAATTGATGCTATTAAGGAGTTATTTAGAGGCCTCATAGGACAATAAACAATGTTGTGGGCAAAATAAAACGACTGGCATAATTTTTAATGCTAATAAACAAAAGTGGTATATGGAATGTTTGTCACCCTTCTTGTTCTTCTAGAAGAACATGTTAAACTTTTAAGTACAATATGTTATACAATCTTTTCTCAGTGGTCGTTTGCTAGTGTGATATCCTGACTAATTTGAAAGTGAAGAAAAATTATTTGATAGATTGTTTTTATTTAATTCTTTCGGAGTTTCCGATGAAAGCTTGAACATAATCCGTTAAAAACTACGAGACTGTTTTTAAAGTAAGTACCATTTTAATACTTTACCACTGCAGTCGCGATTTTGAGCACGCGCGAGCACTTTCTGCATGCATTAAGAAGCCAGATGCAGCTGTGAGTGATCGTTATTTGGATTTTCCTGTTGTTAGAGCGTTTCGAAACAATCGAATGACCCTCAGACTGTGAAGTCAGAACAGTAATTAGTTTTTTGAATGCGAGAAATGCTAAATCAGCAAACATTCATCAACTGTGTGTGGTTTATGGGGAAACAATAATTAATGACAATGTCCGGACACATACAGTCGAACAAAATCGGGATCTGATCGCATTATTTGGTTAGGAACAATTCGACCACCCTCCCTACAGACCGGATTTGGCACCAATAGATTTTCATGTGTTTCCTCAAGTGAAGAAATTCCTTGGTGGAACGAAGATTAAGTTGTGAAACAAGAAGTGTAGACTTAGCTTTCATCACAGGTGGCATCATTCTTTGACGAAGACATACAAAAACTGGTTTCCCATTACGACAGGTGCCTGAGTAATGGCGCTGAGTGTGTGGAGAAGTAGCATAAGGTGTGTGATATTGAATGATAATAAACTATTTGGAAAACAATGTGCTATTTTTTTAAAAAAAAACTATCCATACGTACTTTAAAAGCAGGTCTCGTATATGTGTGAAATACCTTTAATGTGTACAAAAGAACAAGAAAAATGAAAGTGGAAAAAAGGCAAAAAGGCATTTTAAATAATGTATGCGTTTAGATCATGTGGTCATGGACATTCAATGATCACGTGGGGCGAACAAAATGTTCTGAGGGCAAAAAGTGTAACAGCTAATTGAAGCTCATATAAAAATAAAAATTATAATTTTTAAAACCTTAAACCTAAGTTTAGCTCCGTGTGACCTAAAGAAAATTGATTAAAATATACATTACATAATAAAGAAGATAATTTTAAATAAATAATATAAACGTTCCTCTACTTATGTGTATTTCAATCTTTGCAAAAAATTATCCATTCTCAGGAAATAATTTTTCACTTTTGAATTAGTAGAACATTAGGAACCGTTTTCTTTCTTCCATAAACAGAACTAAAACATAATTTTGAAGTAGATATGCCCCACGTATGGGAACCAACTTGAAGTAGTTATTGTTCTTTACGTTGTTTGTTTATTTATTTGCCTCACATATGGACGTTAATTTGAAGAAGATTGTTTGTTACGTTGGAGTTGTTTGCACCATACTTTGGGCGTCAGTTTGAATATGATGTTTACGTAATATGCTGCTACGTATGAGAAGCTGATTTGAAGGTGTATTTTTGTTGTTACGCTCAAATTTAAAAAAGATATATTAACTTTGTTATTAAACTAGTTCTATAGGTATTATTTATGCTTGTTTTTGCCTCGGCTGCTTCAGTATTACTTTAGAGACACGTTTCTCTTAATCAGGGCATGGTGCGACAAGAATGTAGGCTTACACAGATTTTTAAGTTTAAATTCACTTCGTTTTATTAATCCTTGACACAAATTATATAGCTCTACACTGATATTAAGAGCTGTGAGATTCTTTAATTTAATACTTACACTTTGTTAACGCGTGTAGTTAATTTTCGTTACACACGAATACATAATATTTCTTTAGAGAACACATCTTCCATTCAGTCACTACCAAGGTCTGCAGGCAACTGAACATATTTCAACCGTCAAAACCCGTAAGCTTTTGTATTTCAATTCTCTGATTGGCTAATTCTGGTCCAATAGAATACCTGCAATTAATTAAAGCTTTTTCTGGCTATTGATTGGCTATTTTAAAAACTGCCACAAAATTTACGTTATTGCCGCCCTAATTATAACTAGTAGAATTCAAACTCTCAAACTCATTATTGCCTCAAGGTTACCTCATTGTTACTTCATTGTTAGCAACTTTTAACTTATTATTCTCACAGCTCTTACATTATTAAATTACATAATTCATTCACATAACATTATTGAACATGTTTACAATAATATAAGCATTTGAAATGACTGTTACATACATTTTTACAAATTATTACATACATATTATTTCAAGGCGGGCTGTTATTGAATTTACATATTATATAATTTAATTGAAATTATTCAAATGTTAAAAATACTGCCTCAATGTCCATCAAAACACACTCAAACGGAAATATATAACATGTTTCTAAAATTATATCTTAATTTAATGTGCCGAAATGTGATCTCTTGAGAAGATGGAGTACTTAAGTTTTATGGCGAGTTTGTGACTCCGGTCTTTAATAAGGGTGGCTCAAGTAAAACAAAAGTGTCACAATGCACAGACATTTTGCACCATCATTTATTTTCACCATCACCTGCACAATAACTTTACCAACTATTATCATTGTTTATAACACCATCACAAACACAACTAGGATCCTTACTAGCATAACTGCTAATTGTGCTACCCCTAATTCCATTTATAACATCCTTTTATACTTGCACTTTCCTTTTACAACCTTCTATTATCCATCAACGCAAATATAAAAAAATCTTAAGACCTTCTCTATACACTATCTTTTATTTTCAAACCTATTCCATGACTTTCCCATACTAGATCTGTTTCTGTGTCTGCTTCGTGTTAATCACAATGGGTTATCAGAAATGATTTTGGTTTACATTTTGCAGTAGGCATATAAGAGCATAACAACAGACCAAGAGTTCAGTTAATTGTTTTGTTTATACGTGTGATACCGGAATTACTAACTCGTATGATTAATAATTTTATAAAGACATGATAGGAAAATAGATAAACAATTGCAATAAATAATTTACGTATATTAAATCAATGCACAATGGAAGTAGCAGGGGTTACAATTTTGGAGTTGAATAAGGAAGTCATTATCAGGCAAATTACGTGTTCAGGAAAAGCGATCAAGTGAAAGTGTAGCTAAGGCAATTTGGTTCCGGCGAACTCAGTCAACAAGAAACCCAATAACTCAATGTTCAGGTAGCTAGAACTCGGTACGTTAAGAAATCAGAGTTGTGTGAAAGTGCAAGAAGCCCAGTTCTGAAAATTGAAAAGGGAAAGAATTCTTAGAATTTAGGTAGTCAAAAAATAAACGCTGTGTTTCAGATGCTTAAGATTTGGCAGCGTATAATGTAGGAACTTTGGTGAGGCAGTTGTCAAGTAGGTGGGATTTAAGTTAATAAGTATTTCTAAAATTAGCATCTTTCTTTCGTTTACAGCCTTAGGCGCTTACGGTCATTTACGGTGATCGTAGTCCTAGCAGCTAAAGACCGCGCTCGGTTCTCATACAGTTAGCGGTAGTATCATTTTAGCGTTTGATGGCAACTTACGCTATTGGTTTTCATTGCTGCAAATAGTTATTTTAAACCGTAGATTTGATACTTCAGAAGATAGCAGATATAATAATTCAATTGTTACGGTTTCTCGTGCTCAGATTCAAAATAAGTTTAATTATTCATTTCAAACCTCGGCAACTCACTTCAGTAGCTCAAGTTTTAGATCACATTAAATTTATCAGTAGTTCTCTATCCTCACCCCACCCAGGTATACCCTGAGAGTAAGATCTCATAGACAACCACTGCAGCAGCTGGCAGAAGATTCATCAGCAGATATTAGAGACGCACGACATCAAAGTGCCGCAGGTGGGTTACGTTGTCATGTGATTTGATAGTATACACTGTTTGCATGAACTCAGGAGAAAACGGCACTTGAAAGTATACTGCTTAAATTTCAAAACAGCAACAGCGAATATCTCGGAAATGGATAATACTTATTTTATACAAATTCTATACTTTAACGATCTCTTAACTATTTTGTGTGGTACATTCTTACTTTCTCTACCACGCACATTGTAGTAGAGAAGGTATTGCATTTTTCCCAAAATTTTATATCGGCATTTCACCGGAAATGCACGTTTTAAGACCTCTTGAATTCATAGAAGGCATTTTTAGAAAATATTCCGTGTGTGTGTTTGTTTGTGTGTCTGTGAACAGCTCAAGAACGAAAAGTTGGATAAATACCTAGCTTGATATGCAAGTTCAGTACCTTTCAAGGATGCGACACGAAAATTTTCAAGAAAATATCTCAACTGTCCTTTACATGGAATATTTTTCGAAATGTTGTATTTTCTAAAAAATGGTTCTAACGATTTTGATTAAAATACCATACATTAAAGATATTTACATGACAAATAAAACGCATATCTTGAATTTTCTGGGCATAGCCTGTGAAGTCCTCTTCATTCGGAAGGAATGTTTTATAATCTTGTATAATTGGTAAACGTTAAGCAATAGACGAAAACGCACTGCAAAAAAATGTAGATTTCTTTAAAACACAGAGTTTATTTCAAGTTGAACTACAATACAACACCTGCTTCAAATTGGCTTTCCATAATTTGAAGCAAAAATTACATCTTCAAATTGACGCCCAAAGCGTGGTGCAAATAACGTAACAAACCAACTTCTTCAATATTAAAACCTAAAATGTATTTAAAACATTAAAAACCAGCATCTTAAGAATTTCAGTAGATAAATCCATATTTTGCAAGAATATTTCTGTCCACATCACAAGAAAGATGTTATCGACTCTTCCTTTTGTAGGACATTGCAAATGTCGTAAATATAGTCGTGGATTGCTATTAAGTTTAAAGAAGAACACCATGTTGTAGAATACATGCATGTTATACTCCTGTATTCATCCTCTTGTGCGAACTAGACTTGTATACTTCGGTGAATCATGACTGTTTACCCCAGGGTGTCAAGCTGCCCGATGCTACAAATAACCTATAGGACTTTGGTAGCAAGGGGCCAGCTCAAGAATGTAATGATAGATAACGAGAACAAAGAATTTCAGTTTCAAACCAATCAAGTAGTGTAGTAAATCTCCAACAGAGGACCTGAATGCCTTGTAGCACATCACTATGGCATTGCCCGTGCTACTGCAAGCAGTGGGTATCCTTGACGGTTTTCATTGGACATAAACTCCATTCCGGTTTCGATCGAACACATGAAACATAAGAAATGACAAATCCATATACTTTCATGTTGTTTGTTAAAATCACATCGAGTAGGAGTCATTTTGGCAGATAAACAAGTTCAGTGCTTTTTATTCACACTGTGGCCAGCGCAGGGCTGCTCGCGTGCCGGTCACCGCATCTCGGACTCTTGCGGAAACAGTTATAATATACCCGGAACCACCTCACGTTTCCACAGTTACAATTATGGTGATAATAAGCACATGCCTTATCACAAGAGATGTTGGAATTGCTGTCCTTCTCCATACACATATTTCTGGCATACTGTCGGGACATTTTCATTCACTATCCGAAATTAAGTGAATTTCTCGCTTGATGTTTTCTTTTAGTTGATATTATGTATGGGGTTTGTTGTATATACCTAATTTTTCATGTGATCATCACAGAAATAAGAGTTTTATTTATGGGTGCTCTTTAACTACCATGTTCCTTAAGGTCCCATTCTATATGCGGCGTGAAAGACCAGAAATTTTGCTCAGAGGCCTCCGTATCAGGATTGAGGTTCTTTTACGTGCCGTAAATCTACGACACGCGACCACCGGCTTTACTTCCCTTCCGAAAGAAGCCATACTAAGGATTTTTATGCCCGAAAAAAATCCATCGCCTTCCGCCGGGTTTGATCCCGCGACCTCGAGAACTAGAGGCCTCGACATGTCATCATCAGAGTTGGGTAAATTTATGTAATTGAATTTTGTGAAACGATAAGACTAATTGACGCACGCTTAATATTCTTCTCTGCCGAAGCCTGGCTCAATTTATTTATATATATATATCGTCACTAAATAACCGATATTGGACTACAGACAAACCACTTTCATAAAAAGTGTGCACTTGCATTTCTTTAAAAAACAATAAATGCACAGAGGTACAGAAATGACTTATACCATTGTTTGAACAGATGGCCGACGTTCAATGTTAATGGGGATTTTTCTAACAAGACTTCCGCGCATACGGTGATCAGCAATTGAATTTATTCAGAACAATTTTGAAGATAGTGTAACTAGTAAATAACTATGATTTATTTATAACTGTAGTAGAACTTGAGAAATAAGGTGTGCGAAAAAATCCCATACTTTGGAAGAACTAAAACCAAACATCAGGCGAGTAATTCACTCAATGTCGGATATTGAACTTTCCAGTGTTAATGAAAATATCTTGAGAAGATGCAAGGAATATGCGGATAAAGGGAGACGACATTTCCAACATTTGTTATGATAATTTAAGTGCTTATTTCATTGTAATTTCATCTATGAGAACGTTAGGCGAATGCGGGGATATTATAATTGTTTCGGCGGGAATCGCAGCCGCTACTGCCGGCGCTCGAGCAGCCGTGCGGTGGCCACTGTTTGAAAGAAACGTCCTGTAGTAAGGTGTGAAATACACTCAGTGGTAGCTTTAAAGAGTCGATGTTCTAGGCAAATGGGAGGGGTTACCTACACGTATGATAAAGAGGTAATTTACGTACTTACAACCGAGCGGGATGGCACAATCGGCAACGTCTGTGGCTCGCATTCTGGAGGTTCTGTGTTCGATCCCTGGCTACCACCGAATCTGGCCCTTGTGTTTTTCGTGATTTCCCCGGGTCGACAGTCGAATGCTGTGGTGCATCTTCTACCACGACTCTCCTTTCTCGCATTTACTGTAACCATCATCTACCTTGTCATCTGTTTCAGAGTTGTAGGACCAGGCGACGGTGTTCGGCGGGTTGCGGCTGGGCGGTGGCTGTGTGCTCTGTATAAGTTTATTCACTGGCGTCACTGCGGGGACTGCTCAGGTAGGTATCTCCTCCGAGAGGTCACGTTGGGAGCAAAAAGGGTCGTTACGGCCTACTTGCCCTGCTCTGCCCTGGTTTCGGGGGGGCCCTCCATGATACATACCTTTACATTTACCTTTGCCTATTTATAAAAACGTTAACAGTTCCCCTGGAAGAAGCTTACATCACCACTGGTATCTCATAAGTAATTCTACATTTTAAATAAATAAATATATTATATAACAGTGGTTTACAGACATGTTAAAGATTACATTAGTATTCTACAACTTTATATTTATGTAACAAACTTAGTATGATATTAAAATTGTTATAAAATATGTGCGTTTTGAGGCAGTATTTTATATCATAACATGCTTTGAATGCCAAAGTGATTGTAGTGAAAATTAATATTATTGAATGTACAGGATTTCAGATGTTTGTTAGCCATAAGTATTGTAAGGAAAAAGTTTACACGGCCTCACTGAAGCTGACAATAGAAGTGGGTAACAATAAACCGAGGGGATGAGTTGTTTATCACTAGGAAGAGACAAACAAATGACGTCAGGGTAGAGTGCCTTTTTTTAGAAATGGAGGGAATATCTTCCCTAGAGTATATATGTTAGTAGTAGTGATTGGCTGACCAAAACAGACGCTAAACTTGGCGCGATTTGGTAACCAATAGCAGCTCTGTTATAATGTTTAGGCAATTCAAGGTGAAGGAGTATATATTCTCGAGCCATAAGCAAGTGTCGCACAGTTCTGAAGAATCTCTCATGAGATGCACTTCACACAGTTCTGAAGAATCTCTCACGAGGTGCACGTCACAGAGTTAGTTACAAAAAATGTAAAGTACGCGAAGTAATTGGTGCGCGGCAACTAAACGACTTTAGTTACATTCAGAAATATCACAACTTCAGTCAGGCGTGTATAAAGATTAAATATGTGAATTATTAATTAAGTGTGACGGCAATAAAAGTGTAGAAACAAATTTTTTTATCAGTGTTATATTTTAGCAACAACTCCTTTCCGTTTACACGCCATGCTTAAGAGATACTTGCTCGACTGAGTTATAATAGCTAGCCGGAGGACAATGAACCCAAATTTAAAAATAATAAAACAAGAGGCGACCAGTAAATAAGATAACACGAAGAATTGCGACAGTTTGTATTTGTATTTTTACATAACTGCATTGAAAATTACATGGTGTGTATATCACCACAACGGGAATGTGTTTTTAAAATAGCAACTTTACGCGCACAAGTTTCAGAGATAGAAAATTCACCACTGCATCCTTAAGGATTAGAAAATCAAACCCAATGTGAGCATAGGTGCATTATAACAGTGATCTCTATTGAGTTTATAATGGGGTGGAAAAGCTATTCAGACCGTTACGCTGTATTAAACAGCAGCATTTGTTAAAGCTGCCGTAACATCTAACAAAGCCATACTTCTGCTCCATTACACAGGTTCAGTCCGCACATAGCCATGTTTTATAACACCCGTTTTCCGATAGCCTGCGCCTTTTATCGATACATTCCATTCCTCCGCAAGTATTTCCTATCTCATAAATATGTGTGCCTTCTGTTCCCACCCAATTGGTGATATTTTAGTCTTCCTCATGCACCTGCAACGAAGTTTTAATCATAAGTTTTCTTTGTCATCTTTTTGAGATTGTAAAAACTGAAGTCGTAGGATTCTACATGTTTAAAATATCTGTGTAACAACACTATACAATTTGCACCATTTTTCAGGTAAGAAAATCAATAAAATAAAATCTTTCATGACTTTCTCATGGTTTCAAAGCCATATTTTACAATTCTGGTTCTTAGAAGTCTCAAATTAAATGGTCCACCATATATACAGCATTCAAAAGTGCTTTTAAAGAGATTAGTTCACTTGTTTAAAAATTCTTTTAATCCTCTTAGATATACGTTTGCATAAATTATGTCAATTTCATAATCTCTTGCTACCATTAACAGACCAATTAAATTAGTAACGTCTTGTACTTTATAGGTGCATGCTACACGAGCTCTGTTCGAAACGTATCCTAAAATAATTTTATTTACTTTTATTCAGTTTAAATCCTCTTTATTCCCCAAAATAATTACCTCCACTGTTATTTCACTACTTTCAGGGCTGCTTCTGTTGCAAAAATGCTTTCTAGAGTGCATTTTTTAGTGAATTCTCTTGTATATCTTTTATAAACAAGAAAAAAGTGTCATTTTAGGGTGAATTCCATCTTTTAAAACAAACAGAACTCTACAGATGCCAAATAAGGCAGTACCTGAGGCTACAACAGCTGTACTCCTAGTTTAGAACGCTTGAGTAAGCAGCGCCGAGTGCATTCTCATGGTTTAGCACCATATATGTTTACTTTTCCTTCAGACTACTTTCTGACCGCTTCCCTTACAAACGGCATTGATTCCAAATAAAGCAGTTTATTGATTATTTGCTGTGGTTTCTCGTAATGAACAATTCCTGCTTCATGTTTAACACTGGGGCAAATGACTTGAAACAAAATTGAAGCATATGCGATGCTCTTCCGTTTGCGTTTACCAGGAAATAGGAACGGACACAGGATAAAATGGTTATAAACTAAAACGGAAACAATGGAAAGTGACG
The DNA here is from genome assembly GCA_030765065.1 of Deroplatys truncata. NCBI lineage: Eukaryota > Metazoa > Arthropoda > Insecta > Mantodea > Mantidae > Deroplatys > Deroplatys truncata. The sequence goes on from CM060990.1 coordinate 669,009,955, forward strand.
CAACAGACGGATGTTTACTTATGAGGAATCCCTATATGCTGTGCTATATAATAGAAGAGTAAGTATAGATTTACTGGCGGGCTATTTCGAATATTTCTATTTGGCCGGATCTCGTAAGTGACCAGAGATTATAACGCAGGCAACGTTGTTGATTATTGGACGTTATGTATCTACGGAACGGTACTCACAGCCGCGCAAAACTATACCGTGCTGTAGAGCGGTAGAGTTCCTTCACTGCAATGCAGAGTAGGAGAATGGCTGATAAGTATTGTAAAAGAAGATACCCCACTTTGGTTTTTAAAAAAACAATAGTTTTTAAAAAATAATGTTAATTATGTTAGGAATAATCGTATATTAATATGGCACACCATTATTATTAATTATTGTTATTACTTCTTCTTTCTTGCGAGGAAAAATCCGTTAAAATAAATCAACCAATAGAAATAGCGGTTTATTACTAAAACAAGAATTACAATTAATTACAACTTTAATGCTAATATATAGTTTATTAACTAGCCTTCTGCATTTTAATAAAATATTTTACTCTGTTGTTATTAAAAGAAATAGTGATATTCGGTTTCATACACCAAGAGTTAAAGGAGCAAAAAGATCCAGAATACTTATTTGGTTTAGTGTCGGGTATAACCTTTATCAGTAACAACTTCAGTTAATTATTTAGTCACGTTTTACATAAAAGTGTGACTCAAGTGTTATTTTTGTTTTGTGTTTTAAGGTAAAGGCACGTCTGCAATGGCATAAATCAGGTACTTTGTACAAATGTGTTTAGCTTGGGCTGATGTATAGCCATATTCTAAGGAAGACTGCTCGCACAAATAAATAATAAAATAAATAAATAAAAAAAGAATGAAAGTGCAATGATACCGATTTTACGATTCTATTGTGTAACGGAAATATATAGTCTTATATTCTTTGATTTAAAATCATACCTTTATTGTATTGCTTTCACTACCGTTACAATTGTGTATATAGGTTGTCACTGCACTGCTGTTCCGTAACTCCTTGCCTTTGCTCTTCTCCATACATTGTAGGTTTTAATTTTTATACATCGCTCCAACGAGAATTTTATCAGGAGGCGTGTTTGAGCTCTTAACATGATAAATGCTTTTTTATGAATAATGTCTGAAGTTCTCTTATCACTGAACTATATATATTTTAGAAAACATTATATAGTCGCAAAACGTCTAACACAATTTTCGTAGTGTTAGCGGTTTTCGAAATATTCCTTGTTGAATTCTTACCTTTTCCCTCCTTCGCCGTCACGAACGATTGCGGTAAGTAATAGTTGTCGTGCAGACAGTTGCAAGACACATTATTTTGTTATCAAAGGCTAATCCAGTGCATAATACGAAACTTACCATATTCTTAGCCGCTGGAATCTCCCTCAGAGTCAGAATGTGTAAGATGTCCGCACAATGAATTCAATTTGTAATTCGAAATAATAAACTTTTACTGTTAAGCGGCGAGAAAGTTCACACAAACAAATCTGAAACACACTCCCACTAATTGGCTAGGAGACACGTGACTATCACCAAGAGTTTGTTCTACTGTACAATAGCATTTTTCGTGACTGAGACTATAAAAACAGTTGGTTGTCATATAAATGGTTGATTGTTACTTTCAGTATGTGAAAACAACAAACTCATGTTGCAAGGTTTGAAATCATTGCTAGGTTAATATACATATATATAATTAGTAACGTGACATGGATAGAAGAATTACGTCCTATATGAATAATAATATAATACAAATAATTATATAATTATATAATATTGCACAGAATGGACAATTTAATTTGAGACTGTGCAGTATCTCCAAAACTAAGCGTTGTAAAAAGAAATGTCTTTAACAAAAGTTGCTTGATATTATAGGGGAAAGTAAATGCCACTAGTCGTGTTTTGTTTGGAGGACGTTGTGGTATTAAGTTTAGGGACAATTAATTTTTTTAAATGGGAACCTACAATTAGGGTCAAATTAAATTGACCCTAAAATGACCATCATAACGTCCTTCAAATAAATCACGAATAACGGCATTTACTTTCCCGCATAATATCAAGCAACTTTTGTTAAAGACATTTCTTACTACATCACTTAGTTTTGGAGATACTGTACAGTCTCAAATTAAATGGTCTACCCTGTATATAGGATCATTAAAACATGGTAACGTGATCCGCGGGCTCTTTCTACTGCACGAGAGAAACGTGAGTCGCCGGGAAAATTGTGTCGTCAGAGGCGAACTAAAATACTTATCTTATAGTAGATAATGGAATTGTTGACCTTCTGCTCTCAAACAGCATAGCAGCATAACTCCTAAAATGTTCTCACTCACTCGCCTAAGCTCGGCAGCAGGAATCCTTGTGATTTCTTGCATGATGTTATCACCAAGTTCCTGTAGTGTACAAGGGTTAGAACGATACACTTTGTCTTTCAAAGAACCCCATAAATATAAATCGCAACTATTTAGGTCAGGGAACAAAGGGGCCACAAATCAACCCTTACAATTATGTCATGAAATACCTCTCTTACTTCATTTAATGATTTGGCAGCCGTATGTGCTGTTGCAGAATCTTGTTGGAACCAACCACAATATTTTTCTTCTTCTGTCAAGCGATCAAAAAATGGCCCTGGAATTAGTCTCCGATACTGATCTGCATTAATTGTTTCATTAAAGAAAATGAGTCCTATTACTCTTCTAGCACTTATTGCACACCAACTCCAATATTCAGGTCATAGTGAGGCGTTTCATGCAAGAGCACATGTTGTTCTGAAGCCCAATATCGACTGTTGTAAGCTTCACGCGTCCATTTAGGTGGAACCAAGATTTATCAGAGTCTAAAGAAAAGCTGTGGATAATTCAACCACTTTCTACAGATCGAAAAAGACAATTGTAGTAATTCACTCGCTTACATGGATCATTTCGTTTCAAGGCTTGCACTCGAGTATAGTGATAGGGATTTAGTTTAAGACGTGTATCATTTCCCGGAGGTACTCCTGTTTGTCGAGGTAATTTGTTTAGCAATTTGCGAGACGATCGCTCTAAAGCGGCACCGATTGAGGCAGTATTTTTAACACTCAAATGATTTCAGTCATATTATATAATATATAAATTCAATAACAGCCCGCCTTGAAGCAATATGTGTATGTAATAATTTGTAAAATGTATGTAACAGTCATTACATATGTTTATATTATTGTATCCATGTGTAATAATGTTATGTGTCTATATTACGTAAGCTGTGAGAATAATAAGTTGAAAGTTGCTAACAATGAGGTAACAATGAGGTAACCTTGAGGCAATATTGAATTTGAAAGTTTAAATGCTACTAGTCATTATTGGAGCAACAATAATGTACATTTTTGGACAGTTTAAAAATAGCCAATCAACAACCAGAGGAAGCTTTAGTTAAATGAAGGTATTCTATTGGCGTAGGATTAGCCAATCACAGACTTGAAATACAGAAATTTACAAGTTTAGATGGTTGAAATCAATTCAGTTGCCTGCAGACAGTGCTCATAACTGTATGCTTTGCTTGTGCGTCCTCGAGAGATTTAATATGTATTCGTGTGAGACGAAACTAGTTTACGTTTTAAAAAAGTGTAATTAATTAATAAAAAGAATCTCACAGCTCTCTATATCAGTGAAGTGTTATTTAAATCGTGTCAAGCGTTAATAAAAGGAGTGAAGTAAAATTATAATCTGTGTAAGCCTACATGTCTCTAACAATAATACTGACGCAGCCGAGGCAAACATAAATATATAACATTTAAAGAAACAGACCAATTACAAAGTTAATATTTTTTTAAACTTGGGGCAAAGGCCACCTGAAAGTACATTTGGGGCGAAGGCTACCGGAAACTGTTTATCATACGTGCGGTTGCAACTACTACAATTTCGGTTCCCCAACAGTTGAAATATAATACATCTTCAAACTGACTTTCCATACGTAGCAGCAACAAGTTTTCTTCAAATTGATGCCCAAAGCGTGGTGCAAATAACGTAAAGAAACAATGGTGCTAAAAATTCGTAAAAATAAATTACTTCTTCACGATTTCATCTAGTTTATTTTCTGTTGAAATTGATCATCTCATAGAATGTTTCTTGTCCAACACCGAACCCGAAGCTTCAAATTTATTCACGATCGCAAGTATAGATTTTCTTGCAGGTGGTTGAGAGTTTGGAAACCTTTCAACAAACTTTCTGCGCACTGGCGAGCAAATTTGTGTTTACAGTAAAATATGCAAATAAACACACGTTCTTCCACAGATAAGTGACGCATCATGTTTACTGTATCGACAGACTGGACGTGACACAGCAATAAGTGAGACTTGGTGCCAATGTACCTTCGAACGGGAATTAAGGATCCGAAGTTCCGCTAGATGGCGAGGGAAGAGCGCAGGAGAGACAGGCCACGAATGGGTTACCATATATTTTAATGACCCAATATTACTGGGACATATTTCAGATACTATTCGGCTATGATATAAGCGCGTTCGGTGGGAAGAGCAACCAAACAGTTACGGAACAATTGGGAGGGGCATCGGAAGGAGAGTCAGGTAAAGCAAATATCCGCAGTTTGGAGCTGCGTTTACTAGCAAGGCTGAGGTGTGAAAATGTAGTAGTGTTTTCATTGTGAACTGTACATTTCCCTATCATCTTGACCCTCACTTGCCTCTGATCCCTCGCGTTGATGACTTTAGGCACGTCAACCAAAACAGTGGCGCCCTCCTCCAAGCATATTCATACCGTGGCCGACACGTATGTGTTTCTAGAAATGATTAGGGCACATTACAATTAAACTTTATGTGCAACACGTAACCGAAATACTGGAGTTTAGCACTATGCTCATTGTTTGAGTAACCCATCCCTTAGATGGCCATCACCTTGACGAGAACATTTTTGGGCACTGTGGGTTGGAATGCTCTCAACTCCCTTTGGATGTTGTTTTTTCTGAGTTCACCATTCGTTCTTGTAGGGTTACCTAAAAGGAAATGTGTAAAACACAATACCAAGTATGACACTTGGAACTCGAAGAAAATGTCAAAAGGAATATTGACACCTTTCCAACCGATTCGCTACACCACAATGGAGAAAATGATTAACAGGGCCCAAAAATATCCTGATGAACGGATTGCCCATCTATTCAAATGATTTCAACAGTGTTAAACTCTAGTATTTTTGATATCCAATACGCATTGTGTTTAATAAATGTGCTTCATCCATTTCTGGAAATTTTCGCAGTTCTCAATGGCTTGTGTTATCTTATTTGTTGGGCGCTTATTGTTTAATTATTTTTTTTTAAATTTGTTATCTTTGTCCTCCGGCTAGCTATTATAACTCAGTCGAGTACGTATCTCTAAGCAGGGTGTGTAAACGGAAAGGAGTTGTTGCTAAAAGATAACACTGATAAAAAAATCTGAATCTAGACTTTTATTGCCGTCACACTTAATTAATAATTGACATATTTAATCTTTATACATGTCTGACTGAAACTGTGATATTTCCGAATGTAACTACAGTCGTTTTAGTTGCCGCGTACCAATTACTTCACGTACTTTACATTTTTGTAACTAACTCTGCGACGTGCACCTCGTGAGAGATTCTTCAGAACTGTGTGACACTTGCTTACGGCTCGGGAATATATACTCATTGACTTCGAGTTGCCTAAAAATTATAATATAGCTCCTATTGGTTACCAAATTGCGCCCACTTTAGCGTCTGTTTTGGTCAGCCAATCACTACCACTAACATATATGCTCTAGGGAACATATTCCCTCCATTTATAAAAAACGGCACGCTACCCTGGCATCATTTGTTTATCTCTTCTTAGTGATAAACAACTCACCCCCTCGGTTTATTGTTACCCACTTCTATTGTCAGTTTCAGTTAGGCCGTGTAAACTTATTTCCTAACAATACGTATGGCTAACAAACATCTAAAATCCTGTACATACAATAATATTAATTTACACTACAATCACTTTGGCATTCACAGCATGTTATGATATAAAATATTGCCTCAAAATATATATTTGTAGTGTGTCCCATCAATATGGCCCACCCTGTATAAGGAAAAAAGATGTCGATTTGTAACAAGTGCAGGAAGTCGTGTAAGTGTTTTGCATCTAAGATCACGTTGAATTGCACACAAAATTTAAATTGGTAAGTAAACGAAAGTAATCCAAGTAGAATTGAACAGTCAGCTCGATTATGTTAACTACTGCAGAAAAGTGTGGTAGCTCTATGAGAGAAGCTGCTCCCTCGCACAATAGTGGTAGCAAGCAGCTGACGTCACTTGAATGATTCATGCTCCGTGAGGACATGGGCGTCTGGCGCGTCGAGATGTGATATTGGAGCAGCAGGTTACGAGTCCCTAGGGAGCGCTTTGCATGACACACTCCCCCATTCAGCGTCAGTTGATATTGGCTCCATCATAAGAAGACCGCCACGCACACACACAAATAAGCTCGCTTTGGCAACAGATTGTGACTGATTTTGCCCTTCATTCATATGAAAGGGCAAAATGCAGGGCTACAAGGGTGTGGATCTCCAACATGCCAACTTCACCATACTTTCTTTTACTTTTATTTTATTATTAAATCTTCAACGTAATAGCCGAATTGGTCTAATAAAGATGACGAGTACAAATGAAACAAACAGCGTCATCAGGAACTTGAATCTTAAACAATATCTTACAGAAAGAATACAAAGTTGTAATTTCATTAGTATATATAAGATTAAGAAGTGCAAGGGGATATCTAAAATATATATAGCCTATAGAGGGTGGACCATTTAAGTTGAGACTGTACAACATCTTCGAAATTAAGCGTTGTAGAATGAAATTCCTTGAATAAAAGTTGCTCGATATTATGGGGGGGGGGGAAGTAAATGCCGTTTGTCGGGCTTTATTTGGACGTTATGATGGTCATTTTAGGGTCAATTTAATTTGGCCCAAATTGTAGGTTCGCATCTAAAAAGATTAAATTGACCCTAAAATGACTATCATAACGTCCTCCAAACAAAAGACGACTAATGGCGTTTACTTTCCCCCATAATATCAAACAACTTTTATTAAGGCATTTCTTTCTACAACGGTTAGTTTTGTAGATATTGTACAGTCTCAAATTAAATGGTCCACCCTGTATTCTCCTGAAGAATTAAATGTAACCTGCCAACTTCAGTTAGTAATGGGTAGATATAAATTAAAAATTGCATCCAACAAAACGAAAACGGATTTTAAAGAACTGGTATATGGAAGATGCAAAAATAGCTTTAAATCCAGACAGTATTGAACAGGTTACATCGTTTAATTATTTTGGGCGTAGGATATCATACTTGCAAGTACAAGATATTACTATTAATATGAGTAGGTTTTAACAGATGCATGGGCTGATAAGAACTTTCAAAAGATAAAACACAACAGTCAACACTACTAAAATTTATAAACATTTAGCTCTCGCAGTGTTAAGTTATGGTTCTGAAAATTCGTCACTGAAAGGAAAATAGAAACTAATAAAATGAAGCTTATTGGAAGTGTTATTAGACTTAAGATGTAGGATTATAAAGAAATGCAATACATGTCAACAACTAAACACATTCAACCCTACTGACAGAATACAAAAGCAGAAAAAGGATTGGTATCATCATATTAAAAGAATGAAGGGTAACCGGATAAGTTAACACATTTTTTACTACCAACCAAAAGTACATAGAAATATTGAAAAATCGAGTACAACATGCATACACGAAGTAAACTGTGAAAACGGAACAGTACAATAGATCTAAGCTTGTAGACGAAGAAGATGGTTAAATCTCCATTTATTAAAAAATCACACGTACAGAACTATGCCAGGTTAGGTTACATTATACAACTGAGCGAGATGTCTCCGCGGCAACGTTTGAGGCTCGCATTCGGGAGGTTCTGAGTTCCATTTCCGGGACCGGTCACACTTACATGGGTTTTTCGTGGTTTTTCCTGATCAGCAAGGCGAATGCTGAGTAGTTTCTCTTCTACCATGAGCTTTCTTTTACTCATTTCCTATCATTTGACTTCCCCTTTCATACTTCAGGTGGGCTTAGGGGTTTACAATGTCGGACATATAGGGGAGATACTTGATCGTTGGAAATTTCTTCTCGGCTCTCGCAGATGGTAGCCTTCTCTGAGATGCCTTCGGTGGGTCGAGTTGTTCCAAATTGCGTCAGAGGGAAGCCTTCTGTGAGCAGCCCACCGGTGGCAAGCACGGAAGATCCGCGTTAGGTCGCGGTGTCCACTCCATTCTCTAGTCATATAATATTATATACAACTTACTTCTTTATGTAATTTCGATGCCTAGGTTTGTTATGCTAAATAAAATTTTAATCACGCCACATTTCTACAAAATTTCTCAAAATGTTTCCAGAACACTGAATTTAAATCAAAGTTAAGCTATATTTTATATGGGTAGAAAGAGTTTGGATTACATTCCTTTCATGGGTTATTATTCTTCGAGATCACGTTAAAGATTAATGAGTTGTATGGAGCTCCCTATAGTAAAAAATTAAAATGTAATTATTAATATACAGAATGGACCTCTTTAAGTTGAGACTGTAGAACATCTCCAAAACTAAGCGTTGTAGAAAAAGTGTCTTGAATAAAAATTGCTTGATATTATGGGGCAAAGTAAATGCCATTACTCGTGTTTTATTTGAAGGACGTTATGATGGTAATTTTAGGGTTCATTTAATTGCTTTAAATGGGTACCTACAATTAGGCTCAATTTAAACTGACCCTAATATGACCATTACAACGTCCTCCAAATAAAACACGACTAATAGCATTTTCTTTTTCCTATAATATCAAGTAACTTTTATTCAAAACATTTCTTTCTACAACGTTTTGTTTTGGAGATATTGTACAGTCTCAACTTAAATGGCCCACCCTATATAAGCTTTACATTGTTAGATATCCCTTTATAATTTGAAGAAAATGATTGATTCGTTTTATTATTTGCCCCACGTTTTGGGAGGCAATTTGAAAAAGGTTTGTTGCTGCTACGTATGGAAAGTCAGTTTGAAGATGGTAAAAGTTTTCCGGTAGCCTTCGCCCCAAGTTTAAAAAATATTAACTTTGTAATTTGACTGTTTCTTTAAATATATATATATATATACAGATTATAATTTTACTTTACTCCTTTTATTAATGCTTGACACGATTTAAATAACACTTCACTGTAGAGAGAGCTGCGAGATGGTTTTAATTGATTACCTTGCACTTTTTTAACACGTAAAATATTTTCATCTGACACTGAGTACGTATTAAATTTCTCGAGGACACATTTTGCGTCCGGTTAGGAACACTGTCTATAACCAACACGTCCAGTTATGAGCGCTGTCTACAAGCAACTGACTTGATTCCTACCGCCTAAATTTGTAAATTTCTGTATTTCAAGTCTCTGATTGGCTAATCCTAATCCAATGAAATACTTTTATTTAGCTTAAGCTTTTTTCTGGTTGTTGATTGGCTGTTTTATAAACTGTCACAAAAATTACATTATTGTTGCTCCAAGAATGACTAGTAACATTATTACACTTTCTTACTCATCATTGCCTCAAGGTTATCTCATTATTACCTCATTGTTAGCAACTTTTAACCTGTTATTCTCACAGCTCCTACACTATTAAATTACGTAATACATTCACATAACCTTACTGAACAGGTATACAATAATATAAACATATACAATGGCTGTAATATACACTTATTATGTATTGTTATATACATATATTGTTTTAAGGCGGGCTGTTGTTATATTTTTTATTATGTATTTTGATTAAAATCGTTTGTGTTAAAAATACTGTCTCAACTTCTTAATCTTCTTCAATGATCCACCCTATATTCTGTTCATATTAGATGATGTCTAATGTTGCATTTTCTTCTTTCTTCTAATTTCCTAAGAAACTGATGCTAACATCTGATGTGTTACACTAATGTGACTTCCTCTAAACACCATTATTCATTTTCGTATACACAAAACCTCCTTTATTCTATCTACTTCGTGTTAACCCGGAAAAATATTGACATAAGTGGTTACGCTACGTATTTGTACAGTGACACAAGAAATAGATACCACGGTCAGTTGTGTGCTATTCTTCTACCTTAATATTAAGTGCTTTGCGAAATCAGCAAAACAGAATAACATAACTTGAATGTGCATTGCTTAAATTCCTGAGGAATCAACCGAACAACATCGTATATTTCGGAAAGGGCTAATTTTGAAAAATATTTGACACAAATTGCGCATTTTAATAAATACCTTTTGAAGTAATCTATTCTCTGTATATTACGATTTGATATTTATAGAATGATATAATACTGAACAATGATAAAGAGCACTTCACAGGCTATTCATATCAAAATTGTTAGAGCCATTTTCGAGAAAAAAAAATGTAACACACATTTCTATGTAAGAAGTATTTGAGATACGGAATTTTGATCCGGTATTAAACTTGCTATTTATTCAACTTTTCGTTTTATGCTTAAAGATAGCAGAAACATGCTTTTTCCCCCCAAATACTTTCTTTTATTCAAGATATTTTGAAAGCTGTGTTTTACAGTGGATTTCCGATATCGAAAGATTGGGTGAACCTACAATAAATAGTTGGCACAGAAAGAAACAAGGAGGAGTAATACACTTACAAGATTGTGCGTCTGACGCGTTGGAGTCCTGTTCTTGCAGCGTGTACACATGCCAAGGGCGTATCTGCCATACTTTAAAACACACAACTTCAATTGCGGAAACATACAATTGCGGTTTATAACTTCAAAATTTTAAGAGACAAAACATTTAGTAATAGAGCTGTTGTTTCTTTAGTTAATTTCTTTTTTTTTATCTTCAGAATTCAGTTTTTAGAGCATGTTTTGCATATAGGTATAATACAGCATTTTGATATATTTATCTCATGCTTGACTAATTCCTCTGCGATATTTTGAGAGTTAGCTGCAGTGTTGCACAAACCTATTTTACTGAGACATATATACTGTCTGTTCAGAGATGTTTTAGCTAGTAGGTGAGGGAGCCCTTCTGAGCAGGTAGGGGTTTAGCTACTGGGAGGAAGTAGTGTTTACTTGGTATAAAGCAAGTGAGGAGTAAAGACGCGCAATAGTGAAAGACTGTTGGCTGTTTTCCACTGTACGCGTCACGCGCGGCAGGCGTTTATCATACTGTGTACCCCTCCTACTAACTAATGCTTTACCTGACTTGAGGTAACTTGAGCTGCATAACATAACAAACATAACTTAACATTTAATTTCAATGCAAGGATACTTGAAGGATTTTGACCAGCTCTAGAAGATCTAGTCTACATTTAGGATGTAGATTACCTACGAAATTACATACATTATGTATATCTTATTGAATAGTCATAGACTTCATATTTATAAACCCTAACCCTAGTGAAGAACTAGTCAGAGATGGTGATTTTCACACAATTTGTATTAATATGTCGTCTTAAAAAACAATACACATTACTGGTAACCCTATTTGTTCTTAGAATATACAAGAAGCTGTAACTTAAGTTGCTTATTTTTAGTATATTTGCAAATCTAATTTAATTCGACGGAAAAATGATTATTATTTATGGTTTGAATATCAAGCCTGATGACTCATGCGGCAAGTCTGTGACCCGGGTTTGTACTCCGGCCACTGCCCACTTAGCTATGGGTTTTTCAGGGCTTTCCTGAGGTCGACCGGCGAATGCTCTGTCACGATTTCCTTTCGCCGTTTCCCTTTCATTCCATTTCCCTGTCATCTTTCAGGTGTGCTTCTAGGTCTCGTGGTCTATGGTGGTGCCGGATAGATGGCGCGGGTACATGCTTAGTGGAAAACATATTGCCGTGGACACCAGAGGGCTGCTCGATGGTGAGTCGTTCATCGCCCTCTTTCGGTGGCTCCGGCAGTGCGACAGGTCTGCGAATTTGGAAACATTAGGGACATCCGCGCTTCTCTGTGGCCTGTCTGCGTACATTCTGCAGCCTCCTTTGTGGTTCCTTCACTTCGTCTCTTCCTCCTAGGAATAGAGGACGCAATGGACATGTGTAGGTCGCAGTGCACGAGGTGTCCTCAGTTCAACTACCTATACCTATACAATTGTTTGAATGAAATACTTCTCTTTATAGAATATTTGAGTAATAAAGTGTCCTTTTATCGGATACCGGATCTTAGTTGATTAGTATGTAGTATATACATAGCTATGGAAGCGAATTAAATAATGCCATTTCATTGTAGTAAACTCCTTTTTATTTGTTCTACGCCGTGGAGCTGTGGGCCAGAGCGTGGACCTTGATACCACTGAATGCGCTCGGATTCGATCCCACCCATGGGTGTGTGAATTTTCAGTCCGGGGTAACGACCGGTACTCACTCAGCATCATGAGGAAAGTGAGGAGCTGCGATAGGTAGCAATCCCGGCCACGGAGACCGACATTTTGGCTGGGGGATGCGTGATGTTGGCCACATTACCGCCCCGGATCAATTGGATGATCGCCCACCTCAACCGTGCTTACGTGGGCGTGAGACCGGCAGTCGGATTGGTTGGTTAAAGTCCTTCATGAGCTGTAGCGGCACGGAGTGGTTATTGTTATTATTATTATAACAAACTCTTTTTTTAAATTCCTTAAAGTTGTTACTGTCCTGTGTAAGTCCTACCTTTGTCTGGTCTCTTTGTTGTAAACATCTGATTCTTTGTAAGCTCTTCTGGATTTTCTACTACAAATAAAATTACAACTAAAGTATACCCGCAAGCTGATGGTAAGATTCCAAACTGTTTAAATGGTGGTTTTGCCTCTATGATCCTTATTACATTTTTTGTAAAAGAAAGCGTCTTTGGGGGGGGGCACTTGGGGCATTGGTTTTCCCCAGAACATTAATCCATAAGTGATGCAATGATGAAAGTAATCACAATATACTACTTTAGGGTGCTCTTATTTCTGAAATAATTATATTTTTACAACCATATAGAGTTAAGTTTGAATAACATATAATCAAAATGATATTTTCAATTCATATTATGATCAATAATAAGAGAAATACATTTTGTGTTACTAGATTCTATGATTTCATTGTCTTGATATTGTATACTTAGGTCTGTAAGGATTTTATTTTTGTGTGAAAGCTAATTCAATTTCTTTTTCAATATATATATATATATATATATATATATATATAAATTTTGTTACTGGCAAATCAATTATTTGAAGTGAAAAAATTATAATTGAATTGCAATTCAGAGTACTTATTTCGGGTTGATGTGGAAAAAGTTGAAGGTAAAGCTAGGGACGAACGGAGCAGTCCCTAAAGCCGGACCGAGCACCACAAGACGTAGGCCTAAATGGCCCTTTTTGCTTCCACCGTGGCCACTCGGAGGGAGCGATGAGGGGAGAGACCAAAGGGGCGAACTGATCCGGGATAATGGGCGCAAGAATGGACGATATCCCTAAGGTTTCCAGAACGAACGCACTCGAAGCCGCCCGAGCCCCACAACCCTCCACACCCCCGGCGCTGCCCCCTAGTGGGGCTCACTCATATGCGGGTCCTAACTGAGCAATCCCGCAACGACGCCAGGGATAAATCCTCCACAAATCGCACATCCACCGTCCTGCCGCAACCCGCCGGACAACTTTGCCTGATCCAAAAACCCTGAAATAGGTAACGTGGGTACAGAAAATGAGGGGCAGTAAAGTAGAAAAGGAACAAATCCCAGCATTCGCTTACCGACCCAGGGAAACCACGAAAAACACATGGTCAAAGTGGACGGTAACCGGGTATCGAACCCAGGGCCTCCGGAATGTGAGTTGCACACGTTACCGTGGCGTCACCTCGCTCTGTGGTTGACGGGAAAACTTCTTCTCTTGGCCTTCATATAATTCCTATCATTGTACATAGAGAGATAAGGTATCTTTATTGGTTTCAAATTATTGAAGTTATTTCATAAGTATTTAGTACATGGGTCATTGACCGTACATGCATATTCAAGATACAATAGGACGACAAAATAAACAACAGAGAAAGAAAACGCAACAAAAAGAAACAGAAAAAGGGAAATAGAGATAAATTACCTTTGTCTAACTGAACAAATTTGACCTAGCTTCGCGCACTATAGTCAAAAAATTGCCCATGTTTTGCCAATTCCTCTGGTCAGCCAGTAAATCCCAACATGCAATCTCTTTCTTGAGGGACTTATGAATTTTTCTTTCAGTTTAATCTTTCGTTGGTTCTCCCACTGTGCACATTCCGCCAAAATATGTACCCAGTCCTCATCCAAATCACGGAATGGGCAGATTCTCCTGCCAGAGTCGTCAGTCATTTTCTGTGCCCTCCAGTCTCCCAGTCTAAACCATGCCATTCCTGATCTTTCCTTTCTTCCTAAATTAAGTATATATGCCTCTTTACCCCAGTTCAATTTTATTTCATTTGCTAGACTTAGAGAAGGTTTAATTTTACAATCCGATTCTATTTCCTGTTGGTTGGTTCTTTCAACACCTTTCTATACGTTTTTGTCATTTGTTTCAGCTCTTAGCCATACTGACCACATTCATATTCTCCTCAAACGCCTTTCCACATCAGCTGCCCAAAACGTAGGAGACAGGTTTTCTCGCTGGTATTTATAACATTTGGATCGTAGTTTGGAGTTATCCCCATGCATCAGCCTTAGCCAGTACTTCACTGCTCTTATTTTGCAGTGTATTGTGTCTTCATAACATCCCACTTACTTCAATACCCCCGAATTTGATGTGCCTTGTGAAACTCCAAGAACTCTTTTCCAAAATGCTACCTGTGTTTTATTTACATGCTCTGCCCTTTCCCATCCCCAGATTTCACTTCCGTATAACAAAACCGGCCTTATCATAGAGTTATACATCTTTTCTAATGTATCTACAGGTACATCCGGTATCCGCGAGAGGGTACGTAATAATTCATTTAACTTCCCTCGCGCTTTGTAGTTAGTAACTGATAGATGTTTGTTCCATTTTCCTCTCATATTAAACAATGCTCCTAAATAGGAGAAATGTTTAACGTTTTGTAGTTCTAGCCCCTTGTAATATCATTTCTCATCCCTACCATACACATAGCCATTTTTGAAAGCCATTGTTTTTGTTTTATTAATGTTTACCACCAGACCCCATTGTTTACAATATTCTTCCAACCTATTAATACCTTTCTGTAAGACTTCCATCGTCACTGACAAAATTGTCATGTCATCCGCGTATAATAGTACAGGAATGCAGACATCGTCTACTTTTGGGTCATTCATCTCCTCTGCTATATCGTCTATGAATAAATTGAACAATAGGGGCGATAAAATATGTACATTCCACATAATAGTTTTCTTCCAACACAATGTTTGATTACTTTCGTAACATTTCATATATGGGTTCACGATTGTTTATGTGCATATTGTAGTGGAGACAGGGTGATGCCGACTGTAGTGATGTGGCAGTGAATTCCGGGAACTGGCTCGAAGTTCCCTGCTTTTCTGCTTCTCCTTAATTACCTATATTGGCCTACCTACTCTTACCTCGGGCCGGGAAGTGAGAGTTGAATAAAGGCACGTGTTGCTGTTTGTCTGAATTAATTCCAGTTAACAAACAACAATAATGAGGCTGCTAGCCACTTTCACAAAATTGTATTTATCCGAACCACGTTATAGTTCCCGGAATTACATATTATTTCCTTTTACTCTCCGCTACCTTGTCAAGAATTTAGTTTAACCTACATCTGAGTTTATAATCTTCCCACTCAGACTGCGTGAAGTTGACCTCTTGAATATCGGAATTGAAAGAACGTTTCTCGGAAACGCTAACATTTTATACTCTGCCAGACAGAAGCTAATTTTCCTGTTGTAATAATATACAGGGTGTTTTAACATTTGTTGCTGTGTTTGGCGTCTCTATTAAAACAAAACGATTCATCTATCTTTCTCTGGCGAAACCTTACTGCTTCGAGGTTTACAAATTACATATCTTTGTCTCTCTAATATTACCAATATGACACGATTCTTTCTTTATTTCTCCTCATCTCTGGGCTCTTCGGTCACTTATTTAGGCTACTTCGTATGAAGTTTTTTTTCAGCTACATGTGTGATGCCTTTCTCTGTTATCCAGCTTTATGTAATAATTCTATAATATACAGTGTTCAATTCTGCTTGTATACATAACATTATAATATGTATTTACATATTGTGGCTCAGCGGCTATGGTCCAAGGTTATCGGAAGGTCGGCGCCGGGCGGTTCGAGTAAACAACGATGGCGCCGAGCGGTCCGAGTAAACAACGATGGCGCCGAGCGGTCCGAGTAAACATCGATAACGCCGCTTACCAGCGTAAACACAGGGCGCACTATCGGGAGATAAACAGAAATTTCTGGAAACGTTATCTCCCTCCCTCCTCCAGAAAGTGCGTCGAAATAGTTCTAAAAGGAAGAAGTTCTATGGAAGATTCCGCTGCCTATATAAGCGAGTGCTTTCGCGGTCAGTCAGCGCGAATTGAGAAGTCAGGCAGTCACGAGTTGAAAGCGAGTCGAGTGCGACAGAGTGAAGTCGAGCCAATCAGTGTGAGGGCAAGTTAATCACTGCGTTTTTGGTGCGACATTAAGTGCAATTCTCCGAGCGAGTAGTTGAAGGCTTATGTGACATGCAGCGAGTGCTACCGCGGAGCCACGGTTATGGAGAAGTTGTGTTGACTCCCGAATGAAGTGAACTGAACCGTCTGGTGTGAAAAGACTGCTCACGAAGGAAGTGAAGTGACGGAGAATTGAAGTAGTTCACTTAGTGAAGTGATAGTGTGCGCGAAGTGAACACCGCAGTGAAATAGTAAAGTGAACTATACAAACATAAAACAGTTACAGATAAAAACTGAGATAAGTGACATTGAAAACTGAGTGATATTTGAAAAACTGGACATAGTCACGATACTTATTTAATTATATTGATTATTTATATACTACTTATAATTAGTTCCTCTTTTGCTCTAACGTTATTTGCTTTAAAAATTTTCTTTCAAATAAATTATTTATATTTAACATGAGATAGTTGTTTCCCCTACAACGTGTTTTTTTGTATCGGTCGAGGGTCATAATTGGTACGTGCCCTTTGCTACGTACCGATTATGACAATCTCTAACAGAATCGTAAGATTTTTCAATGCAGCAAGCGGACACAGAACTTTCTGGTATACACTGCTAAACAAATGTGTTTAATGTGTATGCACGGCTTATAATCGGGGGCTCTTGCTGGAAGAAACATAATGACAATCGTTATGTATACAAGTTTTCATTTTGCTGTTTTTTCTAGATTTGTATAATAATGATATACTTTATATAGGTACATATTAGATTCCCTTACACTCAAAATTCAATTTACATTCATCAGAAACGCCGCTCATGTCATAATACATGCAGTACAAATCCCTACAGTTTTAGCATGTAAGAATGTTTTAGGTTTTGAGCCTTATATTGACACAGAATCCGGCCCATGAATTTCAGCACCAAAGTGATATTATTAACTGTTTGAAAAACTCAATGTTTCTCATTTCCAGTATATGTTATATATTTCAAATCGTTTTGCAGTCAGCACAACTAAAAACAAAGTGATTTGTTACATTCACATTACTTTCTCTACTTCCTATCGTTTATTAGTGGATGTACAAAATATTCTTATGAAACATAAAAATTATTATTAAAATTCTTAAATCAAACCGGGCTTTCTGGCCATGGTCTAAACGATAAAACATCGCCTGACGTTTCGTCCGACATTCCGGAGGGCATCTTCAGAGGACACACGTCAAGCGATGTTTTATCTTTTAGACCATGGCCAAAAAGCCCGGTTTGTTTTAAAAATTTTAATAATAATTTTCATAATGTTGATGCCGGCCGTGAAAGCTTAAGTATGCATATTCTTATGAAAGTTTATTTTCCTATCTACTTCATTTTAATCGAGATAAACCTTTACGGAAATAGCTGCATTACACTTTTCGTTAGAGTTATAAAAGGAATAGCCACAATGAAATGTTTAAGAAATGGACGCTATATGCTGGCCATAAAACTCCAGTCCTTCCACGACATCGGGAGAAACAATTGAGATTCCATACCTAAGAATTATAATTTTAGTAGTAAAAAACTGCCAAGAATTTAAAAAAATTTCAATACATTTTGAGAAAATGGAAAACAACTTTATTTTTTTATAAAATGGATATACTATATAGTTCAATTATTATAATTATAATAATTATTATTTTATTTGATGTACCTCCTCGGTAGCGGTCAGAATCATCGAGCTATTATGTGGAGGTCATTTGGTTAGCACCGCGCATCCCCAATAGGAAAGTTGGTTTTCACGAAGTCTTATACATGTGCCAAAAAATTCGTACCCCAATGGGCTTGAAACCGGGCCATCATACGCCACTCCACAGTTTAGGGCAAATGATTACGTGAAGTGGGTAAAATTATTTAGTACAATACAACTGGTAGTTTTGGAGAACGTTCAACCCAAAGTTTGTAAAATTTAGATTCGACGCATTGTGCAATTTCCCCAAAAACTTTAAAAATGATGCAAAACAAATTACAACCCTTGACAAAGTATTCCTTTTGCAATGTTCACATTTTCCCAGACTGAAGGTTTATGTTTACGAGAGGACACTATGAATGTTGGCCTATTTGCCATTCGTAGGTATGGTTAAAAATGCAGTGTCATAATATGCATACTGAAGGGCATTTATCAAGAAGTTAAAATACTTATGCATACCCGTATTGGAACAGGGCATTTATCAAGAAGTTAAAATACCTATCCATACCCATATTGGATCAGGGCATTTGTCAAGAAGTTAAAATACCTAAGCATACCCGTATTCGAACAGGGTATTTGTGAAGAAGTTAAAATACCTAAGCATACCCATATTGGAACAGGACATTTGTCAAGAAGTTAAAATACCTATGCATATCAATATTGGAACAAAGCATTTGTCAAGAAGTTAAAATATGCATTTAAATTATATGCATTTCTTGTAATAACAAACACTCTTTAGGAAATGCAATCGTGGGATAATTACTTGTCTGTAATTAAAAAATTAACTATTATAAGTACTTCCTACGTTTTTTGCAGGCAGATTTAGATTTATAAGTAGCTGTATCATTCATTTTTATGTAAGTGCTTGTCTGCGTTTGAATGATAGCATCAACAAAATGGTATATATGTGGATGTGCACTGTTAAAGTTAAGTCCGAAACCCTTGTGGAATGCCTCACAAGCATTGGTTGTTCTATCTGATGTGATAGTGCCAGAAGTCTAAATTTCTGGAGGAAACGCAGAATCGCAATCTATGAAAGTTGTTAAACTTGTATCATTCGGATCGCTGTGTTTTATGGTCATTAAATCTTCTACAAAGGCATGTCCTACTTCCTCGGAGGAGAGAAAAGCTAAACCAAACAACCAGTGCAACCATTTACCCACATCAGTACTCTTTTGTTTATATTCAGAAGATAGCCCTAAAGTTAGAATTTTTCTCCACAAAGCCTGTGTGAAACGAAATCTACAACCTACTATGGATGATGACGGCCACACCTCACAAACTGCTTTTTGTATGACTACTTCAAAATCAACCACAACTGCTGAAGTTTCAAACTTAATATTTATATTATCACAGGCACTTACGATTTCAGTCAACACCTTATCGTACGTGACTGCTGTTTTGTCTGGCAATAAGCAAACAACTAATGCGATATACTGACCCTTATTGGATACATTAATTGTGAAGAATTGGTAAAACATTACAACAGTTAATCGAAAATACCATCTACAAAAATATTATTACTCTCAAATAGCTCTCTTAGATTGCTCTCCGTCGCAAAAAAACGATGTTTATGTAAGTTACTGTCTTTAATCAGAAGCAAATTTTCATTCTTGATACTTAAAATTGGCATTTCCTGCAAAGCTCTGTGAACTTCGTCTAACGTTATGGTAAAGGCGACAAAATTGATCTTCTAGCGCGATAAATACATTTCTTAATGAAATTGAAATATCTTGTCTTTTGCAGGGAACTTCTTTGCGAATCAACTTTAATGGTCTTTCAGAGAATTCAGTAACAGTTTTACGCTATAAGAGATGACTCGCCTATCCAAACTATGAACGGTTTCGTGATTATGACTTCTTCATTACTAAATAAAATGTGAATAGCATAAATACGGGACCTACATATTTTAACAATGCACCTCCACGATACTCCTTGCTGTGTTTCCCTTTCTCTGCGAAATTTATATCCATCTATAATAACCAAACTTTGTCTCATTTGACTTTTCATAACTTGCAGAGAAGCGTTGGAATCGATTGCATGATGAGTAGATCGTTTTATACACAGCACGCCTTTATATACACTCGAGCAATCGACAGCCGTTAACAGTGCTATCATCCCTATAGTCTACAGCCACAACCATTCTCGAAATAAATGAATAATATTATTTACTAGTGGTGCCACACTTCTCTACTTACATGAGAAAGACTCGCAAACTTTTGACGTATTTGTGGTATACCCGCTCGCGCGCATCTGACCTGTTTACAATTTAGTCGCTCGCGCGCAGTTGGTACCCCTCCTTTAAGGTAACTACTAGCTTGTACGTTGGTGTCGTCCTCCGTAGACTAGTGGTACCGTGCTAGCCTCTAGTTCCCAAGGTCGCGGGTTCAAGCCTGATAAAGAGGCCTCCGAGCAAAATCACCGATCTTTCACGCCCAATATAGAATGGGACGCTAAGAACCATAGTAGTTAAAGAGCGTCCATAAATAAAACTCAATTTTTGTAGTTGGTAAACATGTTAGTAATTTTTTGAATGGGTTCATTACCAGTTAAATTATTAATTTATTACAAAACATTTCAGGTTAAGACATGCATAATATGGCAATAGCTCCATTGTTGTATTTGAAACTGCTTCTACGTAATTTTATTATAACTAACATAGAGCGCATTTAAGTATCACCTTCTACAGTGAAAATCTCGATAATTTTAGATGTCAGATTTTTAAACACCCGGTATATTCGCTATCTGTTCTTATAATTTAATTTCCCTTATCATGCTGGTCCCTATGAACGGTGCAACGTCTTTGAGGGTATCCATCCTCGACAGTGTTCGAAACTATAGCTCCAGATTTGGTCCCGGAAGTACGTATGTATGCCCGGGGGAAAACGACATTCACCCAGTTCTAAGGTTGATGCCTCAGTTGCTTGCGGTGGTGACTGTACCATGTCCCGCGGTCGCAACTTCACTAATGAAAGTAATCCCGGGGCTAATCTCCATTGAAATTGAAATTTACATGAAAACCCCCGGGAGTTTTACTCTGAGTTAGGAAGTGAACAGACCGGTGGAGTCAGGCAGGCAGGCATCACGGCAGTGACGTCAAGAAATTACGTTCCCTGTGCGCTTGGTCTAGTCAAACCTAGGCTTCCTCGCCTCGCCCACCCTCCTATCTTGCCTGCGTCTGTCGTCCTGCAGTAGCGGCGGATGCTGTGGTTTTGTCTCCCCTGCAGGCAGGCAACCTTCATTACACAGCATGGCCACACCACCATCATGCCTGTCGACAACGCAGCTATCTGCATTATCTTGGCCAGCAAAAGAAAATAACGTAAGGCAGACCACATCCTCTTATTTCTATGCTTAAATTACTGACTTACTCCCTTTAGTTAATAGAAACAACCCCTTTCATTGCTGAAATACATACAATTGCAACCAATTGGGTCATAATTTCTTATTTGTTGAAGGCAGTAAGGTTCAATTCATCGTGCTTCTTTTCTTTCTAAAAATTTCTGCATGACTTCATATATTAACTATTTGTGTATGAAATAATCTTCAGTAATACTACTAACATTATAAACAAGAGGAGAATTCGGTATGATAAATATAACACGATAAAGATGCCAGTTTTTTTGAACTTCTAGTAAGTATAATCACTGAAGTTGCTCACTGTTTCATCTATTGTTATGAAGCGTTAGATTTTGTACCATTTCTTTTATATTTTGAATTCACAGATCACCAATTCTCGCCATTTTTACAATTTCTGCCAACCGTTATTTGTAAACAGGAAATACATGAGAATGGGCTTAGCAGAATCGAGGCAGAGATTATAGGGATAAAAAAATGAATGTAGAAGAAAAATTACTAGTTATTAGTTTTTGAGAACCATGCTTCAAAACTATCGATTAAGTTCGATTCTGATTGGTGAAAAGGGCATCAATGAGACCGTACATTGACTGAAAGCTGTAAGTGGACGAATTCGATGTTTCCAAGCTGAGTTGAGTGCGCGAAAGCTTTTACCTACTTGGTGCTTACAATATTTTTTAGTAAAAGCTCTTTCAATTATACGAAGAGTTTAAAGTTATGTGTCATATATTCTAAATTAAGTTTTAGAAAGTGCATGAATTAAAGAAATAACAGTCCATTTGTTAAAATCATAGTGTGTTTATTGTTTGTTCCTCTACGTTGCAAGACAAGAAGTTACTAATAAAATCCAAAAGTAAATAAAATAGCTATAACTTAAAACTGTGATGTTTATATTAAGTGGTAATTACTTTAATTTTGATAGGCTAGGTATGACCTTGTGTATCCAAGGCTTTGTCTAGTTTGTGAAAATATGTATGATAACCCCCAGGAAATTCAAACGTCAAGCCAGCAGATTTGATTTCTTAGCTTTACTGAGTTAGTTTAGGTCGGTTTTTGACAATAACACAGTAACATTAAATTTTAATGCAGCCCACCATAAGACAAGTACATAATAAGTGGATGAATATAAAATTAGTTGTATACGAGTAATAGTTTGGATTACACTTTGAGAGCGGTAGGTAATTGCAACTTGTAAAATGACAGTCCAGTAGAGCATATTTCACAGTAAGTGATAGCTTGTACTACCTGTATGAGGAATAAGTGCAGACGGGAGGCAGAGAAGGCTCACAAAGAAACATGTCAGACAGATCGTATTACGTCACCATTCCCGGTGCGTAGCATGTACAGTCGAGTGCAAATAACATGCCGATGCTTTTGGTTACTTTTAGTGTTTTTTATTCTTGAATGTCGGCTGAATCTCATCGTTTGTGTTCCACGCCTGCCTTGGGTGAGCTTTATTCTAATAGGTTTTAGCTGAAGTCCGATACGCTAGCACTACCCTATGAAGAAATGTCAGGCCTAGCTGAGCGATGAAAGGGGTGGAGAATCGGCATATGTCACCTGAATGGTTGAAACAATATGCCTCCCAAAGACTGGCCATACTAGCCCCTGAATGAGTCCGGCTCTTATTGGTTCGGCATTCAAACATTAACCTCTGTAACCGAATGAGGGATGGAAGGCGCGGCAGAGGCGTGTTAATTATTGATTGCCAACTTAAACCGCGGTTTCTCATATCGGCACTTTTTTGCACCCCACTGTACATATCTGCAGTAAGTAAATGCAGCAGTTGAGTCTGCTGGTCACAGTGGACGGGTTCTAAACAAGTCAAAATGCAAACACCACCACGTGAAGTTATACGCTCACAAAGTATAAAAATAATATTCATTTTGCTACAGTTTTTAAGGAAAGGAAACGTAAACGTCTAACTATTTCGTTATGTACATTGTCGTGCATAAAAAGTGGCCCATTCTCCTAGATCGCTATAGGGTTCTCTATGCGACCGGTCTGAGAAACAATTCAGGGACATAAAAACTGATGAATGAACGATGTCTATAAGTTGGGTGTGTGAAATAGGTTTGAATACCCCTGTATGAAAGAGTTTCCTACGATTGGCACATAAGGAAAGGCTAAACCAATCACAAATAATTTGGCCTTCTAGAGGAAGGGTTGAAGAATTATTTACATGTGTGTTTAAACTGAACGACAGCCATCACATTTACATATATGAGAGCTGTCATCAGCGATATGGAGGCGAAGTTTAAGTTATTGCTGCTACTAAACGGCAATAAGAAAACGGTAGTGTAGCATGAAAATATAAGGTTTAAGTTATAATGTTACTCTTTGGCAGTTTGGCCATACTTTTGGGGAGGCATAGTGCTTGTCAAACCAGTGGCTAGAATTATCCTCGAAAAACAGAAGTGTTCACACTGGTAGGGGTATGGGTAGATTTTGTCAGTACCAATACAAACAGCTCTGTTCCATTATGAGCCACATTTATGCACGGGAGTGTACGTTGTGTTGATGTTTTGATGGTCAGACTGTACTGCACTCTCGTTCGGGCGTTATCTCTCCTGTTTAAACCTAGACATGTCACACTAGCGACCTCGCCTGAAAACTGCACACTTTCGCCAGACAGGCAGCACAGGGTGGATCATGATTTAAGGAGATGGGATTGAGTAAGTTTACAATGACCAATTCTAAGCCGAGGAATGAACACGGTTTATGCGTCGGAGTGTCCAGATAGTTTTGTAGATAATTGTGGACCCGCAGCGGACATCGTGGAGTTTACTATTTAATTGTTATCAATTAAACTTCCTTTACTGATATTGTTTAAAGCGCTGCTAAATATTACCACGAAGACTTCAGTAGCCTTCGAAAGCATCTGCTAAAATTATTTATAAAAAACCAATAAATACACAATGCCACGTCAGTCTTAAGAAAAATGTACAACGTGGTACACAATAGGAGAGCAAATCCAGTACTTTCTAAGTCAAAGATTTTCACAATATGCATGACCCAGCCTAACGACTTAGTTCACAAGATAACAGGCTTCACCGTTCTCTGTACATAATGCTTCACATCTACGCTGAAGAGAAATTAAACTGAGTTTTATTTATGGACCCTGTGGACCCTTCAACTGCTGTGGTCCTTAGCGTCCCATTCTATATTGGGCGTGAAAGACCGGTAATTTTGCTCAGAGGCCTCTTCATCAGGATTGAGGTTCTTTTATGTGCCGTAAATCTATGACACAGGACCACTGGCTTTACTTCCCTTCGAAGGAAGCCATGCATGGATTTTTACGCCCGAAAAGAATCCATCACCCTCCTCCGGGTTTGAAAGCAGGACCTCGGGAACTAGAGGCTAGCATGGTAACCACTACACCACGGAAGATGACTACGCTGAAGAGAATCTGAAACCTGAGAAGCTACTGTTTCAAATTAGTATGTAAATATGCCAACGTAAAGTGTAATACTTTGTGAAATAAAACAACCATCGGGTTGTTGAACGGCAGAAGGAACTGTATCTTAGAATAAGCAACACTTTCTAAAGATAATTGTAATGGCCGAGTCGTTAGCGGAAGCTTCTTCCGCCCACTTTCAGGAAGTATGTGGAAATAGTTCTAGAACTTTGGAGAACCTTGTGGAAAGATTTCACTGAGTATATCAGCGAGCGTTCTCGCGAGAGCAAGAGTTGTTAAGTCAGTGAGTTGATGACGGCTGTTGTAAACGTGCAGCGAGTGCTACTGCGGAGCTATGGGTTGTGGAGGTCTCGGGTTCGACTCCCGAGAGAAGGGAACCGTGCGCGAGAATAGGCCACGTCACGAAGGAGGTGAAGGGATTGAGAATTAAACTTGTTCACCTTAGTGAAGTGATAGTGTGAACGAATCGAACTCCGAGTGAAATTAAACTAGATAGGAACTTAGAACGGTAGGTGTGAATTGAGAGAAGTGACAGTTGAAAAACTGGACAAAGCCAAAATATATATTCTGAACTTTAAAATCCATTCTTTTTTGTGGCTTTCTATTAACTTGAAATATCAAATGTTACATAAATTTCCTCTAGAATAGTGTACTTCAGTTTGTTTCACGGCAACTATTTCTATGTT
Organism: Deroplatys truncata; assembly: GCA_030765065.1. Classification (NCBI taxonomy): domain Eukaryota; kingdom Metazoa; phylum Arthropoda; class Insecta; order Mantodea; family Mantidae; genus Deroplatys; species Deroplatys truncata. Next base: position 669,035,744 of record CM060990.1, read on the forward strand.
TATTTTAGAAAACCAAACAGTAATATTTAAAAATTCGGTATTTCTTAAACATGTAGCTACCAAATGATTAAACAAATAGTACCAGATACTTGTGATATATAACAGACTATTAAATTTCTAGTTGAATCCGTTGAGAAGCTCCCGGGAAAAATGTGTACTTTCCATTTTTTTAATAATTTACACAAAACATTTTTTCTCAATTTTAAAAATTTTCGAACCATACTATAGTTTTGTGATCTGCCAGGTATATAGTTATTGTTTGTATGCTTTTTAATTAATAAAAATTATTTCTAACGCCATGTGCTTCTCCATCTTTATTGTATTGAAAATTTGCAATGAAAATTTAAAATTTATTTTCAATTTACATTTTCAAGGTAACTGGCAAAAGTTTACACACGAAAGAGTTATTTGAGTGACCACAAGCACTGAAAAAGTAATTAAGATAAGAAATTACATTTAATAGTAGAAACCTTACTAAACACTTAGGACCACACGCCTCTATTGGCTGGCACTTAAGTTACTTTTTTATCGATCACACTATAATATGCTGATTACACGTTATGACCTTACTCGGCGGCGCGCACAGCTCATACTTTTCAACATCTTCAAAGCAGCAGTACACTGGGATTCATTCCCCAAAATAAAGAAAGAAATATGTGTATTTAATAGAAGCTGAATTTTGTTCATTGTAATTTTAATATTCCAATAAATTGAGTACTTTTCCTTTGTTTCAGTATTGTTCAATATACATTACCTGCGAAAAATCAATAAATACGGCCTGGAGTCAAAAGTACTGGCATCTGTTGCAGTACTCAAACACGCTCACGGTTTTGTTATTATGCTGCCATCGATCAGTATTTAATTACACACAAATAACAACGTCAGATCCTTTTGTAAAAGCTCAAAGTTTTGACATTATAGTTCGATCCACCAAAAACAATCGTATGCAACTTGACTATAATGGTAACTAAGACGCTCGTATGAAAATTATGAAACGAGCTGTAGCGCCTTTATAAACACACTCGTGTCTAATACTGTAATTTTTGAACGGAAGGAATTAAATAAAGAAATGATTGTAAAATAAATAAATAATTTCCGTATATTAAATCGAAGTATACTGTAACAAGCCTGAGCTGAAACATTTGTCCGGAGAAAAAGGTCATTACCTATGTTAACTGAAGTCATTAATAACAGCAAAGTAGCGAACGCGTTAGCATAAAAGTTCCTGGAATGCAGTTAAAATTAAGTTCAGTACGTTTGAAAAGTCACGTGGGCAGGAATTCTGTAAATTAGAAAGATGAAATTCTGACATTCGAGGAGGTAGAACATAGTAATAGTGTCAGATACGCATACGTAGAGTTTTAAGATTGGACGGCGCGAGAAGGAACATTGGTAGGGAGCGGTATGTGGATGGAGCTTAAGTTAAGAAAAGAGCATGCATTCTAAGTCAGAGAGACATTCGTGTACACATTCCTTACATATTCGTGACTCTCGTGTGTAATTTCGAAGTTGTGTAGCGTATATGAACCCGCCACTGTTAGGAAGAATTAGCGGCTATTAAAAGGGATCTTTCCTAGTAACATTTCTGCGACTTACGGCAACTGATGTTTCGCTTAATTATTGTCTTAGAAGTAATTAATTCATAAATTCAACAGTCGACGACTCTTCTCAAACTGAACATTTTAGCCAACATTAAAATTTCTCAGCTAACTAAACTGGTGTAATCCTTTCAAAACACGCTCACGCATACTATGAGATAAAGAACTCATAGCTATACCACTACAGCAGTTGGCGCACGAGAACGTAAAACGAGCTACGAGATGGTGATATAAAACTCAACAGAGGAGGTAACATTAAATGTTATAAAACTTTGAAACAGAGTTGTCGAATCGATAAAGGCTTCACGTCTTAATTACTAAATTATATTCTTGTTGTATCATATACTGCAGTGACTGCATCGTTATATGCCCATCCCTCTTAAAATAATTGAAATTTATTACTGCACAAAATCTGCATTTTTCAGAATTTCACAGGTCGGTGCCCTTAATTAAAATTACCAAATTAAACAAGCATTCATGAGAGACGCAATATAGACAAATTTTAACATCTAAAATTAACGTAGGGCTACAAGAAATGGATGTATTTTATGTTAAAAGAGTAAAAAGTAGGTATATCATAGCATCATTGCCCGAACCCCTGATCCCTCCTTCCTGTTGTTTATAAATTCGCCGCAAACCAATAAACCATTTCGCTTCATGCTTAATTAACATCGGTGTTTCTAACACAGTAGAATATGCTGTTCTGCATATTTCAGGTTTGTTTGTTCTTTATTTCAATGAAGCATTGTGCTTAACGTTGCTGCATTTTGAGGTTGTAATTTTTGCCGGAATAAATATAAAAAAAACGTTAGCGAGCATATTATAAACGCTAAAACGGGAAACTAAACGCTAAAGAAGATAAGAAAAGAAAGAAGCAAAGCACGCTAATAAAGTTGTAATAGTAAAAAGGGAACTTACCAATAAACGAGAATAAATATTGAATTCTATAGGCGCCAAGTATTAGAAAGAAGGAAAGCAAATGTGTTAAGCTGAAGCAATATTCAGTTGGGGATGCAGTGTCCAGCCAGGTGATAGCTTACAGTGATGGCGAGGAAAAATGTACAAGCCGGACGCACGAAACAATAAGGAGGGGAAACCAGGCGTATAAAAATCAGCCAGGAGCACAGAAAATGTAATCAGGCGAGAATAATCCGGTAATTGAAGATGCAAGGAGCAAGGGCATTCGAAGATAGTAAAACTAATAAACGTGTTATGAAATTTATCACATGGGCCAATAAAGTAAATCCTAAACCATGTGACTAGAATCGAAAGTCGAGAAAACTATACCTGGCGCCAATCAAGAAGCTGATTGACATTTCGCGGAGCGAGAGAGGCGACGTTGCCGCTCATCGCGACCACGTGGAGAAAGAGACTGGGTTGCGCCTGCATTGTAGAGCGGATACATTTATATTCGTATACGAAGACAATTGTAAAATAATGAATCTACGTGCAGAGGATAGATCACGCAAGAATATATCAGTGTAAAGATCTGCGTTAACAGAAGAAACATACCTGTGAAATATTGATGCTTATTCTAATGGAAAAATGCCACTGATTTCCGAATCGCTTGCATCGCTGTTGTTGCTGCTGCTGCTGCTCGCCTGATAGACTTATTCGGTTCCCGAATGCGCCCAGTTTTTCGTTTGGCTACGCTATCTTTGTCACTATTTTTGGACATCGTTAAATATCCATTAAACACAATTATAAATGCTCACACAGCACACACACGCACAAATACACGAACTCAAATACACGTAATACAAGGCAAGTACCATACAAAAAGGACGATGCAAAAGAACTTTTCCGTACGCAGGAAATCTCTAAACTGATGCAAACACACAAGCAAGCTGGGGCTAAAAGGAGGAATTGTTTATAACTGCTGCGACAGCAGAAGATAAGACTTCAGTTCATATTACTGCAACGGTCGCTCGCACGGCACGTCATGCCAATCACGTGTTACGATATCGCAACAACGCATTTGCGTCTATCGTTGCTATAGAAACGTCTTAGTTCTAATTGGCCTTTCTAATGGTTGCTATGACGACCGCTGTGGCGTATTCATCCCGTCCCATTCATTTAAAGCTTTCTGCCACGTGGTTAGTAACTGTCAATCACCTTCTTGATTGACGCCGAGTATAGAAAATGTGCGTAAATAGAAACTTATCTAGGACAGACCTCAGTAACATTGTTACTTCGTGTTATAGCGTTGTGATGATGGGTTATAACTACGTGTCTTAGTGTTGCTGGGAAACATAAGTCGCCGAATTATGTCAATGGCGGACTTCATCGCTGATTAAGTTTAAATATAGGGGAAACGGTTAGGATATGGGATCAAAGTTGACAGTGTTTTAAGGATAGGAAATGGAAATAACTTCCATAATTTTTATGGTGGGATGTAGCTAAATCTAACGAGAACGACATAAAAGATCAGTGACGGAGTACACGAGGTTTATCATTTATCTCCTCTCTACACCTCCAAAGAAATAGCCTCTCCTTTCCTAAAAATCACCTACGCTGCCGGAGTTGGCCGAAAAATACCACACTTTCCTGTTATCTTTCTCACCTAAGTAATAAACCATCCACGAATCCCACATCAATATACAAATTTCTTTGAAACAGTGGCCTACACCGCTTCAGTTCCACATCAACAAATATATTAATGGAATCTCAACCTAAAGAAGTGAAGTATGCACCTTGTAAACCAATGTGTTAGGCTCGGGGCATAACCCATTGTGAAATTCCTTTCCTTAGAAGATTTTGAGTCGCTTATCTCTCACGGCACATCCTTTGTTTTCATAGCTTTAATTTTCCAGCACCCATATACTTTCCTTTTTATCAGTAAACAATAACAATATACCTTTGATATACCGGCAAATGTATACTTCCTACTAATGTTGTCTAACCTCTAAGATCACAAAATGTTTCTATAGTGTGGGACAATCCCTAATTCCTTTTTCTCTGGAACTGCAATTGCATTAGGCAGTTACGAGGGCAGCCCCAGAAGTGCCCGACCTGACGTATAGATAGCGGTTGTTGTTTCAAACAAATGACTATGGTGGAAAGTACCACCCTTATAAAGCTTAAGTTTGAAGCTTTACGATGCTACGTTGTTTAGTAATTGTATGGCAGCCATTAATAGTGAACTCTCTCAGCGAATTTGTATACATGCATAAAACTGGCCATCGTTATCTGAAACAGTACTTTATTTTGAAAGGTCTTGTCCAACTAATATTAAAGCTGAGCTAGATTCTACTCTGGGGGAGTCTGCTCCTTCGTTTACAACAGTACAATATTGTGTGGCAGAGTTTGAGCGAGGCAGTACGAGCTGCCAAGAGGAACATCGCAGTGGTCGGCAAAATGAGGTGACCACGCCAGAAATTGTGAAGAAAATCCATTAAATGGTATTGGAAGATCGTCGACTGAGTGGACGAGCTAGCAGACATCGTAGTCATTTCAAAAAGTGCTGTACATCGCACCCTAACTAAAAATGTAGACATCATAAAGCTCTGCGCATGATGGGTGCCGGTTTTACTCACAATGGTACAAAAGCAGCGTCGTGAGGATGTTTCAGTCGAGTGTTTGGCGATGTTTCGTTGCAATAAAGCCAAGTCTTTGCGTTGATTCATAACCATGGATGAAATATGAGTCCATCACGTCAAACCTGAGACGAAGGAACAGTCAAAAAAAGAGGATTGAAAGGGGATAATCTCACCTCCAAAGAAGATGAAACAGTTTCATTTGCAAGCAAGGTTACGGCGTCAGTTTTTTGGGATGCACGTGGGATAATTTTCATTGATTATCTTCAAAAAGCAAAAGCAGTGAATGGCGAGTATTAGCAAACTTTAGCAGCGTTTGAATAATGAAATCAAGCAAAAACGGTCGCACTTATCGAAAAAAGAAAGTTCTTTTTCATCAAGACATTGCACCAGTTCACACATACATTATCGCCATGGCCAAAATCAATGAGTTAAAGCTCGAATTACTTCCTCATGCACCTTATTCCCAAGACTTAGTCCTCTCTGATTATTTTCTGCTTCCAAAGTTCAGGAAATGGCTTGGTGGTAAAAGATTTGCTAACAATGAAGAGGTGAAGTCTGCAGTTGATGGCTATTTTGCAGAACTCGACGGTTCTCACTATAAACAGGGTGTCGAAGCTACTGAACATCGCTGTGAAAAGTGTATCGAATTGAAAGAAGACTATGTAGATAAATAAAGATTTTTTTTTCAAAAATATTTGTGTTTTCTGTGTTAGGTCGGGTACTTCTGGGACAGTCCTAGTAAATGGATATGATAAATCTTAGAAGCGAGGTGGAGATGTACAATATCATTTATTAATACACAGTGCCTTTCTCTTACACTGCGGCCACCACTAGGCGGCTCGCGCGCCTGCCGTGTCGGCTCGGTCTACCGCCAAAAATACTATAATATCCCCGCACCCGCTTCACGTTTATATAGTTGTAGACACAGTACAGTGACAATATGCACATACCTTATCATAATATATTTTGGAAATGCTGTGCTCCTCTATCAACACATTTCTGGCATCTTTTCAGGAAATTTTCAATAATACTGTAGAGTTAAATCCCAAATTGAGTGAATTTCTCGCCTGATGGTGTATTTTAGTTCTTACAATGAATGGGTCTTTGGTTGCTGTTACTTTCTTTTTAAAATTCCCTCAGATAAAAATGGTATAAAGTTAAATCAAGAGATCGTCTTTACTAATTAACCTACAACAAAAATTTCCTGAATTAAACAGAAGGGCACATCGGTGATATGCGTGGTAGCAGTCTTTTTGTAAAATTGCAACGTCTTTCAGCTGTTCAAAAAATAATGTATGGTATTCCTGTATCTCTCTGCATGTATTGTTTATTGAAAAACATAGGTCCTGTTATTCTCTATACATTTACTACACCCCACTTTTCTCCTCATGCAAGAGAATCTCGTTTTAAAAAAGGGATTTTTCTGTATTCCAATAACTGTTATCTTGCGACGAAACTTAGCCATATAAATGCATGCTTCACCAGAGAAGAACATTAAACGTGGGTCAATTTCGCTTATCATTTCGCAAAATACAATTAAAAACATTTACTCGACTCTGATTATCACATGAAAAATAAGGCGTATATAACAAACCTCCATACACTGTAAGAACTAAAAGAAAGCATCAGGCGAGAAATTCACTCAATTTCGGAAACTGAAATATGCAGTGCGAATAAAAACTCCTGATAGGATGCCGTAAATGTGTGGATAGAGGTTAACGTTTCAAAAATCTCTTATGATAAATCATGTGCTTGTTATCATTTTAATTGTAATATGAGAACGTGAGACGGTTGCGGGGATATTGTAACTTTCGGCGGGAGTCTGAGCTGCGGTAGCCGGCGTGCGAAACGCCGTTCGGCGGCCACAGTGTGAACGAATGGCACTGTATATTTAATAATCTTCCTAATATTAGAAGCTTCTCGATGTTTCTACTTCTAGTTAGAAATACAGATGTTTAGAAGCATTCACAATTAAAATTAAACGTTAACATAAAGACATGAATCTTAACCATAAAGTTAGTGCCATATATTGCCATTCACAACGACAAACGGAAACGTAAACAGCAACCAATCGCAAGCTAAGTTAATATAGTATAGTATTTATTGTGCTAAGAGTTTTACAAATTTGATTGTCTACTGCACTTTGACCCTGGTCACTCATTCAGTAGACAATCACTACAGTTTATTTACATTTTACAATTTCTTGTCAATAAATTATCTTGCTCTTTTTTCAGTTTTTTTCATGTCTCATTTCCACTTGTTTTTCACTTTTCATTTATTGATTACTTAAGCATCACACATTCACTATAGTTTTCCATTAAAAGTAAGATGCACTACCTCTTGCTTTTCTCTTTCCACTGTCCAAAGCCAATTATTTTTTACTTTACACAAAAACTGTCCAATGCTTCTAGCGTCCTTACATATCATTTCAATCATAAGTGTATTTCTATCCCCCTTCAACAACTTAGTGGCCTGCGAAGCGACCACGGAAGAGATTATGTACATGTATCAAAATGAAGAAAGGTTAAAGGACGTTAAAACTCACAAAAAGGTATCAGCTATCATCGTAATTACTTTTTCTGCGATTTTTATACATATTCAAGTGATACCTGACCGGTGATCTTACACAGAAAATCACTTAGCGAGACAACTCATGGGCGACGGAAAATCTGATGTGAGATGACAAAATAATGATGAAGTGCTTGGAGCATGCCTCTCTTACTAGTTTCTTATGTTTGACTTAGGCATAAACATGAAAGCCTGGAGCTTGCAAACTGCTGTATTTACGTTATAAGTTTACGGTCGTGTTGATGTCAACGTCAGCCAATTAGAACGCGTGCATTAAGATAATATGAAACGAGCTGATATGCTTACGTTATGCTTATCGCTAAGTTTCATTGGGAATGGCCTCTTACATTTAAGACCCTGGAGAGATGCTAGGCATCTCATGGTATTTATTGTTTTTATGTAAGCGATAACCTAATACACTCAGAAATAAGAGGGATGGAATGATGGCATTATGGTTCGTCCCGCACTATAACAGCAGCATTTTGGAAGTTGCATATCTTGAAATTAGCTTTGTTCTTATTAATTAAGAATTTATATTAAAAGCATATTAAACTTTGTAAAAGTAATGGAAGTCACAGTTCTCTTTGATGTCAATAATTACGCGTTAACATTTTAAACAGACTGCTCTACAAAGCAAGAAAATCATCAAAAATTTATGATTTTTCTTTGTTTCTTCCATTAAAGTTTTCTATGGTATATAATTTCATAATCTATTTGTATTTTTAATCTCCTCCATATTCAAAATCCCTCAGTGTAAATTAAATAGTATCTTGACAATTTGACACAAAATTTAGAGCTTAATTTCGCTTTTATGCAAATGTTTTGTATTTCATTTCAGCATTATTCAAACATTGGAAATATTCTGCTCGAGAGTTTTCAACGAATCCGTTTGAAACCTTCTGTATACGTTCCTGAAGTATCAATAAAGAAATTTAAGCATGTTTACCCATACTTAAAATAATTCCGTTATTACGGCTTTGTTTTTAAAAATGCAATTTCTATTTCTTAGCTTAAGAGTGAAATCACTTACTTAGTAAAAGTTTTTCTGAGTACTATAAAGGATACATGAGAATTATTTTCCTAATTTTGAAGAGAACTTCTTTAAAAATCAATCTTTACATTTGGAATTTCAGTGTTACAAAATTACGGTTGTCGTGGGTTCTTAACTAAATATTTGAAAATTGATAAATCAACAAAACTATATTATAATGGAATTTATTATACACCTCGGATATGTACACTCGAGTGCAGAAAAAGCGGCCGAGAATGGAATGCAACGGTTTGGGTTGGTACTACAAGTCTAGCCCCACCCTCTGCCAACGTGACATCCTTTCTTTCTCCTGCACAATTCTAGTCATTTGATTTTCAGATTACTTTACCTTCCCCAAAAGATGACGAAGGGCAACACCGCAAGCTATGGGTCAATTTTCTCACCAACTGAGCACCGTAAAGACGAAAGTTAAACGCGATTGGTTTTTGTGAATTAAATATACTTATATCCTGTATTTTCTTATTGTTGGTCACTTTTAAAGCATCCAATGCGTATTTAAATGGACATGGGTCACTGAGATAATGTTCAGTATTAAACCATTGGTACATTTATTTTCTCTGAGTACATCAGGTTTTAAATTTTCTACACTATGAATAGAATATTAGAACTCATTCTTCATTCATTATGAATATAAGAAAACATTTTCACACCAGATTCAGAGCCATAAATGTTTTCCCATCCTTCCCTACGTTTAATTAATTTACAGTGAAGAAAACACTAGCATATATACTCAGGGTTGTAATTTAAACATTTTTATTATGAATTTATAAGTACAGGTGGACCATTTAAGTCAGGACTCTACAATACCTCCAAAACTAAGCCTCTCAAAAATCTGGAATTTTCGTTATTTGCATTTATGTAAGAACAATTGCAAAGTGCTATACAAATGTTGTTTAGCTTTATATGAGAAGTGAAAAAACAACATAAAAAAGGTACGTTCCCATGTAAAAAATTAAATTGATCCAAAAATGACCATCACAACGTCTTCCAAATAAAACACGACTAATGGCATTTACCTTCCCCCATAATCAAGCAATTTTTATTCAAGATATTTCTTTCTACAACGCTTAGTTTTGGAGGTATTGCACAGTTTCAACTTAAATGGTCCACCCTATATAACAGGCAATTGGTCAATTGCAAAAATACGTTACATGCAATGCACCACAGAAAATAAGTTAGAAACAAGTAACAAAGAGTAACATGATTGTATAAAAACTTAGTGATATAATTATTACTATGAAATTATATTTGAGTTAACTAATAATTAACTACTAACTAGAGCATTATTAAATTAGGTTTAATATATGTTTAATATGTCAACAACAAATTATGGATTTTATTACAATAATCTAATGACTTTATTATGGGGATATTTGCATGAATATTAATATTTGTTCTGTTCCATGCATAAAAAGGAAAGTTTTTGGTAATATGGACATCATTAACCCTTCACGTGGGAGCACTTTTACTTTTTTGTATTTTTTTAAAAAATAACCCTACTAACTTTGATTAAAATGCTAAGCGTTCGAGATATTGATAGCATAAACCAAATTCATATCTTACAGAACTGCGTATATCTACAAAGGCATGAGAGAGACAGAAAATTATTTTAATAAAAAATCTATGCTTCCTAAAGTATTCAATTTGTATCAACTAAGGTTTTTTTTCGTAGGGTTAGCCATTTTCTAGGTTTTCGCTGTTTTTGTTTTGAATTTTTTAAGCAATGCACTTTCCAGTGTCGTTATTTTGTTTCTCTGGGTAAACCTACCATAAGGTGCGTATTAAAATAATTTATACCAACATTTATAATAATTAATATAATTTTTAATAAATAATCTGTAGAATACATATGGAGATCAATAATAGTGTGTAGAGAAAGTTGTGTGAATGTAACACATCATAATTTTTTTCCACGAGGTTACGCAGGCAGGAACAGTAGCCTGAGTTATCTTCGCTCTGAAATACTGTACCCTTGGTATTTACAGTAATTCCAGGAAGCTAGCAGATGACATAATGCCACAAATGCACGCAGCAATACTGCCTCAAATATTCCTTATCATCAGCTGTAGCTGGAAGTGGTTGAAACATATGCAATACGTAGGAAGAAACCTCAACTACATGTTCGGTCGCAAAGCAGGAGACCATGCGCGCCCACTGCACCCTTGGGAGCTCGTTGTCTCTACACAGGAAGATGAGGTCATTGTCTGAACAAGCACCGACTGCCATTCTACCGTCACGCCTCGATTATTACGTCCATAAACTTTATGATGCGAGATGAGACAAGAACAACTATGTGTGCATTTGGCCGGGATTGTAGCTACATGTAAATTCATTTACTGCTGCTTAGATACGTGAATAATTTCGCCTCCAATGTAGTTTATTATAATATGTATGTAAATCCAGCAACTGTATTTCCTAATCCGTGATTTTACTGTATACACATTTAGTGACAACACTATTAGACCAAAACATTAGATGCCTGGATTATACGACCCCATTCAAAGCTCTCTTAAGACTTCTGTTTAAATAAAAGAGCGACTTTATTCACTTCCTCTCTTCTTCCTTCCTTTGAACTATTTTTTTGGCGTCTTTCGCTGTCTCTATTTCAGCCCCACGTTGGGCGCCAGTTGAAGTGGATTTAGATGAGTCGAAAGAAACAACAGTAGTAGTAGTAGTAGTAGTAGTAGTAGTAGTAGTAGTAGTAGTAGTAGTAGTAGTAGTAGTAGTAGTAGTAGTAGTAGTAGTACTAGTAGTAGTAGTAGTAGTAGCACAAAATTTCTAGCTCATCAGTGCCACACTTGTGCTATATATTTATTCACCTTCTGGTAGCATTATTCAAATCCGTAACAGAGAAAAGCACTAGGACTAAAAAAAGTATAAAATACACAATGTAACCAATATAAATCTCGCAGATTAAGGCGGAAGGTGAACAAGAATTAATCCTGGGCAAACATGATGGTATAGTACAGTTCTTGTACAGTTTGAAAGACAAGATCACGAGGTGAAAACATCATATAAACTTATTTAAGTGTAGCTTATGTGGCAATAACTTTTAAGCAAGCCAATTAATTTAACATACTGAAGAACTAGACGAAAACATCACACGCTATGCGTCATTTGAAGGAGAGTTTAGAGTTGTAAAATGCAAATATTGCAATTTGTATTCTCAAACGCAAGTAAACATGCCGACATAAGAAACAGTTTTTGTAGGTATTGGACGGTTAAAGTAAACCTACCTCCCCTTAATATGGTTCTAGCTATTCCGCTTAGCTAACTGGGTCCCTAATTAATGTTTTCTTAGCGGTAGGCGCTACAGGTAGTATTTGGAATGAGATGAGGTCAAGATAGCTGTCACCACACATCACTAGAAATCTCTAAATCCTCTTTTCACTTACACCATTAATTCCCAAGGTTATACTCAGAACTTGTTCATGGCTGCAACCTGGAATCCTTTGTGGCGCTCGCATGTATGGCATGCCAGCAACAGACATTACGGGACTAACTGGGGTGCTTATGCGGGACCCGACTAACCTACGCACTAACTCATAACACACTCCCTGCATTATACATACTAACAGCACGAAGGAGGATATTTAGTTTGCACGGCAACGTCTGGCATGGACAGTCGCCACCGAGACGGGTGGGTATAGGGCCCGTCCTTTTCCTAAAAAAAAACACCTAACATGTGGAGATTTGAATCTGATGTAGAAGCTTCCCTACATATTTAGAATTATTCATATGATTAGCCGCTCACTGTTTTTATACTTAAAGGAAAGAATGCGATTATTTTAGTCACTTCTGTGATACTTATTTTTAATATGCTTTGATTGACATGAAGATAGTGACAATTATGTTATAAAACGAAACACAATCGTGCTTATTTAGAGTAGATTTGAGATAGTAACTATGGTTATATATACCATGTATATATTAACGTGAATTATAGTGTGAAATGGTATTAATAAGCAAAATACTTGTTATATAAATAGAAGCTAAGGCATAAGCTTTATGTATGTGCAAGTGTAGCTGGAGCTGTGGAACCCTTGTTAAAAGCCGACAGACATATCTTTGTGTTAGAATTAGGGCCCAGGCAAAAGGGACTTGTAAGGGAAAGTCATAAAAGCCAGACCTTGAATCTTTGTGAAATAGGCGACAAGCGAACACAACATATTTTTTTAGAGAGGTCACATGTTTGCAAACAACGAACAATAACCGGGTAAGTCTTCTAGAAGGTACCAAGCTGAACGAAGACAGACAATGAGGATTTTAAGGAAGATTATCTTTAAAATGTTTAAGTGCAGCAAAGTTAGTTGTAGCGTCCCCATCAGGCAAGGCGGTTGCGTATAAAGTGCTGCGATGTGAATAACAAACATGTAAGCTCTCAGAAGCAGGCGTTATTAGTTACTTCTCATAATGTAGTAGGAATGAGGAAATATTATCAATTTAAAAGTCCATAGAAACGTGTTAGCACGTATACAATACTTGATTGCTCAGCGACCGCAAGTTTGGCGCACGAACGTGTTAGGGCTAGACAGTTCTACAGCTCCAACTAACTAACGTAACTGTGTAGCTTATTACTAAAACAGTAAATGCGTGTGCCATTAAAGCATAGTGTTCTTCATTGACTTAATCTATTGTTAGAGTTAGTACTTTTTACCTTCCTTCCCGTAACACACCCTGCAAAGTTAAACAAGCTCTACGAAAAACCCAAATATCAGCAGCCGTGGCAAGAAATAAAACTAATACTTTAAGAGTAACAACTAAAACACAAAACAATTATCAGTATCACCATAGTTCATATATTAATATATCGGACATACTGCGAGTTATGCTCTCCCACCACGAGTATACCGCAATTTAACCTTCTAACGCTATAGATAAGAGCGTAAGTTACCAAAGTTTATTATGTGATATTAACGTACGTACACAAAATTTAGTAAAGTACTATAACCAGGCATAGAATGGAGAGGGAACTTGTCTTCGTGGTAAAAGCTGCATTTCTTTAGCTTCGTTGCTTTAGGTGTTTTAGAATAGAAAAAAAAGAAACCACCACCAATAATAATAATAATAATAATAATAATAATAACAATAATAATGTCAACATATTAATAATAGATCATGTAGCATTTAGGCACACTTAGTAATAAAACGTTTCTAAGAACAATGTTACAGGCTTAATAGGTCAGAAATTTAAGCTAACTGATATTCTATATTGCTTAGCAACCCTTGTTATTCACCTGTCGGCTCCACTTTATCAGCGCTCTAGGGGTAAAACGTGGAAGTACAGTCGTCCTCCGTTGTGTAGTGGTTACCATGCTAACCTCTAGTTCCCGAGGTCGTGGCTTCAAATCCGGCGGAGGGCGATGGATTTTTTTCGGACGTAAAAATCCTTAGTATGGCTTCCTTCTGAAGGGAAGTAAAGCCGGGGGTCTCGTGACGTAGATTTACGGCACGTAAAAGAACCTCGATCCTGATAAAGTGGCCTCTGAGCAAAATTACCGGTCTTTCATGCCCAATATAGAATTGGACGCTAAGGACCGCAGCAGTTAAAGAGCGTCCAAAAATAAACCTCAATTTAATTTTGGTGGAAGTACAGAATTTTGTCACATAAAATATCTATTCTACTTGATTGCTTCTAGCATCCCTAAACGTTGGACGAGCAGTGTGTCTCCGAATGCTTTAATAAAGTGAGAAAGAAAGAACAACACCGAATATAATCAGAGGTAGGGATACAAATTGACTAGGACACTGGATGAGTTAAGCTGGTTGATAAGAGATTCAGTGAAAGGAATGGTGAATGGAAAAAGCTCTCGAAGCAGAAATGTATACCAAATAACAGATAGTATGAAGGTAGTTGTTTCATATGCGGAGATGCAGATAAAAGATGAAAATATGGAATTAAGGAGGAATCCGCTTTTGGAATAAGGGATCTGTCCTTGGGCAGTTATCTGTGATTGAATGACAGATAAATTTGCAAACCTTTTTGTTTTGTGTACCTAAAATTCCTAATTTTTAGGCGGCTATATCATATTCCAAAATTACCAGAGATGTTGCAACCAAATAATTCTTAGTCGAGGAAGTCATACTACTAAGTATTTATGCTCGTAGAATATTTCTTGTGGAGTATTCAACTTATGATGATACACATGCTTTATTAACGGGAATTACCGAGGTAACGATATTCCTAATATAAAGTAATAACGAGTAGAATTATTTTTACAAAAATCTCAAAATAATAACTAATATACGAGGTTAAACAATTGCCCTTCGTCGTGTCGTAGATTTAGGGCACATAAAAGAACCTCAATAACGGCCTCTGAGCAAAATTACCGGTATTTCAGCCCAATATAGAATGGAACGCTAAGGACCGCAGCAGTTAAATAAATAAAGCTCAATTTACTTTAATTACTGCCATTCGTAATTATGCAACCTGCACATTATGGTGTTTTTGTAAAAGTCTTTTCTTCCACTCAATAACTATGTATTCTGCATTTAGGCTTCTTGTATACATGTTATGCTTGCTATATATAATTATTAAATGCGGCACATTTGTAGAGAGAAAAAGCTGCGCAGATATGTTTATGTTCACGGGAATTTCGGTGGTATAAATTTGGTGGCAGAGAAACTCAGAGTAGGCTCATTGCGATAGACTCAACTAACGGCTGAAAATAGTGGTATGGGTTTAAAGTTATTGCTATGTTACGGGAAATTGTGAAAGTAGATTGATTTTACACGTTTATGATTGTTTTTTGTTTATACTATTTCAATTTTCCCCATGTTTTGATTGAAGACAATGTAGAACTGGTAAGAGAGGGGAGGAATAGCTATAAGCTGAGCTTTAGGAAGGTAGATTGGCCAGCCCACATTGGTGTTAGTAGCAGCATGACAAGTTCGTGACGCTAAACTGTGTTGGAATATCGCGACTGGTCACTGGTTAACTTTTTGCGGCTAAAACTTGAAACCTATTTACGCTTAGAATATACTTGTATAAACCTTTTGTTTCTAATTTCTCCCTGGAATAGGATCCTGGAGGCTTGGGACTGGAATTCGTGTACATCCTGAATATACAAAGTGGACCGTTTAAGTTGAGATATTGTACAATATCTCCAAAACTAAGCACTGTAGAAAGATATTTCTTTAATAAGATCTGCTTGATATTGTGGGGGAAAGTAAATGTCATTAGTTGTGTTTTGTTTGGAGGAAGTTATGATAGTCATTTTAGGATCAATTTAATTTTTACTTTCTCTACTACGTATAGTAAGTAGGGGAAGTTTTGTATTCCACCCAAAAATTCGATACCGAGATTTCACCGGAAATATGTGTTGTGAGGCCCCTGAATCCAAAAAAGCATTTTTGGAAACATGTCCGTTTGTGTCTGTGTGTGTGTCTGTGAACTACATAACTCAGAAACGAATAGTCAGATAAGCACCAAATTTGGTATTTAGGTTCGGTATCTTCCAGAGATGCGACACAAAGGTTTTCAAGAAAATCCCCCCACCCCAGATTACCCTTTACATGGAACATTTTCGAACATATTAATTTTCTCAAAAATGGCTCTAACGATTTTTATTAAAATATCATATGTTTAAGATATTTTCATGACAAATGAAATGTATATCTCGAATTTTCAGGGAATGTCTCCAAAAGTATTCTTCATTGTGAACGACTTTTGGTTAACTGGTAAACCATAAGAGATAGACAAAATTTTACTATACGTAAAATGTAGATCGCGTTAAAATGCACAATCTATGTCATATACATTTTTTTATTGAGTGAATTATTTTCGAGATATTGCTTGTTATTCCCTTAAATTTTCTAATACTTACAGTTTTTCTCAAATTCGTTATTCATTTTTTTTGTCCTGGTAATGCAAATAGAATGGAATGCGCCAGATAGCAACCATCTCTTAAAAGATTTGACTATTGCTTAAATACTACCATATTCCCCTTGCATCTACAGGAAAATTAGCAATAAGATTAACAGTCGATATCTCAATTAACATGAAGCATATGGAGAATAAGGTTTGTAGAAATAGTTTGTGCAAGAGTAGAGAAAGTCATGTGAGTATAACACACCAGATTATTTTAAATGGGAACGTACAATTAGGGTCAAATTAAATTGTCCCTAAAATGACCATCACAACGACCTCCAAATAAAACATGGCTAATTGCATTTACTTTCCCCCATAACATCAAGCCACTTTTATTAAAACCTTTCCTTCTACAATGCTTAGTTTTGGAGATATTGTACAGACTCAACTTAAATGGTCCATCCTGTATATTACCGCTACTGGCACAATTAGCTTTCCTACTTTTAAAGATCTATTTTTGTGATAAAATGGCGACTTCAAGCACATTTCTTCAGTTGTCGAATACCTGCTACTTTGTTCTCTTTCGAGGTCTTGCTGCTGTAAACATTTCTGTCATGTGTCATGTTTCAATCGCGCAGCCAATACCTTAGGAATCCCTGGCATAACGACATAAATAAATGTATTAATGTAGCGATCTGGTAATATGTAGCCTATGAGTTACATACTCGGCTCAATCAACAAACATGATGCGAGATTTTGAGTACTTTAAGATTTTAAATAATTTTCAGTTTTTTAGAACTCGTACATATTATGCGCCGGTGTATTCAACCAGCTCATAAATTGAAGGTACTTACATATTTTTTTCCTCGTGGCGCTACAGCTCACGAAGAGCCTTTGACCTGCCATCCCGACTACTGGCCTCAGCCCGCGTACGCACGGCACAGATGGACGATTATCCAACCGATATGGGGAGGTGATATTGTGAATTAATCCTATGGGCATTACCAGACGCACTGTGGTGTTGTATTATTGCTACCAGACGTAGCATCATTGTGTCTCCTTAGTTATATTTCGGCTCAATCGAGCGGAAGTGGTTGTTGGGGCTAAACGTGTGTGTGCCCGGTCTACGGTTCTGTGGCATCTCGCTCCATCCTGTTTCGCTTGTTCATTATGTAGAGTCTCCAAACGTTTGTGAATAAATCCCAGGTATGTGAAAGTAATGTGTGTTATGTAATATAAAACCCACGCCTTCCTCTTAAATGTACACACCAAGTTCCCAGACGTTTTGCTTCCAGCGAGTTGCGCCCCCAATGTGCGTGTTGGAGTGACCTAAATTAATAATTTTCTGGTAACCTTTATGGCCTTCGCCCCAACATGTAACAATATGACCAGCATCACGCATCCCCCAGCAAGAATGTTGGCCTCTAGTCCGAATCCCTGCCTATCGCAGCTCCTCATTTTCCTCAGGATGCTGAGTGGGCACCGGTCGTATACCCGGAACTTAAAATCCGTACACCAATGGCCATAAGAGTTCGAAGAAACAAAGACGAAAACGGATTAACATGGCATGTAATATCATTCATTTGCCGTAATGTACTGAAGCAACAAGCCTGATAGCAAAGCTATGATGTGAACTTTCGAACGGCGAATACTCGAACAAATAAATGCCTATTTCCCACAAGAGTGCGGGAATCAGAAGCTCGACTATAGTTCGGTATATTTGTTGCTGCCTTTCGTACGATTTGGGCTGGAAGAAACGAGCGAGCCTCATGTACCATATGAAACGAACGAGTAAAACACATGCCTTAGCAGCTCTACCGTAGACTGAACAGTGCTACCATCTAGAGAATGCTTGCGTATTTATGAAACTGTATGTGTCCCCTTTTCTTCCTACATGTCTTGCGGGTAGTTGGACTTTACGGCGACCTCATTCTATTAGCACCGGAACGAACATCTCAAGTGTCGCTGCTGCCAAAGAAATCGTGTATAACCTGCAGAGCCTGTCACCTTTCAATTAAATTTAGGTAGTTGTCATACATAGATTCAACATGCTATGAACTGGAGCGCAGTCTTGAAATATAAACATAATTATTTTGATAATAGATAACGCAGCTATTCCATATTCGGTCGGTTTAGTTATATAGTATATTACGCAACAAGACCATAATGGTAGTAATTAAGACACGAGTATGTTTACAGAACGAGCGTTACCTCGTTTCATAATTTTCATATGGAAGTCTTAATTATCATTATAGTCGAGCTGCATACGACTGTTTTTGTTCGCTAACACAATAAACAGATCCGATCTTGTTAAATGTGTGCAATTAAATACTGATCGGATGGAAGCATACCTGCATGATCTTGAGTGTATTTCCGACTACTGCAACAGATGGCACTACTGAAAATTAAATTAAATTGAGTTTCATTTATGGACGCTCTTTGACTCTGTGGTGCATTCTATATTGGGCATGAAAGACCGGTTATTTTGCTCAGATCCCTCTTTATCAGGCTTGAGGTTCTTTTACGTGACGTAAATCTATGACACGGAACCACCGGCTTTACTTCCCATGCTAACGATTTTTACGCCCGAAAATATCCATCGCCTGGATGTACTGTTATCCAAGCCGTATTTATTCATTTTTTGCAGGTAACGTATACTGAATAATATTGAAACAAAATAAGTGAATTCAATTTATCAGAATATTAAAATTACAACGAACAGAATGTTTTTACTTTAAAGACACATATTTCATTGTTTATCTGGGGAATGGATGCCTGTGGACTGCAGCTTTGAACACACACACACACACACACACACACATACATACATACATACCTACATACATAGGGATTTCAAATTAAATTAAATTGAAATTTTATTTATGGGCGTCTTTAAATGCTATGGTGCTTAGCGTCCCATTCTATATTGCGTGAGAAACATCGGAGATTTTGTTCTGAAGTCTCATTATCAGGCTTGAGGTTCTTTTACGTGCCGTAAATCCACCACCGGCTTTACTTCCCTTCCGAAGGAAGGTATGCTAAGAATTTTTACGCCCGAAAAATATTCATCGCCCTCCACAAGCGATCCTGTTACTCGGGAACTAGAGGGTAGCATAACTCATATGTCTAATACTTTGAGATAAATGTTCAATACTTTTAAATTTTTAAGTTTTGCATTATTGAAGGTTGTCGGGTTTAACTTTATTCTAGATAAGGAGTGAAAGGTGTCGGACTTCACGTTATTGCCTCACACGTGTCCCCGAAGAGTTACTCGATTATAGTGCTTGGTAGACCTTGACTGCGTTTCCTGTGAGGAATCAGTGTAGCATTCCATAAACTCTTGTGTTTAAATGAGAATATGAAAACAAATGGGGAAGGAGCAGAGGTACACGTGCAATATGCAACGTTGAGCTATGAATGAAGCCGATATAGCTGACGCACTAAATCACGTGTTTGCAATAGCCTGGTTTGGTGACTCACTCTCAGCCATTACATTTACCTACACCGGTGACCAGAATCTGTGAATCTAGTAGAAACAAATCAGAAGTTAAGACGTGAGTTTGGAAATATTTGATGTTTCCTTCCATCTATTAGTTTGTGTTTACGCAGTCAAACTCGGGTCATGAGCGTAGCATATACGTATACTGTACTAATAATTTCCATAATATGGATTGAAAATGGTTTAAAAGAAAGCTTTCAGTACAAAATATAGTTATATAAAAAGGGAAGCAAAGAAATTATTATTTTCATTATTATTATTATAATTATAATTAGCCTTGACTAATAATATAGAATATATAACCTATAGAATCTTTAAGAGAAAAAACCGCTGACAATTGGAGAATGTCAAATCGTAACAATTTCAATATTAGCATACATTATGAACTTAGTTACCTGCATTTATACACAGAAAACTACTAATAAGAACATAATTGAGTGTACAAGCTCCTGCCTTTACAGTTTATTATAAAGTGAGTAGATATCGTGTATCGGTGGTCAAAAACCAGTATCGGTATCGAGTATCAAGTATCGAGAAATAGTGTATCATTCCATCGCTAATCTATCTATATACACTATGTGATGAAAAGTATCCGGACACCCCCACAAACATACGTTTTTCATCTTAGGTGCATTGTGCGCCACCTACTGCCTGGTACTCATTATCCGCGACCTCAGTAGTCATTAGACATCATGAAACAGCAGAATGGGACGATCCGTGAAACTCACGGACTTCGAACGTGGTCAGGTGATTGGGTGTCACTTGCGTCAGAAGTCTGTACGCGAGATTTCCACACTCCTAAACATCCCTAGGTTCACTGTATCTGATGTGATAGTGAAGCGGAAACGTGAAGGGACATGTAGAGCACAAAAGCGTACAGACCGACCTCGTCTGTTGATTGACAGAGACCGCCGACATTTGAAGAGGGTCGTAAAGAGTAATAGGCAGACCATCACACAGGAATTCCAAACTGCATCAGGATCCACTCCAGGTACTATGACAGTTAGGCGTGAGGTGAGAAACCTTGGATTCCATGGTCGAGCGGCTGCTCATAAGCCACACATCACGCAGGAAAATGCCAAACGACGCCTCGATTGGTGTAAGGAGCGTCAACATTACACGATTGAACAGTGGCAAAACGTTGTGTGGAGTGACGAATCACGGTACACAATGTGGCGATCCGATGGCAGGGTATGGGTATGGCGAATGCCCGGTGATCGTCATCTGCCAGCGCGTGTAGTGCCAACAGTGAAATTCGGAGTTGGTGGTGTTATGGTGTGGTCTTGTTATTTCTGGAGGGGGCTTGCACCCCTTGTTGTTTGCGGGGCACGATCACAGCGCAGACCTATATTGATATTTTAAGCACCTTCTTGCTTCCCACTGTTGAAGAGCAATTCGGGGATGGCGATTGCATCTTTCAATACAATCGAGCACCTGATCATACTGCGCGGGCTGTGGCGGAGTGGTTACACGACAATCACATCCCTGTAATGGACTGGCCTACACAAGAGTCCTAACTTGAATACTATAGAACACCTTTGGCATGTTTTGGAACGCCAACTTCGTGCCAGGCCTCACCGAACTACATTGATGCCTCTCCTCAGTTCCGCACTCCGTGAAGATTGGGTTGCATTTCCTCAAGAAACCTTCCAGCAACTGATTGAAAGTATGCCTGCGAGAGTGAACGCTGTGATCAAGGCTAAGGTTGGGTCAACACCATATTGACTTCCAGCATTACCGATGGAGGGCCCCAGGAACTTGTACGTCATTTTCAGCCAGGTGTCCGGATACTTTTGATCACGTAGTGTATATAGGTATTAATTTACCGTAAAAAGCCTTCTCTAAAATTACTGCAGTTATCGTCCTTTTTCATAACAGGCAAGAACTATCATATTAATTTTAGAATAATCGGAAGCATGAATCATGCACTGCAACAATGTCCATTGTGGAATTTGGAGAAAATTTTGGGGAAAATGGACATTTTACTACCATGACAATGGCTACAATTTCAAGATTCTTGTTTGCTTTATACATTTGAGTTTTTAGAAATTCATTTACTCAGCACTTTGGCTCATTCAAAAGTTTCCAAAAGAGGTAGTGTTTATTCAATTCCTCCGAAAATTACGTACTCTCCGAAAAGTCAAACGACAAAAAGATCACATAAATTATGTGCTTGAATCACTTTTGAGTCACTAACTTTTATAGTAAACATTAGAGTGGAACAAAACATACAGAATTACTATTATAGGTTTGTTTTCACTAACTAAAGCTTCCGCAGAAGTTATAGCTTCTGATCACATAAACGAGATGATAGTTAAAAGAAGGTTTAGTCTTAAAATATCACTGTGTAGAACATTCTGCATAGATCCATTCAATTCACTTTTGAAGGTGAATTGCTTGAAATTTAAGAATGATATCCAAGTTTAAAGTTTGTGTGATAGACACTTGATTACGTTTTCATTCAGAATGACTGGAAATTTAAGAAGGACCTTTCAGTGTTCATTTTATGTAAACTGTCCAGCAACAGTTAAACATGAAGTGGTGTGAACAAGCAGCCGCGGTTGGAATCCCGGCTATAGCATTGTATTTTTCATTCTACCTTTCCAACCGTGGCCTACACACATCATGCGTGGAAGAACAATATTTATCACGGATTGAGCTAATAATCATCTGTAAAACCCTAGAGTTAAATTGCTTACGAGGTAAGTCATCATTGAGGTATTTTATCTCAAATGAATTTGAGAAAGCCCTGTGGTTTACAGGGAAAAAGTGAGTCAGTTGGGAAATTTAATGTCGTGCCACATGTTATCACGCTAGCTCATTTGGTTAGAACACCGACACGGTAAGCCGAAAGTCATGCGTAAAAATCCTGACTATGGCATCGTATCGTTCCAGTGTGATTATATCTTTCGAGCTCTTAATATAATTAAAAATAACAGTTATATAATAGACTAAAAAAGAATGCCAAGGGACAGTGATATTGTAAAATATAAATACTTTCTAACAATATACTTAACGTGGTGAAAAAGTAGTATTACCAAAATAATTATGACTACCCAAAAAGTTATGAATTACATCCTTTGTTGATCTGAGATCTCATGACACTATGCCTTCTAGCGGATGCCTTGAATCCAGACTACTTCTTAATGGATCGCATTGTTTGTTCTCAGGAATACAACTTCGGGGGATCTCTTGCAGGCTACGTATGAGTTATATCTTACTCGCGCCGTACACCAAGCCTGCAATCCTCTTGGGAAACAGGGTATCTCACACAGGCTCCTACTAAATACCCTCCGAAAGCAGCGAAGTGCATGGAAGAGGCACGGGAGTTACCTAGATGCGTTTTGAAAGCATATACCTAAGGTGCTATTATATAGGGTTATTCAAAAAGAAGTAACACAATTTAAATATTTATTTCTAATGAACGACAATAGACGGCGACACATGCAATACATCACTGAATAGAGAAAATTTCAAAATTCTATTTTATGTGTTCAAAATGAGCACCAATTGTTATGCTAGGACGATCAGTGCCTTTCCGTTTACATACGCAACCATCTTCTACGAATTTATTGTATCAATTGTACATTTTTTATGACGAGGTGGCTCTTTGTTGAACTTATAACGAAATGCACGCTGCAATGAAACAATGGATTCACTCTTTGCATAATGGAGTACACAAAACGACTTTTCCTGTGGCGTCGCCATTTTTTCGTAAACAAACACAGTGCCGCTGTAGGTACTGAATGAAACTAATAGGTGGGGCTTAAAACTTTGAACTTTTCTCTATTCAATGCTGTTTTGTATGTGCCGCTATCTATTGTCGTTCATTAAAAATGAATATTTAAAATGTGTTCCTTCTTTTCGAATAATCCTGTATTATTTACCTTTTAAATTACCACTTTTTACTCTACTATCTACCAAGTGGGTACAGAAGGTAAGTATTTTTCTCCAAAAGATTCGATATGGATCTTTCACGGAAATCCATGTTTTGAGGCCGCCTGAATTCAATAAACCATTTTTAGAAAAAGCGCACACGCGTGAACAGCATAGCTGAAAATTAAAATCCTCATGAATACCGAACCTTTTTACTTTCTCTAAGCGTCTTCTAAAGTTACGACTCAAAGATTTTCAAGAAAATCATTCCAAACCAGTCTTTACATGGAAAAGTTTTCGAAATGTTCGGTTTTCTCAAAAATAGCTATAACTATTTTGATTAAAATACCAGGTATTTAAGATGTCATTTTATTTCACATGTCAAATAAAATGTATGTCCTAAAATTTCTTGTAATAGCCTGTCAACTCCTCTACATTGGAAGGAATTTTCTAAGGGATAGATCTTCTTATAACGCACAATTTATTTCACTTAGCGTTTTTATGGTATCAGTGTCTTTTTAATTATCATTAAATTAAATTGAGCTTTATTTATGGACGCTGTTTAAGGGCACATTCACAATGAAATGTAAGCGCAGACATAGCATAAGCGCACGTTATTTAATGGAAGCATTCACATAGGATTGCGTTGCGTGCACAAAGGAGGAATTCTGCATTTGTTTCTCTTTGCATTGCCTGCTGTTCAACAACAGACGATCGCGATGTGAGACTTTAGCCGTCTAATGTACATGCGTGCACTCTTCCATTAGGCCGTGCCACACAAATTTTGGGTCACCATCTCTCATTTCTCTCAAGAGGTTATGGTAGTCTCTTTACTGAATCCTGTTTCATTTAGTGGATGAACCTGGCATCTGTGCCTAGATTTCTTGGCTCAGGCGCAAAGAGATAATGAACATTGCATTAATATAACTTGTGCAGCTTTATCATCACATATATAACTTGCTGCAGTTTCCTGACATTATTCCGTACGCTGGAAGGAGGGATGAGATTTTAAGAAACTTACGGAATCGGGGTTTTTTAATACGCAAAGTTGATTGTGTAGTATCCTGGGTTCTTAAATTCTGTAGGAGTTGTTGCTTTATCGAAAACATTGGGCCCTTATGGCGACCGATTAGCTTTTGCGGAAATCCTGTCAGAAGATATTGCGAACGTGATGAAAAAGAATATGGCTAACGGAATGTCGCGAAGCAAGGTATTCGAGTTTAGACGCGCAGAATCTATTGCTGTTCTGTGCCTACGGCTACGCCCTGTCGTCGCTCCGTAGCTGCGGCCCGTGATGTTACAATTTTGGCAGCAGAATGCCAACGACAGCAACGCTAAGTGATGCAAGTGCGTGTGTTACATATTGAAAACGAAATTGCTCACTACCCACATACGGAATAATGGCGCTGCTTTCATAGTACTTAAACAACTACTTTCAATGTCTTGAGCAGTTAGTTTTATTCATCCGTTAAAGTGGTTTGGTACAATGTACATTCACTATTGGACACGTCCAGCTATAAACATAAACAATAATAGGTTTTTGCAATATATACAATGTTTTTTTATATTATATACAATAGGTCTTTACATGCTGAATACTATGGTTCATTACATACATTTGTGTTCAAGGTAATGATCGATAGAATAAAAGGAATGGTTAATTAGATGTGCTTTGAGACTGGATTTCAGCTGGTTTACTTTTTTAATTGCCTTGATATTACTTAGTAAATTATTGTAAAGTTTAATGCCAGAATATAAAATGTTTTCTTGATAGAGTGAGCAGTCGCGATGTCACCAACGCTACGGGCGACTTTTGGACGTATGTATGTATTTTTTGTGTTATAACATATTTAATGAACTCTCTTATTTGTTATTGTTGGTTATATTATTCAATTTGAAACATACGGTGCACTCGGAACATTTCCGCAATTAGTTTAAGGATCTAGAAGCCCTTGCAAACTTCTTGCGTTACGCCTACGGCAGCATTGTGAATGGTGTTCCCTCACGCCTGCACTTATGCTGAGTTACATTAGCGCTTACATTTCATTGTGAATGAAGTCTAACTGCTGTTATCCTTAGCGTTCTATTCTATATGGGCGTGTAAGACCGTTAATTTTGCTCAGAGGCCTCTTTATCAGGCTTGAGGTTCTTCTACGTGTCGTAAATCTACGACAAGGTACTACCGGCTTTATTTCCCTTCCAAAGGAAGCCATGCTAAGGATACTTACGCCCGAAAAAAATCCATCGCCCTCCACCGGGTTTGAACCCGCAACCTTGGGAACTAGAGGTTAGCATGGTAACCACTACACCACGAGGATGACAGCAGATATTATCATCACATAATCCTTAGACAAGGGGGGCAAAGCCGGCGGTCCCTTTCTAGATTTACGGCACGTAAAAGAACCTCAAACCTGATAAAGAGGCCTCTGAGCAAAATTTCCAGTCTTTCACACCCAATATAGAATGGGACGCTAAGAACCATTGTAGTTAAAGAGTGCCCATAAACATTTTTCTTTTCAATTATTATTGGTTGGAGTGTCTCAATACTTTTATAATGACCTTGCTATTCGGCTGTTTCTCACTATGTCAGGAAAGAGTGTAAGACTCCCGGTTTACCCCTTTTGGATTGAAGGCTTTAAGAATCTGCCATGTTTGTAATAAAGTACCAAAAATCCTCTGATATTTATATCAACGAAACCGAATTCAAACTGGATGACAAAAATAAGAAGCCTCATAAATCCCTATTTCAAGGATTTTTGGAAACACATCTCTGTTTAATTTCTTCATTAATTTTATCAAGACACCCTTGGGCACTCTGCTCATACGGGCTTTATAGAGTATAATATGCAATTATAGTAACATTCTAGGTTGAAAACATGTATATCAGTTAGTCTGATTTCAATAATAGCATAAACAAGCATAAAATAAAATTATCAATCACATAACACAAATGTAGACAAACTATATTTTACGCCTCAATATCAAGAATATACGATTTGAAGACTAAGAAGCACTCAAACATAGCTAAAAGTTTGTCATTAATGTTTTCTAGTATTTTGTTTCGAATAATGAGAAACTCTGTATATTTTAAATTTCTTTTGGTAAGGAGTTATACAAGACTATAGCTGTGTGTAATATATTCTTTGTTTCATATGTTGTAGTATTCATTTGTTGTATGTGTACAAACGGGAGGAACCGCGGATTAAGTTGGTAATCAATAATTAACACGCCTCTGCCGCGCCTTCCATCCCTCATTCGGTTACAGAAGTTAATGCTTGAATGCCGAACCAATAAGAGCCGGACTCATTCAGGGGCTAGTATGGACAGGCTTTGGGAGGCATATTGTTTTAACCATTCAGGTAGTATATACCCATTCTCCAACCCTTTCATCGCCCAGCTAGGCCTGTCCTTTCTTCAGAGTGATGCTAGCGTATCGAACTTCAGCTAAAACCTATTAGAGAATAGCACACCTAAGCCAGGCGAGAAACACAAATGTTCTGCCAACATTCAAGAATGGAAAACACTAAAAGTAACCAAAAGCATCGGCACCTGTTTTGCACTCCACTGTACATTGGTAGAGCTTCTGGTATTATAACTATAAATATTCTTATTGACAGGTAACTGAACATCAACCTGCATCTCTAGGAGTATTTCAGAAACTGTTGAACAGAAGATTGTCTACTCCTTTATATATTTATACTGCAATGTAGATACGAGAAACTGTGTAATGTTCTTATCGAGCGATACTAGAACACTAATTTTATACTGGGACTGGGGTGCGTAGTTGTGGGTACGTCTCGGCTCACCTACCTGGTTTGCCTGGGTGTGACAAACCATCAGGCTTTTAGCTGCGCAACAGCTCATTGTTTGTTACTGCCCTGCAGTTTAGGTAATTACTGCTCCAGAAGATTTCTTTCGGCAGGTTCTAGTATGTTCCCCTTCTAGAAGGTTCCGATTTGTACGTGGGACCTATATAAGGGGCTGCTCTGCCCAGCGAGTTCATTTCAGTTAATCGAGAAGCTACGAAGTTGAAACTGGACAGTGCCGAGTGCAGTTCAGCTTTGACTTGTGACTCAGAAGTTCAGTTGTGATTTGATTGGACGGATCAGTTGTGTTGTGTTATGAATGTGAAACAGTGTCTAAAGTGCTGCTACGTGGAGCACCTAAATATAAATAGAGTTTAACAGCATATATTGTTATCGTTTTATTACAATATGGTGGTTCTTATTGCAAACACCACAGGTTATACTCCACATAAGAAATATGTGATTGAATTCATGTAAAATATAGCATTCTTAGATGCATAGATGCTGTGAGTATTTTTTCTTTTGTAGCGTGCATAGAGTGCGAATTATAGAAGCTAATTTACTAAGTACATTATTTATTTACATTAAGTTGCTAATTTTAAACCAACATATGTAATACTGTTCACTCCTTCATTAGGTTTGTTTTAAACTTTTATAGTGCCTATTTAATGACATTGGAATATAGGTTTTTTATGAAAGTTTTTCTGGGTTTACCACAAGCTCGCTAATTACAAACCACAGATGAAAAGTGGTCATACATGATATCAAGTGGATTGAACGTGATTTTTGCTGTGTGATATGTTCAGGTGAATTTATCCTGGGCTCGAAATGACCACATCATTTTATCTGCCAGGAATTCTGTAATTTGTAAAATGATGGTTTACGTTAAGTCCCTTATAATCCCTTCCCGCGTATTACACAGTTTTGCAATGTGTACAGATTTGTTCCCTCTCCTATTCAATACTAACCCAACAATATTTTTGGATTTATGTTCTCTTAGAAACAATCTTTGAAACCTTTTTAACCAAATACTTTAAAATAAGTATAATTGGAAAACAACAGCTCTGAGCACGAATACTACTGGTGCTGCTCTCTGGGTAGCATGGTGTGTACTAATTTGTATGACGAGTTATAATATAGCATTATTATAGCTAATTTTATGATTTATTTGGATTTTCGTGTTTATTTCGAAATTATGTCATAGCAACATTGCATATGTAGTTGTTTATTTCGTGATATTATGATAACAATGTTTGTCAATGTTTACATAAAGTCAGCAAAATTTGTGACATAGCCAAATAAATATGAAGACTTTTCTATTTATTCGTAAGGTGAGAATAAAACAGTCAAGTGAATTAATGCAATTTCGAAAGTATTTGTAAATTTTTGCTAAGCCCCTTTTTCCTTGTGTAGCTTGATTAAAATCGATGTCCAACATGGTTCTGGGCTGCAGTTTTGTCCGAGTTTACGAGAATTGGCTCTCTATTTGCCCGGCAACCTAGCCATGTCGTTATGTTCGGTGTTTATGATCTTAGCAGTTGGTACACGACGTTTTGGGTAAGTTTTGGCCTCCAACTTAGAAACTGTTGTCAAATATGGATTTGCTGATGACATACGTCAGCAAAACATTCGATAACTGTAACACAATCTAAGACTGAAATTTCTGTGGATTCTCTTCATAATAAATTTAAGCCTTATTTCGGAATTTTGCAGTGTATTAATTGCTCTAGTGTACTCTTAGTACCCTTTTGAGTTACGTCCCTGGGAGCTTGACATACCAGAATTAACTTCTGAGATTAATGATTTTATAAAGACATGATAGAGAGATAGATAAATAACTGCAATAAATAATTTCCATATATTAAATCAATGCATAATGCAAGAAGAACGAGTTACAACTATGCCAGTGGATAAGAAGTCATTGCAAGACAAATTGTGTGTTGAAGCAAAGCAATTAGTTAGAATTCAGAGTAGCTAAGGCAATTAGGTGTTCCGGTGAAGACAGTCAACAAGAAACCTATTAGCTCAAGGTTCGGGTAATTAGAACCTAGAACGTTAAGAAATTTGAAAACTGCATGAAAACGTACGCGTATAAGTTCTGAAAACTAGAAAGCGAAATAATGCTTAGAATTTAGCAAGTCAAAGAGTAAAAGTCCTTTTTCAGATGCGAATAAGAAGCATAAGATTTGTGTAGCCGGATGGTTCGGTGGTTGGTCTGGTGGCGGGCGTATTATTCAGGAGAAGGCTAGGATTTTTCCGGATGCTCAAGGTAGAGGATGGATTGTCCGTTGGTTATGAGGCTCTTTTCTCATGAAGTTGGACAGGACATGAATAACACTTGAAATCCCTCCTTCACTGTGCCCTTTTAATGTGATAATCCGCACTGTTACAATACCTTCTCCGTTACACAAGACTTGCCTTAACGACCCCGTCTACAATTTTGAATCTAAACTCGCATTCTTCCCATTTCCCGTTCCCACTTATCAATATCAATACTCAAAGCAATTGTTCTAGGCGTTGTGAATTTACACCCATTTCTGCTCACATATTCCCCTAAGGAGAGACGCAACCTCCCCTGACACTAGCTTGACACGAAGCAGCCATGTGATATACGTCTCAATTTGCTCTCCCGTTCTAAATAATTTTCTAGTCTACTCCCATTTTCTATTTTCCTACAACCCTTTTTCTAGACACGTGTCTTTATCTTCTAGTTGGTTATTTTTATAAATTTTTCTCCGCTTCCATTGGTTATCAAGAATTCTGAGGTTTCCCATCTATTATACCCCTAGCCAGCGGGTTTTTTCCTGCCTTCCCGAATTTTAAGGAACCTAAGTGCTTTCTAATGACCTCCCTTGGTTGCTCGTGAAAAATTACTAATTGCTACGACTTCAACTCGTCTCTGTCCGCTCTGAAATACACGGTTTCATGCGTTTTACTTATATTCACCTTATTTTCATTAAAATTCTTTTATTTATTACCTTCAGTTATTTTCTTATTC
This sequence comes from Deroplatys truncata, assembly GCA_030765065.1. Classification (NCBI taxonomy): domain Eukaryota; kingdom Metazoa; phylum Arthropoda; class Insecta; order Mantodea; family Mantidae; genus Deroplatys; species Deroplatys truncata. The sequence continues at coordinate 669,066,489 of CM060990.1, forward strand.
TCTGTCGTTATCCTTTTTATTCCCCCTTTCCCAATAATTATTACAATTATTACAGCAGCAGCAGTAGTAGTATTGGTGGTGGTGGTGGTGGTGGTGGTGGTGGCGGCGGCGGCGGCGGCGGCGGCGGTGGCGGTGGCGGTGGCGGTGGCGGTGGCGGTGGTGGTGGTGGTGGTGGTGGTGGTGGTGGTGGTGGTGGTGGTGGTGGTGGTGGTGGTGGTGGTGGTGGTGGTGGTGGTGGTGGTGGTGGTGGTGGTGGTGGTGGTGGTGGTGGTGGTGGTGGTGGTGGTGGTGGTGGTGGTGGTGGTGGTGGTGGTGGTGGTAGTAGTAGTAGTAGTAGTAGTAGTAGTAGTAGTAGTAGTATTGCTATTTTTTCGGGCGGATATTATTGCTTCATTTAACAACGTATAGCATAAGAACTTTAGTGGGATAGTCAAGTATGTAGGTGGGAGTTAAGTTGATAAAAGAACGTGTATTTATAAAATTAGCATCTTACAGTGCTTTACAGTTTTCAGAAATGCTTTACTGTGATCATTTATCGGCAGTCTATAGCATCTTAAAGACCGCGTTCGGGTTTTCACAGACTTGGCGGTAGCCTCTCAGGGATTCGCCGTTTAGTATTTCAGTGATTTAAGGCAATTTGCGCGTCGCGTTGTTATTATGGAAACATTATTTTAAGCCGTAGATTTCTTGATACTTCAGAGGTAATACTTCAATAGTTAAGAGTTTCTCGTGCTAAGGTATAGAAAACGTTTCATTCTTCATCCTCAAACTCTCGGCAACTCGCTTCAAATAGCTCATGTATTAGCCTCAAAGAAATTTATCAGTGAGCTTAATTGGTGTTGCCTATTCTCGCACTCACACACGTGTACTCCCAGATAAAGATCCCATAGCTCACCACTGTAGCAGCTGGCAGCATATTCATCAACGACTGGGATATTGGAGACGTGTAAGTGTCGCAAGTATAGAAATACGCCGTCACTTGTTAAGGGAAGGTGTGTTTGTGCTATAGCTCGCTCAAATTAATTACGCTACGTGTATCTATTACCTTCTTTTTCTTTAGTTTAAACATTAGATTATTTCACTCTTGTAATTCATTACAGCGAATTAACGTACTTGCTAAAATGATAAAGTGCAATTGCGTAATGTTCAACAGAAAGAATTACAGCGTTAAAATAGTCCAAGTAGTATCATGGATTTGCGAGAGGTTATAAGGTATAACAAGGCTTAGGATTGGGTTTAGAATTAGAGGAGGATTTCAGCACAGCGGCCATGGCTAGACCAGTTGCGCCTGATAAAACTCCTGAAGGAAGGGATGAGGCAAGAGAGCACAAAGGGTAGCCAAAACTGATGGCGGTAGGTATGGCGCTGCGCGGTCCCTAATGTTTACAGACTGAACGTCCCTTTAATGACCTTTCTATTCACATGGACAGATTCGGACACAAGGTTTATCCCCAGGGAAGAAACAGTCTTCTCCTTAGAGCACATCCGCCGCATACGTCGTAGACCACTGACCATCGCGCCTGACCCTTCATCCCTAAAAGATGAAAGGAAATGAGAGGTAGGAGCGTTCATGGGACTATATAGTCCACCCAAGCATTCGCCTACCGACCTGGGATAATCGCAAAGAAATTACAAGGCAAGGGTGGCCGGTCCAAAGGTAATTGAATCCGCGACCTCCCAAATATGAGTCTCAAATACTACCATCTGACTCATCCTCTCGCTAACACGCAACTAATATTGTTAGAGTGGCAATATAATTAGAGTTTTTCTTGAAATCGGCAAGAATTACAATTTAGGATATTGTTATTGAAATTTCCGTACGTATAAGCAAGGATAGAGCCTTCGTTTGGACACGTGGCCGTATTACGATGAATTACTTGCCCTGCACTGCGCTGTTTCGAGCCGATTCTTTTTTCTCTCCGTGTGCCAACTAATCAGTTGATGCGAAGTATTTTACAGAGGTTTATGCGTTATGATACTATGTGTTTTAATGTTATAGTGTTTTAGTGCTGTTATAATATAAAAATGCCCGTATACTTCAGCGCACAGAATCTTCGTGTACGATTCCTAAGTGACAAACTCTTGTATATAAGTGAGACGGCAAATTATACTCAGAATTCCTGCTGTTCGTGCGCTTCATAGAAACGATCCGTAATCTTATAAGGTAACCAGATCTATTCTTGATAAGAAACCGAAAGTAATTCGCCGTACGCTCTCACAGGAAAAATTGTATTACACCGAAGAAAAGTTAGAACGCATTCCAAATAAATTTATCAGAAAACGGAATCAGGAATTCCGCAAATCTCGGCTTGGAATGCCACTAAACTTTTAAAATGAAAACCCTATAAGACTACTAGTTCAAGAATTGCAACCACGCCACAATGTAAGCAGTTAACTTCTACAATTAGTTGTTAGATAATGTTAATGGCCGCTCTATCGACCTACGATTAACTTCTTTACGGAGAAGCAAAATTTTATTTACATGGTCCTGAAGAAAAAATGAGGGCTAATGCTAATTTTCTTAAAAGCTGTTAGAGATGTGGTGGCATAAGGACACTTCTCCGGCATCTTCTATGACGAACATGTGATAATTGTAGTTTGAGGCATTATTTTTAACACTTAAATGATTTTAGTCCAATTATATAATATATATAATTCAATAACAGCCCATCTTAAAGCAATATGTGTATGTAACAATATATAAAAAGTGTATATTGCAGTCATTGTAAATGTTTATATTATTGTATGCATGTTCAATAATGCTATGTGAATATATTACGTAATTTAATAATGTAGGAGCTGTGAGAAATAGGTCAGAAGTTGCTAACAATAAGGTAACGATGAGGTAACCTTGAGGCAATAATGAATTTGAAAGTTTAAATGCTACTAGTCATTATTGGAGCAACGATAATGTCAATTTTTGAGACAGTTTATAAATAGCCAATCAACAACCAGAAAAAAGCTTAAGCTAAATAAAAGTATTCTTTTGGATTAGGAATAGCCAATCAGAGACTTTAAATACAGAAATTTACAAATTTAGGCGGTAGAAATCAATTCAGTTGCTTGCAGACAGTGTTTCTAACCCGACGCGAGACACGTCCTCGAGAAATTTAATACGTATTCATGTGAGACAAAAATAGTTTTACGTGTTAAAAAGTGCAGTAATTAATAAACGAATCTCACAGCTCTCTATATTAGTGAAGTGTTATTTAAATTGTGTCAAGGATTAATAAATGTAGTGAAGTAGAATTATAATCTGTGTAAGCCTACATTCTTCTGTCGTACCACAACGCAGCAAAGAGAAACATGTCTCTAACAATAATACCGACGCAGCCGAGGCAAACGTAAATATATAATATTTAAAGAAACAGTAAAATTACAAAGTTAATATTTTTAAACATTTTGGGGGTGGCAAAGGCCACCGGAAAGTACATTTGGGGCGAAGGATACCGGAAAGCGGGTACTATACGTGCGGTTGTAGTTCGGCTCCCAACATTTGAAATATAATACAACTCCTTCAATACAACCTACTTCAAATTGACGTCCAAAGCGCGGTAAAAAATAACGTAAAGGTATTATCTACTACAGGTTATAATTTACATGAGGAATCTATGCGTATGAGTGGGGGGTAAACACTGCTTCTCGGGAAGCCTTTAGGTCGGCCATGTGTCCAAATGAAGATTCTGTACCCTCGGTTTGCTGATTTTTTTAGACTAAGGACTATCTTTGTCCTAAAACTATGGTCTTGTACCGAATTTTAGAAGTGTTCGAGAGTGCAAATAGCACTGTATTATGCGTGTTCATGATTTAAAGGAGTATAATCCATATTAAATAAAATGTGACAAAAGGAAAGCGGGCAACAAGATTCCCATATTTCATAGTTTCCTTTTATCAAACTTTGTTTTCCTATAATGTGCTTGAAACCTAAGAAGACCTACTTTACTTCGCTGAAGCTAGGAATACACAGCCTCTGGAAGAAGTAGCTCCACAACGTTCAATGGGATTGCCTCGAAGACAACCAGTTCTCTCGCATATACACTAGGAGCAGAAAGGGGAGGCAAGTAACACCACCTGTAAGCCGATATTAACCTCCCTCCTTCTTGCCCCCTTGCACCTCTCCGCTTCCTGGGAACAGCAGATAATTAATGAGCAGTTTCAAAGAGGCCCTTTTCATTATACAGCCTTCCTCCTCCCCCATCGTTCCCTCTCCTCAAGACTTTGACTGCTGTTTCTTCTTCATCAGCGCCATCATCGTTATCACATACTTTGTAATTAATAACACTTTTTATGTGCCACTTCCTTCCCTCCCCTCGCTCTGTGCTCTTAGACTTTCCGTACAGTCGTTTCACGTTTCTTGGCGTGCCTCACTTCCTTTGGTTGGTTCGCAGCACAAAGGATTCTATCGAAGATTAATCTTCCGAATATACGTAACGCAAGATAATAGAGGACGTAAAAATTCACATGGCTTTTCCTGCCCAATATCATTGATGTATATACAGGTGGCTCAATAGCAACCATATTTGACTGGTGCAGATAACCCTTCGTGCGTTAAAAGAGTTGCAGAATGGAACAGAGCAATTCCAAGTAAACGCAGGTTAGTATGGAACTGGCGCATTAACGCCCTAAAAATAAGTACTACTACCACTACCACCACCACTATCGTATCAATCTACAGGCTCAAAATGACCGTCACTTATTCAGTGAGCGAATTCAGCATTACAGTACTGCTAGATGATAATAGTAATAATAATAATAATAATAATAGTAGCAATAGCATTTATAATGGCAGAGAAACACCGCGTGCTCTCATGTTTGTAGCTTACAGCCCGAAATGTTGCACAAGAACAGCGAAAACATATTAAAAAATAGCTATGGGCGGATACGTATAGGTCAAATGAAGACATTTTAATTATTTATCAGCCTAAAAAGTGAGTTTATTTCCTCCAAAATAAAACCTGTGTAACTTAAGTGGGAAATATTCTGAGATATTTCGGTCTATTTTAGTCTATCATCACGGACAGTACACTCTAGTGTAAAGATCTGTTTTTGTCTATCATTACGGACTGTACACTTTATTGCAAGTTGGGAAGTGCCTCTCAATGAGCGCGATCCGCCCATCGTGTTTGCTGATAAGCAAGAGGAGTAGAAAAAAGGTCGGGTGACCCCGTAGCCAGTCGGTAGAGCATCTGTCTGCTGTTCGGGGGGTCCCGGGTTGGATTTCCGGCTGCGGGATGGGAATTTTTCTCTAGCCAAGATTATTCCCTATCCTCCCTAGAGTCTGGAAGTATGAATGAGAGCGTGAATGTGTGTGCGTGATCTAATGATTAAAGTCCAAAGTTTACTAGAAACCCAAAGTCAAGTGAATACGAGTTAACACCATTACCTATAGGCAATAACATATTCCAAAGTAAAACTGCCAATAAGACCATTGTAGTTAAAAGCGAGGTATAAATGCAAACGAAGCTCGCTCACGCTATTTCGCTAGTTCCCCAATGACCTGTGTTTACTTGGAATTGCCCCGTTGAGTTCTGCAAATCTTAAGGCACGAAGGGAATCTACACACCAGAAAAACGGCGCGGTTGGGCCACCTGGTGTAAGTTCTACAAACCAACCTTACGAAAGCTTAATTTTCTGGCTATCTCTAATTAATCGAGATAAACCTTTGCATAAATAGCTTCATTACACATTTTGTTGCGGCTCAAGGGGTTAGAGAAATCCGAATCGAAAGTCAAATGTTTAGCAAACCGAGTCACTACGCGCTGGCCTAGAAATTCCGAACCGTGACCTCGCGAGAAAAAACTGTAAAGCGACAGCAGTTTAAAAAACGAGAAGTATTGTAAAATTCAATACAAATAACAATGGATATCTAGAAAATGGATGATGCTGGAAAAAAAGTCTTTCAATAAAACTGTGCCTTTTAAATACATCTAAATGTTTGCATAGTAGTTTTTGTCCATCTCTTATATTTACCAGTCACACAAAATTCTGCAAAATTCCTTCCGAATGAAGATGGCTTCACATGCTATTAACTGAGAATTCAAGATAGGCTTTTTATTTGTCATGTAAATGTCTTAAACATATGGTATTTTGATCAAAATGTGTACAGTAATGTTTTAGTAAATCCAACATTTTGAAAAGACTTCCGTGTAACGTAGTTTAGGATGGTGCCTTTCTTGAAAATTCCTCATGTCGAATCTTTGGAAGATGCTAAATCCAAATACCAACTTTTGGTATTAATAAGACATTTTGTTTTGTGGTTGTGCTGCTCAGACTCGTAACACCCGCGAACCTGATTAATTTTTTCGATTATCGCAGATGACTCGGCACTGTTCCACTGAGGATATTGAGGGAGGAGGAGGTGAGAGGAGACAGCGGGTGGCCGGAAACAAGAGTGGCGGCACAGCAATTACAGAGTCTATACAGTTTCCAGAGTGAGATGCCCGACAGTCGGACAGACAGACCGTGGGCGGGGGTGCTGCAGATAGAGAGTCCAAAACCCCGCTCCGAAGGGGCGGACCATATACCCCGGCAACCAGCCGAAAGCCAAGGGATGGAGAAAGTTCACAGAGAGCATCCTTTTCCCCTGCCAAGCCGCACCGAAGCACCATTGCCGACACTTCCAATTCTGAAACAGACCTATCAGGGTGAAGGATGAAAGAAAGGAAATGGAGGAACAGTGTATTCGGGGTGGGAGGTGAAAAAAGCTACTTCAGCATTCGCTTGACGGCACGGGAAAACCCCCAAAAAGCCCATTTGTAGGAGTGGGAGGTCGCCGAGAATTGAACCCGGGACCTCTTGAATGCAAGTCGCACACGTTACCGCGATGCCACCTCGCTTGGTCACGAACCTGTTTCTAAAACACATTTTTTTATGGATCAGAGGGCCTCAAACATGCATTTCCGGTGAAATCTCGATATCGAAATTTTAGGTTGATACAATACTTTCTCTTACCTACTACAGGGTGGATCATTTAAGTTGAGACTGTGAAATATCTGCATAACCAAGCCTCGTAGAAAGAAATGTCTTATTTGGAGGACGTTGTGTTGGTCATTTTAGGGTCAATTTAATTTTTTTAAATGGGAACCTACCTTTTATATGTTTTCTCACTTATCATAAAAAAGTAAAAATATTTGTAAAAAGCACTTTGCAATAATTTTTTTACACCTATGTAAAATTACATAGCTGAATGGCTGTGTACGGAGACTGCAATGAATGTTGGACCATCCATGGATTTTTATTTGAGGGTCAAGTTACGTTTCGTAATTGAGAACCAACATTTTTTATTTTGTTTCCTTATTCCTCATCACAAAGTAAACAAAACAATTACATGTATCATTGCCTCCTCGCCTATAGTTATTTAGTATGCTGCACTGTGTTGAATGGGTCTAACCATTCATTGCGCTCTTCGTAAACAGCCATTTAGACTTTTTGTTATTTACGTTGGTAAGAACAATTGCAAGGTGCCTTATACAAACGTTGTTTAGTGTTTTTTTGAGGAATGAAAAAAAAATATACAAAATGAGGGTTCTCATTAAAAAAAATCTAATGGACCCTAAAATTACAATCACAACGTCCTCCAAACAAAACACGACTAATGGCATTTACTTTCCCCATAATATCAAGCAAGTTTTATTTTAGACATTTCTTTCTACAACGCTTAGTTTTGGAGATATTGTACAGTCTCAACCTAAATGGTCCATCCTGTATATGTAGTTGGCAGAGAAAGTAAAAGGTAGTGAACACTGGGTAAGCAATACAAGAATAACTTCAAGAGAACCATCCGTGCGCGAGCAGGGTAACCCCGAATATATGTCAGTTTTATTTCCAAGCTGCAGAAGATGATATTGATACCTTCTCCCCCATCCTCATTCCTTGACGTATGAGGATAGGATGAAGATCCTGGAGAACAGGCCATTAGTAAATCTTCTTGAAAGTTTATAGGAAACACATCAAAGCATCTTTCTTGTTGCTTGTTTTCTTATCCATTGTATAACTGTTTCAAACTTAAGCGTCTGGAACTTTGTAGAGATCTTACTTAAACTTTATTCATATTGCGGTATACTCGTGGAGGGAGAGCATAACTCGCAGTATGTCCGATATATTAATAAATGATTTAATATATGAACTCTGGTGATACTGATAATTATCTTGTGTTTTAGTTGTTACTCTTAAAGTGTATCTTTATTTCTTGGCACGGCTGCTGTTATTTAGGTTTTTGGTAGAGCTTGTATAACTTTGCAGGGTGTGATACGGGAAGGAAGGTAATAAGTAACAACTCTAACAATAGATTAAGTTATTGAAGAACACTATGCTTTAATGGCACACGCTTTGACTGTATTAGTAATAATCTACACAGTTCTTAAGTTAGTTGGAGCTGTAGAACGTTCGAGCCCTACCACGTTCGTAAGCCAAACTTGCGGTCGATGAGCAATCAAATATTTTATACGTGCTCTAGAAATAATTGTAGAATTTATCACACGTTCCTATAGACCTTTAAATCGATAACCTTTCACCGTTCCTACTACATTATAAGAAGTAAATAATATCGCCTGCTTCTGAGAGCTTACATGTATCTTATTCACATCGCAGCACTTTATACTCAACCGCCCTGGCTGATGGAGACGCTAGAACTAACATTTCTTCCCTTAAAGATTTTAAACATATTCTTCCTTAAAATTTCATTGTCTGTCTTCGTTCAGCTTGGAACCTTCCAGAAGACTTACCCGGCTATTGTTTTACGTTTGCAAACATGTGGCCTCTCTACAAACATGTTATTTTCGCTTGTCGCATTTTCTGTTTCACAAAGACTCAAGGTCTGGCTTTTATGACCTACCCGTACAAGTCCTTTTTGCCTGGGCCCTAATTCTAACACAAAGATATGTTTGTCGGCTTTTACCAAGGGTTCCACAGCTCCAGCTACACTTGCACATACATAAAACTTATGCCTCTTACAAGTACTTTTCTTATTAATACCATTTCACCTTACAATTCACATTATTGTATATATGGCATATATATAACCATAGTTACTGTCTCAATATTCTGTTTTTAAATTACTTTCTCTACCGCGTACCTAATAGGTGGAAGAAGTATTACATTTCACCCAAAAATTCGATAGCGAGATTCCATCGGAAATTCATGTTTTGAGGAGCTCTGAACAAAAAACGTTTTTAAACAAAGGTCTGTGTATATGTGTGTGAACAGCATGATATAAAATCGAAAATTCAGATAATTACCAAACACTGATGGTAACCTCTTGAAGAGGCATGAAATATACCAGGTGTCCCAAAAAAGGTTCGAATATTTACAGAGGAGGTAGTATGCAATAAAAGAAGAAAAACTGTCTCTGCTCCTAGAACTGGAACGCTGGCTGACGAAATGGCGAATTAAGGTCAATGCAACCAAATCCCAGGCTATCCTTTTCTGCAAACGGACCAAGCACTTCAATAAAACTCAGCCGCTATCGCTGTTTGGCGATGCAGTTAACTGGACAAACAAGACCAAATACCTAGGTGTAACTCTCGACTCCAAGCTTACCTTCGCTGAACACGTATCAGACATTAGACATAAAGCAAATCAGCAACTTGGGGCCCTTTACCCGATCATTAATCGCAAGAGTACACTGAGCAAACAGATGGGTCTGACGTTGTACAAGAGCCTAATTAGGCCAGTCATGACCTACGCGGCTCCAGCCTGGGGCCACTGCGCCAAAACGCATATACAGAAGCTACAGCTGCTGCAAAACAAGGCCCTCCGAATAATAACGAAAGTCCCAAAAAACAGTCCCATTGGACTTGCTGCACGACGACACCAAAATGCACACAATTGAGGAGCACATCAAGAAACTAGTACACCAAATGTATAAGCAGGCCCAAAACGTCCACAATCCAACCATCAGTGACCTGGGACGATATGACGGCACCAAGGACAAACACAACCGGCCACTATCGCTCTTTGACCGCACCATCCCACTGAGCCGCCACAGCACAGACGACCAAGCAGCCATCACGATGTACCTCGACAGCCTCATACCGCCATAGAAACCGAAGTGCCCACAAGTCCCCGGGCGTACCGGGGCCACTGGGCAGCCCTAACCTAAGATGACCACGGCGCACACCAGGACAAGAGAGGAATGTACAGGAGAGAAAGAAGAAGGAAAAAAAGGGCTGCCTTTTTAGGCAGCCACGAGGACAGTGGTTCCTGCTTCTTGCCCGCCGCAGCCTTTTTCAAGATGCGCAGCGGAGCAAAAACCCCAAAAGTCCCCCCAAAAAGGAGAAAAAAATAAACAAACAAAAAAAAAAAGAAAAAAAGTAATAATTATAAGTTCTAGGTATGGTAGTTACTAATTAATAAAGCAGAGATATATTTATTGTGAATAACCCCCTTCCTATGTACATTTCCCCACACCATCTTTTTTTTAGGACCGACAGCAGCACGCTGAAGAAGAGCAGAAGCCAATCAGCTCCCTCTCGAGCTGAAGCCATGAGATAAGGTACTGTATCACATTACATCTTAGCATGATACCCAGTAACCAATATCCTCTTTGCATGAGCATGATTACCACCATTAACCATAGGTCCCTGGCCTGGGCTCTGCCAAGGCCAGTACCTAATCTCCACTCTGTCTGCATACTCTCTTGTACGCAGGCGCCTTTTTAGTAATCACCCACTAACATTCGGTTTGCTTCGGCGGTACCGGACAACACCTTACCTTCGCTTTCCTTCCATCACCGTAGAGTCGTTAGTGCATGGTAGGGGAGACGATGTATATCCCTTTCGGATGATCGTCACCTGGTGTGGCGGAGGCGGGGCCACACCCAAAAAATAAAAAAAAAAACTGTAAACATTGGTCGTAAACCTAATATATTCTGAGTTATGGTCCTATTTTGTACGAAGAGCATATCTTGCACTCCGAGCGCTCGTTTGAAACAAATGAGAGCACATTCTACGTAGAGGTTTGTTACTATGCGGCACGTGTTTGCATATGGGTTAGCAAGCAAGAACAGAACACAAGAGTAGTCAATCTACAGTATTCCACTGCGTGCTAAATATGTATTACTCCATCCGTCAGGTGTTATTTACGTCTGGTGTACGGTAGTGGGGCATGTTTTTTTGTGGCACTGCAGTGCTGTAATTTGTTTTCTTGTCCTTCTCTATGCTTACAGAAACGGCTCATTTTCAGCATAAGGTTAAGTGACATGCGCGATGGATCGGTCAGGAGGGCCAATACCTTGGCCTTCCCGTTCTCGTGAACTTAACACTTTATATTTTTGGCCTTGGGGACATTTAAAGACCATGGTGTATGCAGTCTCTATAAATGGTGTACAGACACTACGAGAACGCGTGTTCAATGCCTGTGACGCAATCCGGCAACAGCCAGAGGCGCTTCAAAGAATGTGTGATTCCATGAGACGCAGGGTGGAAGACTACATTGCAATGGATGTTGGCCACATCGTGCACCTATTGTGAAGAGTAGATCAAATACATTGTAACCTTGATGGTAGTGTAGTGGATCGTAACTCAGCAGATATTAAGTTTACGACCAATGTTTATAAGAATTGTTTTTCTTCTTTTGTTGCATACTACCTCCTCTGCAAATATTGGAACCTTTTTTCCGGACAACCTGTATATACAACTGGTGGCATACTGAAATATTAGAAATTTATGATGGCAAAGAAGAAAACGAAGAATCTGGCATGAAAATATATATAGATGGAAACACAACTGAAAACGGAGTGGGATCAGGCGTAGCCATACTCATTGGAAATGAGACTGTCAGCCAAATTAAGTTCAAGCTAAATAAAAAATGTTCAAATAATCAAGCGGAACAACTAGCAATAATTAAAGCTTTAAAAAGTATATATAGATTAGAAGACGCTGTAAATGGGATTCGCTCGACAACTATATGTACGGATAGACAAATATCTTTGGACTCCATCAAAATTCTTAAGAACCACAAATCATTAATGTGCAATGTTTGTAAGAATATAAAAACATTAAGTAAAAATAACTGGAAAATGCATTTCAAGTGGATAAAGGCACATGTGGGGCATTTTGGTAATGAACCGGCGGGCCAACTAGCAAAGGCGGCAGCAAATGACAATGATCTACAATAAAATGCCAAAATGTGGAATATATAATCAACTGCAGAACTTAAGTTACGAGAAATAGCAAAGAGAATGGCAATTAACATCAAATGGGAAACTAACGAAGTCCTATTTCCCCACAATACGTGGCAGAATAGAACCAACATTAACGTCCAACAACGTCCATATCAACATTTTAACTCGACATAGAAAAATAAATCCTACTTTCAAAGATTTAAAATACTGATGATCCTATGTGTAAGTGCCAAAAAACAATTATATTGTTTATTTATAGTAACGTTGGAAGTAAAATGTATTATTTTTGTAAAATATTCATGCATATAAGCAAACCCTAGCATGCAGTATTACCAAAATGTAATGGAACATGCTGTAATAAGTAAATACAAAAAAACTGTATATTTAATGAATATACGTTAAAACGTATCTATGTCTAGATATTAATAATAAAATAAATAAGTAAATACGAGAGGCACTATTTATATTTTGAGCCTAATAATTAAAACAAAGTAACTTCTGATAGAAAACTGCTTTATTGTTTTTAAAAATATTCTCCTTTATGATCAATACAATTTGAATCCGTCTGAACTACTTGTCAAAGCATTTATTCCGGTCTTCTTGAGACACCTCCAAAACATGGTTTTTGAAGGCATCAGCGGCCTCTTCTGCCAACGAAAATCGTTGTCAACTCAATTTATTCTTGATGTTCGGGAACAAAAAGTCATTTGGTGCCAAATCAGGACTGTATGGCGGATGTCCCAGCAATTCGATTTTTTGAGCCTTCAAATACTCTGTTAGACGAGTGTGTGTGCGCTCGCATTGTCTTGATGAAGAACGACCCTACGGTTCTTGTTGGTTTTCCTTATTTCACCGAAGACTCCCGGCAAACAAATGGTTGTGTACCATTCGGCATTGACCGTTTTACGTTCCTCTAAAGGCACGGTTGCCACATGCCCAGTTTTGCCGAAAAAGCAGGCGACCATTTGAGCATTTTTGTACACCAATCGACACGAGCATCTTTTTGAGATTGCGTCAAATTATGTGGGATCCAACGAGAGAAAACCTTAATTATGGCTAAATAACCATGCAATATTTTATATATGCTGGTGAAGCTAATGCCTAGGGAGGCCTCAATCTTACAATTTGTCATATGACGATCTTTCATTATTAGTTTTTGCACAGCATCAATGTTTCCTGGCACAACAACTGATTTTGGACGACCTTCACGAACTTCATCATTGAGCGAACGGCGGCCACGATTAAATTCGTTATACCAGCGTTTCACAGTGGCAAAGGATGGAGCCTCATCGCCAAATGTGCAAGTTGGTTGATTGATGCACTCTTGTCTTGATAATTCACGTCGAAAGTCGTAATAAATCATCGCACGAACATTTTCACGAGTTAATTCACGAGTGTCCCTCGTAATAGAAACGGAGCACACAGAGAGGAATGAAAATGCTACATACGAGTTATAAATGAGCACTTTATTTTATTTCAAAAAGTATATTCCTGTTTAATAGAGCAGTAAATGTTTAAGGTGACGTTGTATGTCTGTATTACTATTTATGTCAGCTATAGCTTCTTGCAATGTGAGTCGTGAATCTTTTGTAACATTCGCTTTACCTTATTTTGTCTCTTTTGGACCAACAAAGTGACTTCAAGTGCAAACAATAATTACACAAAACGTGTAATTCAGTTTACTTCTAAGCACTATAAAGGAACAAATTCATTCTCTAGGTAACATTTAAGTAAAGTATGTTTCTTTGGGTCGAATCCTCGATAGTGGAGTAACTTTGAATAACGTAAATGTATTTGCCGCAAATGGGGCGACTTTGGCACAAGTTTCTGTTTTAAATTTCCAACCCATTTGTATGGATAACTCTATGTTAAGATGTTAGCTCTCTGCGAGAGTATGCTCTGTGCTGTCTTAGTAAAGCCTGTGAGAAAAACAGTGATATCCTTTCATCTCATCAAAAATGCCTTAGCAAATGCTCCTTAAATATTTATGTAAGCTAGCTTATAAATCAAGACAATGCCAGCAGAAACCTTTACCGCTGTGACGTAATGAAAATTGTTGAATTTCATTTTAATATTCTACTGCTTACCTATTACAGGTCGAGGAAGAACTGTATTCCACTCACATATTTGGAACGGAGGTATCACTGGAAATTCCTGAAACCAGAAAAAAGAGCATATAAAAAGGCTGTGTATGTATAAACAGCATAACTCAAAAACGAGCAGGTCGAATGAACATCAAACTTGTATTTAAGTACAGAATCTCTCAAGGATGTGATACCAAGATTTTGACCCAACTAAAACAGCCTTTACATGAAAAAAGTAAATATATTTGTTAAAAAATGAAAAACAGAAAAAGAAACTGTTTTGACTAAGACATATGTGTTTGAGATTGCATTGGATTGGGAAGAGGAGGGGATTGGGCACCGATCCAGGAATGAGGATATTGTACCGACGCCCACGAGGGGGCGCCTGCGGCAGAAAGGGAAGAGATGAAGGGAGACACTGGGCGACCGAAACCCGGAGTGACAGCACAGCAATGACAGGGCCCATACAGCTTTCAGATGTGGATGCCCCGGCAGTCGAACAGGCAGACCAGGTAAGCCACCCCTCATACGATCAGCAACAAGACTGAGGCCGAGAGACTGAGAAATTTCACAGAGAGCATCCTTTTCCCCTGCCACACTGCACCGAAACTCCATCGCCGACACTTCCAAGACTTACTAAACGGGGTGAGGGATGAATGATATGATTAGTGTAGCGAAACATAAGTACAGCATAGTCGTCCTCCGTGGTGTAGTGGTTACCATACTAGCCTCTAGTTCCTGAGGTCGCGGGTTGAAACCAGCGGAGGGCGATGGATTTTTTTCGGGCGTAAAAATCCTTAGCATGGCTTCCTTCGGAAGGGAAGTAAAGCCGGTGGTCCCGTGTCGTAGATTTAAGGCACGTAACAGAACCTCAAGGATGATAAGGAGGCCTCTGAGCAAAATTACCGGCTTTCACACCCAATATAGAATGGTACGCTAAGAACCAGAGCAGTTAAAGAGCATCCATAAATAAAACACAATTTGAGGGACAGGAAATTCGGGGGATGAAGGAAAACACTCCAAATATTGCATGACGATCCGGAAAAACTCCGAAAAAATCCATAGGACAGAGTGGGCGGTTGCCGGTGATCGAATCCGAGACCTCCCGAATGCGGGCCAGAGACATTACCACCCGAGCCATTCCGCTCGGTATGTGTTTGAGATGCTGACATATACATCTTGAAATTTTAATTAGCACTATCGAAGTCCTCTTCACTTTGATTAATTTTTTATAGTTTCGTATAACTCTGAAACCATAAGGGATAGATTATAGCATACTTATTAAAAGATTAAGATGTTATTAAAATATACTGCTTATGTCAAACATGTTTGGTGTATTAACCGTTCCGAAATATTCGGTACAATATCGAGCCCAGCACGCAGCGGCCCTCTGGCAACATCCTCTATGAATAACAAAGTGGATAGAAAAAGTTTTCCCATCAATGTTTCTGTTATAAAACCTACTGAAATAAGTTATATGGATAGAGATGATGGGGGTAACAGCGCAGGGCGTACTTAGTCACAGGCAGAAATGCGATGTTGTAGATCTTTGCCGCGATGTAACTAAATATACAAGTTTATTTCAGAAGCAATCCAACGGTATATACGCTAAAACAATATTAAGCCCTAAACACATGTTTACACAAAGGTAGTTCTATTTCACTTGCTCCAAATACATGAAAGAAACAAACAGAAGTAAACCAGCTAATATTAGAATACGTATAAGGCGTTCTGCGTTTAATTGCACCTAAAACCTGCGAAAACTCTTAGGAAGAAAAGGGTTTAATGAATGGATGATTTCATACTGTGGCGTATGAATAATTTTGGGATTACATTGTCATTACCAGACATATTATTGTACTACATTACTATTACCAGACACATTGTTGTTTACGTCACTCCTGGGTGATAGTTTTGCTAGCCACGAGTGGTGGGGGATATAGCGTCTGTCTTAATTAGGATTCCGTGAGAAGCGGATCGCGTGTGCAAGCCGGCTTTTGGATCAGTAGACATTTCCTCTTACCTTTCATATTTAATAATGTTGGAACCCCAAACGGTTGGGAAATAAATCTAGGAATATGTAAATAGATTTGTGTTATGGATTTTGTACAGTGAAAAACCCACGCCTTCCTCTTAACTTCCACACCACGTTTTGGTCCTCCGCAGTCAAGTCAGTGTCTCCTCAATGTACGTGCGGTGTACTAGAAATTAATTTAATTTTCATGTGAACTTTTAGGCCTTACCAGCATGTAACAATACCAGATGTGGTAAAAACATTTATAATGAGACATACACAACTATATAAGACATCTGTAAACACTGGAGAAATATCAACGAAGCATGGGACGTTTAGAAATTTATAACGACTTCACTAATCGGCAAAAAGAATGTTCAAATTCAGAATATGTATTATAATATATAATTATTTATCGAGATTTGCGACTGCTTTGAAACAAATAATTACCATATCTACCTTGATGGCAGGTACCTACTCTAAATTTAATGGCACTCCATACCAAAATTTCAAAACTTTCAAACACATTACTTGGAAAATTATTTCAAATATAGTAGAACTAGGAACCAATAGCGACTCTGCTCTTCTGGTCATTTAAATACCCATACACAGCATCTAAATGGGCGTGAACAGGTGAGTTCAAATAGCATCTGAAGTTTTGAAACCTTTTTTTCTCATATTCTTGTAAGCTTTGCCACTTTAAAATATTCCAGCTACAATCTGTGTTCAGTTTCTTTTATGGTTTTGTGTTTAAGGTTCCAATAATTTAATTCATGATAGATTATTAGAGAAATAAAAGGTTTACATATTTTGTTATGTTTTTCAAGAAAGCTCCTAATGTTACAATTTAAAGTTACATTATAAGAACCATTTTTCAGAATTAATATGCGAAGTTTAAGATATAAAATTTTTATCACATGGGGTATTTTACATAGGACTCAAATTTCGAAAACTATGTGCTCGATAGTTTAGATACATAGAATTAGAAAAGTTGATTTTCTGCTGTAATTATGCTGAACGAATATATAGAAATTAGCTACTTCAGTACCGAATACCCTTAAGGATAGATATATTTACAAATGTAGCAAGAAAAAATAATAGGTTATTAAAAAGAGGATTTTTATGGAATTGTTGGGCATTAGAAAAGAGAGTGTATACTCATTAAATTCGTATGAAAATTTAATGAATCCTAATATTGTTACTGTAATTCTTAAGGCTGCTGTAATAATATGGTTGACTAATTATATGACTTTTATAGTGCAGTTTTGTCACAGGGCCAGAAACCTGACAACGCTGCCTATTGCGTTTGCGGCTACTTGCTACCTGTATGGTGGCAGCACCGTCTCGAAAGCTCCACGATCACTGTATTCTATTATTTCAAAAGATCGGTAGTAAAACGAACGCGCTTAGCCCTCATGTTTTCTTTATCCTAAGATAATACCCAACATTAGAAAGCACCATTTGTGTGTTTTGGATTTAACAGCAATAAAAACAATCGTTCCTATGATACAGCTAAAACCTATCATGACATTTTGTGGTGCTGACGGATTTAATTCTAAACGGAAACGACTTTGTTCCACTATCAGCATGCATCACATGTGTCATGTACAGTTCTTAAAAACTTATGCATCAAGCCAGGCATAATGTGCATGTTCAGTGTCAGAGCAGCCACTAAAAAGCAATAAATTTGCCGCTATACTGAAATTACACAATCGGATTATTTCTGTTAGTCCCCGGTGCGATATTAGGCATCCAATACTCAATATTTGCAAGAGTGGAACTACAATGTTTACTCGCTTGTTCCATATAGAGTTTGTAAGGGTTTTGTTTAGAGGTCACGCTTGTTAAAATGTTACGTTTGCTGGTGTTCTCCCTCATTTTCCCACGTATTGTTCTGCTAAAATAAGCATGGTATACCATTGTTCTAAACGCTGAACATTGCTAAGTACCCAAAAAGTGGTTAGAATGTGCATGTTTGTTGTGTGGAAACAGGCAGCTCGTAGTAAAACAAACGCACAAACATTTATGTTAAAGAAGAGCACATTTAAAAATGAACATTCAAAATATGATTATAAAATTGTTTTAAAGTTTAAGTGAAACACTTATAAACCTATGAAAAATAAAAGCGTTATGTCATTGACAACTTGCAGGCTGTAAATTAAATGAGGACCATATGAGACACTTGACATTTATTAAATATTGTTCCATCAGCATTTCATGATATACAGGATGGACCATTTAAGTTGAGACTGTACAGTATCTCCAAAACTAAGCGTTGTAGAAAGAAATGTCTTTATTAAACTTCCTTGATATTACGGGAGAAAGTAAATGCTATTAGTCCTGTTTTGTTTGGAGGATGTTATGCTGGTCATTTTAGGGCCAATTTAATTCTTTTAAATGGGAACCTATAATTAGGGTCAATTTATACTGGCCCTAAAATGACCATCGCAACGTCCTCCAAATAAAACACGACTAATGACATTTACTTCCCCTTATAATATCAAGCAACTTTTATTCAAGGCATTTCTTTCTACAACGCTTAGTTTTGGAGATATCGTACAGTCTCAACTTAAATGGTCCACCCTACATACTACATAAGTATAGAAAATTTCTGACCTTCATCTGTAGGAAGAAAAAACTTTGGAATTAGGGCGCATGATGTTGTGTTAACCTTCAACAAAGGCAATGTGTGTAGGATTAGTGTGCTAGAATATCTAGGAGTAAATCTGGGTAGAAACACAACAACCATCGTTAGAGAACTCGACTAACTGAGGGTGACAAAAGCAAAATTGGCCTTGCAAAATATGATCAAGATCTGCAAGAAGAAGAGCCAGGCTTCAATAGGAGGATGCTGAGGAGGACCAGGATTACATACCAGGGGGGTTCCAGGAGGATTCTATATGTGTATTCAAATGTATGTGGGTTTGTCTCTAAGTTTTTACTTTAAACAGCATTTTCTCGAATTAACATTTTCCAATATAAATGACCCGCTTCCTCAGAAACTAAGGAAGATAACTCAATGAAACTTTAAGACGAGAAAAACAATACCGTGAGACTATAACAGATCTAGAATGGCGTTAACAAGATGGCTAGTTAATTTTCCATCACGATAGCTTAAACAGTTTCTGAGATAAAGGATCACGGAGTTAGCAACTTTAACATTGGGGGTATATAGCTTTTAGTCTCCCCTTAACCAGCAAATGCTTGTTAATACAATTTACACCGACTTTTCTGAGGCGTTCGATAACGTCGATCATGTTATCCTGTTACTCAATTTAGCTAATTGGTGTTTCGCTTTCAGTGTTAGAACTAACTAACTTCCTTCCACTTAGTGGACAGGAAGCAGTATATTGTTTATGGTCATTGTTTTTCTGCTATGTTTAACGCACTTTCGGGCCTGCCTCAAGACTCGAACCCGGGACCGGTATTCTTTTTATTATTTAATAATGATATAACTATGTGTGTGAAGTATTTGGAATGCTTATTATTTGCTTGCTCTTCGGCATTAATAAGTGTTTGTAATATGCATATCCAGAAGCAATGCATCATTAAGTCAGTTTACACGCATTCGCCACATAAGCAGCTTCACACTGATCTTGGGATCCAAGTAAGCGAGAGTTGGACGTTTAATGATCACATAGATGAAATCATTGAACAGGTATTAATAAATCTTGGATTTATGTATTTAGAAATTTAAAAGCCTTAATAGTTGACAAACTTTAATTTTACTCTATAATGTATATGTGAGATGTAAGTTTGAATATTTTTCACGCATCTGGAGTCTTTGCTTTCAAATTATTCAAAATAGAATAGAGTAGGTACAGAAGAAATTCTCTTAGACGTTTGACATTTAATAATACCAATGTTCCAATATTCTACTTATAAGTTCATTATAAGTATTTATTGCCTAATTTCAAATTAATTAAACTGAGTACGAAAGGAGACATTGCACAACAAATTCTATTGTTTAAGTTAATAAACAATATAATGGATAAAACAAACATTTTTTCAATACATGAATTTTAACATAAATAAATCCACTTTACGAGTACGACCACTATTTGTATGCCAAGTTTCAAGGTAGCTAGTTTTTAAGAATTCAGTACTATTAAGAAAGTGTGCCATATAATAAAATGTTCATTAAATTTACCCACTTGGATTTTTGCGTAAGTTTAACAGGCACCTTTATAAATTTATTAAGTATTCATAGTTGCCTGTTGGCCACGATATGAGAACGTGCGGTTAGAAGAGGAACTAAACAGGGAACAAGTGGGAAGGGCATCGGAAAGGCAGTCAAGAAAAGAAAACAACCTCATTTCTGAGGTCATTTACTAGCGAAGCTGAGGCCTGCAAAATGTGGTACTGTTTTCGTTGTGTAACCGTATATTCCACTACCGCCTTGCCTCTCTTCCTCTCTGATCCCTAACCTTCATGACGTTAGGCATTGTCAACAAAAACACTGGTACCCTTCTCCAAGCGCACTCACATCGTGGCCGATTTATAGTGTTGTGTATATGTAAGTATTCGTATCAATGCATGTATATTTATTTGTGTTTGAGTGCTTTTATTGTTTCTCTGCTTTCTATAATTGGGACTTAGATACTGTTGAAAGGGAGTAACTAATTAAATACAGTGGCTAGAATTATACTCAAGAAACAAAGGAGGTCACACTGTCAGAGGGGAGTTAGAGTTGTCAGTACCAAAATAAACACCTGCGTTCCATTATGGGCCACTTTTTATGCAGATGAGTGTACCTAACTCGCCAAGAAAGTAATTATCAAAAACTGAAAATCGAGGCATAATATAAATCGACCCACATGATGAAAATTTAAAATATTCATATCTTGTATATTATTCCTTGAATACAGTTATTTACAATCAACTTTTGTGCAATCTTAACATCTTTCCGAAAAAGAATAATAAAGTATGCAATAATTTAATTTCTACAAAGAAATAATGTATTTAGTTAAAACCCAAGTCGCAAACAATATTTTGTTTTCAAAGAATGTATACCAAAGGTTTGAAAGGGTTTGAACAGAAATTGTATTAAAAGAAACACTATTAAATGTAAAAATATAGACAGACAGGAATACGAGAAAATTACAATTTAAAATTCCACGTGATATGTGCATATTTTAACTCGTCTATTCTAATGTCGCCTTTATGCATTTAAAGTGGCTAGAAGTACAAAACCGAAACGGGATTTGATAGCACAGTGTTTGAGTATTTTTTCCTATGGAAAGACTAAAATATATTTTTTCTACATTTTGTAAAAGAATGCAGTTTTAAGTATCCTTAATAGCCACAGTGACTTCATTTTCTGCGCCACTGAATACATCTGTAGTCTTCGTTTCTGTAAAACTGTGTAATTTTGTCTACACTACGGTACAACTGGAAAAAATTGCCTACTCTACCTATATTGCATCCGTTCTGTTCAGGATGTAGCTGATTACAACTCCACCTCTCGGTAATTTTAAGTCGTGTAAATAAAAAACTAATCTTGGAGTGCTTATATTATTCAAGGAGAAAAGCGTGAAGTATTCTTAAAGAATTTATGCTCCTGAACACAGATATCCAGTTCTATCCCCAAAATACTAATTTTTGTGTCATTAACTGAGAATGTTTTAATTATGTTATCGTCTACTTTCAATCAGTTAAATTTGTGCTAGCGGGTTCAAACCCGGCGGAGGGTGATGGATTTTTTCTGGCGTAAAAATCCTTAGCATGGCTTCCTTCTGAAGGTATCATAGATTTACAGCACGTAAAAAACCTCAGGCCTGATAATGAGGCCTGTGAGCAAAATTACCGGTATTTCACGCCCAATATAGAATGGGCCGCTAAGGACCATAGCAGTTAAAGAGCGTCCATAAATAATGATAAAAACATTTGAAATAGCTTCAAGTCATGAATATTCCGCGCAAGACAGGATAAATCTGCTGTAGAATTTGAAGACTCCACTGGGTAGCCCCGTGAAGCAAGTTAACTGGTTTACAGCAATGGTTGCACTAATACAATATGCTCGTGGCTACATTGAATAGGGAACTGTAATGACATTCGGCACAAAATACCAGGGTGAGAGCCAAGGGCGATACTCGCTTTATCAAAGCGTCATTTTACTTCATTTTGAAATGCTTATTAGACGTTCTAACTTAGAACATGAACCACAGGTTCCTTTTCTTGAACTATTCAAATACGTGACGGTGCTGACTGCCTTTATGTCGCTTCAGTGGGAAGTATTATTAAATCAGAATACTAATTCCCATTGTGACAAAAAATCCTGGCGCATTTCGACATACCCACACTGAGAATTTAGATATTAGCATTACATGCAGCTCAATGTTGCGCTGAAGAAAATGTTTTGGTATAAAACTTATTTACTGTAGATGTTCTGTTACATTTATACACTCAGATTACTCTGCTGGATGAAAGTATTTTAAAGTAAATTCAGATCTGAAGGAGGAGAAAGGCAAAGTGTATTTTCAGGTTTATTGGAATCGAAATCTTGGGTGATGTGTAAACCCCATATTCGACGAAATCTTATTTAGTATTATAAATGTCCATGTGAATCCGTGTTTCAACCTATTATATCTCCTAAGAGAAGATAATCAAAGGCCTGCAGTAAAACCTCCTAGCTACCATAACTTACTTATACAGGGTGGATCATTTAAGTTGAGACCGCACAATATCTCCAACACAAAGCGTTGTAGAAAGAAATGTCTTTAATGAAAGTTGCTTGATTTTATAGTGGAAAGTAAAATCCATTAGTTGTGTTTTGTTTGGAGGACGTTATGATAGTCATTTTAGGGTCAATTTAATTTTTTTAAATTCCAACCTACATTTCGTATGTTGTTTTCGCATTAGAAAATGATTTATAAAAATCTGTTTATTTTATGATAAGGAATAAGGAAACAAAACAAAAAAATGTTTGTTCCCAATTACGAAGCGTAACTTGACCCTCAAATGACCACTCATGGTTGTTGAAACCATACATTGCGCTCTTCGTACACAGCCATTCAGAATTTTCGTTGTTATTTACATTGGTGCAAGAACAATTTCAAAGTGCTTTATGTAAATGTTGTTTAGTTTTTAATGAGAAGTGAGAAAACAACACATAAAAGATAGGTTCCCGTTTAAAAAATTAAATTGGCCCTAAAATGACCATCACATCGTCCTCCAAATAAAACACGACTAATGGCATTTACTTTCCACCATAATATTAAGCAACTATTGTTCAAGACATTTCCTTCTACAACCCTTAGTTTTGGGGATATTGTACAGTCTCATCTTAAATGGTCCATCGTATATGAGTGAAAGCTCCATAGGTTAGCAGGGGCAAAGAGAAACATATATTGATTCGTTGGAACCTTGAAGTGCCTTCATAAATCAAAGGTAAATTAAATGTTTCAACATCTTTCGTTTGTTTTCAGATATGTTCGCTTCAACGAAGAGCCATTTTATAACTCATATTTGTATCTTTCGTTTCAAAATGTTCATTATACCTTTTGAAATATCAGATCTGCAGAGGTGGTAAATAAAATGGGTGAAATTATTACCGGTGCCCACTGAGCTGAGTGTTGCCAAAAATTTGCTTTGCATAGATAAGGGAAACGTCCAGAAAAAATATACATAGATGCATGAATACATACCTTAACTAATATGGTCTTTCGCGTCGCATTCTATATTGGGCGTGAAAGACCCGAAATTTTGCTCAGAGGCCTCTTTATCAGGCTTGAGGTTCCTTTTCGTGCCGTAAATCTACGACACGTGACCATAGACTTTACTTCCCTTACGAAGGAAACCATGCTAAGGATTTTTACGTATGAAAAAATCAGTCACTCTCCGCTGGGTTTGAACCCGCGACCTCGGGAACCAAAAGCTAGTGCGCACGCACACACACACACATACATAGCTACTCTATTAAATAAATGGCAAACTTACGGCTTTCCCTGTATGTTTGTTTGGTATTATTATTATTGTTATTATTATTATTTTAATACGTGATTTTTTCATATAGGCATTATAATTTCAGTATTACATGTTAACCTACATGTTTATTCACTCTCTGAAAGCAGCAGCAGATATCTCGTAATTCGATTATAATCTACAACTTTCATGGACCATATTTGCTATAGCTGAGTGACTTGCGGAACACTGCAAGTCATTTGGTATGAGTCGAACCTCTATCTATCTGAGGACAGCCTCTATTTCACGGCTGTTGGTGGAGTACGGCTAGACCCTCTGGGTGTACTATCTCATGTGGTTTTGGATGGGGTGAGACCAAGTCAAATAAACAGTGGCACGTCATTTTTAAATAAATTTAGAAGTAACAAAATCAAAATATCCATGAGAACATGTTCTCAAATGTATAATCTATGCAATAAAATGATATAAAAATTAGTTTTTAAACACATTTTGACCATTTCTTCCCTTAAAAGGTCAGATCTGTAGAGGTGGTGAATGGAAGGTATCGGATATGCTCAGGGTTCACTGATCTGAGGGTTGTCCAGCATTTGCCTTACAAAGATAAGGAAAACCTCCAAAAAATAACTAAACGCTCGCCTACACCTAAAATACGATTGCAACTCGGATCTTCTAGGCTGGAAATTAGACGCACTCTACTCGGACCACACAGGTGGGTTTATATTAAGCAACTTAAGCTATAACCAAGGAATCATCATATTATGACACACTACCAAACATTAACAATTTGCTTTTGTCTATCCTATCGAATGCTTTTACGAGGTCTGTGAATGCTAAATGTGGTTCTAAATTAAACTGTGTTTTTTAATCAATAACTACATTGAAAAATATCCATCATAGGATGATCTTTCTTTCTGAAATCCCATTTGTTCCTTACTTACTAAATCTGCATGATATTTGCATAATTATTTATTGTTGTAATTATATAAAGTTATTATAAATAAAGTTAGAAAACAAAGTTCTACAACTAATCAGTCATATTATATTTAACACATACAAGAATAATTCTATGAGTTAAAGTTGATGGTGAAATACCAGATGGATAAATATACACACAGGTGTATGACAAGGTTTTGGTCTTTCTCCATTGTTCTTCATAATCTACATTAACCAAGATTAAAAATTGGAAAGAACTTCTACATGGAACTGTAACTTTGAATAGAAGAAAATCCTTAGATATAATTACATAATATGGTATAAATAGTAGGCAATGACGACGGTCTACAACGATCTACATACAATTTACATAAAATAGCACATCAATATCATATGGAAACTCATTAAATAAAACTGAAATAATGACATTTCAGGATTATATCCAATTACAAGAAACATTTGTGTAAAATCTACATTACTCACTCACATAATCTTCTGTACTCTTGTACAACCTATTTTAATAAACGCTTATTCTCCATCTACTTCATGTTAATCGAGATAAACATTTACAGAAACTATCTTATTGCTAATTTTCTTGTAGTTAGAAGGGGAATATCGTAGGCTTTGGGCGATAGTCAAATCCTTTAGGAGCTGGTTGCTATGTAGAGCATTTCATTCTCTTTGCATGTCCAGGACATAAAAAAAGAATTACGCATTCCCATTTCAGAAAAAGTATATATATTGGAAAATTCAAATAAATAACAAAGAATATCTTGGAAGTGGTTCCCTCTACAAAAGAAATGTATATAACATAAATTGTGCTTTTTAAGGAGAAAAATTTTGTCTATTTGTTACGGTTTACCAGTTATAAAATTGAGTTTTATTTATGGACGCTCTTTAACTGCTATGGTTCTTAGCGTCCCATTCTACTTTGGGCGTGAAAGACCGGTAATTTTGCTCAGAGGCCTCTTTATCAGGCTTTAGGTTCTTTTACGTGCCGTAAATCTACGACACGGGACCACCGGCTTTACTTCCCTTCCGAAGGAAGCCATGCTAAGGATTTTTACGCCCGAAAAAATCCATCGCCCTCCGCCGGGTTTGAACTCGCGACCTCGGGAACAAGAGACTAGCATGGTAACCACTACACCACGGAAGACGACTTATCAGTTATGGAAAAGCCATTCAGAATGAAGAGGACTTTTGGGGACATTTCCAGAAAATTCAAGACATACATTTCATTTGTCATGATAGTATCTTAAATATGTGATATCGTAATCAAAATCGTTAGAAGCATTTTTGAGAAAAGCAGAATTAAAAAGGGTGGTCAGGGGAAGGGGGATTTTCTTTAAAATCTTTGTGTCGCATCCCTGAAAGTTACTAAGCGTAAATACCAAGTTTGCAATCTTCTCTTAGAAGACTTTGACAGCGCCAATGAAGATGTCTACCGTAGTTGTAGACGAAACGTCTGGAACATCTATCTCCAGCAGGCCACGGCAAAACAGCCCGGAAATAACTTCTAGTTATAAAATACTCGTTTCTTAATATGAGTTATATAAAAAAAACTTCAGTTTGGTATATTTAATAGATTATCTGACGCATGTGTGTAGAATTTCAGCATTGGAGCATTTATAATTTTTTTATAAAAAGGAATGTATGTTTCAAAATATGTAGTTATGATCTAATCGCATTTGAAATTCAAGTTCAAAGGCGACTTACATTAGTGCATTACAGAGGAGTGGTCGTCCTCATTTGCAGTCTGTGTTTCCTCCCGATTTGCAATTCTATGACTTTTGACCCGGGCCTCCATAGATGAAGCCTGTTATGCCCTTTTACAGTTAACACGCATTAAAATGTTAACAAGTTTTAGCAAATAGGATGTGGAACACCAAACTTTAAAGTCAATTTAAATGTTTTTTAGGACAAGTGTTTTATACAACCATATATATTCTGAATCGCAAACAATCACATAATTTGTTTGCATTGAAATCAGAAAATACCAGATTGTTATTTTATACTTTTCAGACCCCTTAATGCTGTAGTATATGGTTTTGTTAATTCGAGTGATATCGTTTCTTGAAAACAGAAACGGATTAATGTACATGGTGGAATAACGCGTCGATACGAGGTCACTAAGGCACGGACTCGTGAATGGGAAGTCTGAAGTTCAAATCCCGCCTGTCCTCAATGACTGAGCCCTTTTCTAGATTTTCCTCAGTCCTCATAACTGACAAAGCCCGGGGAGGTACTTAGGCCTGAAACGTTTCCATATCAAATTTTCTTTCCCAATTAGCATTTCATGTATCATCGGCGTCTAGTGCCTGTGTTGCTGTACGTAGTAAGAACAGGGGTAAACACTGTTTAAAAAAGGGATTACAAGGGCTCGTTAACGACCACACACTCTGAAAACCTTGAAAGATATTCAAAATTATTTCAACATTAGAAATTAATGTTCAAAATACTGTAAGAAGGTGTGTCGATTGTGTGTTCGGAGGCAAATATACAGGAATAGGATTGCCAAATTTACCGGTTTGCCTAAAAGGCTTCCCTCCAGAATTCTTGATCTCATATCCAGTAATAATACATTATGGAGGCACATTAAATATGAAGTCGCTAAAAAGCTTTATCAGAAAGCCAAGCAAATTAAACGAACTTGCATTTGCTTTGATACCGTAGTTATTGACGGGAAGATATAAATAATTAAACAAAGAAATTATCGAAACATAGAGAAATAATTGCAATAAATAATTTCCCTATATTAAATAAAGGCATAATGTAAGAAGCTTTAGATGAAAGATTTGCCCTTAAGAAAAGGGTAATTAGCTAGTAAAGCCATTGGTATTAGCCGAAGTGGCGAACGCATTGGTATAACGATTCCTGGAATGCATTACGTTATAAGTTCAGTACATTCGGACAGTCATGTAGGCAGAAATTCTGAAAAAGAGAAAGGTAATGAATTTCTAATAGTCGGGGAGAAATCGCCTAGTAACAATGTCACAGACGCACACGCAAGAATTTTAGTATTGACCGCACTTGAATAGTAACGTTGCTGGGGGGTAGCGATAGGTAGTCGGGACGTGCAATCTAATTAGACACACATTCGTGCATACATTCGTGAAACTCTTTCTTGAGAATTAGTCTCTTCATCTGGTGATTACTTGTGTGTTATTTTAAGTGCTCAGTGAAGCGCTTGTGTAAGTTTTAGCGGCCATCGCGAGGGGTTTTGCCGGTAAGCATTTTAGTGACTCACAGCAAGTTACGCTTATTGTTTCTTTTATTGCGGAAAGTTATTTCAAACCGTAAAACTGATACTGCAGAAGTTAGCAAGTATAATAATTAAATTGTTATAGTTTCGAGTGCTACGATTCATAATCACTTTCATTCCTTATCTTCAAACGGTCGGCAACTCGCTTCAACAGGTCAAGTATTAGATTACATTAATTTTTTCAGTCAATTTAAACAGGTGTTATCCTTCAGATTATACTCCGCATACCCTGACAAAGTACTCATAGCTCTACCACTGGAGCAGCTGGCGCACGAGCTACGAGATAACAACATTAGAAGCAGGAAAAGTATACTGCTTCAAAAATGTCGCCCCATCGTGCGGCTTTAAAAATTAAGATAACATAGTACGTTATCATCTTACATCACTCCAGCCATGTTATTGGGGAATTCACATCGCACCTAGAGGCGAATAATTCTATGCCATGAACATGAACAGATCCTATGGATCATCGACGTCGCCTGTCTTATTTAAATATATACGATCCTCTCTTCATTTGCATGCCGTTAAAATTGCATTTCACAGATTTGTTTGCAATTCAGAGGTAGGTAATAGGAGTTTTGGTGTTCCCTATGACTCTCTTGTTTTTTCCCTGTAGGCATTGGTTTTAATTTTATTTATACATTACTTAGCTAGATGGCGGTAAAGATATCATATGTGGATAGAAAACGGAAGATGGGAGCACAGCGGTTACACAATCAGAGCTGAGTAAGAGAATTGTTTTGGTCATCTGTCTATCTCTACGAGACAGTGTTCCTTCTATGAGAATCTGTCTGTAAGGAATGTGTTGACATCAACAATTATAGCGCTATCAGAGAAAGGTTACGGCTCTACTTTTAACATATCAACAAGACTTAAGGCATCTTAGAAAACATGCGCTCTTCTCTAGGAATTGTAAATAACTTTATAAATCACTAGAAAAACACTTACACACTGCTCCAAGTGAAACACGTGGGGATACTAACGTTGCGCGATGTTTTTAATGTAGATAGTAGATCTATTTATTGACATCGAGAGCTGCCACGTGGTACTATCCCCCTTCATTCTTCCGGAAAGCAGAACACCCCGCAAACGTTTTTGTGTCAGAGGACTACAGTAGATATAGCATCTGTAACAGACTTTTCTGGTAATTTGTGATTTTGAATAAATAGCCATGTTAAAATGTATAATAAGCTAACCTGAGACGAAAAATCATGCTTTAAACGTTTGTTTTGCGTGAAAGTAACGCTTTCACTCGGTTCCGGCCGCCTGGTGTCTGCTCTCACTTCCTCCTCTCTCCCGGGGGCGCCCCCTTGTGGGCCATGGGTAGAATATCCTCCCTCTGGAGCAGTGCCGATAATCAGGGGGAAAAACTTTCACTCAAGGACCGCTAAAACAATTAATAGGAAACTTTTATATAAATACTTGGATACCAATTAGAAATAGTGTTTATGGCATATGAAGTACTTTCAAAACGAAATATTAATGGAATACGATGTCAAAATGACCAAATATATCGCATTTAATCAAGTTTGGTGAAAATTGGTACCTAAAAGATTTGTATGCCTATTTGTTTTCGAATCAATATTTTTGTTTACAAAATGTCAATACCACAAATAAGAATCTATGGAATTCTTTGGTTATTTTTGGAGTACACAGTTGTCAGGTAAATTCTGTTGTTTCTCTTAAAATGGGAAATAATCTAGTTCTGCAATCGTTTTTGGATATACACGCGATTTTAACGTGTACAGTTGACTACATTCAAGATAAAAGTTCCATTTTATCAATTTTGTTCATATTTGGCAGAAATAATAATAAAAGTCGAAGCAACTGATAAGGAACATGGTATAATATAGGGTATTTAACTGCTTTTTCCAATGTTTGGGATCTAATGAGGCACAAAATAAGTGTTCAAAATATCTGCTTACCATTGAGATTCTGAAAAATGTTCCACAAGGGCATCTAGTGAGCATAATGCTTATAACAATTTTATGTACCACAAAATTTCGAGAAGAATATTTAATCAGTTATGCGTATTTTCTCTTGTATTATTCGTGGCGTCAAGCGCCTATCATAGGAAACAGACTTCTGGTTGTGTAACTAACATTAGGCACAAGCAGAAGTTTGGAGCAATTAAATAATTTAACCAGTCGAGTTTTATTAACGTCGCTGTTGGTTTTCAAAACATGTGCGCTTACACGGAAAGACAGAGAGAAGATAGTATGAAGAGAGTGACGTTCTAGGAGTGAGTAGATGAGAAAGACCGAAGGGAAGAGGGAGATTTGGAGAGAGCGTGAGAGAGAATAATTTCTTTCGGTTAAAGTAATAATGCAAGTGAGGCTGTTATGGCATTGTTTTTGTGGACAGATACTATATGGATAAGCACAACTTTGCAATATTACGTCATAATATGTGACAGCCATAGGGATTATTGTGACAGGCACCTAAAAAACTACAGTGTATGATATGATCAGCTTTAACTTAAAATGTGTTTTCAGTCTCAATGTCGGGATTATATCATTGGATTTTAAAATTAAACCTTCTCTAACACTAGCAAATGAAATAAAACTGAATTGGGTAAAGAGGCATATATACTTAGAAAGAAAGGAAATATCAGGAATGGCATGGTTTAGACTGAAGGTAGGAGGGCACAGAAAATGACTGACGATTTTGGCAGGAGAATCTGTCCATTCTGCGATTTGGATGAGGACTGGGTACATATTTTGGCGGAATGCGCACAGTGGGAGAACCAGCGAATAACTAAACCCAAAGAAAAACCCTTAAGACCTTCTAGAAAGAGATTGGCATGTTCGAATTTACTGGCTGACCAGAGGAACTGGCAAAACATGGGCAATTTCTTGGCTAAAGTGCGCGAAGCTACGTCATATTTGTTTAGTTAGTCAAAGGTAATATATTTCTATTTTCCTTTTTCTTTCTTGTTTTGTTTTGCTTCTTCCTCTATTGTTTATTTTGTCACAATACCTTGTACCTTAAATATGCATGTAGCGGCAATAACCCACACACTAAATACTTGTGTAATAACTTCAATAATCCGAAACTAATAAATATACCTTTCTAATCTATAGTAATCTAATCCATCTATCCATCCCAATTTAATCCAATCTATCCTTATCTATCCGCATCTATCTGTCCTTATCTATCCCTATCTGTCCTTATCTACATCTATCTCAATCTATCCCCATCTATCCTTATCTATCTAACCATCCTAATCTACCTATCCATCCTAACCTACTTATGTATCTATCCTAATCTATCCATCTATCTATCTGTCTATCCTAATATATCTATCCATCTGTCTATCCTAACCTATGTATCTGTCCTAATCTATCCATCCATCTACCCATCCCTGTCTGTCTATCTATCCATCCATCTATCCTTATCTGTCTATCCATCTATCCTTATCTATCTATCCATCCGTATCTATCTATCCAATTATCCTTATATATATACCCGATTGAAGAGATACAGATGTCCACCTTTAAACTACGAACAGAAGGTAGTGAAGTGGAAAAGGGTCTTCATAACCTTTAATCCATCTCCAATCATTTCGCCAAAAAGAAATAATATCGTAATAAAAGTCAACATAACACCACCAAAGCACTTGCCGCATACTGCCTGTTGTCGTATGAATGAAGTAAACAACACCGGTGTCGTCTGCATCAATAGGTATGAAGTATTAACGTTTTAAACAAATTTACACTTTACAGAGTACGAAAAACAATGTGCAGAAAACTGTAGAGTAGAAAGGGAGTACCAAACTAAGCATTTTGAGGTAAGGAAAAGAGGTTGCATATGCAGTATAATAACAAGGGCGCATGAACATTATTGAAATCTGACTATGAAACATCATTTGCCAGTCACAATTAAATGAAACTCTCACGACAAGTGTGTACGTACTGTCTCAACTGATGAGTACTGGTACATAACGAGAAGCTAACATTACATGCGTGTACTGCAATGTACTGTTTGTGTTGAATAAGTCGAGGGTTCGGTATTAGCGTGCAATCCAGTAGGTTCACAACACAAATGTGGCATTGAACATCACACACACCTAGGGACAGTGGCTATACTGTACAAGAGTGTGTTTTGTTTACACCTGAGACATCACAAACAGGTTTCACAATTGCAGGTTCTAACAGGAACTAATAATGACGTCATTCATTTAAACCGACTGGCGGCAGAGACCAAATAAATCTGAGGACCCCATATATGCTAACGGTGAAAGCAGCTGATAGGTATCACAAGCGTCATTAGTTATCTCGCTCACTAAGGCGTTTAAACTCGGTGCTCCCAGGCGCAGGTTACTGCGACCTGGAATTCCGCCTATAATCCGTACGAAACGAGAAGGAATCTGAAGCAGGCCAATGGAGCGCCAGCAGGAGCGCTGCGTTGGCAGATGGTTTGCGAGTGTGACAGAGAGATGTGAGGCAAGATGCGGCCAGTGTAACATACATATTAAACCCGTTTAATTGGAGCGGAGTCCAGCGGGCATCCTTTCATCAAGCTACCTTTCAACTAAGACGATAATACCAATAAAAATAATTACGTAAACATGGCAGTAAATGCATCGCGTATAATTTCAGTTTAGGCGCATAACAAAGTGAAGTAATTAAGCAAATTAAAATTTTCTGTATGCAAGAATGGTAAAGATGAATTATCAAGGTCGTTCAGCAACCCTCATAAAGATCTGCTTTAACACATAAATAAAGAACTAAACATCGTGGAGACACAGCTTTTGGACAGTTTGATTAAAAATGTTTAGCACTGCTCAGCTATAATACTATAAATGATGGGTACAACTCATTAACTGTTAACTGAGTTATGAAGGAGTTTGTTCTTTAAACTATTAGCACCACGCTTTTGGTGCCAATTTGAAGAAGGAAATGTTGTATTCTAGTTCCGTTGTTGGGGAGCCGAACTTGAAGTACTTGCAACCACGTACGGTACAATGTTTCCGGTGGCCTTCGCCCCAACGTTTAGGAATCAACTTTGTATTTTCATGTTTATTTAAATATTATATATATTAATGTTTGCTTCGGCTGCGTCAGTATTAATTTGTAGAAACATGTATCTCTTAGCAGGGGGTGATGCGGCTAAAGAGTATAGGCTTACACAAATTATAATTTTTACTTCACTTCTTTTATTAATCCTTCACACGGTTAAATAACACTTCATTGATATAATGAGCTGTGAGATTTGTTTTATTAATTGCACTTTTAAACACGTAAACTTTATTTTATTCTCGCCGTAATGAACTTTCGTCTCACACTGAATACGTATTGAACTGCTCGGGATCGCGTCTAGCGTCCGGTTGGGAACGCTGTCTACTAGCGACTGGCGTTTACCGCTTAAATTCGTAAATTTTTCTATTTCAAATCTCTGATTGGCTATTTATAAACTGTTTTAAGTATTACATTATTGTTCCAAGAATTACTAGTAGCATTATTAAAATTTCTAATTCACTATTTCCTTAAGGTTACCTCATTGTTAGCAACTTTCAGCTTCTACATTCAGCTCCTACATTATTAAATTACTTAATAAATTCACATAGAATTATTTTACATGTACACAATAATATAAATATATACAATGATGTAATATACACTTTTTATATATTGTAGTACACATATATAGCTTTAATGCGGGCTGTTATTATATTTTATATTATGTAATTGGACTGAAGTCATTTAAGTGTTAAAAATACTGCCCCAGCTAAAAACGTTTAACAGAGCAATTGAGAAGTAGAAACCGTAGTCTACAGCGAGACCGAGCAGCACTTGAACTAGGCATTTGTTTTTGAATAGACGTTTTGGTGGCCTTGTTTACAAACACAGCTGCGTAGGTTGGCCAGCTGTACAGTTAAAGAAGAGAATTTTCCGCATATCAGGGCTTTATACAGCAACTCTCGCTCTGAAAAACGCCTGTTACTTTAAGCAACAAACTAACTTAGGTGTATCTATATGTAGTACAATGTTAATTATAAAAGCAACATAGGAAATTTTCAATTTTAGGATCAATTAGGATTTTAATAAAGATTCACTTCTCTCTCCCTTTCTGAAATTGCTTAGCTCTTTCCCGTTGTATAGCTGTTCTACTTTCATGCAGGCATGGCTGCAAGCATTCCTCTTTTCTTCTTTATGTAACGCTGTCCCATATAACAAGGAAGTGGAAGACAAAAAGAGAAAATAAAAGGTTAGGAGGAAATTAATTCTCTTGGCTGCTTGTCAATCACCCACCCCTGGGGTTCACGTTAGAAACAACAGAATCGGAGAGCGGAACAGCAGCCTTCTGGAGAACAACGGTGCAGGAAAAGACAAGGAAGGGAGAACACAGGTTGCTAAGGAAACGTACTAATTGCTACTCGATTGTTTTGCTAATAATTAATTCTAATGAGTAGCTTGGCATGGCAGACAATGTAATGAATCTGCTTTCATCGTGTTGCATCATTTTCCAATACTGTTACATCGACTTCACGCTCGCTGTCAGAACTCTAAAAGCTCAAAGATGCTGACTCTCAAACTGCTATCGACAGGTGGCGCGTGTTGCAGCAGTTAGGTGTATGTAAAGGTGATTCAACAGAGATACCTCACACACTGCGACCTGCACAGATCTATTACGGCAGCCACTCCACGGGAGGAAGGGACGAGGTGAAGGAGCCACAGGTGGAAGGCCACAGAGACGTTTCTAGCATTTCCAAGCTCGCAGACTCGTACCACTGCTAGAGCCGCCGAGAGAGGGCGATGAATGACCCTCCAGCAGCCCCCTGATGTCCACGGGGAGTACTATATTCATTGAGCATTCGCCACGAAACCTGGAAACATATGTGAAAGATGAGAAGGGAACGTAATGAAAGGGAAATGATGGAAAGGAAATCATGGTACAGAAGAAACTACACCAACCTTCCAGGGAAACCACAAAAAGACCATGGTTCAGAGTGGGCGGTCGCCGGGACCTACCGAATACGAGACGCACACGTTACTGTTGCGCTACCTCATTTGGTGTGTTGGAGCAGCTACGATAAAGCTTGTCGTCCTGCGTGGTGTAGTGGTTACCATGTTAACCTCTAGTTCCCGAGGTCGCGGGTTCAACCCGGCGGAGGGCGATGAATTTTATCGGGTCTCTGAGCAAAATTACCAGTCCTTTCCGCTCAATTCTAGAATGGAGCGCTCGTTGAGGACCACAGTAGTTAACCACAGGGTTCCGTAAACACAATAGTATTGATGTAAACAAAGACGCCAATACAATGTCTTAGTTGCCACTGTATGTTTACAGTCTAGTGATGGTGGAAAATAAAGCGGGATACATACGAGGGCTGACAATAAAGACTGAGACTGATTTTTTTCACATATATTTATTACTCCATTTCAATGTTGACATGATCTTTTTCAAAGTAGTCCCCTCATAACTGAAATCACTTTTTATAGCGTCTCTGCCAGTCCTCGAACACATGGTGCAGGCCATTCTTTGTCAGGTCTTTGAGAATCGCCTCCCTTTTCTTTAGCACTGCTTCAGTGCTCTCAAATCGAATGCCCCGGAGCTTTGCCTTTAGTAATGGGAATAAAAAGAAATCGCAGGGGGTAAGACCGGGGCTTTAAACCGAATGCGGCACACAGGTAATGTTGAATTTAGCCAACAATTCCTGGACTTGATTTGCGACGTGAGGCCGGGCGTTGTCGTGATGAAGTCGCCACCCATTCCGATGATGTTCTGGACGTTTCCTTGTAATGTGCTTCCTCAGTGTAGCCAATACTGACGTGTACTGCTGTAACAGTAGTGTGAGGGGGGAGTGCATGCTGGTAAATCATTCCATTCCGAAACACCAGGCACACCTTGCTTAGCACAGAGGACTCGCCCTTCTTTGAAGTCCTTGAAACACCTAAACACCATTGCACGAGGTAGTGCATCTTCACCGTATGCTTGCTTCAGCTTTTCGAACGTTTCAAGGCTGTATGATTTAAACGAAAATAAAACTTTGTTGCGCTGTATTGCTCCTCTCGTGTCACCTCCATTTTGTGGTATGCGAAATTCAAGTAGGGTCAACGATATACAGCATTACTACCAACCTACCGTTACGAGAGCTGTCGCTTATGGCCATTATACATGAAACCCTGCTCTTTTCAAGTATTCGTTGTAGAGACATAAAACTATCAAGGAAACTACAGAAAAAAATCAGTCTCAGTCTTTATTGATCAGCCCTCGTATATCGGAATGAGGCACAGAAGTGTATTGTACCTCTAGTCACGAAGCGCGTTGTACACGGCCTTACAGGTAAACACATCCCAATACGCCACCTCACTCCGCCCTACTCGATGCACAGTAAAGCTCACTTCACTCTCAAGTGTTCCCGGATCCTCAGCCCAGTCATTAGTATTATTTTTCCTTGGAGCTACCCTATGAATTTATCTGAAAATTTGGGAGTTTTTCGTATACCATAAGTACTCGGTAAAGGATAAAGCTAATTGTTGAAGATTAGGCGCTACTAAAACATGAGAAAAATGTTGGTTATTTATGATTTTGAAAATCTAATTCAAGTATTTGCAAAGCTAATTCAAATATTCAATCCGAAGTTGGCTCTAGTTTGCTATTTACTGAAAGCCTACCCTATCTGAGGTATATACAGCATTTTTAAGTTCTATTAACCACTAATTGTTTCTAACATTTTTCGGCTATGTAAACAACTTTACTGTTAAGCCCTTTAATATAGAATTTTCTGCAGTCCTTTACAACGTGTAAATTTTCCATTTAAGACAATTATTGCATAAATATTTTGCCTCAGAATGTAGAAAAATAAAATTTAATACTCAATATTCTTTATGCAGGAATCCTTAAAGCTTCAATGAAAGCCATCCACAATTCCATAGAATAGATTTTTTGCTCTGTTACTTAATTAAAATATTGTTTAATTAAGTTCTTTCTGTAGCCTAAATAAATATGGCAGCCATTCCAAGTGGCCCATTCGCGCCGTATTTCAAGTGTGTAAATATCCCTTCGTACGTTAAAAGTTGCAAAACTCAATGGGGCAATTCCAAGTAAACACAGGTCTGCGGAGAACTGTCGAGCAAGCGTCAGTTTCATAACTCGTATTCAATTGTCTTTGGGTTTCTAGTAAACTCTGGGCTTTCATCATTAGATCACACGCACATTCATACTTGGGACCCCTCGCACAGCAGGCAGATGATCTACCGACCGAGCTACGGGGCCAGCCGAGCTTCCTTATACTCCTCTTGTTTATCAGCAAAGACGATGAACAGATCGCGCTCATTGAGATGCACTTCCTAAGCTTTGAACAGAGTATACTCTCCGAGATGACAGACAAAAACAGACCCTTGAAATAAAGTATACTCTCCGTGACGATAGACAAAATCAGACCCTTGAAATAAAGTATACTCTCCGTGATGATAGACAAAAACAGACCCTTGAAATAAAGTATACTCTCCGAGATGACAACCAAAACAGACCCTTGAAATAAAGTATACTCTCCGTGATGATGGACAAAAACAGACCCTTGCGCTAAAGTGTACATTCCACAATTACAGACAAAAACAAACCGAAAAAATCTTAGAATATTTTCCCATTCAGTTACGCAGGCTTTATTTTCGTGGGATTAAACTCGCTTTTTAGACTGACAAATAACTAAAATGTGTTTATTTGACCTATCCGTATTCGAGCCCAGCTATTTTTAATTGTGTTTACGCTGTTCTTGCCTAACATAAGGGACAATAAGCAACAAACTTAAGAGCACGCTGTGTTTCACTATCATATTTTATCTTGCTATTATAAATATTATTATATTATTAGGGTTATCTGCACACGTCAAATATGGCGGGTTTGGGTCACCTGACATAATACAAAACACATATTTTAAATGGCCAAAAATTGAATAAGATCTGATAATAAATTTAGGGTTTGAAATTTCAGTAATGCGTACACTTAACAATAACGAAACTGTTGCCCTTCTTCCCCTAGTTAAAAAGCAACAGTTGATTCTCAGAAGGTACGTGAGCTAGGTGCTGGGTATGCAAGTTGATTCACCCATTACTATGCTGCATATATGAAGATAAAAGTGGGCTGGTGCTCCATCAAGCAGGAACTACCAGGTTGATTATCAAGCTAAGGATAATGGTAGAGAGAAATTGATTTTTGGTGGTGGGTGAAAAGAAAATTGTTTAAAATAATTGAAAGACTTAAGAAATTAAAAGGTTTCTTCATTTTTTTTGTACTTATCAGTGATTCCTTGCCTTGTGAACATGACTGAATTAACTTTGCAGGTAAACGACCCCGGAAAATTCAATGCTACAAAATGCAACATTCAGAGAATTAGAGAGAACCCCAGTTTGCGTATGGAAACAGAGAAAGGCAGACACTTTAACAAATGTCTGAAGTTGTACCAACTGAAGGCATACAGACAATTACTTATCTTTGGTATTTAATCTAAGAGAGGAAGCCGATGTCTAAAACAAGCAAGAGGGGTGCTAGCTTGAGGGAACACCGGAAAAACCTGTGCATGTGATAATAAATGGCCATAATTTTGCTATGACACAGACTTATTTAAATATATATTTTACTGTCAGCATAACTAGCATTCCAACGGCTGAACGAGAAGGGAGTGCGAGAAAGAGGGTGGAGAAATAGACAGTGGTACCCTTCTCGGCCTTGGTCTCCGCTTTTACAAAACTGGGTTCTCATTCCCGCACGCACGCGGGGTAAAACAGCATAGAAACCGCAAAGTAGAGAAACGAAAGCGTACAGTTAAAATGAAAGATGAAAACAGTATAGTAGGGGAGAGGGGTTTAAGAGTAATGTTGTTTCTGGGGTGATAACATGAAAGAGAATTAAAAAAGAACTTTCTTTTTTTCTTTCTTGTAGTACAGTGCAGATAGCGAATACATTTATGTAGGCAATTTGTTCACAAAAATACCGTTGTGATTTCAAATATTGGTAGAAGTGTTATCGTAAAATATAAACACAAAGGTAAGGACTACCCTTCATTTACTGGTAAGAGTTGGAGGTATTTCATGAATTATTTGCCTATACACTGTTGTACCTACAGTTTGTACTTACTTTGCAACAAATCTGGGCACGTTTACTTCTAAAAATGCGTGTAAGGAAAGACTAATTGCTTCGTGAGGATTATTTAGAAGTCATAGCTTTACAACCGTTTTAAGCAAACGTTCTTCTTTGTTCTGTTAAAATGAAGCTCCCCTATCTGTTATTCTTCTCTTCTTTATTTTTCTTTCTTCAGTGAGGTCTATGCGTCTTTTTGGAATCTTCGCTGCTCTGCGAACGTTTACAGCTCAACCCAGCCTTATCTCCATCACTCGGGGCATTTCACCGGCTGTTTATATCCTCTGAAATCATTTGGAAAGTTCTAAACGTTGCCATGGCAGGACATGTGTTGATTTTTCGAAACATCTGACGGTGTTACGTAACTAACACCGCCTTAACATTAAAGAAATGGAGTTATAATTTTGAAGCAAAGGGTATAAGGTGTCATCTTTTATATGTTTGAGGATTTGGACTTGACAGTAATACGCGACTGGACGTATTCAATAGTTATTTATCTTTAGATTTTGTATGGGGATAGTGCAACTATCCTCATAATCTACTGCAACCTAATAAAGATATTCTTATAAACTTGTCATGTGTATTTTGTATAAAAGTGATTTAATGCTACAGGAAATAATTCAAATAAAAGGTTTCTTATAAGCATTGCGGCTGTGGCAAACATTATGCATAAAAATAGCATTTTCTTCCTTTATATTGCATCTGTAGTTCCCAAATGCCTATACTATGTTCGTTGTATGCAGGCAGCATTCAGAAATTTCCTTCTCATTCATCAAAGTCACAAAACAACCAGTTCTTGGCGCGTCGTCCTCCGTAGTCTAGGAGTACCATGGTAGCCTCTAGTTCCCGAAGTCGCGGAGGGCAATGGATTTTTTCGGACTAAAAATCCTTAGCATGACTTCCTCTGGAAGGTAAGTAAAGCCGGTGGTCCGATGTATATTTACGGCACGTAAAAGAACCTCAAGCCTGATAAAGAGGCCTCTGAGTGAAATTTCCGGTCCTTAACACCCAATATACAAGTTGGACCATTTGAGTTAAGACTGTACAATATTTTCAAAACTAAGCGTTGTAGAAAGAAATTTCTTTGATTAAAGTTGCTTGATATTGTGGAGGAAAGTAAACGCCATTATTCGTGTTTTATTTGGAGAATGTTAGGATAGCAATTTTTTTAATTGTTTTAAATGGGAACCTACAATTAGGGACAAGTTAAATTGGCCCTAAAATGACCATCATAACATCCTCCAAATAAAACCAACTAATGTCATTTACTTTCCTCCATTATATCAAGCGACATTTATCAAAGAAATTTCTTTCTATAACGCTTACGTTTGGAGACATTGTACAGTCTCAGCTTAAATATTCTACCTTGTAGAATGGGTAGGTAAAAACCATACCCATCAATAAAACTTAGCTTAGTTTAATCCTTTTGGCGTTTTCATTAGATACACTACGTGATCAAAAGTATCCGGACACCTGGCTGAAAATGACGTACAAGATCGTGGCGCCCTCCATTAGTAATGCTGGAAGTCAATATGGTGTTGGCCCACCCTTAGCCTTGATAACAGCGTTCACTCTCCCAGGCATACTATCAATCTGGTGCTGGAAGGTTTCTTGGGGAATGGCAACCCATTCTTCACGGAGTGCGGAACTGAGGAGAGGTATCGATGTAGGTCGGTGAGGCCTGGCATGAAGTCGGCGTTCCAAAACATTCCAAAGGTGTTCTATAGGATTCAAGTCAGGACTCTGTGCAGGCCAGTCCATTACAGGGATGTTATTGTCGTGTTACCACTCCGCTACAGCTCGTGTAGTACGAACAGGTGTTCGATCGTGTTGAAAGATGCAATCGCCATCCCCGAATTGCTCTTCAACAGTGGAAAGTAAGAACGTGCTTAAAATATCAATGTAGGTCTGCGCTGTGATCGTGCCACGCAAAACAACAAGGGGTTCAAGCCCCCTCCAGGAAAAACACAACCACACCGTAACACCACCACCTCCGAATTTCACTGTTGGCACTACACACGCTGGCAGAAGACGTTCACCGGGCATTCGCCATACCCACACCCTGCCATCGGATCGCCACATTGTGTACCGTGATTCGTCACTCCACACAACGTTTTGCCACTGTTCAATCGTGTAATGTTGATGCTCCTTACACCAAGCGAGGCGTCATTTGGCATTTTCCTGCGTGATGTGTGGCTTATGAGCAGCCGCTCGAGCATAAAATCCAAGGTTTCTCAACTCACGCCTAACTGTCATAATACTTGGAGAGGATCTTGATGCGGCTTGGAATTCCTGTGTGATGGTCTGGATAGATGTATGCCTATTACTCTTTACGACCCTCTTCAAATGTCGGCGGTCTCTGTCAGTCAACAGACGAGGTCGGCCTGTGCGCTTTTGTACTGTACATGTCCCTTCACTTTTCCACTTCACTATCACATCAGAAACAGTGGACCTAGGGATGTTTAGGAGTGTGAAAATCTCGCATACAGACTTCTGACACAAGTGACACCCAATCACCTGAGCACGTTTGAAGTCCGTGAGTTCCACGGAGCGTCCCATTCTGCTGTTTCACGATGTCTAGTGACTACTGAGTTCGCGGATAATGAGTATCAGGCAGTAAGTGGTAGCACAATGCACCTAAGATGAAAAACGTATGTTTGTGGGGTGTCCGGATACTTTTGATCACACAGTTTAGATATTTTTTTACTGTTTCAACCATTTGACTCCAAGGCAGGAATTGTATTAAAATAAAGGTTTCTTACAAATGGGTTGTTGAATCTTATTGTATTTGTAGTCCTATAAGTAATAATGCTAGCGCTCACTGTTGTTATATGTATATCGATTATTAAATACACAAATTCATTTACAGTTGTACTATCCGTTACACTATTCCAAAAATTGAACTCCATTGGTCTGACCTATCGCAAGTAGAGATTTCAATAAAAAGAACACTTTCCTTATTCGGTTTCATTAGAACACAATGTCTCTCTGATTTCTTCTTTCTGCAGCTCTCATCAACTGCACCAGCCAAGTGTATTGAAATAAAAAACATATAAATTTAGATTTTACTTTGGAATGCACAATGGTGAAATATACCTACACTTGGGGCCTACAATTAGGGTCAATTTAAATTGACCCTAAAATGGTCATCACAAGTCCTCCAAATAAAACACGACTAATGACATTTACTTTCTCCCGTAATATTAAGCAGCTATTATTCAAGACATTTATTTCTACAACGCTTAGTTTTGGAGATATTATACAGTCTCAAATAAAATGGTCCACCCTATACTGAATGGGGAAATTTTAGAGTAGAAAGGCAGTATCAAACTAAGAATTTTGAGGATAGGAACAAGGAGTCGCAGAAGAGTTTTTACTGTGTCATATGCCTCAACATTAAATCCGTGACGTCAGTCTCCCATTGTGAGACCTGTTTGTGGTATGTTAGATGTAAACAACACACACTCTTGTGCAGTACTAACCCTTGTCACTAAGTGTGTCTGATGTTCAATGCCGCATTTGTATTGTGAAGTGTCTGGATGGTACGGCAATACTTGTTCAGTATTGTTCAGTACAAATTGTACAGTACATTACAGTACACGCATATAATGGTTAGTTTCCCATTGTGCCCAGCACTCATTTGTTGTACGTACACACTTGTATGAGACTCACATTTCATTTTGACCTGCAAATAAAGTTGTTTCATAAAGTAAGATTTCAATTATTTCCATGAAGATTTTCAGTTATACTCCACTGCCACGCCATGCTCCTAACCTCAAAATGCTTAGTTTGGTATTGCCTTTCGACTCTACATTTCCACATTGTAATGGGAGGCATCTTCGACGATAAGCTGATTACGATATAACCTGCCATTACCTTGTCTATGTAACAGTAAACACAATGCCTACAAGAATCCTCGCGTATAGGTATTAATGTCGACTTTGACCGCTGAGAGCCTGACTCTAAGATTAAGAGGAAGTTTCGCTTCTGATTCTCCTAAAACCTCTCAAGATGTAACTTGTCGGTAACTTCACTCAGCTAGGTCATGAGGCATATACTATACTCGTGTGCATAAATGTGGCCCATAATTGAACGGAGCTGCTTAGATTGATACTGATAAAGTCTATCCAAACCGCTACCAGTGTGACCACCTGTTTTATAGAATAATTCTAGCCAACAGTTTGGAAGGGTACTTTAGCTCCCCAGAAGTAGGGATGGCAGAACTGCCGAAAGGTAACATTAAAACTTAAACCTTATATTTTCGTGCTACACTATCAGTTTCTTATGCTACGTCGGACCCCACGTTCCTACTACATTATAAGAAGTAACTAATAACGCCTGCTTCTGAGAGCTTACATGTATCTTATTCACATCGCAGCACTTTATACTCAACCGCCCTGGCTGATGGAG
This sequence comes from Deroplatys truncata, assembly GCA_030765065.1. Lineage (NCBI taxonomy): Eukaryota > Metazoa > Arthropoda > Insecta > Mantodea > Mantidae > Deroplatys > Deroplatys truncata. The sequence continues at coordinate 669,110,318 of CM060990.1, forward strand.
ACGCTAGAACTTACATTTCTCCCCTTAAAGATTTTAAACTTATTCTTCCTTAAAATTTCATTGTCTGTCTTCGTTCAGCTTGGAACCTTCCAGAAGACTTACCCGGCTATTGTTCTACTTTTGCAAGCATGTGGCCTCTCTACAAACATGTGTTGTTTTCGCTTGTCGCCTATTCTATTTCACAAAGACACAAGGTCTGCTTTTATGACCTTCCCGTACAAGTCCTTTTTGCCTGGGAACTAATTCTAACACAAAGATATGTTTGTCGGCTTTTAACAAGGATTCCACAGCTCCAGCTACACTTTCACATACATAAAACTTATGCCTTAACTTCTATTTATACAACAACTATTTTTCTTATTAATACCGTTTCACATTATAATTCACATTATTATATATATGCCATATATACCCATAGTTACTGTCTCAAATATGCCCCCTTTAAACATATTTAAAATTTATGTGTACGTGTAAATTTTTAATATTGTTTAATGTCTCATGAATATATTGGTCATGCCATAGGTGTCTAGTGTTCTTGGCACACCCCATATACCTCTGTGAGAATTTGCTCACTCTGTTACAGACTTTTAGTATGGGTCGCCTACCTGACCATACTATACAATAACAACACACACTTCACTGCACTTTGTATTGTGTTTTCGGCTAAGTCATTACAGTTGCTTTGCTAGGGTTAAGTTTACAAACTCCGCTGCTGCGTGCAAAACACGTTCTTTCACTATCCTTTTAGTATAAGCAATTACAATGGACATTGACACGTATTAACTTAATTTAACAAAACCTGTTGAATAATATACAATCCAGACACAATTATTTATGTATATCAGGTTGTAATCAGATATATATATATATAAAAAGAAAACACACAGAAAATGGTTATACATACATAAACTGAAAAACAATTGACATTTGCTTGCTATGTATTTAGGTTGTTCTAGCGTTTGAACTATGGACTAATTATTTTATGAATTAATTCTTACTTCTATCTCTATTTACATTAGCATATTTACACACAGGTTACAGTAACTAAAGCTTTATGAGATCTTATCATTTGAGTTTTGTTGATTATTACACTTATATATATCTCAAGTACATTCAGTTAATCAACTATATTATTTTATATACATACACATATGTAGTTTACCTATTTTTACAGGTCTCAAACATACTTATTTCATACTCTTACTCCTTACATTTACAATTATTTACAAGGCTATCCACTCTTACGATCCGTACCTTTTTTGTTTAACTTTATTTCCCAATAGTCTTATTATAAGCCTTCTTTTCTTATTATCATGTTTTCTTTTTCTTTTTCTAGTTTTCTCGCGTAGTACTCTGAAAGTTTCGAAATTTAACTCGCCGTCGGCCATCATATGTAGCCATTCCAAAGTTTTGTTGTCAAGGCATTTTCTGACCACGATCATCTTAAGTGATTCCGGAACGCTTTTCAATTGAAAGTATTCAGTTATTTCATTAATGAATTGGACCGGACTGGTGGTAGCACTGAATTTAGGTAAAGGTAATTCGTTAAGTACCATGTGATATCCTGCTAAGTTATTAGATACATTAGTATTGGATTCTGAATTTGCATGTTGGCTACGAGATAGTGCAGCTGCTATAGGAGAAGCTGAAGCACCTCGTGAACTTGTGAAACCAGAGGATATTGTACCCCTTTCAGTTACATTATTTTCATGCATATTTACATGGTTTACATCATCAGTAATTGTAATATTGTCTACCCTAGTTCTACTATTCATGATTGAATTCAATCTATATTCTAGTTTCTCAAATTTCTTATTGCTATACTGCATTACAGATTCAAACTTTTCCTGCATTATTTTACCTTCCTTTTGAATTTCTGTAATTTCCCCCTTTATGTCTATTTGATTTCGCACTAAGTCTGTATTTGTATGGTCTATAATTTCTCTTAGTTCAGTTGTCTGACTATCCAACTTAGTACTCATTTCTTGACTATTTATGCTAATCTGACTAGCAATTTTACATTCAAACCTTTTACACTGGTTATTAATCTGTTCTTCCATTTCAGCATGCATTGCTCTACTAGTATCGTTTAGTTTCCTTTCTATTCTCTTAATTTCAGACCTGTTTTCCTTTAAGTTATTTGCAATCTGTCTACCTATTTCTTGGCTTTGCTGGTATAGCTTTTTATCTAGTGCTATATTACTTTGCCCCAGTATCTCAAATTTCCTCTCAATTTCCTTGTTATTACTAATAGCTTTTTATCCAATCCTTTGTTATATTGCTCTAATTTATTGTCCATATCTGTTTTAAGGTCTGATATAGCCCTAAGAATTGTCATCAGATTAAGCTGATCGTTATTACCTAACTCGGATGTTTCCCTTTGAGTTGTATTGTCTTTCTGAGGCACTGCATTATCATGTAACCCTGTATGTTTGTTGTTCATTCTCGTTTCTGTTGCTTGGCCCTGTTCTGTACCTAACGGTATTTCTGCCCTTACACACTGTTGAACCTCCATATTATCTGTTTCTGTTACTCTATTTTGACTGTTATCATTAAAATTAGTTACATCGGATATATCTCTATCCAACGAAATTAAAATGCTTTCATTTGAATTTTCCCCTTTCATTTCTGTAGAGTGTCTATTTAATTGGATATTACTACTTGAGTTTCTCCTACTAATCTTACCACTTCTGAGTATCATTTACACTTCCATTAAATTATAACATGCACAATACACATTTACAAAGAAATTGTATCACTATTACTGTATAGAGTTTTTGTCTGACCTTTTTACTGTGATCTTACGGTGACCAAACGTAGAGCTGAGGTGTATTCTTGCTGTCCGCAGTTCGTGCCCCTCTCTCATGAATAAAGTTCTTGTAGACCTTAGATGCTGTGGATGTGTTGGTTGTTTCTTGACGTTCTGCGTTGTTTGATGTCCTGTTGGCAGCCTGAAGATTTTCTTGTACCCGTAGGTTCTTCTTTTTTTTACTTTGCTCCTTGATGATTTCTCTGCTGGGCTCTTCGCTGGATTTCTCTCCTGGGCTCTGCGATGTGTTTCTCTGCTGGGCTCTTCGCTGGATTTCTCTGCTGGGCTCTTCGATGTGTTTCTCTGCTGGGCTCTTCGATGTATCGTCGTTGTTCCTTCACTGCGTTCGCGTAGCTTTTATTTTTTACAAGTCATGCGATGTTGGCCTCCAAACTTGCTACATTAGTCTTCTACATTCGGGCTCCAAACTTGCTACGTCGGGCCCCACGATTCGGCGTCAAACTTGCTACTTTAGCCCCACGTTCCGGCGCCAAACTTGCTACTTTAGCCCCACGTTGGGCACCAAACTTGCTACGTCGGGCCCCACGTTCCTACTACATTATAAGAAGTAACTAATATCGCCTGCTTCTGAGAGCTTACATGTATCTTATTCACATCGCAGCACTTTATACTCAACCGCCCTGGCTGATAGAGACGCTAGAACTTACATTTCTCCCCTTAAAGATTTTAAACATATTCTTCCTTAAAATTTCATTGTCTGTCTTCGTTCAGCTTGGAACCTTCCAGAAGACTTACCCGGCTATTGTTCTACTTTTGCAAGCATGTGGCCTCTCTACAAACATATGTTGTTTTCGCTTGTCGCCTATTCTATTTCACAAAGACACAAGGTCTGGCTTTTATGACCTTCCCGTACAAGTCCTTTTTGCCTGGGCCCTAATTCTAACACAAAGATATGTTTGTCGGCTTTTAACAAGGATTCCACAGCTCCAGCTACACTTGCACATACATAAAACTTATGCCTTAACTTCTATTTATACAAGTATTTTTCTTATTAATACCGTTTCACATTATAATTCGCATTATTATATATGGCATATATAACCATAGTTACTGTCTCACTTATTGCCATTTAGTGGTGTAAACAACATTAACCTTCGTCTTCATGTCGCTGTTAAAAGCTCTCAAATATTGTCACGAACAGGGTTGTTGTAACTGGGGGAATAGCTATGGGGGAATTAAAAGAATTGCAGACACAACTCAAGCTTGGTTTACGTAAGACTACTATACTTAGCTTTATTTTGAGGTCTTCAGTTGTTGAGTGTTTGGTTTAAAAAAGCAGGGTTCCCTAACCTGAATTATTATTCTTGACATTATTATTAAGCTGAAGAGCTGGTAATACCTTAAGTTCTTACCTTCAGAGATCTGTCGCGAGTGTGTTTAAGCGAGTGCGTGGAAGGGTCCGGAGCGCTGCGTCGAGGTGCAGTAACAAGAGCAAAAGCTAAAAGCTCTCAAATCGGGGTCTGCAGTTTTTTATATACACTGCCGTTTGTGAAAATTGCAACACCAAGAAGGAAACGCATGAATTAAATGAATTTAATACCACAGTTTAGGTATATGATACAAGTAACAAATGATAAACTTTTTAAAACTATACATGATCTTTGAGGTCCAATATTCAGTATTTGGTGTGGCCTCCATTCGCTGCAATTAGAGCTTCTATACGCCATGGCATTGAATGAAAAAGGTTCTGAATAAGTTCCTGAAGGATTTTCCTACACACAGTTTGTATTCGAGCTCACAAATCCGTGACATCGGTTACTGGAGGACCGTGACGACCAGGTGCCGACCAACCATATCCCAGACATGTTCGATGGGCGACATGTAAGGCGAACGTGCAGGCCAGGGAAGCAATGTTACCCGTCGCTCTTCGAAGAAGGCTTGTACATTCCTCGCAATATGTGGCCGGGCATAGTCCTGTTGAAATGTGACCTGTGGAGACGTCTGAAGCAGGGGGAGTACCTCAGGCTCTACAACCACCGTTAGGTATCGGTTACAGTTCAAAGTGCCCTCAAATTGCGGGAGGCGAGATCGGTTGTTGTAACTAATGGCGCCCGAAACCATTACACCTGGTTGGAAAGGTAGAAGCAGACGACTGAAAAATTTAATGCCTTAGCCGGATTTGAACCACAGATCTCCCGGTCTCCGTCCGGTTGCTCTAACCACTGAGCTGCCATGGCAACATACCGGTAGGACATTATATTTCCCAAATGATTCGCATATTTCCCGGTAAACCACAAGGAGATCTCAAATTAATTCCATTAAACCTGGTGTTTGTCCGCTATGCTGCTCAACAATGCAGCCCTCCAGGTTGCGCTCACCACGGTACCGCCGGACACGTATGCGGCCATCGCTGTAGGATACTTGAAGCGCGACTCGACCGAAAAGACTACATTTTGCTACTTAGCACCCCAGTGACGGTGTTCACGTGCCCATTGCAGTCGGAGGAGCTTGCGGTTTCTGGACAATGGAAGCCGACGTAATGGCATGCATGCAACCAGTCCAACCAGCAGCAGACGGCGACGAACCGTTGATGCAGACAAGTTCATACCTGTTGCAGTGCTCCAGCGTCGACCCAACACTGTGGATGAAGCTGCACGGTCTACTATGGTCACGCGGACAAGATGATGGTCATCCCGTGCTGTGGTCATGTTCCGTGGTCCAGTACCCGCTCTGCGTACGACCTTCATCTATCCACTGCTTCCACACACGCATCACTATCGTAGCAGCATGCCCTGTACGAGTCGAAATGTCACGGTATGACAAACCCGCTTCCCGGACACCCATCATTCTATCCCTTTCGAACTCACTCACATGCCGATATGGCTCCCTCTGACGTCAACGAGGCATATTGGCACTCATTTTATTGTTTCCATCTTGTTTGATAGCCCTGCACTGACTGCATTGGGCGCAAGACTGACCTTGCCGGACCTACACGGGAAATTCTTTCTTGGTTTGCAATTTTCACAAACGGCAGTGTAGCTTACAGTTACTCAGGAGGGGTTTTTCAATATGGCGGCGGTTATGCTAAATATGGAGTGCCGCCGCCCTACGTTTGACTTGTAACAGCCAATCAGCGTAACGTATTCGAATTGTTCTAGAACATTCGACATGACGTGTGCAGGAACATAGTTCCTCACGACCTCGTGCAATTCTGCACGTAGACCTACGGACGTTGACGAGATAGTAAAATCGATGGGGTTTTGTCGTCGGAAGGGGTTGGTCGCTTCCATCCTGTTACATACGCAGCTTAACAAAGCTTCTGCATCTTTAAGAAGATGTAAAATGAAAGCCCAACTAAATTTAGACTATCGTAAAATAATCCGTAAAGTAAAATATCATCAAATTAATGTAAGGTACGCACTCGCCAATGGCATACGTGACAATATGTGAATATCGTAGCTGTCATCCAGTATAACTAGACATGCAAATGGTTCTTCACCTCTTCCTCTAGAAGTCCGAATTATTTGTAATTGGTTTAGCCTTTCGGGCGACGCAGTGGCCGAGTGGTTAGACCGATCGCCTCTCACCGAGGCGGTCCCAGGACCCGCATGTGGGATTTGTGGTGGACGAAGCGGCATCTGGGCGGGTTTTCTCCGGCTTCTCCGGTTTCCCCGCCATTCATTCCACCAACCTCTCCATCATCACCTTTCCTTTCATCCATTTCACCCTCATTTCGTTTCATCTACTTCCTTCCTCCCATACCAGGCACCGGGCTGATCCCCCATCCTGGATATTCTGTCTGATCCATGAGTGTCTCCTCCTCGATGGGCCTCTGACCCCAGGCGCCCGCCTGTAGGTGCTGGGGGGTGTAAGTCCTACATATATGAGGAGTTTAAACAGATAAAGATGAAGAAGGTTTAGCCTTCCCTTGTGTACCAATTGTAGCGAAACTCTGTAATTCGCATAGATTATAAATATCGTTCATTGCTTAGCTTTTAAGTCCTTGAATTGTTTTTCAGGCCAGTCACACAGAGATCAGATATCGGCCAGGCGGAACCAAAAGTTAGTTACCTGGAGACAGAAACCTTACGGAGAGAAAAACACTATATAGCGATCTAGGAGAATGGGCCACGTTTTAAGCACGACGGTGTACATTTAGCAACCATATACGTGGCAGTAGTTCTTGTTAATTCTGGTATACATGCATTTCGTCTTTTGTGTTTGCACTTCTCCACTTTAATTTAGGTGTTTCACACTATTGCGATTAGTTACCACGTATACTTCTATATTTTTTAATAAAATTCATATATCGCTACCTATATCTTCATACTTTGTTGACGTTAAATTTTCATTTTAAATATAGTTAGCTAATTTCCTTTTTCTAAATACGAAGCAACAGCAGCAATAAAGAAATAGCTTACTATAGACGTTATAATCTCCCTTTGTGTTCCTTTAGTATCGTAGTAAACCCTCTTAGCAGAAAATAAGGCAGATTTAATTCTAGGCTAGTGCTGCGGGCTTGTGTAAGAACAGTTATACAAGGGTAATCCAGAAAGTAACGACCATTTGCGTATTCCCACTTCGCGAATGTTGTGAGGCTTCTATCCAAAGTAGAATCGTCTCCTCGACAGATTTTCTCACTGATGTGCTAGTTTCAGTCGAAACAAGTATTTATTGTATTTCCTGTGATTCTAAAAATGAACTGTGAGGTGAGAAGTATTGGATTTTTTAATATTCGGAAGTTGAAATCTACAGAAATTTACCTTCAACTAAACGCAGTATATGGTAATACGCTAACGAACGAAAGATATGCGAGAAAGTTGTGTGAAATGTTCAACAATGGACGACACACAATTGTGCATGAGGAAACTCGACCCGGATGTTTTGCCATTTATCACAATTGGTTTGAAGAATTAAGTGTACAACAACATCGTACAAGACAAACGTGTAAACATAGTCGAGTTATAGATTTCTTTCACAAACATTTATCTTTGTTTCCTTAGTGAAATTGTGTTCAAAATATTGAGTTAATGGACAGTCTACTACAACACGAGAATTCTAAAGTTCATCGATAGACATGATAAGCATATAAATAGCGAGGTGATTATGCGGAGAAATAAAGTAAGCTTCAATTTTGTATGTGAGACTCTTTTTTAATAAAATATTATTTCGGAATATATTAATGGCAAACGGTCGTTACTTTCTGGATTACCTTCGTATATGTTGTCGCTTTTCTCCAGTACTACAAAAAGCAAACGCAAAACAGCACAATGGCTTGCTGTTGCATTGGGTTGGTAGCGAAGCATGTTAGCTCAGCCGTCTCAAGTATCACCTTTCTACCTCCGCTTTTGCATAATTCTAGACACTTGATAAGTTGGTAATATCATCACAAAAGTTGTGTTGGGAGTAACACTACCAATGAACTTCATGTTCTTGGTGGCTGAATATCGTTAGGTTAATTGTAATAATATTAATAAAGCCTGCGATGGTAGTCGCTTTATTTAACGACGCTTTTTTTTGCTGCAAGTGCTACTTCCATCCCATGATGTAATTACATAATAATGACAGTAGTACTGTATCTAAATCCGTAGGAACAAACGTAAATATTCAAAACTAGTAGGAATATTTCATGACGGCAATACTTCGTTTCCATACCAACTTCGGAAAAAACGTTTGATGTAAATAATATTATGGCTGTTTTGCATTTAAGAACTGCAGGTGACCCATTTCTTACCCATTTCTCACCCCAGAAGGTCGAGTCGTAAATCATATTGCACTGGACTACTCATCTCTGCTTGTTTACACAAATCCTAGTGGAATTCGTTTAGAGAGGATATTTCTGATCCCCTCTTCGTTTCACATCGATTATAACTTCACTGATTGGTTCATGTTTGTTTTTATGGGCTCTTCTTCCAAGCCAGTCACAGAGAGACGTGATAAGGACAGAGTGGAAACTAGTGCTCGTTAGATAAATGTGAAAATCTTGCGGAAGAAAAAACCCTAGTGCGATCTAGAGGCACTGACCATCTTTTCTGTTTCCAGGTGTACATCCTTGGGCGAGTCCTGACTGCTGTCCAAGCCCAGTTTAAAAGCAACATAACAGCCATCATATATAATATATTATAAACATCTGTGTATTTGTTTGTATTGAACACAAACTTACACAGTTCACCAATTCCGACCAAATTTTCAACAGATGAGCTTTAACACAAGGGGAAAAAGTACTGTAACTTGAGATTTTATATTCCGTCCTACAGCTTATCTCTCTCTCTCCCCCCTTCATAGTGAGCCAGCGGCTACGGCCCAAAAGCTTATTGGGTCTTTGGCACCGACCGATCGGACAATTGAAGAGATAAACAGATATAAATAGGTGCGGTAGCGCTATCGATAAATAACCAGAATCTTCTGTAAGCTTCCGTTCTTCCCCGACTCTCGAACCTTCTGGAACTCTCTGGAAACTTCCATTGGCTATATAAACGAGCGTTCTGGTGAGTCAGAGGAAGGGTTAGTGAGTTGATGAGCGTGCTTCTGATGTGACATCAAGCGCGGTTCTACAAGTGAGTGTTGCTACTGCGAGAGATTAGAGACGTCCTGTGTTCGACTCCCCAGCGAGTGAAGTGGACCAAAGAAGAGACTACGTCGTACGAAAAAGTGAATTTACGGGGAAAATGGAGCTAGTTAACATTCATGAAGTGATAGTGTAAAGACGCAGTGAAAATTGAAACTAGAGCACGTTATTAAGTGGCAGTGAGAACTTCAAGTGACAGCTGACATCTTGGTTTGTTCGACACATATTTCCGTCACTGCTCCGGATGCACTTCAGCTTTGGGCTTATTGTTCTACCTGTATCTTTTAAAGTCAATTCATTATGCCTGCACCATTTATCAAGGAATACGGTCTTATAACAGTTATGGTTTCAAATGCTTCTGGTTCTAAGAACATTTCCCCAAAAGCAATATATCTGCTGTGAGCCAAGGCCTCACAGAAGCATATAATGTGCTGGGCTATTTTAATTTCTTTCTTGCGCAATCTGCAATCTTGGTTAACCTGAAACACTCCCATAGTGTTAAGATGCTTTTCCACAGGAAAATGTCACGTGAGCAATGCAATAATTGTTCTCAGCTGAAGTCTGCTACATTTAAGTAAGCTTTCACCTCTTTCTTACATGGTTTTCTAATAAATAGTTTACCATGTTTGTTTCCTGGAGTTTTAAGCTAGTTTTATGATGCTCTACTTTAGACCTGTTCTTAATAGCCTCTCTAGAGATGTTTCTCTAACCGGCTGTGGCCCAATAAGTTGTGAAGCTTCTCCTTGTATTGCAAGTTGAAGTGATAAGATCCGCCAGAAGAGAAGGAAAATAATAATAATAATAATAATAATAATAATAATAATAATAATAATAATAATAATAATAATAATACTGATAATCATCATAACAATAAGGATGGGAATAATAATAAGAAGGAAGAATAAAGATAATATGAAGGATTAGAAAAGTTGGGAATAAAATCATAACGACAGAGATTAAGTAAAGAACAAATATGAATAAATAAAATGAATGTGAATAAAAATAAAACAGATGGAAATAAAAGGTAGGAAACAGCGTATTTCAGAGCGAAGAGAGACGAGCGAAAACGGTAAAAATGAGAAAGGTTTCACAAACAAACAGGTGGGGACATTAGCTAGCACTTAAGTTACATAGAATTAGTGAAACCCACAGGAAACAAAGAGAATAGACGGGAAGTAAGATGCAGTCAACCGCACAGAATAGGTAATCAGGCGGAAATAAGACGGTTATGTTAGACGCGGTTAAGGTCAACTTGAATATATAAGGAACCAATGAGAAAAGGCATAAAACTTAGAAAAATAGCCAATGAGAATCTATAAAAGTCACGTGAATAGTAAAAAGGAGGAATGTAGCTAGAAAATAGGCGGAGAATAGAAAAATTATCTAGGATGCAGAGGAGTTTGAGACGTGTGTAAGATGGATCACTTCGTGTCTTACATGGGAGAAGAGTACATGTAGGAACCTAAATCACTTCGTGTCGTACAGGGGAGCAGATTACATGTTGAGCATCGGGAACTTCGTGTCAAGCGTCGAGACAGAATATGTGTAAAAGTTAGTGTCAAGTTAATGTGCGGGAAGGCGGGTAGAAATTAGTAAATGCCGGTCAACAAAATTTACAACGTTATACTTTTCGACGTGGGAAAAGAAATAGAAAGGGGAAAACACGTTAATGATAGCCAGGAATGATAGACGGAATCAAGTCTTGTGTGACGGGGATTCGGTAAAAGGAACGCAGTGTGGATCTTCACAATAAACGGGCCAGTGAAGGAGAAATGCGAGTGTCATTAACCTCCTATCCACACTCCCTGAGATAAGAGTCCATACCCAACCATTAACCCTCTACCTGAGCAGCCGGAAAAACAAATCCTTTCCGAGTCAGAAACCCGATACCAAGGAAACCTTATTTAACCCCGCTACAAATTTTATCAGATTTTTAATTTTCTTCTATGCCACTATGACCCGGCACACAATGAGTTGAACTTCAGATTCTATTCTGCCAAATTTCTAAGCATGTTTAGGCTAACAACTGACATACACCAAACAGCTGACAAATTAAGTACTAGTCCTCCTCCTACATTCCTCCTCCTCCTCCTCTTGCTCCTACTCTATCTTCTTTTTTGTTGTGTGTTGAAATAAAATAACATAAATGATTCAACATAGCCGTATGCTATATTTAATATAAATAATAACAGGGCTCTATGTTCGCAAACATTGTCAATGTAAGAATAATATATAAGTGGACATTATTTTCGATTTTTTTCGACGATCATGATTTGATTTGATTTATATAAAGATGAAAGCGGGTTAAACGTTCCGTTTACACCGAAGCTTTTGAGGTTAGTTGCACTATTCTCCTGTATTTATAGTTGTAGTTAAATACGTCTGTTCCTTACAATAAGGAACAGAAGGTCTTTAACTACATATTTGTAAGAATATCCTCTTCTGTGTTTACAATACACATTAGGTTGTATCTTTTCCTACTTGAAACTTTGAATTTAAATATTATATGAGAAGCAATTCCGTCTTCTTCACTGTACAGCCCACATTCTGGTTCTTGTTCAAAAGTCCCCATTGTATGTAGATGTTTCGGCGATTATACTTCGATGTTCCAATGTTACACTGTCTCTATAAATTACACGCAAATCATCCATTTTTGTGTTATTTTACTTCCATACACAAGACGCCTTTTCCTATTGTTCTCCTTGTTTTCTTTCTCTCTCTCTATACATAATGAAAGCTAAGATATCTATATCTATTGCAACAAGATAACAGCTAGGCCATACAGACTGCTGACATAATTATTATTACTATTATATTTTTCCATTTCTTCTCCTCCAAATTTTAAAGTGAACCAACTCCTCCGAAAAAAAAAAAGATTTATTACGATTGTGAATACATTACGACATGTAATTTATACCTATAGAGAGAGCTTAAGGCAGGAGATTAGGAGTATGGGTGAGAAAACTGCAAAAATGAGAGATTGGGAGGAAAAGGAAGAGATGCAAGAGGAAAGAAAGGGAGATGTAGAAAGGGAGACAGAGAGAGAGAGAGAGATGTGAGAAGTCGATTAGATGACAGAGAGAATAATGTTTGTATTTATTGCAATAACGCGAGAGGAGCTGCGGATTCTGATATTTAATGACACCTTATATTGGTTTAAGTGCAAGTATATACTGGATTAGGGTACTGATATGTGTGGATACAAATGAGTTATTTTGTATACGGTACAGCCACGATATTAATGTTTACAGGATAAGTAACGTCCTGGAAGTTGCATTTACAACATTGTGACTCCCGGATGAAGTGAACGCCGGACGGTTCACTGCACTTGGGAGTCGAACACAGGACCTCCATAACTCATCGCTCCGCAGTAGCACTCACAACAGCCGTCACCAACTCGCTCGGAGAATCGCTCTTGATGTCGCACCAGAGACGCTCTTGCTCTTGCGAGAACGCTCGCTTGTATAGTCACTGGAATCTTTCCACAAAGTTCTGGAACGTTCTAGAACTATTCCGACACGCTTCCTGGGGGAGAGAGGGGAAAGAAGAAGCTTCCAGAATATTCTAGTTATATGCCGATCTCTCGGCCGGTGTTTACACCGACGAGTTGCAGTTATCGTTACTTACTCCGACCGGTCGGCGGCGACCTCGATACCCTTGGGCCATAGTTGCTGCGTCACAATATCACGGCACCTTGTTGACTATTTTCTGTGGTGTACCATGAAGACTAGGGCGCACGCTACCCCTTAACATTATCGCACGAATCCACGCTGCGACTGAAATATTGAGCACACAGCCGTACTTAGGTGTCAAAAGAAGACTAAGAGACATCAACCAACAGGAAAATTTAACCGGATTGCAAAATTAAACCTTCTATCAGTCTAGCAAATGAAATAAAATTGAATTTGGGTAAAGAGGCGTATATACTTAACCTAGGAAGAAAGGAAAGATCAGGAATGGCATGGCTTAGACTGGGGGGCTGGAGGGCAAAGAAGATGTCTGACGATTCTGGCAGGAGAAGCTGCCATTCTGTGATTTGGATGAGGACTGGGTACATATTTTGGCGGAATGCGTACAATGGGAGAACCAGCGAACAATTAAACTCAAAGAAAAATTCTTAAGTCCTACTAGAAGGAGATTGACATGTTAGGATCTACTGACAGATCAGAAGAACTGGCAAAACATGGGCAATTTCTTAGTTAAACTGCGCGAAGCTGGGTCAGATTTGTTCAGTTAGTCAAAGGTAATTTATTTGTATTTTCCTTTTTCTTGTTTGTTTATTTTGTTTTATTTTATGTTGTTTACTTTGTCATTATACCTTGTATCTTAAATATGCATGTACGATCAATGACCCATGCACTAAATACTTGTGTAATAACCTCATCTATCTACTTATTTAACCAAGTTCGTTTGTCTCTGAACCACCGATGTACGCTCTGCATTCAAGTAAGAGCTCAACAGTCTGAACCCCTTTTATAGTTGGTGCATGTGTGATGCTATTGTTGGGTTTCTTAATGTGGAACTTACACCCATCAACATTCCCGAAACGTTCGCAAACCTCCACGCCCCACAGCGTCCAAACCAAGCATTTCAGCACATGGGTTTTCGGTTGAAGAATGTTCACTTTGTCGGTGTTTTTTTCTATACACATTGTATACCTATCGAGTTGGGGTACTTCGCTTGTAAGATACACGTTCTCTCTTATTTGCCTTGTAGGCGTTTCACATCCTTTTTTACTTTCTCTACTACGTATAGTAAGTAGGGGAAGTATTGCATTCCACCCAAAAATTCGATACCGAGATTTCACCGGAAATATATGTTTTGAGACCCCCTGAATCCAAAAGAAACATTTTTGGAAACATGTCCGTGTGTGTGTCTGTGAACAGCATAACTCAGAAACGAACAGTCGGATGAACACCAAACTTGGTGTTTAGGTTTAGTATCTTACAGAGATGCGACACGAAGGGTTTCAAGAAAATCCCCCCACCCCAGATTACCCTTTACATCGAACGTTTTTCGAAAATTTGAATTTTCTCAAAAATGGCTCTAATGATTTTGATTCATATATCATATGTTTAAGATATTTTCATGAAAAATGAAATGTATATCTCGAATTTTCTGGGAATGTCTCCAAAAGTATTCTTCATTGTGAACGACTTTTGCATAACTGGTAAACCATAAGAGATAGACAAAATTTTACTACACAAAAAAATATATCGCGTTAAAACACACAATTTATGTCATATAATTTTTTTTGTTGAGTGAACCATTAATCTGTGGCAAAGAGAACGGTGCTGCACCTAGCAACCAGCCATTAAGAGATATGTCTATGCTTAAAGGTTACTGTATTTCTATATTGCCCTTGCAAACACAAAACAAGGGGATCATAGTCAAATATTTTTAGAACTTGTCGCTATGTGTAAAATGCAATTCTCTTCGCATGTCAAAATATCGTTTCTGCAAATGTTTATCTCGATTAATGTGAAATAAATGGAGAATAAGAGTTTGTAAAAATAGTTTTTTCAAGAGTAGGGAAAGTCATGGGAGTGTAACACATCAGATTTTTTTAAGAATAAGATAGGTAATTTATCCGTATGCGATTATTAATTGATTACATGCGTAAATTACTTTGCAGTTTTATTATGGCATTGTGTGCCTAAAGACATTTTTGAACTGATATTTCTCTCCAAAGGAAGTTCTTGCCTTTTGAAGCCGGAAAACATCTTAACGCTTGGTCGCTGTATCTGTTTCATCTAAAGAGCTAATTAATGAAGAATGTCGATGGATTTTGTGGTGTGATTTTCTCATTTTTCCGTGGTTTCCCCTCACTTTCAGTTCATTTCCTCTCACAAGCGCTAGAATCAATGCTTAGTGCAAAGTCGTTCGAATATGCCTTTAACACAACTTTTGCCATGATCCCCTTACACAAAACCACCCTCGAAGCCATGCTAAAGGCCAGGAAGGGAACTCGTGTTTAGATAAGGATTTATATCTTTTAATATCCCCACGCTCGCCACCACCGAGCTTCATGTAAATACGGCATTCCTCCTTTCTCTTCCACCCACCCTCTCGGATTACGAGAAAATAAAGAAGAACATTCTAGCTTGGGATGCAATGTTTACCGTCCGCTGGTCTGGCCACTGCTGCAGCATTAACAAGCTACAGTTTCAGCAATAAAATCCAGCACACTCTTTAGAACTGCACGCTTGTTTATTGTCATAAAGCTGACTTTTCTTTTCCCCTTCTTTGACTAAGAACTTGGAACTCCTAGTGTTGCGAAAATATATTGACACAACTTTCCTTAGACCAGTGGGTCGAAACTGATTAGGATATTTAAACACAAGAAAAAGAACTGCTCTTAGGGTCAATAAATTTGATAAAATTTTCAGATATCATTAATGTACAAATTACTTAATATTTGATTAAATGAATATTAATTAAATGTATGCACTAATTATTCCACGGAATGCGCAGAATTGTTCAATATAATTGTATCTTATGGTACGTTTTTGAGCTGTTTAACGCCCATTCTTACTACATGCGCACCACAGGTGGTGGACACTAGGAATAGACAGAAAATAACTTAACGTTTACATTGTAATAGTTACCTTAATGTAACGGCTATCAAAGTAACGAATATAAAGTAACTAATTACCTAATAACGGTTCAAAGAAACGAATACAAAGTAACTAGTTATCCCATAACGGTTACCAAAGTAACGAATATAAACTAGCTAGTTATCCCATAACGGTTACCAAAGTAACGAATACAAACTAGTTATCCCATAACGGTTACCAAAGTAACGAATACAAAGTAACTAGTTACCCAATTTCGGTTACCAAAGTAACGAATACAAAGTAACTAGTTACCCAATTACGGTTACCAAAGTAACGAATACAAAGTAACTAGTTACCCAATTACGGTTGCCAAAGTAACGAATACAAAGTAACTAGTTATCTAAGAACGGCTACCAAAGGAACGAATACAAAGTAACTAGTTATCCAATAACAGTTACCAAAGTAACGAATACAAAGTAACTAGTCATGCAATAACTGTTACCAAAGGAGCGAATACAAATTAACTAGTTACCCAATAACGGTTACCACAGGAGCGTACACTAAGTAACTAGTTATGCAATAACGGTTACCAAAGTAACAAATACAAAGTAACTAGTTATCCCACAACGGTTACCAAAGTAACGAATATAAAGTAACTAGTTGCCCAATAACGGTTACCAAAGTAAGAATTACAAAGTAACCACTTACGCAATAATGGTTACCAAAGTAATGAATACAAAGTAACTAGTTATCCAATAACGGTTACCAAAGGAGCGAATACAAAGTAACTAGTTATCCAATAACGGTTACCAAAGTAACGAATACAAAGTAACTAGTTATCCAATAACGGTTACCAAAGGAGCGAATACAAAGTAACTAGTTAGCCAATAACGGCTGCCAAAGTAACGAATAAAATGTATCTACTTACCCGATAATGGTTACGAGAGTAACAAGACAGTTATCACGTCAACAGTTACTAAAGTAACGAGACCGTTACCGAGCCTGGATGACATAATTCACTGCATGTGTGCAGCATTGTTTATCGCTTATCGGGTTACCTCACCTCGTTTACAACTAGTGTCATCGTCGCACGGAGTTTTAAGTACATATTTGTGTATTACAGGAGTTGCTTATCGCTTCGAATACAGGTTACAAGCCACACATGACAGGTCAGCTAGCATTCAGGCAGCAAAGCTTCATGCATTGCATTGAGATGATTATTCACATACGATTATACGTGCAGTAGTTTCAATACATCGAGCAGATGGCTATGAATAAACAACTAATGCTGTTTAGTAGCAAAATTTGCGCGGGCCGCTATGCTCAAACAAGGGTATATAAATTTTAACAGTAGTGAATCAAGATCCAGAGTTGAACAATTTCGGAAAGTCTACTCTCCTTGATTGCTTAAAGAAACGTGAAATTTCTCCAATTTTCGAATTCAAAAAGCACGTGTGAAAGTGTGTGTTTCCTCTCTTTTGGATTAGTTATCATGGACATTTATGCCTTTAACCTTGCATGGCAATGGAAAATGAAAGACCGGCAGATTATACGACACGACTAAATCAAAATTTCTCGGATCAAATCACACCATAATATTGTTGAATATTATTTATTAATGTTATACAACTTCATGCTTCCGACCTCGATTTGCATAAATGTAGCCATTTTTTCGTTTACTCGTCGTTGTTCCCATCTGCACGTGCTAAGAGAGGCGAACTTACGGCGCGAATAGCTTAGCCAATAGGGAGAAAGCAACACGGAGGAATACATCTTGCTGTGTGCGTGCGTGTGTGCAGGCATGTAAAAGTACATAAATGCCAATGCATTTTGCGATTATAAACTACCGTAGTAATCAAAGTTGCAGTTACAGAAACTTCTTTTTAGATTGTATCAAATAACAAAGCATGTATCGTCATGGTTCATATTGAAACATAGTTACATTTAATCTTTGCTGGTAACCGTTACATGTAACTGTTAGCACACTGTAATTGCGACAGTTGAAGAAGTATATTTATTAGCTCCACGACAATTTGAGAAAGTTGATACTTTCAGTCCCACGTATGGACGCCAATTTGAGAAGGTGGTTTGTTACGTTATTTGCACCACGCTTTGGGCGTCAATTTGAAGTAGTTTGTATTGAAGGAGTTGTATTATATTTCAACTGTTGGGGGGTAGAACTTGTAGTAGTTGCAACCGCACGTAGAGTAAACAGTTTCCGGTAGCCTTCCCCCCAAATGTACTTTCAGGTGGCCTTTGCCCCAAGATTAAAAAAATATTAACTTTGTAATTTGACTGTTTCTTTAAATATTATATATTTATGTTTGCCTCGGCTGTGTCAGTATTATTGTTAGAGACACGTTTCTCTTAGCATGTAAGTTGTGATGTGACAAGAATGTAGGCTTACACAGATTATAAGTTTACTTCTCTCCTTTTATTAATGCTTGACACGATTTAAATAACAATTCACTGATATAGAGAGCTGTGAGATTTTTTTATTAATCAAGTGCACTTTTTAACATGTAAACTTATTTTTCGTCTCACACGAATACATATTAAATCTCTCGAGGACACTTTTTGCGTCTGGTTATGAACACTGTTTGAAGGCAACTGACTTCTAAATTTGTAAATCTTGCTATATTTCAGTTTCTGATTGGCTAATCTAGTCCAATAGAATACCTTCATTTAACTAAAGCTTTTGCTGGTTGTTGATTGGCTAATTTTATAAACTGTCACTAAAATTACATTATTGTTGCTCCAATAAAGAATAATAGCATTGTTAAACTATCTTGCTCATTATTGCCTCAAGGTTATCTCATTGTTACCTCATTGTTAGCAACTTTTAACTTATTATTCTCACAGCTCCTGCATTATTAAATTACGTAATATATTCACATAACATTATTATACATGGATACAATAATATAAGCATATGCAATGACTGTTACATACATTTTACAAATTATTACACACTGATATTGCTTTAAGGCGGGCTGTTATTGAATTTATATATATATATATATATTATATAATTAGATTAAAATTATTTAAGTGTTAAAAATATTGCCTCACAGTTATAACAGATACTCGAAAATAACTGTCACATCGCTAGTGGGCAATGATGTTACGTGGTAAGAAATGAAATAAGAGGAAAAGGAAATTTGAGTAAGAAATATTCCAAATCTAAATTTAGAATAACTCGCCGGCATTTGCCAGTCACGAGGAGTGAGGTAAACTTGGAAAACACCGCAGTCAGTGCTGGCGGTATTTGAACCACGGACCTCAAGAATGTGAGCTTCACGTGTTACCGTGGAGCAATTTAGCTCGCTTTAAGGAGAGTTTAAAAACCCTAGCTCATCAATTTTAAATTTGCTAAATTAATGACGTCTTATATCAGAAACCATTTCACATATAAGGGTGAAATATTTACGCAATGTATTCAGATGTACGCCTTCTAATTCTTTTATCCAATAGGTTTCTTTAGTAAAGCAGATAGGGTTTCTTTTCCTAATAATAAAACATTTTGATTAAAATTTATTACCCATTATTTCCTTATAAGAAGAACCAACCATCCGATTAACACCAAAATAGATCCAAAATAGCACTTAGAGTTTCCTTTTATCGTCCAAAAGTTTAAGTCAGCCATCTTCAATATTTTCTGAGGAAAAGGGTAATAATTAAAAAAAAACATTTACAGAAAAGGCTGTTCAAAGCAAATATAGAAAATATATTTGCATATACTTACAAAGAAACAAATCGCAGGGCTTTGTAGATAAGAACTTCCTTAAAAAGGTGGTTAAATATACCACTTTACTCTAAAATATTTAGGAGTTACGTAATTTTTTTCTGTGAAATGGTGCAGAATTTACAGTACAAAAGGGAAAATGGAGTACCTTTTAAAAATAAATTTAAAATGCGAATATTGTGCTTACATAGCTAAAATATTGCGGCCAGCCTGTCAGAACAATATCCCGCAGAGCAAACTGATTATGTGCCGTCTCCACGCAGTTTGGTTAATTACTTCTCCAGAATATTTATCCCGGCAGGTTCAAGTAGCTTCCCCTTTGGGAACGCTTCACTTAGTATGCGGGGTATAAGGGACTGCTAGCGCCCAGTAAGTCAGTAAAGAAGTTAGTTTGGATAATTAGTGCTCCAGAAGATTCCTTTCGACAGGATCGAATAGTTTACCCTTCGAGAACGCTCCACTTTGTATGTGGGGCTTATATAAGGGGACAACTAACGCCAAGTGAGACAACTAAGAAGTCAGGAAGTTAAGTACAGTCAAGAAGTTCGAGAGTTTGGGCAGTTAAAAGTGACAGTGGGGAGTGAAGTTCAGTTGTGAGTTGTCATTCAACAGGTCAATTATGCGTTGTGATTCGACAGTTCAGTTGTGCTTTGTTCTGATTGTGTGTGCCAAGAGTGATTCAAGTATAACGTGTGGGACTACGCTGAGTGTCTAAGTGATAAATAGTGTTCCACAAAAACTGGTGTTCTCATTTGTTGTAATATATCAAACTAAACAGGAAATACAATTCATAAGACTACACAAAAATCTAAAAATATAATATTTTGACAATTGGCGCCATTTAGTCTTCCCTTAAAAATCAATATACTGTTCAAAGGCTGCATTATAAGGTTATGTCCAATATTAGCGATAAAAAAATGGGAACGTACAATTAGGGTCAATTTAAATTGATCCTAAAATGACCATCACAACGTCCTCCATATAAAACACAACTAATGGCATTTACTTTACCCCATAATATCAAACAACTTTTATTCAAGACATTTCTTTCTACAGCCCTTAGTTTTGGAGATATTGTACAGTCTCAACTTAAATGGTTATTCCACATTAATTATACGATTGTAAAAAGGCAAATTAGTGCTAATAGAGCTGCTGCTGCACATAAAAATTTTATTACATTTGTTATTTTTCTTTCCTTTTAAGAAATTTAACTAAGTGAAACCAATTTAGTTATACATATCCATTTAAATATTCTATCGTCAACAATAATTAATACACTATGTGATCAAAAGTATCCGGACACCCCACAAACATACGTTTTTCATCTTAGGTGCATTGTGCTGCCACCTACTGCCTGGTACTCATTATCCGCGACCTCAGCATTCAATAGACACCGTGAAACAAAAGAATGGGACACTCCGTGGAAGTCATGGACTTCGAACGTGGTCAGGTGATTGGGTGTCACTTGTGTCAGAAGTCTTTACGCGAGATTTCCACACTCCTAAACATCCCTAGGTCCACTGTTTCTGATGCAATAGTGAAGTGGAAACGTGAAGGGACATGTACAGCACAAAAGCGTACAGGCCGATCTCGTCTGTTGACTGAGAGAGACCGCCGAAATTTGAAGAGGGTCGTAAAGAGTAATAGGCAGACATCTATCCAGACCATCACACAGGAATTCCAAACTGCATCAGGATACACACCAAGTACTATGACAGTTAGGTGTGAGGTGAGAAACCTTGGATTACATGGTCGAGCGGTTGCTCATAAGTCACACATCACGCAGGAAAATGCCAAACGACGCCTCGCTTGGTGTAAGGAGCGTCAACATTACACGATTGAACAGTAGCAAAACGTTGTGTGGAGTGACGAATCGCGGTACACAATGTGGCGATCCGATGGCAGAGTGTGGGTATGACGAATGCCCGGTGAACGTCATCCGCCAGCATGTGATGTGTCAACAGTGAAATTCGGAGGTGGTGGTGTGGTCATGTTTTTCCTGGAGGGGGCTTTCACTCTTATTGGTTTGCGTGGCACGATCACAGCGCAGACCCACATTGATATTTTAAGCACCTTCTTGCTTCCCACTGTTGAAAAGCAATTCGGGGATGGCGATTGCATCTTTCAACACGATGGAGCACCTGTTCATACTGCACGGGCTGTGGCGGAGTGGTTACACGACAATAACATCCCTGTAATGGACTGGCCTGCACAGAGTCCTGACTTGAATCCTATAGAACACCTTTGGGATGTTTTGGAACGCCGACTTCGTGCCAGGCCTCACCGACCTACATCGATACCTCTCCTCAGTTCCGCACTCCGTGAAGAATGGGCTGCCATTCCCCAAAAACCCTTCCAGCACCTGATTGAAAGTATGCCTGCGAGAGTGAACGCTATCATCAAGGCTATGGTGGGCTAACACCAAATTGACTTCCAGCATTACCGATGGAGGACGCCACGAACTTGTACGTCATTTTCTGCTAGGTGTTCGGATACTTTTGATCACGTAGTGTATTTGTAACATGTTTTATTATTATTTGAACACATTTTATTTTACATCCTTGTTACAGCTACATAAGCAATTGTTTCCTTAAAATTAATTTCTGTAGAGTTAGGAATTATTGAAACACTGTCATTTTTCTACATTATGATAGTAGTGAAAGTGTCTCCTAGGGAACAATTACGTAACGGCCATTGTTTGAAGTATGGAAAATCCGCAGCATGGGGTCAAAATAATCTGCATTTATACAATTAGTCCTAGCAAAAAGCACAGGTTACTTTATAACTTCCAAAAAGTTAACTGTATTTTTACTTTCTGTACTATTACTCGCATAGTAGGTAGGAAAGTACTGTAATCCACCAAAAAAATTTGATGTCGGGATTTCACCGTAAATATATGTTTTGAAGCCTCTTGAACCCCAAAAGGGCGTTTTTAGAAAAAGGTGTGTGTATATGTGTCTGTGAAAGGTATAACTCAAAAACGAAAAGCCAGATAAATGCCAAACTTTGTATTTAATTTAAACATCTACCAAAGATGACACACAAAGAAAATTCTCGCTCTTGTAACTACCCTTTACATTTTCGAAAATATATGATTTTCTAAAAAATGGCTCTAACGATTGTGATTAAAATACCACTCCATGTTAAAGATATTCACATAACAAATAAAATGTATATCTTAAAGTTTTTGGAAGTAGCCTGTGAAGTCCATTTCATTCGGAAGGAATTTGTATAATCTTGTATAACTGGCAAACTTTAAGCGATAGACGAAAACGTACTACACAAAAATTACATAGTTTATTTCAAAAACTTTTTTGTGGGGCCAGCCATTTCCGAGATATCTCTTATTAATGGTTGGAATTGTTCAATAAATTTTGGCATTCTTTTAAAGTTGAGGCAGTATTTTTAACACTTAAATTATTTCAGTCAAATTATATAATATGTAAATTCAATAACAGCCCACCTTGAAGCAATATGTGTATGTAATAATTTGTAAATTGTAAGTAACAGTCATTGCATATGCTTATATTATTATATACATGTTCAATAATGTTATATGAATGTATTACGTAATTTAACTATGTAGGAGCTGTGAGAATAATACGTTAAAGGTTCCTAACTTAGAGGTAACCTTGAGGCAATAATGATTTTGAGAGTTTAAATGTTACTTGTGATTCTTGGAAGCATTATGTAATTTTAGTGACAGTTTATAAAAATAGCCAATCAACAACCAGAAAAAGCTTTAGTTAATTGCAGGTATTCTATTGGAGTAAAACATAGCCAATCAGAGACTTGAAATACTGAAATTTACAGGTATAGACGGTTGAAATCTAGTCAGTTGCCTGCAGACAATGATAGTAACTGGATGCATGATGGGTCCTCGAGAAATTAAATACGTATTCGTGTGAGACGAAAATAAGTTATGTATAAACAAGTGCAAGTATTAAATAAAATAATCTCACAGCTCTTGATATCAGTGAAGTACTATTTAATTTGTGTCAAGGATTAATAAAGAGTAGTGAATTAAAACTTAAAATCTGTGTAAGCCTACATTCTTGTCGCATCACGCCCTGCCAAGACTTCCATGTCTCTAACAATAATACTGACTAAGCCGAGGCAAACATAAATATATAGTATTTAAAGAAACAGTTTATAAAGTTATTTTTTTTTAAACTTGGGGCAAAGGCCACCTGAATATACATTTGGGTCGAAGGCTACCGGAAACGGTTTACTATACCTGCGGTTGCAACTACTACAATTTTGGCTCCCCAACAGTTGAAATATAATACAACTCATACTTCAAATAGGCTTTTCCATACGTTTATCAATACAACTCCTTCAATACAATCTACTTTAAATTGACGCCCAAAGCGTGGTGCAAATAAAATAAACAACTCCAAAGTAAAGACAATATCTGCTTCAAAGTCCTATCGATTGTCAGCTGTTTCTCACGATGTATTGGAAAAAGTATGGATTTTAAGGCCAGCATACAGTGTCCAGTTTTAAAACATTTGGCTATCGCTATTCCCTTCGCATCTATAACGAAATGTCTAATGCAGCTGTTTCCGGAAAGGTTTATCTCGATTAAAATTAAGTAGATAGGAAAATAAACTTTCTTAAGGATAATTTGTATACACGCCAACAAGTGATAGAGGGTAGAGAAAGTCATGTAAATTGTTGCGGTTTTGTTCGTGTTATCTTATTTGCTGAGCGCCTGTTATTGTTTTACTATTTTTCAATTCTGAGTTCTTTGTCATCCGGCTAGCTAGTATTACTTAGTCGAGCAAATCTCTTGAATAGGGTGTGTAAACGGAAAGGAGTTGTTACTAAAAGTTAACACTGATAAAAGAATTTGTTTTTACACCTTTATTGCCGTCACACTTCATTAATTTCACATGTTTACTCTTGATACACGCCCGACTGAAACTGTTATATTTTCGAATGTAACTATAATCACTTATTTGCCGCACATTATTAATTCGAGTATTTCACATTTTGTAACTAACTTTACGACGCGAGAGATTCTGTAGAATTGCGTAACGTGTACTTCGTGAATGATTCTGTTAAACTGCGCGACGTGTAACTCGTGAATGATTCTCTTAAACTGTGCGACGTGTAACGCGTGAATGATTCTCTTAAACTGTGAGTTACCTGCCCCCGGCTTTAGCATTTATACTCCCTCACCCCGATATGCCTAAACATTATAACAGAGCTGCTATTGGTTAATAAAGCGCGCCAACATTAGCGTTTATTTTTATATCCAATAAAAATTACGAACACATATGCTCTAGGGTAGATATTCCCTCCATTTCTAAAGAAAAGCGCGCTACTCTGACGTCATGTGTTTGTCTCTTCTAATTGATAAACAACTCACCCCCTCGCTCATTGTTACCCGCTCCTATTGTCAGTTTCAGTGAGGCCGTGTAAACTTATTTCCTAATAATGCTTATAATTAACAAACATCTCAAATCATTGTCATACAATAATGTTAATTTACACTACAATCATTCTGGCATTCACAGTGTTGTGATATAAAATACTGCCTCAAAATGTAACATATCATGTTTTAAGTTATATAGTAGCACAGAAATATTAAGAACCGCCGTTATATACTGCTGGGCCAATGACAGCACAGATTTCTGATATAGCAATTAGTGAACATAATACGATACCTTATACATTCAATAATGTACACACACTCATGTTTTTAACTCTTTATATACAGCTTTGCAGCATTTCATCAACCTGGACGAAACTTTGAGTACTTACCGCCGCATCTTTATTTTCAGTCCCTTACTCTTAGAATGGTGTTAAGTGTCGTCTTTCAGTAATAACAACGTAAGAGTAACCAAGAATAAATCAAGGTCATTCGTGACAAAACTAGAGATGGTGTACGGGTTTGAAAAAAACAAATTTCGTCCCTTATGCAACACATTATTAGTGATTTCATTCAGACAGATATCGAATAGAGAGTTGAATCGATAGTAGCGGTCTCAATTACCTGTATGGGTGTGGTAGAGTGGCTATGAGCAGCATTCTTGAACAGTACTGTGGTATGGAGTCAATGGCACTCTCTACTGGCTTCTGTAGCCCTGTATGGTACGTAGAAGCTCTAATGGCTCCATTCACTTTGTTTAATCAACTTTCCCTGTGATCTATTGTATGCTAGATGCTTTCATGTATATCAGACTCCTAAACAAATATGCCTCTTATGTGAACATCTGCTATTCGACGCGAAAAATCACCGAACCAGTATCAATATGTATGAGCTAACAAAGATATGTTGGCCGATGGACGGAGTTGCACTATGAGCGTTTAACAGGGAAGGGAGCTTTAGGGCAAATTGTATCTGTCAAAGGCAGTTAATATCATAATGAGGTACTTAGCTGCACAGAGTCGTAAAGTAGCGATTCTACACATCACCAACCTTTTATTTCTAGACAAAAATTTAAGATATTTATTTCTAACCATTAAATTGAAGAGATTAATGACATACTACATCACTATTTTAAGGCACAGATGATGGACTTTTACCCCTCCCCCCATAAATGTTACATTCACATTAATTTCCCTACCCGCCTTTAGTTTATTTTTATTCAGCTTCTACAAATTATCCCTGACGAAGTTGGAAACGTAGAATCAGACGACTGAAAAATTCAATGTCACAGCTGGGATTTGAATCATGGATCTCCAGATTTCCGTCCGCTTGCTCTAACTACTATAATGAAGCCCGGGACTTAAACTACTTACAGCAATGTAAGTCGCCATTGTGGTAATCATACCAAAACAATTTGAAATCTTATTGTGGTTCACCAGAAAAAATGCCAGTCAGTTTGAGAATTTAATGTCCTACAGGCATGTTTCCATGGTAGCCCAGTGGGTAGAGCAACCGGGAGATCCGTGGTTCAAGTCCCGGCTATGGCATTACATTTTTCAGTTGTCAGCTTCTACCTTTCCTAACTCGTCCTACCATATGGCTGTTGAAGAACAATTAATTCATATTCTTAACAAAGTTTTCGTCTTCCTATTGGCTTAATGTAAGTCAATCTAGATAAGTATTTGCGGAAACAATTCAATTAAACATGTACAGTAATGTTATGTGAATGCATTACGTAATTTGATAATGTAGGAGCTGTGAGAATAATAAGTTTAAAGTTGCTAACAATGAGGTAACCTTGAGGCAATAATGAGTAAGGAAGTTTAAATGCTACTAGTTATTATTAGAGCAGCAATAATGTAGATTCTTGAGACAGTTTATAAAATAGCCAATGAACAACCAGAAAAAGCTTTAGTTAAATGAAGGTATTCTATTGGACTAGCATCAGCCAATCAGAGACTTGAAATACAGAAATCTACAAATTTAGGCGGTGGAAAACAGTTCAGTTGCCTGCAGACAGTGATTGTAACCGGATGCGTGATGCGTCCTCGAGAAATATAATACGTATTCGTGTGAGACGAAAATAGTTTACGTGTTAAAAAGTGCAAGTGGTTCATAAAAGAATCCCACAGCTCTCTATATAGTGAAGTGTTAAATAATTTGTGTCAAGGATTAATAAAAAGGAGTGAATTAAAACTTAAAATCTGTGTAAGCCTACATTCTTGTCGCACCCTGCCAAGACTTCCATGTCTCTAACAATAATACTGACGCAGCCGAGGCAAACATAAATATATAATATCTAAAGAAACAGTCAAATTACAAAGCTATTATTTTTAAACTTGGGGCAAAGGCCTCCTGAAAGTACATTTGGGGTGAAGGCTACCGGAAACCAGACACCATACGTTCGGTTGCAACTATTACAAGTTTGGCTCCCCAACAGTTGATATACAATAAACTCCTTCAATACAAACTACTTCAAATTGACGCCCAAAGCGTGGTGCAAATAACGTAATAATACTCCTACTTCAAATCGGCTTTTCTGTACGTGAAGCAACTACTTCTTCAAATTACACATTGCATTGTAGGCACAACGGGGATAGACAGATGTTTAAAACTGGTCCCCTTTGCTGGCCTTGAAATACCATAGTCTTTACATGATATCGCGTGAAACAACCGAACAGCGACAACAGTTTTAAAAAATGATAACGTGTTAAAACATTTAAAGTAGAAATAACGTATATCATGGGGTTTGGCGATTCTAGATAAAAGTGAAATAAAATGTGTTTTTTAAAGGGTTCTAAAGTTGTTTTATAGTCTGTCTTTGTCTATCTCTTATGGTTTGCCCGTTATACAAATTATTATACAAAATTCCCTCCGAATGAAGAGGATTTCAGAGGCTAGTCTTACTCTGTGGTCTAGGGGTACCATGCTGGCCTCTAGGTTCCGAGGTCGGGATCAAGTTCGGCAGGGGCGATGGATTTTTGCGGGAATAACAATCCATAGCATGGCTTCCTTTACAGGGGAAGTAAAGCCGGTGCTCCCGTGTCGTATATTTACGGCACATAAAGGAACCTCAAACCTAATAGAGGTCTCGGAACAAAATTTCCGGTCTTTCAAGCGCAATATAGAATGGTACGCTAAGGACCATAGCGGTTCAAGGGCGTCCGTAGATAAATCTCAATTTAATTTAATTCAGAGGCTATTACCGGAAAAATTCAGCATATAAATTTTGTCATGTTACTATCTTAAATATATGATATCTTAATCTAAATTGTTTGAGCTATTTGAGAAAATGAAAAATATCGAAGATTTTTTCCTGTAAAGTGTACTTTGTTTTGAGGAGATTTTTCTTGAAAATCTTTGAGTCGCATCTTTGGAAGGTACTGAACTTAAATGCCAAGTTTTGTATTTATGGAACATTTTGTTTTAGAGTTATGTTGTTCAATAGCACACAAGTGCACAGACAGACACGTACAAAGAGCGCCAAAGAAAATCTCACTGCACCTCGCGTCTACGTCACATCATTTATCGTTGTATGTGGCCTTGCGAATCCATGGCCATTTCATTAGTTGTTTTAGCCACGGTGCAAGGATGCGCCAGTCCTTCAAAACGACGTAGAAACGAAATATACGTTTACACTCTCGATCTATTGGCTAAAAGAGAAAGAGGTAGAGTGAGTGCATTCAGTTTGTCATACAGACCTCTTATAGTGATAGGTAGCCCATACTTATCGGCTAGTGCAGGACACGCCTTTGAAAGGATTAAAGGTTAAGGGGAAAACTTGATGAGGCTCAGGTTAGCGAAATGTAGAATGTGTAGTGTGAGAAGATTTTCAAATTAAAGCTTGAAAGGTATCAATTAAATACATAGCAATACTTTAAAACAAAAAATAAACGGAACTGTATTCTCACAGTGGTATCAATGCTTTTTGCTGCATAGAAGAAAACATAACTAACTAATAAATAATTAAATAAAGCAGCATATTTCCCTTTCATTCAAACTATAATTGCTTAATATACCTTTTCTAACATATTGCTGATCTTAGGAACTCAACGGGATTGTAGACAAAAATATAACCCAAGTTTATTGCCATAATATGTATGTCATATTCGGTAAACCATATACATATATACATTTATCTCTAGTTTCTATACATGATCAGTCAATTATAACAAAAGAGTAATTTGCATTTAGTAAACTAATATCATCAGCTGAGGATGTTTTACGGGGAGTGCCCACTTTCTGCCGAGTATGTAGACCGTCTTCCCCACTTTCCTGGAATATTTTTATCCAGTAATTTACTATAAAATACTTTTATGCACTGCCATTGCAATTGCTGTAACAGTGCGACCAGCATCCCACATACCCACGATACGTCCACGAGTAATTTCTCTAGTATACGGCATGACTGGTTCTGAGACAATAAACATGTTTTTGTTTCAATAACACCAGTAAAAGCAAAGGCATCAACCTCCCCTCTTTTCCCCCTTATTGCTGTGTTATCATGTCACCACGCTCTGTGATAGGTAAGATGAAGGACAAGCCTAAAAAGAACCCAGAAAACGATACAAAATCCGCCTAAGATTTTCTTTGGTGCTGTTTGTACCCACTTTTTTTCTAGTAATGCCTTTTGGATTCAGAGGTCCCAAAACATGTATTTCTGGTGAACCTCGATATCGAAATTTTGGGTGGAATACAATACTTCCTTTTGCCCACTATAGGTAGATGGCAGAGAAACTAAAAAGTGCATCTTACGGAAGGAGCTATGTACTTGTAAGACTTCATAACCATTGTATTATGTATCGATACTGTAAATTTGCGGGGGGATAAAGCTTCCAGAAGGCTCTAATTATCTCACGACAGCGTGCTGGCAAGCGGCGATTGTCGTCCTCCGTGGACTACGTGGACTAGTGGTACCGTTCCAGCCTCTGGTTCCCAAGGTCGCGGGTTCAAACCCAGCGGAGGGCGATGGATTTTTTCGGGCGTAAAAATCCTTAGCATGGCTTCCTTCGGAAGGGAAGTAAAGCCGGTGGTCCCGTGTCGTACATTTACGGCACGTGAAAGAACCTCAAGCCAAATAAACAGGCCTCTGAGCAAAAGTAACGGTCTTTCACGCCCAATATAAAATGGGACGCTAAGGACCATAGTAGTTAAAGAGCTTCCATAAATAAAACTAAACTTAATTTAATTTAAGCGGCGGTTATCTTGTTTACTCGGACCGCCGGAAACAAACTTCCGATAACATTGCGTCTTAGCCACTGCGTGACAATGGCTTCTCTACCTACTAGGTACGTGATAGAGGAAGTAAAAATGAACTGCATATTCTGAATGTTTTGCGAATAGGACCGCTTCATTCTAAATGACTGCTGTATAATTGGTAAACCTTAAGTAGACAAAATCTTACTATATAAAATTTTCTCTCTCTTTAAAGCACAGAATTTGTCAAATAAAATTTTGGTGACGTTAACCATTTCTGAATATTCTTTGTTATTGTTTTGGATTTTCAAATACTTATACTTTTTTCAAGTTGTAGGTTGCTTTCGTTTTTCTCACTGGTTATGCAAAAGCGTCGAATTTAAAAACCACCACATAGCGACCTGCTTTCTAAAAATCTTATTATCGCTTTAGCCTACTATATCCTTCTTATACTATGTGTAAATGTGTAATAAAGCTTTATCTCTATTAACATAGAAGTAGATAGAAGAATAAGCCTTTTAAAAATAGTTTGTAGAATAGTGAGGAGAGAAAGTTATGTGAGTGCAACATATTCGATTTTTACTTTCTCTACTGCTTACCTGTAGGTATTAAGTAGCGAAGTATTGTCGTCCTCCATGGTCTAGGGTTACCTCTAGTTCCCTAGGTCGCGGGTTCATACACGACGTAGAGCCATACTAAGGATTTATTGCGCGTAAAAATCCTTAGTATGGCTTCCTTCGGAGGGAAAGTAAAGCCGGAGGTCCCGTGCCCTAGGTTTACGGCACGTAAAAGAACCTCAAGCCTGGGACAAATTTCCTGTCTTTCACGCCCAACATAGAATGGTACGCTAAGAGCCATAGCAATTAAGGACCTCTATAAATAAAACTCAAATTAATAGGAAGTGATGCATTTCACCCAAACATTTGATACAAATATTTCACCGGAAATGCACATTTTTATGCTCCCTGTATCCAAAACAAGCAGTGTATGTGTGACCGTGAACAGTTTAACGTAAAACCCAAATTCGAAAAAATAAGATACTTGGTAATTAAGTCCAGTACCTTCCAAAGATGTGACACGAAGATTTTCAAGAAAATCCCCCAACGCAAATTTTCCCTTAAATGGAACGTTTTTTTTTAAATTATCGATGTTCTCAAAAATGGCTCCAAGGGTTTTAGTTAAAATAACATACATAAAAGGTATTAACATGTCAAATAAAATACATATCTTCAATTTTCTGGGAATAGCCTGCAAAATTCTATTTACTCGGAAGGACATTTATATAATTTTATATAACTGGTAAACGTTAAGCGATAGAAGAAAACGAACTGCACAAAACATTTAGACCTCTTTAAAACACAATTTATTCTAATTTACTTTTTGTATCATTAACTATTTTCTAGATATCCATTATTAATGGTTTGAAATCTTCTATTTTTTGTCATTCTTATAAAGTCCTTTGACTATTCAGTTGTTTCTTGCGATTGTATGGATACAGTATGGAATTTTAAGCCCAGCATATAGCGTCCAGTAACATTTGAACTGTTATCTTTGTATCTATAACGAGATGTGTAACGTAGCTAATTCTGCAAACGTTTATCTCAATTAAAATGAAATGGATGGAAAAATAAGCTTTCGTAAGGATAGTTTTTATACCCACCAATCAACGATAGAGGGTGGAGAAATCCATGTGAATATAACATCAGATTTTTATTTGTAAAATTCCAATTTTTATACAAAACTGAGCTTATCACACTTTGCCGAGCTTGAGGGTACAACGACAGTGTTTCAGAGTAGGTCTTAGCATAACCTGGGAAAATACTTTCCAAAATTTAAGTATGAAGAATAAACCGCATCGTAAAGAGCATCTAAATTCCGAAAAATGCCGTATTATGATGTAGCGCCTATGACCAAGATTACTGGGAGGTCAGCGCCAGGCTGAGATAAACAAAGGTAAATCGCGTTTTCGCCAGGCGTAGACATAAAAAGCGCTATCGGCAGATAACCAGAATTTTCTGGAAGTTTCTTCTCTGGAACGAGTGTTGAGATAATTCTAAAATGTTCTGTGGAAGATTTCATTGCGTATATAAGCGAGCGTTCTTGCGAGAGAGTTGAGTTAGTGAGTGCGATTCTGGTGCGACATCAAGTGCGGTTTTACAAGTGAGTTTGTGACAATTGTGACGTGCAGCGAGTGCTGCTACTGCAGGCAGGAGAGGTTAAATAAATCTTGTGTTCGACTCCCCAGCGAGTGAACCGTTCGGAAGAAGCGGTTATGTCGTGCGTATTGCATTACTCCACCACGTCAAGAAGGGAAGTGAAGCGACGGGGAAATTGAATAAATTTACATTAGTGAAGTGTCAGTTTGAACTAATTGAACTTCCAATGAAGTTGAACTAGATAAAAACAGTGAAGTGACATTGAGAACTTAGAGAAGTGACAGTTAAAAAAACTGGACAAAGTCACAATAACAGGTGGCTTGTGCAAATATCCCTTCGCGCGTTAAGAGTTGCAGAATTCAACGGGCAATTCTAAGTAAACGCAGGTCAGTGGGGAACTCGTATTAGTACCCTCAAAACCACCACCACAGCGGTTCTTAGTAACGTTCATGTGGATACACGCAGACGGTTGGAACGCCTTATCAATCAACAGGTGCAAAATTTCGAACACCTATTCAATGAACGAAGACAGTATAACAGTACCGTTAGATGATGATGATGATAATAATAATAATAACAATAACATAACATTTATAATAGCAAACAAAAAAAATGGCAGCGAACACTGCGTACTCTCATGTCTGTCGTTTAAAGTTCATAATATTGGACAAGGACAGCGTAAACACAATTTAAAGATTAGCTATGGGCGGATACGTATAGGTCAAATAAAGAAATTTTAATTATTTGTCAATCTAAAAATGGAGTTTATTCCCTCGAAAATAAAGCCTGAGTAACTGAGGTGGAAAATATTCTAGGACCTCTTCGGTCTATTTTTGTATGAACACGGACAGTACGTTCTAGTGCAGGGGTCTATTTTTGTCTATCATCACGAACTGCACACTCGATTGCAAACCTGGGAAGTGCCTCTCAATGAGCGCGATCCGCTCATCGTCTTCGCTGACAATTAAGAGGAGTAGGGGAAGTTCGGGTGGCACCGTAGCTCAGTCGGTAGAGCATCTGCCTGCCGTGCAAGGGGTCTCGGGTTCGATTCCCGGCTGGGAATGGGAATTTTTCTAACCCTATCCTCCTCAGAGTTTGGAGGTATGAGTGAGAGTGTGAATGTATGTGTGTGTGATTTAATATTTAAAGCCCAAAGTACACTAGAAACCCGAAGACAAACAAGGAAGCATATCGTGTACAGCTAAAAATGATTTTGCATTCTGAGCTGTGGTTTAGTTGTATGAAGTGTTGTGTTTTTTTGGTGCTTCAGAAATAATATTTGACTCATCTAGCTAAGCTTATACGACCAATTAGGCAAGTTTGAGATGCTCTACATATATTGCAAGTTAGTAAGTGTTTCTTTAGCAACATTATTCATGCATACGTTTTTTCAAGCAGCGTCTCTCCTAGTCACATAGATGCTAAAGTTTCCAAAATGGCGTGGCTCGTAAATTGAACCACTGTTTGAACCCTATATTGAACTGGTCCAATTTAGGAAATCTATTGAAGTTCTAGGATTGTTCAACTGCGAATAGTATATCTTGTGAATAAATATCGATATAATATGTTAAGTTAAAAAACATCATGTTAAAGACAGTGGCTGACATGAATATGTGAATGTGAATTGTCTGAAATGATGGACATGATCCAGTGTATGAGTTGTAGGATATGGCTTCACCAAAGTGTGCAAAAGTTAGTGCTAAGAAGAAAGTGTTTTAGTGCGAAGACTGTGTATAATTGGATTATTTTGTATGAGAGTAAAAATTAATAAACACTCCATTTTTGCAAATAATACCTATTCCAAAAACCAAGAGATTGTCATTATATAAAAATTCAAAATGTTCAAGGAAATTGCTATTCTTACCACAATTTTGGACTCTATTTTTGTTACTGATAGCATATTTGTTTTGAATGTACAATAAAATATGTGTATTTTGTTGTAATAAAATCCACTGTTAAACTTAAAAGTATGTGGTTCATTTTAAGACACGGGTGGTTCAATTTAAGGACCACGTTCCTAATTGGAACCGATTTACACCATCTCACTTTTTAAATGTTATTTAATTGATAATTGTATTAATTTTAAATTGTGTTGAGGATATTCATAGCTCAAGGATTTGTCACTTTAACGCTTGTATTTCTGAAATTTTTGATTTGAAATTATAATTACTATTTACTATTTAGGCATAAGTGGTTCAATATAGGGACCTTTCCCCTAGGAGTTAACACAATTGGCTATAGGTAATAAGATGATCCAAAGGAAAGGCCGCCGATAAGATCATTGTAGTCAAAGGCGAGGTATGGAACTTACAATAAAAGAAGAAAAACTTACCTCGCTCACGCCAATTCCCCCTCGAGTTCTGCAAATGTTTTAATACACGAAAGCATATGTACACACTTGAAATACGGCGCGGTTGGACCACGTGATGTATTACAGCTGGGAAAAATACCTAAATTATTTCAGGCCGGTTTATACTGTGCTTTTTTTGTTGCAGTATTCCGGACGATTTAGTAGCTCCTTGCCACTCAAATTTTAGTAAGCTTAGTTAAATTTTGGATTCAGTTTTGCTAATACATTCTAACTGAAGCTTGGAGTCACCAAGTTCAACAAAGTCTGATAAGGGTATCACGAGGAAACCTGGTTTCTATACTCATGAGCGGCCTTGTCATTTTTACATTGTTGAAAGCTTTGTTAAGGGGAACACTCAGTCTCGTGAGGTCCTTTGTGGAGCTGCCACGACTAAGCGACTTCACTAAGTTGTTTATATCTTACGACTAGCCTCGGAACACAAGCCACCGGCATTGGCACAACATTCCGGGAAGATCTGCGACTGAAATCCCGCCAAGACCGTCCTCGCTGCGGGAGTTTTTCCAGGCTTTCCTCAATCCTCCTGTCTGGCAATTGCTGGTAGGTATCCTGAACGTTTCATTCCCAAATTTCCTTTCCCAATTATCATCATTTAATTCCACGTATTATCAGTGCCCACCTTTGTGGTGCCGTATGTGGGAAGAATGAGCGTTTAACACTATTAAAAAAATCAAAGTAGATACGACGTATGCCGATAGCACGATTAAAGGAAAATATTAGAAACTTACTGAGTTTACATTTGCAAAACAGGAAAATGTACTTAATTTCTAAACGATACCTACACAAACATTATTCCTTACGCCAGTATTTATTGGACAATTTATTTTGCCCTCCTCAAACGTAATCAGTCATGAACTAGACAAACCAAGGCATGAATGTGAGACAGTAACTATGGTTATATATATGCCATATATATAATAATGTGAATTATAATGTGAAACGGTATTAAAAAGAAAAATACTTGTTGTATAAATAGAAGTTAAGGTATAAGTTTTATGTATGTGCAAGTGTAGCTGGAGCTGTGGAACCCTTGTTAAAAGCCGACAAACATATCTTTGTGTTAGAATTAGGGCCCAGGCAAAAAGGACTTGTACGGGTAGGTCATAAAAGCCAGACCTTGAGTCTTTGTGAAATAGAAAATGCGACAAGCGAACACAACATATGTTTGTAGAGAGGCCACATGTTTGCAAACGTAGAACAATAGCCGGGTAAGTCTTCTGGAAGGTTCCAAGCTGAACGAAGACAGACAATGGAATTTTAAGGAAGAATATGTTTAAAATCTTTAAGGGAAGAAATGTTAGTTCTAACGTCTCCATCAGCCAGGGCGGTTGAGTATAAAGTGCTGCGATGTGAATAAGATAAACTAGTCGCGGGCATCCTTTCCCCAACCGGCTTCAAAGCGAACGGAAAGCTTTGAAGCCTGACCATAAACCCATCAGTAAACGATTAGTAGGGTCTTCCCATCCCTTAAACACAACACGTGGTCCTTTCTCCAGCTCCACCAAAGCAAAGCGTTGTTGCCGGTTTTAGCAGCTGTGACTGTTCGCTCGTGCTTTTCTTCCATGTTCAGCTAAGCTTCTATATTACTTCTTCAGAGAAGTTATATAGTGTTTTACTTAGTGCAGTTTTGTAAGTTTAGCAGTGTTTAATAGTTATTAGCGTTTAATAGTTTAATTAAGATGTGGAGACCTTGGGAAACGAACCAAGTTGATGCCCCTCCGGTCGCACCAGCAAGTGACCCTCTGCCGAATATCAGTAATGCCAAGACCACGAAGAAAAGGGCTACAAAAACTGAATAAGCAAAGCCAGATTTTTATGTGTAATGTTCAAGAACATGTAGAAAAGAACCTTTTATGTGGAAAAATGTTTGTTATTGTTTTGAATTTCTCAAAAACAGCTTAACGATTTTTAGTAAAATACCGCAAGTTTAAGATATTTGCAGGATAAATAAAATTTGTATCATGAATTTTATATTCTGGGAATAACTTGTAAAATTTTCCTCGTTCTCAACTTGTTGTATTACTGGTAAATTCTAAGAGAGAGACAAAATCTTACTCTGCGTAAAATGCAATCTCGGTAAAGGACAAATTTTAGGTCAAATTGTGTTAACCATTTCCGAGAAATTTTTTGTTGTTGGTTTGAATTTTGAAATACAAGTTGGAAGTCTCTGTTTGTATTTTCCTCGTGGTCATGCTAAGAGCATGGAATTTCAAAGTCATCATATAGTCATCTGTATTTTAAAAATCTGACTATCGCTTTAGCCTATGTATCCTTATATTTACAACGATATGTGCAATGAAATTTTATCTTATTATTTGAGAAGTAGATAGAATAAGCTTTTGTGAAAGTAGTTTGTAGAAGAGTGAGTAGAGATAATCTTGTGAATATAATACATAAGATTTTTTTTTTTATTTTCTTTCTTTTGCCTTCGTATTTTTACTTATCCTGCATTTTATAATAAAGCTATTCATTTAAGTAAACAGAAGATGTCATGCTTATAAATCTTACACCTTAAACAATACACAAGTTCTTGTATTAGCTTTATATTAATAAAACATTGTTGTGATACAAGTGATAAAAAACTTTTTACCATAGCTCCGCGCACAGCATAATCAAAAATGATGCTTTGATTTGGGAGTAAGAGTTCCTTTCAAAATAAATTAATATTTATGTATTTTAATTATTTAATGATAGTCCAACAATGTATAGTTTATTCGGAACATGTTTCTAAGTTTCTCTCGGATATGTTAACATGCATTTCTATTCTTGTAGCGCAGTATATTAGTTCAGATCATTCATTAGTTCAGTTATATTTTAAAGCGTTTGCAACTTAAATGTAATTACTATGCGATTCATAGTTATTTACATAGTTATTTTGTGTGTAAAGCAAGCAGACAAACTGCATGATTGTATTCTGTACATGTGGAAATCACCTGCAAAGTTTTGCTTTTAAATACTATTTTTAATTTTGGCAACAACGCGCATATGCACATGGATGTCACTAAGATTTTATGGTGCTTGCGGTTAGGGAGGGTAGGGAACAAGTGTTTGGCTACTGCACAAGGTCGCCGCTTGGGGATCCGAAGGCTGCGATGACCATACATGTAAGCTCTCAGAAGCAGGCGATATTATTTACTTCTTATAATGTAGTAGGAACGGTGAAACGTTATCGATTTAAAGGTCTATAGGAACGTGTGATAAATATTACAATTATTTCTAGAGCACGTATAAAATACTTGATTGCTCAGCGACCGCAAGTTTGGCTTACGAACAGGGTAGGGCTCGACCGTTCTACAGTTCCAACTAACTTAAGAACTGTGTAGCTTATTACTAAGACAGTCAATGCGTGTGCCATTAAAGCATAGTGTTCTTCAATAACTTAATCTATTGTTAGAGTTGTTACTTTTTACCTTCCTTCCCGTATCACACCCTGCTAAGTTATACAAGCTCTACCAGAAACCCAAATAACAGCAGCCGTGGCAAGAAATAAAGATAAACTTTAAGAGTAACAACTAAAACACAATATAATTATCAGTATCACCAGAGTTCATATATTAAATCATATATTAATATATCGGACATACTGCGAGTTATGCTCGCCCTCCACGAGTATACCGCAAATGTCATGAAAAGGCAAAGGAACTCTTAAGCAGTTGCCTTCAAGTTATCTACACTCTAACCATTATCACTACAAATAACGTAAACAACAGAAGCCAAAGATCACTGACAGGCAGTAAAAACAAGTCGGAGGGCTGTCTGCAAACACCAAAGAACTGTACGAGGAATGGGGGACGGTTTATCTGCGACCTCCTTGCCTCTAGCCCTTATTTCCTTCCGTCCCAGCTTTAATGCCTAGGAATTCCCATGCCTAGTCATGAAGAAATAACCTCAGGTGTTTACTGAAAACACACCCTCCTGTTTTTCGTTTTCTTTGGGGTGTCAGCAACTCCCCCAATAATGTCATGAAGTAACGCGTAACTCTAGGAGCTAAACAACGGTAAATACCCTCGCCTTTGTCGAGGTATGTATAGAATTTCACGCGACTTGAGGGATGTAGTGGATCTGATGATCAATAGGCAACTAATCTAAAATAGAAAGGTTTCTCGCTGTTAATGTGCTGAGCGTTGTTATCCCCGTCGCTCGATAAAAGACACTCACTACTCCCCCTTGCTTCCTTCCCGCAGAGACCAATAGCAAATCTACCTGATACATGTAGCCGAGATTGATTTAATTTGTAATCAATTAACACTGATATATGCTGTGCAAAATTGGAGGTTTGGAAAGCCTGAGAAGCGCAGATGTTACAGCTTAGTGACCATGGGATGTGTTGTTACTCATTTCAACTGATGTAAACAAAGAAATAAGGCCACACACTTACACACAAATACATACTGAAGGAAGAACAGTTATCTTGAAGTGTTGATAGCGGGGTAGTATAAAATAAATAAATAATAAATGCAGGTGCTGCCTGTTCAAAGACGCTTTAGCTAGGGTGAGGGGGTGCCCTTCCAAGCAGTGTTCAGTTTCTGGAATGAAGTAGTGTTTACTCTGTGAGAGATAAAGCCGCGCGATAGTGAAATATTGCTGGCTGTTTTCCACTGCAAGCGCCACGTGCGGCATGAGTTTAGCATACTATATACCCCTTCCACTAGCTTAAGCTTTGCCTGAGAGATAATTCACCCCATCCACTAGCTAAATTGTCACTAAACACGCCATATTTTTTATTTAATTAGGCAGAGTCAAGGTCACTTGGAATTCTCTTCCATTTAACAGTCATAAAAATGACAATAAAACTATACAATATGGTTACAACACCTATGTATCTTAGTATATACATAATGAACGGCTACAGCATAAATATAAAACAAGGAAACACCACGTAAGAAAAATATTAAGGTATTGATAAAGACAACCATGATATATATCTTACGAGAAGCTCTTAAAATGTGGCCATGTGGTAGCATATTCCAGAAATGGACACTGGTTACCGTGAAGGATAATGGTTAAAATGTTCGGTACAAAGGTATCATAATTCCGGTTTCTGAACACGTATTAAGGTTATGAGAAAAGGATAAGTCAAGAAAACGAAGATATAGACAATAATTATAAATGATATTGAACAGAGGCATCAGAAAATGAATAACTCTTTGGTCATTTGCAATAAGTTAAAACATATCAAGAGATGGTGCTATAATAAAAAGGACGTATATCCCAGATGTAACGTATATATATATATATATATATATATATATATATATATATATATATACTGACGTGCATAAAATGTGGCCCTTAATGGAAGTAGCTGTTTATATTGGTATTGACCCCAACCAGAGTGACCAGCTGTTTTTCGAGCATAATTCTACCCACTGGATTGACAGGGTACTTCGCCTACTTCCATAGTATGGCTGAACTGCCGAAGGGTAACATTACAACTTAAACCTTATATTTTTATGCTACACTACCGTTTTCTTATTGCCGTTTACTAGCAGCAACAGTTTTTAACCTTCATCTCCATATCGCTGATGAAAGCTCTCATACAGGGTGCACCATTTAAGTTGAGACTGTACAATATCTCCAAAACTAAGCGTCGTAGAAAGAAATGCCTTGAATAAAAGGTTCCTGATGTTATGGGGAAAGTAAATGACATTAGTCGTGTTTTGCTTGGAGGCCGTTATGATGGTCATTTTAGGGTCAATTTAATTGTTTTAAAATCTAACATGACAGATTTAATGTAAACGCATGCAGTGGAGTAAAAAATTCTTATGCGACCCTTTGTTCCTCCCTTTTGCTTATTTTGGCACTGTCTTTCTACTCTAAATTTTTCTGTATATTATTTCTCTGTACCCAGCATATCGAGTGATTATCACTTTTAGATTACACTTAAATAAGATGAAATAAACCATTTTAGCAAGACAACAAAGGTGATTTAACTAGCTACTGGCTCATTTGGTGCATTTACATTGCAAAACAACAGTGTATGTTGTAATTTCTGTATGTAAAAACATAAAGAGCGAAATAGTCCTACCCCCCCTGCATTTAATTTACGGTACACGCTTAGGTCATTGACCTGGCTGGAAAGCGTTAATGAGAAATCAATTTGTTTGAGCCTCTGTGAACTATGTAACGTGTATTAATGGCTAATTTTAAAAGTTATTGTCATCCTGCCCAACTCTTATTAAACGGACTTCCGTAAGGCAGTGTTTATTTAGTACACAGCAGCTTCAAGACCTTTTGGAGAAGAAACACCAGGCCAGCTTTTGCTACATGTAGGCAAAAATGTATAGCAGATTTCAGATACAGGAAAACTGACAAATAATGCTATACAATGCAAATCAAATATAAAAATAATGATAAGATGTACGTGCTATATACGCTCCGTGAAAGTGTAACTTAAAGATAGGTGTACTCATATGTATACAATGTAAGTTTTGTAACATCGAGCGAGATGGCCCTGCGGTAACGTTAACTTCCCGTCGACCGCCCATTGACCATGGGTTTTTCGTGATTTTCTCTAAAAATTAAATTGAGTTTTATTTATGGACGCTATTTACCTGCTGTGGCTCTTAGCGTCCCATTCTATATTGGACATGAAAGACCGGTAATTTTGCCCAGAGGCCTCTTTATCAGGCTTGAGGTTCTTTTACGCGCCGTAAATCTACGACACGGAACCACCGGCTTTACTTCCTTTCCGAAGAAAGTCATATATATATACTTAATTTAGGAAGAAAGGGAAGATCAGGAGTGGCATGGTTTAGACTGGGGGGCTGGAGGCCACAGAAAATGACTGACGACTCTGGCAGGAGAATCTGCCCATTCTGTGATTTGGATGAGGACTGGGTACATATTTTGGTGGAATGTGCACAGTGGGAGAATTAGCGAACGATTAAACTGAAAGAAAAATTCTTAAGTCCCTCAAGAAAGAGATTGGCATGGTGGGATCTACTGGCTGACCAGAGGAAGTGGCAAAATATGGGCAATTTTTTGGCTAAAGTGCGCGAAGCTAGGGCAAATTTGTTCAGTTAGACAAAGGTAATTTATCCCTTTTTCTTGTTCCCTTTTGTTGTGTTTTCTTTCTCTGTTGTTTATTTTGTCACCCTATTGTATCTCAAATATACATGTACGGTCAATGACCCATGCACTAGATACTTGTGAAATAACTTCAATAATTTGAAACCAATAAAGATACCTTATCTATCTGTCTATCTGTCTGTCTGTATCTATTTACTAAGTATTTTTGCGTCCGAAAAAATTCATCGCCCTTGCCGGGTTTGAACATGCGACCTCGGGAACTAGAGGCTAGCATGCGATTTTCC
This sequence comes from Deroplatys truncata, assembly GCA_030765065.1. Lineage (NCBI taxonomy): Eukaryota > Metazoa > Arthropoda > Insecta > Mantodea > Mantidae > Deroplatys > Deroplatys truncata. Next base: position 669,152,371 of record CM060990.1, read on the forward strand.
CTGGTCGTAGGCGAATTCTGGGGAGGTTTCTCATCTACTACTATTTCCATCATTTTCCTTTCATTCGGTTTCCTTCTCGTGTTTCAGGTATGCTTCTAGCTTTCGTGGTATATGGCGGTACCAGAAGATGGCACGGATGCTTGTTCAAAGGAAAGAATATTCTCCGTTGACAATAGAGGGCTGCTTGGTCCACGGGTCGTTCATCGACCTCTGTAGGCAGTTCCAGCAGTTGGATGGGTCTTCGAGGCTAGAACTGATAAGGACATCCGTGCGTCTCTGCAGTCTGCCTGTAGCCTCCTGTGGTTCCTTCACTTCATCCCTTTCTCCTGGGAGACGGTAGGCGTATTAGATCTATGCTAGTCGCCGTGCGCCAGGTGTCACGCTCCGTTGTATAATCTATACCTAAGGTATGCATCTGCAGGTTAATGTTTATACATTTTCATATTTCATTTACTTTGTATATTCCACATGCCTGTATTGCGTTTTATTTAAGTTTATATACCGGTTGTGGAAAAAGCAATGTGCCCAAAATTGCAGAGTAGATAGGCAGTACCACAGTAAATATTTTGAGGATGGGAACAAGGGTCCGCAAAAACATATTTGCTGCGTGCGTCAGAATTAAATCCGTCATGTTCCAGTCTGCGATTGTTAAACCTGTTTGCGGTGTTTCAGATGTAAACAAAACGCACTCTTGTACAGAACCAGCCACCGTCACTAGGTGTGTCTGATATTTAAGAGAACACGTAGAGCCTTGTTAGACCACTGTTGAAAATGGTGGTCATATTGAATTCTTGTTACAGTATGTTGACCGAGCGAGGTGACGCGGTATCCTCGGCTAATTTCTTCTCCACCACGATTTCCTTTGCATCAATTCCCTTTCATTGCATTTCATTCTGATCTTGCAGGTGTGCTTCTAGGTAGGGGAGGGGTTCCGACCCCTTCAGCTGCCATGGTGCGGGCGCTGCGGACCCTTAGCACTCGTGGTACTTCTGAGGTTACTAGAAGTACGTCGGGCCGAACATTCAAGCCCCTCCCGTTGGGGAGCTGTTAGGATTGGGTTGGTCTCGACAGGGCAGTGTTCTCGATACCCATGGGAGATTGGGAACGTCGGTATGGGTTCCATACCGGCGGAGTTGTGAGACGCCTCACTGCCCTCCGGTATCGACCTGGATAGCCGGTAGACGGCTTGCTAGAATGCTGTCGGCCCTACCGAGGTTATCGGTAGTCGCCCTTTCGGGAAGACGCGCGTAAGTGGTGTATCCACTTCCATCTCCGCGTGAGCGGGGGGCCTTTTTAGGAAACCAGGTATTCGCCTCATGGGAAAACCCCGGTTGCATAGCCACTTAGTTGGCGCTAACCCTGGGTTTAGGAGGGGGGCTTTGACTCGGGTAGACCTTCGCAGTAACTGTGCGCCTAGGCTTCGTGGTGTATGGCAGGACCGGACAGATGCATGCACAATGCAGAAGATGACAAAAATGGAATCCAGAAGGGACAAGGTGAGAACAGAAATGAAGACAGGAATGGAGAAAATGAGATCAGAACTCAGTTTGACTTTGACACTGCAAGATCTGAGATAAAGGCAACGGAAAAATCCCTGAAGGGCGATATTTTAAAGGAGTTAAAGGACACAAAATCTGACATGGAATATGACAATGCGGTGGAGGAGCGTCTAGATCAAGAAGGAAAACGGCTAGACAGACAGACGAAAGAAAGCAAGAGGATGACAGAGGCCGCGCAGGCGATGGAGTGTGTCAACTTTGAGTTGATTGGCACGAGAAGACCTCGGTGAGGGAGCAGCAGGAGGATCGAGACATAGGACCGATCCTGAAGGATAAAGTACCTGGCGTACGACCCGCATGGGTGGATGTTTCTCCCAGAGGCCCGAGCTATGAGAGCTGTTGGACGCGGGACACCCTGGTGTTCAGGAATGGTGTATCAGTGTATCAAATGAAGTGTGTGAGTTCTTAGCCAGAGGAAGCTCCCGAAGAAAACGATGAAGGACGTCCACGAAGAAACCCATGCACTACTGGCGGGCGCCTGGATGCGAACGAGACCCCGAAGAAGTTACGTAACCGATACTATTGGATGCATTTTCGTAGCGTCGTGAATGGTAGTGCCCACCATGCGATATCTGTGCCACAGGTCTTGGGCCCCCGTCGCGCATTCAGTGTCAGCCCCAGAGGAGAGGATTGACAGAGGTTCGATGTGGTCGTCTTGCTGTAGATTGTGGAGCTGTCCGGGAAGCTGTGTGGCGCAGCGGCTATTGCCCAAAGTTATCGGGAGGTCGACTTCGAACGTCGGAGTAAACAAGATAACCGCCGCTAGCCAGCGTAAAGACCGGGATTGCTATCGGGAGATAACTAACTTTCTGGAAGTTTTTCCGTCCTCCTCAGAAAGTGTGTCGAAATATGTAGTTATAGAACGTTCGAGAACCTTCTGTGGAAGATTCCACTCCCTATATAAGCGAGCGTTCTCGCACCGTCCAGTCAGTTGCGAGTCGAGTGCGAGGGAGTTATGGACTGCGTTTGTGGTGCGACATCAAGAGCGATTTTCCGAGGGACTTGGCGACGACTGTTGTGACGTGCAACGAGTGCTACTGCGGAGCCACGGGTTGTTGAGGTCTTGTTTTCGACTCCAGAGTGAACTGAACCGTTCGGCGTGAAGAGGCTACGTCCTTAAGTGTTCGAACTTACGTACTTTCTAGGAACAAAGTACTTGGAATTGCAAGTCGCCATCAAAAATGTTCTCTATTGTGTGATGCCTTGGTCAAAAAACCCGCGTCACTTGGTAAATTCAATGCCCTACCGGCATGTTGTCATAGTATCTCAATGGTTACAGCAAGCGCACAGAAAGTGGGAGTATTCAAATCCCGGCTATAGCATTGAATTTTTCAGCTGGTACTACTTCACATTTCTCATTTTAATTTGAACTTTCACCTGAAAACTCTTCTTTCCTCATTTACAAACAACTCTCTCAGGAATTAGTTTACATTGCATGAGGTGGTTCAAGCCCCTATGTTTATGTGTGGAATGACATTAGATTACATATAAGAATTTGAAAGAACAGCAGTCAGATTATAAGCAGATACTCTTATATCTTAGGATATGCTTACAATTGCAGAGTAGAGCGAGAAGGAATAATATATCATTTCGTAGATGTTAGGTTCTCTACCAAATCTTTCTTTCATTGTGTATTGTTTTAACGTAGCTGTATCAAGTACAAACCTAGCCAGATGCCTCAAGTTGTAGTCGTATTCAGGAGGTCTAGGCTCAAACCAAGAAGTGACCAGCAATCCTGACCAAGTGGTTTTCGTGCTTTCTGGTCTCTAAGTAAATAATGTGCTTACTATATACGATAGATTTTTTTTGTTTATCACTTCTCTTAAATTAATGTTCTTAAATTTTCAGGCTTCCGGGTACGAGTGGTTGTGCTCTGAGGATAGTTTCTAAACTACCATCTGGCAGAGTGTCCTTTCCCAAAACTGTCCGTGAGTATAAGGAGACCTAAGCAAAGGCCCGAGTCGGGATGACACACTAACAACGTTAAAGACTCCTACTGCGTTGTGCCTGCTGTCACTAAATGACGCCAAATTATTTCCATTCCTTCTTTTTTTAGGTAAGGTGGGTACAATAGGTTAATTACTAGCCACAATGCTGAACACTTCGTCCTTTTCCAAACTATACGTATACCAAGTAGCTATCTAATCATGAAACACGCTTCGTTGCTTTACTATTGCCGAGAGAATGCGCCGCCACGTTCTCCAGGGATACATCAGCACATCTGGGATTCAGCGCGATGGAGGTAGGATACAGGAGTTCGTATTAAGTAAGGATATTTTCAGCACTTATTTCAAGAGAGATTCTTATATGATATGTCATCTTTATTTCATAATGTACAGCATCGTACACTCAAGAGCACAGAACCGTGCCAATATAATGCGCAGTGGTATATGTTGATAAGAAAATACAGAGAGAGCCCAAAAAAATACGAACCGACTTCGCGGTGTTTTTCCTGTCCGCGTCCTCTGCGCTCGTTGCCGTCTGCCGCTATCATTGAAAGGCGCTGGTGAAACCATACAACATTTTTAAAACTACTTTTAAAGGCTTTACTTAGCAACTTTATGAAAGGAAATACTGAAAGTGTTCATCGTCGTTGTCCATACATTTTTGGCACCTCTTTAGGAAACTGTCCATCACTCGCCGTATATCACGTTGAGAAATGCTGGTAATTTCCTGGTGGATATTTTGTTTTAATTCTTCCAGGGTGTTTGGGTTGGTTTTATACACTTTATTTTAAGTTACCCCAGAGATAGAAATCGCAGAAGGTTAGGTCGGGGGACCGAGGGGGCCACAAATCTCTACTAATAATTCTGTCCTCAAACACATTTTCAATTGTTCTCATCGAAATATCGGCCGTATGAGCTGTTAAAGAATCTTGTTGAAAAAAGGCAAAGTTGCGCTCCCTGCCTGTTAATTCTCTAAAACAAAGGGACAAAATTGTATTCACGTATGTACGGGCGTCAACTGTTGACTCGAAAAAATTGGGCCTATAACTCTTTCTACGCTCATGGCGCACCATACACCAATTTTTTCGTCAGGAAGGGGTACTTCATGTACAATATTAGGTTTTTCAGAGATCCGATAACGATTAGTTTGTGTACACACACATCCATGAAGGTGGAACCAAGCCTCATCCGAAAAATATTAAATATGGGACTATTTCACCATTGTGTACACTATTGAGACTCCACTCACAAAATGTGCTTCTAATTACAGGAACACCTGGTTGAAGAGCATGTGCCACAGTTATTTTATATCGTTTTAACTTCAGCAATTTCGCTGCTCTTCGCGCAGAGCCATAAGAAAAGCCTGTCTGTTGTGAAAGACGCCTAAGTGATTTTTGGGGGGAATTCTCCAAACGATGACCGATGTCATCTAATGTTTCTTCGGTAAAAACCGTACACCGTCTTTTAGATTTCCTAGCCTGAACGCTTTCTGTGGCCTGAAAATTATTGTAAAGTTCATGGATTGTTGTACTGCCTGGAACTTTTACACCTGAAAATTTTCTGCAAATCGTACCTTCACTTGGCAAGTTGATTGAGTTAACACATACGAATTATAAATAAATACACGCTGTGTAGTAGAAAACGTATACTGAACCATGTTATACTTTGTGACTAAGTACATGACAAAATAATAAGAAATTCGTAATAACTGAACCACATCACATCACCGTCAACTCAATACTGCACTTCACAATGCAGAGAAAAATCACGTCAACAGCGTGACCTTGTTTATAGCAGCAGTGCGTTATGATGTTTCCACATGCCCAGTGGAAAAATACCGCGCAGCCGGTTCGTAGTTTTTTGGCTCACCCGTTACTCAACCGCTTGTGCCACGCCCCTTGCTTGGTTCTGACCTCTCTACTTAATGTTTGCCTTACTCCACATTTTCCTTAGCTCCTGAGCTTGAAACCGACCTGTGTTCATAGAATAATGCTTGTATGGCATAATTTTGACATCAAATCAATACGAAATGTCCTAATCCAAGGTTTGGTATGGACAGTAGTTGTGAAGTGTACCTTCCAGCAACTTAGGTGAAATTTTTCATACTCCTTCCTTTCGCTGCTCACCTAGGCTAATACGCGTGTGTCGAAATTGACTTCAAACCTAGAAGATATTGGTTCTCGGAGGGCTGGTGTGGAACACATAAGGATATTCTGCTGACATTAAATAAAATAAAACACTATAGAACACTAAAAGCAATAGCACGTTTCTGTGCATCCGATGTGCACTTAACACATTTTCATCGACTTGGTGACAGAAACAAGGCCATAAATTTTGACTTGAATGTTTTTTACTGACTTTATATCTTTATTCATAATTAACTGTCTAGCCCCCTACTTAATAGCAAATTACATTATACCTGACAACCTAATAAAGTGTATCGTCATTAACGTACAGCGGGTGGAAAACAGGATTGTGTATAAACAGCAGTAGACTCTATGAAACGATGCATAAGAAACGTCTTGTATTAGACATTATCATACTATCTCTCTATATTCTACCTGCATATGACGATACTGTTGCCATCCAACGAGGTCATTATAATCTTAGCAGCCAAAGGCTGCGCCTTTCTATTGATGTGAGATGAAATAAAAAAGAAGGAAGCATGATAAGAAAGGTGATTTCCACTCTCCCGCTCAGATGAAATAAAAGCCTATACACCTTCTCAATTCCAGTCTTGAAAATGAATCATATTTCTCTCCATTCACTTTATCTCTTGTGTGTAAGTAAAAACAGATACTAGAAAAGACTTTACTGTGAAGAAATCCTCTCTTGATGAAGAATCTAAGAAAGTTTGAGAGCCTGCCTTCCTTTCGTCACGATAAAGAATCTGTCGAACTTTCTAAATGGCTGACTGGCTGATCCCGTAAAAACTAGTGTTAAAATATGCATAAATTCGTTTATATGTAATTATGTAGAAATATAAAGAAATTATAAAATATATTTTAGAATAGAGGAACACATTAGTAGAATTACTGTCTCTAACAATTTTAAACTTACATTTAGAAAAAATTAATCATCGGAGTTGGATTTAAAGGGGATGATCCTCTGAAAGGAAATAAATACATTAAGTTGTTACCATGATGCAGCCACGCTACGTCCTCCAACAATGAAGCACTACCTTTGCCTCACGATTGCTGCGTTTCTCCTCCTAGTTGTTTTTTTATACTTTGCCACGGCTGCTCGAGCATGAAATCTTAATCTCTGGGTATGCGTGGATGTGTACAGAGAAACACGAACGCTTTCTTGGAACACTTTTATTTTCACCATTTAAAATAAAACTTAAGGTTTGCCGATCACTGTTAAATGCATACGATGCTACTGTGTCTTTAGGAAGACCGAAAAATATTAACTACAGCTGAACGTTCTACCCTCTTGCATGTTTGCCGCCAATGTTCACAACTCGACGAGAATGTCGTCCCGCTCTCATCGATCGCTCAGGACAGAATGACTTTCACCACCGCGCTACAAAGAGGAAAAACTCCTAACTTCCCCTATCTCCCCTCAAAACTCTCCAAAAACTTAGCGTCATGAAGCCTCTAATGACCTTCACATCCCGGCCAGTGCAACTGCATCCATGAATTACAAGAGAAACTGGCTTCGGCTATTTTACCCTTTATACCTGAGGCTGGTCCCTAATTAGCTAAAATGTGCCTGTCTGGTCTTTCTGTCGCTTTTAACAGTCAGCAATCTTCACAATGATTCTCCTTTTTATACATAAACTGAAATTAAATATTTTATTATTTATTTTATATCACTATCCTTCTCAGATTATTATGGTAATTCTTGACTTCATAATTTCGGCTTCATCCATTGGCGTTATATTTCCCTTTATTTATTAACTCAGATATTGTAATACAACTACGAGACTCGATTATCACGTAGAAAGCACCGACTAACCAACCGACTGGGCGGTTAAAGAGATAAGTAGACAATGGCGCTCTCACCCAGCATAAAAACTGGAAGCGTTATTGAAAGATAAGCAGATTCTTCTGGAAGCTTCTTTTCCCCCGCCTCTCGTGAATCTTCTACAGTGCCTTTCCTTCACACTGTGGCCACTGTACGGCAGCTTGTGCTCCGGCCGCTGCAACTCTGACTCCCGCTGAAACAGTTATAATATCCCCTACAACCGCCTCGCGTTCTAATATTTACAATTACAAAGATAATAATATAAGAGATGCTGGAAATGTTGTCCTTTTATATCCGCATAGCTTTGGCATCTTTTCAGGGAATTTTCATTCCCACTGGAGAGTTCAATATTCAAGATTGAGAGGATTTCTCCCCTTTCTTTTAGTTCTTTCAATATATATTTTTGTTTTTAAAATAATGTAGGTCTTATTATTCAGTGTGCATTTACTGCACACCAATGTTCACGTCATGCAAGGGAATCTCTTGTAATAAATTAGGTTTCTGCGTATTGCAATATGTTATTTTGCGACGAAACATAGCCATGGAAATGGAACCATGCTTCTTCAGAAAAGAAAATTAACCATGGATAAATTAATCTATCAGTTCGCAAACTCCAACGCGGAGATTACCTAACTTTAATGATCACATGAAAAATAAGGAATATGAAATAAACCCCATACATGGAACAATTAAAGGAAAACACAAGCGAAAAATTCACTCAATTTTGTATATTGAACTCTCGAGTGTGAATGAAAATTCCTGAAAAGAAATATATAGGTAGTGAAGGACAACGTCTCCAACATATTTTATGATAAGGTATGTGCTTATTATTATTGTAATTGTAACAATCAGAAGGTGAGGCGGTTGCGGGGGTATTATAAATGTTTTATCGGAAGTTCCACCTACGGCAGCCGGCGCGAGAACAGGCGTGCAGTGGCCACAGTGTGAAGGAAAATCACTATAGAACCCTCTTAAAACCGCAGTGTGCTCGCGAGTGAGCCAGTTAGTAAATGAGATACGAGTAGTTGTTCTTGATGTGACATAAGTGAGGTTGCGACTATAGTTGCAGATGCTGGGATTAGAGAAGTCTTGTGTTCGACGTCCCAGTGAGTGAAGCGGAAGGAAAAAGGGGGTTTTCTTCTCGTGAATTCCATTACGTCGCTTCGTCGCGAAAAAAATACCGAAAAGTGAAGTGACTGGGAAAAAATTGAACTAGATCACATTAGTGAAGTGACAGTAAGATACTGAAGTGATAATGAAAACTGGATAAAGTCACCATATATACTTAATTTTTTTTTTTACTTTACAGTTGACATTCCATATTATGTACATTTTCGTGTTTATGCCGACGAAGTGTGTGTAGAATGTAGATGTATGAGGGAATTACCGGGCGGGGAAGGCAGGGATGAAGTAAAAGAGCCGCAGGAGGACGCAGACGGGATTACAGAGACGCAGGAAGTCTCCATCATTTCCAGTACGAAACACTCGCTCTCGAGTGCAGAGGCGAGAGGGCGACGAAGCGGCCCTTGCAGGCAGGTCAACGCACCTGTCTTTGGTGGGGAGAAATTTTTCCAAAGCGTATCAGTCCATCACCAGACGCACTACGGAACCCAGAGATTCTGCCTGGAAGATGAAGAGATAGGAAATAAGGGAAATGAGAAATCGTGGTAGAATACACCACCCCAGGATTCTCCTAGGCGACCAGAGGAAAACCACCAAAAACGCCATCGTCAGAGTGGGCGGCCACCGGCAATCGAACCCGAGATCTCCCGAATGCGCGCTACACACGTTGGCCCCAGAGCCATCCCGCTCGTAGGAAGTGATGGTACTTGGAAAAACTTATGCAAAGGTACTCAAACTATTCAAAGTATAAACGTAAGACATTTAAATTCCAAATCTCTACTGTTTCAAAAGCTAGTTGTCGCAGGTTATGATAAAAACTAATGACACATTTAATTTAATTATCAAGTTTTGTTCAAATTCCTCGCAATCTTGGTGTCAACACATCACATGAATTTTTTAATTTTTTTAATTATTATTGTATAAATTAATTATACTTTTAATAGACCTTAGCCGGGCCTAGGCAAGTTTTTAATGTAGAGTCAACTGAAAAATTTAACGCCACAGCCGGGATTTAAACACGGTTCTCCCGCTCTCCGTGCGGCTGCTCTAACCATTGAGCTACTGTGACAACATGCCGGTGGGCCAGGCCAGGCTAAGGTCTATTAAAAGTATAGTTAATTTATACAATAACAATAAAAATATTAAAAACCCTGAATAAATTATGTACCCAGCACTGAAGTACTTGCAATAAGCAGGTCGCCGCTAAGTTTGTCATCTCGATGGAGACAATTTGAGTCAATTGGGGAATTCAATGCCCCACCGGCATGTTGTCACGGTGGCTCAATGGTTAGAGTAACCGCACGGAGAGCGGGAGTACCGTATTCAAATCCCGGCTGTGGCGTTGAATGTTTCAGTTGACTCTACATTAAAAACATCACATTAAGTTGAGAGAGAGCAAAAATTGATATATTTCAGTTCGAAGTTTTCTTATGTTTTAAAGTTTAACCTTTGGGTTAGTTCACTGTCTTTTATTGATCTTTACTATAAGTTATTGCTGCCTTACTTTTTAAAACGTTCAACGAATCTCAAACAACATTCTGGAATCATATTAGAAAACAAGGCTAGTGGGTTGGTTCTCGCCTTATTAAAGGGTACTCAAAATGAGCGTGTAGGCCAAAGTGTTGGGAGTTCCTAGACATTTGCCTTTAATAATTCTTATCCAGGCAACATCCTGCCCTAACCTGGATTAGAACTCAAGCATTAAATTACTAGGTGCAGTAATGCATTTGCTCATAAAACACAAAAGTTAAGAAACCCATCATTTATAAATGTCATTCGTAGTACTCTAATTTCAAAATATCAATAAAACGCTTAGCAATACGAGTGTTGTAAAAGACGTGATCTATCAACATTGAAGTTGTAGACATCAGCATGTAGGTATCTTTAAATTAACAGACAGACAGTTCTTATGCAATCTATGAAGTCTTTAGGATACTTCAGAGGCTGTCGTGTGTTGTCATGAAACATAAATTAGTAAGAGATTCTCCTGACAGGTAGCAGAATACCAGATATATAATATTCTGTTACATGTTGAGGTAAAGGCCAAAAATATTACCAGAAAATTATTAATTTAGAACACCCCAACACGCACATGGGGGGCGCAACTCTATGGAAGCAAAAACTCCCAGACCTTGATGTGCAGATTTAGGATTATAGCGTGTGTTTTATATTACACTGAAGAATTACGTAACACACATTACCTTCACATACCTGGGATTTATTCACAAACGTTTGGCGACTCTACACAATAAACAAAGAAAACAGGATGAAGGGAGACACCACGAAACGTAGATTGACCACACACACGTCTGGCTCCAACGACCACTTCCACTGGAGTGACGCTATCTTACCCCCACCAACCGTGTCTAGCCGAAGCCAGACAGAGCTGACGCCATACCAGACAGCTTCAAACAGATCCTTCCCTTTGACGTGATCCTCACCGAAAGGAAAGACCGTTAAGCCGAAATATAACTAAGGATACTCAACTATACTACGTCTGGTAGCAACAATACAACACAACAGTACGTCTGGTAATGACAATAAGATTAATAATACGCCAGAATATGGAGCAACAGCCAGTTCTACGAAGAAATATGGGACAGAAATTTTAGGTTGAGAATAAACAAAGTATCTGGATCAAGTGAGAACGTGATTATTGAAAGGAATTTTGGGGGTAAAGAGGGGTACCACCAAGTGCAGGATAATTTTTATACGTATGCTGTAACATTCAGGGCTTCCAAAATATATCATTACCGCTCGCACGATGTTTGGCGCCTCGGCAGTTGGACATGTCGGAGCCGGCTGTATGTAAGTCTGACTTCCCATCATAAAACTGTATATTACGTTATGGCAAATCCTCTATATGACGTTACTAGGTTAATGAGGATTTGCACCAGGTAACCACATTTCGACTGAGACAATTTAGTTCGATCTCTACAATGTTTCTGTGATGTTTTCGTATGTTTTCCTTGATTCTTCAGGCCCATAAATTAAGACCACAGAATGTTAAATCTGAGGAGTGAGAGGATAATACAGGAGCATTAAGCACATGACTTCAAACACTGCTGTATGAGCAGTTGCGAAATCTGTTGAAATCACTCATGTGATTGCAGTTCTTTCGTCAGCGATTAAAGTAAAAGATGTCAATATAATCCTGCTGCCTCTTCATTAACTGTGTGCTCGTAAAACTCGAACCCGCTCGACACTAAGCTATTAGTAATTTTCCCATTTGTAAATGGGCAGATACGTAAGTGGGCGGCTGTAAGTGGAGAGGAGGGCCGGACTTGGGCAACAGGTAGAGGGTTGGAAGCCCAGTATATGGGATTGTGTGATTTTGCAATCGACAGATAAAGTAAAAATTAAGTCGAGTTTAATTTATGGACTCCCTTTAACTGCTGTGGTCCATAGCGTGCTATTCTATATTGGGCGTGAAAGACAGGAAATTTTACTCAGAAGCCTCTTAATCAGACTTGAGGTTCTTTTACGTGCCGTAAATCTAGACACGGGACCACGAGGCAGTATTTTAACACTTGAATAATTTCAATTAAATTATATAATATGTAAATTTAATAACAATCCGCCTTAAAGCAATATGTATGTAATAATTTATGAAAATGTATAACAGTCATTGAAAATGCTTATATTATTGTAAACATGTTCAATAATGTTATATGAATGCATTATGTAATTTGATAATGTAAGAGCTGTGAGTATAATAAGTTTAACGTTGCTATTAACGAGGTAACCTTGAGGCAATAATGAGTTTGAGAGTTTAAATGTTATAGTCATGATTAGAGCAACGATAATGTAAATTTTGTAACAGTTTAAAAATAGCCGATCAACAGCCAGAAAAAACTTTAATTAAATGCAGGTATTCTATTGGACTAGGATTAGCCAATCACAGACTTGAAATACAGAAGCTTACGGGTTTTGACGGTTGAAATATGTTCAGTTGTCTGCAGACCTTGGTAGTGACCGGATGGAAGAGGTGTTCTCTAAAGAAATATTACGTATTCGTGTGCATCTTAAAAATGTATATGCGTTAACAAAGTGCAAGTTTTTAAATTAAAGACTCTCACAGCTCTTAAAATCACTGTAGTGCTATTTAATTTGTGTCAAGGATTAATAAAAAGAAGTGAATTTAAGCTTAAAATCTGTGTAAGCCTACATTCTTGTCGTACCACGCCCTGATTAAGAGAAACGTGTCTCTAAAACAATACTGAAGCAGCCGAGGCAAACAAACATAAATAATATCTATAGAAGCAGTTTAATAGCAAACAAAATATTTTTAAACTTGGAGCGTAACAGCAAAAATACATCTTCAAATCAGCTTTACATGCGTAGCAGCATGTTACGTAACAAATAATCCACTTCAAATTGGCTTACCAAGCGTGGTACAAATATTCAACAACTCCAACAACAATAAACTACAACAGTTGAAAAACAATACTTCAAGTTGGCTTCCCAAGCCTGAGGCTAATAAATTACGTAATCAAAACACCTTCTTCAACCATCGGCTTTACTTTCCTTCCAAAGAATGCCATGCTAAGGATTTTTACGTCCGAAAAAATCCATGCCCTCCACCGGGTTTTAACCTTGGGAGTCAGAGGCTAGCGTGGTAACCACTACATCACGAAGGACTACGACAGAGAAAGTGGTATAAGTGTGTCGTATCAGAAGTATTCCTGTAGTTTTGCTTGTATCCTATGAAACACACTTATTATCTTAATTCTGTTGTAACTGCATTATTTCTTCTGTGCTAACACTTTGTGGTTGCAGTCAAGTACTGGCTGAGGCTAATGCAGGGGGATAACTCCACACTACGATACAAATATTATAAATACCAGCGAGAAAACCTGTTTCATAAGTTTTTGGGCAGTTGATTTGTAAAGAGGTTTGAGGAGAATAGGAATGGGGTCAGAATGGCAAAGAGCTGAAACAAATGACAAAAACATATGGAAAGGTTTCAAAAGAAGACTAAGAGACATCAACCAACAGGAAATAGAATCGGATTGTAAAATTAAACCTTCTCTAAATATAGAAAATGAAATAAACTGGGGTAAAGAGGCATATATGTCTAACCTAGGAAGAAAGGAAAGATCAGGAATGGCATGGTTTAGACTGGGGGGCTGGAGTCCACAGAAAAAGACTGACGATTCTGGCAGGAGAATCTGCCCATTCTGTGATTTGGATGAGGACTGGGTACATATTTTGGCGGAATGCGCTCAGTGGGAGAACCAATGAACAATTAAACTCAAAGAAAAATTCTCAAGTCCGTCAAGAAAGAGATTCTCATGTTGGGATCTGGAAAAGCATGGGCAACTTCTTGGCTAAAGTGCGCGATGCTAGGTGAAATTTGTTGAGGTAGTGAAAGGTAATTTATAGCTATTTTCCTTTTTCTTCTTCTTTTTTGTTTTCTGTACTTTTTCTGTTGTTTCTTTTGTCACCATACCTTGTATCTTAAATATGTATGCACGGTCAATGACGCATGCACTAAATACTTATGTAATAGCTACAATAATTTGAAAGCAATAAAGATACTTTAGCTATCTACTTTGTGGTACTTTTCTCTTAGCAGATTCATTATTGCCATATATTATTAAAATTGGAAGTTTTAATGTTCCAATGTGGTTTTACTGGACACTTAGTCATATATTTTAATTAATTTGCATCAACCCCTAATGATTTGTGGATGTCATTGGCTGCTTTGTATCCATTCATTTTAAATTACCATTTTTTTAAGTTTAGTTAGGGGTTTCCCCGCAAGATATAGTGAATCCATAATTGCTTCGGGAGCTTTCAACCTTTTGCATAAAACGATACCGTAAAAAGTTAAGCAGTAGATAAACGAAGACAGATTAATGTGTGCCATTAGCTCTTAAATGTTCTGATGAAATGGGGATTTAGGAAGCTTTATTGCAGCAGTGTAGACAGTTCGTCTCGTAATGTGCCGAAACCTCCGTAGAGCAATTGATTACTCAGGTAGCTGCTAATCGCGAGTCACGTGTCCGATTCCAGACGGGATAGTTTCACTGTCCACAGGAATCCAATCCGTCCCATAGCTCAATACATTGTCCTCAGCATGAGTAAGGGACGCCAGTGGCTCTCATTCCATTGTATGAGATTAAGAATAGCGCGTTTCAGTGCTTCTAGCTCATTCTTTTCATTTCAGCCATTACAGCTGTTTGTTTTTCCTTGTCAGCTATTGATGAGTACGTGTGTGTACCACATTGGTCAAATTAATCCGTGCTTTGTGAGAATCCCACAGTCCCGTGAGACATTCAAAGGCGGTTTGCTTATCGTATATTAAATCCTGCCATATTACTGAATAATAGATGATATAAATTAAATGGCTCATTTACTTGGTAATAAATGAATTACGAGGCTTAATGTATCAAAAAAATTTCGGAATGTGCCAATAAAATTGCAAGGAAACCGCCTCTTCTAGGAATTAAACAGTTACTATTTAAAACATGATGTTATGCATCGCCAAGTTATACTCTATTCCTCAGGTTTAAAGAAACATACGTTAAACTTTTAGAACATCACTGAGTAACAAACTTTTTTCTTCTTTTGACCGATTTGCAATATTTTTCAAATACTACTACATTTTAATTTGTAGTGTATATAAAACGAACTTATTAGATTTACTATGACAAAATATTTCGAAGTCGCACTTAGTTGGAACAAAAATAATCAAACAGTTAGACGTTGATAATAATTTAAGCAAAAAAACATAATTTTTTTAGTATTTTTGAAGTGTTAATACGGTTAATCCTTCGACATGTAACTGACAAAGTTTCCTAGCTAAAAAAAAAATAATTTTAAAATAGCAGAAGCTTTTCTGAGAAGTACAGTCGACTGCAAAAACATAAACAAAAAACCTGCAGATGTTTTTGGTTACTTTTAGTGTTTTCCATTCTTGAATATTGGCAGAATCTCATCATTAGAGCTTTCCTCTAATTTGTTTTAGCTGAAATCCGATACTCTGTTTATAACGTCGTCACGTGGTGTGCTGTTGAGACCTCAAAGAAACTCAGATACAGAGATATTTCTATACTGGATGTGGAAATAAAAAAGTCCAGAAAATTGTAGAGTAGAAAGGCAGTACCAAATAAAATATTTTGAGAATTGGCAAAGGGTCACGGAAGGTCTTTTACTGCTCTACATGGGTCAGGATTAAACCGTCATGTTAAAGTCTCCCATTATGAAACCAGTCTCAGATGTAAACAAACCACGCTCTTGTATAGTACTAGTCTCTGCCACTAGATGTGTCTTTTGTGAAGCCTGCTCAAATTGTATAGTAATACCGAACACGCGTCTTGTTCAGTACAAAGAGTTGAGGCAGTATTTTTAACACTTAAATGATTTTAATCAAATTATATAATATGTAAATTCAATAACAGCCCGCCTTAAAGCAATATGTGTATGTAACAATTTGTAAAATGCATGTAACATCATTGCATATGCTTACATTATTGTAAACACGTTCAATAATGTTATGTGAATGCATTACGTAAATTAATAATGTAGGAGGTGTGAGAATAATAAGTTAAAAGTTGCTAACAATGAGGTAACCTTGAGGCAATAATGAGTTTGAGAGTTTAATAATACTACTTCTGATTATTGGAGTAACAATAATGTAACTTTAGTGACAGTTTATAAAATAGCCAATCAACAACCAGAAAATGCTTTAGTTAAAAGAAGGTATTCTATTGGATTAGGAATAGCCAAACAGAGACTTGATATACAGAAATTTACAAGTTTAGGAGGTTGAAATCAGTTCAGTTGCCTGCAAACAGTGTTCCTAACCAGACGCAAAAAGTGTCCTCGAGAGATTTAATACGTATTCGTGTGAGACGAAAATTAAGTTTACCTGTTAAAAAGTGTAATTAATTAATAAAACGAATCTCACAGCTCTCTATATCAGTGAAGTGTTATTTAAATCGTGTCAAGCGTTAATAAAAGGAGTGAAGTAAAATTATAATCTGTGTAAGCCTACATTCTTGTCACATCACAACCCTGCCAAGAGATACGTGTCTCTAACAATAATACTGACGCAGCCGAAGCAAACATAAATATATAATATTTAAAGAAGCAGTCGAATTACAAAGTTAATATTTTTTTAAACTTGGGGCAAAGGCCACCTGAAAGTACATTTGGGGCGAAGGCTACCGGAAACTGTTTACCATACGTGCGGTTGCAACTACTACAAGTTCGGCTCCCCAACAGTTGAAATATAATACAACTCCTTAAATACAAACTGCTTGAAATTGACGCCCAAAGCGTGATAAAAAATAACGTAACAAACCATCTTCTTCAAATTGGCGCAAAACGTGGGGCAAAAACTACTTCTTCAGAGTACAGTACACTACGAGCATGTAATGGTTAAGTTCTCATTGTGTACCAGTAACAGTACAGTCGAGTGCAAAAATACGTCGCGATGCTTTTGGTTACTTTCAGTATTTTCCATTCTTGAATGTTGGCAGAATCTCACCATATGTGTTCCGCGCCTACCTTAGATGAGCTTACCTCTAATTGGTTTTAGCTGAAGTCCGATACGCTAGCATTACACTATGAAGAAAAGTCACGCCTAACTGGGCGATGAAAGGTGGAGAAACGGTATATGTCACCTGGATAGTTGAAACAATATGCTTCCCAAAGACTGTCCATACTAGCTCCTGAATGAGTCCGGTTCTTATTGGTTCGGCATTCAAGCATTAACTTCTGTAACGGAATGAGGGATGGAAGGCGCGGCAGAGGCGTGTTAATTATTGATTGCCAACTTAAACCGCGGTTCCACATACCGGCACGCTCTTTTCGCACCAGACTGCAACACAGTCATATTTAATGACAATAGATATTAAAAAAACTAACTTCTTTAATAGAAATCTATTATCAAATGAATTACCCAGCCAAGTGTATTATGCGTAATTTTATTTACAAAGTTATTCTATTTTAGAAACCTCTGATTTGTTACACTCGCATGACTTTCTCTACTCTTGTACAAACTATTTTTACAAACGCTTATTCTCCATATGCTTCATGTTAATCGAGATGTTCTTGTAGATGCAAGGGGAATTGGTAGGCTTTAAGCGATAGTAAAATATTTTAAGAGCTGGTTGTCATGTGAAGTATTCCATTCCTTTGTATGTCCAGGACATAAAAAAGTGAATAACGAATTCCCATTTGAGAAAAAGTATAAGTATTTGAAAATTTAAGAGAATAACAAGCAATATCTCTAAAATGGTTCACTCAATAAAAAAATGTATATGACATAAATTGTGTATTTTAACGCGATCTACATTTTTGTGTAGTAAAATTTCGTCTATCTCTTATGGTTTAGCAGTTATGCAAAAGTCGTTCACAATGAAGAATACTTTTGGAGACATTCCCAGAAAATTCAAGATATACATTTCATTTGCCATGAAAGTATCTTAAATATATGGTATTTTAATCAAAATCGTTATGAGCTATTTCTGAGAAAATTAAAATTTTCGAAAAATGCTCCATGTAAAGGGTAATCCGGGGTGGGGGATTTTCTTGAAAACCTTCGTGTAGCATCTCTGGAAGATACTGAACCTAAATATCAAGTTTGGTGTTTATCCGACTGTTCGTTTCTGAGTTATGCTGTTCACAGACAAACACACGGACATGTTTCCAAAAATGCTTTTTTTGGATTCAGGGGGCCTCAAAACATATATTTCCGGTGAAATCTCGGTATCGAAGTTTTGGGTGGAATACAATACTTCCCCTACTTATTATACGTAGTAGAGATAGTAAAAAAAAGGATTATTGCACTATTATAACGGTTGATCAGTGGAAGATATAATTTGAGTGTTAAGTTTTAAAACCACAACGTATTCCGTAAACATATAATTCCCGTAAGATGAAATGAAATATCATTCATTCCGAAAATGAACTGGTACTCCGAAAAGAGAGAGAAACTCTACATTTACCAATTCATAATTATAATGCATGACTTGTTTATTGCACCACACATACAAGGGTTATTCTTCTGTTTGTTTTGCTTAATCACTCTATATATTTTTTCTTAGGAACACTTAAAAACTAGTAATATCAACATGATCATCTGCAACATACCGAAACGACACTCATCTGTTTCAGTCACAAGTCAGTTTTTTAGCGACGCACTAATGCTGAAAACAAATCCCAGTATGTGTATTGCTTAAATGAGGCACTAACGTAAACACAGTCGTATATTCATAATTGGATCTAAATGTTTCAATAATGAGTAATGAGTTTCTCATAGTTTTACCAGTGAAATGCAATTCAGAGAACATTATAAGCTATTGTTGAAAAATACCATATATGCAAATATGTTAATTATCATGACATTTACATTCCGCGATATGTTAAACAAAATTGTTAAAGGCGTTTTGGACAAACCAATAGGAATAACAAGAACGTCACCATGTAAATGGTTCTTAGGAGAGGGGTAGCTCCATGTTGTGCCCTTGAAAGATACCTTACTTAAATATAAAGCTTGTTAGCTCCTTCCCTTTGATTTCTGAACCTAGTGTTACATCGGACACGTGCGTGCAAATGATCTTAGTGCGTGTGTTTGCGATTACATTACAATAATACATTTTTATGTTGAGCGCTATACTTTCTCTACTTGAAATAGGCGGTAGAAAAGGCAAAACTTATTCGTGATGGAATTTAAATTTTGAAAATTAGTAAAGCATAATATAAAAAACTTGCACTAGAACAAGGGAGTACTAAGCAAGTCATAAACTAATACCTAAATATACACAGTTCATTCATCTGAGTTTAAAGCCGAGGGGAGAGAACTTAAGTAACTGTACCAAAAGAGTCATTGATGGTGAGCTCTACTTGGCAGTCCCTAGAGAGGAATATTCTTTTGTCGATAAGAAACACATTTTTCACTTTATGCAACCCAATACAGTGACGGCGGGCACACGCATATATGCCTCTCGCCGTATCAAACATCAGTGTGCAAATAAGTTCATAAGTAAATATGTATTATATAGCATGCAAGGATGCTGGTTTATTCTGCGTGGTCTGTTTGCACTCTGCTTGGATAAAAAGCGCCTATGCGGTATGGAAGACTAATAAGTACCTTAAACATATGATTAATTAAATAGGTGGTGGCAAAAACGGGCTAAACATCATTTTATCAGAACATCATTTTATGCCATCTGCACGTCCTCCTGTCTAAAATGCCAAAGTAAGCCTAATTGTTCTATAACAAAACAAAATTGTAATAAACTATCATAAAATTACAGATAAAAACGAAACAGGACAGTTAGAACTGATTAAAGTGAAAGTTGAGGAACTGGAGAAAGTTTCATTTCTACATTTATTTTTATTTTGTGACGACATTTTTGTGTATGCATAAAATGCGTTAATACTCAAAAGATACTCAAATTTGCAATAACATTATAGTTTGTTTGTTTGTATTTGTTAGCCCCACATTTGGGAGCCAATTTGAGAATGGTATAATGTTAATGTTATTTATTTAACATTATTGTAGCCCCACGTTGTGGTGCCAATTTGCGGTGGTATACTTGTTATATTTATATTATTTCTTGTTGAGCCCCACGTTTGGGAAGCCAATTTGCGACGGTTTTACTTATAATGTTTGTGTATGTGTGTTTATTTCACGTGGTGATGCCATTTTGTGACGTAATTCTTTGTTAGGTTTGTAGCTCCATCTGGTGTTAGCAATTTGCGGTAGTATTAGTGTTTGTTTGAAAGAATGCTACTGTTATTTTATTTAATTTTGGTTTACTGTCCTCCGGCTAACTATGATCTTTTCGGTCGAGCACTTCTCTTTATACAGGTTGTGTAAACGGAAAGGAATCTTTTATCCAAAGATAACACTGATGAAGGAATTTGTTTTACACTTTTTATTGTCGAACACATTCACTATCACAATTTACACATTGATCTTGACACCCGCCAAACTGAAACTGTTATAATAACTTCTTACTGATCAATTTTAATTCACGTACTTCAACCTTTTGTATAATTAACTTTACAACACTTGAGAATTTTCCTAACTCTGCTACGCGTAACTTGCGAATCGATAGCCGACGTGTAATATTTCTGCTGAACTGAAGGCGACGTGTATCATACAAATATTTTCGACGAACTGACGGACTGAAGACGACGTGTAGTGTACAAAGATTTTAGATGAACTGACGGGGTCTTTACCTCTAACCTACCTTTTTTACTCCTTCACCCAGATATGCCTAAAGATTATAACTGAGCTGCAATTGGCTAATAAAACGCGCCAACATTAGCGTCTATTTTTATATCCAATGAAAATTATGATTATGAATACATATGCTCTAGGGAAATGTTCCAGAAGATTCTAAAGGAAAACGCGCCAACATTACGTAACTTCCTCGTTTTCAATAATGATAAACAGCTCACCCCCTCGCTGCATTATTGCACGCTATTATTGTCAGTTTCAGTAAGGCAGTATAAACTTACTTCCCAACAATAATTACAATCAACAAAATCTCAAATCAATGTCACATAAAAATGCATATTCATATTACAATCATTATTTACATTTAAATAATTTGTGATACAAATTACTGCATCAAATTTTAAGCGTATTAACAAATTGATTTTCTACACATTCATTACAAATTGAACCCATTTAAAACAGTGATGACCTCCAAAACATTCGGCCACAGTAACTAATTGCATTTCTTTCTTTGTTTGTTTGTTTGTTTCTTTCTTTCTTTCTTTCTTTCTTTCTTTCCATTCGCGTAACAATGATCCTTGTATCCCCCGGCAAAAATATTCTGCAATCATTAAAATCGCGTAATGTAAATACGGATATTATTTGCATCCAGGAAGCTCTCCAATTGACTTGTAGAATCCAGGTTGTACACTTGGGAAGAGAATGAGTAACCAGTATAGGGGATTTAAGTTGAAAGGTACTGATAGATGTAGCTCCACTCTCTCCAAGAGTCGCCTTTCTCCTCTCCTCATTCCAAACACTAACCAATTGATTGGCAGGTTCTTACGTTGAGACAGTATTTTAATACCTGAATAATTTCAATTGTATTTTATAATAAGTAAATTCAATAACAGCCCGCCTTGAAACAATATATATATGTAATAATTATTTAAATTGTATGTAACAGTCATTGCAAATGCTTATTTTTATTGTAAACATGTTTTATTAATGTTATGTGAATACATTATATACTTTAATAATGCAAGAGCTGTGAGAATAATAAGTTTTGTGTTGCTAACAATGAGGTAATAATGAGATAACCTTGTAGCAATGATTAGTTAGTGTGTTTGAAAAGTTGCCAGTCATGATTATAACAAAGATAAGGTTAAATTCAGTAACAGTTTAAAATTAGCCAATCAAAAGCATGGAAAAGGTTTAAGTAAAGTGTAGATATTCTATTGTACTATAATTAGCCAATCAGAGATTTGAAATACCGAAGCTTACAGGTTGAACCGTTGAAATCTTATTCAGTTGCTGGCAAGCCTTTGTAGTGAACAGATGTAGGATGTGTTCTCTACGAGTGAATCGTAAAATAAGTATACGCGCTAAGTGAAAGTATTGAAGATTCTCACAGTTCTTAAAAAGTGTAGTGCTTTATAAAAATGTGCAAGAATTAATAAAGAAGTGAATTTTAAAAAGTTATAATCTGTGATGTCTACATTCTTGCTGCACCGCACCCTGGATAAGAAAAACATGTTTCTAAAGTAAGACTGACGCAGCCGAGGCAAATTCAAACATAAATAATATATAGAAGTAGTGTTAATAACAAAGTTAAATATTATAGTGTAAAACTTGGGGTGTAATAACAAAAACACATCTTGAAATCAGCTTCTCGTACGTAGCAGCATATTGTGTAATAACAGTAACTATTACGTAATCAATAAAATTCACACTGACGCCCAAAGCGTGTTTTTAGGAACTCTTTAAATGCAACTAAATGAATATTACGTAAAATACAATTACGTAAGCCTATCTTCTTCAAGTTTAAACATTACGTTCACATACTTCAAGTTGGCTCCCATACGTGGGGCAGATATAAAATAATTTACGTAATTTATTACGAGAAGCAAACACCTCCTCAACGTCATCCCAAAATATGGGCGAAGTCTAACGGTCTAATCAATTGTGTATGTTCTTATTAGTTGAGTATAAG
This sequence comes from Deroplatys truncata, assembly GCA_030765065.1. Taxonomy (NCBI): domain Eukaryota; kingdom Metazoa; phylum Arthropoda; class Insecta; order Mantodea; family Mantidae; genus Deroplatys; species Deroplatys truncata. The sequence goes on from CM060990.1 coordinate 669,175,141, forward strand.
TTAATAATAACTATGATAGTATTAATAAGACTGACTTCTTTGGTTAATTTATTTAAAGAAGATTTGTGACTGTCAGTCATTATGTAACAACAGCAATTATACTACTATTGAAAATAGTATTATTACTGTTATTAATAGGTAATGATACTGCTATTATGACCATAGTAATAGTAGTACTGCACTCAAATTCTTATGTACCAAAATAATTATTGAAATTAACAAATATGTACTTCGAAATAGCTTAACCCTGGCGGCAATAACTTTAGACTTTATTGCTACTTCATACTACTTCAGAAGAAACGTATGACAAACTCTGTGGTTGTAATGCATTTCAGCGCTGCATGCAATTATTATTCCTCACCCACCCCTACCTCTACCTCTACAAGGTCGAGTTGCTATTCATGATACGTTGGACTAACCATCTCTACATATTTACACGAATCAGAGTGGAAATCATTAAAAGATGTACTTCATCTCAAATACTTCATTCGTTCGTGGTTGTTTCTTAAGATTTACTTCAAGCCAGTCGCAGAAAGACGTGATAAGGGCTGTGTGCAAGCTTCTGTCGGTTAGATATCGAAATCCTAAGGGTGAAAATTGTACAACATGCGTTAAAGATAGATTTTTCTTTATTTTGTGCTTATAATTATCTTTGTACCTTCTAGTTTTATAATCTGTATTTATTATCTCTCAATGATGCGTAGAATTGGTGTCACGTGACTTTTTAAAAGTCACTGTGCACTTTAACAAGCAACACTTTTAAAACTTCAAAGTTGAATTGGAGATTTAAAATGTTCCACACATGTAACTTTTTGCATAGAAAATTAAGGATAAAATCTAAAAAGATAATTTTTCTGAACTGCTGATCTTTATAAGCATATTAACTATAATCCTGAAATAACCCCACAAAAAATGTTTTTACATTGTTAATGCTTTCTTCTACCAAACTAAAATAGTAATTAAAGTCTATTTCCAACACTTTTCTATAGTGTTCAGCTGTTTGAGATTAAATATTAAAATTCATAACAATTATTTATGATATTGCAATGACGTTTGGTGTGCACACTATTTCCTGCATGGTATAAATTTGAAGCAAATTGAAGAAGTTATTTTGTTGTATTGTTATTTTTGCACCACTCTTTGGGCGCCAATTTGAAGTAGGTTATATTGAAGGAGTTGCATTATATTTCAACTGTTGGGAGCCGAACTTGAAATTCGTTGGAATCACAGGTATAGTACCCGCTTTCCGGTAGCCTTTGCCCCCCAAAAATGTTTAAAAATATTAACTTTAAATATTATATATTCATGTTTGCCTCGGCTACGTCAGTATTATTGTTAGAGACATGTTTCTCTTTGCAGGGTTGTGGTGCGACTGAAGAATGTAGGCTTACACAGATTATAATTTTACTTCACTCCTTTTATTAATGCTTGAAAGGATTTAAATAACACGTCACTGATATTGAAAGCTGTGAGATTCTTTTTATTAATTACTTGCACTTTTTAACACGTAAACTATTTTTCGTCTCACATTGAATACATATTAAACTTCTCGAGGACGCATTTTCGCGTCCAGTTATGAGCACTGTCTACAAGCAACTGAACTGATTTCTACCGCCTAAATTTGTAAATTTCTGTATTTCAAGTCTCTGATCGGCTAATCCTACTCCAATGGAATACCCTCATTTAAATAAAGCTTTTTTCTGGTTGTTGATTGGCTATTTTTAAACTGACTCAAAATTTATATTATTGTTGCTCCAATAATGACTAGTAGCATTATTAAACATTCAAATTCATTATTGTCTCAAGGTTACCTCATTGTTAGCAACGTCTAACCTATTATTCTCACAGCTCCTACATTATTAAATTACGTAATACATTCACATAACATTATTGAACATGTATACAATAATAGAAACATTTACAATGACTGTAATATACGCTTTTTATATCTTGTTACATACACATATTGCTTTAAGGCGGGCTGTTATTGAATTTATATATTATATAATTAGACTGAAATTATTTAAGTGTTAAAAATACTGTCTCAAAATATACCCTTAATAGGTCACTTTTTGTACTCCCAAGTGTAGATTCAAAGGATATTCTGTAACTGTGTCGCTCAGCTGAATTTTGAGTTTGTATTGCAAACCTTCTTTTGTGCGTGCCTTAAGAAATACGCCACGTTGCTATTCTTTTACCACCTTCTCAGCTTTTGCACAAGCATCCTCGTGTTTTCCTGGATCCCTCTTCTCATACACCTTCCAAGCTTCCAGTAGAAGCTTGCTCTTTTACTGTAAGCCTCCGTTAATACCTTCACTTGAGAGCTGGAGAACGTTAATTAATAATTGCCAGCATAGCAGCAGCAGGAGCAGGGTAGCAGTACTTCAGTACCTTGCCTCATCACATCAAGTTGTGTGTGTGTGTGTGTGTGTGTGTGTGTGTATCACCTTGCTGTAGCAAGCTACTGATTAAAACCTGGAGTGGTGAAGAGAGGCAGCAGAGGTTTCTCTTTGCGTATGACTTTGAGTCTCCATCCTGCAAATTAGAATCGTCAGCTGTGCGTGTGTGTACACAGTGAAACAAGATGAATGGTGCTGATGACGTTAGTGACAGATATTTTGATGACGCAATACTAAGAGAAGCTTGCAAAGAACTAATTTGTCTAAAGCAATATTAATAGTACAACGAAGTAATGCTCCTCAAATATTTAACTAATCATTTAAGAGGAGCCTAATTGGCAAACATTGCCAAAAATGACATTTTTAATCCCTGTGCAGTTTTATTAATTGGGACTTACTCTTTAATTTGATATATATATAATATTTATGGCAACAATACGTATATATTAATTATGTTTTTAAAACTGCTACCACTTCACAAAAAAATAAATGCTGCTACACACTTTGGAGTAGACAGATAAACTTTCGCCCATCTTTTAGAAGAAGTTTTGCTCTGCAAATTAGTAGTAGTGTTAAATATGACAGCTATGTGGCTTACTTGCTGCAAATATATGCGTTTTATTTTCTCCATTTCTGTTTTGAACAACTTTTTCTTTGAATGGCATTTTCAGACATAAATGATTGGTTTTCTCCGAAACTATTTAAGCTAGCTAAATAGTTTAGAAGTTATCAGTAGTTTGGATAACTGTTAGTTTAGTGTTCGCACTAAGGAAACAGGAAATATCTAAGTAACTTCCAAAACAGAAATACAGAAAGATAGACGTTATGCCCTGGCTATTTCACTTTCATTCCATTCCCTTCTCATCTTCCAGGTGTTCTTCTAGGTTTCACGGTGTATGGCGGTGCCGGACAGACGGTATGCATGCATGCTCAATGAAAAGAGTATTCCTCGTTGACACCAGAGGGCTGCTTGTTTGTTGGGTCGTTCGTCGCACTCCCTCGGCGGCTTCAGCAGTGGAATGGGTCTTGGAGATGTTAGGGACTTCCGCGCGTCTCAGTGGCCTGTAACATCCTATGGCTTCTTCACCTCATCCCTTCCTCCTGAAGGGTGGGAGCCGCAAAGATCTGTGTAGGTATCAGCGTGCGAGGTGTCCCTCTCTGTTGAATAACTATACTATACCTATGCCCTGAAGGAGCGAGAGCAAATAAAGTCACCTCTGTAATATTATTACTAACTGCCTGATATCTACAGAAATGTCTCTTTACTTGGGATATTTAGAAACTTGGGGGTTACGTGAAATACTCTGTCAGGAATATGTTGCTAGGAGGTTTTGTGGTGGTGCTTCTTACAATCCGAACTATCCCTCTTACCCAGCTGATTGCCACCTTGGAATACATAAAAGGAATACATCGGATGTACTAAAAATGTAGTTACATCCTTTGACGTTCGAAGGACCGGACCGGTTATCTCGACGTGTGCCATGTTTGAAAAGAGTAACCTTTCCCAAGAGGTAACTTATAAAACTCCTTGTCAAGTACAGTCCAAGTACATGCCGACTCTTTCGGTTTCCTATAGGTTTTTTTCTTTATTGAATGTTGGCGGAATCTCATTATCAGCTGTGTTATATACCAGCCCTGCGTGAGCCAATTGGTTTGAATTTAAGTCCAACACACACGCACTAACCGATGAATACATGTGGCCTAGGTAAGCAGTGAAAGGGAAGGAGTACATAATGTTTTCACTTGAGTGAGTGGAAGGCATCCACAACGATGCTCCACACCAGTCACTGAATGAGTCCGTCTCGTATTGGTTTGATGTTAAAAGCCTAGCACTAAAACGTTAACCTATGTTACACAGATCGGTTTCAGGCTCAGAACGAAGAAAAAGGGGAGGAGTAAGACAAGCATTAAGTGGAGTGCTATAAAGGGTTGGGCTGGGCGTGGCTGAGGTGGCTTAGTATTTGCTTACCAACATAAACCACCGCACATTATATCGACGCGATTCCATGCACTTGACTATACATAATTACTGTAATCGTTTGCTGGTGGTTAATAACCCTCTGTCGCATTCTCTTTGTACAACAGAGGTTACTTTTAAAATAGTTTGGAACCTTTCTTGGGGGGGGGCCTTCAGAAAGTGAAACTATCACCATTCTTAAACAAGAATTACCTTTAGCACGAACATTCCCAAAGAAATATGCCGAGTACAAAAGCGCAGTAATATTCCAGACTTTCAAAACTGTAGAATAAGGACGTAGTGATGGGAGTTAAGTAGATAGATGAGGTATCTTTATTGGTTTCAAATTATTGAAGTTATTTCACAAGTATTTAGTGCGTGGGTCATTTTCCATACATACATATTTAAGATACAATAGGGTGCCAAAATAAACAACAGAGAAATAAAACACAACAAAAAGGAACAAGAAAAAGGGAAAGAGGGATAAATTACCTTTGTCTAACTGAACAAATTTGACCTAGCTTCGCGCACTTTAGCCAAAAAATTCCCCATGTTTTGCCAGTTCCTCTGGTCAGCCAGTAGATCCCAATATGCCAATCTCTTTCTTAAGGGACTTAAAAAATTTTCTTTCAGTTTAATCGTTCGCTGGTTCTCCCACTGTGCACATTCTGCCAAAATATGTACCCAGTCCTCATCCAAATCACAGAATGGGCAGATTTCTCCTGCTAGAGACGTCAGTCATTTTCTGTGGCCTCCAGCCCCCCAGTCTAAACCATGCCATTCCTGATTTTTCCTTTCTTCCTAAATTAAGTATATATGCCTCTTTACTCCAGTTCAATTTTATTTCATTTGCTAGACTTAGAGAAGGTTTGATTTTACAGTCTGATTCTATTTCCTGTTGGTTGATGTCTGTTAGTCTTCTTTTAACACCTTTCCATATTTTTTTGTTATTTGTTTCAGCTCTTAGCCATACTGACCCCATTCCTATTCTCCTCAAACCCCTTTCCAAATCAGCTGCCCAAAACTTAGAAGACAGGTTTTCTAAGTATATGTTAATAGCCAACAACACTCCGAATATTTGTTGACTATATTTAGGCGTAAGAGTAAAGGCGATACGATATCATGGGCTTTGAATGAAGAAAACTTTTACTTCCGTTTAAGGGGAGATAAACAAGCTCTATTCCACAATGTTATATCTGCCATATTCATGTCCTATTATCTCAAAAACTACTTAAGATATCAACCTGCATTTTTACAGGATTTATATGTATGGCTTCTAAGTACTGGCACTCTTTTATCCAATAAATTTGTTTATTAAGGAAGATAGATTTTTTTCTCAATTAACTCTGATTAAAATTATTAGTAATTATGTTTTGAAATAACCAAACGTCTTATTAATACTAAACTGGATCTAGAATAACACTTTGAGGTAATTTTTATCATACTAAAAGTTGGTTTACATGTCTTCAATAGTTCATCAGAAAAGGGTCATTTATTCCATAAACTTCACTCGTAGCAAAAACGGAAAGCAAGACAGCACACAGAAGCTTAACATTAACACTAATTTGTAGAGCAAAGCTTTCCCTAATAGATGAGCTAACGTTTATCATTCAACTTCAAAGTGGGTGGGGGTTGTGATTTTATTTCTGCGTAGTGGTGCAGACTTCATAGTAAAAAATTTCTTTCTGAAGATATATTTATTATGTCTGAAATGATAAAACATATATTAAATTAAAGGGGAAATTCAAATTTGTAAGAGCTTAACTGTAATTTGTGAGAAAAATAATGTGCTTCTCTAAAACAAATTATTAAGATATTAATTCTCATAAGGGTATTATAAGCTGAGATAAAAATTTACCCGTGAAAACGACGGGTTCGACCTTCTAGGTGAACAGTAATCTCTGGTCCTTCTAGTGTTAAATACCCCGCCTGCTTAAATGCATATTTAAATAACTGATCTTTTCATTAGAAAATGCGTGTTATGCTTCGGTTTCAACCGACAGACACGTGGTAGCAGGTTAACCTTCAGCTTTACTGGTATCTGTTCCTCAACTAAGAGGGCACATAAACCAAGACGAAATACGACTCTCTGGTAAATTTAGGGAGTTCTTTCCTTGTTTATGTTGTAGGGAGGGTATTCAAGTGTACGTCAATAAGCTGCTACATGGCGAGACTGATAAGCAAGCGGGTTTGTAGAACCAGACTCGGGGAGGGGCAGTAACAGACCACGGGCCGACACTTGAGAGTGGAAGAGTGAACGAGTGTGTGGGGTGGAGGGCAGAACAGGGGAATTAATGCGCTTGTCCCGAACCCCGAAATTGCCCATCAGTGGTTTTACTTTTCCACTGTCCAGCGGGAGCGTCATTCACTACCCCTCCCAATTCTGGATACATTCCCACCCCCGCATAACGTCCTGCCAGCTACCGGTCCGTTGGTTTGGTATAGCTGTTTGTTCAGGTACCTACTCCCAGGGTTATTTATATCATGGAAGCGAACAGTGTACTAGATAAAGGGGTGCGAGAATGGGGAAAAAAGAGAGCTAGTCACTGAATGCGACATTATGAGATTTTTAAAGTTTGACCGCCCTTGCAGTGCCCACAAAGAACGAATTCATTAAAACACGCCAAGCCGAGATTTTTTATTCACTGGATCTCGTTCCGCTTATGTGGACCGCTGGGAAACTCATTAGTTGAATATATGAGAACAGATTTGAAAGCCCTGCACCACGGTACTAACGCCCAGCATTGTTTGTAGATACATTAATATTCTACGGCCTGCTATCGTTAAGTGCCACAATTAACTCATGTTGGCAGTTCGTCGAAACAGATTTTACTTCTAACACTACAGAGTGGCTTGGGTTTAACACCTGTTCCGCATGCGCAAAGTCTATCTTCAGTAATTGACTCCAAACCGAAGGATAAAGTTCTGAAAGTCGAGCCCTCGTGTAGGTTTACGCCACATTCTTGCTACAGTGCGATCATTTTATGGTGAAGCCACTATTACACTGAGGACCGGTTTCACCAACCGATGTTAAAAATGCTGTAACGTCTGGTCTGTTAGCAATGTGTTCAAAGTTTAACATAAGGTTAAAACTTTTGCGATTCATCAAGCTTTTACACCAAATTGTTAGCTAATATTTTGTTAATGTCAAAGACAACTGCGAACGCTAGCTTTCGAGAAGGCGATGGCCGAGCTACACTGCTTCTGAGCGTGCTTCGATGCACTTTTGTCTATCTATCGCTGTGCCCATGTGACGTTCCCGATTGTTTGCCAACTGAAATAAATGTTTCGTCATTTGAAACACGTTAATTAACATCTGCTTAATAAGTATACACGTATTATCAAATAGGAAAAAGTTGACGGTTGAGATAGAATGTGCCCGAATTAATTTTATTATGTGCTAATTTGTTCAGTGCATAATTTGATATGTAAATGATATATGTTTACAATGTGAAAACCATGTAAATAGTAATTTTTGTATAATGTACTATTTGTCGTGTATATAATGTTCCTGTTTAACTAAGTTTAAAATGTCTTGAATTCCGCAGTTAGGGTAGAGACATGCTGCTCGCATGGGCAGCGAAAAGGGTATCTTTTGTGTTAGAATAGAAGGGTAAAGTTTTATCACTCCTATTTGTTTCCGCTCCGGAAGTATGGAGTGAGGGAAGTATAACAGAACGGCAGTTTACCAAGAGAAGCCCAGGGAAAGGTCACATGATTATACAAACTGACCAATAGGAAATCCGATACCAAAATTTTAGGTGGGAGATTGTGTTCATTAAATAGTCGAGATTCATCCCAAAATAAAGCAGTTCACAGTTGATCAGTTGAAAAGTTAAAGAGTTGAGCAGTTCACACTTGACTTTTAGATATGAACAGTTAGAGAGTTGAACAGTTGAGCTTTAGATGCAGACAAGGAATCCACGATACTCCGTCAAAATAAGTTGACGCGCACAATGGTGATAAGTGAACTGGAACATTCTGTAGTGTTAGAGTGAAGAAGTGAAAATAAATAGTCATAAATCAAACATTACAGTGAGTAGTAAATTCTCCTCTGAGCTCCTAGTACCACCTCTGAGATCGACGAGCTTATTATGAAGTATGATATTTGTAGTTGGTTGTTTAGAAGATGCTTCATGTTTATCTGCACCATGTATGAGAGCCAATTTGTCGCGGTCACTTCGTGTTATCTTTTGCTGGGCGCCTATTATTGTATTACTACTTTGAATTTTGGGTTCATTGTCCTCCGGCTAGCTATTATTTCTCGGTCAAGCAAATCTCTTGAACAAGGTGTGTAAACGGAAAGTATTTGTTACTCAAAGATAACACTGATAAGAGAATTTGTTTTTATCACTTTTATTACCTTCACAATTAATTAAGTTCACATATTGACTCTTGATACACGCCAGACTGAAACTGTTATATTTTCTAATATCACTATAATCACATATTTACTGCACATTATTAATTCACGTGTTTCACATTTATAACAAACTTTAAGACGCGAGAGATTCTGTAGAATTGCGACGTGTAACTCGCGAACGATTCTGATGAACTAAGCGACGTTTAACTTCTGAATGATTCTGTTGGACTCAGCGACGTGTAACGCGTGGATGATTTTGTTGAACTGGTCGACGTATTACACGCGAATGCTTCAGTTGAACTGTCGAAATCTGCCTCTGACTTTAGCTTTTTATATTCCCACACCCCGATATGCCTAAAGATTATAACCGAGCTGCTATTGGTTAATAAAACGCACCAACATTAGCGTCTATTTTTTATATCCAATCAAAATTACGAACACAAATGCTCTAGGGAAAATATTCCCGCTATTTCCAAGAAAAGCGCGCCAATCTGACGCCATTTGTTTGTCTCTTCTAATTAATATTCAACTCACCCCCTCGCTCATTTTTATCCGCTCTTATTGTCAGTTTCAGTGAGGTCGTGTAAACTTATTTCCTAACAATGCATATAATTAACAAACATCTCAAATCAATATCATAAAATAATGCTTATTTACATTACAATCACTCTGGCATTTACATTATTGTGATACAAATTACTGCCAGAATTAACAATCATGATAGGCAGAGTCCATGCTAAAATCACCGCTGAGAACCAAATAGCCAGGGAACAGCGAGAAGGACAACAAGACGAAGCCACGTCGGATGGAGAAAAAGGTACAATGAATTTTAGCATTACTTCTATCTCTACCAATACACCGCGTTCGACTCCAACCCGAGCGGGCATCAAACCTGGGACTGCCACCAACGGCGTAGTCTTCGGAACAATCGGAGAGCACGGGTTCCGACGCACGGTCTTACATTAAAGGATAAAATTGCAGCCTGGGACAAAAAATCCGCGAGTAATTTAATTGGAATGAACGGTTTCTCCTAAGTCCAGTAAGCAACTACGGCAATTTTATGCTAAGATAAAGTGCAGCACCAGAAACGTTCGATTCAAAGAGCGTTTAAGACGGTTTAAAACTGCTGGTGGACACTGCATTGAAACTAAAGCGGACGAAAATGTGTTATCGCTGATTAATCAAGCAGACCCGAAAAACTAGTTTGCTTCTTGAAGCAATTGCTTTGGAAACCTTTCGGATAAACCCACAAACGGTAGCTTTGGAAATCCAGCATTATAATACAGCAAGTAAATGAAAAATTTTAGTAGTATAAAATCCAAGCACCTAACTAACACTTCTAGCATGGGAGAAACAGGCATGTTTCTGTTGGTAGTATTCTAACCTCTCGTATTTCCCATGAAACCATATTCATGACCCCTTTGGCAGTCTATATTGCTTTAAACATTCCTCCTTTTGCAGGGTTTCGGATTTATTATGACGTACGACTGCTCTTCTATTACGAATGGCATTCAAAAATGCCAATTGTAACAAACTCGCATCAACAGCTTGGTTTGCGGCAGCCATTTTCCAACTTCTAACATTTGTTAAGCGTCTTCACACAGGGATGCTAAGTTAACACCGACTTTAACACTTTGTTAAAGTTAACATTGTTTGATAAAACAGAATTTGTGTTAACTTCAGTGTTAAATCAGTTTAACATTGTGTTAAAATTTAGCATCTGTTGGTGAAACCGGCTCTGAGGGTTTTTCGAAAGATACCAACATGCACTATAATCAGTACTAACTTTATCAAAGTTGTGTTAGAATTGATGTCCATCTGTGTGAAGAGATTCTTGGCATCTTCGAATTAGATTTTTATTCACACACAAGTTCTTCTTGCGTAATATTCATAATTTGTTTTTATATTGTCCTTAAGTTCGGTCATGGTGTGGGATTGTTCCTATAAACTTTTCTATAGGGTTCCTCATAAATAGATGCACTAATTTTGTCAATTTGTTTCCTCCTTAGAACATTTGGTTTTCGCTTCTTAGGTTTACCGTTTAGCGATGCCGTTGCCCTGAACTTACTAACCAGATGTCTAACAGTTCTCTAGCTGAAACTGGAATACCAGAAAGTTTCTCTTGAAATTGTCTACATATCTGTCTTTATGGATCGGTTTTTGCGTATGTACGATGGTTGTCCCAGAAATGCCCGACCTATCAAAGAAAAAAAATTGGGAAAAACATTTTTATTTCTCTACATAGTCTCCTTTAAGCTCGATGCAGTTTTCCCAGCGGTGTTCAATAACTACGATACCCTGTTTATAGTGACAACCGTCGAGTTCTGCAAAATACTCATCAACCGTAAACTCCACCTCTTCATTGTTGGCAAATCTTTTACCACCAATGCATTTCTTGAACTTTGGAAGGAGAAAATAATCAGAGGGGACTAAGTCTGGCGAATAGGGTGCATGAGGAAGCAATTTGAACTGTAACTCATTGATTTTGGCCATGGCGATAATGGATGTTTGAACTGGTGAATTGTCTTGATGAAACAGAACTTTCTTTTTCGTTAAGTGCGGCCATTTTTGCTTGATTTCATCATTGAAACGCTGCAATAAGTTCGCATGATACTCACCATTGATCACTTTTCCTTTCTGAAGATAAGCAATGAAAATGATCACATCGCCAAACACTCGAGTGAAATATCCTCACGACGCTGCTTTTGTTCCATTGTGAGTAAACGCGGCACCCATCAAGCGCACAGCTTTCTCATGTCTAAATTTTCAGTTAGTGTGCGATGTACAGCACTTTTTGAAATGCCTACGTTGTCTGCTAGCTTGCACACATTCAGTCGACGGTCATCCAATACCATTTTGTGGATTTTCTTCACAATTTCTGGCGTGGTCACCTCATTTGGCCGACCACTGCGATGTTCGTCTTGGCAGCTCGTACAGCCTCGCTTAAACTCTGCCACCAAATATTTTACTGTTGTAAACTAAGGAGCAGACTCTCCCAGAGTAGAATCTAGCTCAGCTTTAATAATAGTTGGACTAAGACCTTTCAAATGAAAGTATTGCATCACATAACGATGACCAGTTTTATCCATGTTTACAAATTCGCTGAGAGAGTTGACTATTAATGGCTGCCAAACAATTACTAAACACCGTAGAATCGTCAAACTTCAGTTTTATAAGGTTGGTACTTTCTACCATAGTCATTTGTTTGAAACAACAAGTACGAGTACGTCAGGTCGGGTACTTCTGGGACTGCCCCTCGTATCATACATAAACATTCATTGTTAAAGCGTGAATTTGTCGGCAGGCATTGCATTGGGCCAATAATAAGACATTAACACTCTTAAGCATATCACACACAACACAGATGTCTTGAATAAACTTTAACCTTTGGGATGCACAATGTCAACTCTCTTTACAGCACGAACACAGCAGCGACTGAAACACAGCTGAGAAACATAAATGCGCCACGCGCCGCCAGTTCGCATCAGTAAAGTAAGGTCACCGCAGTGCAGCGTGCTGTGCATATAGCCGGTCTGTGGCCTCACCTTAAAACGCCCGCATGTTATTTGGAAGGTGTTTACTCATTTTATTGCCCAAATCATGGTTAAAGTGTTCTAAGTGACTTAGTATCACTCTTGTCTATGCTTATTGTAACTGGAAGAGGCGAACTTTAGGCCCATTGATACAAAAATTCTTGCAGAAAAAAAATCGAATTAAACTACCTTTGAAACTTTGCAAATGCGTATCTGTTGAGGTTTTCTTTCTGTATTGGTTGTGAATCTAAGGTAGAATAATTATTGCATTCGATAAGTACACGTTTTGACATCACCTGAATAAAATATACCGAGTGAAATAATTCTTTGTCTCTTTTTAATGAAATTCCTTCATTTTAAAATATGGTTTTGGTAATGTTCTCTAAAATAGTTATAGTATTTCTAATTAAAAAGGATACGTTTGAGATATTGCCATGGGCAATAAAAACTATATCCTGGGATGTCTGTAAAAATTCCATGATATTATATTTATTTATAGATCTAGATTTCTAGATGAAAAATGAATGAATGAATGTATTTATTTACATAACGGTATACATACATAGATTGCTATCAATTGCAGTACGTGCTGTTATAATACACAGAATAAGAAAAATTAATAATAATGATAATAACAACAGCAATTAGAAGGAAACCCGAAAAATGAACCGCTACAAGAAAAAGGAAAACATATTTAAATACAGCATCTTAAATATCCACAACCCCCAAAACAGCGGTAAACCATATTCCGATGCACTATTATATCCCATTATAGTAAACAAAGAAGAATAAGAGAATATATACAGCACACTAACCATAAGTGAAAATAGACATAGAAAATAAAGCACGAACACCAACGATTAGTTATTCCTTCCCCCCTTTCTCAGATATCAGCTGACTTGCCTTAAATAGAAATTTATCTATCGCCTCCATGTCTTCCCCGCCTGCCAGTAGCGTCCAACATGCCCTTAACTCTCCATTCGAGGTGGTAAAGGATTGCGGTAAATATCCCCCCCCATTCATCCGTACCCCTACATCTTGCCAAGAAATGCACCCATGACACTTCTTCCTCGCAAATTGGGTAGATTCTCCTACCACTTTCATCACTAATTTTCATCATCCGCCATGCTCCCAATCTAAGCCACGCGAGCCACCCCTGTCTAATGAGCTTGGTGTCCGTTTTGATATATTGCTCCGCACTCCTCACATTTTAGCTCAGAATGCACTTCTAAAGAAACTTTCCCCGTGCATTGCGCAATTGTTTGTCGTCTGTCAATGTCACAGATGCGGTACTTAATTTTTCTCCATGCACTCCGCCTAAATGCCTGACCCGTCATCCAAATATTGTCCATTCCTATGGTTTCCAAACCCCTCTTTAATTTTGATGCTCCATGTCGAATTTCCTTCCATTCTCAACTGTTCACGGTAGCTGGCCGTCCTAATTATTGGTCTCCGAGAACAATTTTCATCGAGTGTTTAACTTTTCTGATTTTGCACTATCGTCTCACTATGCGCTCCAAATTCCCTCATAATTCCGCAGTTGGCCGTACCCCTCCCTAAACCCAGAATTTCTTTAAAAAATCCAGTCTTCACCTGGTCTAAATTCCCTGTTTGTTGCCAATCCCATATTTCTACTGCATATGTTACCGTGGACCAAAATGTTGCTCCGTATACGTTCTCCAGTAAATTTACGGAGATATCTGTAATTCTGCTACGTATCGAGGGAGCTTCTCCTGCTTTTACTCTTGCCTTGTGTTTCGTGATGTCAATATGTTTCGTCCATTTTCCGCTCATCGCAAAATAGACTGCAATACAGCATGGCATTTATGTCAATCACTTTTTTCTCTCAAATAATTAGTCATCTGCCAAATATTTGCTGCTATATGTTGAAGTTCTATCCTCCACGTAGCGCAGAGGGTTGGAGGTGGACCGGTGCCCACTTAGCATCTTCAGAAATATGAAAAGCTATGATTGGTTCCGATATTTAAGTCCGGTAAACAAACATTCCGGCAGAGGACGCGTGGTGCCTACCACATCTCCTTCCCCTACCGATTGGATGATAGGCCACCTCAGCTATGTGTACGTGGGCGTGAGGCTGATAGTCTAGTTGGTAGGCCTTGGATCCCCATAAGATGTTATGCCACAGATTATTATTATTATTATTATTATTATTATTATTACTATTATTATTATTATTATTATTAATCAGTTAGTTCATGTTTAATTTTACCAGGTTGAGGACTAAATTTGTAGTCATTTTTGGATATTTGAAAATAAGCTATTCTCCTGTATTTATCACGAGTTTAAGTCAAACAAACAAGGTCTATGATATAAACCGTTAAACTTTATTTGCACAAACGTTTTTTGTAGTGTTTAACGTCCACTCTTGCTAAACGTGGCGTCAACTGGTGCTACATGCAGAGAAATGATATTTGGGGAAGGAAATTTGGGAAGGGAACGTTTTAGGCCTACCTTCAGTGTACCTCCCTAGCATTTGCCAGTTTATGAGGACTGAGGAAAGCTTCGAAAATAACTGAGTCGGGGAGGAGAGTTCTGGCTCGATTTGAACCGCGGACCTCCCGTTAACGAGTCCGTAACCAAACGACTTCGGCTATCCCTGTGATATTTGCACAATCTTCCTTAAACTAAGTCCGTATTACTTACTTCATAACCATTCCTGAGCAAATATTGTAAACAGGACATTCGGTTAAATAGAATGAAAACACAAAGCCCTGTGAATTTTAAACACCATATTTTTATGCCCTTTCTGAATGGGAACAAATTTTAAATAGCACACTCTGCTACAAATCTGAGCATTCAATAGCCTGAGCAAGACCACATACTAATCTTAATGTGTAATTTCCTAAAAAAAAAAAAATGCATTTGTACGTATTCAAACTGCATGGTTCAAATTCGTTGCATCTAACTAAGCAGGGACTACACTATACACAGAAACTTTAGTTTGAAATTAAAGCTAACTACTAGGAATATGATCTGCAAAACATTCGTGGTAACGCCATAATAAAGAAATATAATTAAATTTCAAATTATCCATCCACTTGCCTCCGTAAAAGCGTTTACAATAATTAAATCCACGTCTAAAGAATATATAACTGTTTTAACTATTATCTGATGTTCGTGGAATTAATTCATTATGAAGTAGCTTTTCGCATTAAGGATTAAAATACGCTTAATGACTTTCAGAAGCAGATATCCGACTAAGCTTAAATCTGAGATTCTTCTTACTGAAATTTGATTCCAGTATTCCGGAAGACTTAAAAAGAATACATTAGCAAATTAATTGTGAAAAGTCATATAAAATCCCCAGCAACATTTTTTCTGATAATTTTTTATGTTGATAAATAAATTGATACTGACGTGCATGAAGGGCTACCTTGAAACTGAATTTCAGATTGCATATTTTTGTGTATGTGTGTTTGTGTGATTTACATTTTCATGTAGGAATGTGTAACCGGTTGTTATGAAACGTGGTATATTTCAAACCTTAGTTCTGATGTCTTATTTGTGGCTCAAAGGTGAGAAGGGTCTAATTGGATGTAAAAATAAAACATTCGAAATATCTTTCTTATTATTTAACTTTTAAAATTACATAACACATGTTTATAAGCGTTAAGCTTCTTATTTACTCAATTTCAATACAATGAATATTTAAGAAACTATGCCAATATTTCTTAAATGTTACTGTACAGTTGGGTGTAAAGAAAGAAACCGCGGTTTATGCTGGCAATCTATAATTAACACACCTCTACCGCGCCTTCCATCCCTCATTCGGTTACAGAGGTTAATGCTTGAATGCCGAACCAATAAGAGCCGGACTCATTCAGGGACTAGTATGGATAGTGTTTGGGAGGCATATTTTTTCAACCATTCAGTGACATCTACCAAATTTCCACCCCTTTCATCGCCCAGCTAGGCTTCACCTTTCTTCATAGTGTACTGCTAGTGTATCGAACTTCAGCTAAAACCAATTAGAGGAAAGCTCACCTAAGGCAGGCGCGGAACACAAATGAGGAGATTCTGCCAGCATTCAAGAATGGAAAACACTAAAAGTAACCAAAAGCATCAGCACGTTTTTTTTTTTTTTTTTTTTTTTTTTTTGTTTTTGCACTCGACTGTATTCAAACCGGTTACCGTGTAAAGCAACGTAAATACGATTGCTTTGCAAGCATAATAAACAAACGTAGAGAGCCTATTGTTAAATTGTTTGATTTTGTTTTAAGGGGACTTGCGAGTGTGCTTTTTATTAATGGAAAAGTATTCCGCGATTCTTCCTGATTTAGAAAATATTTTGTGCAATGTTTATTTAGAACACTTCACCCTTTTAAAAAATTTAAAATGGACTTGAAGGTGGTTTAATGTTGTTTATTTAACATTATTGTGTAGCCCCACGTTGTTGTAGACAATTTGAAGTGGTATACTTGTAATGTTATATTTAATTTGTTGAGCCCCACGTTTGGGAGCCAATTTGCGATGGTAAATTTATAATGTTATTTGTGTATGTGCTTACTCAACGTGGTGAAGCCATTTTGTGACGTGATTCTTTGTTAGGTTTGTAGCTCCATCTAGTGTTAGCAATTTGCGGCAGTATTAGTTTTTGTTTGAAAGAATGCTACTTTTATTTTATTTAATTTTGTTTCACTGTCCTCCGGCTAGCTATGATCTTTTTGGGTCGAGCACTTCTCTTTATACAGGTTGTGTAAACGGAAAGGAATCTTCTATCCAAAGATAACACTGATGAAGGAATTTGTTTTACACTTTTATTGTCGAACACAGTCACTATCACATTTACACATTGATCTAGACACTCGCCAAACTGAAACTGTTATAACAACTTCTTACTGATCACTTTTAATTCACGTACTTCAACCTTTTGTATAATTAACTTTACCATACTTGAGATTTTTCATAACTCTTATACGCGTAACTTGCGAATCGATAGCCGACGTGTATCATACAAATATTTTCGACGAACTGACGGACTGAAGGCGACGTGTAATGTACAAAGAATTTTGATGAACTGACGGACTCTACCTCAAACCTAGTCCTTTTATACTCATACACCCCGATATGCCTAAAGATTATATTTGAGCTACAATTGGCTAATAAAACGTGCCAACATTAGCGTCTATTTTTATATCCAATGAAAATTATGAATACATATGCTCTAGGTAAATGTTCCAGAAGATTCTAAAGGAAAACGCGCCAACATTACGTAACTTCCTCGTTTCCAATAATGATAAACAGCTCACCCCCTCGCTGCATTATTGCACGCTATTATTGTCAGTTTCAGTAAGGCCGTATAAACTTACTTCCAAACAATAATTACAATCAACAAACATTTCAAATCAATGTCACATAAAAATGCATATTCATACTATAATCACTCTTTACATTTAAATAATTTATGATACAAATTACTGCATCAGACTACGCGTCGCTTTAAATCTTTGGAGTTCCACACCACTGTTTTTGCATAAAACGTTTAATTTCTCAACGCATGTTATCTGCTGAAAGGACATCACTGGCTTCATCTAAGAAGTTCCAGGTCAAAATGGATAGGACGACAAATTCTGAGGCAGCATATGAATCAGCCAATGATGACTGCTCCTCTGGAATTAACTGATATTATAACTTTGAGCGTAAATTTCAACTACGATTATCTCAAAATTACATCTTTCTAAATATTCCTTTTCTCAAACACTGTAAATGCTCCAAGACTGAAATTTTACACACTTGTGTGAGATAGCTTATTGCACGCACTAAACTAGATGTGTTTTTAAGCATAATACATTTTAAAATT
Organism: Deroplatys truncata; assembly: GCA_030765065.1. Classification (NCBI taxonomy): domain Eukaryota; kingdom Metazoa; phylum Arthropoda; class Insecta; order Mantodea; family Mantidae; genus Deroplatys; species Deroplatys truncata. Next base: position 669,193,214 of record CM060990.1, read on the forward strand.
GTTTTTGAGTTTGTTTAAAAAATGTAGATGTAAATTTTGTTTCGCTTTCTTCGCAAAGGAAAAAAGATCTGATGTGTTACACTCACATGACCCTCTCTACTCTTGTACAAACTATTTTTACAAACTCTTATTCTCCATCTATTTCATATTAATCGAGATAAACATTTGCAGAAACGATATTTTGACATGCAAAGAGAATTACATTTTACACATAGCGACCAGTTCTAAAAATATTTGACTATCGCTTAAGGCGTACTATGTTACCCTTGTTTTGTAATTGCGAGGGCAACATAGAAATGCAGTAGCCTTTAAGCATTGGCATATATCTTAATAGCTGGTTGCTAGGTGCAGCATCATTCCCTTTGCCGCAGATTAATACTCTTTGCATATCCAAGACAAAAAAATGAATAACGAATTCCCATTTGAGAAAATAAGTATTGAAAAATTTAAGGGAATAACAAGCAATATCTCGAAAATGGTTCAATCAACAAAAAAATGTATGTGGCATAAATTGTGTATTTTAACGCGATCTACATTTTTGTGTAGTAAAATTTTGTCTATCTCTTATGGTTTACCAGTTATGCAAAAGTCGTTCACAATGAAGAAATCTTTTGGAGACATTCCCAGAAAATTCAAGATATACATTTTATTTGCCATGAAAATATCTTAAACATAAGATATTTTAAAGAAAATCGTTACAGCCATTTTTGAGAAGATTAAGATATTCGAAAAATGTTCCATATAAAGGGTAATCTGGGGTGGGGAAATTTTCTTGAAAACCTTTGTGTCGCATCTCTGGAAGATACTGAACCTAAATACCAAGTTTGGTGTTTATCCGATTGTTCGTTTCTGAGTTATGCTGTTCACAGACACACACACACACACACACACCACACAGACATGTTTCCAAAGATGCTTTTTTTGGATTCAGGGGGTCTCAAAACATATATTTCCGGTGAAATCTCGGTATCGAATTGTTGGGTGGAATATAATACTTCCCCTACTTACTATACGTAGTAGAGAAAGTAAAAATATTTAGAACAAAAATGCTTCGAAAGCTTAGTTTCCATAGCTCAATGATATTAGACAAATGTCTACATGTTAAAAAGAATTTTAACTCTTTGCTTTGCTCTTTGCTTGGTTTTTGAGAAAAAGGAAACTAAATATACAAAACTTTCTTTTATGCAATAAACTTTTTTTTGGAAGTTAATAAACGTTTTTCAGGCATACTACAAAACAGTTGTGAAAACTTAGAGAGATATAGGCATATATACTGACAGTAGAGAAAACAATTTTACAGTTATCTGTAATTGTATATTACAGCCAGAGTATCCATGCTTCATGGGTTAGCTGCATATACTGCTCAAACTTTCCACTACCCTTAATGTACAGTACGATTCGTTTAGTTATGGATTAGTTGAAATCACTACAAAGCAGATACTACTGAGGTTTATACGTTGAAACTTCGTGTATATCATATTGAAGGATGGGAGATTTTTTAGAATGCCACATGGCCCCCATTGTGCCCTCTGTCCATGCCCGTTGTAACATCAGAGGGTTAACTGTTTTGGAAAGCTGTAGTATTGTTTAATTTCAGATCATCAATGTTCCTGGCTGTCTGTGAAAGGACAGTGCCTTTAAGAAAACTCCACACAAAAAAGTCGAGGGAAATAACACCTAGTTTGGGGTCACTACTTGAGGCAGTATTTTTAACACTTAAATAATTTCAGTCTAATTATATAATATATATATTCAATAACAGGCCGCCTTAAAGCAATATGTGTATGTAACAATATATAAAAAGTATATATTACAGTCATTGTATATATGTAATAATGTTATCTGAATGTATTACCAATTTAATAATGTAGGAGCTGTGAGAATAATAGGTTAAAAGTTGCTAACAATGAGGTAACATTGAGGCAATAATGAGTAAGAAAGTGTAATAATGTTACTAGTCATTCTTGGAGCAACAATCATGTAATTTTTGTGACAGTTTATAAAATAGCCAATCAATAACCAGAAAAAAGCTTAAGTTAAATAAAAGTATTCTATTGGATTAGGAATAGCCAATCAGAGACTTAAAATACAGAAATTTACAAATTTAGGCGGTAGAAATCAAGTCAGTTGCTTGTAGACAGTGCTCATAACTGGACGCGTTGGTTGTAGACAGTGTTCCTAACCTGACGCGAGATGTGTCCTCGAGAAATTTAATACGTATTCGTGTGAGACGAAAATAGTTTACGTGTTGAAAAGTGCAAGTAATTAATAAAAGAATCTCACAGCTCTCTATATCAGTGAAGTGTTATTTAAACTGTGTCAAGGATTAATAAGTGTAGTGAAGTAAAAACTATAATCTGTGTAAGCCTACATTCTTAGCGGCACTACTCCTTGCAAAGAAATCCATGTCTCTAACAATAATACTGACGCAGCCGAGGCAAACATAAATATATAATATTTAAAGAAACAGTCAAATTACAAAGTTAATATTTTTAAACTTGGGGCAAAGGCCACCGGAAAGTACATTTGGGACGAAGGCTACCGGAAACTTTTTTACTATACGTGCGGTTGCAACTACTTCAAGTTCGGCTCCCCAACAGTCGAAATATAACACATCTTCAAATTGGCGCAAAACGTGGGGCAAATAATTATAGAAGAAACTAACCACCTTCATACTTATGATTGAGAGTGGTATTTAGAAAATGACGAACCTCCCCAACCAATGAGGGATACACTACCTTAATAGAGTAGTGTGTTCATTTTTGTATTCTACTTATTTTACGTCGCTTTTAAGTACGCGATCATATCGCGTCGGATGTGTTAGAATGTAGCACTTGGATCAGTGTGTGGCAGATAGTTTGGCTTCTGGGTGTCATCCTTGTACCACACCATCTTACTTCGACATGTTTCCACAAAACCTTAGTGCTAGGCAACTGTATCTCTACTTCTGCACGTGCCGGAGAGATGGCATTAGGTTGCCGTAAGGTTTACCTGCTTTCATTAACTATGAATAGATTGCAGAGCATTTGCAATTATGTTTATGTTGTGTTAGACTTAAGATGAGACTTTGGGTCGTGGTATTAAATATCGCATCTGGTATCGCGACTTAGAAAAACCACGAAAAATGCCTCGTCAGATTGGTTGGCTCACCAGGGACTGCCCGAATGCAAGCCACCACCTGAAACATCCCGCTCGGTGCTCATATCGTTGTCTTCCTCAATTTTTGGTAATAGAATGACTGCAAGAAGATCCAAAGCATACAGTCTTTTCTGTAAATAATAACAGCCCAAACCTTTAATGCGTCTCACACCATACGTTAGGTTTTGGACATAAAAAATTAAATCAAATTGAACTTTATTTTTGGACGCTCATTAACTGCTGTGGGCCTTAGCGTCCCATTCTATATTGGGCGTGAAAGAATAGAAATTTTGTTCAAAGGCCTCTTTATCAGGCTTGAGGTTCTGCGACACGGGACCACCGGCTTTACTTCCCTTCCAAGGAAGCCATGTTAAGGATTTTTACTCCCGGAAAAATCTATCGCCCTCCGCCGGGTTTGAATCCCGTGCCTCAAAAGTTTTGGACTTGATGTTTAAAGCTGGTACATAGGCAATTTCCCTTATCTAAGTGAGTGCTTACTCTACCTCTACATTAAAAGCCATTTTTGTAAACAGCCATTGATTTAAGAAGCCTTTATGATCTTCAATCTGTTGGCACATAATGGATGCAAATTGAAACGAGCTTCATGGTCCTCATTGCGTGAGGCTTGTAGACATTGTAAGTGATATGGGCACAGCTTCAGATATTTTCGTGCAATACGCCGACAGAACCTAAGGTATATGGTAGATTGATCTCTGCTGACAGCCGTTTTAAGCTTTCCGTAGACTCCTTGTCATGGCAGACAGTTCTACAAAGCAAATCCACTGCCATACGCCATGCCCGCGGTCCACTCGCTTGAACCTTTCATCCTGAAACTTCATCTTCTTCAACGGATTACCTTCCCTTTTGTAGGGCTTATACCCCAAAGGATTTACAAGCCAATGCATTGGGTCAGTAGCCTGTGGAGGAGCAAGCAAAATCGGAATTATAGCACATCCGGATTGGGTATTCAGCCCAATACTTTGTGTCAGTAGCCTGTCGAGGCGCAAGCAAACTCTAGATATTAGCATATCCAGGATGGATGATCAGCCCAATGTCTTGTGTCAGTAGTCTGTCGAGGAACAAGCAAGCTCTGGATTATAGCATATCCAAGATGTGTATTCAGCCCAACGTCTTGTGTCAGTAGTCTGTCGAGGAACAAGCAAACTCAGGATTATAGCATATCCAGGATGGGTATTCAGCCCAATGTCTTGTGTCAGTGGCCTGTCGAGGAGCAAGCAAACTCTGGATGATAGCATATACAGGATGGATGATCAGCCCAATGCCTGGTATGGCAGTGAAAAAGAAGGAAATGAAATATAGTAATAAAAGGGATGATAGAAAAATTCACGGATAAATTATCCAAACCAGCATTCGCCTAGCGACCGAAGAAAACCGCATAAAGCCTTTTAGTCAGGTTAGTTGGTCCCGGGGGTATGAATCTTCCGAATGCGAGACGCAAACGTTATCGCGTCAACACCCCGCTCGGTTCGACTCTAAAATATGACGAAGAAATGAAATGACAGGAAAATTCGCGGCATTACGTAATTGACTCTAGCATTTGTCTACCAACCAGGGAAAACCAGAAAAAACTCAAAGTAAGATGAAATCGATTCCGGGACCTCACGAGTACCAACCTCGTACGTTACTGCGAAGCCATCTCGCTTTTAAGCAAAATAATACCAGCAAGAAATGTTTCCTACTATTATATTAGCTTTTATAATCATATTTAATATTAACCAGCCACAAACGGATAATTTCGTATTTTAGTATTCATTATCGATTTTCAAAACACCGTATTACAACCAGGTTGCACAGGTTGGAGTGTGATGATGGAGTTAGAAGGTGTGAGCAAGAGAGAAAGAGACGGAGGGGAGTGGAAGAGGAAGAGATGGACGAAGATGAAGATGGTGGCAGAGAATGAGGTAAAGACAGTGAGAAAAAGAGAGAGCGGGAGGGAGGGAGGGAGGGAGGGAGAGAGAGAGGAGACTCTGCATTTAACGCATTAACATCAAGCAGAGAAGTTTCAATGTAAGTCCGTTCACCAACTCAACATACTAGTAATAGTTTCTTGCCTTAATTTGCAACCAAGTGATTGTCTACGCCAGCTTTCGTGGCACGGACGCAGTCCTTTCCACACTCTCCAATAATTAGAAGTGATTATCGTGTTTGTCTCGTGATCCAGAGATTCGGAATTCAAACTTCGGTAAGCATGTGAGAACCCAAGCCTGATTTAGACATGTGTTTCTTCTTAAGGGATAAAATATCACAGATTACAATCAAAACTTGATAGGAAGAACACTTATTAACTAATGAAATATTTATCTCCTAATTAGTATATAAGCTATCTTTGTTCGTCTTTTTCTAGTACGCCATATTTTGCTTTAATTAACTTCTTTCGACATGCAGAAATAATACGACACTGAATTCATTGACACCACTGATTTGTGTTTGTGTGATAAATTAATTTTTAGAACAATTTCGCTTTATTGTTCTTAATGCGTTCGTATAATGCTTATGATGCTAAAAATAAACAAGTAACTGAAATCATCACCTCAACAGAAAATTAATTTTACGAAGATAATATTTATACGAGGGATGTTTTTAAACTATGGTCCGTTATCTAATAAAATAGAAACTACTGATCTTTTGGTTAACTAAGTTTTTATTTCAATGTACTCGTATATGCCTTAAGCTTTCTTTCCACATAGGTTTGACAATCAATTAAATTCTCATTTTGGTCTGGAATAAATTTTAGTGATTCCTCTTAATGGATGTTTGCCGCTAGTGCATAAAATAATCGTATGGTTCCTGAGATGCATTTTACTGTGTCTAAGATTCCATAGCATAAATTGTGTTTTAATTATGGACGCTCTTTAACTGCTGTGGTCATTAGCGACCCATTCTACAATTGGCGTGAAAGTCCAAAAATTTTGCTCAGTGCCTTTTTTCAGGCTTGGGGTTCTTTTACGTGCCGTAAATCTACAACACGCGACCACTGGCGTTACTTTCCTTCCAAAGGAAGCCATGCTAAGTATTTTTATGCCCCAAAAAATCCATCGCCCTCCTCCGGGTTTGAACCCGCGATTTGGGGAGACGAGATGGTGTTATTGGTACCATAGCTTCCAGGAGAGATTCAAACTAGTGGCCCCAGAGTCAAATATTTAGCATATAGTAGCTGGAAGGAAGCAGTTGTGAATCTGCAAGTTAATGTGATGTTAGCCAAAAAAGACGGCTCGTTATTTATGTCCTTCAAGAAGCTTTCGTACATGTACCAAAATGCTCCCTAAGAGGTTATTACAGCTCATTCTCAGTAGAGAAAATGTTAATTCCAAAAACAGCTACACGTTTCCTAGATGTACCGGTAGCGGAAGTCAGGGACAAGGTTCTAAAAACGTATGCTACGATAAGACAAGTGTTCAAAAAACACTGATAAGTAGTAGAAAAGTAATTTAAGGTAAAAATTCTTGTGTAAATAATAAAACTACTGAAAAATATTTAGCAGTACGCACACAATTGCAAAGTGTACCTTACTTTTAAAATACCCCTAGTATAATTTTTTGGCAAGGAACAATAACTACACAAACTGCTCTCTTCCTGCTACCAACAAAGAGCCGAAACAAACGTAAAAGCTTCCAAGAACCTTTCCTAGTTTTGGCCAGATGTTTTTTCCTCTCAGTCGTTATCCTTTCTTAACAAGTGAGAAAATAAGCATAGCAAAAGTAAACAAAGTCATCATTTCTAGGCACCAGGATATATTTACTTGTTGTGTGTTATAGTTTAAACTGTTACACTCAATAGTAAACAATACGGTATCAAAGTATCTACATCTCCCTTACCTTATCTTTAACCTGAAGTGGTTTCACCCTTTCACATATATGTAAATAATGATAATAAATTATGTTATGTAACATCATAAATACAATACGTATACAGTGTGGATCATTTAAGTTGAGACTGTACAATATCTCCAAAACTAAGCGTTGTAGAAAGAAATGTCTTGAATAAAAGTTGCTTGATATTATGGGGAAAGTAAATGCCATTAGTCTTGTTTTATTTGGAGGACCTTGTGATGGTAATTTTAGGGTTAAATTTAATTCGACCCTAATTGTAGGTTCCTATTTACACATTTATGTAAATAAAAAGCTAAATTACTTTCCAACTAAGCAACAATTAAATCCAGTACATTCTTATTTTTCACTAAAATTGCAAGCAGCTAATAAACACGTGAACCAAATCTGTCCTTGTTTCTTTGTCTTTCTTGCACAATTCGGTTTTACATAGAGTATACACAAAGGCTTTCAATCACCGCTCGCCCAAACCGTTCGCACTTTAAAAGCACGCCACACGACTTGTAAAATATATTTAGAACATTGCTTACTAAAGGTGAAAGAGATACGCGTGGACGTGCAGCTCCTGAAGCACAGAGCTATACTGGTTTCTCCAGTGGGATGTCGTCCTCCGTGGTGTAGTGGTTACCATGCTAGACTCTAGTTTCCAAGGTCACGGGTTCAAATCCGGCGGAGGGTGATGGATTTTTTTCGGGCATAAAAATCCTTAGCGTGGCTTCCTTCGGAAGGGAAGTAAAGCCGGTGGTCCCGTGTCGTAGATTTACGGCACGTAAAAGAACCTCAAGTCTGATAAAGAGGCCTCTGAGCAAAATTTCCGGTCTTTCACGCCCAATATAGAATGGGACGCTAAGAACCACAGCAGTTAAAGAGCGTCCATAAATAAAACTCTATTTAATTTTAATTTTCTCCAGTGGCGATCAAGTCTTAACTAACTCTGTCTTCTTTTCGTCGGCCGCTACCCAGCCGTAAGCCTGCGGAGGACGCTACGTGACCAGCTTCATCTTCCTATGAAGCATTATCTGACGAGCTATCTGGTTGCCCTCTGGCGTGGCTGTTGGAACTAATTACACGGCTTAACCAGTAGTCACTGCGGGTTGCCTACTCCAACTCGCAGGCGATCTTGCCGTAAAGTAAAGCATGAAGACGGAATATAGCTTTATCGCCTCCCACTGGGAAGATGGCTATAGAAACATAGGAGTTGAGCCCAATATGGCTCAATCGGTAGACATAGTTAGCTAGCTAATGAAATTATGAGCTACCAGTAGACGGCTTCCTCGATTGGTGTAAGCAAGATCAACAAATGTATCTAACTGACGACGCTAATTGTGATATGATCATCAATCCTGGGGAAGAGTATGACACCGGCGAGATCACCCCGGAAACATCACATTCTGAGCGACTGAAGATCGAATCTGCTGTAGCCTACATTGAACATGCCACTTGATCTTTCCCTACAACCTAGGTTTCACATCGAAGGGTCCAAGTGAGTCAAGAAGTTAGTACAAAAGTTATGAAAGACTTTTTCAAAAGTAACCTTCGCACTTAATGTTATAATCCATTTGTCGTTTATTTAAACTATATAAAGTACTCAGTTTACATTTTAAGCAAATATGTTGTAACAAACAATTACTGCAGTGTGTTTTAAACGTTTCATCGACATATAGACCTATTAGCATAGTATCTTCGTGTTTCCATATCCGATGCTTCGTTCCCAATTAGCTGGAATAACCGTGAATCTACCGTTAACGGGAGTTAGCATTTATATCGTCGTTCACCATCTTTCTGTCGTTATTTCATTGTATGGAGACAATGTTCTTGGAGAATCTGCCTTACTTATGCCTCAGGAGAGGTGGGAGTTTCGCAAAACAATGGAGAAAGTGAGAACTCCCTTACAATAGCTTCAAAACACATTCAGGGTAATAGGACAAGTTGCGGGGTTGTTGTGAAGGTGAGAGCACGGGGTTAGGATGCAAAGGGGAAGGGTTGCAAACAGACCTAGCTGGTAACCTCCACCATAGAGAGAGACATAACTTTGCACGATTGGAATGTTAATTATCGCGGCCACGTCAAATTATTTCACGCGTTCGCAGCCGAGAAATTTGTCATTACATGCCACAGCACAACCCCCCTCCATTCCAGAACTCCTCTTACCCCTACCACCCCCTACCCACGGAGGTTGTATCCCTACAATAGTACTTGTATGGATTGCGTCGCGTCGCTGTTGTAGGGGATTCCGGAGTCCACTACAGATTGTTGTCCTTTGCAATAGCCCATTAAGAAACACTACTACACAACACCGGTGAAAAGATTTATGAAGCCCAGAACTCTGGTTGTGAGCCCCAAAAGACCTTCGGGAGCATAGAATCAGGGTGAAGTGATCTCGATAATTGATCAAGGAGAAACTAAACTGAGGCAATCGCCAAAAAATTATATTTGTAGTATATAAGCCGTCTAGTCATCCTCCATGGTGTAGTGGTTACCATGCTAGCCACTAGTTCCGGAGGTCGTGGAAGGGAATTAAAGCCGGTGGTCCCGTGTCGTAGATTTACGGCACGTAAAAGAACCTCAAGCCTGATAAAGACCTGTGAGCAAAATTTCCGGTTTTTCACGCCCAATATAGAATGGAGCGGTAAAAACCACAGCAGTTAAAGAGCATCCATAAATAGAACTAAATTTTCGTCTGATTCACTGGAAATTAGTCTTTAATTTTCAATGCAATTTTGTCATTGCACTTAAAATATTTATATTCAAAAGAAAATTTTAAGAAGGTAATGATTGTGTCATTTTGTGCTGGGTATGCTACACACCTCACAGAAAGAAAATCATAACTCTTACACCTTTGGGTTAGAGTAGTAAACCCTTATCCATATTTTAGTGAAAGTATTACTCTACAAATTTGCACCACTGTTACGTATGATAATTTGCTTGTGCTCAAGTCACGTGTTTTTTTCTTTCAAAATGATGCGAGTTTCCTTTCTCCAGTTTTTCACTGAAAAGCTTTTTCCGTGAATGACATTTTCAAAAGCAAATGATCCGTTTTCTCAGAAAATATTTAAATTAACTAAATTAAATTTTATGATGATAAAAACAACCCTTAAGTGTTGTTGCATATATATCTTGGTTATACAAGGTTACTTTTAAAAGAATGACTTCTGATAAATTTTAATCGAAGGATGATATAAAAGTAGATCAGTGAAGTTCGAGGGCATGATTCTATGTTCTGTAAAAAATTCAGTCTGATATCTTAAATAATTTTTGAAATGATGAGTCATGAATTTAGCAGATTTAATAGATATTGGTGCAATGTGGATTTTAATCTTCCCCTTAAAGTAACATTTTCAACACAGTTTAAAGCTGAAGCAAGTATGATTTCAACAACTTCTGAGTCAACTCGCTGTATAAAGGCTGCCCAAATAGAAATTTAATAAATACAATTATTTATGGTAGCAATCAATTCGAAAATTATATCTGTTCATAAATACTAGGCATTTCATATACTTATGGTCACGCTTTGAAGGTCTCTTTAGACTGTCTTAATAATAGTGAGGGGTGGAGTAAAGCATTTAAGTATATCACATCAGTTATTACTTTCTATACCACGTATTTAGTAGGTAGGAAAGGTATTGCATTCTATCCAAAAATTCTACACCGAGATCTCAACGAAAGTACACGTTTTGAGGCCCTTAGAATACAAAAAGAGCATTTTTAGAAAAAAACGGCAAGTCGGATAAATACCAAACTTAGTATTCAGGTTCAGAACCTTCCAAAGATGTAACACAGAGATTTTCAAGAAAATTCCTCACCCTCAACTATTCTTTACATGGAACTATTTCAAAATGTTTGACTAAAAATGGCTGAAACAAATACTGTATACTAAATATACACTACGTGATCAAAAGTATCCGGACACTCCCCACAAACATACGCTTTTCATCTTAGGTGAATTCTGCTGCCACCTACTGCCTAGTACTCATCATCCGCGACATCAGTAGTCATTAAACTTCGTGAAACAGCAGAATGGAAACGACGCCTCACTTGGTGTAAGAGCGTCAACATTACACGATTGAACAGTGGCAAAACGTTGTATGGAGTGACGAATCAAGGTACACAATGTGGCGATCCGATGGCAGGGTGTGGGTATGGCGAATGCCCGGTGAACGTCATCTGCCAGCATGTGTAGTGCCAAAACTAAAATTCGGAGGTGGTGGTGTTATGGTGTGGTCGTGTTTTTCCTGGAGGGGGCTTGCACCCCTTGTTGGTTTGCGTGGCACGATCACAGCGCATACGTACATTGATATTTTAAGCACTGTTTTGCTTCCCACTGTTGAAGAGCAATTCGGGGATGGCGATTGCATCTTTCAACACGATCGAGCACCTGTTCATACTGCACGGGCTGTGGCGGAGTGGTTACACGACAATAACATCCCTGTAATGACCTGACCTGCACAGAATCCTGACTGGAATCCTATAGAACACCTTTGGGATGTTTTGGAACGCCGACTTCGTACCAGGCCTCACCGACCTACATCGATACCTCTCCTCAGTTCCGCACTCCGTGAAGAATGGGCTGCCATTCCCCAAGAAACTTCCAGCGCCTGATTGAAAGTATGCCTGCGAGAGTGAACGCTATCATCAAGGCTAAGGGTGGGGCAACACCATATTGACTTCCAGCATTAGCGAAGGAAGGCGCTACGAACTTGTACGTCATTTTCAGCCAGGTGTCCGGATACTTTTGATCACGTACTGAATTTACATGACAAACAAAATTTATGTCTTGAATTTAATGGGAATAGCCTATGTAGCCTTCATTCGGAAGAAATTTGTATAATCCTGTATAAATGGTAAATGTTAAGCGTTAAATGAAAACGTACCACACAAAAAATGTAAATCTCTTTGAAATACACAGTTTATTTGAATTAATTCTTTTTGTGGCACAAGCCGTTTCTAACATATACGTTATTAAGGGTTCGAATTGTTCAATGCTTATGTTATTTGTAAGTCCCGTCGAGTTTCAGTTGTTTCTCACGATTGCATGGAAACAGTATGAAATTTTACGGCCAGCATATAGCGTCCAGCTGATTAATCTCCATTTCCTTTGTATCTATAACGAAATATGTAATCTAGCCATTTCTGCAAAGGTTTATTTGGATTAAAATGTAGTAGATAGACAAAATACGCTTTAGCAAGAATAGCTTGTATACCCACTAATGAAGGTAGAGCGTAGAGAAAGTCATGTGAATGTGTCACATATTTTTACTTTGTCTACTACGTGTAGTAATTAGGGGAAGTACTACATTCCACCCAAACTTTTGATAGCGAGTTTTCACCGGAAATACGTGTTTTGAGACCCCCTGAATCTAAAAAAAACATTTTTAAGAAAAGGTCGGTGAACAGCATAACTCAAAAACGAAAAGTCGGATGAATACCAAACTTAGCATTTGGATTCAGTATATTTCAAAGATGCGATACGAAGATTTTCAAGAAAATCCCCCACTCCAGACTACCCTTTACATGGAACATTTTTCGACATTTTTTATTTTCTCAAAAATGGCTCTAAAAATGTTGGATTAAAATATCATATGTTTAAGATATTTTTATGGCAAATTAAACGCATATCTTGAATTTTCTAGGAATTTTCCCAAAAGTCTCCATTCTAAATAACTTTTGCATAACTGGTAAACCCTAATAGGTAGACAAAATTTTACTAGACAAAAAATTTAGATCTTGTTGAAACACACAACTTATGTCATATACCTTTCCGAGATATTCCATGTTATTTATTGGAATTTTCCAATACTTATACTTTTTCTCAAATGGGAATTTGTTATACGTTTTTTCGTACTGAACATACAAAGAGAACGGAATGCTCCACATAGCAACCAGCTCTTAAAAGAGTTGACTGTCGCTTAAAGCCTACCATATTCCCCTTGCACGTACAAGAAAATTAGCAGTAAGATAGTTTCTGCAAATGTTTATCTCGATTAACATGAAGTAGACGAAAAATAAGTTTGTAAAAATAGTTTGTACAAAAGTATAGAAAGTCATGTGAGTGTAACACATCAGATTTTTTTTAGGCTAAATGCACAATTTGTACCAGTATACGCCTTAACCCAGAATCGCTGTTAATTGTTCTGAATTAAGCAATGCAACAAAGCGACATGGGTAGCCGAGTTCGTTAATGCATGGACGCGTGAGCGGGAGTTCTGAGGTGCAAATTCCGCCATGACTCGGGTTTTTTCCCCAGGGTTTCCTCAGTTCTAATAACTGGCAAATGCAAAGAAGTTACTCTAAATCTTGGCCTAGAGTGTTTCCTTTCTAAATTTCCTTTTCCAATTATCATTTTATTTCGTGTATTACCAACGTCACCACTTGTGGTGCCGTATCTACTAAGAGCGTGCGTTCAACATTAATAAAAAATCTGAAGCGTTACATTCACATGAGCTTTTCTACTCTGTCGCTCATTACTGGGTATAAAATCAATTTATCTCACTTTAATCCTGATAAACATTTCCAGAAATAGCTGCATTACACATTTCGATATAGATACAAAGGGAATGGCGACAGTCAAATGTTTTAGAACTGGACGTTATGTGCTGGCCTTAAAATTTCAAACTCTCTCCGACATTGCAAGAAACACCTGAAGGTCATCAGGACTTTATTGAACAACTCGAAAAATTAATAACGGATATCTCGGAAATGACTGATGCCATAAAAGAGTTATTTGAAATAAATTGTGTGTTAAAGTGATCTACATTTTCTATGCAGTACGTTTTCGTCTATCGTTTAACGTTTGCCAGTTATGCAAGATTATACAAAGTTGCTTCCGATTGAAGAGGGTTTCACAGCTTATTCCTAGAAAATTGAAGATATATGTTTTATTTGACATGTAAATATCTTGAATATGTAGTATTTAATCAAAATCATTTATCCTTATTTTAGAAAATAAAAGATTTGGGAAAATATCCCATGCAAAGGGTAGTTTGATGGGGATTTCCTTGAAAATCTTAGTGTCCCATTTTTGGGAGATACTGAATTTAAATACTAACTTTGGTACTTCTCTGAGGTTTGCTGTTTGCTTTTTCTAAAAACTTTTTTTTTCATTTCAAGAGACCTCATAACATAAATTTCAGATGAAATCTCGATACCAAATTTTTTAGTACAATGCAGTATCTTCTCTACCTACTATTTACGTTTTAGGGAAAGTAGAAATGCACAGCACGCTGTAAAAACCAAAGGAAAAGCTGATCCAACAACCGAAATCCTGACTGTGCTTCAGATATTGCAAGCATTATCATTCAAACTTTGTTCTTTTAAACAAGGATGAGAAAAAGTAGTTAAAAATGTTATGTTTGGGTAATACTATGATGAAGATTTCTATTTTCAGTAAGATGGAGCGCCTGCTCATTAGGTAGGAATTGTGCGATATGTTTTAACTGAGAACTCCCAGATATCTAAATAGGTAAAAGAGAATCAACTGAATGGACATCAAGATCTCTGGATCTTATCCCTATGAAAGGGATGCTCTTATAGATAAGGATTTGGCAAGATAACCTAAATGGTAAAGGTAAAGTAAAGGTACGGACGAACGGAGGGACCCCAGAAACGGCGTAGACCACAACGGCCCTTTTTGCTTCTACCGTGGCCCTTGGGAGGGAGGGATGGAGGGAGAGACCCGAAGCGCAATTGGATCCGAATGTCGACGGACACAAGCATGACGGGGCCCCTATTTTTCCAGATCGAACGCACCCGCCGCCCGGGTCCATCAACAGGCCCCTCACCCCCGGAATACCCCGAAGAGGCGCCCGCACGAGAGCACCCTGAGGAAGTTCAACAACGCCAGGTAAAAACTAAACCTCTAAGAGAGCGTACATCCACCGCCCAGCCGTAACATCGCCTGGTCCTATAACCCTGAAACAGATGACAAGGAAGATGATGTGTACAGGAAATGAGCGGCAAGAAAATTTCCTGCCGGCCAGGGGAAACCACGCAAAACTCGTGGATTAGAGTGGGCGGACGTCGGGGATCGAAACTGGGACCTCGCGAATGCGAGTTGCAGACGTTACCGCGGTACAACCTCGCTCAGCAGAAGACCATGTACTGTTGATGGTGTCATTCCGTTCATTAGAAAGGGCATGCCAAGAAGCCAATACAACTGAAGACCTTGAGTGTTAACTAAACTCACAATACTGTAGTGTTTTGCGTTACTTCATATACACAGGAGGACAAACAGTTACAAAATAAAATGCTTGCTTTTCTACCTATTATTTATTATGGTTTCTTGGGAACAGTTTAAAATAGTTACTTTTATTTGAGGCAGTATTTGTAACACTTAAATAATATCAGTCTAATTATATAATACGTAAATTCAGTAACAGCCCGCCTTGAAGCAATATGTGTATGTAATAATTTGTAAAATGTATGTTAACAGTCATCCCATATGCTTATGTTATTGTAAACATGTTTAATAATGTTATGTGAATGCATTACGTAATTTAATAATGTAGGAGTTGTGAGAATAGTAGGTTAAAAGTTGCTAACAATGAGGTAACATTGAGGCAATAATGAATTTGAAGGTTTAAATGCTACTAGTCATTATTGGAGCAACAATAATGTAAATTTTGAGACAGTTTAAAAATAGCCAATCAACAACCAGAAAAATCTTTAGTTGAATGAAGGTATTCTATTGGATTAGGAATAGGCAATCACTTGAAATACAGAAATTTACAAGTTTATGCGGTTGAAATCAGTTCAGTTGCCTGCAGACAGTGTTTAAAACCGGATGCGAGATGCGTCCTCGAGAGATTTAACACGTACTCGTGTGAGACGAAAAATAAGTTTACGTGTTAAAAAGTGAAATTAATTAATAAAAAAGAATATCACAGCTCTATATCAGTGAAGTGTTATTTAAATCGTATCACGTATTTATAGCAGGAGTGAAGTAAAATTATAATCTGTGTAAGCCCATTCTTAAGTCGCACCACAATCCTGCAAAGAGAAACGTGTCTCTAACAAATACTGATGCAGCCGAGGCAAACATAAATATATAATATTTAAAGAAACAATCAAATTACAAAGTAAATAATATTTATAAACTTAGAGCGAAGGTTACCGGAAACTACTATACGTGCGGTTGCAACTACTACAAGCTCGGTTCCCCAACAGTTGAAATATAATACAACTCCTCTTAAAATAAACATCTTCATATTTCAAGTTAAAAATGATTATCTACTATTTAATTTTTCTATACACGCTTCTACTACTACAGAAGCGTGCCTTCCGCCTTAAGAGTTTCTTATAATACATTAAAACAATCCTTTCAGACTAAAGTATTATACAGGCTTTAAAAGTATATATTTTCTGAGGCATATAATATAATTTTGAATCATACTTAAATTGAAGAAAAACTGTTACCATAACACAAATCAAAAGGGTTTAATACATTCAAACTGCTGGTTAGCATGTCTGGTGTAACTGATCCTGCAGCATAATCTTCAATATATATGGCCTGTTGCAGACGAAACGGTCCCAGTTGGAAACGTTTATTAAACACCACAGTCACTGTTGGAATTGCTAGTTCTCGACTCGCCCGCCGCATAGATATTTTAGAACTGTGTGAGAAAGCAGTTCTGATGTTCTCTATATTATCTGACAAACGCAGTCGTCTAGTGCTCTTACCTTTACAGACACACCCCGACCCCGTCGAACTTTAACCACTGAATTATGTTTCGCGGATTCCAAGACTTAGAAGTTTTATGCATCGAGGTGCCATGTTTTGTTTATTTCGTTACCATGCTTACAAAATAAAAGAAAGGAAAATCTGCGCCTGTAGAATCCAAACTTCCTCAGCTACGCTATAATTTAAGTTATAATTCTAAATTTTATTGTATACCATAGAACAAGCTAAGCTTATAATCTCCATAATCATTTGCATAAAGCCTGTATTCATCGCCACACGACATCAAAATATGCACGGCCGGCTGCTGATGTCGGAGTCAGTGCTTCTCCTCCAAAGAGAATGTATCGCCAACAGTTCTCAAATAGCCACCTACCCTAGCAACAGATCTTTCAATGTAGCCCAGAGAACAGTGCGTATACCCACAGTGAGAACTATAGCCGTTGAGAAAGTGGGAGATATTCTTACTATATTTTGAGATATGTCACATGAGAAAGGTTTATTTTAGAAGGAGTTGTATCGTATTTCGACTGTTGGGGAGCCGAACTTATAGTAGTTGCAATCGCACGTATAGTAAACAGTTTCCGGTAGCCTTCGCCCCAAATGTACTTTCAGGTGGCATTTGCCCCAAGTTTAAAAAATACATTAACTTTGTAATATAACTGTTTCTTTATTATATATTTATGTTTGCCTCGGCTGCGTCAGTATGTATTAGAGACACGTTTCTCTTAGCACGGTTTGGTGCGACAAGAATGTAGGCTTACACAGATTATAATGTTACTCACTCCTTTTATTAATACCTGATACGATTTAAATAACACTTCACTGATATAGAGAGCTGTGAGATTCTTTTATGAATTACTTGCACTTTTTAACACGTAAACTATTTTTCATCTCACACGAATACGTATTAAATATCTCAAGGATGAGTCTTGCGTCCATTTGGGAACACTGTTTGCAGGCAACTGAATTGATTTCAACCGTCTAAACTTGTAAATTTATGTATTTCAAGTCTCTGTTTGGCTATTCCTAATCCAATAGAATACCTTCTTTTGACTAAAACTTTTTCTGGTTGTTGATTGGCTATTTTTAAACTGTCTCAAAATTTACATTATTGTTATTCCAATAATGACTAGTAGCATTTAAACTTTCACATTCATTATTGCCTCAAGGTTACCTCATTGTTACCTCATTGTTAGCAACTTTTCACTTATTATTCTCACAGCTCCTACATTATTAAACTACGTAATATATTCACATAGCATTAATTCTCATGGATACAATAATATAAACATATACAATGACTATTACATACATTTTTACAAATTGTTACATACACATATTGCTTCAAGGCGGGCGGCTGTTATTGAATTTATATATTATATAATTAGACTGAAATCATTTTAGTGTTAAAATACTGCCTCACACACAGGCAGAGCTCATTTGGGCATCTCCAAATTGCATTCTGCGGGGAAATAAGTGGCAGGCACTGAGAGCTTCAGCTGGTTCAAAAGATGACTGGAACTGCATTATATACCAGAATTGGATATACAGATTGGCGCAATTGTTACGCAGGTGTTGCAATTCCTCATAATTTATTTTGTAATTTGTTTATATTTTCTTTTTCAGGATTGTGAAGTACATTTGGGAGATACACCATGAAGAGATGGAGTCCTGAACAGTGCACTAAACGGTGAAGCTTTATTTTTAAAATCGAAGATCCATCATCCTCACTCAGAGAGCATACCGTCGGCGCTTCATTACGCGCAGCTGTCCTCATCAGGCTACAAATCGCCGTCTGGTAGCACGCTTTCGGCAACATTACGACTGAGGGACAGCACTGATAAGCCCGGAACATCAACCCGCAGACGTGCCGCTCAGCTTGGATGAACCGAAGGTTACTGCAAGGAGTTTTAACAACGGAGTTGAAATTGTTTCTGTACAATGTTCAATTGGTACATAGAGTTAAATCCGCAGATGCAGAAGTCCATCTCATGTGCAGTTCGATTTCAAGCGTTGGCGACGGAACAACAGGACTTTCTTCAGAATCTGATAATGAACGACGAAGCTCATTTCCACTTAAGTGGTTGTAAATAAGCAAAACTGCGGAATATGGGCACGGGAAAATCCCTAGGTCATCTGTCAGCGTGATTTGCATCCAAAAAACTGTACGGTATCCTGTGGTGAAACCGCAGAACGGATCATCGGTCCGTGTTTCTCTGAAGAAGAAGGTGATGTAACAGTATCAGGGGATTTTTTTTATTTATGGACGCTCTTTAACTGCTGTGGTCAGTAACAGGGGAGGGGTATCGCAACATGATCAGGGACCATCTAAGACCGACTGTGGTGAACAATCCTGCACATTGGTTTGAGCAAGACGGAGCCACTGCTCATACAGGGCGTGAAACCAGAGCACTATTAACGTTAAGTTTTTAGCGAGCGAGTGATATCCAGGTTCGCTGATTCCAACTGATTCCAACAATTCTAACACAATTTTTTTCCTTTGGTGACATCTCAAAGAACGTGTATACGCCAACAAACCGGTAACCCTCGAGCAGCTGAACAACACACGGACCGAGATCTACAGCCAGGTATTCTTCGCAAAGTTATGAACAAAGTTATGAGGCAGTCATTTAAAAGACATAATTTTTCGCACCTAGTGTTTTCACATTTCCCAACCATGTACTTCATATCAGAAGCAGGAATAATTAAATGCATTTCCAAACAAAAACGTTACACACTATTCAAACCCAGACACGACTTCTGCGCCACCCTGTTGTAATGAGATAGCGCGATTCCTGCAAAAGCATCGGAACTTCAAGCATGTGTTTTGGTCTTATGGCAGCTGCCTCACGAACACTGGGTTTTGAAACGTGGACAACATGTTTTATAATAGTATGTTATGCAATAAGACTATAATTTTCATGCGAGCGTGTTAATTAGCATTGTAGTTAAGTTGCAAAGGACTGTCTTTGGTCGACCACGCTATTTTTTCAACACTTTGAGTGTTTATTAAATGATCTTACCTTGCTAATTGTGTGAGATTAAATACACACAGGAACTTGGCATCTGTTTAATGCAACAGATAGCAGTACTAGGTGGGACATTAAAAAAGTTTTACTATAACTTATCCATTGTTGAAAAATAATGGCTACAAAAATGTAAACTAATACAGCTGGCAACAGTTGGCCTTAAACTATGAAAATATGCATAAGTGCGAGTTGAAATTGTAATAAAATCATGGGTATTTCTAAAGAGAACATTAGATTCTACGTTTTCACACGCTTCAAGCTAGGTAAATGAGAAAAAGAATTCATGAAGACTTGTTAGGTGTTTGAGGTGATCAAGTGGATGTATTCTATCATTTAAAGAAGGGCGAGAGACTTTGAAAGACAACCCTCGTTCTGTCCGGCCTGGGGAAGCTGTGAACGAAAGAACAACTCAAGAGAGCGAGGAACTTCGATGAAAATCGATATATTACTGTTGAAATACTAAGTATGGAAGTCAGTATCAGTGTTGACAGCATTGGATGCATACTCTATGAACAAACTATGTGCAAAATGCGTTCCGAGTTCTATAACTAATGAAGAAAAGAGGAAAAAGGAATGTGCAAGGAAACTGCTGAGCATGTTTCAACCTAATGGCCCTAAATACTTCACAGATGTATGTACTGGTGATGAAAGTTGGTTTTATTATTATACCACACCAAATAAAGCTCAGAATTGTGTCTGAGAATGATCCAAGACCAGGCGTTCTTTGACAAGGTTTTCGTTCTCGGAAGCGAATGTTCACCGTGTTCTTCAACTATGAAGGACCATTAATGGTTGACTGCATGCCAGAAGGAATAACAATGAATGGCTCTTATGTTTGGAATCCTTTACTTGAAGAGCTGAGGTGGCGGCGTACAAAGACAGGAACTTCAAGGCTGTTGCTTTTGCAAATGAGTCTTCTCACAGAACAGCGGCAAATTTGAGGAAATTGGAAGCTGCTAAAGTCCAGTTGCTTGACCATCCACCCTACAGTCCTGACTTTGCACCGTGCAACTTCTGGCTGTTTACTTGCTCAGGCTATGAATTCAGCTCTGTTGACAATACATCCGAAGTGCTTTTGACAAGTGGTTGCACCGTCTACAAATGTGTGTGCAGAGAGATGGAGACTACTTTGAAAGATTGTGAGGATAAGTTTTTGAATTCCGTCCTTAGTTTGGACATTAAGATGACATTTGCAAAACTTTTTGAATACCCCTATTGAATCCATATCACGTATATTGATTTTTTGTAGGTAATGTGAAACAAGACATGTTAAAGCAAAGGAAATGAACTAAATTTATTAGAATATAAAAATTACGAAAAACAGAATTTATTTTATTTTAAATACACCTATTTCATTGCTTATCTGGCGAATGAATCTCATGGACTACTGCTCTGAAGGTTTTAAAAGTTACAGGAGAAGTGCCCACGCAGCCGAGTAAGATCATAATGAATCATTGAAGCATAATGGATGCCACTCCAACTCAGTTACGTAACATCTAATCAGCGTATTATAGTGTGGTCGACCAAAAATTACTTTTTGAAGGACATTAGTGTCCATAGCTTTTTAAATCAATATGATCTTATAACTTGCAAGTCATTAACTATTTTAATATTTGAAAATCTACAATGAACAGTTTAAGGTAATATAGACTATACTACAGAAAAGGTCTGATGGATCAGAGTAAAGGTTTAAAGATTTTTGGGCATCTTGAACTTGTTAATAAAACAGTGCAAAATACTGAATAACTTTGAAGCCAATAGTCGATCAATTTATTTCAAATTTGGAATGAACATTTCTACACTCATGAAAGCATAAGCTAGTAAACTCTGTGTTGTTTGCCCACGAAATTATTTATACTGACAAAGAAGTGTGCAACGCAATCGGAAAAATACAAAAAAAAAAAAAAAGTTGCCCAAATCTCATTTATTGTATTTTCCTTTTACTAACAGATTTCTTCTTCTCAGAATAAGCCCGTGTAGACATTTACAACATTCAGCGTATCCTGTATCCATTGTATAAGATACTTCGTCAGGGAATAATCAAAGGTAGTACCTTATTTATATATTACACTCAAAATGACAACCAACAGTGAATTAAAAGTTGAAAGATGTCTTCTTCACTCACTCATTCTCTTCTCAAACTTCTGATTCTCAGTATTTTTTTCGATAAATGTGATGATACCTTTTATCTGTTCTTAATGACGCAACAGTTCAACATGAAACCAAGTCTTCTTCACAACCGCTGCACTGGACAAGTGTCTCCACTTCAGTATACATGGGTAGTGGGCAATTAGGGAGAGCAACGTTTATTCAGAACATTTCACCCAGTGGTGTTTAAACTAGGAAGTGCTACTTTTCAATCAGGCAACTCCTGAATTTGCTCCGAAAGACTTCATGTACTTGGGTGCACCCCGATCCGAAAATCCCAAAATTTGAAATATCCCAAGCTGGTACCGAGAATTGAAATCGAGTCTCATCCTCAGAAATCAGGTGTTCAGCATGGTAATATTTGACACAATCAACAAAAAAGAAATTTTTAATTGCACTCAGTTTGATGACACCCATGAATTCTGCCACATTACGTCCTACAATAGGGGAAGAATTCGGCATAGAAATGTATTATGTTTTGCTTTTTAGATTTGTAAACTTTGATAAAGCGGGGTATCTCAAGTATCTGTGACTGGAATAAAGTGATCCTGGGTTCAGTCTTGGTGCCGGTTGACTTGGTTGAGTGTGTTAAAGTGGTTCTCTCCGATCTTCGTACAAATGCGGGTGGAAATTTCCCAAACGTCAGCGTTCCTTCTCCTATTCTTTATCCATTCCATAGTATTGGTATCTCGTGGGCATAGGTAAGAACATGGTGCGATTCGTGACAATTGCGACGATCTTCCCCGACTTGATCCTTCCTGGAACCGCGCTACCCTATGTCAGGGGAAGCATGTTCACCCTTCCCGTCAGCCTGGTTGCGATGGAGGTGAGCACCTTGGAATTGCTAGAGAACTGTCAACTACATTGTAGGATTACCCTGGCTTCAAAGCCCCCATGCGGCTCCTACTATTTACATCTCCCTTCCAAGATTAGTGCCTACAGAATATATATTATTGTGGAATGCAATTACATGTAACCACCTTTGCGTTAACATAGGAAACAAACGGATTTTAAAAGCAAAATGATATTATACATAATTTGTAAACGTTATTGTTTGTTTTGAAGGAGTTCGCACCATGCTTTGGGCGCCAAGTTGAAGAAGTAATTTTTATTAGCTCCAAGTATGGAAAGCCAATTTGAAAAAGGAGTTGTATTGTATTTCAACGGTTGTGGAGCCGAACTTGAAGTAGTTGCAACCGCACGTATGGTACCCGGTAGCCTTTGCCCCAATTTTTAAAAATATTAACTCTGTATTTTTTTTACTGTTTCTTTAAATATTACATATTTATGTTTGCCTCAGCTGCGTCAGTATTATTGTTAGAGACACGTTTCTTTTAGCAGGGTTGTGGTGGGACTTAAGAATGCAGGCTTACACAGATTATAATTTTACTTCACTCCTTTTGTTAATACTTGATGCGATTTAAATAACACTTCACTGATATAGAGCGCTGTGAGATTCTTTAATTAATTACTTGCACTTTTTAACACGTAAACTATATTTTTGTCTTACACGAATATGTATTCATTTTCTTGAGGACACTTTTTGGCGTCTAGGTAGTAACGCTATCTGCAACCAACTGAATAGATTTCAATCGCCTAAACTTGTAAATTTTTGTATTTCAAGTCTGTGATTGGCTATTTCTAATCCAATAGAATATCTTCATTTAACTAAAGCTTTTTCTGGTTGTTGATTAGCTATTTTTATTAACTGTCACTAAAATTACATTATTGCTTCCAAGAATTACAAGTAATATTGTTAAACTTTCAAATTCATTATTGCCTCAAGGTTACCTCATTGTTAGCAACTTTGAACGTATTATTCTCACAGATCCTACATTATTAAATTACGTAATATATTCACATAATATTATTACACACGAATACAATAATACAAGCATATGCAATGACTGTTACATACATTTTTATATATTGTTATATACACATGTTGCTTTAAGGCGGGCGTTATTGAATTTATATATTATATAATAAGACTGAAATCATTTAAGTGTAAAAAAAATATTGCCTCAAATATGTTCCGGGATTTAAGATTTTAAGTGTTATTTATTTTTAACTTCGAAATGTCAATATTAATGTGTGTACTTCATTAAGGCTGCGAACACAAAATTCCACACACCATGCAATATACTACGAACACGTATGTCTGCTGAGACTTTCAGATATTTGAGAAACCTGGGTCAAAAAGGTGTAATTTTTAAATGAAGACATAGTGAGGAGTTGTGAAAAATAAAACTGCTTAATACAAAATAAGTAAATTACTCAATATATAAACATTATCACAGTAATGCGTGAAATGGAGGGAACAAATGAAAAAAATTCTCGTGCTTGTAACCTTATGTTCCTGTGAGTTATTAATGCGAGTAATTAATCTTTGAACTCATAACTCAAGGGAAATGCCACACTCTGTGTGTTTCCTACGCACAGTCAATAAATTTCAGCTAAAGTTGAAAGAAAGCGGTACTCAAAACAAATGACAAAAGAGCGCAGGAAAACTCTTCGCTAGAAAGACTGATTACTGTTGTAGAAGCCGATCACTGAATTGTTGGTTAAGTGGCCTACTCAGCAAGCCCCAGCTCAAATTACAGTACTGTTAACCAGTCGTTAGAACTACCAGCAGGGCTGCCAACACCTGTCGGTATCGGACATGCTCTTTCCCCCCACTTCTTCGCGATTGAGGGAAATTTTGACCGTGTTTTGTTTGCGCAGAGACTCGCATGCGTTGCAACTATTTCCCTTGGGACGACTACATACTCCAGCTTCACAGCACACGCCACTGAACACGGTGGTCATTTTTCACCCAGGGCTTTCAAAGTAACGTTTGTCTTTCTTTTTTAACCCGAAAGCGCTGGAAAGTATGGTAGATAATTGCACCTCTCCGGCAACGAAGACAAATGTGTTGGCTGGAAATGCCACAGGTCGTAACTGTTAACACTTCTCCCTCCCTTCTACTCAGTAGACACGCAGACATGGTTCACATTTACGCAGCTTAAAATGCTTACGTAATACTGGTCGCTCTGTATCAGCATTACAGACTTTTGTGCTTCTCGCACTCAAAGGTTACGAGTAACAAACTAATTAACTGCTTTTGAGTCGCTGACTTTGAAGTGTTGAAGACAAATGTGAAATGCAGTATCCTATTCTTGAGGAAAATAAATGAAAAAGTTGTATTTTCTCTCACTATACCCTAATTTTTTCATGTAAAACTTCCTGATCTATATGGCTATTATAAACAGAGAAGATAAGATTAGATCAGTTGACAGGGGTTTTTGTTGGAGTTTGAGGCAGTATTTTTAACAGTTAAAGATTTTAATCAAATTATATGAATATAAATTTAAATAACAGCCCGCCTTAAAACAATATGTGTAAGTAACAATATCTAAAAAGTGTATATTACAGTCATTGTATATGTTTATATTATTGTATCCATGTGTAATAACGTTACGTGAATCTATTACGTAATATAATAATGTAGGAGCTTTCAGAATAATAAGTTAAACGTTGTTAACAATGAGGTAACATTGAGGCAATGATGAGTAAAGAAGTTTAAATGCTACTAGTCATTATTAGAACAGCAATAATGTAAATTTTGAGACAGTTTAAAAATAGCCAATCAACAACCAGACAAAGCTTTAGTTAAATGAAGGTGTTCTATTGGACTAGGATTAGCCAATCAGAGACTTGAAATACAGAAATTTACAAGTTTAGACGGTTGAAATCTAGTCAGTTGTCTGCAGACAGTGATAGTAACCGGATGCATGATTCGTCCTCGAGAAATTAAATACGTATTCGTGTGGGACGAAAATAGTATACGTATTATAAAGTGCAAGTATTAAATAAATGAATCTCATAGCTCTCGATGTCAGTGAAGTGCTATCTAATTTGTGTCAAGGATTACTAAAAAGGAGTGAACTAAAGCTTAAAATCTGTGTAAGCCTACATTCTTGTCGCATCACGCCTTGCCAAGACTTCCATGTCTCTAACAATAATACTGACACAGCCGAGGAAATCACAAATATTTAATACTTAATTAACAGTTTAATTGCAAAGTTGTTATTTTTTAAACTTGGGGCAAAGGCCACCTAAAAATACATTTGGGGCGAAGGCTACCACAAACTGTTTACTATATGTGCTGTTGCAACTACTACAAGTTCGGCTCCCCAACAGTTGTAATATAATACAACTCCTTCAATACAAACTACTTCAAATTGACGACCAAAGCGTGATGCAAATAACGTAACAAACCAACGTCTTCAAATTGACGCCCAAAGCGTGGTGCAAACTCCTACAAGAATATACCTTATCTCAAATTGGCTAATAAAATAACGTAATAAATAACTTCTTCAAGTTTTATCGACCTCCCGCTCGTCAGCCTACTAGACTTATTGTGCAACCCCATTGGAAAGGATGCTTTCATTGTTTCCCAAAATCTTTTCGCTGAACAAGTTGCAGTATCTGGTTTCCAATGTCAGCATCCTTTCCTAAATATTCTCTGGTTATGTAAAGAGTAAATATATTTCTTGCGAGGAATGGACAGTCAAAGAGGATGAGTGAGAAAGTTTCATAATCTTTGCACATTCTACAAATGGGTTCATCCTTGTAGAGTCCTAGTTTACGTAGATGTTTCCTGAAATAACCATCTTCAGAAATTAATGAAACTATCTTCCGTATTCCTGTTCATCCAATCTCAGGAGAGATGAGGAAAGAGTGTTGCAAGGACCTAAGACCAGTTTCCCGGCTTATCTCTGTCTAGAATAGGTTTGTGATTTTTCCTAAATCGTGCTTTGACCGAGGATTTGGCAGTACGTGCACTGATACCAACCACGGTTTCAGGTCCAACATAAGGTATCTCAGCATTCTTTTAGCCACTTGAACAGTATTTTCATTTCCATAGGTACCCTGGTGTCTCGGCACCCTCTGCATTTCAGGACTGTTGTCTGGGCAATCAGAGCATTAGGTATTTTCAAACCAGTTTTGATTTTACTTGGTCTGAAGACAGTGCTTTTAAAGCACTTTGACTATCTGTGAAGATGACAAGTCGTTTATTATGATAATCCTTTTCAAGTTCTCTTAGAGCACAACTCAGGATAGCAAATACCTCTGCCTGAAAAACTGTACAATATTTCCCAAGACTTATACTAACGATTGTCCTTATAGAAATACTATATATGCTATAACCAGAGAAACGTTTTATGTGTGTATATACAGAGTGGATCATTTAAGTTGAGCCGTACAGTATCTCCAAAACTAAGCGTTGTAGAAAGAAACGTCTTTAATAAAAGTTGCTAGATATTATGGAGGAAAGTAAATGCCATTAGTCGTGTTTTGTTTGGAGGACGTTATGATGGTCATTTTAGGGTCAATTTAATGCTTTTAAATGGAAACCTACATTTTGTATGTTGTTTTCGCATTAGAAATGGTTTTAAAAAGCTGTTTATTTTGTGATGAGCAATAAGAAAACAAAATAAAAAATGTTGTTTCCCAATTACGAAACGTAACCAGACCCCAAATGACTATATATGGATGTTCCAAACATTAATTGCACTCTTCGTACACAGTCATTCAGAATTTTCGTTAATGTTTACGTTGGTGTAAAACAATTGCAAAGCGCTTGATACAAATGTTTAGTTTTTCATGAGTGGTGAGAAAACAAAGAAGGTAGGTTCCCATTTAAAAATGTTATATTGACCCTAAAATGACCATTACAACGTCCTCCAAATATAACACGATTTGGCATTTACTTTCTTGCATAATATCAAGCAACTTTTATTGGAGACATTTCTTTCTACAATGCTTAGTTTTGGAGTTATTGTGCAGTCTCAACTCAAATGGTCCACTCTAATCTCAATGATCACTCCACCAATTGTCATAGCTCTTTCACCGTAGAAAATCTTTGCTCTTTTTGACAATTATGGCTATGGTTATCAAAAGTGGAGAAGCATTTCAACACTTAAGCGCACATGAGGCCTATTGTGCTTCTGAAAACCTCCAGGAAAAAGCTATGAAGCCAAGGATATAGAGAGTGATCAGATACGTAGCGGCAGTACTGAACGTAGGCGGGGTCCTTAGCGTTTCCGGATATCTCATCCTGAATCCAGTGATATCCCCCACACAGGTCTCTCTCCAGAAGAGGTCTCGCTGAGGGCCCGCCACACACCGAACGCCAAGGCGGATAGCTCCACAAGGCAAATTCCACCAGGGCACATCACGCCCGTCGTCCACTCGCCTGATCCTTAAGACTCTAAAACATATGGAAATGAAATGATCGGAGAGGGAGACACGAAAATGTTCGGAATTTTATAATCCTCCCCAGCACTCGCCTACAAAAGGGAAAACCGCGAAAAAACCCAAGGTCAGGATTGTTGGTGAAACCGGAATCGAACCCGAAACCTCCCGAATGTGAGCCTCAGACGATCTCGCACGGTGAGGCACATAGTTTATACGACACTTTATTTCAACTCCTAAATGAATAAAATAATAAAAACGCCTAGACAACAGAATGCGAATATACAACAGCTGCGTGGGGCTCGAACAGGCGAGAATTGGCGGAAATAACTGAAAAGAAGAGATCACCGAACAACATAGAACTACCAGAATCGACGAAACTACAAGACTTCACTTCAGAGAACTTCAAACTCATCAACATCATCCAAGGACAGCAACAATTCTTCCAGGAGTTCGGGGCACGCAGTCAATAATTCAACTACAATCTACGTGGGAACACCGAGTATAAAGGTTTACTAACAGCCAGAACAAAAGGTCAGAAAATTCCAATATACAAGTAATAATTGTGAAAATAGTTAAGAAAATACATTGTTATTAAGGTAATTTCATGCTGTTAAGAAGCGATAAATTAAAATTGAGCAATTCAAAACCAAATATAACAAAAGAAAATATACAAAATAAAATGGAAGAAGAAAACAATGAAAATATGGAAGTAGGAGAAGATAGGTCAGCCATTACAATGTAAATTTACAATCAGAGCTAGGGGAAACAAATAGGTTGTAGAAGAACAGTTATCTGTAAATTCACAGGTAGGCATAGAAAGAGATAGCAGTAGCATGCAAAGTCAATCACCTTTACATATGTTACAAAAGAAAGAAACCCTCACACATCTAGCCAACAAGAGCAAGAAAACTTATCACAACAAAATATTATGTGCATTTTAAAAGCAATAACTGAAATCAGATTTGAAATGAATAATAAAATAACAAACTAACAGAGCCGAGAGCAGAATTAAGTAAAGAATTTAATAATAAGCTAACTGAAACTAATACAGAGCTATCTAGTATCAAAAATTATCTAGCTAAGCAAATAGAAAATTGTATGAAAGAAAGCAAAGCTGAAAGTAGGGGGTTAGAAATAAAAATAGAACAATCTTCTAAAGCACTTCAAAAAGATATAGTTTTAAAAGTAAACAAAGGTTGCAATCAGCTAGAACAGAAATTATCAAGTCATATTGATAAAAATATAACTGAAATGGAGTTGAAACGTACTAATACTAAACAGGGTATTTGTAATAAATTAGATAAACTGGGAGAAGAATTGAAAACAATGGTAGAAAATACAAATGCAGATCTTGTACAAGTACAAATAAATTTAACAGGGGAAATAAATAAAGTGCATGAAATGGCAAAAACAAATGCAGATGCAATTAATGAAGCACATAAGTCAATAATAGATGAAGATAAAGTACAAGAAAGTAGTAAAGAAATAGATAAAATTAGAAATAGTTTTGAAAATTTAAGTACCAATGTACCAAATGTAAATGCAAATGTAACTAGTTCTGTAAATGCTGATCAAAGGCATGACAATAATGCAAGTGCAGAAAGAAGTGCATCACCTTTGTTAAGTAATAATACTGCTTTTTCAATAACATCAGCCTCTGAAACACACAACAATAATGATGACACACACGTGCATGTACCAAATCAGATGCCAAACTATTATTCTGTGCTAAATGAATTACCTTTACCTAATTTTAATGCTTCCTCAATTCCAGTACAATTTATACATGATCTAGTAGAATATTTTAAATTTAAAAATGTGCCTGAGGCATTAAAAATGATACTTGTTAGAAAATGCCTGGATAGCAAAACCTTAGAATGGTTACATATGCTAGCAGATAGTAATATGAATTTTGAAACATTTAAAGCTCAGTTTATGAATAAATTTTTAATACTACTGTGCAATATAAGATTAGGGCAAGTCTAAAACGTCTGTGGCACAAGAAGAAAAAGAAAAAGAAAATAAAGTATGTAGGTTATGTGTGGCACAAGAGAAGAAGAAAATAAAGTATCTGGAACATAAAAGAGGAAAGCAATGTAATTTAAAAAAAATGTATAAGAATATCTTTACTAAAGTAACCAATTGTCAATATAACAAAAGAGAGTTTAAAAAAAGATGTAATAGAAGAAAATCACTGTTAGCAAGAAAAACATAAACAAAATCTAAATAGCAACTGCATTTATATTATATAAGATAGAAATTGTTAGAAACTGTAAGAAAATATGTTTAAGAAATAAGTTGCAAAGAAAGGGTAACCGGTGTTAATATTCCTAATTAAATGTTAAATATATAGCAAATAAAATGCTTAATAGTGGCTGTATTAATGAATAAACACTCTCTCAGGTCACTGAACACCAAATCATTAACCTTACACCAGGTCATTGACCTTAGAAAGTGTCGAACAAGTGAAAGAACAAATTATAGAGTATTCTGCTATACATGAGTGTAGTGAAAAACCAGTGAGCGTTAAATAAAAGTGACAGTGAAAAATAGAAAGTGTAATAATAAAAAAAAGTGTGTATTTCTTTCTTTCAGGAGACTTTCAGAAAATATTTAAAAAATTTAAAGGAACAAAACAAAAAACAATTTTTAAATATTTCTAAAAGGGGGCAATTTGAGGCAGTATTTTTTAACACTTAAATGATTTCAGTCAAATTATATTACATAACTTCAATAACAGCCCGCCTTAAAGAAACATGTGTGTAACTATATATAAAAAGCGTATATTATAGTCATTATTAATGTTTATGTTATTGTATACATGTTGAATTATGTTATCTGAATGTATTACATAATTTAATAATGTAGGAGCTGTGAGAATAATAGGTTAAAAGTTGATAACAATGAGGTAACCATGAGTAAGAATGTTTAATAATGCTACTAGACATTATTGAAGTAACACAATAATGTAATTTTTGTGACAGTTTATAAAATATCCAATCAACAACCAGAAAAAAAACTTAAATTAAATAAAAGTATTCTATTGGATTAGGAATAGCCAATCAGAGACTTGAAATACAGAAATTTACAAATTTAAGCAGTTGAAATCAAGTTAGTTCTTTGTAGACAGCATTCATAACTGGACGCGTTGGTTGCAGACAGGGGTCATAACTGGACGCGAGACATGTCCTCGAGAAATTTAATACGTATGTTGTGTGAGAAAATAGTTTACGTGTTATAAGGTGCAAGTACTTAACAAAAGAATCTCACAGCTCTTTATATCAGTGAAGTTTTATTTAAATCGTGTCAAGCATTAATAAAAAGAGTGAAGAAAAACGTAAAATCTGCGTAAGCCAACATTCTTCAGTCGCACCACAACCCTGCAAAGAGAAACATGTCTGTAACAAAAATACTGACGCAGCCGAGGCAAACATAAATATATAATATTTAAATAAACAGTAAAAGTTACAAAGTTAATATTTTTAAACATTTGGGGCAAAGGCCACCGGAAAGTACATTTGGGGCGAAGGCTACCGGAAAGTGGGTACCATACGTGCGGTTGCAACTACTTCAAGTTCGGCTCTCCAACTATAATACATCTTCAAACTGACTTTCCATACGTAGCAGTTACCAAACATTCTACTTCAAATTTTATTAAAAATAAAATTAAAACATTTTATTAAAAGCGGGATCTCATTATGGAACGCACGTTATAATTCAGCTACAATGCGTTTAGAAGGGTGTGATTGTTAATCAGAAAAAAATTAAGGCGATAGTTTATATACTTTGAGGTAATGGGTTACAAATATTAACAATTTAACATTAGTAGCATAGCCCCTTCAATCTCGCCTTAATTCGCAATTCAGCACTAAAACAGCCACCTGTCAGCTACTACACAAGGAGACCATTTAAGTGGAGACTACAATTATCTCCAAAACTAAGCCTTGTAGAAGGAAACGTCTTTAATAAAAGTTGCTTGATGTTATGGAGGAAAGTAAATATCATTAGATGTGTTTGGAGGACGTTATGGTAGGGTCTGTTTAATTTTTTTTAAATGGGAACCTACAATTATGGTCAAATTAAATTGACCTTAAAACGACCAACACAACGTCCTCCTAATTAAACACGACTAATGGCATTTACCTTCCCCCATAATATCAAGCAACTTTTATTCAAGACATTTCTTTCTACAAAGTTTTGGAGATATTGTACAGTCTCAAATTAAACGGTCCACCCCGTATAATAAACAGGCTTAGGAATTCTTAAGCAGTTGGCTTCCAATTATCTAAACTTAAACCTTTGTGTGAATACAAAGAATGTAAACAACAGTAGCCATGAGTCACTGATAGGCAGGTAAACATGGTATGGTAGGTGCTGTCTGAAAACGCCAACAGACTGTGAAAGGAATGGGGGTGTTTTGTAACCTGCGACGTCACTGCGTAAACTCCAGTAACAGTTCAATTTCGTTTCCTTTCGTCTTGACTTTAATGCTTAAAAATTCCTGTGTCTGATCATGACAAATCTGATGTGTTACACTTCGTCACTGTCTGTCCATTACATCTTCACATAATCCCTTATAGTATTTGTATAAAAATGATTCTTATCACCTTACGTTATTCAAGATAAACCTTTGACTACAAATAATCTCAAATTAAGCATTACGCACGGTACAGAAAACAACACGCAAATGTTCGCATATTTAAGTCATTGTTTGTTACCGATAAAGCTATGCGGGAAGAAAGAAGAATCGTGTATCCTCGAAAATGCTTTATGGATGCTGTATGAGTAAACCTTAATGCGTTGGCAACTCTTTGGAAGATGGCTAATGCTATAAAAGTCTGATATGAGGCATTCACTTAATTTCCCCAATTAATTATTTCATATCATATCCATTATATTGTGACAAATGAGAATACCAGTTACAGAGAAAGACATTATTTATCACCTAGATACACCTGAATGACTTTTGGCACACACTCTGAACACAACACAACTGATCCTTCGAATCGAGTCACAAATGAAATGCGTAGTCGCAACCCAAAATTGAACTGCACTAGTATTGTCCACTTTTCACTTCGTAACCTCTTAGCTAACTCAACTCCTGTCCGGGCAAGACCAGCCCCTTATATAGCCCCGCATACAAAGCGGAACTTTCTAGAGGAGCAACCTACTAGAACATGCCGAAACGAATGTTCGGAACAGGTAAGTGACACATAATGGGCTATTATGCCTCACTAGCTATTGTTTAGATGGCCGTTCGAAGGCCCCATCCAGGTGCCAGGCCGAAAGGCGCTTACCGATGTCCCGCAGATTGCTTCGCGCACGCGGTCACCATATATTATACTAGTCACATAGATTATTTTATTCAAATTACATTACTTACGATATATTTTACCTAGGAATGGTTTCAAACCAGGGGTAAGTAAACTTATAGGTAATAAAAACAAAGGAAACAAAAGAAATATACAAACTTTCAAGAATGACCAGCATATGACTTTTGGGAAAGCTCTAAACCATAGACTGTTTTGAAAAATTTATTCAACACAAACTGCGTATTTTGATTATCTCTGCAGTGTTCCTGTCGTAAGCTGGTGTCTATCTTTCAAGGTGTTCTATATTTTGATATTATATATATATAAAAATTCAATAAAATATAGAGTACCTCAAGGGATATTCATAGGAAGTTCAGTTCGTTTCTGATGTCACTACACCAAACCTATGATGTTTTAATTAAAATCGTTAAATTTGGCTTTGAGAAAATAAAAACAATGAAGCATTTTGCGTTTAAACGGTAGATTGTAGTGGAGGGTTTTCTTGAAAATCTTCCTTTAAAATCCTTGAAGGATACTAAACCTAAATACCCATTTCTAAAGCTCCTTATGTGGGCCCAGTGAATCTCGAAACTCCTATTTCCGGTGAAATAAAACCCTTCTCTTACCTGGTATAGGTAGCAGGTAGAGAAACTCAAAACGTTATTTGACAACTGTATATTTCATTGAGCTCTTCCTTTTCGTGCTGTAAACTTCTATCTATTCCTTCTAGTTTACCAATCATAAAATCGCTGAGAAGATATGCAGGGGAATGAAGAAGCTGTTCACAGAAAATTCAATATGTGCATCTTATTCCTCATGCAAACACCTTACAGAGACTGTGTTTTAATCAAAACTCTTAACCATATTTATAGAAGCAAAAAATAACGAAATACTTACAACGTATAAACAAAGAACATTTTGCGAAAATGTCATATTTCATTCTTAAAACGGGCTGAACATTACGACGTTCGAACATCGAGTCCTAGGGCAACAGGTGCTACATGTACTTACGAAGAAACATTACCTTAAATTGAGTTTTATTTATGGAATCTCTATATTTTCTGTAGTTCTTAGCGTCCCATTCTGTATTGGGAGTGAAAGACCGGAAATTTTGCTCAGAGGCCTCCTTTATCAGGCTTGAGGTTCTTTAACGTGCTGTAAATTTACGACACGAGACCACCCTTCCCTTCGCTTCCCTTCCGAAGGAAGCCATGCTAAGGAATTTTTGATAGCGTATAATTCTTAATCTGTATTTTGTTTTTGTTTCAACGCCCGCATATGGTCTGCTGCAGCCTTTGTGGAAACCTCCTTTCACCAGGCGATAACTGGACCCATCTATTAGCTTAGCGGTTCTCGCGACCTGCATCTGTTCAAGCTGTGAACGATAGAATTGCAATAACAAACCTACGGATGAGTTCCAGTATTTCTCGTGTTCTCTGAATAACCAGAGACTGTAGCCAGCTTAACCAGTCCTGACGACAGCCCCAATGCTGATTCCGGTCCAATTATTGGTTACTCAGTTCCCTTCAAAGCAGTTTCATATAATCCTTCATTACCCAGAATACCCACATGCCCCAGCACCCACCTCAGCTGAACTGAATTTTGGGTAGCCAGTGCCGTGAGAGTGGGACAGAGAATTAGAAATCAGTGACAATTTAAGTTTATTTTTATCTACGAGTGTCATTTTGCAGCTTTGAAATTCATTGTGAACTGGTATAGTTATTTACAGTAATCGATTAGGTCTCAACCGTGGCATTTCTCCTTTGTGTAAATCCAAAGAGTGAAATGTTAGTCCCAAGTTAAAAAGAATTAGCTGCTATCTTCAGCCTCTGGATGTGTACTTTATCCAAGCTTGTACAGAGTTTATTTCAGAAGATTGGCGGACTTTAAATGACTTCGACTCAACATGACCTCCGACGTTTCTGCACCACCTGCTCCGGGAACACACATTTTACAGGGCAGTCGCAATGCCCCCTGTATCCCCGGAGCAGGCAACAGCAAAAACCACGACCCAAGACATCGCCTACTATATCCACCAGTGACTCGACGCAGCCCTTAGAAAGGCCAAGCAGACGACCAGTGGCAATACAGCGAACAGTCACCAAGGACTTCAAGGCACCCTGTCAGCAATTCAGGAAGGGATCAATGACCTCTCCTCACAGCTGGCTGAGCTGCGTCGCGCAACCTTCACACGCCTTTCGGCTGTGGAGGCCAAGCAGCGAACTTCAGCCAGGGTGATCACTGCACTCACCAATAGGATCTTCAAGCTACAGGACGAAGATGGGGTTCTCGCATCTGCCCAGCGTAAGCTGGAACGAATCGAGTGCCACCTCGTCGAACCCTACACCGAGGCAGCGACGACCGGTCCACGCGACTAGGTGCCCTCGGCGCTGCAGTTGCGGGGATCCGAGAGCTACAAACCAACACCAACAACTCCAACTTCAAGGAACTCACCGACCACTACAACCACCCACAAGAAAGCTACATCCTAATTCGGAACTTCATCGAAACTTATGTTATGCCACACCCCTCTCAATCCTCTTCCCATCCACATCAACCTAACCGAAAATCCAAGCGCCATTAATCCTTCACACTATCACCTGGAATCTCTAATATTTTCTCCTTTACTTCGCTGCGGGGGCAGAATGGGCCTTAGTCAAGTCTGTCTCCCGGCAACAATTCCTTACTCCCCTGGTGACCGCACTGCGGCCCAGTTTCAACCATCACCTTGGAATGCGCGGGTGCTTTAGGCGGTACCGCAGCAAACCTTCTCCTTTCAATCCGGTGGAGGAGTTTTTAGGGGGCATGCCGACGCTCGGAGAGTCCCACACTCTGTCTCTACTCCCATCGGGCTGAGGTCAGCGGTTAAATCATTTTCTCCTCCACTCGAAAAAAAGACTAGATCTGAGTCAGCTGAAGCATGACAGAGGCTTCAACACTAAGTTGTGTTTCCTCATCTATAATCGGATAGTGTACCAAGTAATGATACCACGCATATACAAATGTTATGCAGCTGGCTATGAAATTGGAGAAAATGTCTAGTTCAGAAAAACAATCCAAAAATTAAATTAAATTGAGTTTTATTTATGGACGCTCATTAACTACTATGGTCCCATTCTATATTGCTCAGAGGCTCTTCATTAGGCTTGAGGTTCTTTTAACGTGCCGCAAATCTACGGCTTTACTTATCTTCCGAAGGAAGCCATTCTAAGAAATACAATAAGGTTAAATCTGTAGTGGTCGAATGCCAATAGAAAAATCTGATGGACGTTCACATGACTTTCTTTTCCCTTTAACTTTATTATAGTGTATACAACTATTCATACCAAAGCTTATCTACTATCTACTACATTTAATTCCAAATATACCTTGCAGAAATAGCTACATTACACATTTCCTTATAGATATAAAGGGAACAGCGATAGTCAAATGTTTAAGAACCGGACGTATATGCTGGCCTTAAAATTCCATACTGTTTCCATGTAATCGCGAGAAACAACTGAATGTTGACAGGACTTTTAAGAGAATGACCAAGCAATGAACAATTCGAAGCTTTAATAACGGATATCTCTGAAATGGCTTCTGTTAGAAAAAAATCATTGGAAAAAATTGTGTGTTTTAAAGATAAATACATGTTTGTGTAGATGTTTGTGTAGATGTTTTCGTCTGTCGCTTTACGTTTACCAGTTACGTAAGATTATACGTAATTCTTTCCAAGTGAAGAGAACTTCACAGGTTGTTCCCAGAAAATTTAATATATACATTTTATTTGTCCTGAAAATGTCTATGGTAATTTAATCAAAATCGTTACAGCCATTTTTGGAAAATTAAAGTTTTCTAAATAAGTCTAGTATAAAGGGTAGTTGGGGGTGAGAATTTTCTTGAAAATCTTCACATCATATCCTTAGAAGCTGCTGAGCTGAAATACATATCCGACTTTTCGTTTTTGAGTTATGCTGTTCACAAACGCGCAGACGGACACAGACGTTTTTCTAAAAAATGCTGTTTTTTGATTCAGGGGGCCTCAAAACATGTATTTCCAATGAACTCTCGGTATCGAACTTTTGGGTGGAATGCAATACCTTCTCTACCTACTACGTACGTTGTAGAGAAAGTAAAAATAGTGCTGTTGTAGCTTATTAAGGGGAGATTTCATGATGAAAAATGGCAAAATATAACATTCTTAGCTTTCTTTTTGCGGAGTTTTATAAATTCGAAATTCCTATTTAATTTTAATTATATTTTTTCATTATAGGTACGATACTTATACTTTTAAATTTCAAAGATGGTTCTGTATCGTGAATTATGCACCGCTTCACAGAAAAAGTCATAACTCCTACATCCTTTGGATAGAGAAGCAAACTTCAGCACATCATTTTGGGAAAATTTTGCTCTAAAACTTGGTTTTACCAGTATTAAATACAGCAACTTATGTGTGCTCGAGCCCTGTGGTTTCTTTGCAAATATATGAAACCTTGTTTTTTTCTATTTGTGCCTTGAATGGCTTTTTGTGTCAATAAAATTTTCTGATATAAATAATCAGTTTTTCAGAGACAATGAAGATACCTAAAAATGTTAGGATGATAAAAACAATCTCGAAGTTATGTTGTGTATCTACGTAAGTGTTAATGAGTTTGTTGCTTATTTTTAAAACATAATTTCTAATAAATTTTAATCAAAAGATGATATAATAGAGAAAAACTATCTGCTTTAATACGAAGGTAAGTCGATAATGCGTACATAATTTTTTAAATTTATTATAACTTGAAGTTGGGTTTTTCTTTACGTTGTTTGCACCACGTATGGACGCTAATTTGAAGTAGATGGATTTTTACGTCATTTGTTTGCACCACAATTTAGGTGTCAATTTGAAGTAAAATTATTTTTACGCTGTTTGCTGCTACGTATGAAAAGTCAGTTTGAAGATGATGTATTGTATTTCAACTGTTGGGGAGGCGAACTTGTAGTAGTTGCAACCGCACGTATTGTAAACAGTTTCCGGTAGCCTTCGCCCCAAATGTACTTTTAGGTGGCCTTTGCCCGAAGTTTAAAAATAATAGCTTTGTAATTTGACTGTTTCTTTAGATATTATATATTTATGTTTGCCTCGGCTGCGTCAGTATTATTTTAGAGACATGGATATCTTGGCAGGGCGTGATGCGACAAGAATGTAGGGTTACACAGACTAAGTTTTAATTCACTCCTTTTTATTAATTCTTGACACAAATTAAATAACACTTCACTGATATCGAGAGCAGTGAGATTCTTTATTTATTAATTAATTACACTTTTTAACACGTAAACTTAATTTTTCGTCTCACACGAATACATATTAAATCTCTCGCGGACGCACAAGCAACGCATCCAGTTATGACAACTGTCTGCAGGCAACTGAATAGTTTTCAACCGTCTAAACTTGTAAATACCTGTATTTCAAGTCTCTGATTGGCTAAACCTATTCCAATAGAATACCTTCATTTAACTAAAACCCCTCCGGTTGTTGATTGGCTATTTTATAAACTGTCACTAAAATCTCATTATTCCTTACAAGAATCACAAGTAACATTTAAACTCTCAAACTCATTATTGCCTCAAGGTTACCCCGTTGTTAGCAAATTTTAACTTATTATTATCACAGCTCCTACATTATTAAATTACGTAATACATTCCTATAACATTATTGAATGTGTAGACAATAATATAAGCATATGCAATGACTGTTACATACATTTTACAAATTATTACATACACTTATTATTTCAAGGCGGGCTGTTATTGAATTTACATATTATATAATTTGACTAAAAATATTTAAGTGTTAAAAATACTGCCTCAAATTATAGGAATTTACAATTACTTCATTTTCAACATACTCTCCTTACTTCTCAATGCACATTGTCCATCTTTTCACCAGTATTCTGATGCCCTTAGAAACAAAGTTTTTCGGCTGAGCAGCAAGCCATGTATGCACCACTTCATTCACTTCTTGATCTGTAGTGAATCGACGGCCCCTTAAGGCCTGTTTAAGTGGACCAGAAAACATATGGTTTGCCACTTCATCGACAGCAAATCTTCGGTTCTCTGAATCAGGATACGGATTTGCTCATTGTTGGCGTCACTAGTGGATATGGATGGGCGTCCTGTTCTTTCCTCATCCTTCATAGTTGTCTGACCATTCTTGAACTGTTCAATCCATTCGTTCACATTTCGCCAGGGTAAAACATCGACCCGTATTGTGCGACAAGTCTTTGATAGATTTCGGCTCCTGGTACACCTTCAGAGGATGAAAAGCGGATAACAGCACGCTGTTCTTCTTTGGTGTAAACGTTGAGGAGTGCGGCAATGCCTATTATGCAACAATGCAGCACTCGCTAGAGTGATAACGGTCAAACATTCCACAAGCGGAGACAAAGGAACAACATGTCGACGTGCGCGCGCACAAACTGATACAGCCAACCTACAAAATATTTAAAATAGTGTGCGGATACTTATTGACTTACCCTCGTAAACAAACTTATTCTATAAATCTATATCAGTGAACTTAGAAGGCATTCATGTACATACTGTAACAATTTTTAGTGCATCTTAAATAGTTTAAGGTAATGGGTAATGAATTTAGCAGTATTAACAATGGTGGGATAGAGGTTTTAATACTCCCTTAAGTTGTTTCTCTTTTTATAACGTTACCGCCATTGCACACCTACACAGTTAGGTATATACAATAGTCATTTTCTATTCTAAATACTCTGTTATTTAAAAAGCGATGCGTCATTATTTGTTTAAATTAGATTTGGTTCGAATAAACGTTTGACTTTACTGGGTAAACACTTCACTATGATTATCGGCGTCCTTATCTGTTTTTGAGGATTCAGATACATGCATCTCATATAAGGCTAAAACATAAAGCAGCTCAGTGTATGTAGGCATGTGACTTAGTTTATTAGTAAAGCAAACCATAAGGCGAGCTGTACCTGGCCATCCCGTTCCCTTTAGTAAACTACTATACTTTGCCTGTATGGAGTATAACACATACTCATACATATATAATACGAGGGGCACTATTTATACTTTAAGCCTTGGCAACCCTGAATGTTGTAAGTGCCATCTAACGTTTCCAATGCAAATTCTGAGATCTTTTACCATAATCTACTTCGAACATTTTGTCAATAGAACGTCATTTGTTTTATTTACACTAACTTGAAAATTCTGTGACAACAAAAAGATGGAATTAACTCGTGAAAATGTTCGTGCAATGATTTATTACGACTTTCGACGTGGATTATCAAGACAAGAGTGCAT
The DNA here is from genome assembly GCA_030765065.1 of Deroplatys truncata. Taxonomy (NCBI): domain Eukaryota; kingdom Metazoa; phylum Arthropoda; class Insecta; order Mantodea; family Mantidae; genus Deroplatys; species Deroplatys truncata. The sequence goes on from CM060990.1 coordinate 669,233,907, forward strand.
CGATCAACTAACTTCCACATTTGGTGACGAAGCTCCATCCTTTGCCACTGTTAAACGCTGGTATAACGAATTTAATCGTAGCCGCCGTTCGCTCAATGATGAAGTTCGTGGAGGTCATCCAAAATCAGTAGTTGTGCCAGAAAACATTGATGCTGTGCAAAACCTAATAACAAAAGATCATCATGCGACATATTGTGAGATTGAGGCAACCCTAGGCATTAGTTCCACTAGCATATATAAAATATTTCATGATTATTTAGCCGTGCAAAACGTTTTCTCTCGTTGGATCCCACATAATTTGACGCAATCTTAAAAAGATGCTCGTGTCGATTGGTGTACAAAAATGCTCAAAAAATACAATGGCGGTGCCTCAAAAGACGTATATAGCATTGTAACAGGTGACAAATCATGGATCTATGCGTATGAGCCGGAACGTAAACAGCAGTCGACTGTATGGGTGTTTCAAGATGAAGCAAATCCAACAAAAGTTGTTCGTACTCGAAGCACTTCGAAGCAAATGGTCGCCGGCTTTTTCAGCAAAACTGGCCATGTGGCAACAGTGCCTTTAGAGGAATGTAAAACGGTCAATGCCGAATGGTACACAACCATTTGTTTGCCGAAAGTCTTCGTTGAAGTAAGGAAAACCAACAAGAACCGTAGGATCGTTCTTCATCAAGACAATGTGAGCGCACACATCTCGTCTAACAACAGAGTATTTGAAGGCTCAAAAATCGAATTGATGGGTCATCCGTCGTATAGTCGTGTTTTGGCACCCAATGACTTCTTTTTGTTCCCGAGCATCAAGAATAAATTGCTTGGACAACGATTTTCGTTGGCAGAATACGCCGTTGAGCCCTTCAAAAATCATGTTTTGGAGGTGTCTCAAGAAGACTGGAATAAATGCTTGGACAAATGGTTCAAAAGGATGCAAAAGTGTATTTTATCAGAAAGGACAATATTTTGAAAAACAATAAAGCAGTTTTCAATCTGAAATATCTTTGTTTTAATTATTAGGCTCAAAATATAAATAGTGCCCCTCGTATGTCCTCAAGCGGCGGAATCTCGTTTCAGCCAAAGAGGTGGGTAAGTGCGGAAACTGACAAAAATGAAGTGCAGGAGAATCTAAAACTGGTAAGAACGAAGCACAAATCTAATAGTGCTATATTCGGTTAGTAGAACTGTTACGAGTGTAAGCTAATAATGGATGAAATCTGCTTCTGAACGAAGCTTTATTGTATTGCAGCTCTGAACGCGTTTTGGCGTTAGTTTGGGAGATTCTTCTCTTGCTCTCCTTCCTTCTCTTCCGTCTAGTAATGCAATTGACATGGTATCTCCTAGTTGCTTGTTTACTGAAGGCACGAGGTGTCTCCCTTTTTATAACAGGATATAATAGTAAAGGATATAATAGTTTCTCACATCTAAAATACGACGGTAAGTCAATACGTAACCGCAAACTATTTTTTTTTTTGTAGGTTGACTGTATCGGTTTGTGCACGCGCACGTCGACATGTTGTTTCTTTCTCTCCGCTTGTGGAATGTTTGACCGTTATCACTTGTAGCGAGAAACGGTTGCTGAGCGATATTTGTATCTAGTTCTTGGTTCTAAGTTTATCGTGGGTGAGGCAAATTAAAAAATATACTTTATTTCCTTTACTAAGTGTAGTTTATTAACAATTTAACTATTTATGGGCGGCTAGCTTTTTCCATTATTATAATCCCACTACTTTAAATAAGTCAGGAGCGTAACTATCTGCACACGCACTCCCACCCGTTTGCAACCACGTGCATCTTTCGCTAAGAGCGTAACACTTCGTACCGATGAAATTCTAGAAGAGAAGAGAGTGGACTCTGGGGTTTTGTTTGCCCTTGTATACCTGAGCCTAGTGACGCTCACCTCTGCGTTTCAAAATGTAACTACGTTTCTAATTGGTCCTCAGACCGCGTTACCTTAACATGTATGAAAATATGTTGCTCCAAATTCGTGCGCTTACGCGTCACCCTGGCGCGTTGTGAACCCGATTCCATATCTCCGTCTCTTTCTGTCTCTTTCTATTTCTCCTGATCGTTACCTGTTCCCTGCTCGTTGGCTTGGTGAAAGGTGTGCTCTACTAAGAATTATGCTTTACCTGGAATTTGCTAGCTCGCCCGTTTCTTACAATTTGCTCTGTACAAATGTTGGATGTTGAATATTTTAACACGTTTTTTGGTGAATTATATTCTTTCTGTACAATTCTTATATATGTATAGTATATCCCGTTTCACACTCCAGTGAGTGTTGCATTGTTGCATAATAAGCATGGCTGCACCCCTCAACGTTTGCACCAAAGAACATCGTGCAATTATCTGAAGGTGTACCAGGAGACGAAATCTATCGAAGACTTTTCGCACAATATGGGGGCAAAGTTTTACCTCGGCAAAATGTGTACGAATGGATTTAAAAGTTCAAAAATGGTCGGACAACTGTGAAGGACGAGGAAACAGCAGGACGAACATCCACATCCACTAGTGACGCCAAAAATGTGCAAGTCCGTATCCTGATTCAGAGAATCGAAGATTGACATGTTGGTCCACTAAAAATGCCTTAAGGGGCCGTCTATTCACCACAGACCAAGAAGTGTTGGAAGCGGTGCTTACATGGTTTACTGCTCAACCGAAAAGTTTTTGTTTCCTGAGGGCTTTAGAAAGCTTGTGCAACGATGGAACATGTGCATTGAGAAGCAAGTGGACTACGTTGAAACATGAGGTGGCTGTAAGAAGTTTCTATTATTGTTATAATACATTTTAAAAATTACGTGCGGGCACTTATTATTAAGCTGTATGAATCATAGTGGTCGTTTGGTGTATGGCTATTCACTATCCCTGTGCTCTGCTATAGGTCAATTTTTTTTGTTTAATTTTTTTCTCCTTGTATTACCTACTGTCCATTCTAAACCATAGTGCCTTTCACTGAAAACAAACTCTTTGTATTATCCGCGCGAAAGTAGTTCGCAATCCACGCCCCTAATGGCTGCTTCTTCCCCTCTACGTGCTTGTTGAACACTATTTAATCTATAAAAAGGCGCCCTGCGTGAGAATCATAGTTCAAAATGCAACCTGAGGTGACAATCGATTTTATAAGTATGCGGCAATGAACATTTAACTTACATTAATCACAATCCTCGGGCAAAAGTGCAACACCCAAATTTGAATCCTCCGAAGATGACTCAGCTGCCATATCAGAATCAGAACTACTCTCCAAAATAATGAGAAGCTTATCCACAATTCCACAGCACTGTCGCACTTAAAACAAGTTCCCACATTTTATCCTCTTGTATGTTGTATTATGTCTGTTTATATTCTCTGCTCGCTTTAGTTACACTTCTCACTGAAACGCCTGTAAAATCCGATATTAGTTTCGTAATATGCACTAATGCAAGTATCGGATATTTTTGTAATAGTGATTTGAATATATCAAGTATTGTTTGTTTTAGCCACTTTTTAATTGTTTCCCGCTTCTGTGTTTGAACAATTTATTCGCACTACACGCACCTTCCTCTGCCATGTGAGCTCAAATACCAACTGACTAAATCACAAGGTTTGACCTCACCTGAGCATATGTGTGTTAGTGTATTATGAATGACTGTTCGCTTATCATATATCCTGTGTTACGCAAAGTGTTTATTCGGTACTCAGATGGCACCTCTGGGAATTCATTGTTGCATTTCTTGTGTATTTAAGAGAGTGGCAGTCGTGCATACGGTTGGTATTAACAAGCAAGATGCTCTCGGCATTAGCGCAATAGCAGGCGAAAATCATATTTTGTAATCTCTTAACAGCTAGTATATATCCATTACCTTTAACGACGAGTTCTTATGATAACCGCAATAAAATGTGCAGTTCTGTACCTTTCCTGCTCTAATATTTCAAAATACAATACATGTATTAAGGAACTATTTATGTTGGCGTAAGAGTATATTCTTGGGTTCGTGACAAGCCGAAGTACGTGCTTCTGTTTACATCAGAGGGAAATCTGGTTTGGAATGGACAGTAGTTTATGATACTGTACCTTTACTGTTTTCGTTACTGCTTATAACCTCAATTACACAACACACATACACACAAACACCCATTCCCATGGGGGGACTCGAACCCGCAACCGTCAGCTTGGCGGAGCGCCGGAGCTATACGCTCCAGCAATCACGGATACGAGGGCCGGCAGAGTTGACACTGGACGCGCCTTCACCTATCCCCTTGTTTGGTTCTTTGGTTTGCCTACACTCCAAGGAGCTTCTATTAACACTGTATCGCCGTAAAGATGGACCATTCACAACACTAAAGCTGGAGGGAGAAAGGGAAAGAATGACACTGAGCTTCGCAAGATACAATAACTGCTGTAGTCTCTCAAGAACGAAAATCTGGGATGAAATTTGTGGATGCAAGACAGCAGCATTTTTCAACCAGAACGTGTTTCATGGATAATAATTCGGATTTGCAAATCCACAAGCTGCTTTGAAACAGATTGACAACACCAATAAATCCAGTACTTCATAGTACACTAAAATTAGTACCACGTTGCCACGTTAATTATATCTAAAGTCGCTAAATAATACACCTTTGTGGCCCAATGTTGCCTAATTTCTACTTTAAACGTAACAAAAGTACGTACTTTATAATATATAGTACGCCAGAAATTGTAGTGATGTTTCCACCTGAGTACACCTACACAAAAAGGAAATCTTAACTACTGATGGTTTATGAATTATTAGTGATTAATTAACACGCCACCTGATGATTTTATACAACTTTAACGTAATTGAATAAAAATACTCCATCAATCAAAAGCCCTTCCAAAAGTGGAAATATAAGTACCATAAGCAATATCAAATAAACAAACTCGTTATTGTGTAAGAAAATCTGCAACATTTAGGTGAAATAGAGTAACGTTGCTTCAAAACGTTCATTGTATTTTTTTCCAGCCGTGGGGCCACAGAAATCTGTTTCTTTGTATTTTTAGGAGATGAACCGTGTTTTAGGCGAAAGTCGACGCTATAAGCTACGGTATCTTCCTGCCGTTTATGCCTCAAATTTTTAACCGAAGAGCCAATAAAGATACAGGCTGATTGTTAGCACTAACGAGAAGATAGAGAGACCTAGCTTCATGTACAGAAATCCGGAGGCTAGTAGTAACTTGATATATGTGAACGTAAGCGAGGATTTTACAGTTTGTCATGATTCCTTGCTAAGGGAACACGTATTACTCGCATTCAGAAAAGGACGCTAAATTCCCAGATTTGTTTAAGTACCGCGGAATTATGTAACGACGAAGTAATTTGTGTGGAATGTTTATCAATTATTCTAATAGTCTTCTTCGATATAGTTTTTATCCAATCTTATAAATAATTTAATATTTGTCAAGTAACTATTTCAAGTTAGCGGAAGACAAAAGTACGGTGATAGAGCACCGATTTATTGAGTAACTAGCCGGAGCAGATGTTAGTTTGCCAAGTGATAATCGTGGGAGTACGGCGTTAAAGAATCGCACGTGCTAGTGACAAAAGAAGAGAGAATCTTGCAGGGTTTCTGGCATAAAATCGCACCGGAGTGAGAATACTGAAAAAAGTATCCTAGTGTTACCACTCGCGAATCCCACCCTGACATAATCCCCCTAGGAAACAGACCGATTCGCCGACAGTAGAACCCTGAAATGACGTTTGCTTCATAGCTTACTTTCGGCGACATCGATTCCTGAAGACGATCCCGAAGTTATAGCGGCGAGATCTACAACCACGCTGGTAAGAAGAAGACGACGACAGAACTTCTACAAATTATTTTCCAATATTCATAGAATAAATGTTTTAACATTAAGTCTTACCTCAAGCTGACTTTTCTATCATAATTTGTATAAACTATATCTACTTTCTTATTCTAATGATTTGTAATAAGACATTGCGAAGTGGATTTGAACATAAAACAAATTATTCCAAGTCAATGCTGCTAAGTTTAAGTAATTTCATATGCTTTGGTGGATGTATAACGCGACGTCGGCATTCTACTGTGCAATATATTAAAAGTCACTAAATCAATAATACAATCGATGCTATAGGAGTTAAGGAAAACACTGAAAAATAAATTGCATTGAGGCAAATTAAGAAAGAAACATAAATTATTTATTGCATCTTGAGTTTTGGTATATATATTTATGAAAAGCTTTTCAACCTCAAAAATAGACTTGTATTTAAATTAAATTACATATAAGAAGCTCAGATAACACTGCAGGTTATGTCAGAATGCCTCCCCTTTCATCACTGTTTATAGTACTTATTCAGACTCTCGAGCCTATGGCATGTTGCCTTGACTCACCTATAGGAGCTACAGTAAATAGTAACAATTAAACCTGCTGTACTTTGCACATATCTTAATTGCTTATTTGGTGCCCAGCGTCTACTTCTTATTTTTTCTAGAGAAATATTACATAAATATAAAAAATATACACTAAATGGGGCTTAGTTTAAATTAAGAAAGCTAGATTTTTATTCTTTAGTAATTACCACTGGAGTTTCATAAAGAAGAAAGCAAATAGGGCTAAGGTAACACTCATAATAACAAACAACACTAAAGTTAAGGTATATAAAAATTATTTTCCTGATGGAAATTCTTTCCAAGTAATGACTAATTATAATGTTTAATTTATAAGTTATGAATTTCTATAATTAAATTATTTGCGTTTGAAACATGATTTCTACCGCTTTTACATGCATTATCATATCCTTTAGTTTTGTACTTATAGCAGTACAGCCCGATTTTATTCGAACTGAAGTTTTCTGTATATAATTTAAAAAACTTAATTTCATTTTTAGTATGTTGAACTCAAACGAACCGAAGTTCAATAGCTGTTTCAGATATATTTACTAAACATTATTTGTATTAAAATAAAAGGCATAATAGTGGTGGAAAAACTGTTTCCGCTTCTTGAAAAACATTATAATTATAGGTAAGTGTAACATTATTAATAATTTTAGATTCTAGCATTGAAGGAGTAATGCTATCGCTTAAAGGGAATGTAAACATTTTAGAATATTGTTTACATAAAATAAGCATTATAGCATTTATTATCCTTAAATATAAGGAGTATATTTTTGCATTACTTTTAAAATCTGCCTCACGTCCCATTACTGTCACAGCAGATAAGCCTGAACAGAAAAAGTCAACAAGCATTTTCTATTAAAACTAACACATTTAGAGCTATTTGGTCGCGAAGAAGAAAGTTGCAGGGATGTGTTTTAAACAAGTAAAACACTGGCAATAATTAACTCCCGGTATTTCGGACATCAAAAAAGCAGACTCTCACTGCGGTCTATTGAAGAGGAAGAAAAGGGAGAAATACGTGTGTTCTAAAAAGTTGAACGTCGGCTACATAACTTTTGGATATACAAAGAAAGGTTTTGGCATTTGATAGTTCTTAAAAATTTAATCACAATGTTCTTTTCTAAGTAGTCCAAAAAGCAAAATATTTCCCAACTTAGCAACTCTGCCACAACCTGATAATTCATTTCTACTTTTACAAAGGCAAGAAACAAACAGAAATCCGGCTATGGCGCCGAGTTTTTCAGTGTCGTCCTTTACAAATTTAGCCTACACACAATTATTTGTCATCGATTGAGGTAATAATGGTTAACTATGAAGACTGGCATTTGTTTCGTCAGTGTTTATCACCCATTCTTACTGCAGAATGCACCACAGACGACGGACATTGATAACACTAAGTGGAATGATAATTGAGAAAGGAAATTTGGGAAGAAAGCGTATCAGGCCTGAGTTTAGGATACCTTCCCTGCATTTTCCAGTTGTGAACAGTGAGAAAAAATAACCCAGACAGGGAGGACGGTCCAGGCGGGATTGGAACTGTGGACCTCTGGTTCATGAGTCTATACGTAAACGACCTCGGCTACCCGTGTCGGTATAAGTACTTATGAGATTGTAAGACGCCATTGGGTATGTTATTTCAAAATTAATTCTAGAATGCCTTGTGTAATACCGGAAGAAGTGTGAGTCAATTCGAGAATTCAATGTCGTACCAGCATGTTTCTATGGTATTTCAGTTGGTTAGAGCAGTGGCACGGTAAGCCGAAGATCCGTAGTTCAAATCCCGGCTTTAGAATTGAATTTTCGAACTTTAGCCCACACACGGCAGGTGTCGAAGAACAATGAATTAATGAAACAGGATATTAGCTTTGTGAACCACTATTACTGAAACTTGAAATATTTTTTTATTTTCTCTCATACCTAAAAATTCGATGTCGAGGTTTCACCGGATATATATGCTTTGAGGCCCCCTGACCCAAAAAAATGCATAACTCAAAAAAAAATCCCGTGTAAACACTAAACTTGTTATTTATATTCAAGAAAATCCTCACTCCAAAATACGCTTTACATGGATCATTTTAAGAAATGTTTTAATTTTTGAAAAAAATAGCTCTAATGACTTTGCTTAAAATGCCATGTATTAAAGATATTTACATGTAAAATAAAATGTATATCTTGAATTTTCGGGTAATAGTTTGTGAAGTCCTCTTCATTCAGAAGGACATTTATATAACCTTGTATAGCTGGTAAAATTTAAGCGATAGACCAAGAACGTATCTACTACACAAAAAATGTTGATCTGTTTAAAACACACAATTTATTTCAAATAACCTTTTTGTGGCATCAGCCGCTTCTGAGATATCCTTTATTAATGGTTCGAATTGTTTAATACTTAGCCATTCTTTCAAATACTGTTGATTTTCAGCTGTTTCTCGTGATGTCATGGAAAGAGTGTGGATTTTAAGGACAACATATAGCGTCCCGTTCTAAAACGTTTGAATCTCGCTATTCCCTTTGTAAAGGGAAATACCTCTGTAAAGGTATATTTGGGTTAAAATGAAGTAGATAGATAAATAAGATTTAGAAAGAATAAATTGATATCCACTAATAATCGATAGGGGTAGAGAAAATCATGTGAATGTAACACATATGTTTTTCTTGTACATTAGTGTTTCATTGTTACAGAAAATATCAGCCTTTGTTACTGTAAAATATATTCGCGACTGCGTTCGTCGAGATAAAAAATAAAAAAAATCTAAAAATACTTAACACAATCCTCCGTTTAGAGCAAGCACTGGCATTTCTGGCAGTGGAAGGCCTAAAGATGGCGAAGAGGGTTAGAATGGATGGGAAGGGAAGAGACGGGAAGAGGGGGACGAAAGGCGGATGGTGGCGAGAAGAGGTCGTGTAATTAATTAATTTTCGCAGCCTCCCACCCTACTGTTATAATTTCTCCTCAAAAACTCAAGATGCGCATCGCACACAGAGAGAGGCACAACACACGCTGCCAAGATAGCGCTTTCTACTAGATGAGACCCAGGAGTCTGCAGCTAACAAGGGAATCTAGAACAATTTATTTTGCTTTCTAGAACTACTGTTAAGCTTCTTAAAAGCTGTGAATCTTATTTGTCGTTTTCATTTAAGCTTCGTGTTAATCAATAGAACTCGTTGCATGAAGGTTAATAATTTTCTGCACCCCTCGGTGTAAGGGGGTGTTTTCGATTATGAATAAACTAGCTGTCTTATCTGGGGTTGCACGGATGCATTATCTTACTAAGGGGAAAATATGGACAGGGATAGCTTTTAAAAGGCGTTAGTAGCCTATTATTTTCGATGAAACAGTCTTGTTCAAATGGTGCATATTGTGATTTTGTCCAGGGGATTCATTTAGCTCACATTCTCACTTCCCTGATGTGAACTCGTTCAATCACCCCGTCACTTCACTTTCTTCGTGACGTAGCCTATTTTCCCTGACGGTTCACTCGCTGGAGAGTCGAACATACTCACTCAACTCATTTATTCATTCACTGTTTAACCCCATCTTATGTAGGACTTACACCCCCAGGACTTGCAGAAGGGTGCCTGGGGTCAGAGGCCCGTCGAGGAGCAGACAGAATGTCCAGGATGGATGATCAGCCCGATGCCTGGTATGGGATGAAGGAAGTAGATGAAACGAAATGACGGCGAAATGGATGAAAGGAAAGGTGATGATGGAGCAGTTGGTTGAATGAATGGAGGGGGAAACCGGAGAACCCGGAGAAAACCCGCTCAGACGCCGCTTTGTCCACCACAAATCCCACATGCGGGTCCCTGGGATTGAACTCGGGCCGCCTTGGTGACAGGCGAGCGGTCTAAGTATTAAACCTCTGGTTGGAAAAAACAGATTTATTGATTTGGAGGTCCAAAGCACTAATCCGTTTCAAAGTAATGTCCTTAGTGAAGCACACACTTCTTCTATTCTTGGAAAAACTTCTGAAACACAGTTTTTGGAAGAGTGAGCAACTAGGCCGTGGCATTCTGCACGATTTCTCTCGACTTAAATGAGGTCTCTTTCAGCGACATTCTCAGCTTGGAAAACAGTCAAAAGTCACAAGAAACAATTTTGAGTGTGTAGGAAGCCTGATGAACCACAGGATAAAGCCGGCTATCGAGACCCAGGAGGGCAAATAGTGATAATAATAATAATCATAATAATATTATACGATCGAAATCAAACTAACAACAAAAATGTACTGAAAAGAATAAAGGGTATAAAGAGAATCAATTTATTATAAAATAAAAAGACGCCCGCTCTGTAAATTCATACTAGGAAGGGGTTTTGTTGAAAAGGCCGAAAAACAATTTTTGTTTTCCTCGAAATGAAAGCAGATGTACCTGCTATCGGCGACAAGAAGTCTACCGGAAGTTTCGCTTTTGTGCGTTAGCTCGGGCAGTTTACAATGGTTTCAAAGCTTAGCAGGGTCAGAAAGTAAACGTGTCTTATCTACGATCTAAGAATATTCGTGGGAAGATTTTAAAACTCAAAACAAGCTGTAAGAAGCACACGTGAAAGTTGTCAAAGTGGGGGTAGCCAATAATAAAATCATGAAACAAAAATGATAGCCAATCAAAGATCGCGCATGCATCACATGATTCGTTTGAACTTAAAACGGAACGAAACATAAGAAAGGTGGGGGAAAATTCTAAGTTCGACGAAACGCATGAAAAAGAAAAAGAAACACTGAGACACATTCCGATACCAACTAACCACGAGGACGGTTGATGAAACCAAAATAAGAAGAAAATAATCAGAAAGGTTGAATTGTGAAATGAAGTTGTGAAATCTAGGCAATTCGAGGGCTAGTTGGAGAAACATATAAGTAGCGACTTCGAAAGTAATGACAATAATAACACTAGTTTTGACGACGAAGGTGGCGGGTCGACCAGATGGGAATCTTCTTAGCAAAATAAAGGAATAATAACTCAATCTTCGCCGGCAGCATTACTAATATTTTCAAGGCAGTGTCACCACCCCTGGAAACCAGAACCTCAGCTCTACCAGAACAAGTTCCTAATCCCTGCCATCCAATAATTGAACCCGGGGCTCTGAGTCTCCTGAAGCGACAGCAAGGAACAACACAGATGTGTTAAAGGTCAGCGTCAAGGAATGTTGTGTTTAGCGAAAAAAGCCTGAATCAAATGCGCAGAATGGTCGGGTGCGTTATCATGATGGAGGTGCCAAGCTTTTGCTGCCCACAGAACCAGTCGTTTGGGTCGCACAGCGTCACGAAGGCCACAAAGGACCTCCTGGTAGTTGAGAAAGGAGTATTTTAAAAGGAGTTGTATCGTATTTCAACTGTTGGGGAGCCGAACTTGTAGTTGCAACAGCACATATGGTACCCGCTTTCCGGTAACCTGAGCCCTAAGTTTAAAACTATTAACTTTCTAATTTGACTGTTTCTTTAAGTATTATATATTTATGTTTGCCTCGGCTGCGTCAGTATTATTGTTAGAGACATGGATGTCTTGGCAGGGTTGTGGTACGACTAAGAATGTAGGCTTACACAGATTTCAATTTTACTTCACTCCTTTTATTAATACTTGATACGATTTAAATAACACTTCACTGCTATAGAGAGAGCAGTAGGATTCTTTTATGAATTACTTGCACTTTTTAACACGTAAACTATTTTTGTCTCACACGAATACGTATTAAATCTCTCGAGGATGTGTCTCGCATCCGGTTAGGAACACTGTTTGCAGGCAACTGAACTGATTTCAACCGCCTAAACTTGTAAATTTCTGTATTTCAAGTCTGTGATTGGCTATTTCTAATCCAATAGAATACCTTCTAAAGCTTTTTCTGGTTGTTGATTGACTATTTTTATAAACTGTCACTAAAATACATTATTGCTTCCAACAATCACAAGTAGTATTGTTAAACTTTCAAATTCATTAGTGCCTCAAGGTTACCTCATTGTTGGCAACTTTTAACCTATTATTCTCACAGCTCCTACATTGTTAAATTACGTAATATACTCACATAGCATTATTACACATGGATACAATAATACAAGCATATGAAATGACTGTTACATACATTTTAGAAATTATTACATACACATATTGCTTCAAGGCGGGCTGTTATTGAATTTACATATTATATAATTAGACTGAAATCATTTTAGTGTTAAAAACACTGCCTCATAGTAATGCTTTGCGATGGTTTAGACCTTGTGTTGCGTACTCATGATGAACCACACTACGGGTGTCAAAGAGAACGGTCAACATGAGCTTGACTTTGCTGCGGACCGGCCCTGCTTTTTCAGCCTCGGGGATGACGGATGTTGCCATTGTGACGACTACATCTTGGTTTCTGGGTCGTAGCCATAAACTCATGTCTCATCGCCAGTGATCACGGTTTTCAGAAATTTGGGGTCACTATTTGCATTGACCAGCATGTCCTCTGCGATGTCCAGACGTCATTGCTTGTCAGCAGCTTCAGTACGAATTTCGCGGACACTCTCCTGATGCCAAAATCCTCGGTCAAATTTGATGTACCGATCCAATGCTTACCGCTATTTCGTTCGCAAGTTCTCGGCTTGTTGAGGATCTTCCTATACGTGGTTCGCTCCCCACTGATGTACGGCCATCTTTGAAGCGGTTGTACCACCCCTTTATCCACGAGGTGCTCGTGGCATCGTCCCCGAAGCCTGTTGAATCTTGCGAATGGTTTCCACTTAGATATTGTCAAGTTTTGACAAAATTTAATGCGATATCGCTGCTCAGGTTGTTCCGTAATTTTACAAAATCTGAAATGCGCCGATCGCTCACTACACGTCTTCACTCGTAGGACTACTGTCAGCGACTGACGCTTTCTGCGAGCGGGGAAAAAATTCACGACTGCGCATGAATGTCTCTTCCATATGTCCACAGAAGGAAGTCTCCCGCTTTTTATTGGTTTACGCAGGAAAAAATAAGGTTTGATACCTTTTGAACACACCTCTAATAGCCAATGAAACCTTCCACAGAACATTCTGAACTATCTTGACACACGTACTGGAGGTGGGGGAAAGAAACTTTCAAAAAATTCTGATTATGTTCCGATAGCGTTTCCAATGTTACGTTCGGGCAAGAGCGTTGCATACCTCTGTTTACCTCCGACTAGAAAGCGCCGACCTCTCGATAACTTGTGCCATAGCCGGTACATCACAACATTTTACTTAAGGGTTTGAAAATATCAGTAGGGATAGAAAGTTTAAGGCCAAATTCTATAATGAAGGCACACAAACTTCTGTCCCGATTGGTCAAGTGGTGCAGTTTTATATACGGGCTGGACCATTTAAAATGATCCAGTACAATATCTCCAAAACTAAGCGTTGTAGAAACAAATGAATAAAAGTTTCTTGATATTATGGGGGAAAAGTAAATGTCATTAGTCGTGTTTTATTTGGAGGGTGTTGTGATGGTCATTTTAGGGTCAATTTAATTTGACCCTGATTGTAGGTTCCAATTTCAAAAATTAAAATGACCATAAAATGACTACCAGAACCTCCTCCAAACAAAACTTGACTAATGATACTTACTTTACCCCCTAATATCAAGCGACTTTTATTTAAGACATTTCTTTCTACAACGCTTAGTTTTGAAGACATTGTACAGTCTCAAATGATCCACCCTGTATAAGTAGCTAAGCGGAGAAACTGAACAAGGCGTTAAATATGCATTTACTAGAACTTCCCACCCCTAAGTATAGTGTCAGAAAAGAATTCAGCCCTATCTGGTGTATATACCGTGTATCAGAAAAGTTCGTTTACTATGTTACAGGGAATATAGAGTAAAAACAATCTTATGCTTTAGAGCAGAGGTGGCGAAAACGTGACTCGCGAGGCATTTTGACTCGCAGGCGCACGTTCCCTCTCATCAACCGTCCGTTTGATTTTCACATGCTGCTGAGTGACGCCGTGCGGGTTGCATATTTGGTGACTCGCGGAAGGAAGCCGTTTTCGCCACCCTTGCTTTAGAGTATGTAACAAAAACTTCTCACACTTTTTACTTGCCCCACTACGCACTTACATTAAGTAGACGAGGTCTTTTATTCTACAAAAGATTAAATACCGATATTTCACCGAAAATGTAGTTTTTGAGTCCCCTTAACCCAAATCTCACTTTTAGAAAAAAAGTATGCTCACGTGTGTGTATCTTTGTGTTTGTCTATGAACAGAGTAACTAAAAAAGAAGGGTACCATGATTACAATCCTTTTTATTTAAGTTCTATATCTTTCAAAGATGCAACACGAGAATTTTTAAGAAGATCCCTTAATCCAAACTAATCTTTATTCAAGTGTAGCGTTTTCGTTATTTTTTATTTGTTTAAACGTGACTAATATTTTTTTGTTTAAAAATGACATATATTTAAGATATTTTGTTAAAAAACAAACGTATATCGTTCTGAATTATTTTTGTGCAATTGGTAAACCGTAAGAGATGTAGAAAATCTTGCTATACAAAACTGTAGCTTACGCCGAATACATTTTTGTGGTGTTAACCATTTTGGAGATACTCCTGGTTATTGCTTTGAATTTTCAAATACGTATACTTCTCAAGTGGAAAAACGCTATTCCTTTTTTTCTCGTGCTCATGTAAAGACAATAGAATTTCAAAGTCATCAGAAAGCCACCTACTCTTAAAGGATTTGACTTTGGCTTATAGCCTACTGTATTCCTCTAACCCCCTTATATCTACAAGGAAATATGTAATAAAACCATTTCTTCATATGTTTATCTCGATTAGCATTATGTAGATAGAAGAATAAGCTGTCACAATAGTAGTTTTTGAAGAATGGGTTGAGAAAGTCATGTGCATGTAACGCATAGGATTTTTCTGAGGCTTTGTGTTTGCTACTGCTGTTCGTAAGCGCAACGAATTGGTTTATGGACTCCGTTATTTGCTTTCATACAGGATGTGAACAAATAAAATTTGAGATTTTATTGAAATTATTGTCTTTCGTTTCATTGAATTAAATTGAATTGTTTTATTTATGGACGCTCTCTAAATGCTGTGATTCTTAGCGACCCATATTTTATATTGGGCGCGAAAGACCGGAAATTTTGCTCAGAGGCATTTTTACTCAGGCTTGAGGTTCTTTTACGTGCCGTAAATCTACGAAATGAGATCACCGGCTTTACTTCCCTCTCGAAGGAAGCTGAGGATTTTTACTCCCGAAAATATCCATTACCCTTCCTCGGATTTGAACCCGCCACCTCGGAAACTAGATACTAGCATGGTACCACTAGGTCACGGAGGACGTTTCATTGAATGGATAATCGTTTCATGTGTACCAGTGATTAATAGAGAGGCTAAAACTTCCAGGATTTTGTGAAGCTGCAGGGAATATTGGATATATTCCTCGCATTTTTGAGTGTTCTCCTGTAGCTCGAAGTTCTACTTATATATATATATATATATATATATATATATATATATATGCATATTTGCATAAAGTGTTGAGCTTGCACATTGTGTGAAATGTTCAAATACATAGTTCTTTTAAAGATCCATGCATTTTCATTCAAACCCAAACTCTTGTAATGAACAACTTATGTTTGAAAGTTTTAAATTCAACCAAATAACATTGATGACCTTATTTGCAGTGGAAGGTTAGTTATACATCTTATAAAGAGTAAATTGGCTAGGAGCCATTAGTTCTACCGAGCTAGATAGCTCATGCGCTAGCGCCTGAGGCTCGCATTTGAGAGGTCCCTTGTTCGATTACTGTTGGATCGGTTACCCTGACCTTGGATTTTTTCATAGTTGTCCCAGGTCGGTGGAACTGGGTGTATTATATACTACAACGAATTTTCTTCTCCCACATTGCCACTATTTTAAATTTCGATTTCAACTTTAAGGATTAGAGGGCCAGGCGGATTGGTCGGTGATGCGCGGCGTATGCAGCGTAGGTACTTTGAGCAAAGAAAGGCTTCTTATGGCACAGATGGAAACGTTACGGAACCCTCTGCTCTGCTCCTGCCGCTTTAAGATCTGACTGCCCTTCGTATTCTCTCGCCACACCTTTCCTCCCGTAGTTCCAGTCTTGGCCGCAGTGCTAAACTCCTCCTTTATTTCTATTCCCTATGCCCAACCAATAGTTTATTTTATCATAATAGAACATTTGAACCTTTCTTTAAATACAGGTATATTGTCATTACTCGTATTTACACGTAATTTATACATTTGAATGAAATAAACATTTGTGTACACACACCAAAAGGAATGGTTTAAGTTAGTGGAGTATATAATGTAAATTAACAGTAATATAGCCTTTACTGGATTACAGAAATGATAAAGATTCATTTGCCAACGTGAGAAAGGTGTTGTATTGAAGTATTGTTATTTGCCCCACGTATGGAAGCCAATTTGAGAAGATGGTTTGTTACGTTATTTGCACCACGCTTTGGGCGTCAATTTAAAGTAGGTTGTATTGAAGGAGTTGTATTATATTTCAACTATTGGGGAGCCGAACTTGTAGTAGCTGCAACCGCACGTATGCTACCCGGTTTCCGGTAGCCTTTGCCCCAAGTTTAAACAAATATTAACTTTGTAAATAAAATGTTTCTTTATATATTTAATATTTATGTTTGCCTCGGCTGCGTCAGCATTTGTTAGAGACACGTTTCTCTTAGGCAGGGTTGTGATGCGACAAGAATGTAGGCTTACACAGATTATAAGTTTTAATTCACTCCTTTTTATTAATCCTTGACACAAATTAAATAGCACTTCACTGATATAGAGAGCTGTGAGATTCTTTTATGAATTACTTGCACTTTTTAACACGTAAACTATTTTTCGTCTCACACGAATACATATTATATTTCTTGGGGATGCACAAGCAACGCATCCAGTTATGAGCACTGTTTGGAGGCAACTGAATTGATTTCAACCGTCTAAACTTGTAAATTTCTGTATTTCAAGTCTCTGATTGGCTAATCCTACTCCAATAGAATACCTGCATTTAACTAAAGTTTTTTCTGGTTGTTGATTGGCTATTTTTAAACTGTCTCAAAATTACATTATTGCTGCTCTAATGAGGACTAGTAGCATTTAAACTTCCTTACTCATTATTGCCTCAAGGCTACTTCATTGTTGCCTCATTGTTAGCAACTTTAAACTTACTTCTCACAGCTCCTACATTATTAAATTACGTAATACATTCACATAACATTAGTGAACATGTTTACAATAATATAAGCATATGCAATGACTGTTACATACATTTTACAATTTATTACATACACATATTGCTTCAAGACGGGCTGTTATAGAATTTATATTTATATAATTTGACTGAAACCATTCAATTGTTAAAAATACTGCCTCAAACCATGTCGACGTGAAATAGTATTTCTATATATTTTAGATACCAGATTTTCACGAATATGACACATTTAAATGTATAGTTTTATGCCATGAAGAGAGATGTGTTTAAATTTGGAAGTAATGAAATCTGAATAAGACACTGAACACTACACAGTCTGTCCCTTGGATGACTGAAGCTACCCTATACCTTTTAATAACCGATTTCTTATTAAATATGAGACAGTTTTGAAAATATGTAGAAACACCTGAATATCTTTAGCCTAGATTACCTTCACAAAATAAGAATAACAATCGTTATTCCGATGGCTGTGAATTAAGAATGGACCGAAATAATGCAAATATTACGAAATCAAAGAAAAAAAATATATAGCTCGGAAGAATGAAGAATTCATAAGAATTGAAAATAGTGATCGCTTAAAGGTAAAATTCTAACGGAGGTGTACAATACATTAAAAGTTAGTGTATGATGTAAACAGTAAATTTTAAATTTAGCAATTATTTTGTTTATTTCCATTCAGCCTCTTTTATGAAACATTTGAGCTGATAAATATTTAGTCCTTGTGTTAGCAGTTCAGCCAATTGCTTGCCAATGTCCTTAAAAGTCATCAAAGCATTATATTTTAATGACTGTTTAACACATATTCCCACTTGTCAATGGAGTGTTACGACCATATAAATTTCGCCTAATCGCAATCAACTATCAGTGTAATATTGTTGATATAATCTTGTTGAAGCTGATATCATTTAAAGTATTATCAAAGTTGATAGCATTTTTCTGTAATAACTGAGTAGGCCCTGCTTTCAACTGAAGAATGGCTTGTTTACTAATCAATGAGTAACGCCGTAACCTTATAATCAACAAACTGAGGAAATATAGGTAACCCTAGCACCTTGACAACTATATTTACAGTCACTGGGTGCCAATTTCATAATTGTTTCAATTATTAAAAGCTAGTTTGGAAACATATACTCCCACGTCTTTTCTTTGTAGTTAGTTGGGCAAGCTACTCTTAGGTGTCTTAACAAATAGCTATCCACAGGACAGTGAAATACCATGGCAATGCAAACAAATTATATCAGGTGGCCCAATCGCGTCGTATTCAAGTGTGTATCCCTTCGTGCGTTAAAAGAGTTGCAGAACTCAAAGGGGTAACTCCAAGTAAACACCGGCCATTAGGAAACTTGCGTCAGCGAGCTTGCCGTTTTTTTTTTTTTTTTTTGGTTTTTTTAAAGTTCCATTTATACCCCGTCTTTAACTACAACTGTCTTCTTATCGGCGGCCTTTCCGGAATATATTATTGCCTATAGTAATGGTGTTAACTCGCATTCGCTTGTCTTTGGGTTTCTAGTACACTTGGGCTTTAATCATTGGATCTCACACACACACACACACACACACACACACACACACACACACACACACACACACACAAATATTCACGCTCCCGGGACCCGTTTACCTAGCAAGGATGATGAGCGGATCATGCTCATTGAGAGACATTTCTCAGGCTTGCAATAGAGTTTACAGTCCGTGATGATAGACAAAAATAGACCGATAAATTCTTAGTATATGTTGCACTTAAGTTACAAACGCTTTATTTTCGAGAAAATAAACTCACTTTTTAGACTGACAAATAATTAAAACGTCTTTTTTAGACCTATTGCTATCCGCCCATATCTATTTCTTTAATTGCGTTTACGCTGTTCTTGTCTAACATTAGGACTATAAGCAACAAATATGAAAACACGCTGTGTTTCACTACCCTTTTTTTGCTTGTTATTATAAACGTTATTTGTTACTATTATTATAATTATCATCTTCATCTAACGGTAGTTATGCTGACTTTGCTCTTGAAAGGGTGTTCGAAATTTTGCCCTTGTTGATTGATACGATGTTCCAACCGTCTCAGTGTATCCATATGGACGTTTCTGAGAACCACTGGTATTGTAGTAGTAGTAGATTTTTTATGGTCTGCATTTACTTGGAATTGCCCCGTTGAGTTCTGCAACTCTTAACGCACGAAG
This sequence comes from Deroplatys truncata, assembly GCA_030765065.1. NCBI lineage: Eukaryota > Metazoa > Arthropoda > Insecta > Mantodea > Mantidae > Deroplatys > Deroplatys truncata. Next base: position 669,253,629 of record CM060990.1, read on the forward strand.
GGTTTAGCTGCACACGTCAAATACGGCGTACTACAGTAACTATATCTAAATATAAATCTCTTAATTATTATAGGTAGCACGGAAACTTGCGTTCATTTGATCACTATTAAATATATTTACTAAACGGTCCTATTGTATACCACGGGAACATTAATCTCTATAGATAATACCCTCCGGCATAGTGGTCACGTATCATGACAAAATTAAAGCTCTTACGTTATTACTTATCATAATTTAAACAAACTAATTTTTCTCATTCCCGCCTTCTTCTCGCCCTGCTCCTCAAATATTTCTATGATTCAATTACCTCTTCTGAAAAATGGGGGAAGAAAAGAAACTCTGTGACTCTCAGAATCGAAGGCTTCATCCGTAAAAGAACTATCCAAGATTGCTGTAGTATCGTATAATCTCACATACCCGCGTTGTTATGTCCGAAAACATTATAATTTATGGTGAAACGTAGTAAATTGGTGTCCTGCTGTTTTGGTTGACAATGCTGATCCCGTTGGGACTGTCCCTGTGTGAACAAGGTGTACTCCCATGGTGGAGCATATTTTGGGTTAACAAACAACGTAATTACGTGATTAAGTCAAAACTGCAGCGTGTCAATTGTCCTATAATGAGCACTTCATTTGCGCATCTACGATCGACGTTTCAAGCCTGCATAAATTCGACCAGACTACAGATTTTTGTTCCAACACCGGGTGGTTAAACAAACATGCTACAGAAGTTTAAACATACAAAGGGTGAGGAAAAACAATGCGCAGCAAATTGTAGAGTAGAAGACCAGTACTGAAATGAACATTTTGAGGAAAAGAACATGGGGTCGCAAAGCCTTTTTACTGTGCTACATGCGTCAACATTAACTCCGCAATGTTAGAGTTTCACTAGGTGTGTCTGATGTTCAATGCTGCAATAGTGTTGTGAAGCCAACTGGATGGTACGGTAATCCCGAACGCTCCTCTTGTTCAGTACAGTGTTAGTAGGTAGGTAGGGTATCTTTATTGGTTTCATTAATATTAGCTCATAACGTACCCGAGGGGCACAGGCCTCTCTCCTCGGAGAGGTGGCTTGGTTTAGCGATCCCGATTAGCCATTCCGTGAAGGATCCTCCTTATTCTTAAAACTAGTCCATTACTTATAGTCCTTAACATTATATACTGATCGTATATTCACTGTTGGTTCATGCACTGGTTCTTTAGTCCTTCACTTTTTTTTTTCTCCGGTTGTCTCTTGCTAGCTTGGCTGACTTCAACACTGTATACCGATCCTTAGCCCTTCACTTTTTGTTCATGTACTGTTTCTTGAGAAAGGTTTGTTGCTGCTACGTATGGAAAGTCAGCTTGAAGCTGATGTATTGTATTTCAACTGTTGGGGAGCCGAACTTGTAGTAGTTGCAACCGCACGTATAGTAAACAGTTTCCGGTAGCCTTCGCCCCAAATGTACTTTCAGGTGGCCTTTGCCCCAAGTTTTTTTTTTAAATATTAACTTTTTAGTTTGACTGTTTCTTTAAATATTATATTTATGTTTACTTTGGCTGCGTCAGTATTATTGTTAGGGGCACGTTTCTCTTAGTAGGGTTGTGATGCGACAAGAATGTAGGCTTACACAGATTATAATTTTACTTCACTCCTTTTATTAATGCTTGATACGATTTAAATAACACTTTACTGATATAGAGAGCTGTGAGATTCTTTTTATTAATTAATTACACTTTTTAACACGTAAACTTACTTTTCGTCTCACACGAATACATATAATATTTCTTGAGGATACTTTTTGCGTCTGGTTAGTAACTCTATCTGCAGGCAACTGAACTGTAAATTTGTAAAATGTTCTCCTTTTCAGTTTCTGATTGGCTAATCCTAATCCAATAGAATACCTTCATTTAACTATAGCTTTTTCTGGTTGTTGATTGGCTATTTTTATAAACTGTCACTAAAATTACATTATTGCTTCCAAGAATCAGAAGTAGTATTGTTAAACTCTCAAACTCATTATTGCCTCAAAGTTACCTCATTGTTAGCAACTTTTAACTTATTATTCTCACAGCTCCTACATTATTACACATGGATACAATAATACAAGCATATGAAATGACTGTTAATACATTTTACAAATGATTACATACAGATATTGCTTCAAGGCGGGCTGTTATTGAATTTACATATTATATAATTAGACTGAAATTATTTAAGTGTTAAAAATACTGCCTCATTCTTTAGTCCTACACTTTTCTTTTCTCCTGTTGTCTCTTGTTAGTTTGACTGACGTCAACACTATACAGTGATCCAGTCCTTCACTTTTTGATCATGCACTATTTCTGTTGTGCTGCACTTTCTTTTCTCCTGACCCATTCTTTTATTGATGTTCTGGATTGCTGTCTTGACTATAAGTTGCCTTCTCCGTTTTTTGTTTTGATACTGTGGCCCATCTGCTGCCGAATGCCATGAGCACGTCTGACTATCGTGTCCTCTGACGGCCTAGTTTACTTCGTTGTTCTCGGCTCCCATGTCGTTAACCTGTGGGTGCATCGGTTGGCGTCTTGCCTCATAATGTGTCCCGCCCATCTCCATTTTTTTATAACTGATGGTTTTTTCTATACCTATTATTTGTGTAATTCCTCTTATTACTTCGTGATGCTTAGAACTCTTCTTTCCATTTTTCTTTGACATGTTGTACTGACTTTTGTTTTTTTTTTTATTACGCTCCGAGTTGCCAGTCGTATATCAGTGCAGGTAATATGCATGTGTTCATGATACCCCTCTGGATATTAAAATTGAAGGATTTTTCTACTAATATGAATATCAGCGCACAGAACTTTGACCACGAGGTCAATATTCTCCTCGTGATTCCCTTGGTAATACTTTTCTTGAAGGTGGTTGCTTGTTCCAGGTAAATTTTCTGCACATATTCCAGTATTTCAGTTTGATGTCCTTCTCTCTGTCATTTGTCATTTTTTTGTCTTTTTGAGTTTTTTAAATTTCTGTAAAGTACATTTTTTCAAGCTACTTTTCAGAAGAAAACAAGAATTATGCTTTTAGGAACATACAAAGATCTCTTTCGTGAAACTTCATCTGCTTTTCTATAATGCTAAATATAAGAAAATATATGTCCGAAAATACAGCTCTAAATTTTGAACTAACCTATCAACATAGAAATAAACTACATTAAAATGGCTATATGATGGGATATTAAGGTAATAGAAGAGCTTTACATGTTTTGTGTTGGATTTCTAACCCACCAAGGAACGATTAAAACAAAAAAGTTTTATGCATTTTCACTATAGGAGTATAACCATTTTAATTAAAATATAATAAAAGGTATTTTCGTATGTTTAAGAGAGAAGGAGAGGGGGAAACTTTGAAGAGCATAACGCATAAATAAAATTCGAATAAATATAAAATTAACTCAGGTAACTTTTAGGGATGCAGTGCAAAACGTTTCAACGAATCACAAATGTATCTACAATTATTTTGTTTAAAACATTTTATGTTTGATATATTCATATAAAATTCACTTTGTGTCTTAAATTTTCACTAAGAAACATATGAAGACCTGTTTATGCTAGTGTAGGTATATGCCAAGTCATTAGAGATGTAGAAAATTTTACTTCCCGAAAAATTACGATATTGTTAAAATATACTGTTTATGTGAATCAAACTTCCTGTAGCGGAAGAGTTTTTAAAGTATTTGCTGTTGTTTGAGAAGTTTTCCACAAACTTATCCAGTACAGTTTGAATCGATGAGTGGGCTAAAATTATCAGTCACCCTGATGAAAACCATTGTCTTCTTCATCTTTCTCTGTTTAACCTCCTCTTATGTAGGACTGACACCCCCCAGGACTTACAGGCGGGTGCCTGGGGTCAGAGGCCCGTCGAGGAGCAGACACTCATGGATCAGACAGAATATCCAGGATGGGTGATTCAGCCCGATGCCTGGTATGCGAGGAAGGAAGTAGATGAAGCGAAAAGAAAGGTGATGATGGAGCAGTTGATGGAATGAATGGCGGGGGGAACCGGAGAATCCGGAGAAAAACCGCCCAGACGCCGCTTTGTCAACCACAAATCCCACACGCGGGTCCCTGGGATTGAACACGGGCTGCCTCGGTGAGAGGAGAGCGGTCTAACCACTCGGCCATGGCGCCGCCGTAACCATTGTCTATACCTAAAAATGTACATTACCTCACTAAAACCAATTCTGGAGAAAGTTTATCAGGACTGTTGTCGAAGAAGTTGACCTCAGAATTATATATTTAAGAAAGTGACGTTTTGAGCAGTTAAAATAGTTCACAACAATACAAAAGAGATTATGAACTAATATTATCTGGACAATTGCATTGCATTACAAAGTGAATACTGCAGGACAGTGAAGTATTGGAGAGTAAGACTGCTAATGATTTTGGTGTCAAATGCAGCACTAAAGAAAACCACATGAAATTAGGCAGCAAGCTTCGTACACTTTTTCTTTGTCTAACACCTAACCATATCAGGTAAAACGAAGTATTGTATTGTATTCCCCTTAAATTTGATATCGAGATTTCACCGGAAATAAATGTTTTGATGCCCCTGAATTAAAAACAGTTTGTATATGTATCAGTGAACAGCATAACTAAAAAACTAAATGCTGGATAAATACTTAATTTGATAGTATCCTCCAAAGTTGCCACAAAGATTTTCAACAAAATCCAACACTCCACAAAGAAAACTGTCGATACTTTTTCTAGCGATTTTGGTTAAAATACCCTATATTTTTGATAATTAAATGTAAATAAATTGTATATATTGAATTTTCTAGAAATAGCCTGTGTAATCCTCTTTAATAGGAAGGAATTTTGTATAATTTTGATAACGGGTACAACAAAAGAGATGGAAAAAAAATCTTGCTACAAAAAAATGCAGATCTCTTTAACTCACACAATTCCTTTTGTGGCATCAGCTATTTCCGATATATCTCTTAACGTTGGTTTGATATTTTAAAGTGCTGTCGCTATCCAGTTGTTTCTCTCGAAGTTAGGGATAGGCTGAAATTTTTATGCCAGCGTATAGCAACTCACTTTTAAGTATCTGAGTATCCATTCGGTTTTCTCTATCACCTATCTCTATCAATTTGATCAATTTGTAGAACTTCATTTGTCTTTATTTTCTAGTTTCTTGTCAATTTTAAAACTAATATCATACTATGGATGTTAGAAGGGAATAAATGTTCTAAAATTCTTCCACTTATTATGGATCTAAGAGGATTTCTCCTTTTAAAGGCCAAAATTCTCGTTTTATTTGTGGACTTTGAAGTTGATGTATTGTTTCGTTATTTTTACGTTGTTATTTATAAGCCCCACGCTTTGGGCGCCAATTTGAAGTAGATGGTATTTTGCTGCTATTTGCTACACGCTTTGGGGGCCAATTTGAAGTAGATGGTATTTTGCTGCTATTTGCTCCACGCTTTGGGAGCCAATTTGAAGTAGATGGTATTTTGCTGCTATTTGCTCCACGCTTTGGGCGCCAATTTGAAGTAGGAGTTGTATTGTGGTTCAACTGTTGGGGAGCCGAACTTGAAATAGTTGCAACCGCACGTATGGTACCCGAAGCCTTCTTCCCAGAAATTTAAAAATATTAACTTTGTAATTTGACTGCTTCTTCAAATATTATATATTGAAGTTTTCCTCGGCTGCGTCAGTATTATTGTTAGAGACAAGGATTTCTTTGCAATGCGTGGTGCGGCTGAAGAATGTAGGCTTACACAGATTTTAATTTTTTATTCACTGCTTTTTTTGTTAATTCTTGACACGATTTAAATAACTCTTCACTGATATAGAGAGCTGTGAGATTCTTTTATTAAATACTTGCACTTTTTAAACACGTAAACTATTTTCTCACACATAATACGTATTCAATTTCTCGTGGACACATCTCGCGTCCGGTTAGGAACACTGTCTGCAAGCAACGCGTCCAGTTATGAGCTCTGTCTACAGGCAACTGACTTGATTTCTGCGTCCTAAATTTGTAAATTTCTGTATTTCAAGTCTCTGATTGGCTATTGCTACTCCAATAGAATTCTTTCATTTAACTTATGCTTCTTTCTGGTTGTTGATTGGATATTTTATAAACTGTTTCAAAAATTGCATTATTGTTTCAAAGAATATTATTAAACCTTCTTGCTTATTATTGTCTCAAGGTTACCTTATTGTTAGCAACTTTTAACCTATTTCTCACAGTTCCTACATTATTAAATTACGTAATACATTCACATAACATTATTACACATGTATACAATTATATAAACATATACAATGACTGTAATATACATTTTTGTATATTGCTACATAAACATATTGCTTTAAGGCGGGCTGTTATTGAATTTATATATTATATAATTTGACTAAAATCATTTAAGTGTTAAAAATACTGCCTCAACTTCTTTAAATTATACTGCACTGCATATTAGCTCAAAATACGTATTGAGCTTTGGAGTTTATACGAAGGACATCCAGAAAGTAAAGAACGATTTGGCGTAACTAAATAACAACGAAAGATGTCAACACAAAACTTGATTTACAAAGGTGCAGTAACTTTATTTTCGAATGTAATCGCCATTACTGTGAAGGCATTTATTGTAACGTGGTACCAGTTTTTCAATGCCAATTTTATACTTCTACCGCCAAAGACTATCTCTGCCTCTTTGAGGTCTTCATCGGTTGGAAACTCTTTTGCACCCAAAAACTTTTTAGTTTAGAAATAAGTGCATATTCTGAATTCTTTCATCAACATTTGCTTTCAACTCATCCGTAATGAGTGATGGCCTCCCACTCCGATCTTCGTCGTGCACACTGGTTCTTCCTTGGTTAAACACTATGCACCATTTCCTCACTGAAGACTCGTTCGTTGCATTATTACCATACACTTGTATTATTTGCCTATACATTTCTATTGGTCGAACATTTTGTACATTCAGAAAATGAATCACACTACGCACTTCACATTTGGCGAGATTTTCAATTGGATATGTTGTAGAACAGACGTGCGTGACCTCACAGTAACGAAACTCGACTCACACCGAGGTGGAGTAAGGAGCTAACTAGCGTGCATGCAATTGTGGTGGTGGGGGACCGGCACAGAGCCTGATGTGCAATTGTTCTTTACTTTCTGGATGTCCTTCGTGCTTCTGTTTCCTAGACTATTGTTTGATCAGCCTATAGAAAGGTATTTAAATATGTATCTATATTCCAAATCGAATTTAATTGTTCTACTTCCTAAATAGGTCGCCAATAAAATTAAATACAATTAGTGATAAAATGTACCCTTGTGGTACATCCTGATTTATTAATTCTTAACCCATCTTACCCATCCTCGTAAAAAACCAACAACTCATAAATTTGAAAGGAATAACCCGGATGGGAATCAAATAAGTCGAAGGTAGTTTTAAAAGCAAAAGTCAGAAATTCTGTTTTTGGTCGTTTCTTCGCTGTTCTTTCAACATCCCGTTTACACAGCATGCCTTAGCACCCACTAAAATTATTTTCCGCAGCCATAACCAAGAAACTGATTATTTTATACATGAACACTCCTTCTTGAAATAAGAATAATGTATATTTTGTGTTTATTTTCTTGACATAATTAAGTAGCGAACTATATTCAGAAACTGAACGATGACCAGAGGCGTGTAAATTCTTGGCAGTTAGCTATAATGAGTGGCGTTTCATTGTTGACTCAAATGTTACATATGTACTCCGCGAAAACAGTTCTGTAACTGATGCAAACAAAAAGAAATAATTCGTTTTAAATTAACCTTTTCAGGTAACTCTAGGCAAAACGAGCATTAATTTAGGCATTAAGTACGAACATTTTGGAAACCACAAGGTGGCCATAATTAAAGAGGAGGTGTTTGAGGTGTTATGAGCAAAAAACGGTGAGGCCAAATAAATTGAAATTTGGTGTACATACATTTCAGCCAGTGAGAATTCCAAGAAATAATGAGAAGAAAATTAATAGTTCCAAAAATTGTTAGCTGAGGACGAAATGATGCTGTATGGAGGTGAGAAGGTCCCATCGTGTCAACTTCAGATAGTCAAAAGAAACACTTGTGTACGCAATGTTCTGCTTACATGATCGTGCTTTGCCCGTCAAGCCTTACTGCCAAAATAACAGTAATGTTTCCGTTGCGAAGAACTTACGGAGAGGTTCCATGGCCACTACTGATTTGCGTAAGATGATCTCAAGCTTTGAACGTACAGATTTTTTATAAGTGTATCCAGGACAAGAACGCAGGTCTGTATGCAACGAAGATTTGGAAACTGTTGCAACTGAAGCTACGTTCTGCAGTGGACAATGCGATTCAGAGACAGTTTGTCGAACATGTTCAAGGGCAGTATATTGAGCCCTAGTTGTAACGTGTTGATTAAATCCACCAGTAACGTTTTGCCTCCTTTCTCTCACCTTATGTGACGTTTCATTGTAGATACATTAGAAAAGATGTATAACTCTATGTTAAGGCCGGTTTTGTTATCCAAAAGTGAAATCTGGGGATGGGAAAGAGCAGAGCATGTAAATAAAACACAGGTAGCATTTTGGAAAAGAGTTCTTGGAGTTTCACAAGGCACATCAAATTCGGGGGTATTGAGGGAGGTGGGATGTTATGAAGACACAATACACTGCAAAATAAGAGCAGTGAAGTACTGGCTAAGGCTGATGCATGGGGGGTAACTCCAAACTACGATCCAAATGTTATAAATACCAGCGAGAAAACCTGTCTCTTAAGTTTTGGGCAGCTGATGTGGAAAGGGGTTTGAGGAGAATAGGAATGGGGTCAGTATGGCAAAGAGCTGAAAAAAATGACAAAAACATATAGAAAGGTGTCAAAAGAAGACTAAGAGACATCAACCAACAGGAAATAGAATCGGATTGTAAAATAAAACCTTCTCTAAGTCTAACAAATGAAATAAAATTGAAATAGGGTAAAGAGGCATATATACTTAATTTAGGATGAAAGGAGAGATCAGGATGGCATGGTTTAGACTGGGGAGCTGGAGGGCACAGAAAATGACTGACGATTCTGGTAGGAGAATCTGCCCATTCTGTGATTTGGATGAGGACTGGGTACATATTTTGGCGGAATGTGCACAGTGGGAGAACCAGCGAACAATTAAACTGAAAGAAAAATTCTTAAGTCCCTCAAGAAAGAGATTGGCATGCTGGGATCTACTGGCTGACCAGAGGAACTGCAATACATGGGCAATTTTTTGGCTAAAGTGCGCGAAGCTAGGTCACATTTGTTCAGTTAGGCAAAGGTAATTTATCTCTATTTTCCTTTTTCTTGTTGCTTTTTGTTGTGTTTTCTTTCTCTGTTGTTTATTTTGTCACCCTATTGTATCTTAAATATGCATGTACGGTCAATGACCCATGCACTAAATACTTGTGAAATAACTTCAATAAATTGAAACCAATAAAGATATCTTATTCCTTCCTCCGTCCCTCAATCCCTCCCTCCCTCCCTCCATCCATCCATCCATCCATCCATCCATCTATCCTCTGGTAGCAATTTTAGAACCTTTATTTCTTCTCAGAATGGATTGGCCATTGTCTGAAACGTATGTACTCTAAATTTAAATTTATCTAGCCTTACAATTGTTTACTTGTGACCCATCAAACACCTCTTTAATTATCGCCACCTGGTATAATGACTTCTTTTAGATCGTTTTGAGTAAAATAAGAAAATAAGTGTCAGCCAGTGTTTTAGGAAATTTTAGACAGTACAAAGTGAATTAGTTGGTTTCTCATGGTACATAAATGCACGCGAGGGGAGGGCGGCCGTTTAAATGGGGAATAAGGTAAAAATGTTAGAATATCTCTTTTATTATTCAGATTTTTTTAATTAGGATTAAACAGATGGTACTGATATGTACTATTGTTGACCGAATTTTAATGGGATAAATGTTTAAAGAGCTAGCACGAGGAAATTAACAGTTTTGAATGCACAGCAATCATAAAGAGCAGGAGAACTTGTAAAATCTTTTACTTGTATTTTAGATTTGATTAAAAACCTAGAAAAACAGTTTTACTACAGCTCTCAAAATATTAAATTATATCCAGTTTACTCAGATTGAAGGTAAAGGGGCAAAGGAATGGACATGGGGATAAAGAGTTTGGGAGAGACGGTAAAATAGAGGAAAAGGGAATAGAAGAATATCCATAGGTATTTAACACAATAAAGAGAGCAGATCTACAAGTTCTGCTAATGATGCAATAAAGCGTAGGCGCAGTTATTTTGAAGGGATTTGCTGCTTTATAAAACTCGAAATTAAGATATTGTGACGCAACGGCTATGGCCCAAGGTTATCGGGGGCTCGGCGCCGGGCATTCCGAGTAAACAACGATAAATAGCGCTCGCCAGCGTAAACACTGGAAGCGTTATCACTAGATACCAGAATCTTCTGGAGGTTTCTCCTTCTCGAACATTCAAGAAACCCGTGGAAATTTCCATTGGCAGTTAGTCGAGTTGCGTCGGACAGTCAGTGAGTGAGCGAGCGAGTTGAAGGGCGAGTTTCCCGTGCAAAATCAATTGCGATTCTCCGAGCGAGGTTATGACGATTGCTGTGGCATGCAGCGGGTGCTGCTGCGGATCGACGGTTTGTGGAAATCTTGTGTTCCTCTCCTCAGCGAGTGAACCGTCCGGAAGAGCGGCGTACGTTACGAAGTAAGTGGAGTGACGGAGAACTGAGAGAGTGTCAGTTGAAAAACTGGACAAAGCAGTATATATATTTTTTAGCACTTTTCATAAAACATACAATCATAATAACTGGGGTAAAGTGCTGAGGAATCCGATTTTGAAAAAAATATATTAAACGTTTTTGCCTTTAACCTTATTTCTTTAATGGGGAACCAACTACAAAAATCAACATATTTCCTTTATTATAGAATTTCTACTCTCCCCACCATATACTTGTAGTAGCTAGAGGAAGTATTTATTCAACCTAAAAGTTGTATATCGAGATTTCAACGAACATATTGGAATCAGCTGAATATGAAGTAAAAAGCTTTTAGTTAAAGGTACAATTAAGGGTAAAAATATGGTACAGTTATGTACTATTGTACTACCACGAGGAAAGGTCTGCAGTGTCAACCGCTGTTTTAAGACGTTTTAGACAGTACACAGTGGATTAGCTTGGTTTCTCATGGTACATAAATGTAAACAATGGGAGGGCGGCAGTTAAAATGGGGAATAAAGTAAAAATGTCGAAATATCTCTCTTATTATTTGAGGTTGCACGTGAGCACAGGTGTGTGTGTGTGTGTGTGTGGAAGGAATAACTCGTGGACTTAATATCAGATATCAACATTTGCATTTAAATTCAGCAACTCCAAGGATCTCCTGTGCCGAGGTGCTGTGGGCTAGAGCATAGTATTCCAGTTCCCGTCCACGGAATGCTCCCAGGTTCGATCCCAGCCATGGAGGTGCGGACTTTAAGTCTCGGGTATAAGAAGGGTGGCCACTCAGCATTGTGAGGAAAGTGAGGAGCTGCGTTAGGCAGCGATTCCGGCTACGAGAGCAAACATTGGCTAGGGGATGCATGATGCTGACCACTTCACGTCCCTGTATCGGCAGGATGATCGCCCATTTCTGTCGTGCTTACGTGGGCGTGAGGCCGGCAGTCGGGTTGGCAAGTCAATGTCCTTTATGGGTTGTAGTGCTAGCGGATTATTATTTCTACCTTCCAAGGATGCGACACGGAAATTGCCAAGGAAATTTCCCAACCCAAACTACACCTTACATGGAAAAAGTTTTTTTTTTTTTTTTTATTTTCTCAAAAATGCTTGTAGCCATTTTGATTAGGATACCATGTGTTCAAGGAATATGCATACATTTTTATATAATCTTTTCTACAAATAGCCTGCTAAACCATGAAGATAAATACAATCTACTACAGCAAAACTGTGGCTGTAAAAGTATAAGATTTGCGGCAATAAAAATGTATATAAGGTTTAATATTTGCAGGATATTCGAGTTTGTATCTATAATACATTATAAACCTAGTATGAATTGATAATTCACCATTATTTTGTTTTACACAAAAACGATCTCGACAAATATTTACGCTGTTTAAAGGTAAGTAGAGTGAAACAATTTTTTTATGTTGTTGAATGGCTACTAAATTAACTTATAGTGGGCAGAGAAAGTCGTGCGATTGCAACAATTTATTATGCAATTAACATTTAGTGAACTTATACACATAATAAAATACTATAAGAAATGCTTCTGATTATTTTCGATTTTGGATTAATTAACTGATGGTAACTGTACAATGGACCTACCTGAAGCCAAAATCGCATCTTGAAAATGCTTGTTTTATGTATGCCCCCTTCGAGTGAGCGCGCGGTTCACAACCTCAACTTCTGTGCTAACCCTATGCCACAAGGTACTGACATGGGCTCCCCCTACACCATGCTTGGCGTGAAGCAGCGGTTAAGCTCCTTAAATTCTACGCAAGCAGCTAGAGTTTGATATGATCCTGTATAGTACGTTGTTATCTTTCATGTTTTACTCGAATATAGTTAAATAATACCGCTTGTGTTACCTATAAATATTATTACAATAATGGTGATATTTGTGGTTCTGAAATTAAATTTCCGGAAGCCTCTTCCCGACCGATAAATTTATGTCATGGTTGCCATCGACCGGTATGACGGACCACTGAATAAACTCTGTCGCAGTTTATCGATGACTTGTGTTATCTTATTTTGTCGGGTGCCTCTTGTTTATTATTTTTAAATTTGGGTTCTTTGACCTCCGGCTAGCTATTGTAACTCAGTCGAGCAAGTATCTCTAAGCAGGGTGTGTAACGGAAAGGAGTTGTTAAAAGATAACACTGATGAAAAATATCTGAATCTAGACTTTTATTGCCGTCACGCTTAATTAATAATTGACATATTTAATTTGTATACAAGCCTGGCTGAAACTGTTATATTTCCGAATGTAACTACAGTCGTTTTAGTTGCCGCGCACCAATTTCTTCACATACTTCACATTTTTATCTAACTCTGCGACGTGAGAGAATCTTCAGAACTGTGCGATACTTCCTTATGGCTCGGGAATATATACTCCTTCACCTCGAATTGCCTAAACATTATAATATAGCTGCTATTGGTTACCACATTGCGCCAACTTTAGCGTCTCTTTTGGCCAGCCAATCACTACTACTGACATATATATGCTCTAGGGAAGATATTCCCTCCATTTCTGAAAAAGACATTGGCTTTCTCTTCTTGGTGACAAACAACTCACCCCCTAGGTTTATTGTTACCCACTTCTATTGTCAGTTTCAGCTAGGCAGTGCAAACTTATTTCCTAACAAGTCCTTATAGTTAACAAACATCTAAAAGCATGTATATACAATAATATTAATTTACACTATAATCACTCTGGTATTCGCAGCATGTTATGATATAAAATATTGTCTCAACTCCACATATATAAGAAGTGAAGAACCGTGTTATATTCTTACATGTGTATTTATAATAAAAGTAAACGAAAGCTGAGTAGCTCCAAGGAGATTTGAATTTGCAACCTCAGGAACAGTAAACTGTGTCTCTAGCACTGAGCTAAGAGGACTGCAGTAAGCGTTGCATTGTAACCAGCTTTAGTAATACTGGACTTGAGAACCGTATATCAATAAAGTGTGTTTTGGTTGCAAATATTCAGTGTTGAAACACTCTGAAACATCTATTTGAAATCGCTATATTAATTATTTTCCCGAAAGACTATTGTAATTACATTTGTGTTCCCCATTATAACTACTATAAGAATATATATTGTGAACAAAGCTTGGATGTCCCGAGCGGTGACGGAAGTACCCGGCCAGTTTTAAATTGGCTGAGTTTACATACAGGGATGGAAAAAGTCGGTATATACCTAACACAGGCTGAACCATTTAAGTTGATACTGTGCAATATCTCCAAAAGTAAGCGTTGTAGAAAGGAATATCTTTAATAAAGTTGTTTTATATTGTGGGAGAAAGTAAATGCCATTAGTCGTCGTTGGTTTCGAGGACGTTATGTTAGTCATTTTAGGGTCAATTTAATTATTTTAAATGTGAACCTGCAATTAGAGTCAAATTAATAATAGGGTCAAATAATAATAGTTTGCAAAGCAACAAGAGCAAAAGACATATTGATTTTTAATTATAAAATATAACAAACAAGTATGGTAAGCAACTCAGTTATACGAAATGTACCGTCTAAAACGAAAAAGCATTACAAAAAAGTCGCAAAACATTGCATTTTTTCATTGCTTGAAAAGGTTTGGTAACTTTCAATATATGCCTTTTATTGAAAAGTTCTGATAATAAAATTTATTTAAGATAACACTAATTTCTAATTAACTGTGGAAAGGTAGAAACCGAGTAAAAATTCAATGCCATACTGTAGTAGAACATTTGTTGGTAGTTGGAAGATGCTTCATGTTTATCTGCACCGCGTATGGGAGCCAATTTGTCGCGGTAACTTCGTTTTATCTTATTGCTGAGTGCCTGTTATTGTTTTTCTACTTTGAATGTTGGGTTCTTTGTCCTCCGGATAGCTATTATTAGTACTCAGTCGAGCATATCTCTTGAACACGGTGTGTAAACGCAAAGGATTTATTACTGAAAGATAACACTGATAAAAGAATTTGTTTTTACACTTTTATTACCGTCACAATTGATTAATTTCACATATTGACTCTTGATACACGCCAGACTGAAACTGTTATATTTTCTAATATCACTATAATCACTTATTTACTGCACATTATTAATTCGCGTATTTCACATTTATAACTAACTTTACAACGCGAGAGATTTTGTAGAATTGCGCGACGTATAACGCGTGAACGATTCTCTTGAAACTGTGAGACGTATAACCTTTGTATGATTCTTTTGAACTGAACGACGTATTACCCGCGAATCAATCTGTTGGACTGCGAGTTACCCGTCTCTGGCTTTAGCTTTTTATACTCCGTCACCCCAATATGCCTAAAGATTATAACAGAGCTGCTATTGGTTAATAAAACGCGCCAACATTAGCGTCTATATTTATATCCAATCAAAATTACGAACACATATGCTCTAGGGAAGAAATTCCCTCCATTTCTAAGAAAAGTGCGCTAATCTGACGTCATTTGCTTGTCTCTAATAATTGATAAACAACTCACCCCCTCGCTCATTGTTACCCGCTCTTATTGTCAGTTTCAATGAGGACGTGTAAACTTATTTCCTAACAATGCTTATAATTAACAAACATCTCAAATCAATGTCATACAATAATGCTTATTTACACTACAATCACTCTGGCATTTACATTGTTGTGATATAAAATACTGCCACAATACTCAAGATTCGAACCTCCGATTTTCACGGCGAAACCAATGCATCTTTAGCTTCTCTTGAGATAACATACCCCAATTTCAACTTACATACCTTTTCATTCTGAGTCTATCTTTCCATCCTACGGAAGAACAATTAATAAAACTGAATTGATTATGCATTCTCAACGAATCTAATACCGTCTTAGATCCTAGCCTCCGTTGTACATTCGCCGCTATGCAAAATCCACCAATCAACTTGGGTTGCTAGAACTAGGTAAGGGATATGATGGAACCATGAATGGAGAAAAATCCCTTACCAACTTAACACTCGCATCATTATATCGGCATGTTTCTTTGCACCCGAGTGTACACAGAAGAATACATTCCATTATAAACTCCCTATAGTAGCTCTTTCGCAGCTCCCATAACTAATATTTTATTCCTGAAAAGCTCTCCAGCCTTTGGATAACAATTTTATATGGTCTAAAAACTAAACGTCTAGGGGTTGCAGGAATGTTGTTTTTGGAGGAATGGCTTGAATCAGAATGCTTTTGTCTAACATCCTTTTTATTTACTCGGCATTAAAATGGCATTATCAGTCTGTCCACTCCAAGAAATCAAAGGGAACAATGTCTCGTTTGTTATATCAGACGACTTTTGTACACTTTAGCGCAATACTG
The DNA here is from genome assembly GCA_030765065.1 of Deroplatys truncata. NCBI lineage: Eukaryota > Metazoa > Arthropoda > Insecta > Mantodea > Mantidae > Deroplatys > Deroplatys truncata. The sequence goes on from CM060990.1 coordinate 669,269,642, forward strand.
AAATAAGTGCAAGTTTCGATTTCCGATATTTCGCGACAAGCGAAAAAGCTAGCGGAATGCTTTTTCAATGTTTTATCGACCATAAATCTACACGTATACCCATATCCAGTCCCAAAATCCGATACCGAAATTTCACTGCAAATACATGTTTTGAGGCACCCTGAAACCAAAAACGTCATTTTTAGAAAATGGTTCATATGGTGTGTATTTTTGAACAGCATAACTCAAAAACGAAAAGCTAAATAAATACCAGACTTGGTATTTAGGAAAATCCCCCACTCAAATTCCCCTTTACATGGAATATTTTTCAAAATGTTATTTTTTATAAAAAATTGTTCTAACATTTTGATTAAATACCACATATTAAAGATACTTAGATGACAAATAAAATGTATATCTTGAATTTTCTGGCAATAGTCTGAAGTCCACTTCACGGTAGATATTTTGTATCATTTTATATAACTGGTAAACGTTAAGTGATAGACGAAAACGTACTTCACGCGAAATGTAGATCTCTTTGAAACACACAACTTATTCCCAATAGGGTTTTTTGTGGCATGAGCCGGTTTAGAGATAATCGTTATTAATATTTCGAATTTTTCAAAACTTGCCATTCTTTTATGTCATATCGATTTTCAGTTGTTTCTCGCGATGCCATAAAAAGAGTATGTAATTTTAAGGCCAGCGTATAATACCCAGTTCTAAAACATTTGACTATCGCTGTTCGCTTTGTATCTACAACGAAATGTGTAATGTAACTATTTCCGGAAAACTTTATCTAGATTGAGGTTAAGTAGATAAGAATAATTATATATATATATATATATACATACATACATACACACACACACTAACAAGCAAAAGGGGACAGAGAACTGTCGTCCTCCGTGGTGTAGTGGTTACCTCTAGTTACCGAGGTCGCGGGTTAGAACCCGACGGAGGGCGATGGATTTTTTCGGGCGTAAAAATCCTCACCATGGCTTCCTTCGGAAGAGAAGTAAAGCCGGTGGTCGCATGTCGTAGATTTACGACACGTAAAAGAACCTCAAGCCTGATAAGGATCAAAATTACCGGTCTTTCACGTCCAATATAGAACGGGACGCTAAGGACCACAGCAGTTAAAGAGCGTCTATAAATAAAACTCGAAGAAACTCATGTGAATGTAACACAGCAGGTTTTGGAGTAGTGTTTGACGTAATGGGTACGTTTTAGGGTACCTGTCATTTGAGCAACCATAATCAGAAAGGACAGTCCTGGGGGATTTGAACCACACGAGTATTTTCCTTTACGACCTCAGCTACCCGTGGCAGTTTGTCTGTAAATTCAATAACGTGAAAGGGGCTGAAGGTTCTTTGTCTACACGAGTATGGTACAATAGATCGATATAACGTCGACCGTCGAGCCCAATGATTTAATTTGCTACTGCAGATGCTTCGGGCATCTACAGAATTTAATAGCCTAGTAACATGCTGCAGCAGGAAGACACGATGCTACCTCTGCTAATCCCTACAAGAGTAGGCAGACATCTGACACGTTATTTATCTTAATTTTCATTTTACGTCAAATCGAGTCGACTGAAGTTGCATTGACTAATGATTTGACCTGCGGGAACAAGAAAGGGGGAGCACAGACGAGGGTGCGAAGCAAGTCAGAATGCCCTAAACTCTCCATCTGTCCCGCAGCAGAAAGGGGAAGAGAAAGAAAAATCCAAGGAAATGATTGTCTCACAATTCCTTCAATCTGTGGCCCCTTTGTTTCTTTTCTCACTTCATTCCGTCGAGCCATGTTGTGCGGGTGGAGGGCTGCAGTTTTATTGATGATTTTATATGAGCACGGACGTGTGTGTGCGAAGTCGGTTTGCAAGTGAAAGCAAACCAAAGGGAGGCTCACCGTTACAAATCTCTTAGGTCGACGCGTTACTCCCAACTTACGACAAACCAGCTGTTGCAGGAAGGGGTGCCGCGAAAAGTAAAGCAAACGTCGAGTTCGATGTCAGCTTGTCTTCAACAAAGACTCCTCCGTCATTTTCCTGTTGAGGACTGCTGCAAATACTGCTACTAGGTTTATGCCGTTAAGGAGACAAAGGGCCCAAAATTGCTTAAATTCATTAAAATAAAAATTCTCCTTTATGTATACATAATTGTAATATATGCTCAACCTCTTTAAAGTTTAAATTTCTATTCTTTGTATTGTGCTTGTATTACACATATAACTTAAGATTTCATGCTTCGCAATTAGTTCTTTAATATCAACTATTTTAAACTAAAAAACTACTATTTCATTGGTATATTATCATTTCGGTAAAGCATTGCATTGAACTTTAAACTCCATTCTTTTCAATTCCTTCTATTCAGCTCTGGACCACACTTTATAAATTAAGGTTTGGATCAGAGTGACCGTTTTTACGAGGTTAGCTTATCACAAGATAGCCTGTTTAAGGTAAAGGAGCAAGGACGAGTCCAGATGTAAACAACGGGTGTATGCCTGTAGTTCTCATACAGGTTGTATTAAAAGAATGCGTCTCTATGCTGTACACGTTAACGTTTTTATTTAGTTATAGAAAACTATATTTTACACATACATAAGATGAATACGATTGTGAAAGGTGAGCGTTATCCGTCTCTCATTTAAACAAAAACTATAGTGTGAGAAACTCCTTTCGACATCGAAAGAGGTAATAGGTGTATACGATACTACACTTATATCACTGTCTGATATATTTCTTACTCCGTTTGCGAAGCGAAACATCATTTGTACTACGTTATATTTCTTTACCCACCGTCTGTACCCAGAGCACACGTGCCAAGATATTATGCTCTCTGCATGGGTATCAAACATTTTGAGTTTAGGTTTAGAATTATGGATATAAAGAATACTGTGCACTATTTAAAACAATAAATAAATAGTTAATATAAAGGTAATTATTTCGACTAACTCACATTGCAAAAGCTCAAAAAATACAATAACATATATACAAAAAATTCTCTTACACTAATTCATTCATTCATTATCTGTTTACCCTCCTCTTATGTAGGAATTACACCCCCCAGGACTTACAAGCGGGTGCCTGGGGTCAGAGGCCCGTCGAGGAGCAGACACTCATGGATCAGACAGAGCATCCAGGATGGGTGATCAGCCCGATGCCTGGTATGAGAGGAAGGAAGTAGATGAAACGAAATGTTGGTGAAATGGATGAAAGGAAAGGTGATGATGGAGCATTGGTGGAATGAATGGCGGGGGAAACCGGAGAACCCGGAGAAAACCCGCTCAGACGCCGCTTCGTCCACCACAAATCCCACATGCAGGTCCCTGGGATTGAACCCGGGCCGCCTCGGTGGAAGGCGAGCGGTCTAACCACTCGGCCACGGCGCCGCCCTCTTACACTAATTAAAATTAACAAATGCCTGCACAACAATTTCCTTTAAGTTTACATACTAACCTAAAATTAAAAATTTTGGAGTGATACTAAACCTTGGGGGCAAAGAAGCATTTCATATTAACATAAAGTTACTTATTATAAATAAAATCATAATATCTTATAACGGTTTGAAATAGCTCATTAGAATTTTATGTGCAATGTATGTTTTACGTTCAGGATATATGGTAAAAAAACAAGGCAATCAAGAAGACTGTGCAGTTTTGCACTTTCATAGATGCATTGCGTTAAAGCACGTCGCACAGGGGCTTTAAATGTCTGCTTGTAAGCTTATCTTCCTGTAAAATTGCAGTAAAAAGGATATGTTTGGCCTACATTAAAGTGGACAAACCGTTCAAGAGAGACCTAAGAAACCTTTAAATGCCAGTACAATTAAATGTAGTTTCCAGGTCTTTAAATACTAAACTAGTTGCAGAGGAGCAGAAAAACTGGAGGGTCTTCTAATGCACCAAATGCTTTTTAAACATGTAAAGTCAGAAACAATTTTATTTTAGCAATGTAATTTTTAAACTCTCTGTTGACGGGTTTTCATTTATCGCACAGTATCATTTTAAAATTGTTCCACACGATGTATTTTTCCCTATAAGTCAATAAAATTGTGTGTACCTCCTTGTTAATAGCAGCATAAAAATTGACCAGTTGGATTTTGGTTAACATGATTAGTTGTGACATTATTAAGCAATAACATTCATGTTGTGTAGAATTTTAAACAAAACTGAATTCTCATGTTTAACATTTATTTTCTTCCAAACTAGTGTGGTAATTAAAAGCTCATCTCTAAAATTCATTTATATACCATTAAAGAGTTTAAACATAAAATATAAATTTTTCAAAAAATAATTGTATTGTGTGGGGTAATTTTTCAAAACGGTAAAAATATTACATTTGGAACTAATTTAACAATATGCATGAAATTTAGTTTATTGAAATATTAAACTTTGATTAGTATATTAATATTTCAAATTAATGATCTGAAATTGTGAAGTTTTTTTAAATTTCACAGATGGGTATCCTTAAGGGCGAGAATTATTGCCAAAAACACCCTTTTGGACTTTTTGTGGAATCTTATAAATCAGAATTTATTCTCTAATTATATATGTATACAGGGTGGACCATTTAAGTTGAGACTGTACAATATCTCCAAAACTAACCGTTGTAGAAAGAAATGTCCTGAATAAAAGTTGCTAGCTATTATAAGGGAAAGTAAATGCCATAAGTAGTCTTTAATTTGGAGGACGTTGTAGGTTCCCACTTAAAAAAATAATCTTTTTTCGTACAGAGATGATATTAAGAAATGAATCATTATTCCAGGTAGAACGTAGAACTGAGAGTCCCTTACATCAATTTGTCCACCAAGGAGCGGGCATGTTTTTGCACATGCTTATTATGAATGGTGCACTAATAGAAAATAATTTAATTCTAACGCACCTTTAAGGGTACATAAATATAATAACGAAAGAATTTCTTTAATCTGGTTAACTTTGCGGCACCAATTGCTGCCATACGGTTGTAGTGAGTGTAGATTCTTTGTCATAGAACTAAATAACTTAACACGTGCGCTCAGGTTTGCGTCAAGCGACAATCCTGAATTCTTGTTAATTGGCGAATTGGTTATTAAATAACCAGTAACAATCGCCCCCACACATACAAATAACTCATATAGTAGGCAGTTTCTCTACCGAGTGAGCTTTGGGACTAGTAACAGCAGTTAAAGTGTTCGTTTTCAAGTATTAGTCTTTCATTTAGCATTAAGGAGCCCCTTTGCAGTTCTGCCTATGCAAACCTTTTGGCTCCGTGCTATCCGATATAAGCTAACTTCAACTAAGGACGGCTTGTTGGGCCACCTGACACACACACCATATGTATGCGTGTGTAATTTATGATTATAGGACCAATGTTTATATTTTAAATGTATTTTTAAAATTTGTACTTCATAATGACTCCTTCACACCTTGGAGTAGAGTGGTAAACTATAGTCCATCTTTTAGATGAAGTTTTTCGCTACAAATTGATACTAGTGATAAACATGGCAGCTTCTGTGCGCTCAAGCCATGTGGTTCCTTTTCTTCTCTTTTTTTTTACTCGAATATACGTGAGTCTGTTTTCAGCAACCTCTAAGTGCTATTGAGGACATATTTTGGTGTAAATAAGATGGTTGATTAGTTTTGAAAAAGTACTTATAATTCCTGATTCATCAAGAGAGATATAATTGAGAAAAGGACACCATCATCCTTAATAAATAGCATTATTGGGTAAAACTAGATGAACTTGGAACATCTTCATCCACTTCTTGTAAACATTTCAGTCTGATATGTTAAATATATTTTTAATTCAGCATACATAACATTACTCAGCTTTCAATCTCCCCATAAGGGAGGTTTTGTATCACCTGAATGCATTGATACATCATTTATATACACATGCGAGGTACTTTATGATTAAATCTGTGTTCAAATATGGCTGTATTTACCTGACACGCCCATTTCAGGTGCCCAAAGGCCTTACCTTGCATTACAAAATTACCTCTGATTTCGGTTTTGTTACAAAATATATTCATGCGATAAATTTTGTTTTGTGGAATGGCAAACCTGTTTTGAGAGTAAACTAATTTCAGAATAAGTATATTAATCTCTAATGGGGTAGTCCAAAATGTATATCTTTGATTTTAAGTGCAATTTCCCGCAAATTGTTTTTTCCCCTAAGTGTAAAGCAAACACAGAAAGAGAGATGAAATCTAGTATTTGTTTGCGCAAAAGGTAATGTATTTACAGACTACTGTGACTTTGTCCAGTTCTTCAGCTGTCACTCCTCTCAGTTCTGTCGCTGTTTTGATCTGTTTCAACGTTCACTGGGACTTCACTTAGCTTACACTGTCGCTTTACTAATGTTAACTGGTTGACTTCACTTTCTTCGTGAAGTAGCCTCTTTTTCCGTACTGTTTACTCGCTGGAGAGTCGAACACACGACGTCTACAATCTCTCCCTTTGTAGCAGCACTCGCTGCACATCACAGCAGTCTTCACCAACTCTTTCGGAGAACCGTGCTTGATGTCGCAGCAGAAACGCCCTAACCAACTCGCTTACTGACTGCTCTTGCGAGAGCGCTCGCTTATGTAGCGAATGGAATTTTCTAGATAACATTCCAAAACTATTTTAAAACACGGGAATGAAGCTTCCAGAAGATTGTAGTTATATACCGATAGCGCTTCTGGTGTTTACGCTGGGCGAAAGCGCGATTTATCTTTGTTTATCTCCGACTACCTGTCACCGACCTCCCGGTAAACTTAGCTATAGCCTCTACGTCACACTACAATCAATATGTATTTCAAATTAAACAAATTATTGATCGTAATTCTTAAGAGGAGTTATTTGTTTTGGTATGTAAAGTCGAAAAACAGTTATTTCCAAAGTATTGCATATTTTTAAAGATAGTGGTCCAATTTGTAGAGCTGTATATTCCCTAAACATGAAAAAAATCAGAGGAATATATTAATAATTGTAATGAAAACCAAAAACACAAAATCAAATTCTGTATTTTTATTTTTTTATTAGAACTTCCTCCATAATGAAGCTGTAATAGAGACAAAGTACATACATTACATTAAAAACTGTATTGTTGAACGAATAAACATATCCAATACTAATATATATTATATGCAAGTTAATTATACCATTTAGCCATATAGACTAAACATAATTTTTAATCCACTGTAAAATTTTTGTTCCATTCTTATAGTATTTGCTATCAACTGACATTCAAAGTTGACCATTTGTAGACGGTTTTGTATTTTTCCACTTAACCCTATAGCAGTTACATAGCATTACATTACACATATACTCCATACAAATTAAACAAAATGTTAATAAAGCTGTGATATCGTCATAAGCGAAATCAGCTGCTCTGCATTGTTTTCTTCCTCAGAATATTGAGTTCACTGGTATACCTATTAGCATACATGAACACATGCAATAGTCGGACTTTTTTTTAAGTGACACTTCTTTAAGACAAATTGGCCTAGTTCAGACGGAAAGTGAAACGCGTGAGTTGGCCTGATCAAGAGAATCCAACCGGCAGTTGAGAAGAAACACAGGAAGAATCATTTCTACTCTCTCTGTGTCACATGCGTAATAGACAGTCAACGCGCATGCTTCGCGTGTACTGTGTTAATACGTAGCAAAGGGAACCAGTAGATGCTTGCGTATTATACTGTACATTAGCTGAACACGTTTTAATATTATTGTATTAGTGAGCTTCCTGTTTTATATAAAATAAAGCTTTAAAGTTATCTTGTATTGGTGTCTTTTAGACTATTATTCCGCCCCGTACAACCCTCTTTCCACAGTTATATTTATTCCAGTACAGAAATCTAAGAAACTTTTCCTGAACTATTTCAATTTTATTTGTGGCAACGAAAGAAGCATCTGGAAATGTCAAGCTCCAAACACACAAGCATAACTTCACCTGTTATAAAAAGATAGTTGCCAGCAGACCACAGAAATGCTGATTTGAAGACCCTTTAATGCCTTGTGGTTCCACTACAATTCTCACACCCATGTCAAAAGAGGATCCTTCATTTAAGAAAACCGCAGCTACTCTTGTAGAAGCTATTCTTACAAACTCTTATTCTCCATCTATTTCATATTAATCGAGATAAACATTTGCCGAAACGATCTTTTGACATGCAAAGAGAATTACATTTTACACATAGCGACCAGTTCTAAAAACATTTGACTATCGCTTAAAGCGTACTATGTTCCCCTTGTTTTGTATTTGCAATATAGAAATACAGTAGCCTTTAAGCATAGACATCTCTCTTAATAGCTGGTTGCTATGTGCAGCACCATTCTCTTTGCTACAGATTAAAACTCTTTGCATATCCAAGATAAAAAAATCAATAACGAATTCCCATTTGAGAAAATAAGTATTGAAAAATTTAAGGGAATAACAAACAATATCTCGAAAATGGTTCACTCAACAAAAAAATGTATAGGACATAAATTGCGTATTTTAACGCGATCTACATTTTTTGTGTAGTAAAATTTTGTCTATCTCTTATGGTTTACCAGTTATGCAAAAGTCGTTCACAATGAATACTTTTGGAGACATTCCCAGAAAATTCAAGATATACATTTTATTTGTCATGAAAATATCTTAAACATATGATGTTTTAATAAAAATTGTTAGAGCCATTTTTGAGAAAATTAAAATTTTCGAAAAATGTTCAATGTAAAGGGTAATCTGGGGTGGGGGGATTTTATTGAAAACCGCCGTGTTGCATCTCTGGAAGATGCTGAACCTAAATACCAAGTTTGGTGTTTATCCGACTGTTCGTTTTTGAGTTATGCATTTCACAGACACATACACAAACGGACATGTTCCCCAAAATGCTCTTTTTTGGATTCAGGGGGTCTCCAAACATATATTTCCGGTAAAATCTCGGTATCAGATTTTTGGGTGGAATACAATACTTCCCCTACTTGCTCTACGTAGTATAAGAATAAATCTAGAGAACAAATATTATGAAGTCATCGACGAGTTTTTCGAGAAAAATAATATTACTTCTGATAAGCATTACCTAAACATTCTTCGAGCAGGAATAACTCCACGACGAGTGTTGTTAAAACGACTTCCTGCGGAAATGTGGCACAATCTGTTCAATCCGTTGATTTTTAATATTCTTAAATCTAAAATTGATATGCAGTTGAACAAAATGACAATGATTATGAATGACAATTGTAACATCAGCTTCATCTCAGACGAAGCTCAACCATTGGTAAGATATTTGGATGAAGAATTCAAGTTAAAATTGAACAATAATAAAGGTCAGTCTACATCCAGATCAGAGACTACCATCTACACAGTATTCTCTGGTTATTTAGAGAATTTGCAGTATAAATTATTTATATAATATTTCAGCTATCATAAACCCATAATGGTAATTGATGAATAAAAGGAGAGATTTTTTTCAATTACATTCCACATAAGTATTTCCTAACCCTGAAATTATAAAATCGCTAACAAATGCTAGAAATCTAAGAAGTTTGCCTTCGAACGCGCGAGGGTCTCTCGCTTTTTTTTCCTTTCTTTCTACCATTCTTGCTAGGATTCTTAGGTGCTTTTACTCTTGTTCTTGACTTCCTACCATCTGGGCACCAGTTACACGTATTTCATTTTCTGAGTTGCTTGTATAAACCTCCGTATTTTAGTATAACAGACCACTCTTTTACTGCAAGCTGAGAAATAATTTTGGTGACCCATTAATTTCTATTGTTGCTTCTGGCGGGAAGCGTTTGCCAATAACTTACTTCCCTACGAGGTTATTCTCTCTCAGAAGCAAATGTGTTTTGCGATTATCGAGTATTCCTCTGAATGGCCGAGTGTAAATATCGAGTTCTGCAACAACTGTTTTCAACACTATAAATTAAAGTTGAACGTGGCGCTGCAGCCCATGAAAGGCCTTGATCTACCAATCCGGCTGCCGGTCTTACGTTCACGTACGCAAGGCAGAGATGCCGATCATCCGACCGTTACAAATCGCAGCTCCTCACTTTCCTCAGGATGCTGAGTGGGCACCGGTCCTATACCCGGGATTGAATTCGGGCGTATTCCGAAACACAGCTTCACACTCTAGCTCAAAGTGCCACGGCACAGGACTATAACCGTGGTAAAAATCGGATTTTGATTAAACCACTTCAACAGGTCTTGCATGACAATAAGAATGACATATAACTACAAAGATATAAATTTTTAAAATATGAGCATTTATCGACGCTGAAAAATTCCTGCTCATTTATTTACTTAAACTGTATAATCATTCTAATTATAGAATGGGTATATAAAACTCGTGAGCTAGTTTTCACAAGTGATATAATACAAGAGACTCTTACAACGTTGTATATATTAGGTAATCTTGAAAACCACTCAAATTATTTCCATACTACTTGTTTTACCGCTGAAAATCTGTATTCTTCCGGGCAGGCAATGACAAAATATTCCTATTTTAAGGGAATTTCATATTCACACCAAAAGTTTCGATCCCGTTTTGTAGAATATGAATAACGAATAGTTTTTGGCACTCTGTTGGAAACATGGCAGACTTTAATGAGTTTCGGCCCAAGGGGGATATACGAGAGGCTTAATTTTTTTTATTGAGTTATTAGAGGGGAGAGTTGCTTATCCTGTGCTAAACAACCCATTTTACCACTAATTTTGCTGAACTTCGTTATCATGGGGATTTTTAGTACGATATTAACAAAACTTCATACTTTTGGCTTTAGAACTTAAGCTAAACCATATATTTCGAAACTTTCCTAACGTTATTTTCAATCTGTATTTTCAAACTAATATACAAACCGGCATTCTTTAGTTTGTCTAGATAAAACATTGTACAAATCTCAAAAGCTACCCATACCATATTTGAATCTTTATATAGAAATCTGCATTGTTAAAACCATGTTGTCAAATAATTGCAGAATTACACTACAGGATATGCTAAAAACAACTTCCGAAAGCTAACCAAAACTTAGAACTTTTTAAAAACTGCCCTCACATTCTATTTTCAGTAAGTTATAAACAAAATCATATTGCAACGCCAATCAGAGCACAAACTGACCTATAAAACTTGGAAAAAATTATAGAATACCTTAAAATTTCAAAAAAGGTGTTCCTACTCAAATTTTAACTCCTTATGTACAAATTTGTATCATCTGACAAGCACTGGCAAAACTTTTGAAACTCACATTGTAGGTGGACTCTAACGCCCACCCCCATACATGACCTAATACTTTAGGGAGCTATCTCATTCCACCAAGCGATGACAGATCCCATTTCTGAGGTGGAGGCACCCATTAGACGGAGTCTTACCTCCGACTGTGGGGCGATGATGAGGCTGGCGATGGACTCCGAAACATGTTGGGTTTTTGAGGATACTCCACCATGAGCAAGTTAGAGGTGAAGGCGTGGATAGGGTCGACTTAAAGTCATCACCCCAGAGTCGGGAATCGAACCCTGGAAACGAAACCACTGCACCCTCTTACACTGTAGGTATGAATGAAAATTGTAGTCTACTCACGACTTATAAAAATAACCCCACCCCAACCCTCCTTTACCCTTACTTTCACCATCTTACTTACAGATGAACTGTGCAATGCCGGTTAGCCTTATAAAAATATAATACATTTATTTCTCAGTTTCGTTAAGATTTTGGCATCTGTATAGCTCGTAAAATATAGTGTTAGATGAAGACAAATCGGCTTTTTCTGAAACTACGATTCTATTAAAATAACAATTAATTTCACTGTCTAACAGGCGTTAGTTGCACATTGCAAACAAGTTGCAGAAAAGTTAAAAAGTTATTGCAGATTTTAAAATAGGAAGGTGTAGAAATGTTTGGTTGTAGAGGAATTCGGCAGAAGTACACACCGAAGCTACCAGAGGAAAATAAGCGATAAACAGCAAGTATGGTGATTACCTTTATTGTTTCGCTTGAAAGTATAGCACATGCTGAAACAAATATTTTCCATACTGTTCCTATATAACAGCTTCACAAAATAAATATTGTAATAAATGAGAGCACCAGTTACTGGGAAACAACTTATTTATCCACTAGAAACTCAACGTAATGTTACACTGGCGTCACTTCTGGCACGCATTTGGAACACCGGAACACAACATAACTGATCCGTCGAGATACAACTCACAACTGCACTTTCACTGTCCACTTTTCACTTCGTAACTTCTTAACTGCCTGCCTAAGCAAGAGCAGCCCTTTATATAGATCCGCAAACAATGTGGAATGCTCTAGAAAGAGAGGTTACTAGAACTGGCTCAAAGGAATCTTCTGGAACAGTAATTATCTAAACTGCGGGAAAGTGACAGAAAATGAACTCGTTAAGAGACTATTATTCTAAAGGGACAGGTCATAAGCGACACCCATCCGGTCAGGTAGGTAAGTAGGCCCGTAGGTAACTAGCGGGTATGGTCACAATATTTTTAAAACCCATTGTTAAAGTATTAAGTTGGGACCAAAATGCCAAATGTCATTTTCTAAAGTATTAGAACTGAAAAGTTACGTGTTTACACAGATAATATTGGTAATTTTAAACTTTGTGTACAACTTTGTTTCAAATTCAGCATGTATTTACGCTTTTGAGATACTAATTTATATCGATTTTATTGATTAAGATCAAAATATACTTCTGCCTATACATAATTACATGTGTAATTTTGTTAAAATTAGTTTCTCTAGGATCTGTGTACCAAAAAATACGGTGAAAATTTTCCTGGAGTGGGTAGTTATTTTTTAAATACCAAATCTTCTATCCTGCAACGTACAAGAATGCGAATTATTTCTTAAAAATAAACCAAGAGTTACACATATTTTGAAGTGAATTGTAGAATGCTTCTTTTTCAGCCCTATATCTGTATTTTTTGCGGAAAATGATTAATGTTTAAAAATAGGAAAATAATAAGGAAGTTTAACTTCAGAAACGTTACCAAAGTTGATCATAGAGAGGTTTTTTAAAGGGCCCAACGTTTTAAAGTTAAGTCCAAAATATCAATTTTATCTGATTTACGAGTACAAACATGTACCTTAAAGTATGGTGTGTCGTCCTCCGTGGTGTAGTGGTTACCATGCTAGCCTCTAGTTCCCGAGGTCGCGGGTCGCGGAGCGCGATTTTGTCGGGCGTAAAAATCCTTAGCATGACTTCCTTCGGAAGGGAAGTAAAGCCGGTGGTCCCGCGTCGTAGATTTATGGTAGGTAAAGGAACCTCAAGCCTGATAAAGAGGCGTCTAAGCAAAATTTCCGGTCTTTCACGTCCAGTATAGAATGGGACGCTAAGAACCGTAGTAGTTAAAGAGTGTCCATAAATAAAACTCAATTTAATTTTTGTATGGTGTAACTTTGTAACGAAATAAAACGAATTAGCTTTAAATTAAAATGGTTAGCATTACACTTTGGTCCTCCCGTAAGCTGTATGCAGTCATTTAGCACTTACAATTCATACGGCAAAATAAATTTATTAAAACAGTCATTTTGA